>CAWUFW010004320.1:265000-1573559 GCA_963921515.1 Calotriton arnoldi | reverse complement strand
GCCACAATACACTTACACAGGTCTCCCAACAATGGCAATGGCAAGTGAGACATACCACTGCCATGTGCATGCACATGGGGATCTAGGCCCCAATGACTTGCGGGGCGTGCTGATGGGGACTGACTGCATATTCGCCAAGCGGCAACGCCACGGCAACATGAGTGTCTGCTGAGCATGGAACTGCTTCCGAGGCTGGATGAGTATGGCACACGACGACGACGATGTGGGCACGGGCTGAGCGGCCAATACAAGTGGGACCTGTGGCACGAGGGGATATGAGACAGTAGTAGGTGTCAGCACTGCACCCTATGTACAGCACTGTACGGATCACAGCTCCCGAAACATTGACTGGTGTCCACATTGACAGCCCCATGCCAAGACGGCTGTGTGCTTGCAGTCACACGTCACAGGTGAGAGGTTACATTGCACGTGCCAGGTGGCAGACGTACATAGTGGGAGCTGGCATGTGTGTGCATGTGTCTCCTGTTCAGGATCCACCAGATGGGCGCTGACTCTGTACTGAGCATTGGACACAGCATGTTCCGTGGAAGGCTTGTGTGTGTGGGATGGTGGCACTGGATGTGCCTCCGTTGGGTGGGGGGCCATGCACAGGGCGGGTACGTCGATGATTGCGCATTGTTGGTCACGGTGGGTGCACCAACTAAGATGTGTTGCCCTGTGTTCAATTCCTATGTCCGCATGATGATGGACTGTGGATGTGGGCAGACTACACATTGGTCGATGTGCTGTCTATATGCATGTGCCTTCACACCAGGCACAGCTGCCCCTGCACATGTGACCCCTGCTGGACTCGCTGCTGGGTCTGTGGAGCTGATGCACCTTCTGCGCGTGGGGCGGGCAGCTCTCCTCACTTCCCTCATTGCGCATGTCATGTCTTTGCCGCAGGTGACATGGATCATGGAGGGCCCACATGTACGCGTGGGTAGGCTACACATGATTGTTCACTGGTCGCCACCCCCAGTCAGTGTTTCGAATGGGAAGGTTGTCGTGCTGGTGGTATGTTCGATGTGGCGGATGGGCGGGCCTAGGTGCGGGCTTACATTCCGGACATGGGGGTAGTTGGATTGGCGACTAGTTGCAGTACACACGGGACACGTCTCTTCCTTTCCACATCTGGGTCATCCCTTGTACTAACTGACAGTGATACAGTCATCTTCGCCCCAGCCCTCATGTCCTCCCCTCGCCCCCCAATATGCATGCTCACCTGCGAGGCTAGCGCTTGCACAGGCAGCCCCAAGCTCGCACCAGAGAGGGCAAGGAGTGTATGTGTGGGTCCAGGGTATGATGTGTGGCGGGACGCCGTCCACCTGCGTGGTGCCCCAAATGGAGACCCGGCCTGCATGGACTATGCATCACAGTCTTCGCCTTCCGGATCCGCCACCTGCGACACCCAGTGGCTGTGGCTGCCCTTGCGGCCAGGCCGCGTCCGTCTGTGGCTGATGGCCCACACATTCACTCTTTGGCCTCTCTGGGGAGGGCTCGGGGGTGGTGGCGCACGCGCTTGCACTTAGTCGCAATGGCATGTGTCGTGGTTGGTATGATGGGCAATGGATGGGATGGTGCGAGCCACCTCCCGTGACGTCAGTGCTGCTCGTGCTGTGGTGCGTCCCCCTACACTTCCATTTGACTTGTGCCATGCTAGACGTTGAGGTTCTATTGCCTGCGTGATATGACCAGGAGGAGCGCGAGGAGACCTCTCACACACCATGCTCCACTGCCATCCCGTGCCCTGTATCGCCTGTGCGGATTGACTATGTTGGGGTTGCACCTGGTCGACTGGGGCTGTGTGTGCCTTGTCAAGGGGCATGGTGGGCGCACAACAGGATCCAGCTTGTCCACAGAGGGTGGGCTGAGGTGCGCCTGGTACCGCTTTGTACGTGTGCCCGGCTGCTGTGCACACACGTGTTCACTCCCCCGACAGGTGTCCTCTCACAATGCCCAGGGAAGCGGTGGTGTACTGTTCATGACCCCTCCCAACACGGCGTGCTCCAACTTGGCATGTGCGCATCTACCCGTCGCACCCACCCACCTGAGCACTGCGTCCATACGACTTCACACGACACATGTGTGTCTTCCACAGTAGTGCTACTCATTTGCGTTGACATCCAATACCAGTGGACTACATGGTCATGTCACGACTGCCGTGTACTTCACATACTCTCATCCTCTCTCATTCGTACTTGTGAAATGAGTCAGCGGAGACAGTTCTGGTTTCAAACATTATATTGAGTCTTCTGTCCTCTGTGATGCAGTATAGTGGACACTACTGGCAGCGGAATACATGTTGAGGATATACTGAGCATGATAACAAATGGGATAGGGTGTGGGGTTACATGTGATTGGCTGTTGCATGTGGGATGTGGGCTTCAGAGTGACATCTGCTTGGCCAAGGCTGTGCTAATGTACATTTACGTATAGCTGCGGAACTGCGGACTTTGACACAGACGGTATACATGTAGCCTGCCAGACCGCTCGGCATCATGGGCACAGTCCATCTCAGTTCCATGTGACAGGTTTGCTGCGGTTGTTCCTCATGCACGCGTGCATGTGAGATGACATCAGGGCATGTGCTTGCGTGCATGCAGCGGCGTGCCACTTGTTGTTGCACTGTGGTGGTTACTGGACATGTCCCAGTCACTGGGGTCGTGTTGTTGTTGTATGCACTTGTCGTCCATGCAAAGGTCCTGGTATGGGATTCCCGGGGCGGGGGTGGGAGGGGTGCAGCACCCACAGACTCCAGGCGACCTATTCATGTCCACTGAGCGGTGTGTGTGTGTCCATGTGCGCTGGATCCATGTCGTGTCCTGGTTGTTCGTGCAGTTCCGTCCATGTGGGTGCGATGCACAGAGCCCATGCCACTGCCTCCCACGATGCATGCGGTGTTCCTGGATGTGATGGGGAACAGTGTGCATGTCCCGGTCATATCCGATGTCATGGCGATGTCGTTGATGGTGTGGTTACAGTTGCCGGTCGTTTGGTATGGCTGTTGTGGTGGTGACTGGCCAGTCCGTGCGGAAGCTGAGCATGGGTGCGGGGTTGGACTTCATAGGTCACTCGGGGAACCTGCGTTGTGGTCCGACGTATTTACAGGTTGTCAGGTATGCGATGCCGTCCAGCAGGGCTTCCATGTCATTGGTGGTGTACATGTTTGCCAGCCAATGAAGCGGATGGTGGCTGTCAAGGTGTTGTTCGTAGGTTGTCCCTTGGAGGACCATGATGGGGCATGCTGGGTGACATTCGATGTAGCTGTTCTCGATGATCCGTCGTGTGGAGGCACAGTGGTTCCATTTCAGTGCGCGTGCGATGTTGGCCACATACGCCATGCCCCCATAGGCAGAGCAGGCCCTGTCGTGTGCGTCCAGAGGGAGGAGTAGTGGTAGCAGGTCCGCCTTCAGACATGCCGGGTTGGAGAGGCATATCTCGACGGGATGCTGGTAGGGACACCTCCGACAGTAGAAGACGGGCATGACGCAGCTGAACAATGTGATGCGGTAAGTCAGTCGGTAACTTACGTTCAGCAGGGACAGGAGATCGCATCCCAATGTATGTATCGTGTTGGTTTGGTACAGCTTGAGCTGTTCGGCGTAGTTGGGTAGGTGTGTTGCGGTTGCCATTTCGCAGCGGTTCGTAGAGGTGGCGTGCTCCGGCTGTGTGTGCAGTCTGCAATGTGCACGCTCCGGGGTTGCTGTGAGCTCTGTGTAGTCGTGGGGAGACAGGACTTGTGTTCTGTTGGCTTGTTTGGAGGACACGGGCCCTCTTCCCACATGCTTCTCAGACAGTTCAAGGTCAGTGCTGTGTGACTCCTTCCAATTAACTTGCATGTGGCCGACATGGGGGAGTGTTTTCTTCTTTCTTCCCCGTCCGTTGTGTGCTTCTGTGATATGCGCTATCTGCCCTGTGGTCGGTCTCCTCGGCATGCCTGTGTTGGTCTATTCTTGGACAATGGCTGTATTCACCGGCTTCTGTCGTAGGGCTGTGGTTTCGGTGTTGGAATGGAAGGTCATTCAGTGCTGTCTGCTCTCCCTTGTGTGGGCGGCAGGCTGCCTTTCCGCTCTGCGTTGGGCCTTGTGTGTGGATGTAATTCTTGGGCCACCTGTTGTCGGTCCCCGGGCTCTTTGGTGTTCCGTTTCATGTGTCTTGTTCATATGTGCAGGGTGGTATGGGTTTTCAGTGTGGTACTGGCGTTCCTCTTCCCGAAGGGGCCCTGCTTCTCCTAGTTGGTGTTGCCGCCGCTGTGTGCTACGCCATGTTTGTTACACTGGGGTGTGTCCTGCAGTTGCGTGTCTTCACTGACATGTGTGCGTCGTTTGTGTGGCGTTGGGTGTTGTCCGTGAATTGGGCGTTGGGGACATGTCTGTGGCCGGCCTGTCACGTGTCATGTGCGTTCGGGGTGGGGCTGATGTGTGTGCTGCTTGGTTGTGTCCCTGTGTCTGTGTGCGACGCATGCATGGCGCTGCGGTTGGCCTCTGCGTTGTGCGCATGTGTGGTGGCGTCATCGGCGCTTTGGGGCCGTGACGGGGTGGTTGGTTCCTAGTCCCAGGTGGTGTGTACACATGTGTTCCGCGATGTTAGGATTTGGCCTGTGTGTCATATGTGGATGCAATGGTGGATGTGTAGTGTGCACGCGCTGGTGGGGGGTTGTCCGCTTTTCCGCCCTTGCACTGTGTGCGCTGTTTGCGTGCACTTGTTGTGTGTGTGCCTACCTGCGTCTCCGCGGTACGGTGCGTCCTTGGTGGTGCATCAGCAGAAGCATGGGAAGGGCCTGCAGTGCTGGATTCATGCCCGGGGTGCCGCTTCTTCGTTGTCCGTGCTCTGCGTCCGTGTTTCCGCCTCTCTTTCACGTGCGGTGTCTCTTTGCCGTGGGAGCCGTTTGTTTGCGGCATCGTAATTTATGCGCCCGGGCGGGACGTGTTTCGTCGGACGGTGTGTGTCAGTTATGCTGCGCCGCTACGTGTGCGGGTGCACTTTGATGGCGGACGGTGTTGCTGGCTTGCCGGCGGTGTTTGGCCTGCTTTTCGCATCATAATTGGGCGGGCGTGTGGACTGCTGCGTGCCGGCGGTAACTGGTGGTTTTTGCATCCGCCAGCACGGCGGTTGTGCTTCCGCCCGCCATCGTAATGGGCCCCTTAGTTATTAGTTAATTGTAATAGTTTTTCTTTAAATATTTAACTGTGCTTTATTATTATTATTATTTATTATTATTATTGTGGATATTCTAGTGTTAAAGCATGTGTACACAATGAATGTTTATTATTTCTTTTTGTTTATAAGATTTTTTTAATTGATTATTAATTATGTTAACTATGGAAATAAATGTAATAAAAAATGTTGAAGTGTTTTGTTATTGGTGTGGTGTTATAGGGTAGGAAATAAAAGAAATACATTCATGTTTTAAATATTTTTTTTGTTTGTTAATAATAGCTACTTTTAAATTATTTATAAATGTATTTATTAATTTATTTATATATTATTTGTAGGTTTTTGTTATATGTAATTAATATTATAATAGGTGTTCTTTTTATATGTTAAATATATTTAATTTTATATTTTTAAAATACTGTTTATTTATTTTTATGTTTTTTAAAATGTTATATTTTTTGTGTTTTTTCCAATTGTTTAAGTGTTAATAGTAATTTTTCTTTCTCTGCTATCCAACACTTTCCCCAATGTTGCACTCACTGGAGTGGGAATAGTAATTTTTACCTCTCCGCTATCAAGCACTTTCCCTACTGCTGCATTGACTGGAGTGGAAATAGTCATTTTTACCCCTACGCTATCGAGCACTTTCCATACTGTTGCACTCACTGGAGTGGGAATAGTAATTTTTGCCCGTCCGCTATCCAACACTTTTCCTACTGTTGCACTCACTGGAGTGGGACTAGTAATTTTTACCCCTCCGCTATCCAACATTTTCCCTACTGTTGCACTCACTGGAGTTGGAATAGTAAATGTAATTCCTCTGCTATCCAACACTTACCCTACTTTTGCACTCACAGGAGTGGGAATAGTAATTTTTACCCCTCCGCTACCCAACACTTTCCCTACTGTTGCACTCTTTGGAGCGGGAATAGTAATTTTTGCCCCTCCGCTATCCAACACTTTCCCTACTGTTGCACTCATTGGAGTGGGAATAGTAATTTTTACCTCCCGTCTATCCAACATTTTCCCTACTATTGCACTCACAGGAGTTGGAATAGTAAATTTAATTCCTCCGCTTTCCAACACTTACCCTACTTTGCACTCACTGGAGTGGGAGTAGTAATTTTTACCCCTCCGCTATCCAACACTTTCCCTACTGTTGCCATCTTTGGAGTGGGAATAGTAATTTATACCCCTCCGCTATCCAACACTTTCCTTACTGTTGCACTCTTTGGAGTGTGAATACTAATTTTTGCCCCTCCGCTATCCAACACTTTTCCTACTGTTGCTATCACTGGAGTGGGAATAGTAATTTTTACCCTCAACTATCCAACACTTTCCCTACCGTTGCACTCACTGGAGTTGGAATAGTAAATTTAATTATTCCGCTATCCAACACTTTCCCTAGTGTTGCACTTATTGTATTTGGAAATGTAAGTTTAAATTTGTTTTAATAGTTTAATGTTTTTATTTATTATAGAATGTTTTTTTTAAAATTTTAAATTATTAAGTTTAAAATTAAATAAAGATGATAGTTAATAAATTATTTTTAAGTAAATATATGTATACATTTTTGTTTGTGTCTTTATATTTTTTTAATTAAGTTTATTTGTTATATTTAGTTAAAATGTATATTAAATTTAATTATTTAAAAAAAAAAATTAATATTTAGTATATTTACTATATATTATTTTAGTTTATATTTTTAAATCGATAGTTTTTACATCTATATTTTTTACATCTATACTTTTGATTCGATATTTTTGTACTTACCTGTTAAGGTATTGGAGTCGATATTTTTGCAGTTGATATTTTTTATTCGATATTTAGAACATCGATGTTTGTTACATCGATGTTTTATCAGTGAACCGCACTGCTGGTTGTGGTGCCTGTGGTGTTTCGGGCCCTAGGCCCACATGGTGTACAAAATGACCACACAGACACCCAGCAGTGTGGTCCTGGAACTGGCCCCGGGCACGTGCGCCCGGCCCCTTTTTATTAGCAGGGTCACCTGACTGGTGACGCCTGTGATGGGTGGGTGTAAAGTGTGGTTGCAGCACAAGGCTGAACACTAGAACGTGTCCAGCAGGACACTACATCCCTCCCAAACTTTGATGACAAGAAACAAACAAAAGTCCAACCTGTAAGGAAAACAAATAAACAATACACAGCACCAATGAGTCTTCAGGCCATCTGCTGGGCGGGGCTAGAGCTTTGGACTACACGGTCAGGAAGCGTTGGTCCACTGCTGCGATGACGTTCAGACCGGCCTGGTCTCGTGTTGTTGGAGTCTGTGTACCAAGTTCAACTAGCGGTGCATCTGGAGCGGTAGTGGAGTCCACTTCAGAGATCTTGCAGGCGCTCAGGTTCCGGTGGACGGCAAGCCTGCCACTATGGAGGAGGACCTTGGTGGATGAGGCCCTCCCTTGGAGGCGACGGTGCTTGATGACCTTTAGGCGACCAGTCCTCGTCTGCGACCTCCTTGCTTCTCGGTGCCTGTCGTGGAGCTGCTGCCGACTCATCTCTCTGATCGGGAATCCCCTCTCACAGGAAACTCCGTTGAGGCCCTTGCCCCTGGATTGCCACGTGACCGCGTGGGCTGTGTGGGCCTTTCGTAGGCCACGCTGAGGGGTCGCTGCGGAACTCCCAACAGGGCCACGGCCAAGCCTCGTGTAACCCCAAGGGTGGATGGTCCAATGGTCGGGTATGCTCTTCTTCGGCAGGCTTCAGGTTTACGGGGGCACACAGAAGGTTCCTGGGTGGCTGGCGTCCCACAGCACCAGGAGTGCCTCATTGAACTCTGGCAGTCTTGAGTGTTTGGATCCACTCGGGTGGTGCGATGCTCCTCCGATGTTCTTGGTGATGATGCACCTGTGTGATGGCTACGATAAATTTATTTCGGTTGGGCAACAGGCGGCGATCTCTTGCTTTCAGTGAGCTCGTGGAGTGAGGAGGACTGGAGGGACTTCGTGCCCACTTACGGTTGCCTTCTGGGAGGTGCACTTGCTAGATGTGGTGCCATTCGATGTCAAGCAGCCGGTGACAGGTGAGAGGACGGTCGAACTGTGAAGCGTGGGGCCTGGACGCAGATCGCGCTTGTTAGCGGCTTACGCTGGTTAGCGGCTTACTGTTGGTCGTCCCGCGAAGCTGTCTCCAGTGACGTCTCTGCACCCCGGTGGCTGGCTTGTGTTGATGAACACCTTCTGCAGTGCTGGCACAAGTCCTCTGTCCTGTCGCTCTTCTCCTTTTCCCTCTTGCGCGCCTGTGGTGGTTGTTTGCCCTGTGGCATCGTGCCACTCTCCTTTCTTCCTTTGCGTAGTGGCGTCCTGCCACATTCTTCTTTGCTTCCGACCAGGTTCCTCACTTGGATGAGGTGATGCACATGGCAGTGATGTTGTGGTTGCCATTGAACCTGGGCGACAGGTGGTGGCGACTTGCTGGGAGAGAGGATGTCTGGAGGGACTTCGCAGCCTGTGTCCTTATCTTGCTAAGGCTGTTCTTCACCCGTGGCATCTGCGGTCAGGAGCAGGGATGCCGTCCGACTTAGACTGCCGACGCTCGGGGCTGGACGGTCGCACTGGGAAGCGTTGGAGAGACGCGGTTTGCGCTGGCTGTGGCTTACATTTGGTTCTCCCGTTGGGCTGTCTCCAGGGACGTCGGTCCCCCTTGGTGGCTGTCTGGTGTCTCTGGGTGCGCTCTTGTGTTGTGGCGGTACGAGTCCTCGTTCTTCTCCTCTTGTTGGTCTTTTCAGCGCACCTGTGTTCGTCCGGTTCTTCATGGTGACAGGATTGTCACTCTTCTTCACTCGAGGGCGTAGTGCTTGCGCCTCGAGGCTGCGCCGTCATGGCGCCTGATCCTGCCTCCGTTCAGGCATGCTTGGCGGGGTTGGTCACTTTGAGTGACGTGCTCCTTCTTGCTTGCGGAGCGATGTGGCGCCGGCCACGTGTTGCGGGTCTTCAGTGCACATTCTGTGGTGCCTGCTTGCCACTTGGGGTGTGCGACTCTCTCTTGCCTGTCTTGGGCCTCTGGCGACTCAGTCTTGAGGCAGTGTGAGGGTGGACACTGTGCTGTCTTCGGCCCACTGCGGGGCTTCACTGGCATTGGGGGAGATGTAGAGGATCTCCCTTCTGTCTTCAGCAGTGCTTCTCTGCAGAGATGTCTCTCTCTACTGGGTGCTTGTCCGTGTTGTCAGCTTTTGGGTGCCTGCGTCTGCGCACCTCAGATTGCGTGCTCTTGGCCCTTCGCGGTGGCCTCTTCTGGTGCTGGGCGTGCTTGCTCCTCTTTCTTGCGGTGGTGGCAGTTCACCACCAGGGGCCTGTGGCGCCGTTTCTTCGCTTGTGGTGGCACCAGACAGCTCTTGGGGTTTGCACGCCATGTGCACGGTCTTCGCAGACTTCATGTGGGGATTGCTGCCTTCTTAGGGTTTGCTGCGTGACTGGGCAGCTTTTGTCTCTGTGGTGCTTCTCTTGGGGTTGAGTCTGTCCGCTCAAACAATGTGCCATCCTATAGGGGGTGTGCAGTGCTCATGTAGTCAATCTCTCTTGAAGAGACAGAGCAGTACTTCGTATCTGTGTACCTTTTGCGAGCTTGGCAAGGGCAGTTGCAGGAGGCAGCAAAGTCTCTTCCGGCTGTGGCTGCGGATTGCCACCAGAGGGTGCTCTGTGCACTTGCACCGGTTCCGGCTTTTCACTTTATCTAGCTGGTGAGTCAACAGCAGCTGTCATGGGCACTGTGTTGGACGGGCGCAGTGGGGTGTGGCTTTCCCGTTTATCTGTGGGTGCTGAGGCACTAGGGCTCTTTATCATGTGGGCAGCAGCGCGGCATGGCTGTTCAGATTTTTTGTTTACTTGTGGGTGAAGAGTACTGGGCAGTCACTAGGTGGCGCTGCAGCCACCATTTTACTCAGGCCTCGCTAGCCTCACTTTCTCCCCCGATGCTGCAGACGCTGGCCTTTGTAATGTCCTGCCGGACACGTTCTAGTGTTCCGCCGGAAGCTGTAACCCCAGCCACTCCTTTGAGGGCTGGACACACTGCACCCCCACACCCATCCATCACGGGTGTCACGAGTGACGTGGCCCTGCCAATAAAAGGGCCCGGGTGCACGTGCTCGTGGCCAGTTCTAGTACCATACCTCCTGGTGTCTGCGTCAGTCATTGCCGTTATGCGGGCCTGAGGCCCGACACCACATTGGCGACGAGGCGGGTTGCTAACCCCGCATGCCTGCTGCTCGACGCTTCCTCGTCCCTCGCGGGGAGGAAATGGGCCAGACAGGCGACGACCCCCCTGTCGTGCCATTCTCGGCCACCGGCGCCTGCGTAGAGGATTGAGCACCTCGTGACACCTGGCTGCCCCCCCCAGGCCCTGGAGGATCGGCGTAGCCTGCTGGGAAGCTCACACATGCCTGTTTGCCAGCACGTCGGCTGAGGCTGTGCTGAGGGTGAAGGAGGAGGTCACCCAGTGCTCGGACCGGCACCACAGCTGCCCACATACTGCCGCCGCTGCGCCCATACCAGCCAGCCCGACTGCGAGAGGTCAGTCAGAAAACAGACGCACGAGGAGGCACCACGGCTAGCGCCGCACAGGAGGCAGCCGTGCTGCTGGACCCTTGAAGTCACCCCGCCCTGAGGCGCCCACGGGCTACTGCGCCTGCCGCCCCTACACCGGGGGACTAGAAACACTGTCCAGACACGGCGCGATAAGCCTGGTCCCTGCATCGGTACCAGAGCACCAACAGGCACTCACCTCTGCACCCCCCCCCCCCCCAACGTGAGGGTAGAAGGTAACACGGCGCCGCGGCCCGGTGGGACGAAAACGCGCTGAATCACGGCCTCCCGGCTGCTGCATGCATGGAGCACTTGCGGCGCCCCTGCCCCCTGGTAGTGACTCGACGCCTTGCAGCCCGGAAAAGTGAAGGATTTGCGCCCAGCTGTACCGGCCCAGTCAGAGCACCGGCAAGAGTCTGCTTTCCCTGCACATACACCCCGGATGCCTGCCACACCAGTAGCGCTGCTCCAGCCAGGGTTTTCTCCCCGCAAGAGCTCCCAGTTCTGGGGAACGAGGGAAAACTGTCTTACCTTTCCCCGTACAGCTCGCACTGCAGGAAATGTCCCGACACCTGTCTCCACGATGCCCATGGGACCGCACGGCCGGCTACTTGTGAATGGCTGCCGCATGAGGAGCGCCTGCATCGTCTAGCAGTAAAGCACCGCACCGAGGCCTGCAAGTTCCAGACAAGACTGCCGGGCCTTGTGCACCGAAGCGCTGCACTGCCACCTAGCGGCCACAAGTGGTACTGCGGCAGCCCCAAGCAAGCACACGAGGAAGAAACAGCCTGCAGTGCAGAATCGTGGCAGGAAGGTCCAGGCCCATGCACCCACAGAGCCGCTGCGACCAGTGGACCCCCAGCCTAGGAACAAGGCTGAACTGTAAGGAATGCCTCAGACCCCCACACGAATATAGGGTGCAGCTCACTTCACCCTAGCACCAAGTGAACCACACAGTGTTCCCAGTTCCCACACTGTGGCCACAGACAGACAGTCACTGCACAGAGCCCTGCACCAGCTCCTCCAACACCCAAAACCTGCAGCCATCAGGGCAAGCCACTGCCATGACCGCCGCGCCACCTGGTGGCTCACCCAGAGGTAATGCACTAAAGAACGGACGTAGCGCCTGGCCAGAGCAGATAGCCAGCTGTGCCCCACGACCGTCGTCCCAAGCAGCAAGGCTGGCCGGAGGAGAGGCCCTGACACCCCACTACTCTGCCGCAAGTGGCAGGATCAGCAAGAGGAGATGGCAAAGTGATCCTAGCAGGAGGATCCACACCGGCGCATCCAACGAGCGGTCTAGCACACTGACTGCCCACCGCGACCGACGTCAGCAGACCAGTGACAAGTGTGGCTGCACTGCATCCTACAGACCGGCAGTACCAGAGCACAGCACAGCGTCCAGCTAACCAACCGGCAACAGCAGTCAACAGATCCCAGAGTGCGCACCGCCACCACAAAGAAGACTGCCTGCTCACACCCAGTTGCTGAGACAGACTGCACCAGGCACAGCAAGACGTGCCCTCAGAGAGGAATGCTCAGAGAGTGGCCCTCTGCAACCTGCAAGTGAGAGCAGCAAGGACACCTTCAAAGACAGCAAAGTCTCCAGGTAGCTGCCACACCTTGAGCCGCAAGGGAAACTGGTGCCAAGCGCGCACCACCGTTGGCTGCTTGACTCTACCTCAAGCAAAGACACTGCGACACAAGCCCCCACTAGCAAGAGTGGACGACCAGCCAGATCAGCAATGTCTCAAAGGAGCTGTCCCCACTGACAGCGCAAGCAAAGACTGGTGCAGAGCGCGCACCACAAGCAGTTGCCTAACGCCACCACTGATGAACAGGCACAACCGCAAGCTACACCACAGGCACCCCAAGTGCCAGAAGAAAGCGTCCAAGAAGAAGACGGAGCGCACTAAGTCAGAGGCGCGCAGAAGGCCGCGCCAGTGAACCTGACAGCACGGGCAAGCGCCCGGGAGATAGAGACATCTCCACAAAGAAGCATTGCTGAACACAGCACAGAGAGCAACGACGCCTCTACTGCACCAACGAAGCCCCGCAGTGGGCCGAAGACCACACAGAGTGTCCTCCCTCGCACTACCTCAAGACGGAGTCGGCAGTGACCCACAACAGGCAAGAGAGGAGTTGCACACCCCACGTGGCAGGCCGCCACAGCGACAGGCGCTCCGACAACATGGCGACACGTGACCGGACGTCACGTCGCACATCAAGAAAGGAGCACGTCACACGAAGCGATCAGTCCCGACAAGCACGCCGGAGCGAAGGCAGAAGCAGGCGCCACGATAGCGCCACCTCGAGGTCCCAGCACAACACCCTCGAGAAAAGAAGAGTGACAGCCCTGTCACACTGAAAACTGGACGAACACAGGTGTGGTGAAAAGACCAACAGGAGGAGAAGACCGAGGACTCACACAGCAAGCCAAGAGCACACCCAGACACACCAGACAGCCACCAAGGCGGACCGACGTCCCTGGACACAGCCTCACGGGAGAACCGAGCACAAGCCGCAGCAAGCGCAATCCGCGTCTCTCCCCAACGCTTCCCCAGGTGACCGTCCATCCCAGAGTGTCAGCAGTCCAATTCAACGGCATCCCTGCTCCAGGCCGCAGATGCCGTGGGTGGAGATCAGCACCGAGTGTCCCTCTTCACACCGCCTCAAGATGGAGTCGGCAGTGGCCCCCAAGTCAGGCAAGAGAAGATCTGCACACTCGCCGTGCCAAGCCGCCACCGAAGATCATCAATCTCAGCACGACGGAGACACCTGGCAGCTAGGTCCCTCCTCACTTTCAACTCTCCCAGCAAGTCACCACCACCTGTCATTCCGACTCACCACCGGGCTGGCCTCCGCCATCATGCCAGCCCTCAGCACAAGCGTCAAACAACATCACTCCTAGAGTACCAATGGACTGGAGTCCCCCCCCTGGTTGCCACACCAGCCCGACAAAAGAAACCAGAGGCTACCTGTGAACCTGGCACACACCTGAACCGCGGCAGCGAGAGCAAGTCTTAACCAAGACTCATCTACCCTCGCGGGTTGTGCGTGAGACTCAGTAACGGCTCCTCGGTAGTCCTGCAGCTGCCCCCAGTCGGCACACAAGCAGCCCCAGTGCAGTCCTCCTGCAGTCCCGCAGCAACCCCGACAACGGGCCTCCCCAGGCGGGAGAGTGAGAAGAGACATTGCCCCACCGACAGGTTATCGGTTACAGCCAAGCGGTTTCACAGAGACATCTGATCAGGCAACACCTCCAGGAACTTTCACCAGGGACTCCATCCATGTCCATGACGCAACCCACTATATGAACTGTTAGAATTCACCACAGACCATCCTCGACGTCAGCAGAGCGGAGCCATGCAAGACTGCAAGACACGTCGTCATCTGTGAGCCGACGGTGTGCAGTGGACGTCTCCAAGCCAGCGGTCGTGTCCTGAGCCCCTCAGGTTAAACTACGAGTGCCCGCCGAGATGATCCTGCTGCAGGCCGAGTCCCCGGCCCATGTCTGATGTCTTCCCGCCACCTGACTCAGAAGATGGATGGACCCTGTGGTATTTCTGTTAACTGTTTGTTTTGTCCCCACAGGTTTGGACTAAAGTTTTACTTGTTCTTCAATAAAGTTGGGGAGGAATGTAATGTCCTGCCGGACACGTTCTAGTGTTCCGCAGGAAGCTGTAACCCCAGCCACTCCTTTGAGGGCTGGACACACTGCACCCCCACACCCATCCATCACGGGTGTCACGAGTGACGTGGCCCTGCCAATAAAAGGGCCCGGGTGCACGTGCTCGTGGCCAGTTCTTGTACCATACCTCCTGGTGTCTGCGTCAGTCATTGCCGTTTTCGGGCCTGAGACCCGACACCACAGCCTTACTTTCATGCAGGTGGGGGTTTATTTCCTGCCATGTGTGCTTGTCCTTTCCAGGAGGTTCACCCAGTCGGGGAGTTCCCTTACATTATTCGGGGTATGCTGCCCTTTTCAACACTGCCTTTCACTCCTCTGCAGACAGTGAGGTGGCTACAGGTTCTCCTCTCAAAATTCGTGTTGCAACAGGTCAGATGCGGTGCGGCAGCAGGCCACCAGGTGGCGCTGTGGTTGCTGTCCTCAATCTGTTTCACGAGTTAGAAGCCTGAACTGGCGAAGGCATCCGCAGGTAGGGACTCGCCGTGCCACTCAGTAGCAGCACATTGCAGCTCCTTGTGCTTATTTCGTCCACTTCTGGGCAAGGCAGGTGGAGCAGGGATGTTAATGCCAGTGCCGGCTTGTCTCCACGTTGGTGCAGCACTCTCTTTGCAGGCCGAGGCAGGGGTTGCTCAGTGTGCCGTCTTGGTTTCTTTGTGGTCGCGATGACCCTTCTCCACTGTGTGGTTTCCTGGGCTGCAGCAGGGTCACTCTTCCCTACCACGCGGGCGCTGCCAGAGACAGACGCAGCCCCGCTGGAAGCAGGATCACAGGGCGGAACGTGTCTCCGGGGCGCTGCACTTTCTCACGCTGATCGGTGCCACAACCTGACGAGGTGAGAGGGGCTGCTGGGGTAGCGCTGCAGATGCGGGCAGCACGATTCAGGGCAGGTAATCTGTCCCATTCTCTCCGGCTTTAGGCAGCTGAGGGAAGCCTTTCTTCTCCGCAGCTGTCCCTTTTACTGGCTGTGGGCTGCGCGGCGATAGCAGACGCGAGCATTGGGTCGCGGAATGCAGGGGCGGCTGGGCGATGCATCTGCTTCTTCACCCTGCGCCGGTTGAGGCCTCAGCAGGCGGCCGACGTACCTTGTGTCCCGTTGCCTGGCTTGGGCTGTTGTGGGTAGGAAGTGATGGTTCCACCTTTCCTGGTGCCGGTTGCTTTTGTCGCGTTGGGAACAGCAGGACGCGTAGGCGCCTCGAGCATTGAGGGCCCACGTCGCTGCTTGCGGCCCTTCTTCTCCCCACGGTTGGTCAGCACATCGGGGGCTGGAGGTGGGGGCTACGGACCTTCGCTGGTGTGCACAGGCGTGCTCGCTCTCCGGGAGGCTTTACTCTCGCTTTCCTTCAATCGCAGTCATGCTGGCAGTAGGTGCCTTTTGACCTGGCTACGCCTCTCCCCACCAGGAACTTCGGCCAGCACACGCGCGGGGCCGACCCGCTCGTCGCCATTGTGGTGTTTCGGGCCCTAGGCCCACATGGTGTACAAAATGACCACACAGACACCCAGCAGTGTGGTACTGGAACTGGCCCCAGGCACGTGCGCCCGGCCCCTTTTTAGGTCGAGCATTCGAGACCTCTTGTATATACTTTAGTATATACTTATTATATACTTATATGTGTATGTACTTTGTGGGCTCTGGAGATCAGCCCTAGGACTTGTCTGCTTCCGCTTAGGGACTTTTTTTTTCTGTTCAACTGCCTCTATTTAACTGTCTTGATAGAAAACGACCAGCAGAGGTCAGTACAATACCAGAATTGCTTTCTGCTGAGAGACTTTCTTTTTTTCAATTTTTCTGGCAACTGCCTCTATTTGACTTTCTTGATGGAAAACGACTAGCAGAGGTCAGTAAAATACCATAATCACTTTAGCATTCTCTAGATTCCGGTCCATAGAAATTGTCTTCCATGAGCACCCGTAGACAATAATCTTTTTTTCAAATCTTGTATTTTCAGTGATATGACCACCGAAGGCCCTGATTTTATATTAAAAACAGAGCTTTGGACTATACCATTTCCCGCTGAAAGGCAATATTTCTCTCCATGTGTTCCCATCCCTGGCGTGTCACGCAGTTTGGTGCTTAATTTCCCTCCATGTTAAAGAACAGTAGATGTTTCAGCACCCAGGCTAATGTGCTGCATAGCTAAATTCATATAAGGTTCCAAAGGCGAGACCGATTGCATTGCAAATGCTTGTTATTAGCAGGGTCACCTGACTGGTGACGCCTGTGATGGGTGGGTGTAAAGTGTGGTTGCAGCACAAGGCTGAACACTAGAACGTGTCCAGCAGGTCACTACAGTGCCTAAGACAAGGAGGCAGAAATGGGGACGCTCCTGCTTTTCTGCGCTAGCCGCTGCTAGCTGGAATGTTCTTTCCTGTCATCTTCATGCTATTAGGGATGCGGGTTCTTTAAAACATAGTCTGAAAACCTGGCTTTTAAATGAGGCTTTTTAGATTGTGTCCCCCCTACATATACGTTCAGTGGTCTACCAGCTGCAGCGCTAGAACACTCCATGGAGTTTCTGTGTGCTTTATAAGCTCTGTTTTGATTTGATTTGATGGGTCTACGTACTGCAGACAACATATAAGTACTGTATAGACTGGACAGACAATGAAGGATTCTGGGAAACTTGACCACTCTGCCCTGACTCAGTTGACACTTCCCAAAAAGGTCTCTCAAATCAGACAGTCTGGCTCTGTTGCAATTTCCCTAAACAAAAACAGTTGGAATCGGGGACAGAACATTTCCCATTGCAATAGCTAGACTCTGGAATCCCCTCCCCATCTTCGAAGGGATTTGTCACTGTTGAAGTTGAGCAGACCCCTCCAAACATGGTGGTATCCGCTGATGGAGGTGGGTATTCAGGGCGCAGACTGTGTTGCTCGTTTATAGTGAACGAAAAACACTTTAAAGGCAGCAAGTTTAAAAAATGCTGCAATTTATAATATCTGGCGACAAAAACGATGGAATACCTTCTGAGTGCATAAAATCCTTCTTTCATCTTGGCCACTTCTTCTGCTAGTTGCCCTTTGAACCGGGTGTGTAGTCCCACATTTCTAGGTAGCCCAATGGTCACTCGGTGCCACCAGTAAGTGAGGATGTGAGATGCAGTTTGACATGACTGTCATAGTCGGGTTGAGGCGCCGTTTGTAGTCTAGGCTGTCCTGCATACCTCTGAATACATGTGAGATGGTCTCTGTATGGAACCCCTGTCTGTACACTTCCTGCTCTACTAGTCTCATACATGTAAAATGTGTACTTGCCTCCCCTTGTGCTACCTTTTGGTAATGTGTATGTGCATAACAACTGCATAGCTCACTAACAGCCGTGTTCATACCTCAGTGAGAGCCATGCTCATACCTCACTAGGAGCCGTGCTCATACCTCAATAAGAGCCATGCTCATACCTCACTAGGAGCCGTGCTCATACCTCACTAGGAGCCGTGCTCATACCTCACTAGGAGCTCTCACTAAGAGCTGTGCTCATACCTCACTAAGAGCTGTGCTCATATCTCACTAGAAGCCGTGCTCATACCTCACTAAGAGCCATGCTCATACCTCACTAAGAGCCGTGCTTATACCTCACTAACAGCCGTTTTCATACCTCACTAACAGCCGTGTTCATACCTCAGTGAGAGCCATGCTCATACCTCACTAGGAGCCGTGCTCATACCTCACTAGGAGCCGTGCTCATACCTCACTAGGAACCATGCTCATATCTCACTAAGAGCTGTGCTCATACCTCACTAAGAGCTGTGCTCATATCTCACTAGAAGCCGTGCTCATACCTCACTAAGAGCCATGCTCATACCTCACTAAGAGCCGTGCTTATACCTCACTAACAGCCGTCTTCATACCTCACTAGTAGCCGTCTTCATACCTCACTAGTAGCCGTCTTCATACCTCACTAAGAGCTGGGGTCATACCTCACTAGGAGCCGGGCTCATACCTCACTAGGAGCAGTGTTCATACCTCACTAGGAGCGGTGTTCATAGCTCACTAGGAGCCGTTTTCACACCTCACTATGAGCTGTGTTCATACCTCACTAGGACAGTGCTCATACCTCACTTGGAGCTGTTCTGATACCTAACTAGGAGCCGTGCTCATACCTCACTAAGAGCCGTGCTCATACCTCACTAAGAGCCGTGCTCAAACCTCACTGGGAACAGTGCTCATACCTCTCTAAGAGCCGGGCTCATACCTCACTAAGAGCCGGGCTCATACCTCACTAAGAGCTGTGTTCATACCTCACTAAGAGCTGTGCTCATATCTCACTAAGAGCTGTGCTCATACCTCACTATGAGCTGTGCTCATATCTCACTAGGAGCCGTGCTCATACCTCACTAAGAGCCATGCTCATACCTAACTAAGAGCTGTGCTTATACCTTACTAACAGCTGTGTTCATACCTCACTAATAGCCGTGTTCATACCTCACTAAGAGCTGGGGTCATACCTCACTAGGAGCCGTGTTCATATCTCACTAGGAGCCGTGTTCATATCTCACTAGGAGCCGTTTTCACACCTCACTATGAGCTGTGTTCATACCTCACTAGGAACAGTGCTCATACCTCACTCGGAGCTGTTCTGATACCTAACTAGGAGCCGTGCTCATACCTCACTAAGAGCCGTGCTCATACCTCACTAATAGCCATGCTCATTCTTCACTAAGAGCTGTGCTCATACCTCGCTAGGAGCTGTGCTCATACCTCGCTAAGAGCTGGGTTCATACCTCACTAGGAGCAGTGCTCATACCTGTCTAAGAGCCATGCTCATACCTCACTAATAGCTATGCTCATACCTCATTAGGAGCCGTGCTCATACCTCACTAAGACATGGGCTCATACCTCTCTAATAGCTGTGCTCATACCTCTCTAAGAGCTGGGTCCATACCTCTCTCAGAGCTGGATTCATACCTCACTAGGAGCTGTGCTCATACCTCACTAAGAGCTGTGCTCATACCTCTCTAAGAGCTGGGCTTAGACCTCACTAAGAGCCGTGCTCATACCTCACTAGGAGCTGTGCTCATACCTCTCTAAGAGCTGGGCTCAAACCTCACTAAGAGCCGTACCCATACCTCACTAGGAGCAGTGTTCATACCTCACTAGGAGCGGTGTTCATAGCTCACTAGGAGCAGTGCTCATACCTGTCTAAGAGCCATGCTCATACCTCACTAATAGCTATGCTCATACCTCATTTGGAGCCGTGCTCATACCTCACTAAGACATGGGCTCATACCTCTCTAATAGCTGTGCTCATACCTCTCTAAGAGCTGGGTCCATACCTCTCTCAGAGCTGGATTCATACCTCACTAGGAGCTGTGCTCATACCTCACTAAGAGCTGTGCTCATACCTCTCTAAGAGCTGGGCTTAGACCTCACTAAGAGCCGGGCTCATACCTCACTAGGAGCTGTGCTCCTGCTGCCATCATTCAACTTCTTCTCCCTATGATTCTTACTATTGTTCCAGTGATTGGCGTCACTTGTGCTGTGCTGTCCTTCAGCATGCCTAGTTGTGCCTATTTGTGGAATCTCTTTGCTTTATATGGTGTGACTGGCCCTGCCCCAGCCTTACTGACCTATCTACAACAAGAGCAGTAATAAAAAACTGCTCGGGAGGGCAAAGAGGCTTCATTTCTTCACTGACTTGGTATACGTCTTTGCCCCCATTGTAACCCTCGCCAGTGGCCCTGAAATACCTTATCTTAACACAGACTAGGGCCCTCAGTTAGAGGAGGTGGCAGTGGGACATCTGCCAAACCTAACCATGCATCACATCCTCCCTCATCTTGGGTCCCGCACTCCATTTAGAGGTCAGGTTGTTTTTTGTGACTGCAGTGACACCGCCATCTCTAACGTTAAGTAAAGCCTTGCAGCACCACAACTCCAGTGGAGTGGCCTCTTAGGGGCTGCCCAGTGTAGAGCAGCTCCTCCGATGCCCTTCTGGCTGATGTCCGTTGTGTCTGGGGTAGTGTTCTTATAAAGTGCATAGAATGTTGCACACCTCAACATTGGACTGTCACCATGTCACCTGCTGGATGTTGGAATGTCACTGTGTCACCTGATGGATGTTGGAATGTCACTGGGTCACCTGCTGGATGTTGGAATGTCACTGTGTCACCTGATGGATGTTGGACTGTCACCATGTCACCTGCTGGATGTTGGAATGTCACTGTGTCACCTGATGGATGTTGGAATGTCACTGGGTCACCTGCTGGATGTTGGAATGTTACTGTGTCACCTGATGGATGTTGGACTGTCACCATGTCACCTGCTGGATGTTGGAATGTCACTGTGTCACCCGCTGGATGTCGGAATGTCACTGTGTCACCTGATGGATGTTGGAATGTCACTGTGTCACCTGCTGGATGTTGGAATGTCACCATGTCACCTGATGGATGTTGGAATGTCACTGTGTCACCTTATGGATGTTGGAATGTCACCATGTCACCCGCTGGATGTTGGAATATCACCATGTTACCCTCTGGATGTTGGAATGTCACTGTGTCACCTGCTCGATGTTGAAATGCCACAGTGTCACCTTCTGGATGTTGGAATGTCACCATGTCACCTGCTGGATGTTGGAATGTCACAGTGTCTCCTGCTGGATGTTGGAATGTCACTGTGTCATCTGCTGGATGTGGTTATGTCACTGTGTCACCTACTGGATGTTGTAATGTCACAGTGTCACCTACTGGATGTTGGAATGTCACAATGTCACCTTCTGGATGTTGGAATGTCATGATGTCACCTGCTGGATGTTGGAATGTCACAGTGTCTCCTGCTGCATGTTGGAATGTCACCATGTCGCCTGCTGGATGTGGTTTTGTCACTATGTCACCTGCAGAATATTGGAATGTCATAATGTCACATGATGAATGTGCTTATGTGCCCATGCCACCTGCTGGATGTTGGAATGGCACCATGTCAGCTGCTGGATGTGACTGTCACCTGCAGGATATTGGAATGTCACAATGTCACCTGCTGGATGTTGTTATGTCACCATGCCACCTGATGGATGTTGGAATGTCACTGTGTCACCTGCTGGGCATTGGAATGTCACCATGCCACCTGATGGATGTTGAAATGTCACTGTGTCACCTGCTGGATGTTGGAATGTCACCATGTCACCTGATGGATGTTGGAATGTCACTGTGTCACCTTATGGATGTTGGGAATGTCACCATGTCACCCGCTGGATGTTGGAATATCACCATGTTACCCTCTGGATGTTGGAATGTCACTGTGTCACCTGCTGGATGTTGAAATGTCAGTGTCACCTTCTGGATGTTGGAATGTCACCATGTCACCTGCTGGATGTTGAAATGTCACAGTGTCTCCTGCTGGATGTTGGAATGTCACTGTCTCATCTTCTGGATGTGGTTATGTCACCGTGTCACCTACTGGATGTTGTAATGTTACAGTGTCACCTACTGGATGTTGGAATGTCACAATGTCACCTTCTGGATGTTGGAATGTCATGATGTCACCTGCTGGATGTTGGAATGTCACAGTGTCTCCTGCTGCATGTTGGACTGTCACCATGTCGCCTGCTGGATGTGGTTATGTCACTATGTCATCTGCAGGATATTGGAATGTCATAATGTCACATGATGAATGTGCTTATGTGCCCATGCCACCTGCTGGATGTTGGAATGGCACCATGTCAGCTGCTGGATGTGGTTATGTCACTATGTCACCTGCAGGATATTGGAATGTCATAATGTCACATGATGAATGTGCTTATGTGCCCATGCCACTTGCTGGATGTTGGAATGGCACCATGTCAGCTGCTGGATGTGGCTATGTCACTATGTCACCTGCAGGATATTGGAATGTCACAATGTCACCTGCTAGATGTTGTTACGTCATCATGTCACCTGCTGGATGTTGAAATGTCACTGTGTCACCTGCTGGATGTTGGAATATCACCATGTCACCTTCTGGATGTTGGAATGTCCCCATGTCACCTGCTGGATGTTGGAATGTCCCCATGTCACCTGCTGGATGTTGGAATGTCACAGTGTCTCCTGCTGGATGTTGGAATGTCACTGTGTCACCTTCTGGATGTGGTTATGTTACCGTGTCACCTACTGGATGTTGGAATGTCACAATGTCACCTTCTGGATGTTGAAATGTCACAATGTCACCTGCTGGATGTTGGAATGTCACCTTGTCTCCTGCTGGATGTTGGAATGTCACCATGTCGCCTGTTGGATGTGGTTATGTCACTATGTCACCTGCAGGATATTGGAATGTCATAATGTCACCTGCTGAATATGCTTATGTCACCATGTCACCTGCTGGATGTTGGAATGGCACCATGTCACCTGCTGGATGTGGTTATGTCACTATGTCATCTGCAGGATATTGAAATGTCACCTGCTGGATGTTATGTCACCATGTCACCTGCTAGGTGTTGGAATGTCACCATGCCACCTAATGGATGTTGGAATGTCACTGTGTCACCTGCTGGATGTTGGAAGTCACCATGTCACCCGCTGGATGTTGGAATATCACCATGTCACCCGCTGGATGTTGGAATATCACTATGTCACCTGCTGGATGTTGGAATATCACTATGTCACCTGCTGGATGTTGGAATGTCACCATGTCACCCACTGGATGTTGGAATATCACTATGTCACCTGCTGGATGTTGGAATGTCAGCTGCTGGGCATTGGAATGTCATCATGTCACCTGCTGGATGTTGGAATGTCACTGTGTCACCTGCTGGATGTTGGAATGTCAGCTGCTGGGCATTGGAATGTCATCATGTCACCTGCTGGATGTTGGAATGTCACTGTGTCACCTGCTGGATGTTGGAATGTCACTGTGTCACCTGCTGGATGTTGGAATGTCATCATGTCACCTGCTGGATGTTGGAATGTCACGGTATCACCTGCTGGATGTTGGAATGTCACCATGTCACCCGCTGGATGTTGGAATATCACTATGTCACCCGCTGGATGTTGGAATATCACTGTGTCACCTTCTGGATGTTGGAATGTCACCATGTCATCTGCTGCATGTTGTTATGTCACAATGTCACCTTCTGGATGTTGGAATGTCACAATGTCACCTGCTGGATGTTGGAATTTCACCATGTCACCCGCTGGATGTTGGAATATCACCATGTCACCCGCTGGATGTTGGAATATCACTATGTCACCTGCTGGATGTTGAAATGTCACCATGTCACCCGCTGGATGTTGGAATATCACTATGTCACCTGCTGGATGTTGGAATGTCAGCTGCTGGGCATTGGAATGTCATCATGTCACCTGCTGGATGTTGGAATGTCACTGTGTTACCTGCTGGATTTTGGAATGTCACTGTGTCACCTGCTGGATGTTGGAATGTCATCATGTCACCTGCTGGATGTTGGAATGTCACGGTGTCATCTGCTGGATGTTGGAATGTCACCATGTCACTCACTGGATGTTGGAATATCACCATGTCACCCGCTGGATGTTGGAATGTCACCATGTCACCTGCTGGATGTTGGAATATCACTGTGTCACCTTCTGGATGTTAGAATGTCACCATGTCATCTGCTGCATGTTATGTCACCATGTCACCTGCTAGGTGTTGGAATGTCACCATGCCACCTAATGGATGTTGGAATGTCACTGTGTCACCCGCTGGATGTTGGAATGTCACCATGTCACCCGCTGGATGTTGGAATGTCACCATGTCACCTGCTGGATGTTGGAATATCACCATGTCACCCGCTGGATGTTGGAATGTCACCATGTCATCTGCTGCATGTTGTTATGAATAGAATGGGTCAGACAGTTGGATGCTGCCTTCTCCTGGCTGGCTGCACTGGGGAACTTACAGAATAAACATACTTCTTATTTTATCTACACTGAGTTTCTGGTTTTCATCTGTCTGCAGTGGAATGCATCATAACATCTGGGTCCACCATGTCAACTATGGTGGTTCTGGACAGCACTGCAGTGTGCCTTACGGCTGAGAGAAGATCTCAGCCCAATGAGGGCATTAGTTATATTTTTGTCCAAAATATGTCTGCCTACTTACATGTCCTGAATTACCTGCTGCCACAAGCTTGAACCGTCCTGCATGGCAACAACAGCCATGGATGTGGGAGCCGCAGGTGAGAGACACTTAAATTGGGAAAAATATTTCTTGTCCATGGGAGCGGATAACTCTCGAGCCCAGCGAGCCTTTATGAGTCTTTTGGTCGAATGTTCATTTTGGACAAGATAAGCCATTACTTTAATAGACAAAATAAATCCGTGCTTATTGCAGAGATAAAACAATATGATTGACTGCTTGCGAGTTTCATGCACCGATTCGCCCATTTGATTGGCTGATTTCACAAGTGACCTACTGAGACAAAGCTATTTGAATGGTTGCACCAATCCTTACACTGGAAAGAAGCAAAGTGATTGGGTGATTCACGTTCACTTCCGGGATGCAACATCTGATTATCTGATTAGCGGAGTATCTGGATGAATCCATCTGATTAACATAAAACATATATAATGTCTACTGAAGTATCAAAGACTCTATCATTCCACCTTTAATTTTTATTGATAGTGACTTACACGGTAAGAACACAAATAAATAATTCATGAAAAATACGTCATACATTTTCGTCCAACAATTATTTTAAATAAATAAATACACAGCAGCAAAGAAAAGTCACAAAGAGCTAAACTCTCAAACCACCAACTTTTACATTTAAAAGTAAATGGAATTATACATTTCTGATGGAGTTCTTGGACATAGGCACGTATTTATTGATTTTCCAAACACATTACAACCTATGTGCGTGTGTTGGGTCTCTATGGAGTTTGTTTTTGGGGGGGTGTTTTCTTACCATAGGCCTTTAGGATACACTTGCCCTTTAATCACAGTTCTTACCCCATGTCAGATTTCTAGGATTTGCAATTGGAGCCCATCATGTGTGTCTCAGGCTATGAGAGAGGTGCACTGTGGGTAAATTAATATACATTCTTTGTATGACGTTAAATCACACAAAGGTTGTCCGTTGTTTGTCTACAAGAACTGGAGCCAAGTCATATTTTCAGGATATCCAGGTGAGGTAAATTTACACAAATTCTCGAAGTGCTTAAGTCTTTTGAAGGTGAGGCATGGCCAGCTTTCACGAAAAGGCTCTGGTACATAACAGCTTCAAATATCCATGGCTGAGCTCCTGGGTATCAAGGAAAGGAATGGCGTCAGGCTGTTCCAGAGCGCTGGAGCTGTTGAAGAGAAGGTTCCACCACCGATTGTGGCAGGTGACCGTCTGGTGTGGAAGAAGTTCTTTGTTTGGTGGTGAGCACACGTCTGTTGTGTGTTGACTCTTGATTCTAGATTATGAGGTATGTGTTAGGCTGAGGATATTTCCTACAGGGTCCCAGAGAAAAACAAATTGGACTGCTGAAGAATTCCCAACAGGGCGGTCCAACTGGAAAATCAGAAATGATGAGGGGAAGCCCGTTGAGGGAGCCGGGTATCACAGACTGGACTGTATTTTTGAACTGAAGCACAGCCCTTCGCGTAGACATGGGCCAGACACATTTTTGGAAGGTGAGGATTGAAATCTCAGTCACTAGGCGATGGTCTCTCACAGTCTGGATGCTTGATGTCCTGGTCGGTTCAATAGAACCTGTGACAACAATAGCGTTTTGAATAGTTTTCTGGATCTGACATCACTTTGGGTCAGTCACAAAATGCTCACGAACTACCCAAAAGCATCGGCAAGCTCCACTTGGGCCAATGCCAGTCTCAGGTTACCCATTGGTGGAGGATGTTTGGCCAAGTTCTCCTTCAGGCTTCATTTCACCACACCCTTGTTCTTGTGTCTATATTAATGAGCTGGCTCCCCTGAACTCAGGTTATCTCACCTGCAGACTACCAACATCTGTGTTATAAAGTCATCCGTGTTATCACTGTCCTTTTCCTACGCTTCATCAGTGCAGGGTACCCACTGGTTGTCTGCTCTTTATATACCTACACCGACAGCTCCAACTGTGTCAGTCTGTAAGTGTAAAGTTTCTGCTGGCAGCGGCAGAGGTGGCTCTGCTGTTGGAAGCATGACAGACTGCCTGACTCTAAATGCAATGGGCGGACCATCAGTTTGGTAGACGGTGTGCACACTTGTGGCGGAGTACCATGTCCACCAAATTGTAAATCAGGCCAATAACAACATCAATCAGCTGCTCCTCCCAGGCTTTCGAGGACGGCACTCAATTTTGTTTATTTTTTGCCATCCTACTCCTCTTACCTCCAGTGGTGCATTTTTGACTATCTGACCACAACACATCCACAATGGAAATAATATACTACCGTGTTTCCACGACCTCTAACTGCCTACCTCGCCTTGTTCTCTTTCACGGGACAACCCTCACCCTCTTCAACTCTTGCATGCATTTAGAACCATTTTTTTGGAACGGCAGCCAAGGTACCAGATACTGGTGCTGAACTCCAGCTACCCAACCAATGTCATGCGGAGAATTGACTATTATAAGAATTTACCAGGTGACCTACCTCTGTGCATTTTTATCCCCTACACAAAATTAATAACATTGCCACTGGTACCCTCCTCAGTCTACAGGGGCAGACGCCTACTTTCTAATGCCAACACCAGGCTTGTATAGTAGCTACTAAAAACCGGTGCCTGTACAGTGCAATAAAACTGGTAATCAAGATAATCTACGTAACATCTACAGTAGACCTGATTGAAGCCCTTCCTGTCCACACTCCTGCACTCCTGCAATGAACTAGCGAACTAGCATCGGCCAGCCCCAAAGTGCTCCTTTGAAGCCCACCTGCGTCCCATCCAGACTCCAGTCCTTTACTCTTCTGAAACCCCCCTCTTACCCTCCAATGAAATTCACTCCACGATGAGCTGTAAGCAGTCACCATACTCACACTCTCAACCCCGCTTAACCCCTGTCTCAGCTAACAGGATCATGGCTACCTCCTCAGAGCCTGAACCCCTACCTCTCCCTTTGATCTCTGCTATGGACCTTACTCACATGAACCTTACCTTACACATTGTGTAATGTGTAACTCTTCTATGAAAAGGCAGTTCCCTTGGTTTCCATTCATCAATCACTCACCTTGACCTCTGATCCGGAAGGTGAACATCCACTCTAATCCTGCCCTCTGGCACTGCTAGTGGTAGAAATGCCTTCGCCAAGAAATACAAACACAGCGATGCTGCTCTCAGCTCGTAAGAGCAGTGTGATCTCCAGCGTTCATGCTCCTGTTGTCTGTCACTGAAGTGTGATCCCCAGTGCTCCCCCTCCTATTGGCCATTGGTGGAGTGTGATCCCCAGTGCTCCCCCTCCTATTGGCCATTGGTGGAGTGCAATCCCCAGTGCTCCCCCTCCTACTGGCCATTGGTGGAGTGCGATCCCCAGTGGCCCCTGCTATTGGCCATCACTGGAGTGTGATTCCCAGTGCCCAACTCCTATTGGCTATAAGTGGAGAATGATCCCTAGTGCCCCCCTCCTATTGGCCATCAGTGGAGTGTAATCCCCAGTGCCTTCCACCTATTGGTCATCAGTGGAGTGTGATCCCCAGTGCCCCCTCTTATTAGCTGTAGAAAGTAGGATCTGCTTCTTATGGTTACCCCCAATTTTTGCTTGATGGAACACTGTTTCTGACTAGTCTGAATGGGATCCTGCTAATCAGGCCCCTAGTCTATCTTCTTTTTCTCTAAACTGTTATGTTATGTTATGTACTTAGGTACAGTCCAGATTGGATACTGGGGTACCCTTGTCAGTCCCTAGTATATGGCACACATGTACCCAGGGCATAGGTACCCCAGAGGCCTCCCATGGGCTGAAGCATGTATTATGCCACTCATGAGAGGCCATGCAAAATGGAACTACAGGCCTGGCATTGCAGCCTGTGTAAGCTGGTGCCTGCATCACTTACTTAAGATATAGGTTTACTATATCTAAGAGTCACTACACTTAAAACATATAAGTCACTCCGATAGTAGGCCTTTACAATCCTGAAGGCAGGGTGCTTGGTTCTAAGTGAGAGGGTGCCCCTGCATGAGCAGGACACTCCGGCAGCCTAAGGAGTCCATTCTCCCGGGTTGTCAGTGAAGCAGCCATTTACGACATATAGAGAGGCATTACGCGACCCCATCATGTTTGGTGTCAAACATGTTGGAATCATACCCCCACACCGGTTACCGGTGTGGGGGTATGATTCCACCCTTCAGAAGCGAGCTTCGTGGGGTCCCTGGTGTTCCCGGTACCAGCCTTCTAACTCTGGACAGCACAAAATGGTTGCTGCCGACCAGAGACACATTTCTGCCCTCCTGCTGCTGAGCCAAGCTCGAGCAGGGGAAGGCAGAACAATAGGTATCCTGTCACAGGGAGGTGTAATCACCTCCCAGACGGGATTTAGTGTATTAGGGCTGGGTGGGTGCGCTTGTCAGCGACTGAAAGTCTGCATGAGGGGCACATTTGGTGTCCCTGTGCATAGTCCAGTTCAAACAAGTCCTGGGAGGCATTGGCTCCCGCTCTGGTGCATAACTGGACAAAGGACATGGGAGTAACCTCCCCCCTGTCCAGACCCTCCCCTGGGAGGGTCCCCTGAATCTTTCCAACCCTCTCCCGTGGGTACTTAAGGGCTTACCTGGCTGTAGGACCTTAGATTCATCGTGGACAAGATTCTGACCTGAAACCACTGCACTTCGACAGTCTGGGCACTCTGGACTTTGCTGGACTTCGTTTGGGCCTGACTTGGTCTCCCTCTTAGTCTGCCGCCTTGTCTGTGCCTGTGCACCATACAGGATCCGTGCAGGACCTGTGGAGCATCAAAGACAACTGAAGATAATCTCCCTTGGAGTGAAGGAGTCACTCCTCTGCATTTGCAGGCACCGCAACACTGCTTCACAGGTCTGCTGATCCCGAGCTCCTGCGGACTCCAAAGGGCTCAGCAACACAGGAGGTGGGTTCCTATGTCCCTCGAGGTCCGAGCTGCCCTCTCACCAAGTTTGAGCTCAGAATCCCTCATGGGGGCTGCAATACCCGAACCCCTGTGCACCGCATACTGTTGCAAATGCATGTGCTTGTTGGCAATTCTTTAACAAGTGCATTGGGCTCCGAGTAGCCCCAACCTCTGGCACCACTTCCTACAAAGATCTTCAACCACCTCACACCATGTGCTCCGTGGCCTGTTGTTTTGTGAAGCTGCTCGAGGTCCTCTCGCAACTCCTGTGCCTCTGGCCTGTGGGTCCATTTGAGGGTCAACTTTGCTTTTCTTGGGCTCCCCTGGTTTGCTCCAGGCTTGCCCTGACTCCCCTGTGTGTGGTGAGTCTCCTTGACCTTGCTGGTCCGAACCATACACTCCCTTGACGTTCTGCGTGGGTTGCCGTTGCCAAGGCTTGTTGGTCCTCCCGCTGGACACCGACCCCTCAGCACTCGACATCCTTCGTGGGACAGCTCGTATCCGGCTCCTGGTCGTCCTCGACGTCGCCTGGTCCCAGCAGCTGCAGAGTCAAGGTCCCAGTCAACTATCCTGATGCACCCGACATCGGTGGGCATTCGTCTACCGAGCCCCTGGTCACCCTGAAGTGACCCAGACTCTGTCCTCTCTGCTTTCAGGTACTCATCGACAAGAATCCACATTTGGATTCCAACGGACATTCTTCTCCCTTCCAGCAGTGTCTCTTCTTCGAAGTCCTCCATTGGGTTCGACGGCGGTTTCCAACGCCAATTCAGACTTATGCACCCGGCTTCCCTGGGTTAGGTAACTTGGGTACTTCGGCATCCATGGGTGGGGTGGCTCTCCAACCTTCTGTCTTCCACGCGGTTTCTTCGTTGTCCAGTGGGAAGGGTCCTTAATCTCTAAAACTCCAACCGCGACTTTCCCTTAGAGTTGTACGGAGCACACGGTCGTGTTCCCACACTGCACCAGTCCTCCGTGGGGTCACCTTGGGTTGTTCCTTGGGGTCCCAGCGATTCTACGTCCTCTCAACATCGTCCTGACTCGAGTCGTGGTTCTTATACCACTTTCTTAGTATATGGTTTGGTCCCCCCCTGGGGCCCACTGTGTATTAGTGCTATTTACTGTCATTTCTTTGCTGAAGTATTGTGTGCTTTGTATCTATCTCCGTGTAGAAGATACTGACACGTACTAGAGAGTATTCTATAATAAATACATATTTTTTTAAATACCTTGTGTGGTTCTCTTTCATTTAATCTATACTATAAGATTGAATTCTGGTACAATAAGCTGCTTTACACTCCTTCAAAACTTAGCCTGAAGGCTGCTCTCCACAGCTACCACTTGGATAGCTTTCTAAGGTTGTCTGAGACCTCTTAAATCACCACAAGGGTTGTCTGGACTGGTGCAAGGTGCCCACTTTAATTGATGGACAGAATGTACCAGGCAAGCCTCTCACATTAGCCATCAGAGGAATGTGATCCCCAGTGCTCCCCTCCTAATGGCCATTTGTGGAGGGCGATCTCCTGTGCCTCCCTCCTATTGGCCATCAGTGGAATGTGATTCCCAGGGCTCCCCTCCTATTGGCCACTGATTGAGTGTGATCCCCTGTGGCCCTCTCCAATTGGCCATTCATGGAATGTGATCCCCAGGGCCGACCCTCCTATTGGCCACTGATTGAGTGTGATCCCCTGTGGCCCTCTCCAATTGGCCTTCAGTGGAATGTGATACCCGTACCCCCCACCCCCTTTTATTAGCTATCGATGGAGTGTGAGCCCCGGTGCCCCTTCCTATTGGCCATCAGTGGAATGTGATCCCCAGGGCCCCCGTCCCATTGGCCATCGATGTAGTGTGATTCCCAGTAGCCCCTCCTTTTGACCATCAGTGGAATGAGATCCCCAGGACTTCCTCCTATTGGCCATCGATGGAGTGTGATCCCCAGGACTTCCTCCTATTGGCCGTCAGTAGAGTGTGATCCCCAGGGCCCCCCTCCTATTGCCCATCGATGGAGTGTGATCACCAGTGCCCCTTCCTATTGACCATCAGTAGCGTGCGATCCCTAGTGCTGTTGGTCCTATTTTCCGCCATAGCACTTCGATCCCCAGTGGTCATGCTCCTGTCACTGTCAGTGCAGTGCAACTCCCAGTGCTCTTGCTCCTATTGCCCATTAGTGGAGAGCGATCCACAGTGCCCTCCCCCTCTATTCGCCATCAGTGGAGTGAATGAATGAATGAATGAAGTAGCACTTATAAAGCGCCTGGTTACCCGAGGGCATCCCAACGCTAAGAGGTACACAAATACTCAATTCGAAAAACCCGTCAGGGAAAGAGAAAGGTTTTTAGCTGCTTGCGAAAGTTCATGTAGTTTGGTTGTAAGCGAATGTGGAGGGGAATGAGATTCCAGGTTTTAGCAACATTATAAGAAAAGAGGCGCCCTCCACTTCTCGTTCGTTTAATTTTAGGAACTGTCAACAGATGTTTATTTTCTGATCTTAGGGCTCTTTTGGGATGGTAGGGATGAATCATTGCACAAATCATCGGTGATCCTTTTCCGGAGAGTGCTTTATGTGCAATACACATAGCTTTGAACTGAATTCTCTCCTGAATTGGAAGCCAGTGCAGAGAGGCAAGAGCAGGTTTGGCTGAAAGCCCTTTCGGGACATTTAGGAGCAGCCGAGCTGCGCAATTTTGAACTGTCTGTAGTATTTTGGATGTAGAAAGGGGTGCGCCTAGGTATAAAGAATTCGCATAATCAAGCCGTGACAAAATCAGTGCTTGTACTAGCAGCCTTCTGGCCATGAAAGGTAATACTGGAAGGATTTTCCTAATCATCCTCACAAGGCCATAACAGGTGGCTGCCACTTTCCGCGCCTGTTCCTTAAAATCCAGATTGGAGTCCAGTACCACTCCTAGGCTTTTTATGTGCTTTTTCGGAACTGGAGGAGGACCCAGACAGTTAGGCCACAAGGAGTCTATATTAAGCGGAGCGGCATTGCCAAGGAGCATGACCTCAGTTTTCGCCCCATTAAGCTTCAAGAATGAGGTGTCCATCCATCTGGCCACTTTTTCCAGGCAGGAAGTTAGGTCTGATCTAGAATTGTCTTTTTTATTCAAGGAAACGACCAACTGAGTGTCGTCGGCATAAGTGACAATCTGCACCCCAGATGGAGTGACTATGTGCGCCAAGGAACCCATGTAAACATTAAATAAAGTGGGGCTCAGCGCTGATCCCTGCGGAACTCCGCATATAAGAGGCACTTGTTTAGACATGGTTTCATCCTCAAAAACTGAGAAGACTCTGTTTTCTAAAAAAGAGTGTAACCATTTAAGTGCCATTCCTGTCACTCCTACATCTCTGAGTCTACTAATCAACAGCGGGTGATTGACTGTATCGAAGGCTGCGCTCAGATCTAATAAAATAATTGCCGCGCAGCCTCCGTCGTCAATGATTTTTCTGGCTTCCTCCACTACCGACAGGAGGGCGGTCTCTGTACCCTGTTGTGATCTAAAACCTGTCTGTGAGGGATGAAGCAAGTTGTTTTTTTCCAGAAATCCCGAAAGGGATGAGTTCACATGCTTCTCCGCGATTTTACTTATGCCGGGCAACAAAGATATGGGTCGATAATTTGCCCAGTCTTCCGGGTCCAGATTCGTTTTTTTTAGCAGTGCCTTGACCATCGCCTGTTTCCACAGCGGAGGCACAATTCCAGTAAGAAGGGAGGCATTAATCAGATCTAAAATGGTTGGGGAGATGGTCTTCCTAATCTTATTTAAAATGGTGGGCGGAGCTGGGTCTATTGGGGAGCCAGATTTGAGATGATTCAAGATCTTGTTTAAGGAAGTTTGGTCCAATGGGTCCTGTTCCTTTGTTGAATCGGTTAAGGATACCATTCGTTGGTCACTTTCCAAAGTGCACTCCCCAGAGTTCTTGCTCCTATTACCATCAGTGCAGTTAGATTCCCAGTACCACTGCTATTATTCTTTCAGTGCAGTGTGCCCTCTCAGAGTCGTTTAGCCCACCAGTGCACCGTGTTCCTCACTGTCTCTCCTTTTAATCCATTGATGCAGTGGGTCTCAGTGCCATTTCCTTCTCCGGTGTACCATGGCCCCAGGGTATCTCCTCGCTCCATCAGTGCAGTGTGTGCGGATTCCTCTCAGACCGTCGGTGCAGTGCGCCCCATTTCCTTTTTGTCCTTCAATGCAGTGCACCCCTAGTCAGGTGTATTCCCCCAGTTCACAATTGTGTCCACTGTCTCTCCCTAGTTCGTCAGTGCAGTGCGCCTCAGTGCCGTTTAGTCCTTTGGTGCAGTGCATCCTATTGCTGTTTAGTCCACCAGGACACCATGCCCCCTACTGGCTCTCCTTAGTTTACCTGTGCAGGGCACCCTAATGTTTTAAGTACATTAGTGCCTTGTGCCATTCCGGCCACCAACGCACCACTTCATGCACTACAGTGCCGTTTAGCCCTTCAGTACTGTTTAGTCCTTTAGTGCAGTGCAGAAGAGTGCTGTTTATTCCACATGGCTCTATTTCTTCTACTGCCTCTCATTAGTTCATCAGTTCAGTGTGCCCCAGTGCTTTTTAGTTCATCTGTGCACTGCGTCCGTCTATCAATGCAGGGGACCCTCCTGTGCCCTACATTTTCTAGTCTCTCATTAGTCCATCAGAGTTGTGTGCCCACCACTGCACCGTGTTCTTCACTATCTCTCCTTAGTTCATCAGTGAGATGTGCATGCCAGTGCACCATGTCCCCCACAGTCTCTGGTTAGAGCATCAGTGCAGTGTGGCTTCCAGGGCACCATGTTATCCACTATGTCCCCTTAGTTCATCAGTGAAGTGTGCCACAGTGCAGGGTGGCCGTCAGTACACCATGCCATCTACTATCTTTCCTTAGTTCATCAGTGCAGGCTGCCTGCCAGTGCACCATGTTTTCCACTCTCTCCTTAGTTCATCAGTGAAGTGTGTCCGCCAGTGCGCCATGGGATCTCCTTAATTCACCAGTGCAGTGTCTACCAGTGCACCGTGTTTTCCACTCTCTCCTTAGTTCATCAGTGAAGTGTGTGCCTGCCAGTGCACCATGTTTTCCACTCTCTCCTTAGTTCATCAGTGAAGTGTGTGCCTGCCAGTGCACCATGAGATCTCCTTAATTCACCAGTGCAGTGTGTCTACCAGTGCACCATGTTTTCCACTATCTCTCCTTAGTTCATCAGTCCATCGTGCCCATGATAGTGCATCAGTACAGTGGGCCTGCCAGTGCACCATGTTTTCCACTATCTTCCCTTAGTTCATCTGTCCAGTGTGCCCACCAGTCCCCCGTGGCTTCATAATAGTACATCAGTGGCTTTATAATAGTGCATCAGTGCAGTGTAGCCACCTTTGCACCATGTTGTTCACTATCTCTTCTTAGTTATTAGTGTTTCCACTCTTGCACTATGTACCTCCCCTTAGTACATCACTGCAGTGTGCCTGCCAGTGCAGCATGTTCTCTGCTATCTCTCATTAGCTCATCAGTGAAGTGTGCATGCCGGTGCACAACGTCCCCAATGATCTCTCCTCAGTTAAACGTGCCCACCAGTGCACCCTGTCCCCCACGGTCCCTCCTTAGTTCATCAGTGAGCGTGACCTCCGGGGCTAGGGCACCCTGTCCCCCAAGGTCTCTAATTAGTGCATCAGTGCAGTGTAGCTGCCAGTGCATGATGTCCACCGTGGTCTCCCCTTAGTTCATCACTGCAGCGTGCCCACCAGGGAACCCTGTATCCCATGGTCTCCGAGTAGTGCATCAGTTCACCATGACTGCCAGTGTTCCCTAACTCCTGTGGTATCTCGTTAGTTCATCAGTGCAGTGTGCCCACCAGTGCACCCTATCTTCCACTGTCTCTAGTTAGTGCATCAGTGCAGTTTGGCCACCAGTCCACCATGCTCTCCATTATGTCAACTTAGTTCATCAGTGAAACGTGGCCCCAGTGCACCATGTCCACCACGGTCTGTCCTTAGTTCATCACTGCAGCGTGCCCACCAGTGAACCCTGTATCCCATGGTCTCTCAGTAGTGCACCAGTTCACCATGACCGCCAGTGTTCCCTATCTCCTGTGGTATCTCGTTAGTTCATCAGTGCAGTGTTCCCACCAGTGCACCCTATCTTCCACTGTCTCTAGTTAGTGCATCAGTGCAGTTTGGCCACCAGTGCACCATGCTCTCCATTATGTCAACTTAGTTCATCAGTGAAACATGGCCCCAGTGCATCCTGTCTCCCTCGGTCTCTGGGCAGTACATCAGTTCAGCATAGGCGCGCCGCGTGGTGTCTCCTTAGTTCATCAGTGAAGTGTGCCCACCAGTGCACCCTGTCTCCTACTGTCTTTAGTACGTGTATCATTGCAATGTCGCTGCCAGGGCACCATGTCAACGATGGTCTCTCCTTACTTCATCAGCGGGTGTGGCCCCAGTGCACCGTGTCCCCCACAGTCTCTCCTTATTTCATCTATGAGTGTGGCACCAGTGTACCCTGTCCCCCGCGGGCTCTTGTTAAGGCAGCACTGCAGTGTGACTGTGAGTGCAGTGTCCACCATGGCCTCTCTTTCACCAGTGGTGTGCCCTCCAGTGCACCCTATCACTCATGGTGTCTCCTTAGTTCATCAGTGCAGTGTGCCCTCTAGGGCACCCTATCTCCTGTGGTGTATCCTTAGTTCATCAATGCAGTGTGCCCTCCAGTGCACCCTATCTCCTGTGGTGTCTCCTTAGTTCATCAATGCAGCGTGCCCTCCAGTTCACCCTATCACTCATGCTGTATACTTAGTTCATCAATGCAGTGTGCCCACCAGTGCACCCAATCTCCCAGGGTGTCTTCTTAGTTCATCAGTGCAGTGTCCCTCCAGAGCACCCGATCACTCACGGTGTCTCCTTAGTTCATCAGTGCAGTGTGCCCTCCAGAGCACCGGATCACTCACAGTGTCTCCTTAGTTCATCAGTGCAGTGTGCCCTCCAGAGCACCCGATCACTCACTGTGTCTCCTTAGTTCATCAGTGCAGTGTGCCCTCCAGTGCACCCTGTATCCCGTGTCTCAACTTAGTTCATCAGTGTATTGTGCCCTCCAGTGCACCCTGCCTCCTGTGTCTCTCCTTAGTTCATCAGTGCAGTGTGCCCTCCAGTGCACCCTGCCTCCCATGTCTCTCCTTAGTTCATCAGTGCAGTGTGTCCTCCAGTGCACCCTGTATCCCGTGTCTCACCTGATGTTCATCAGTGCATTGTGCCCTCCAGTGTACCCTGCCTCCAGTGTCTCTCCTTAGTTCATCAGTGCAGTGTGCCCTCCAGTGCACCCTGTATCCCGTGTCTCTCCTTAGTTCATCAGTGCAGTGTGCCCTCCAGTGCACCCTGTATCCCGTGTCTCTCCTTAGTTCATCAGTGCAGTGTGCCCTCCAGTGCACCCATTGCTCCCGTGTCTCTCCTTAGTTCATCAGTGCAGTGTGCCCTCCAGTGCACCCTGCCTCCCGTGTCTCTCCTTGGTTCATCAGTGCAGTGTGCCCTCCAGTGCACCCTGTATCCTGTGTCTCTCCTTAGTTCATCAGTGCAGTGTGCCCTCCAGTGCACCCATTGCTCCCGTGTCTCTCCTTAGTTCATCAGTGCAGTGTGCCCTCCAGTGCACCCTGTATCCTGTGTCTCTCCTTAGTTCATCAGTGCAGTGTGCCCTCCAGTGCACCCATTGCTCCCGTGTCTCTCCTTAGTTCATCAGTGCAGCGCCCTCCAGTGCACCCTGTATCCCGTGTCTCTCCTTAGTTCATCAGTGCAGCGCCCTCCAGTGCACCCTGTATCCTGTGTCTCTCCTTAGTTCATCAGTGCAGTGCCCTCCAGTACACCCTGTATCCTGTGTCTCTCCTTAGTTCATCAGTGCAGTGCCCTCCAGTGCACCGTGTATCCCGTGTCTCTCCTTAGTTCATCAGTGCCGTGTGCCCACCTGTGCACCCTATAACACTCATGGTGTCTCCATAGTTCATCAGTGCAGTGTGCCCTCCAGTGCACCCTATCACACTCATGGTGTGTCGCCATAGTTCATCAGTGCAGTGTGCCCTCCAGAGCACCCGATCACTCACTATGTCTCCTTAGTTCATCAGGGCAGTGTGCCCTCCAGTGCACCGTGTATCCCGTGTCTCTCCTTAGTTCATCAGTGCAGTGTGCCCTCCAGTGCACCCTGCCTCCAGTGTCTCTCCTTAGTTCATCAGTGCAGTGTGCCCTCCAGTGCACCCTGCCTCCAGTGTCTCTCCTTAGTTCATCAGTGCAGTGTGCCCTCCAGTGCACCCTGCCTCCAGTGTCTCTCCTTAGTTCATCAGTGCAGTGTGCCCTCCAGTGCACCCTGCCTCCAGTGTCTCTCCTTAGTTCATCAGTGCAGCGTGCCCTCCAGAGCACCATGACCCCCGCGGTCTCTCAGTTCACAGTGCAGCTCCTCTTACACTGGGCTAGCGGATCTCCTCACTGGATTCCTTTGCTCCCTGGAGGAGCAGCGCAGAGCTCGACAGCCTCTTCTGACGCCTCCACTTGGCTCTTCGGTTTTTGAACCAGACCTGCAGGTGGAACCAGAACAGGTGAAGACCAGGACTGACATCTGGCGTGATCTTTACAAAACACTGAATACGGACTTACAGCAACACTGAACACATTCCCCCGGATCTCAGTCAGAACTCGCCATGGGTACCTGTGCCACACCTGGCTGTCTTTGCCTGGTCTGGGTACAATTGAAGGCTGCGAACAGGGAGTGAGTCTGTAAGAGGTTTACTTTCTAAAGGTTTAACTCTTTGCTCCTCCCCTCATCAGCTAATAGGAGGCTGTGGAGAAGCAGAGGAGGGGACTTCACAAATCACAATTTCGAACCCTGTAAAAACAGGAATCTGAATTTTCAGTCTATTTGTAATCTGTGCCATCCTCAGTGTAACACCGAACAAAGGCCCTTCACCGCACAGTGCGAGTCAAGACAGCATCAGAAGTGTAAGGATGTCCAGAACGTCCAGGCAGACCGTCGGCTATGAAGTGGACGGCTGTCCACCACCTCCATCCTTCCCTCGGCTCTCCATCTCTCGCTCTTCTGCTCGCCCCTATCTCTCCCCATTGAAATCAGTATTTCACCCTTCCTCTCCGTCTCCCCATCACTCACTCTGCCATAACAGAATAGCAGCCCATGCCCAACCGCGCTTTGCATTCTAGGACTTGTAGTTTTCCTTTTATCTTTATAATGTGGTCACTACTTGACATGGATAGACAGAAGTGCAGGTAATCAATGTCTTAGAGTACCCGCTCCCGGTTGAGAAGTGCAGGCACTCTATGTCTAATGGTGAGACCTCCCTGCTGAGAAGTGCAGGTACTCTGTGTTTGGCAGTGACACCTCGCTGCTGAGAAGTGCAGGTACTCTGTGTTTGGCAGTGACACCTCGCTGCTGAGAAGTGCAGGTACTCTATGTTTGTTGGTAATATCGCCCTGCTGAGAAGTGCAATTACTCTATGTTCACTGGTAATATCGCCCTGCTGTGATGTGCAGGTACTCTGTGTTTGGCAGTGACACCTCTCTGCTGAGAAGTGCAGGTACTCTATGCTTGGCAGTGATACCTCCCTGCTGAGAAGTGCAGGTACTCTGTGTTTGGCAGTGATACCTCCCTGCTGAGAAGTGCATGTACTCTATGTTTGGCAGTGATACCTCCCTGCTGAGAAGTGCCGGTACTCTGTGTTTGGCAGTGACACCTCGCTGCTGAGAAGTGCAGGTACTCTGTTGGTAATATCGCCCTGCTGAGAAGTGCATTTACTCAATGTTCACTGGTAATATCGCCCTGCTGTGATGTGCAGGTACTCTGTGTTTGGCAGTGACACCTCGCTGCTGAGAAGTGCAGGTACTCTATGTTTGGCAGTGACACCTCGCTGCTGAGAAGTGCAGGTACTCTATGTTTGTTGGTAATATCGCCCTGCTGAGAAGTGCAATTACTCTATGTTCACTGGTAATATCGCCCTGCTGTGATGTGCAGGTACTCTGTGTTTGGCAGTGACACCTCGCTGCTGAGAAGTGCAGGTACTCTATGCTTGGCAGTGATACCTCCCTGCTGAGAAGTGCAGGTACTCTGTGTTTGGCAGTGACACCTCGCTGCTGAGAAGTGCAGGTACTCTGTTTGTTGGTAATATCGCCCTGCTGAGAAGTGCAATTACTCTATGTTCACTGGTAATATCGCCCTGCTGTGATGTGCAGGTACTCTGTGTTTGGCAGTGACACCTCGCTGCTGAGAAGTGCAGGTACTCTGTGCTTGGCAATGATACCTCCCTGCTGAGAAGTGCATGTACTCTATGTTTGGCAGTGATACCTCCCTGCTGAGAAGTGCAGGTACTCTGTGTTTGGCAGTGACACCTCGCTACTGAGAAGTGCAGGTACTCTATGTTTGTTGGTAATATCGCCCTGCTGAGAAGTGCAATTACTCTATGTTCACTGGTAATATCGCCCTGCTGTGATGTGCAGGTACTCTGTGTTTGGCAGTGACACCTCGCTGCTGAGAAGTGCAGGTACTCTGTGCTTGGCAGTGATACCTCCCTGCTGAGAAGTGCAGGTACTCTGTGTTTGGCAGTGACACCTCGCTGCTGAGAAGTGCAGGTACTCTGTGTTTGGCAGTGACACCTCGCTGCTGAGAAGTGCAGGTACTCTATGTTTGGCAGTGACACCTCGCTGCTGAGAAGTGCAGGTACTCTATGTTTGTTGGTAATATCGCCCTGCTGAGAAGTGCAATTACTCTATGTTCACTGATAATATCGCCCTGCTGTGATGTGCAGGTACTCTGTGTTTGGCAGTGACAACTCTCTGCTGAGAAGTGCAGTTACTCTATGTTTGTTGGTAATATTACCCTGCTGAGAAGTGCAGGTACTCTATGTTTGGTAGGAATACGTCCCTGCTGAGAAGTGCAGGTACTTTATGCTTGGCAGTGATAACTCCCTGATGAGAACTGCAGGTACTCTAAGTCTAGTGGTGATACCTCCCTAAGTGCTACGGTTTAAATGTCCAGGACTCTCTGAAAGTGTCACGCCTGGCATGCGTCACATCCCAGTCAGGTTCCCTCACTCATCCACTGAAGGGTCTTATTCGGATCTTGGGCTGGGCACTTCTCCTTGTACAGACCCACCTTCTCAGCACTCTGGTGTAACTCCCTTATCCACACCAAGCACCCTGACACCATTCTTAGCAACTGCAAGAGAGGAGGGGAGACCGGAGTGATACGGGCTGTGTAAATGATGTCCAGAGGAGCCGAGCACTTGATTCAGAGGGATAGACTCTCATTAGCGCCGCAGCAAGCCCCACAAGGTTTCTAGCGGCATTCAATCAGAGTGCTAGATTCAGACCCACATGCTGACGTCATGTCAGAGTGCCCTCAAGGCTCTGAAGCCAGGGATCGTATAACGTACATGTAAAGTCACAGGCGGCTGGTGACGTGTAGGCAGGGTCCGTGTGATCATGCCAATCTCCGCTCTGTTTAATGAACAATTCTGAATTTGGCGCGCAATTCACCAACTGCTGCATTATGTTCACATTTGCTAAAGTATATGTTTTAGCTCAAAAGATACTCTGATACTCTGTGCCGTTCCTGAAACTTTGTAAAAGTTAATCAGCCACCTTTTCAGTCGCTGATTGCAGTCCAGGCATTAGAGAGGTGAAAATCACCCCCAGATGGTGTTAATATCCCTCGTGGATTGTTTGGAGACAGAAGGGGGATGGGAGCACACTGCCTGACCTCCCAGCACAGTTCGCCCCTTAGCATTGTGGTAAATGCAGTTCACAGTGATTGCTTACTTGATTTTTAGCTGTAGTGGTTCACCAAAGTTGGTGCAGGTTAGTGCTGTTAATCTCTAGACACGTGTTTCTGGATATTATCCTTCATCAGAGATTTACAGCACTAACCTGCACCAACTTTGGTGGAATACTCCAGTAAATATTCAAGTAAGCATGTACCATGAACTGCATTTACCATAATGCTAAGGGGAGAACTGTGCTGGGAGGTGAAGCAGTGTGCTCCCACCCCTTTCTGTTTGAAAAGGCTCCCTTGAGCCATTGAGCTGACGAGCTTGTGGAGATGCACCTGTGCGCCTGTGAGAGCTACTGAGACCTGAAAGGATTGTGGCAGCCTGCTCAGCAACCCCAGATTAAATTCGTTTTTATCTCTACTGATGACCGATGATATCCAGAAACACGTGTCTAGAGATTTACAGCACTAACCTGCACCAACTTTGGTGGAACACTCCAGTAATATACAAGTAAGCATGTACCATGAACTGCATTTACCATAATGCTAAGGGGCGAACTGTGCTGGGAGGTGAAGCAGTGTGCTCCCACCCATTTCGGAATGTTTGGAGAATCTACATTGTCCATACCTAGACATAAATACTGTCAAAATTCCAATTCATATTAGACATATCCAAAACAGTAATTTACTCTTTGTCTTAAAATTGTTTTTTCACATTTGATGCCAATTCACGTTTACAGCACAGATCTCCCAATATATCACAAGTGATGTGTGTGTGCTCAGTGTGCAAGTACTGACTGAGTCCGTGGTGCTCCAGGACTGCACACTCCATGGGACTTCTCTGTGTGCCTATGTCTGTGTGCCCAGTGCTGGTGCCCCCCAGTTTGTGTGTCTCTCTCTCACTATATCTGTGACTAGGATGTCTTGAAGACTTCATGTATGTTTAACCCTATTGCTTCCTGATCTTCCTGTCCTTCCACTGCCCCCAGGTCTTCAGGTACCTGCATGTGAGGGTGCTGGTGTGTGTTTACTGCCTTTATTTGTGGTCGTAGGTAGTGAAGGTTGTAGGTGACATTAGTGAACTGTGGTAAATTGCATCTTAGACAGTGTCAACGAAGTACATGCAGTTAGTGAGACCCACTGTCCAGGCCGTGGGGCCTGAGACTTTTCCCCTCCGACTGACCCTGGTTCAGGTGCCAGAGGCAGGGTCGGACTGGGACAAACAGTGGGTCCGGGCACCATCATAAAAGTGGCCCCAATAGTGAATTAGAAAGCTAAAAAAGTGGCCCATGTTTGCAAATCGGGGTAGTTTTGAACTTGTAAAGAAATGCTGTACAACTGTTTTGGAAGATATGAAACACTGCATGGATTTGAGCTTGCTACAGGCATTGTTTGTTTTAATATCAGGGAAATCAACTGTATAAACTGTCTCTGCAGGCCATAAACAGACCCACAGCCAGCCAAAAATTCTGCCCAGACACTGACCTGTCAGGACAGCCTGCCAGGCACTGCCTGATTTCTCTATAGGCCAGTCCGACCCTGGCCAGAGGCCTCTCTCAGCTATTTGTCTTTAGAGTTGGTGGCTGTCGTGAGAACTGTGTTTGTGGGAAGTCAAGGTGGGGCAGGAGTTGGGCGAGCAGGGTGGTCGCCTGATTGGCAGTAGGGGGTAGTGCTTAATTTTAAAGCCAATAAATCCATAAATAGGTCTAGGGACCCACAGTGTTTTCTTAGGAGCCCAACGCTGGTGCTCCCGAATGTCGGGGTTGGTAAAAACCAAGGCTGCCTAGTTTTGTTTCCACCTCATGCTTCTTTCTTCCACCAACCTACAGTTCCTGTCTCCTTTTTTTGCTTGTCTTTCATCCATGCTTTCTTCCTTTGTCACGGTTTTCCTGTATTTATCTTCCACCTTCTTTTTTCCCTTTCTGTCTCTTGCTCCGTGTCAATGTCTGATCATATAAAATATACGTCCAGGTCTCCAAAAATGAGTGCAGGTGCCCACCACCTGCAACCACTGGCACAAATTAAGCACTGCCACTAGGGTAAGATGCCACAAAAATGATCACATACAAAAAAAAGCTGAAATAATGAAATGCAATAATAAAATGGAATAGTGACATGCAGCCATGAAAAACAAAATATTATTAGCGAAAGTGAAATGCCTCAACGAAATACAGTAACGGAGTGTAATTAAAAGTAGGGGCGAAACATAGTGCGAACCCCTCCAAACATGGCACAGCACTCTGGTACCTTCTAATTCCCCAGCTAGTGCCCAGAGAGCAGATACCATTCCATTCATGCATCATGGGAGCAGGGTTCACTGGAGCCTTGCCATTGGCTTGGCTCCCCCTATGACTTTGGTTGTTTCCTTCTCACCTCCACCCTCTCTTCCTTGAGTTGGATGCGACCCGCCAGGTGCTCGCGGGTGATGACGTCAGGGTACTGGTTCTGGTGGAACAGGGCCTCCAGGGCCTGCAGCTGCTCCTCGGTGAAGATGGTGCGGTGCCGGCGGGTCCTCCTGTGCGTGGGCTGCACCGGGCGCAGCTCTCCGGAGCCCCCCGGGGCCGGTTCTTCAGCCCTGGTCCGGGGGTGGAAGAGACGCATGGACCATGGAAACCTGGGGGCTGACAAAGGAAAAGGGCTGTGTCACAGGGTCTGTGTGAGCCTCAGCCAAAAAGGCCCGCTTTAAAAGGTGTTTATTTGTAAACAAAGCATTTCTACTAGGCCCTGGCGAAATGTCCTTAGTGTGGGCATAACCTTGCGTAATTTCGCTATTTTCCAATTGGGTTTGTAACTCAAAATTCACCGAAATTACCCTATTAAGCCATGTCACATAATTAAGCTTCCTTCTTGGCAAAAATTTAGCACGGGAACGCCCAGAATGCTAGTGGCTGCTGTTTTGCGGCACTTGTGTTCTTTGCACTAATTTTTAATGCAAAATGAGTCCTCGCATTCCAATATGGGCACAATAAAACATTTCACACTAAAATATAGCTCCAAACACCATTTTTTCATTTTGCATCATTTGCCATAATTGTTCATAATTTTTCCAAAATTTCACGTAGTTACGCAATAGATTTTTCACAAGCTTTGCACAATTTCACCCAATTTTTTCCACAAACGCTGTGCAGGTTACAATAGAAAGATGGGTACTGTAGATCAACTTTAAGCTGCGTGTGATGAAACGGACCATTGTTTTATTTTTTCGGCACACATATTTACACTTTCAGGCACAAAGACATGGAGTGGGATGCACAGAATCACATGTTTTATTAGGTGGAATTAGTCGTTTTGTCTCCATGTCCCAATGTCAGCTACTCAGCTTCCATTTTATTTACATTTTTGAGCCCCTATTAAAATTTTGCGCCCCTAAGAATTTTGCGCCCAGGGCAAGCGCCCCTGTGACCCCAACCACGCTACGCCACTGCAGCGACTTAGTCACACCACATCTTATACATATTAGAACTTGGACTGGATACATTCCTTCCTCACTGGCCGGACTCAGCGAGTCAGACTACCCCGTTCCTTTTAGAAGCTACTGAGATCAGATGCAGAGTGCCCCAGGGTTCCTCCCTGAGCCCCACCCTCTTCAACGTCTACAGCCTCGCAGCCATCGTCAGAAGCCACGGACTCAACATCATCTTCTACGCCGACGACACCCAGCTGATTCTTTCCCTCACCAATGAACCCAAAACAGCCAGAACCAATTTCCACAGTGGAATGAAGGACTTTGGTAGCATGATAAATGATAGCTGCCTCAAGTTCAACTCGAACAAGACTGAAGTACTCATCCTGGGACCCACCCCTTCAGCCTGGGATGACTCTTGGTGGGCAGCCACTCTGGGGTCCCCTCCCACCCCGATGGACACGCACGCAACCTCTGCATCATACTGAACTCATCGCTCACAATGAACCGCCAAATCAACACATTTTCCTCAGTGTGCTTCCACACGCTCCGTCTGCTTCGAAAGACATTCAGATGGATCCTCACAGAATCCAGAAAAATGCTCAAACACACACTCATCACCAGCCGATTCGACTACGGCAACACACTCTATGCCGGCGTCACCCAGAAACAGCTAAAAAAAACGACAGAATGTCTAAAACGCCGCAGCCAGACTGGTCCTTGACATCTCCCGCCGCAGCCACATCATGCAACACCTCTGACAACTCCAGTGGCTCCCAGTCAACAAGAGAATCACCTTCAAGCTCCTCATACATGCCTACAAAACTCTCCACAACATTGGACCAGCATACCTGAACCACCGCCTCTCATTCTACGTACCCACCAGACACCTCTGCTCCACTCGACTGGCCCTAGCCTCCGTCCCCAGGATCCACAAGACCAGAACCGGAGGAAGATCCTTCTCCTACCTCGCCACCAAGACCTGGAACACCCTGCCCCTCCACCTCAGGCAATCTGCGTCGCTGACCCAATTCAAGAAGGACCTCAGGACCTGGCTCTTCGAATGATCCTACAGCCAGAATGACTAGCAGTTCCCACCCTCTGCCCCACCCGCCCCCAGCACCTTGAGACCCTCACGGGTGAGTAGCCACGCTATACAAGCCCCTAACTGATTGATTGAGAGAGCATCTTTGAGTCAACCACACATTTAAACTGAGCTTTCCAGACCGGAGCCAACCCCACCCAACCCTTTCTGCCCTCTAGGGAGGGGAGTGCATGCTGATGAACCTCTCAATTGAATGAGGCTCCTGGAAGTCGAGCAGGCACAATCTCAGAAACTGGCAAAGTTTGCCCAAAACCTGAGGAGTAGCCTGACCATGCCCAGCCGTGAGCAGGCAGTCTTAACTCCAGGCGAACAGACTGAATGCAGGACTTGTGTAACTGGAGTAGGCAGTGGAGAATGATCATGAGGGCAGGAGGCAGGATACATGCAGGTGCACAACTTAACAAGCAGAGAACAGTGAACGGAACAGGTGGTCACAACAAAACTGTCCATGCCTGCTTATCAAGCCCAAGTTCACCTTTGACCTCATATGGAACATAATAAAAATATACAGTTCGGCACACCATGAGGATCACCTGTGCCGTCCAGCCTTCACACTTTACACTTGTACATCAGTCAAAGGCTCTCGATCAGAGGTGTCCAACATGGATCCAAGAGGAATGAATCCAAGACAGAGAGGTCCCCACATGAGGGACCTGTACATGCAATCAATCTATGGCCATGAGGATAACCAGGAGGTCCCCACATGAGGGACCTGTACATGCAATCAATCTATGGCCATGAGGATAACCAGGAGGTCCCCACACGAGGGACCTGTACATGCAATCAATCTATGGCCATGAGGATAACCAGGAGGTCCCCACATGAGGGACCTGTACATGCAATCAATCTATGGCCATGAGGATAACCAGGAGGTCCCCACACGAGGGACCTGCTCATGCAATCAATCTATGGCCATGAGGATAACCATGAGGTCCCCACACGAGGGACCTGCACATGCAATCAATCTATGGCCATGAGGATAAACAGGAGGTCCCCACACGAGGAACCTGCACATGCAATCAATCTATGGCCATGAGGATAACCAGGAGGTCCCCACACGAGGGACCTGCAGATGCAATCAATCTATGGCCATGAGGATAACCAGGAGGTCCCCACACGAGGGACCTGCACATGCACTCAATCTATGGCCATGAGGATAACCAGGAGGTCCCCACACGAGGGACCTGCACATGCAATCAATCTATGGCCATGACAATTATCTGAACCAATCAAATTCACCACCTTGGTGTTCGAAATCCACCACGTCCAATAATTACCACCTATTTCGAGTTTGGCCCCCAGAAAAGGGCTGTTGCATATGGATTTTGCAGAGAAATCTGCATGTCCTGGTATTTGCCAGACCTATATTTCCTGTTAAAGTCTGGCAGGTTTATGTTGCTGAGATGTGTGGGCTTTATGGATAATAGGTTCCACACAACTCATCATTTTTAGCCTGTATTAAACCAGCTTTGCACAGAGGTCAGAATTTAAGGAAAAAGTGTATTCATCCTCAGAGGAAATAATCAACATAGTGAATGATTACCATGCAAATCTGCCATGGACTTGGCTTTCCTCCACCTACTCTGGATCTCCCTGCTATAGAGAGTCCGCAGGAGAGCCTGAATGGGGAAAGGAGATTAATTTTGCTCCTTCAGCCTCAGGTCTAAGGTGAGGGACACGATACAGGGGACCCATTGACAAACTTTACCAGCGAATCATGTGCTCTTTAACCTGCGCTTGAAGCTGACAAGCGACGGTTAAAGAGCACATGCACAAGCTGAGAGGCCAGACACTTTACATCTGCCTTCATCCTATTTGGGATGCTTTTCATTTAGATGTGAGAACAACACAGTTTTCCTGAAGGTGGACCGGCACACTCTTCTAGAGGTGCCAGAACACGACACACTCTCCAAGAGAGGCCAGAACACGACACACTCTTCTAGAGGTGCCAGAACACGACACACTCTTCCAGAGAGGCCAGAATACGACACACTCTTCTAGAGGTGCCAGAACACAACACACTTTTCTATAGGTGCCAGAACACGACACACTCTTCTAGAGGTGCCAGAACACGACACACTCTTCTAGAGGTGCCAGAACACGACACAATCTTCTAGAGGTGCCAGAACACAACACACTCTTCTAGAGGTGCCAGAACACAACACACTCTTCCAGAGAGGCCAGAACACAACACACTCTTCCAGAGAGGCCAGAACACAACACACTCTTCCAGAGAGGCCAGAACACAACACACTCTTCTAGAGGTGCCAGAACACGACACACTCTTCCAGAGAGGTCAGAACACAACACACTCTTCCAGAGAGGCCAGAACACAACACACTCTTCCAGAGAGGCCAGAACACAACACACTCTTTCAAAGGTGCCAGAACACAACACGCTCATCCAGAGAGGCCAGAACACAACACGCTCTTCCAGAGAGGCCATAACACGACATGCTCTTCCAGAGAGGCCATAACACGACACACTCTTCCAGAGGTGCCAGAACACAACACACTCTTCCAGAGGTGCCAGAACACGACACGCTCTTCCAGAGGTGCCAGAACACGACACGCTCTTCCAGAGGTGCCAGAACACGACACACTCTTCCAGAGAGGCGAGAACACAACACACTCTTCTAGAGGTGCCAGAACACGACACACTCTTCCAGAGAGGCCAGAACACAACACACTCTTCTAGAGGTGCCAGAACACGACACACTCTTCCAGAGAGGCCAGAACACAACACTCTTCTAGAGGTCCCAGAACACGACACACTCTTCCAGAGAGGCCAGAACACAACACACTCTTCTAGAGGTGCCAGAACACGACACACTCTTCCAGAGAGGCCAGAACACGACACACTCTTCCAGAGAGGCCAGAACACGACACACTCTTCCAGAGAGGCCAGAACACGACACACTCTTCCAGAGAGGCCAGAACACGACACACTCTTCCAGAGAGGCCAGAACACTGACACACTCTTCCAGAGAGGCCAGAACATGACACACTCTTCCAGAGAGGCCAGAACACGACACACTCTTCCAGAGAGGCCAGAACACGACACACTCTTCCAGAGAGGCCAGAACACGACACACTCTTCCAGAGAGGCCAGAACACGACACACTCTTCCAGAGAGGCCAGAACACGACACACTCTTCCAGAGAGGCCAGAACACGACACACTCTTCCAGAGAGGCCAGAACACGACACACTCTTCCAGAGAGGCCAGAACACGACACACTCTTCCAGAGGTGCCAGAAAACGACACACTCTTCCAGAGAGGCCAGAACACGACACACTCTTCCAGAGAGGCCAGAACACAACACACTCTTCCAGAGAGGCCAGAACACGACACACTCTTCTAGAGGTGCCAGAACACGACACACTCTTCCAGAGAAACCAGAACATGACACACTCTTCTAGAGGTGCCAGAACACGACATACTCCCCAAGAGAGGCCAGAACACAACACACTCTTCTAGCGATGCCAGAACACAACATACTTCCTAAGAGAGGCCAGAACACGACACACTCTTCCAGAGAGGCCAGAACACGACACACTCTTCCAGAGAGGCCAGAACACGACACACTCTTCCAGAGAGGCCAGAACACAACACACTCTTCCAGAGAGGCCAGAACACAACACACTCTTCCAGAGAGGCCAGAACACAACACACTCTTCTAGAGGTGCCAGAACACGACAAACTCTTCTAGAAAGGCCAGAACACAACACACTCTTCCAGAGAGGCCAGAACACGACACACTCTTCTAGAGGTGCCAGAACACGACACTCTTCCAGAAAGGCCAGAACACGACACACCCTTCCAGAAAGGCCAGAACACGACACACCCTTCTAGAGGTGCCAGAACACGACATACTCCCCAAGAGAGGCCAGAACACAACACACTCTTCTAGAGGTGCCAGAACACGACACACTCTTCTAGAAAGGCCAGAACACAACACACTCTTCCAGAGAGGCCAGAACACGACACACTCTTCTAGAGGTGCCAGAACACGCCACACTCTTCCAGAGAGACCAGAACATGACACACTCTTCTAGAGGTGCCAGAACACGACATACTCCCCAAGAGAGGCCAGAACACAACACACTCTTCTAGCAATGCCAGAACACAACATACTTCCTAAGAGAGGCCAGAACATGACACACTCTTCCAGAGAGGCCAGAACACAACACACTCTTCTAGAGGTGCCAGAACACGACACACTCTTCCAGAGAGGCCAGAACATGACACACTCTTTAACATACCGCCAGCTTCTCTACAACATTCAGCTATTTGTATTACATATCATGCATGAATAGTAAATAGTTCTTATTAACAGCTATAAATTAGAGGTAAAAAAAACTATATTTCATAGTTTCTCTTATGACTAAACGTGTATTGATATGCATGTATTCATTGTGAATTAGGACAACTTACTAAAATTGTCTTGTGCAATGTATAAACATTATTGTATATATCTGTTTTTATAAGAAATGAACAAAAAATAATTTTCTACAAATATTAAATATAAGATAAAATAAATAATTGAATAATATTTACGTGTATCATTTTGATTGTTTGTCTGCATACTAGCTTTAATGTGATTTATGTTCTAGATCTTTCAGCCTGTGTTTAGCGCACCACTGCCCTGCCCAGGCACCTTTTTTCTCAATTATATTTTCCCTGTTATGGGCAAGTTTATCTTGTAAACAGGGCACCCTGTACATTTAAAGTGTTGTGGTACACTCTTCTAGCGATGCCAGAACACGACATACTCTCCAAGAGAGGCCAGAACACAACACACTCTCCCAGAGAGGCAAGAACATGACACCCTCTTCTAGCGATGCTAGAACACGACATACTCTCCAAGAGAGGCCAGAACACCACACACTCTTCTAGAGGTGCCAGAACATGACACACTCTCCAAGAGAGACCAGAACACGACACACTCTTCCAGAGAGGCCAGAACATGACACACTCTTCTAGCAATGCCAGAACATGACACACTCTCTAAGAGAGGCCAGAACACGACACACTCTTCTAGCGATGCCAGAACATGACACACTCTTCTAGTGATGCCAGAACACGACATACTCTCCAAGAGAGACCAGAACACAACACACTCTGCAAGAGAGGCCAGAACACGACACACTCTCCAAGAGAGGCCAGAACACGACACAGTCTCCCAGAGAGGCCAGAACACGACACACTCTCCTAGAGAGGCCAGAATATGACACACTCTCCTAGAGAGGCCAGAACATGACACACTCTTCTAGCGATGCCAGAATATGACATACTCTCCAAGAGAGGCCAGAACACCCCACACTCTCTAAGAGAGGCCAGAACACAACACATTCTTCCAGAGAGGCCAGATCATGACACACTCTTCTAGCGATGCCAGAACACAACACACTCTCTAAGGGAGGCCAGAACACAACGCACTCTTCTAGAGGTGCCAGAACACAACACACTCTCCAAGAGAGGCCAGAACACGACACACTCTTCCAGAGAGGCCAGAACATGACACACTCTTCTACCGATGCCAGAACATGACATACTCTCCAAGAGAGGCCAGAACACAACACACTCTTCCAGAGAGGCCAGAACACAACACACTCTTCTGGAGATGCAAGAACACGGCACACTCTTCTAGCGATGCCTGAATACGACACCCTCTTCTAGCAATGCCTGAACACGGCAGACTCTCCAAGAGAGATGCCTGAACATGATACACTCCCTTAGAGAGGCCAGAACGCGACACATTATCCCAGAGAGGCCAGAACGCGACACGTTTGAATTTTTCCGGGCGTGCTTTAAAATGTGGTTCCATTCCTAAATATGTATTTTCCTTTTGTTTCAGGTACATTCTTTAACTCTATGCATTTTTTTAAATTTTAGTGTAGGAGTTTGCGCATGGTCACGTTTTTCGCATTGCACTAAGTTGAACTCATTTTTACCCATTAACATAACGTTTATTGGTACAGCGCACATTCACCTGTGGGCCTCTTGGTGCTGAAATAACAGATTTTTATTGTTACCAACTCAATGGTACTCATTTCACCCACCTCAAACGATAAAAGGATAAATGGACCCGGATGGACGGATTCAAACCTGTAACTGGGCCATCAAGCACAGATTCCCGGAGTGGATGCATCAGTCCACTGAGTCATCAACCGTCCTATTTGGATGAGGATCTTCAATACATATATTGACCGGTTTACCAATAAAGTAGTAAATGTGCACCCATAGAAGTACTCCTTGAACTGGTGCAAATGTACTACTTTTAGGATTTCACAACCATTGCCAGTAGTAGGCTTGTAAAGCTGTGCCAGTTTCAAGTCTCCATGCATACCACTGGCAATTGTAGTGTTTTGTAACAAGGTCCAAACTTTCCTCCCTTTTGGGCAATACCTGTTTTGTTGTGAGTGAGTCGCTACTCGAGGTTTGGACCTTCCATGCCTGAAATTCTCAAACACCCAGAAGATGATGGAGGAATGCTTGCAAATGGTTCACCGACACAACATCGATGTAAAAAATATCGATGTTAAAAATTTCGAATAAAAAATATAGACAACAAAAATATCGACTGTGAGAAGTTGGCCTGGTGTATGCTGTCCACTAATTAAAGTGGGCACCTTGCACCAGTCCAAACGACCCTTATTGATGATTAGGTTAAAGACAACCTTTATTGAAAGCTATCCTAGTGGTAGCTATGGAGAGCAGCCTTCAGGCTAAGTCTTGAAGGAATGTAAAGCAGCTTGTTTTACCAGTCTATAATCTCTTGAGTGACCAAATGAAAGAGGACCACACCAGGTATATATAAAATATATGTATTTATTGCTAAACACTCTCTACTAACCTCTTTATGAGATTAGAGAACAAAGCACACAATATTAAATCACTAGAACGACAGTAAATAGCACAATACACAGTGGGCTCCAGGGGGAGACCAAACCATATACTAAGAAAGTGGTATAACAACCACGACTCTGACTAGACACAGTGCCTAGAGCACGTAGAATCGCTGGGACCCCAAGGAACCACCCAAGGTAGTGACACAGGGGACCCACGGAGGACGGGTGCAGTGTGGGAACACAGACGCGAGCTCCGTACAACTCTATGGGAAAGTCGCGGTTGGAAATTTAAAGATTAAGAACACTTAGGAGAGGACGTTAAGCAAACCCAGCTAAACATAGAAGGTTCTAAGGCCAGCACCCTTGAGAGTACCGAGGTACCCGTGTTACCTATCCCAGAGGAGCCGGGTGCATAGGGGTCAAGTGGTGTCGGAAACCCTCAGTCGTTTTCAATGGCGTGATGCGAAAAGTACTGCTGCCGTGGAGAAGAAAAGTGTCCGGTGTGACCCAAGCCTGGATCGGAGATGAGAAGAACCTGAAAGCAGAGGGGACAAAGTCTGGGTCACTTCACGTGACCAGGAGCGGAGGAATCGAATGCCCACCTATGTCGGGTGCTTCAGGTGCGAAGAGGTGAAGCTTGACTCTGCAGCCACGGGGACCAGGAGACGTCGACGAGGACCAAAGTCCGGAGGCGAGCTGTCCCACGATGGATGTCGAATGCTAGGGGGTCAGTGTCCGGATTGAACACCAACAAGCCTTGGCAACTGCAACCCACGGGGTCAGAGGAAAGATGCTTCGGTGAGGACCAGCAAGGTCCTGGGGACTCTACAAGCTATGGAGAGTCAGGGCACATCTGGGGCAACCAGGAAAGCCCACTGAAAGTCAAAGTTACCTTCACAGGGACCCACAGGCCAACGGACCAGGGATCGCGAAGGGACCTCAAGCTGAATCACAAAGTATCAGCCCACGGAACACTTGTGGAGTGTAGGCCGGAAATCTTCAGTGGAATCACTGCTCAGGGTCAGGACTACAAGTAGCCCAAAGCACAGCTTCAGGGATCGCCGAAAAGCATACGCTGCTGCAAATATACACGGTGCCCAGGGGTACGGGTTTCACGGTCCCCACGAGGGATACGGGCCTCAGAATTGCTGAGAGCGCAGATCAACCTCAGAGACCTCGGGAACCCACCTCCTGTGTTGCAGAAATCTTCGGAGTCCTTCAGGAGCTTCGTAGATGCAAACCGGTCAGATGCGTTTAGGTGCCTGCTCAGCAGGGGAGTAACTCCTTTACTCCAAGGGAGATTCTTCAGTCATCCAGCGTCGTGCAGATAGTCGAAGTACTTGGTTTCTGTAGCAGAGTTTAGTCCAGGTAAAATCCAAAGTCCTGTAGTCAGGGTTCCTACTTTATACCCAAGGAAGGGGTGGGACAAACTCTGGGGACCCACCTATGGGAGGGTCAGGACAGAGGGATGGCTACACCCATGTCCTTTGTCCAGTTTCGCGCCAGAGCAGGAGCTGATGGCTCCTGCAACCGGTTTGAGCTGGACTATGCACAGGGACACCAAATGTGCCCCCCGTGCAGACATCAAAGCACTCTGAGAGTGCACCCACCCAGCCCCAATACACTAAAGCCTTTCTGGGAGGTGGTCACACCTCCCTGTGACAGGAAACCTATTGTCCAACCTTCCCCTGCCGGAGTTTCGTCCAGCAGCAGGAGGGCAGACTCCTGTCTGTGGCTGGCAGCATCCATTTTGTGATGCCAGGGTCAAGAAAGCTGGTACCGGGTGTACCGGTGTTGTCATATTTCTCCCTCTAGGAGGGAGGAATCATACCTCCCACACCAGTTACTGGTGTGGAGGTATGATTCCAAGGTGTTTGACACCAAACACGACATATTTCCATGCAGCCGTTTTAAAGTTAGCATTTACCGCGAGGTTATAATGCACTTTAGTGTATATGGTTGGCTGCATCACAAACAACCCCGGAATAGAGGTTCCGAAGGCTGCAGAGGAGCTCTGCTCATGCATGGGCACCCTCTCACATAAAACCCAGCACCCTGCCTTCAGGATTGATAAGGCCTGCCATAGGGGTGACTGATAGGTTTATATGTGCAGTGATTAGGATAGATATAGTGAACCTATATCTAAGTAAGGGGTGCATGCACCACCTTACACAGGCTGCTGTAGCAGACCTGTTGTGTCATATTAAATGGTCTCTCAGGGGTGGCATAATACATGCTGCAGCCCCTGGGAGGCCTCTGGGGTACCTATGCCCTGGGTACATAGTATACCATATACTAGGGACTTATAAGGATACCCCAGAATCCAATCTGGAGTGTACCTAAAGTACATGCACAACCAATTTAGGGAGAAAGCAGATAGACAGATTAGCAGGATCCCAGTCAGACTAGTCAAAAACCAGCAAAACACCAGAAAAAAAGTGGGGGTAACCATGCAGTCAGATTCCACCTTCCTACATCGACCCTCTATACTTAAGCAGGTAAGTACAAAAATATTGATGTAAAAAGTATAGATGTATAAAATATCGACTTTTATATAAATATAAAATAAAATTATATATATTAAATACATTAAATATTAAATATAATATTAACCAAATAAAATACATTTAATATACATTTTAATAAAATATGACAAATAAAAATTAAAAAAATAAACACACAAACATAATAATTTATACATAAATATTTACTTTAAAACAATTAATAAACTATTATTTTTAATTTATGTTAAAAGTTTAAAATAATATAAAAAATAAAAATATATATTAATGACTCAAAATATACAAAAACCTATAATAAATTAAATCATTAAACTATTAGAAAATATTTCAACTTAAATTTCACAATACAATCAGTGCAACAGTAGGGAAAGTGTTGGAACGCAAAGGGGTAAAAATAACTATTCCCACTCCAGTGAGTGCAAAAGTAGGGTAAGTGTTGGATAGCTGAGGAATTAAATTTACTATTCCAACTCCAGTGAGTGCAACAGTAGGGAAAGTGTTGGATAGCGGAGGGGCAAAAATTACTATTCCCACTCCAAAGAGTGCAACAGTAGGGAAAGTGTTGGATAGCGGAGGGGTAAAAATTAACATTCCCACTCCAGAGAGTGCAACAGTAGGGAAAGTGCTGGATAGCAGGGGGGTAAACATTACTATTCCTACTCCAGTGAGTGCAACAGTAGGGAAAGTGTTGGATAGCGTAGGGGTAAAATGTACTATTCCCACTCCAGTGAATGCAACAATAGGGAAAGTGTTGGATAGCCGAGGGGCAAAAATTACTATTCCCACTCCAGTGAATGCAACAGTAGACAAATTGTTGGATAACGGATGGATAAACATTACTATTCCCACTACACTGAATGCAACAGTAGGATAAGTGTTGGATAGCAGAGGGGTAAAAAAATGTATTCCCACTCCAGTGAGTGCAACAGTAGGGAAAATGCTGGATAGCGGAGGGGTAAAAATTACTATTCCCACTCCAGTGAGTGCAACAATAGGGAAAGTGCTGGATAGCGGAGAAATAAAAATTAATATTCACACTCAAACGGTTAAAAAAAATATATTACAAATTTAAACAAATCATACAAATAAACAATATTTAAAAAATCAAATATATTAAACATATAAACAGAACACATAATATTAATTACATACAACAAAAACCTACAAATACTATATAAATAAAATAATAAATACATTTATAAAAAATAATTATTTTAAACTAGAAAATCTTTACAAACAAAAAAATTAATTAAAATATAAATGTATTTATTTTATTTCCTACCCCATAACACCACACCAATAACAAAACACTTCAACATTTTTAATTAAACTTATTTCCATAATTAACATAATTAATAATCAATTACAAATATTATTCATTAAAAAAAAACATTAATTGACTACACACGCTTTAACACTATAATATCCACAACACACACCTAAATTAAACTATTAAATAATAAAACACAATTAAAACTTATTTTTAAATTAAAAACTATTACTATTAAGAACAAATAATTAAATAATTAAAATGTATTTAATACCCACCCTTTGCCCCTTCAAAAGTAAAAACATCACACACAAAAATAAACAATTACACAAAATAAATATCAAATAATTAACATCAATTAAGAACTCTATATTAATTAATTATACACAAATCACCACCCACCCTTTACTCCTATAAACACCACAACACACACCGAAAATTAATTACACAATTACCATAATTAATTACCAATTAATTAATTAAAATTAACAACCAATTATTAATTCATAAATTAAAAATAAATTAAAAATAAATTACTTCCCACCCTTTACACCTATAAACACCACACACCTAAAATCAATTACACAACTACCATAATTCACTACCAATTAATTAAAATGAATTAACCAGTTATTAATTCATAAATTAAAAATAAATTACTTCCCACCCTTTACACCCATAAACACCACAACACACATCTAAAATTAATTACACAATTACCATAATTAATTACCAATTAATTAATTAAAATTAATTAACAACCAATTATTAATTAATAATAAATTACTTTATACATTTAATACTATAACATCTCAATTAAACAAATATTAATAAATAAAAAATAATCAATAAATGTAATATAATTAAATTACTTCCCACCCTATTCCCCTATAAACCCACAACCCACTACGGAACTAAAAACGCAAAAGTCATATAAAAAAAGTAAAAACGACTAAAAATAATCAATAAATTTAATATAATTAAATTACTTCCCACCCTATTCCCCTATAAACCCATGACCCGCTACGGAACTGAAAACGCAAAATTCAAATACAAAAAAAATAATACCTACTAAAAATGTGACACATATATTACAAATACAAACAATTCTTATACAAAAAACATACATCACATACATATAAAATATATACTAAAATAATGAAATGAAATGAAATGAAATGAAATTTGTACTTGTAAAGCGCACCCATACCCCCAAAGGGGTGTCCAGGCGCTGTACGCATACCGCTGTGGAACCCTTCCTGGCTTTTCCCTGTGAAATGTCCACTCCTGGGCACCCCCAGGGTGAAGCCAGGCATCCCAGCGCTGTTGGGGCCGTTGTGGAGATTAAGCAAGCTATTGCCCAGAGTTGCAGAGTGGGACCCATGATTAGAATAGGCACCGAGGCGAGAATAATCAGGTCCAAGGAAATTGAGCCCAAGACCCGCCGAGGCGGGAATTGAACCCTGGTCCCGGGCCAGATCTCTGCGCATCAGGGTCTGCCGCTCTAACCATTGAGCCACACTTCTCCACACAGAAAATACATAACATTAATAAAAATACGATATTTTTAAAAACTATATTTTTGCAAACGATATTAAACACTTCAATATTTTTTAAATCGATATTACTTTCCTTAAGTCGATATTCTTGACCTCGATATTCTTGCTGTTGATATTTCTGAACCTCGATATTAATAACTCAATATTTGTGCAACTCGATATTTTTTACTCTATATTCTGTCTCTGCATCCTTGCAAATAGTCTACCATTGGCAATCGCTCAGGAAGCATTCCAATCCATCATTTTTCACCGATTGTGCCACTCTGATGCAAATCAGTACTGACCCTGATCCTCATGGAAACAGCTCATTCCGAACCTGGGTCGTCTCACCCCTCCACCCCTCCCCCCTGCTGCTTTATTAGTTAGGAAAGTAGAGATCCACGCCCCTCTTATTGACTATGCTTTGCCCCCGGGCACACACAACCACAGTGGCACCTTTAAAGGAGGGCAGATTAAAACAATTACAGAGGATCCTGTTGTGCCAACTGCAACTTTGACTAATACTTTGTTATTTTAGCAGTGATCGCAAAAGCAGTGGAATAAGTTTTAGAATATAGGGGTGTGGGGGGCATTTATGCATTGCACAGTGGTGTGTTCCTGTACACGGAAAACTCTGCATCGCTTGATTTCACCAGATAACACAGGGAACCCGTGACATTTTGCCGGGGGAATGTGACATGACCGTGTCTCGTGCAGATTTTTGCACATGTGGGTTTAGATTAATCTGGACAAATCATTTAAATGACATCCTATAGAGAAATCTATAGAAATTGGAATTATTGTTTTTAAAAGTAATTTGTAGAATTGTGGCAGAGGTAAACATCTGACAAAAAATCAGACTCCCTTAACCTTTAGCACTGGTAAAGCCTCGGACCTCGAAATGAATCAAATTGAGCTCTGTTTACACGGAATACCTGTCCACGTGCCAGGAAATGTTAGTTTAAAGAGTAACTTTGGGAAGCAAGGACAGACATCTCTCAGAGGTATTCAGAAATCAAAGACAAGGCTCACCCTGTTGAAGGCTCGTCAGTGAGACACAGATAACATGGTTTGAGAGTAATGACTATAGCTAGGCAGAAAGATAGACAGCTCAACATAACACATCAGTGCCATTCTATATGGGATAAAGAATGCATTACTAAACGTTGCAGGATATTACAAAACACTGACAAATTCAGTGGCCAATGAGAGAAATGAGAATGTAAACCTGAGCTCTATTACAAGGGTGGTACTGAGTTGCTTCCGGGAGGACCTGGCCTGGCAGTTCGGGCTGGACTGTTCCCATTGGAGCAGGGTCGAGATTGATCTGCAAATGGCTGGGTCCAAACTAATTTGGCATGGTGGGCAAAATAAGGATGGACTGGGATGTGGTCCAGAGTAATTGTCTGCGGCTAAGATTAATTCGAGCACTCTAGCCATCATTCTTTCATGTACTTCTGTTACAAGGCCGCTGTGGCAGTATTATTTTTAATAATAGAAAGGGGCATTTCATCCCTTTGTATAAATGGTCATGCCTTCGCCAACCTTCTTGTAAATGATGGGTCTCATGCTCCTTCTAATGAAAGAGTTCTTCTAGCTCACAAATTTTAAAATATGTGCAGAATCTGTGCTTTGATGATAAAATCAATGATTTGCGGCCTGTAAACATATTTTAAGCCATTTAATGGGAGTCACAGTCAAAGCCTTGTGTGTGGTAATATGCAGATAGATTTCCTGCTCTGTTCTCATCTTCAACGGTTCAGTAAATAAATATCTCTAAATTTACCATTACCATTTCTGTGTTTCCAGGGGCACCTTCTCAGACCATGTTTTTCAGAAGGAGTTAATGAGGTGCAGAGAGAGCTATATATGCCCAAGATCAGACTGTGTGTCACACCATGTCATGTATAAAGCCTGTGCAAGAAGTGTGGGTGTGCCCTCAGATTATTGAATCTACACCCGTTGACTTGCACAGAAGCCTCTTCTACACGATAATGTTGATCCAGGCACCTCCACTTGCCATCTCTTAACCAAGTTGTGTCGAGAGTATGTCCAGTAGGTCCCCATCCATTTCATGCTTTCTGGAGATCCACCAAAGATACATTTGCATACAATGAAATTATATGGAACTTTTTTGCATGTTCACTGGTTATCATGTACATCTGGCACGGATCCGGCCCACATGGGCCTACACTGGCCACTTCTGCCCCACCCTTTCACCATGCAGGAGGATACTCACCCATCCAGGCCTCAGTCTCCTGTGGGGAGTGGGCATTTGCGTGGGAGCAGCAGCAGCAGGCACACCCTGGCGCCATCCCTTCCGCTCTGTAAGCTTCAGGAACTGCACCCAGCCCACCACGCCCTGGCCCGCGCAGCATGAAGGGAGTTGTAGGCGCTGGCTCCACAGATGATTCTGCCAGGATATTGTCAATAGTGAAGGCGCGCTGCTTCTTGGCGCTGGGTGTTTGGGGATCATTGCACCGCGCCACCCCAGCAGACATTTTAGGTCGACAATGGCGCTCCCTGCTGGACGGCCACTGGTCAGTGACAGCTCTTGAAACAGTAAATATGACAAGCTCGATACTCACACCTTCAAGCTCACTACATCATAAAGGGGGTTACTGGCTTCTGCTGTCCCATTAAAAGTACTGCATGCCTGCTGAGAAGCACTGGCACTTTATGACTAAATATACATCAGCTCTGCTGAGAAGTGCATGTCCTGTTCCCTTAAAAGTAGTGCAGGCCTGCTGAGAAGCGCTGGCACTTTATGATTAAATCTGTATAACAGCTCTGCTGAGAAGTGCATATACTGTCCCAGTGAAAGCACATCAGCGTTAGCGACAATGGTGGTCCCAGTGAAAGTATTGCAGTTTTCCTGAGAACTGCTGCTTTTGTCTCCTTAAAAGTAAGCAGTGCTGCTGAGAAGCGCCGTTACTGTGCGATGAAATGTATAGCAGCAATACTGAGAACTGCATGTACTGTCTCATTAACAGCACAGCATCCCTACTAAGAATGGTGGTGATGTCCCATTAAATGTATAGCAGTCTTGCTGAGAATTGCTGCTATTTTCTCATTAAAAATAAGCAGCCCTGCTGAGAAGTGGTGGAGTTGTCCCATTCCTGCTAAGAAGTGTAGATACTGTCCAATTAAAACCACGAAGTCTTGTTGAGAAGTGCTTAGAATGTCCCACGATTGCACAGCAGCTCTGCGGAGGACTGCTTGCCCTGTCCCAGCAAAAGTGCAACAGTCGTGCAGAGAAATGCCTTCACTGTCTGAGTAAAGTACAGCAGAACTAGTGAAAAAGGTGGTACTGTTGAAAAGTGCCGGATTATCCCATTAATACAGCTGCTTTCTTGTGGAAATATGCACCATTAATATTAAATTCATTGCAGCGTTTTTCACAAGTGCTGGTACTGGTACTTAAAAACGTTCTGCAGCGTTGTATAGAAATGCCTGCGCCATCCCATTAAAACTATTCTAGTATTGCACAATAAAAGTGCAGCCCCTCTGCCGAGGAATCTCTGTAGTGTCCCATTCGAAGTGCTGTAGTCCACCTTAGAAGTGCCAGGTCTGTGCCATTCAAAGTACTTAAGTGTTGCAAAATTGCCCAAACGTGCAGACACTGTCCCATTAAAAGTGTAACCTCCCTGGTGAGGCGCGCCTGTACTGTCATTCAAGAGAACTGAAGTCCACAAGCTGCTGAGGGCCAAGTCTGTGCCATTAAAAGTATTGCAGAAGTGCCTGTTACTGCGAAGTGCCAGTTCTGTGCCATTAAAGGTATTGAAGTTCTGGTTGGACGTACCGGTACTGGTGCTGAACGACAGGAAGTGCTGGTACTGTGGTTTCCATTGGAATCAGAATTAACCCTTCGCCTTTGGTGTTCAGGAGACGGCGAGCCCCGCTTGCCGCCTGGCAGGAACCCTCCAAGTGCCATCGCCGCGCCATGGGCTGCCTTTTAAGAAGACCTGTAATTCCCCTGAAATACCTTTTCAGTAATTCGTTTAGCTTTAAGCTGTTTTCTTTCAATCTAGTGACACCTTTCCCTACATTTTAAATACCTATATATGTTTTTTCTCTAAGCTGGCTGCTGTACAGAAGGCCGCTTTAAAAGAATAATCCTCTTGAATGCCGAGAGCACAGCACAATAACGCCTCTAATCTTGGGAGGCTTTGTTTGGGGTGAGTGTGCGATCTTAGATTTAGCTAATCCCGCGGAACGAGCCGGGCCTGGAATCAGGGGCGGCCATCTTGTGCGAGATTTCAAGGCGGGTCGCCTGAGCCCCATTGTGGCGGCCGGGCCCTTCCAGGGCCTGGGCGCGCGGAGCAGGCGCGGCCGGGCCCGGGGACGGCGGCGGATTAAGGCCCAAGAGAGGCACAATTATCGCTCCGCATGGCCCCAGCTTTGAGGGGACGTGCCCCCGCCAGGAATGAGCTGTCAGCTCCAACACTGAAGGGCCGCCTATGGCAATGAGAGGGGATTCAGTCCTAGGGGTGCGTGTGCGGAATCGTGCTGATAAACCCAACTTCTTTGTCCCGCGCAACAAAGGGACAATTTGGCATTTTCTCTGACCCTAAATCTGCAATCAGCTTGGCCGCGCTGAGCCCCCCTCACCGCACCTTGTATAATCTCTGTATTGTTGTCTGTGAGGTGAGGTATTAGTTGACGTTGTATAGTGCGGCATCTAGCTGACAAACATCACAGTGCTTCGTGGCACCAGAGTATGCTTCGCATCTAGCATGCTGCACTGAAAGCTGAATTGCCTCTAGGCGCTTTGCATTTTGGAACTCTGAAAGATGACCGTGGCTGAGTGTGAAGTCCTTCATGGCAGCGTAAGCGCCTCACACTGTCTGTCCAAGTGCCCTCAAGCACCTTACACTGTCCACGTGGCCTGAGCTTTTGTCACTGACAATGTCTATCGAAGTGCCCTCAAGCATCTTACACTGTCCACGTGCCCCGAGCTTCTGTCGCTGACAATGTCTGTCCAAGTGCCCTCAAGCACCTTACAATGTCCAAGTGCCCCGAGCTTCTGTCACTGAGCGTCTGTCTGTCCAAGTGCCCTCAAGCACCTTACACTGTCCAAGTGCCCCGAGCTTCTGTCGCTGACAATGTCTGTCCAAGTGCCCTCAAGCACCTTACACTGTCCATGTGCCCCGAGCTTCTGTCACTGAGCGTCTGTCTGTCCAAGTGCCCTCAAGCACCTTACACTGTCCATGTGCCCCGAGCTTCTGTCACTGAGCATCTGTCTGTCCAAGTGCCCTCAAGCACCTTACATTGTCCACGTGCCCCGAGCTTCTGTACCTGACACTGCCTATCCAAATGCCCTCAAGCACCTTACACTGTCCACGTGCCCCGAGCTTCTGTCACTGACACTGTCTGTCTAAGTGCCCTCAAGCACCTTACACTGTCCATGTGCCCCGAGCTTCTGTCACTGACAATGTCTGTCCAAGTACCCTCAAGCACCTTACACTGTCCATGTGCCCCGAGCTTCTGTCACTGAGCGTCTGTCTGTCCAAGTGCCCTCAAGCACCTTACACTGTCCACGTGCCCCGAGCTTCTGTCACTGACACTGTCTGTCCAAGTGCCCTCAAGCACATTACACTGTCCACGTTGCTCTGAGCTTCTGTCCCTGAGCGTCTGTCTGTCCATGGGCTAGCGCCAACCTCCTCCCGCTACACGTTCTTCAAGCGTCTCAGTGCTCACACCGTCTGCCCATGTGCTTTTAGCTCCTCACATGGTCTGGCACTGTGCCACAAGGGCATTCCATCCCACACCGTCTATCGTAAGCATCAGTGCATCTTACTCAAGTTCTGTCCACTGCCTGTCCATCTTCACCACGCGCCATCGAGCCATCATACGATCTGCCGCGCCAAGCTTCCACGCATTGTCTATCTAATCCTAGCTCCTCACTATCATTCCGTCCTCCTCAAGCTTACTGACGCAAGTCCTGATCTACAAAGGTAAACTTACCCTTTTGTGCAAGTTTACTATTTGTTTTGGTCCCACAAACTACAAGTTTCATTTGACTAATAGTGTTTTTATGACTGTGGAAACTCTGCCTATCTTTTTATGCATGGAGTCTCTGCAGTCCCAAAATTACTTATTAGTAAAATTAAACCCGTAGTTTGTGAATACGAAAATGATAGTAAAGTTACACAAAAGTGTAAGTTTACCTTTGTGAATCAAGCCCACAGCAATCTCAAGGCGTAAATGCTAAAATCTGGATCTGCAATCATCAATAAAAAAAACCAATCAGTTTGTAGTCTAGAGCCACAGCCACCAGCCACAAAACATAGAATTCTGCATTCTAGAGCAACACCAATTGCAAAGCATGCCGTTCTGCATTTTAGCACCAGATGCGTCAACCACAAAGAATAGGGCCATAGGCATCGGTCCCTTATGGATTCCAGATCAACATCACTCGTGCATAAAAGCAGCAAGAGCAGAGTGTAAACCCCTCATCGCTAAAACATGGGTAGGATTCTTGCAAAGTCACATCAAATTTCTCTCCAACAGACCTCAAGCCCATTTATGAACAGTAAAGCACTTCATAAACCTTTTTCCTGGCCACCCTGCTCCTCACTCGGGTGACGTTACTTCTAAGATCAATGGATGCTTCAAAAAGATCATTAACTCCCCCTCAAGATCAAAGAGGTATCTGTTAAGCTTTTGCCCATCTTTCGACCTCATGGAACTCCCAAATGGTCCTGTTTTGTGCCATTAAATAACACAGATGTACAATTAACCTTACAAGCCATCAAGCCGTTCACTAATGCTGACTATTCAACACTTTCAAAAATGTTCCACACAAATGATACGCCTCCTATTCAACATTGTAGATACTTTGCTAATTCAAAGGTCTTTCTATCAGCTTCGAAAACTCATCAAATCTCCACATTTCTAAAGAAGCTATGGGCCTTATTTCGAGTTTGGTGGACGGGGTACTCTGTCACAAATGTGGTTGGTGTCCCATCTGCTGTACTTCAAGTGCATTACATCCTCTGGCACTTGTAGAACAGTGGACAGGATTTCTGACACCTTGTGAAGGCGTAACCCATCAGTCAACATTTCATAAGGTCCTAAATCTGAGCCCAGACAAGTTTGCTTACTTTTGAATAGTTTCCAAACTTAAATTTTTTGGGAACTGTGATGAAAGTTGTGAGACTCCAATTTTTGTCTCGTATTAATATCCTCACTCTTTTTGGTTCCCATCAGTCAGACACTCAGAGGCAACACAAACACCCTTCAATTCGTAGTAGATGCCCAGCACATGAAGGATGATGGTATTGCTTGTCTGATGTTGGTGCTGTCCCTGTCTCTGGCTTTTGACATGGAGTATCTGGCTACTGGGAAGGGAATGGATGGTCTGGTTCTAAAATCTATCACTTTTTTCCATGCAGACAGATCTTAGGGGTCATTACGAAAGCGGTGAATCCGCCACCGGCAGTCTGCCGGTGGTGGATTCACCACCATTGTGCGGCCATTCTCCGCCCACCAGATTAGGGTGGCGGGCGGTTTGCTGGCGGATGGGAAGTCCGTCCACCACGGATCCGTCACAGGCAATCGTTACGATTGCCTGTCAGACCCGAAAAGCATACCTAGAATGGTGGCGGTGCCTAGCAGGCACCGTCCGCCATATTAGGATGTTTCATCCCCGCCAGCCTTGAATGGCGGTTCATCCGCCATTCAAAGGCTGGCGGAGACTGACTTTGGGGGCCCATAGCGGGCCCCCCTTTAGCAGTGGCACTACAGTTTTGCACTTGGGGGGCACCTATGGTGCCCCCCAACATTTCTCGCACCATGTGGCAGGCACCGCGTGGTGACTGCCACGTAGTGCAGGGAAATGCAAAACCTGCATTTTTACCATTGCGGCGGGTGCTACAGCCTGCAGCACCCGCCGCAATGGTAAACATGCCCAATGCGACCACCACTGTGGCGGTCGCATTGTAATTACATGTGCGGGACCGCTGCCATATAGGCGGCCGGTCCCAATTCCCGTGATGATGCGCCATCGTAATGAGCCCCTTAGTTCTTAACAGTATATAATACTGGCCACCAACCCTTTACTGGCTGTGTTCAGTGTCTTTTTCTGCCTCTTACATATTTCAGCGTGTACATGGGACACCATAGGTCACTGGTGCCACTGAAGACAATTTACATACATCAATGCAGTAATAACACACTGCTGTTCCTGACAGTCCCTCAGTCCACTGATATCTCAAAGTTGGAATTCTAGCTGGAAACTCGTGAAACATTTTCACAAGTGACCCTGAATTTGTTCCTGAAGCCCATCTTGAGACCACCACCACTGTGATCTCAATTGGTAAACCCCCAGAGGGCACTCTTGACTCCCCGCCCTTGATGCAAATTTACAAGCTCGCCCTATTCCAATTTCACCTATGCAGAATGGTCACCTCTTCCACTCCCAAGAGTGTTTCAGATGAGTGACACCCACAGTAGTCCTCTCCCACCTCTAGGGGGAAAATATGATTATGGAAGGCATGTTTAAATTATCTCTGGGCACCCCCTTAAATCTATCCTACATGCGCGACCATATTCAGTTGCTGGAGTGAAAAAAATCTGACAATATTACCCCAATTCAGCTGAATCTTCACTGGCTCTCCTTTAGGCAGGCACTTTACCGTCAAAATCTGCACAGCCATTCAAAGCCATTCACCTCTAGAACAATCCCCCCACCTAAAAAAGAAGCTTTGTGTAGCAGGGGTATTAAGAAATACAAGAAGTAAAATATTTTTCAGCCCGAGCATTCCACGATGCAGTGATAAAAAGACATCTTTTTTGAGTTTGAAACAGCTTTATTAAGTTTATAGCAACAGTGGTCAATAGTAAATATATCTATATATTTAGTCACCATTACAATAGAAACAAGGTAACATTTAGTATAAAATAGGGGACGAAAAGTGAAATAGAGCTATACAACTATAGAAAAAGAATAAAAACATAAACTGTAGTACTTTACAATATAGGTTTTAAAATCTTCAGTATTTTATGTGGATTGCAGAAAGCAGGGAAGAAGGGAAGAAAGCAAAGAAAAAGCGCAGGAAAGAAAGAAAATATGAAGCAGAAGGAAAGAAAGAAAAGAAGACACATGAAAAGACATCTTAACAAGCTTGATAACACTTTGCACCAAAGAGAGAGCAAACTACCACAAAAATGTGCCTCATCATGAACATGGTAGCCTTTCTCAAGGCACTCATAACATACATATTTTTTCCCCACTTCACAACGTAGTGCGCTCTAAAAATCTTGCCACCTTAATAGCAATGATCCATACAATCAGTTAGTAGGTACATTAATAAATTCATGATCCGATAGTAAACTAAAAATAAGAGAAGAAAAAGGGAAAAAAAGCTCCTGTTAATCAATAAATAATGTAACTATTTACTAAAATAGTTTCCAGCTACTCATAGTAAAAATTCCATAATAACCCTCATGGAAACATTAATAAAACATACATTATTATCACAATTAAACATCTGTACACGCTGCCAAACTCTGGAACTTACTACAAGGGAACAATAGAAGCACCCCAGAGTCTATACACTTCAAAATACAGTTGCCACCCATCTTTCAGCAACAGAGCCTAGGAAACAGTGGCCCCCTTAAGCGCAATCCTCAGCTTACAACCCACGAATTGGAAATAATTTAAGAAGTACACAATTTCCAGTGTGCAGGTAAGCTCTGAAGGGCTCACTATGGTTCAATGTGGTGTTATCTAGTTCTGTATTTGCATCTATAAGAGATATGGCCCACAAAAATACTAAGACCATAATATTCAGCGGTCAGCACCAAATTATAAGTTATACCTCTTAAATTCACATAAGACTTACCTGCTATAAGGCTTGTCCATCACCGGCACTGTACAGCCAAAAAATCGAACATCACCAAATAAACAGGCATGGAATAACTGAAGAGATCTGTCAGGCATTGCTGGACAATTTGGAGGACTTTAATATAGTCCATCACTGCAGGTCTCAAATATCTATACACTTACATGCTGCTTCTTTACATCTCACAATAACCCTCAAATGTAGGATGATAGTAAAAATACCCATCCGAAAAGAGCTCTCCACTTCTCTCTCCCTCCAACCATGTCAGCTCAGAACCACAATATACACAAAAAATCTGATTGCTCAACCCAATGCAGTAACCAGGTAAGCAGACTATATCATAAGAAATCCCATTAAGGGGCCAGCAGAACTGTTCAAAGCTGATCGCATACTGAAAACCATAAAACTGAACGTCTGTCTCTCACATTTCATCATCCATCACACTGCTACGTGCTGCGTCCCATAATACGATGACCACATCTCAGATTGTCATCATGCGTAACGGGAAATTCTACCTACATAGGATCAAAACAAAGTAATTATCCTTCCTACCACACATTCCACATGGTGTAGCATGTTACATATGCAGGCAAGTCCTTTAGTGCCCCACATAGGGGTACTAAGTGCTATATAAATAATACAATACAATACAATTTGATTTACTTTAAGTTTATATTTAGTTGTTAAAATATATCTATTTTCTGGAATTCATTCCTTTAAATATTATACTTAAACAGTTTGCTGAGCTTTGTAATGTTGCCAGTATTTAAGCAAAATTTTAGTGCCTCTGTGCAAGCTGTAATCCCATTTTTTAAAAACAATGTTTTAAGGAGTTTTCCCAGATAAATTCTGGACAGCAGCACAGTAGGTGCAAAATAGATTCTTTCTTGTGTGTGCAAAATCTGCAAGGTTTGTGATCTACGCTCTTTCACCTGCCTCTATAATCCTTTATTGGGAGGACCATAAATCGTACTCGTAGCATATTCTGTCTGCAGGTCCTACTTAAAAGCTCCATAAGGTAATATTGCATAAAACTTGTTTCATAAGAACAGGAAATTAATTTAGCCTAATGATGTAATTCAAGTAGATTTAGGTCTAAAGCTCTTGACTGTATTAATAGCTGCCTTTTTTAAATGAGTTTTTATGGCAGTACATGAAATGTCTTCATATTTCATCCTCTGTAAAAGTATTCGACTTTAGATCTTTATTACCTGTTCCAAAATACCTGGACCAAGTATTGTTTTGTAACCTAAAACTCTTCTGTTAAACTAGTTTTAAGGAATCTGGCTTAGCATGCATCACAAGATAGTAATATTTGATAAAAGCAGATTTGCACAATAGATCCTATCTGATCAGTCCGAATTCCAATCATATTGACATGTGAACTGAGAAAGTCTGAAGATCCTTCGGTATAGAATGCACTACAATTTATCAAGAGTGGGTGAGAATTTTGATGGAAAAGCCTGAGGACCATATTTTGTGCCTGATTACTATGTTGGTCATACGAGCGTCCGACTGACACCATAGCAGGAATAGAACCACCTGACTATTAGTCGGTGGTTCCACCCACAGTATTAGGATGCGACCGCCCTATGGGCGGTTGGAAACATACATTTTTCTATTGCAGCTTGTGCGGCGGCCAGAAATGGGATGTTTTCAAACATCCCTGCACCGTGTGACAGGCACCATGCACCATAGGTGCCCCTCAGGCCCCATAGTGGAGGGCCAGGGGGTAAGGGGGCCCTGCTAGGGGCTCCCAAAGTCACCTTCCGCCTGCCTTTTCATGGCAGGCGGACCGCCATGGAAGGGCAGGCAGAAAGCGACATTGTAATTACGACTGCGGAGCCGAGGCTGGCTCCGCTGTCATTTTGGGATTACAATTCCGCCCGCGAGCTGTCGGATGGCTTTCCGCCCAACATCATAATAAGGGCTAATATTTTTAGTAAAATCTTTGCTTTTATGACCCTTAGTATTGCTTCTGCAGATGGACTATAAATTTGAGCATTTAACCAGCAAAGGGCTAAAGTTAAACTGCTTGCTTTCAAGATGGTTCATGGTTTGGTTAAAGATGTTTGTAAAAACTTTGCACATAATTAAGGTTGTGTGATGAGAGAAGAGCAACAATCCCTTTGGCCAATTACATCTATTTCATTTGGGAATGTGGTCAGTGAGGGATCTATTCGTTTACTCAAGTTTTTTAAAAATTGAAGTCGCCAGATAGAATAATCTCATAATATGCGTAATAACTTCTCTATTGGTTCGTAAAAACTTTTAATTATTTCTTTTCGAGACCCACTAAAAGGATTTAAATAAACATTAATAATGAGAATAGGTGTGTGTCTACAGCTTAACAGCTGGACAGAAAATGTCTTCCCCCCCCCAATTGGAACAGAAGTAGTTCTTCATGTTTGTTGCAGACAAACAATGTCCCAGAACCTTAAAAATGGGAGTGCACCCTCATGAGCGAGAGGTTGTTTAAGGCCCGCCTCATTCTAAGATGTAAGTGACAATTGTTTTCCTACAAAACCGCTAAAGTCTAGTACGACTCAGCTGTATGTCATGTTTTATATGTACACATGCTTTGATTTAATTGTTAATTCACTGTAAAGTACTTCACTAGCCTTTGATTGGTATAAGCTATATAAATAATTAATAATTATAAATGAGGGGGGAGTGGATGACCATCGACAAAGATGGCGATGTCTTGATCATGGTCTCTGCCCCATCTCACCGCACATTCTGCATCCTGACAACTGATCTGACAAAATACGATGAAGGAAGGGACTGCTTGGCCCAGGGGGACACATTAGAACCGAAGCGCCATGAAACTGGCATCTGCTGCTCCAAGATGAGCAAGAGTGGAGCAACTGTTCCTTCTCCCATGCTCCTTGTGGCACCTGCAGCCTGCACAGGTAAGGTGACCTTCAAGGCAGATGGACTCAATAATGTCCCCGAGCTGGATGTTACCTGTTTTTTAGGCATTGCACCCAAATAATTTTCTCCCTCTCTGCTGAACAGGTGTCTAAGTCATCTTCTCTTCAGAGTGGATTGAGGAATATTGCAAGTTGGATGCAAGCCAACTTGCTCAAACTCAATGGCGAAAAGACGGAAGTGCTAATTTTGGGGAATAATAAAGATCTCTGGGGTCCTCAACACTGGCCTTCTGAAATGGGTGCTTTGCCTCAGCCTAAGCACCAGGTCCGCAACTTAGGCTTTATCATTGATGACCAGCTATCAATGAAGCAACAAGCGGTGAAGGTGGCTTCGACCTGCTTCACCATCCTTAAATGGCTCAAGAAAATCCTTTGGATGTTGCCTGGCTCCACTCAAAGAACGGTGGTCCAGGCTCTTGTCACTTCTAGACTGGACTATGGCAACATCCTGTATCTAGGAGCCAATAAGGATGTGATACGCAAATTACAGGTGGTGCAGAATGCAGCTGCTAGGCTGCTCTGCCAGGTTCCCAGAATGGCTCCCATTTCAGGTTATCTTCGGGACCTTCATTGGCTCAGGGTGGAAAATCGTATTAAATTCAAAGCCCTGAGCTACATGTTTAAGATCAAATCGGGCAACGCACCCCAATACCTGAATGTCCTAGCTCATCCTTACGTACCACCGCGCCTTCTCCGCTCTGCCACTCAGGCCAAATTTTCGGTCCCTAGGACCAGATTGTCGCGAATGGGGGGTCAGTCTTTTTCTTGCCTGGGCCCCTCTATGTGGAACTCCCTTCCCCTGCCACTTGGAAATGAAACAGTTTATGGGAATTTCCTAAAGGGCTTAAAAACCTGGCTGTTTAATCAATAGATCTTCCATCCTCCTTCTGCTCCTGTCAGGCGGCGCCGGGAAACCTTCGGGTAGCTGTTACGCCTTATAAGAATAAATAACATAACATAACATAACATTGCGATCCCACAGGAGTGAGATGCGATCCCAGAAGCTGGTTCCATACACCACCTATCCACTGACTTCATTTGAGTCCTAGCTGATGACTTGAACAGTGCCAGTACTCAGGGGAAAAGGGAAGTGGATGAAAACAAGAAGAAACAGTGTCTTTCGCTAGTCTGGTCCTTCTGTGTGCAGGTACTTCTTACTGGTTCCTTTTCGGTTTGCTACGGCATGGTTTGTGTGCATCTAATAAATAAAGAGGGGGATAAATAGTAGTACTATGATACAAGACGTAAAAGTAACCCTGTAATCTCTGCTGAAATTCAGCTTACCAAAAACTTCTCTCTTCTTCACTTTAGACTTTAACCTTTTGGGTGAAGGGTAAATGCAGATGACATATCCTATCAATCAATCAATCAATCAGGATTTATAAAGTGCAGCTAATCACCCGACAGGGTATCCAGGCGCTTGCACGTCTCAGAGGCTTATTCAAACAGCGAGGTCTTGAGAGCCATTCGTAATTCTGGAGGTGAGGTGATGGTCCGGAGGTGCATGGGGAGGCTGTTCCAGGTCTTTGCTGCAATGTGGGAGGAGCGTCCTCCACTTCTGCTTCAGTAGATGCAGGGAGTATGGGCAAGTGAAAGGGAGGTGGAGCGTAGTCTTCTCAATGGTTGGTGTAAGTTCAGGCGGTGGTTAATGAAGCAGGTCCTTGGTTGTGTAGAACCTTGTGTGTGTGGGTCAGCAGCTTGAATAGACATCTCTTCTGTATGGGGAACCAGTGGAGTTTCCTGAGGTGGAATGTGATGTGGGTTCGTCGGGGAAGACTGAGTCTGGCTGTGGTGTTCTGTATGGTCCGAAGTCTCTGTAGAAGGTGTGCAGCAATTCTTACATAGAGGGCATTGCCGTAGTCGAGTCGGCTGGTGATGAGGGCTTGTATCATGGTGCATCTGGTATTTAGAGGTAGCCACTTGAAGATCTTACGTAGCATGCACAGAGTGGGGAAAGGAGGAGGAGGCGTTGATCTGTGATTTCATGGTGAGCTTGTTGTCAATGATGAACCAGAGGTTTCTGGCGTGGTTGGAGGGGAAGGGTGCAGGTTCTAGGTCTGATGGTCACCAGGAGTCATTCCATGTGTTGCTGCTGTTGCCAAAGATCAGTACTTCCATCTTGTCTGTGTTCAGCTGCAGGCAGTTGTTCTTCATCCAGTCAGCGATGTTTGTCATGCATCTGTGGAAGTTGGTTTTGGTGGTGGTGGGGCCATCAGTGAGTGAGAGGATGAGTTGGATGTCGTCTGTGTAGGAAATTATGTTGAGACCGTGGGATCTGATGATGTTGGCCAGGAGGTCATATATGCGTTGAACCGCATGGGGCTCAGGGATGAGCCCTGGGGGACACCGCAGGTGATCTCCTTTGGGTTCACAGGTGAAAGGTGGGAGGTGGATCCTCTGGGTTCTTCCAGTGAGGAAGGAGGTGATCCATCTGAGCGTGTCCCCTTAGATGCAGATGTGGTGGAGACTTTCTATCCTGTGTGTGGTGAAATACTGCATTGAAGGCTGCCGAGAGGATGAGAAGGATCAAAGCTGCTGTTTCTCCTCGGTCAAGGAGAGTTTGGATGTAGTCGGTGACTGTGATCAGGGCGGCTACGGTGCTGTGATTGCTGCAGAAGCCAGATTGGGAGGTATCTAGAAGCTGGTTCTGCTCCAGGTGTGTCATGAGTTGATTGTTGATGATCTTTTCCACTACCTTTGCTGGGAATGGGAGCAGGGAGATTGGCTGGTAGTTTTTGAGTTTGCTCGGGTCAGCGGAGGGTTTTTTGAGTAGTGGTCTGAATTCGGCGTGTTTCGAGGCTTTGGGAAAAGTTGCAGTGGTGATAGAGGTGTTGAGTAAGGTGGTGAGTTCCTGGTCGATCCTTTGGTTTCCGAGGTTGAAGAAGTGGTGCAGGCATGGGTCAGTGGGAGCTCCCAAGTGGATGTATTTCATGGTGGTGGTTGTGGTGTCCTGGGTGGAGAGGATGTTCCAGGTGGTCAGTGTTTGGTTCATGTCGGTTATGGTGGTGGCGTATCTGTTGAGGAAGTCCATAGGTGTAGGTTGGGGTTTAAAATTTCTGTATATGGTTGCGATCTAGGTTGTCATGTGTTGTGAGGGTGTGATGTTGGCGGGTCCTTACTTGTAGTGCGCTGGCAGCCAGGTTGGAGAATTCCTAACGATGTTCAAAAGTTCCTTGGTGTTGCTGGCGCAGATTTCGATGCGTGCAGCAAGGGCTGTCTTCTCTGTGGCCCTCAGCAAGGAGTGGTAGAGGTTGAGGGAGGTCTTGAAGGCTGCCCTGTCGGAGGTATCCTTGCTGGTGCGCCATCTCCTCTCCAACTGTTTGCTGTCTCATTTCGCTGTTCTGAGTTCTTGGGTGTACCAGCAGGGCCTTTTTGGAGATTTTCTCTGGATGTTGCGCTTGACGGGGACGACTTTATTTACACAATTGGAGATCCAGGCGTTTACTTTTTTCACTCCCTGTTCGAGGTTGGTGGAGGTAGCAGGGTTGGAGGTGTTGTGGGCCTTCGCCTAACTAGTCTCTGAGATTTTGTTCCACCTCCAATGGGTGGCGGTGTGGGGGCTGGAGATGCTGATGTGGACGATGGAGTGATCAGTCCATGTGAGTTCTGTGACATGGCTATATTTGATGCGGTTGCCGGAGATGAAAATTGATCCAGCTTGTGTCCTGCGGTATGTGTACGGTAGTGGATGATCTGGGTCAATCCAAGGCTGCTCATACTGTCGAGGAGGTGCGCTGTGTTTTTGTCACTGGGGTCATCGATGTGGAAATTTAGGTCACAGAGGAAGATGTAGTCCTTGGAGTCCAAAGCTAGAGGCGCAATGAAGTCTGCGATGGTGTTGCAGAAGCTGGAGCTAGGACCTGGGGGTCAGTTTGAGAAGGTGCCTCTGATGGCTGTCGTGCCGTCTATGTGGAGCTTGAAGTTGAGATGTTCCATGGGGGTGGTGGTATTGTCGGTGGTGGTGGTACACTGGACGGTCTCTTTGTGGATGATGGCTGTTCCTCCTCCAGGCTTGTTGGTGCGGTCCTGGTGAGTGATTTTATATTTGTTGGGCATTGCTGTGGCAATGTCTGGGGCGGATGTGGGCTTCAGCCAGGTCTCAGTGAGGAAGACGATGTCGGGTGTGAGGGTGGCGATGAGGTCCCATATTTCAGTGGAATGCTTGCATAGTGAGTGTGTGTTGAGAAGAGCGCATGCACGTTGTTTTTTTTGTTCAGGTGATGTCTGTGGTGTGTTTGGGGTGGGGCTGGTCGGTGGGCTGGTGTGTGTGCAGTGGCAGTGAGTGCAGGTGAAAGGTCCTGCCATGGAGCATGGATCGGCGTGGTGGCAGTGTTTGTTATGGCGTCCGGTGTCGAGGGTGTAGAGCTCGGCGATGGTGTATCTTCGGGGGCGGGAGGGCCAGGGGACATGGCACTGGGTGCGGTCCAGGCACGGACGGGCGCAGACGGGCTTGCCTTTGGCACGCCAGCAGAGCGCCCGTTGTATGCGTCCTCTGCGCAGTCGAGCTGCGGCCTGCATTAAGTAGGTCCTGGTGTGGGAGGGGCTTCTATTGGCGGTAAGAATGGTGAGTGGGAAAACCTAGTCGAGAGAACCTCAGCGGGACAACCCAGGCAGCTGCGGTGTCACTGGATCAGTCTGAAACAAGCAGGAATGGAGGCCACAGGAAAGTGGCAAGCTAGGTGTCCAGGTGCCTATTCCTATATGAACACAAACACTCCTATGGAAACACAAACAAAACCATCACTAAATATTTTTTGATTTAAACAGAGTGACATATGTAGCTTTCTATAGAAACGTTTTTAATATCTATTTTAACCACATAGGTAGGACTGATGCAATGCTAGTTGCATCCAGGGAATTTCCACGTCATTCTTTCATAACATTCAGTTGTCACTCTTATACTGTAATATTTCCTTGAACAAAAGAATGTTCCACAGTGTTTTAGGACAACAGTCTTTGTACAAGAAGAACAGATGAAAAATAAGTACTTTTCTATGATTCACAAAGAGTTTTTTTCTCTTTTGAGAAACCTCAGAAACTTTGGAAGGGATGATTCTAGTCATAGACATTCATTATGGTAAGTACTTCTCTAAATCAAATTTGTGCATGCACCGTACCAATTTGTAGCAAAAGTGTTATTTACTTTTCTTTTACAGGTCCCCTGGTTCCTTCAATGAAGCGATGAAGCAGCACCAATGTATGAAACCAACTCCAGGACTCCTCCAGGGGTAAAAGATGAGCTGGTGACAAGGAATTCCAAACAAGTACCCAACTTCCAATTCGCAACGAATGGCCAAGAACACCAGGATTCAGAAAACACTCATCAGCATGGTAAGTATTACAGGTAGGTATCCATTATAGTAGGTGAGGCACTGCTCCCAGGCATGGCTTTTATTCTTGCTGCCTCCGAATGCTAAAACGTGAGCTCCATGGTCTTTCAGGGTGGGCGTGGCCACCTGACGCACAGGGCGTGGTCAATAAAGACTGCACCACATCCAGCATGATGAATTCCCTTCCTGGTCACGGCTGCGTCGGTGCGCTCTTGGAAGAGGCACAGCAGCCCTGAAACTAGAAGTTGCTGGGGACCAACATACGGGAGCAGGGCAACCACACCGCCACTGCATTCCGTGCATAACAGCGTCCCGCGTAGGCCTGAGATCCTACACAAAGATGCGCCCTGATGTATGAATCTTGGAGCATCAGTGGGGACTGGGCACCCTGAACTACCATCTAAAGCCAATGAAATGAATATGACAACAGGTGGTGGTGGTTCGAGGAGGGAGCAAGTAGTGGACGGGGACCCCGCCACCCAAAATTACATACCCCTGATGGTACTGAATACATGGAGCCCAAATGTAATGCCTGCACTACAACAGTGGCATAAGGGGATGGACCAGGAGGTGGGGTGGAAGGACAGACAGGCCGCCAATGAGGCTCCATGTAACTCCCCCCATGCCATTGGATGTGCCATTGGCAAGCAGCAGTGAGTACCATAATCCTCTTCTTCCAGCCACTTCTCTAGAGGAAAGAAATGTTACGGTTGCATCTAGTACTATACGCCTGTGAAGGGAGTGAACAGTCGACTCCCGACTTGTACCTGGACCAAAGGGCACCACGATGAGACAATTGCACAAGGTACAGCGAGACAACAGCTGGGACCTTCAGAAGACCAATACTGGTGCAGGTGAGACGCATCAAGCCTCACCAACAGCGCTGACAAGACAAGTCCACTTTCCTGTGAAACAAACCCCAAGCAGCATAATTGGACCAGGCATGGGAAGCCTCTTTGACAGAGACATTGCGGGGGGAGTAGTGACCAACCCTAATAGAGTTATTAATGCCTGTCATAGACACTAAAACTACCTTGTAACAAAAAAATGATAGGATCAACATTGAGGTTAACTTCCTATGCACTGATTTCAGAAAAATTAAACATTTCGAATGCTCACTGCTGGATACCATAGCGGAAGTGATATCCTTATGTACCACCATGGAGAAGCTACAGTATTAAAATAAACTTTTACAAAACCATCTTGAAGGCATGGAGGGGAGTTTTAGGTGAAATAACTTCAGACTGGCAGGAATCCGAAGCGTGAGGCTCCATGTGTTGACACGTTCGAGGTAGAATGGATAACTAAGGTCCTTCACCCTAAAAGTCTCTACAACTTCTCATCTGGGGAGCAGGCACACATGGGCCTCAGCCCACAAAAGGAAGTGGGTGCTCTCCTTCCACCCTCCACCAGACTACAAACCTGGCGGTGCAATGGCAGTGACACAGTCAAGCAGGCCCTCAGGGAAAAATAACTAAAATACATAATGTTGGTTCCAGCTCATCTAAGAGTCAATGCTGTAGGGACATTGTGGCATTTCTTAAATCCTAAAGATGGCTGGTACTAGCTTGATTGGTGACAAACTTGTGTCTAACATGGGAAAGGAGTTGTGTGTGGTGGCAACAGCAGCTGGAAAAGAAGATGAGATCTTGAAGGAAGTAGGTGGCATAACCAGATACAAGGAATACCTCTGTGTCTCAGGCAATTGTACACACAGATCAGAACTGGCCTCAGCAGGCATCAAACCAAACGGAGGCCTGGGGCTTGGACTACCAAAGTTAGACATAGACCTGGAGAAGCGGCACGATCCTGTAGGAAGCTGGTTCTCTACAAAGTGTACCAAAATGGGGTGCACTGTGCAGAGAGTCCAGGTGTCACTTACTATTGTATAGGGACTTGCTTTAACAATACCCAGGTGCTCTATTTGTGGTAGTGTGGTTGAGCAGCTTAGGCTTATCAGAGGAGAGTGTTAGGCATTTGTTGCACACACAGAGTCAATAAATGAGACACACACACACTCAATAAGGAAATCTGACACCAATGTGCAGAAATAACATAGATTTTTATATCATTTTAGACACCAAGACCTTCAGGATCAGGTAACTACTTTTTGTGTTAGCGATTTTCAGAAACGTAGAAAATACAGCTGTCAGATTGGAGGCATGAGCCTTGAACGCTGTAATGTTATCCTATATGAGAAACATACAGTGCATAGGGTCACGTGCAAATGACTTACAGGACTGTTCTTCTGGACATAAGGTAAGTAGGGGCCAAGGTGCAAGAAAGCACCAACAGTTCAAACTTACCTGCCCTGGGGTGTCCAGGTGCAGAGCTGCTTTTTACGGTGGTAGCCTCGAAAGCTACACATTGAAGTCAATGGGCATTGGTACCTGCAAAGAAAGGCTGTAAGTGGGGCCTGGGGGACAAGTCAACCAGCAGAACCCAAAGGGGGGCTCGGCTCTTGAGGGTCTCAGGACCACAGAGACACTGCTGGGTTCAATGGATTTGGGCAGAAGAGGGGACAAAAAAAACACAGCAAGACGAACTTCTGGCATAGAGGGGGCTTCTGTCAAAGTCCCTTGATGTGCAGGTAAGTTTTGGCGGTGGTGGTGTTTGGACTGAACACAAACAAGCCTTGGTGCTTGCAACAGGCTCCGGTACCCTGGGTATTGGTGCAGGGAGCCTCCGGGGTGGATCAGCATCTCGAAGACTGGATGGATCGATGGAGCCCATCTCCTGGACACTCTGTCATCTCGTCCTGAGCTGCTGCTGTGTCGGTTGACCCTGTGGTCAGCAGATCGATAAACCGGACCGTGTGGTTGGTGCCTGCAGGCCCTTGGAAGTAGCTCCTCCACTTCAAGAGAGATGCTGGCTGGTTGGCAAAGTGCTGGCAGTCCTCCAAGACTTTAGGAGGATGCACAGCTGCAAGACGAGTCGGTCTTTGCAATTGTCAGGACAGGAGCAGGCAGGACTTGGTGACGATTCCACAGCTAGTCCACCGTTCTCGCGTTCTTTGGCTCTTTTTTGTCCTTCTTTAGTCAGTCGAATCTGCATTCCTGGTGTCATGGGGCCATCTAAATACTAAATTTAGGGGTTTTAAGGGGAGTGAAGGGTAGTAGCCAATGGGCTATACCCTTAGGGTCACTATGGCCCCTATACGACCACTTCCTGTGGGGGGTGGGCATAACCCTGTCCCAGAGTTTCTAATTCCACCAAAAACAAGATGGAGGAATCCTTCTTTCGTGGAGCACATCAGATAGCCCACCTTAGGGGTTTGACTAGCCTGGTGGTGCAACACGCCTACTGCAAAGCTAATATCCTGCCTGTCTTGGTGCCAAATGTGCCTTAGGGCAGGGGGTGGCATCTCCCACATCTGAGGGAAGCTGGGGTTGCATATCATAGGTGGCAGGAGCTTTGAAGCCCCTGGCCTTGATATGCTAAATCACTAGCCATCCTGCTGGAGAAGGTATGAACACCTTCCTCCAGAAAAGGCACTGTTTCGGACCTCTGAGAGTGCGGGCTATCTCCTCCAGGGGTCTAGAAACTTGTCTGTGGTGGCAGGCTGGAAGATACCAGTCAGCCAGCACGCTAAATAGTGTTAGGTTTTTCAGGGCGCAACCTCTGAGGTGCCCTCTGGGTGCATATCATAATAAATCTAGTACTGGCAACATTAAGACAAGGTGTTTAGTACCAAACAGTAAAGCCATCAAGTAGCTGGGGGACTCGTAATGACCAGTGCCCAGTACATATACTTAAGATGGCTTCCCTGTTCAGTTGTACTATCTAGTACTTGAACTAGACAGCACAGGGGCATATCTGCTCATGCATGTCCTCACATATAACATAATGCACCCTGCCATAGGGCTTTAAGGCCTGCTGTAGGGGTGACTTACATATACTGTAAGTGAATATGCAGTGACTTTGGCATGGCACACGGTGAGTGCACCATGTTGTTTTTTCAGACATGGTTTGCACCATGTCACGCAACCTGCAATGGCAGTCTGCATGCAATTTATATGGGGGTCCCTTAGGGTGGCATAATACATGCTGCAGCCCTTAAGGACCCTCTTTAGTACCCATGCCCTAAGTGCCAGGGGGACCATTTACTAGGGACTTACTGGGTGCTAAATGTGTGCCAATTGGAAGACATTTACAGACATGTTGTTTTTAGGGAAAGAGCACTGGTTAGCAGGGACCCAGTTCACATCAGTCGAACAACATCAGTACAACTAGTATATCAAGCCCATACAACAACAAACAGGTAAAGATAAAAGGCATGCAACTGACTATGTAATTTATATACTAAAATGTGCCTGCCCCAAGTTATATGTGGGTAGTACTACTTTATAGGTACACAGAAGGATTCTACAGCACCTGAGAGCAACTAAAGATAAAGATACTAGCTATTGAGTGGCAAGACACATCCACTAATACCATGAGGGAAATCACAATGCAATGACATATATGGCAATTGATAACATAAAGCTCAACCCGCGAGGGGGAGCTAGAGAAAGGGAGCTGCGTCGGCTAGAGTCGAAATATATCCTTGCCTTGAATAGCAAAGAACATTGGGGATTAAATATCGACAAAGAGATGCATGTACATTTATAAGGAGCCTTGAATTGTATGTCAAAGCCTGGCAAGGTGATTGGTGTTATGGAACATGTTTGTAAGGTTTTTTTAAAACAATATTGTTTTTAAAGGTAGTTTTTGAATTTGTTTGATTATTTTCATTGACAGACAGCCTTTATAGACAGATGCAATTCTTGGAATTTATGTACTCTATGAATGTAATATTAATATATGTAGATTATATATCTCCCATGTTAATGTCTTGCCTCCGTATTGTTTAATGTGCTGTTGAGGTGATATAATTATTGATAAGTAATATAAATTGATATGATATAGTGCTGGAACCATCACATGCACGTATGCCCACTGAGGTAGAATTGTGATAACACATTATCTATCTAATCCCTTAATTAATTTAATTCACTGATTTAATGAAATGACATGTTTTTAATATTTAGTTTAATGCACCTTTAGATAGTTCAATGTTATTGTGATACGGCATGTTCATTGTTGAGTGATGGTATTTATAAGAGGAATTGAAGGTATCACCACGGCATAAAAGAAGTTGTCAAACAATTTGTTGCCTATGTTCACTATAAGGGTTGCTTGTGATAAATTTAAATGAAGTCCAAAACTGCATCACATATCATGCCCAAGGCTTTTCTTAAGCTGAAACACGTAGATGTGTTCACTTTGGAGCCTCAAATAAATACATTTATGCAGATCACTTCTTGAGTGCCGGTACTTCTTGCAAGGAAGGGCGAATGGTTCAAAGGATATATATATATATATATATATATATATATATATATATATATATATATATATATATATAACTGCTGGCGGTCGCCAGTAGATAGTTATAGTTACGACCTATTATCCATAGGAAATCCGCGACAGTCTATTTGAAATAACGTTGGCGCCGGTTGACGAATCTTCGTGAAAGTTTCCAACTTGTTGGGGCGCTCCGCTCCTATCCTGAAAGTCTCGGGGTGATACGTCAAGCGGGGGCCGAGAAAAAAGGGGGGTCCCAATACGCGTTTTCCCCATTCATTTTTCCATAGGAACCTTTAGTCGCAGCTACAGCCCGAACTGCTGAACGGAATTACACCAAATTTGGCAAAGAGGTAGCCCTTGGTTCAGTGTCGTGCCTTTTGCTTAAATGGTGTAAATCCGTTCAGTAGTTCCTGAGAAAATCAAAAGTAAAGTCACATATATATCTATGGACGAGTAGGGTCCGCGTACCTCTCCCGATCACGAGCTGTATGCTAATTGGTTGTCAAGTGGCTGTCAACACTCCAAATCAGGAAGTGTTGGCAGCCATTTTGTCCCTTGGTAGAACCGAGGGACAGAAACAAGTGCGCAAAAGGGGGCAGGGTAGAAACACCCTGACCCCTAGGTCTGCTCAGGGGATCCCACAAGGACCCCTGGGCAGAAAAAGCATTTTTTTTTTTTAAATAGGCGGGATGCGCTTAGGGTGCGCGGATCCCGCCGAGGAAAAAAAAGAAACAAGTGCGCAGAACGCACAAAGGGGGCAGGGTAGAAACACCCTGACCTCCTAGGCTCTGCTCAGGGGGTCCCACAAGGACCCCCTGGGCAGAAAAAGCATTTAAAAAAAAAAATTGGCAGGATGCGCTCAGGGTGCGCGGATCCTGCCTAAAAAATCGAAGCGCGGTCTCCCGCGCTTCGATAGCTTATTTGCCCCCGGGTGGGCCAAGTCCCGGGGGCATGGTGGGGGGTTTAGATTTAATGTGGGGGCCTCTAAGGCTCCCTCAAGCCCCGGGGACCGCCACCCCCGGGGCTTTAGAAAATAATGGTGCGGGAGGGCTCTTTGCCCTCCCGCAGCCCCGGGGACCGCCACCCCCCGGGGCTTCTTTTTTTAAAAATGTTTTAACCTGTGTGGGGGGGCTCCAGCCCCCCCACACGCCCCGGGGACCGCCACCTCCCCGGGGCACTAAAGATTTGAATATGGGGGTCCGTTACGGACCCCCAAAGCCCCGGGGACCACCACCTCCCCGGGGCTGTGCACTGGATGGGAGGGGGCCGCGTGGCTCTCCTCCGGGAGCCCTTGATGGCCCTGGGGACCGCCACCCCCAGGGCCGGCTCCTGCAGTGTCCCGGGGTGCCTACCCCGGGACACTGTAGTTTGCTATGACAGGACGGAGCCCCGCGGCTCCCGTCCTGTCATAGCAAACTTGGTTTGCATTTTGAAAGAGAGAGCAGGAAACCTGCTCTCTCTTCAAAATGCAAACCCACTAGCTTCCACATGGGGAGCAGCATGTTAGCTGCTCCCCATGTGGAAAGCAATGCCGGCTCCCGTAGGACGCGGGAGCCGGCTGGGACTGTGGGGGATTGGGGACCCCCCACAGTCCCCAACCAGAGGCCAGGCCCCGGGGATGGGGTCCCCGGGGCCATGAGTGGCCAGGGAGGGGGCCACGCAGCCCCCTCCCCAAATAAAAAAAAAAAAGGGCAAGGCCGGCCCCGGGGATGGGGTCCCCGGGGCCTTAAATGGCCTGAGGAGGGGGCCACGCAGTCCCCACCCAAATTTAAAAAAAAAATCGAGGGCATGCCCCGGAGATGGGGTCCCCGGGGCCAATACAGGCCCAGGGAAGGGGGCCACGCGGCCCCCTTCCTGTTTTTTTAATTTAAAAATAAATAAATTGCTCAGGCCCTGGGGGATGGGGTCCCCGGGGCCAAAAGTGGTCAAGGGAAGGGGGCCACGCAGCCCCCTCCCATTAAAAAAAAAAAAAACGACCGGCATCGTGCCGGAGGCCCCGCCCCTCCCTGCAGTACTCTGCAAACGCGCTCTCTGGCGCGTTTTAAGAAGGGGAAGTAATTCCCCTTGAATACTGGGGGTCCCTGGGGCCAACTAGCCCACCAGGAACCTCCAGTATGCTAGGGGGCTGCGTTGCAGAGAGGTGTACAGAGGCCACGCCCCTTTTACACCTCTGCAACGCAGCTCTGTGGCGCTTTTAGAAGTACATGGTGGGCTAGTTGGACTCCAGGGACCCTCAGGATTCAAGGGGACTTAATCCCCCAACTTAAAACGGCCACGGGGCGCGTTTGCACAGTGGTGAAGGGAGGGGCGGGGCTTCAGGTGACATGTGTGCAAACAGGCCCCGTGGCGCGTTTTAAGATGGGGAATTAAATCCCTTCAATCCTGAGGGTCCCTGGGGGCCAACTAGCCCAACAGGTACGTCCAGAAAGTGCCACAGAGCTGCATTGCAGAGAGGTGCAAAAGGGGCGTGGCCTCTGAACACCTCTCTGCAACGCAGCTCCCTGGCGCATACTGGAGGTACAGGGTGGGCTAGTTGGACCCCAGGGACCCTCATGATTCAAGGGGACTTAATCCCCAACTTAAAACGCGCCACGGGGCGCGTTTGCACAGATGTCACCTCAGGCCCCGCCCCTCCCTTCACCATTGTGCAAATATTCCTCTAAAATCAGCCGAACTACGAATTCCTATTTACTCACCTGTTATCAGGAGAGACCTCAGTGCTGCATCTTTCAGCCCAGTACTGATCCTGAAAAGTAATTTTAACCGTACTTACCAGTAACTTGAATTTCCTTCCATAGGCTAACATTGACTTGGTTCACTTGGAAATTCTTCTAAGTGTGGAGTTTTGGAACTTTATAATATTCCTCTAAAATCAGCCGCAATACGAATTCCGATTTACTCACCTGTTATCAGGAGAGACCTCAGTGCTGCATCTTTCAGCCCAGTACTGATCCTGAAAAGTAATTTTAACCGTACTTACCAGTAACTTGAATTTCCTTCCATAGGATATTATTGTCTGCTTTTTGCTGAAAAAGTTTCTAAGTGTCGATTTTTGAAACATACAAATATTCCTCTAAAATCAGCCGAACTATGAATTCCGATTTACTCACCTGTTATCAGGAGAGACCTCAGTGCTGCATCTTTCAGCCCAGTACTGATCCTGAAAAGTAATTTTAACCGTACTTACCAGTAACTTGAATTTCCTTCCATAGGATATTATTGTCTGCTTTTTGCTGAAAAAGTTTCTAAGTGTCGATTTTTGAAACATACAAATATTCCTCTAAAATCAGCCGAACTACGAATTCCGATTTACTCACCTGTTATCAGGAGAGACCTCAGTGCTGCATCTTTCAGCCCAGTACTGATCCTGAAAAGTAATTTTAACCGTACTTACCAGTAACTTGAATTTCCTTCCATAGGATATCATTGACTGGTTTCACTTGGAAATTCTTCTAAGTGTGGAGTTTTGGAACTTTATAATATTCCTCTAAAATCAGCCGAAATACGAATTCCGATTTACTCACCTGTTATCAGGAGAGACCTCAGTGCTGCATCTTTCAGCCCAGTACTGATCCTGAAAAGTAATTTTAACCGTACTTACCAGTAACTTGAATTTCCTTCCATAGGATATCATTGCCTGCTTTTTGCTGAAAAAGTTTCTAAGTGTCGATTTTTGAAACATACAAATATTCCTCTAAAATCAGCCAAAATACGAATTCCGATTTACTCACCTGTTATCAGGAGAGACCTCAGTGCTGCATCTTTCAGCCCAGTACTGATCCTGAAAAGTAATTTTAACCGTACTTACCAGTAACTTATATTTCCTTCCATAGGAATCCATTGTCTGGTGTTCAGCAGAAAAGTTTCAAAGTGTTGATTTTCACAAACTACAAATATTCCTTAAAAATCGCCTGTATGACTTAAACGCATTCTTTCAACTGTTTACAGGAGATGCACCAGTGCTGGATCCAGGATCCACCACTGAGTAAGAAAAAGTAACGATAACACTACTTACCTGCTAAGTGATTTTCCTCCCATAGGATAACATTGGTGATTGTATGTGAAAAAGTTTCTAAGTGTCAACTTTTAAAATACAATAATATTCCTTAAAAATCACTACTGTAACCAAAACGCTTTTACTCAACTGTTTACAGGAGATGTCCCAGGACTGAATCTAGGATCCAGTCCTGTGGTTAGAAAAGTAATCCATAAAGTAACTAATTGCATTTAACTAGAAATTCACATTGAGCTCAATGTTGCATTGTTTTTGAAATTGTGTTGCCCATTGCAACAACTGTAACTACTGTACTTAAAAGTCTATTGCCTATTTGCAAAGTATTTAAACTAAAGTAATTCATTCTGAGAAAGTATATTTTGTAATGTAATGTAGAATGTAATTACAATGTAATTTAAAAAATAAAATATCTAAAAATAAATAGTTTAAAAAAATTTTGTAAATCAGTATCAAAAAATAAATATAACAATTAATACATTTAAAAATTGTCATTTACAAAACCTTTGAAATTCACTGAAAAAACCATAGGTTTCAGACACGTTATAGTTAGGAATTAGCATTTAAAAAACCTTTGAAATTCACTGAAAAAACCATAGGTTTCAGGCACTTTATAGTTAGAAATTAGCATTTAAAAAACCTTAGAAATTCACTGAAAAAACCATAAGGTTTTAGGGACAGTTATAGTTAGTTGGACATTGCACTCGTACAAAACCCGTGAAATTCCCCCGTTATAGTTAGTTCAGGTAACTATAACTCGCGCCCCGCAATGCACTGCTGATGACGTCACATATTACATCACTCATGACATGGTCAGTGACATCACTGATGACATCACTGATGACATCTCAAATGACATCACTGATGACATCATCCATGTGAGAATTTAATGCATCTTCTCACACCCTAATATACCTTTTGATACACCCACTCTAAATTACAGACTGCCATTCTCAAAACCATACACACTCCAATACCAATAAGTACATACCCACTCACTGATTCTTAGGTCTACACACACACATCTACTCACTCACCCGTACAGTCACTCATACTTACAGTCACTCAGTACAGGACTATCATATGCACTCATACACCTATATAAACACTCACACAACGCAACTCATCCATAGAGGTACTCACACACCTAGTCAGTCATGCAAATAATTAATCACACTCCAATTTACTCACCTATACAGTTATACACACCAGCTCACTTACTCATAAAATACTAGCACATTCTTACGCTCCTATGCAATCACTGATGCAAGCACACACTCATCCATATAGCCACTCTCACAATCACACACTCTCACTTATAGCCATTTATATACTCCAACACACATATATACTGCCTTTCACATATGTAGTTACTCACACATGTACCACTGAGATATACATTCAATCACTAACACACCCATACACACACTCACCCACCCATACAGTCCATCACAGACGCACTCTTGAAACCATGCACCCAGTGAATCACCCACTCACACATCTATGCACAGAGTCACACACACCCCACCCACACAAACACTGAGGCACCCATACAGATACTCAGAGAACCAATCCATAACCCATATAGACACTCATTTAGCTAGTCAGAAACCCATGCAGCTGCTTACACAACAACAGACAGATGGATACAGACATTCACACAGTTTAGTCACTCACCCATGCATCCAGTAAGATACGTTTAATCACTCACTTATAGACTCAGTCACGCACCTACTAAATCATCCATTCAGACGCTTATACACCCACTCATTCTTCAATACGCCTTTCCCTATATATATTAAACATATTTAAACTTTACAGAAACACACAATCACTGGATGATGTCATCAGTGATGTCATCAGTGATGTCACTGACCATGTCATGAGTGATGTAATATGTGACATCATCAGCAGTGCATTGCGGGGGCGCGAGTTATAGTTACCTGAACTAACTATAACGGGGGAATTTCACGGGTTTTGTACGAGTGCAATGTCCAACTAACTATAACTGTCCCTAAAACCTTATGGTTTTTTCAGTGAATTTCTAAGGTTTTTTAAATGCTAATTTCTAACTATAACGTGCCTGAAACCTATGGTTTTTTCAGTGAATATATATATACACACACACACACATACATACAAGACTCAAACACTACAGAGCAGGCTAACAGTTGTGCCTATGTATCAAAGGATGCATCTATGATGTACAAAACATTAATGAACAACACATATAAGGACATGAAGGCATTGACAAATAGATGGGATTCGGACTTGGGGCACATTAGGAGATACAATATGGCAGGAGGCCCTTAGATTCCCCCAAAAAGTATTGATCAAGTCTAGCTTTAGACTGGTCCAACTCAAGGTTTTACACAGGTCCTGCTATACTACGGAACAAACGTAGAAGCTCAGATAGATGTCTACCGGTAAGCGGGGAAGTGGGCACATTATTTCATGTGTTGTGGAAATGTGTTCTAATAAAAAGTTATGGGTCGGTAGGGATTTGAAGTCAGCGAAAGGGGAAGCCCTGGAGATGCTGGCTTCGACCATGTTCCTTGGAATATGTGAGCCGACGGACCTATCTAGATGCCAGACATCCCTGGTAAATCAAGGTTTCATTATAGTAAAAAGAGACATCGCCAGGAATGCCCGTAGCACCTACAATCGAGGAATAGGCCAACGGTATGAAGTGGTATATGAGAGAGAGGAATGAAGGATGCATCAGAGCAAGGGCTGTCTTCTCAAACACAAGAAAATTTGGGGGACCTGGGCAATGCGGAGTGGGACTGGCTATGGTGGGCAAGTAAAATGGGAACTTAGCTGTGGCCTCTGGGAGGTTAACTACAGATGCACTTAGTTAGTATGAGGACTGAGAAGCCCACTGCCTGTGGATAGAATACAGATACTTGGAACCTAATATGTACCATGAACTGCCCTGCAGGCATCATGGGAGATGACGTTAATGTCTATCCGATCTATAGCCACTGTTTGTCTGTTCCCCCCGACCGTAGATTTGTCATTTACAAAAAACAGTAAAGTGTATTACAAAAGGGGGCGTGGCTAGCAGCCGAACGACATGGCCGCAGCCTAGAGCAGCTCCGAGACCCAGCCGTCATCCCTGTCATCCGAGCATTCATCCGCAGGCATAAGAGCCGTGAAATATAAGGGGAAACAACCCTGGAGCAGCTGAGCATCGGCGGCGGGGGCGGACAGGGCCCAGCAATTGCAGTTAAGCGGAGACAAGTTCCCTCGGAAGGGTGCAGCCTGTAATCAACAGAGAAGCCGGGGGCTCGAGTGTAGTCGGAGCCGCCCACTCGGAAAGCGCCGATAAGGAGAAATTGCACTGCCACGGACCAACACTGACCTTTATTCCCGCTGAAACGCGACCGCACGGTGGAAAGTGGTGTAGCCCAATTTATCCGGGGACCGGAAAAAACGGTATTAGAGCGTGGCGGGGCGTGACGCAGCAGTGACTCCGGTTGCAGGCTGCGACCGGAGCCCCGCCATTTATTCGCCATTTCTTCGCTAAGTACCGATCCCTGTTGATGGGAAAACCCTGACGATACGGCCGCACCAGATAACAGCTAGGTGCGACGGCCCTAAGAAACAAGGTTAGTGGGGTGCAATAATGGAACGAATGTACGATGAACTGCGCCACAGCGGCCCCGCAGGCTCAGGATTGTTCAGGCTTTGGGCCCCCCTGACGAATATAAAGTGAAGGACCACTGCAGTGCCTATAACGACCTTCGGGGGGTGACGATATACTGTCTCCCATCCCCCCCCTGTTGCTATTGCCTTCGCCATAAATTTAAGGCTTTCTAGCTGTGATAGAGCGCCTATTGATGGACTGGAATAACCTACGGACTACCCATTATACATACTAACACGTGCTAACATCAGAGGTGTGCCAGAGGAGGGTTGACTCTGTGGGGGCTACGTGGAACTGACGACAAGCTCTCAAATGAACGTGGCCTCCCGGCAATACTAAAAGCTGCACTGAATACCAGACTTAAGGCGAAACACGAAGGAGGGAAAAGCCCCCCCTCCAGATCCTTCACACTAGGTGCGCGAGTGACCTGGTGGATTGGTGGTGGGAAACCCGACAGGCCGCGTGTGTCATTACGCCGCACGGACAGGCAGCAGTGAGTACCACCCGGGTCCCCACTGAACTGCGTACTCCGCTGAGAAAAGTGCAGTGATGGGGGCAGAGGTCAGCGGGGAGCATAACAGCCTAAACTAGACAAATATGCGTATACTAAGGCTCAACCGGACCCTCCAGACCGTGATGTAGCCCAAGCCTCGAACCCTGCAACGACGGAGGGGTCAGAAGTTACTCTACAAGATATTCTCACAACTCTGAATAATGTCCATACCTCCCTAGACTCCCGTATCGGGTCAATTTCAACTGACATAGCCCTTCTCCGGGCAGACTTTAAAAAAATGTCCAATAAAGTGGCAGAAGTGGAGACTACAACAAAAACTCTCACCACTGACACAACAGCTCTTCAAAAACAAGTGCGGCAGCTAGTGGCAAACAACAAGCAACTTACGGCCAAGCTCGATGATCAAGAAGGCCGATCACGCCGTAACAACATTCGAATTCTTGGAGTACCGGAAAAGACAAAGGAATTGCCACTAGACCTGTACGTTGAAGACTTAGTCAAGATCCACCTACAGCCACGCGGATTATCCACCTACTTCTCTGTGGAGAGAGCTCACCGAGTGCCCGGGGGTAAGCCCAGGCCGGGGGCCCCCCGAGACCTATACTTGCCCGTATTTTTAACTTCTGGGACCGCGATCTGATTCTTCAGACGGCCCGAGTGGCCCCTCCACTCCGTATAGACAACAGTACTATAGCAATCTTCCCGGACTATACGGCGACAGTCTTGAAACAGCGCCGTGGATTTCTAGAGATAAAAAAGGAGCTCCGAAACCGTGAACTTAAATACTCAATGTTATTCCCGGCAAAACTGAGAGTAGAGGCGGAGGGAAAAACGTGGTTCTTTGCGACACCCGAGGAGGCCCAGGAGTGGCTCGAGGGATGGCGTCCGGCCCCGGGCTCAAGACGAACTGGCAGAAGAGGGACTCTGCATTCGCAAGACGAAACACCAACAGAGTCAGAAGCAACGGGAGGACAAGACAGGACATCGCAAGCAAGCGGAGAAGAGTGAGAAAGCCGATAGACAAGAATAATTAGCTTCTATTGACGAATAATGGGAAGCAAACGAGAAACTGCACAAAGTGGATATAACCTTCTCAATGGAAAATTAATGACTTGGATTACACTCTTAGTCACAATGCTATAGCCTTGTATATTGCGACAGCGGCAAGATGACAAAGCAAATTGTGACATTAGGGGAGTCAATAATGGGTCAGAACGGATGGTCACCCCCTTATGTTTGAATGCATTCAATCAAGAGTTTAAATATGCCAACAAGTTGCATCACAAAGCTGGGATGCAGGGCTGGGGTGGCGGACGAATCTCCCCCCCATACAGGTACAAGGGATGGGTATTAAGCACTCTGCGAAGTTGGGGTGGCGGGTAGTTTTAAGTCCGTCATGCAGGGAGGCAGGGAGGGGGGTGGGCAAGGGTAAACAAGTATTTGATTTTATGTTCAATTGTGTTTATTGTTGTATACACTTGACGGTTCGAACTCAATATTTTCACTTAAGGCTTCTCACACAGAATGACCGGCAATCCCCTGTGACACTTGGGAGCGATAGGAAGTGATGACGTACCGGTCCATGAAGCGTCCACTAGCACGTCAGTGCCTATGCCAGATGGTCCCCCACTAACACTTCTATCGTGGAATGTAAACGGGTTGGGGGATAAAATAAAGAGAGGTCTGGTTTTACAGTACCTTAAGAGGCAATCACCGGCAGTGGCCCTGCTTCAGGAGATGCATTTGGTAGGAACTACATGTAAGGCCTTAGACAGATGGGGTTATCGAATGGTGGCGCACTCGGAGTTCACATCCGGCTCCAGAGGAGTAGGTATCCTGATTCGGAAACAGTTCCCAATCATAGTTAAACGAATATGGACGGAGGATCAGGGACGATTTGCAGCCATTACATGTCAATGGGAAGGATGGGTATATAATATTGTCTCAGTGTATATCCCGCCGGCACTTCATTCGTTGGCGTTTCCAGCCCTTAATTCCTTCCTCCTGGCACTCCCCGAAGGGGAACTCTTTATAGGGGGTGACTTCAATGCCACAATCAACGACAGGCTAGATCGTAAGCCACCTAAAGAGCAACGTAATACTAATCCCCGATTTGCTGCTTTCCTTGACGCAATGAGCCTCGTAGATGTATGGCGATACAAATTTCCTTTAAAACAACAATACACATTTCACTCTGGGGCACATAATAGTCTCTCTAGGATAGACTACATACTAACGCTGTTAATCAACATAAGGATTCTACCGCCTTTTTCTAGACATAATGAATTAAATGTGCTAATCAAAATTTAGTTCTAAACAAATGATGGTTGGTGTGAAACATCAAGCACCTTCTATTGTGTTGAAAGGGCAATACTTTAGAAATTGTAAAATACCCCTCACACACTGAAACCTGATTCAGTGTCATGCTTCATCATGGGGGTCTTCCCGTCCCTCTACGGGACGGGGCGTGCTACGACCTACGTAGACGCGGGAGCACTTTTATTCGTGATTCGTGATTATGTATGGTGCGTGGGGTGGTAGGATCGTGAAAAATATGTGTGATAGTTAAAAATTCTCTGGCTAGTGGAAAAAATAATTTTATTGCCTTCCCTAGCTGGAAATAGTAAAAAATGGGGAGGTGTAGATAGTGTACTATAGTGAGTCACTTTCTACAGGGTCAACATGTTTCAGAAGCCATCCCCCTGGCTTTCTTCCTCAGGACCCAAAAAGAACGATCCCTGTGTCACCTTAATAGGTGATATACTAATAGTATTGTACGTATGCCTGCTGGTCAAAAGTACTGTTCTCTGTACGCCTTACTTAGGCGGGTAAAGGAAATATACCAATTGTATATTGATTGTAAATCTCTGAAATGGAAAAACACAAGGGATAAACAACGTCACTCATTATTTATCACACACTGTATTCACATCACCATCATGTGGAAAGTATCGTGGTGACTACCACTGTGATATATTTCTCTTATGCAGACACCAAATTTTCATGCCGCTAGTGGGTGTTGTGCAACCCAATAGTGAATCTCACTCACTCACAGAACACTAAAAAACACTCCTCGCAGTGGTTTATAAAGTATTTATGTTAAGCTAGGTTTTACATTCATTCAAATCTCATTCACGCATTATAGTGGACTTTCAAAGGTTCGTTGTATCCCACATGTAGTCATTAGATAGGTATGCATACATGTGAGCATTCACTCCTAAGCAATCCTACTCCAACATCGTGTCATCAAAAATTGGTTGATATACATACATCCTTATATTAACGTCATTGCCACATGAGTTGGCACGAGAGGTGAAAGGCGCCTGTGTTCAGACACTGTGGGTTTTTCTAAAAAAAAGGAAGAAAGAATATAAACAACTGAATCGTTTTCATACTCTGATTCAGATTGTCGTAATCGGTGGTCGGCTCTTTAAAGACTAGCCATCGTCTTACTTACATGCTTGAAGTAGCGCATTCACCCAGGGATTACCTTCTCGTGACTCACCGGAACATACTCTGGATGTTATCAGAGCCCGGCTTCTAACTCGTTTGCCGGTGTATGAAAGCGCGCTCAAAAATTTGGAAAACAGGTCGGTAGAAACACTAGACTGAGCACTTCTCAAAAATGGCCGCTGCTAATGGATCCTTGCCGAGGCTTTTTCGTAACCACACTTCCTGTTTAGATGTTTGTGTTGGTAGGACTCAGAAACACTAGACTGTGCACTTAGCTGAAAATGGCCGCCGTCGATGGGATCTCGCGGGAGCCTCCCTTAACCACACTTCCTGTTTAGTAGTTTGGCAAAGGTTGTATTTAATCAGGGGAAACTCGAGATCAGTTCTTGATGGCTTGTTTAAGCGAATTTGGTGTCAAAAAGATTTTGTAATTAAATGAAAAAATATTTGCCGGTGTATGAAAGCGCGCTCAAAAATGTGGAAAACAGGTCAGTAGAAACACTAGATTGAGCACTTCTCAGAAATGGCCGCTGCTAATGGATCCTTGCCGAGGCTTTTTCGTAACCACACTTCCTGTTTAGATGTTTGTGTTGGTAGGAGACAGAAACACTAGACTGTGCACTTAACTGAAAATGGCCGCCGTCGATGGGATCTCGGGGAGCCTCCTTAACCACACTTCCTGTTTAGTAGTTTGGCAAAGGTTGTATTTAATCAGGGGAAACTCGAGATCAGTTCTTGATGGCTTGTTTAAGCGCATTTGGTGTCAAAAATATTTTGTAATTAAATGAAAAAATATTTTGTAATTAAATGAAAAAATAAAAAATAAAATCTGAAAAAATGTTTGTATACTTCTGGCAAGAAAAATATATTGGGCTGGTAAATTCAGAAAATCGCCATAAATTGGTTGTAGATGGCTAGTTGTGGAAAAATCATTAGAAATTATGTAACACATTGTGTAAAAAATGTGTTAATATGTTTCACTGGAAAAACCAATAGGCAGCAGATTGCCAATCAAAAATGGTGGCAGATTTCCAAACAAAAAATGGTTGATAGGAAAAGTACGCCAGGGAGGTAATGGTTGTTGTTAGCCAGCCAGATACCTTGCATCAACATTGTGTTGATTGCCCAAACGTCTTTATTAAGAAAAACTAAAGAGAAACTGAAGAAAAACTGGCTTGTGAAGGCACCTGAAAAACCAGTTTGAACTAAAACGGAAAGAGTTTTTCACAACAAAGGGATGATGGTAGCTAATGTCGATAATTATCATTTCTTCAAGAAATATGTATTTTCAGTTATGTACAGATTAGAGCTGGTTCCAGGGGATGTCGTCATTCAAACCTTTTTCATGTGTTCTTAAGCGGAACACCCACCGTTGTTCCTTTTCGAACAGATACCTCTCATTCTGGATTTGTTCAATGACTGTCCAGGAGATGTCTTCCCACTTGTGACCCTTTTCCAGAAAATGGGCCGCCATTTTCGTAGTATTCTTTTGCATTTGATGTTACTTTTATGTTCTCCTATCCTTATCTTGACGGAGCGTGTGGTCATGCCCACGTACTCCAAGAGACACGGGCAGGTGATCAAATAGACCACATTTCTGGAATTGCAAGTGGTGAAACTTCTTTGGTCCCACCTTGTTCCATCTTGGAACAATATTTCATTACTTTTTGGTCAATTTACATACATTGCACATTCCACATGGGTGGTGTCCAGAGACCGGTGGTAATAAAGTTGTTTGCATAGTATGTTCTCTTCCTTTTTCTTTTGGTCTGGTATGTACCACCATGTCTCAAATGCTCTTCCCTCTTTTGTGTGAGAAGATAGGTTTTGGTAAATTCATGCCTCCGCTATTGAGAATTCGCCAATGCTTGTTCACAATTTTCGTAATTTCATTGGAGTTCGTATTGAAGGTTGTGATACACACTGGACGATTTTCCTCCTCTTTTTGGGGTTGTGGTTCCAAAAGGCTGTCTCTACAATTGTTACGCGCTCTTTTATATGCCTTATCAATCACCCTTTTAGGGTATTGGCGTTTCTCCAGTTTCTTTTTCAGATCGCCTGATTGTTTGTTTGAAATCTTCAATTTCAGTGCAGTTCCTATTCAAGCGTAGGAATTGTCCATAAGGGAGGTTGTCGCGAAGATGTCGTGGGTGGAAGCTTTTGTACAGTAATAGGCAGTTTTTAGAGGTCTCCTTAAAATGGGTGGTGGTTACCAGTTTCCCTTCTTTAGCATAGATGTTCAAATCCAGGAAGACTAATTTCTCGTTTGAAATGGTGCTTGTGAACTTCAAGAACTGGTCTTGATAGTTGAGCCACGTTAGGAACTGTCTGGCCGTTGTCTCATCACCATCCCAGATGATCAGTATGTCATCTATATATCGTTTCCATATATGTATATGGTCGTGGAATGGATTGCTAGAATTAAGTATTTTTTGTTTTTCCAATTGGTGGACATAGAGACCAGCTGTGCTGGGAGCAAAAGTGCTCCCCATGCTGGTCCCATGTTTTTGTAGATACAGTGTGTCGCGATATTAAAAAAAGTTCTCTTTGAGTGCCAGTTGGCAGCACTCTATGATCACGTTTCTTGGTGTCTGGTAATCCCAGTCTGTGTCGAACAAGACGTCTTCTATGATACCTAAGGTCTCGTTGTGGGGAAGGCTTGTGTATAAGCTTTCCACATCGCAACTAATCAGTAGTTCTTTCTCTGGATTGAATGATTTACCTTCTAAGAGTATCAGGACGTCTTTAGTATCTTTTAGATACGTCGAGGTTTTTTGTACTAGAGGTCGTAAAAAAGCATCCGCAAATTTGGAAACCGGTTCCAAAATGGATCCAATTCCAGATACTATTGGACGACCCGGTGGTGAGTCCAGATTTTTGTGAATTTTTGGTATTGTGTAGAGGTAAGGTGTTTTTGGTGAAATTGTGGTTAGAAACTCTCCTTCCTTTTTTGATATCCACCTGTGTGATCGTGCCTCTTCCACCATACTGGCTATTTGTACCCGTATCTGTTCAGTTGGGTCTTGATTGAGGATCTCATAATTCCTTTCGTCAAGGAGGAGGCGTTGGCACTCCTGATCATATTTTTCTGCTGATTGTATTACGATGGCCCCTCCTTTATCGGCTGGTTTTATTACCAATTCAGGATTATTAGCCAGTTCTCTAAGTGCCTCGCTCTCTTCTCTGGTGATATTGTGGAAGACCTTCTTGGTGGCTGGATCCATTTCTTCCAGTTCTTTCATGACAGCTTTTTCGAAGGCAATGAGTTCTACCGGTAAATTTGCCTCAGGTGGGGTAAATGCTGATTTTGGTCTCAAACTTGTATCTCCATCTTGCTGGTCACTTTTCTTTTTATCTTTGAAGAAAACTTGTAGCTTCAGTCTCCTCATGAATTCTTTCATTTCTTTGCATAGTTGGAATTTATCCAATTTTGCCGTGGGTACAAAACCTAGTTCCTTTTCTAGGACTTTGATCTGTAATGGTTTCAGGATGTGGTTTGTCAGATTGACCACGAGATTCATTTCTTGCTGGTTGAGGCCCCTGTCATACTCCTTGTTGCCATCCTGATCTGCTCCTCGTCTTGCGGAGCCCAGTGCACGTTGTTCCCTCTCCGGTTCCTCCCTTTGTTTCTCCCTTGGCGTGACCCTAAAAAATGAGTCTGTTCGTAGAAAGGGTAGTTTTGTGGAGGATAGTTCCATTGGTGGTATGCCCCTTGTGGGTGTTGGTATACTGGAGGCCCTAGGGGATGCATGGGATACGGTGGTGGGCCTTGGTAGTGGCCCCAGCCCTGTTGTCCAACCAATGCAACTATCCTCCACAAAACTACCCAAAGTCCTAGAAAAGGGACTAGGTTTTGTACCCACGGCAAAATTAGATAAATTCCAACTATGCAAAGAAATGAAAGAATTCACGAGGAGACTGAAGCTACAAGTTTTCTTCAAAGATAAAAAGAAAAGTGACCAGCAAGATGGAGATACAAGTTTGAGACCAAAATCAGCATTTACCCCACCTGAGGCAAATTTACAGGTAGAACTCATTGCCTTCGAAAAAGTTGTCATGAAAGAACTGGAAGAAATGGATCCAGTCACCAAGAAGGTCTTCCACAATATCACCAGAGAAGAGAGCGAGGCACTTAGAGAACTGGCTAATAATCCTGAATTGGTAATAAAACCAGCCGATAAAGGAGGGGCCATCATAATACAATCAGCAGAAAAATAGGATCAGGAGTGCCAACGCCTCCTCCATTACGAAAGGAATTATGAGTTCCTCAATCAAGACCCAACTGAACAGATACGGGTACAAATAGCCAGTATGGTGGAAGAGGCACGATCACACAGGTGGATATCAAAAAAGGAAGGAGAGTTTCTAACCACAATTTCACCAAAAACACCTTACCTCTACACAATACCAAAAATTCACAAAAATCTGGACTCACCACCGGGTCGTCCAATAGTATCTGGAATTGGATCCATTTTGGAACCGGTTTCCAAATTTGCGGATGCTTTTTTACGACCTCTAGTACAAAAAACCTCGACGTATCTAATAGATACTAAAGACGTCCTGATACTCTTAGAAGGTAAATCATTCAATCCAGAGAAAGAACTACTGATTAGTTGCGATATGGAAGGCTTATATACAAGCCTTCCCCACAACGAGACCTTAGGTATCATAGAAGACGTCTTGTTCGACACAGACTGGGATTACCAGACACCAAGAAACGTGATCATGGAGTGCTGCCAACTGGCACTCAAAGAGAACTTTTTTGAATATCGCGACACACTGTATCTACAAAAACATGGGACCAGCATGGGGAGCACTTTTGCTCCCAGCATAGCTGGTCTCTATGTCCACCAATTGGAAAAACAAAGAATCCTTAATTCTAGCAATCCATTCCACGACCATATACATATATGGAAACAATATATAGATGACATACTGATCATCTGGGATGGTGATGAGACAACGGCCAGACAGTTCCTAACGTGGCTCAACTATCAAGACCAGTTCTTGAAGTTCACAAGCACCATTTCAAACGAGAAATTAGTCTTCCTGGATTTGAACATCTATGCCAAAGAAGGGAAACTGGTAACCACCACCCATTTTAAGGAGACCTCTAAAAACTGCCTATTACTGTACAAAAGCTTCCAACCACGACATCTTCGCGACAACCTCCCTTATGGACAATTCCTACGCTTGAATAGGAACTGCACTGAAATTGAAGATTTCAAACAACAATCAGGCGATCTGAAAAAGAAACTGGAGAAACGCCAATACCCTAAAAGGGTGATTGATAAGGCATATAAAAGAGCGCGTAACAATTGTAGAGACAGCCTTTGGAACCACAACCCCAAAAGAGGAGGAAAATCGTCCAGTGTGTATCACAACCTTCAATACGAACTCCAATGAAATTACAAAAATTGTGAACAAGCATTGGCGAATTCTCAATAGCGGAGGCATGAATCTACCAAAACCTATCTTCTCACACAGAAGAGGGAAGAGCATTCGAGACATGGTGGTACATACATACCAGACCAAAAGAAAAAGGAAGAGAACATACTATGCAAACAACTTTATTACCACCGGTCTCTGGACACCACCCATGTGGAATGTGCAATGTATGTAAATTGACCAAAAAAAGTAATGAAATATTGTTCCAAGATGGAACAAGGTGGGACCAAAGAAGTTTCACCACTTGCAATTCCAGAAATGTGGTCTATTTGATCACCTGCCCGTGTCTCTTGGAGTACGTGGGCATGACCACACGCTCCGTCAAGATAAGGATAGGAGAACATAAAAGTATCATCAAATGCAAAAAGAATACTACGAAAATGGCGGCCCATTTTCTGGAAAAGGGTCACAAGTGGGAAGACATCTCCTGGACAGTCATTGAACAAATCCAGAATGAGAGGCATCTGTTCGAAAAGGAACAACGGTGGGTGTTCCGCTTAAGAACACATGAAAAAGGTTTGAATGACGACATCCCCTGGAACCAGCTCTAACCTGTACATAACTGAAAATACATATTTCTTGAAGAAATGATAATTATCGACATTTGCTACCATCATCCCTTTGTTGTGAAAAACTCTTTCCGTTTTAGTTCAAACTGGTTTTTCAGGTGCCTTCACAAGCCAGTTTTTCTTCAGTTTCTCTTTAGTTTTTTCTTAATAAAGACGTTTGGGCAATCAACACAATGTTGATGCAAGGTATCTGGCTGGCTAACAACAACCATTACCTCCCTGGCGTACTTTTCCTATCAACCATTTTTTGTTTGGAAATCTGCCACCATTTTTGATTGGCAATCTGCTGCCTATTGGTTTTTCCAGTGAAACATATTAACACATTTTTTACACAATGTGTTACATAATTTCTAATGATTTTTCCACAATTAGCTATCTACAACCAATTTATGGCGATTTTCTGAATTTACCAGCCCAATATATTTTTCTTGCCAGAAGTATACAAACATTTTTTCAGATTTTATTTTTTTATTTTTTCATTTAATTACAAAATATTTTTTCATTTAATTACAAAATATTTTTGACACCAAATGCGCTTAAACAAGCCATCAAGAACTGATCTCGAGTTTCCCCTGATTAAATACAACCTTTGCCAAACTACTAAACAGGAAGTGTGGTTAAGGGAGGCTCCCCCGAGATCCCATCGACGGCGGCCATTTTCAGTTAAGTGCACAGTCTAGTGTTTCTGTCTCCTACCAACACAAACATCTAAACAGGAAGTGTGGTTACGAAAAAGCCTCGGCAAGGATCCATTAGCAGCGGCCATTTTTGAGAAGTGCTCAGTCTAGTGTTTCTACCGACCTGTTTTCCAAATTTTTGAGCGCGCTTTCATATACCGGCAAACGAGTTAGAAGCCGGGCTCTGATAACATCCAGAGTATGTTCCGGTGAGTCACGAGAAGGTAATCCCTGGGTGAATGCGCTACTTCCAGCATGTAAGTAAGACGATGGCTAGTCTTTAAAGAGCCGACCGCCGATTACGACAATCTGAATCAGAGTATGAAAACGATTCAGTTGTTTATATTCTTTCTTCCTTTTTTTTAGAAAAACCCACAGTGTCTGAACACAGGCGCCTTTCACCTCTCGTGCCAACTCATGGGGCAACAACGTTAATATACGGATGTATGTATATCAACCAATTTTTGATGACACGATGTGGGAGTATGATTGCTTAGGAGTGAATGCTCACATGTAGACATACCTATCTAATGACTACATGTGGGATACAACGAACCTTTAAAAGTCCACAATAATGCGTGAATGAGATTTGAATGAATGTAAAACCTAGCTTAACAAAAATACTTTACAAACCACTGCGTGGAGTGTTTTTTAGTTTTCTGTGAGTGAGTGAGATCCACTATTGGGTTGCACAACACCCACTAGCGGCATGAAAATTTGGTGTCTGCATAAGAGAAATATATCACAGTGGTAGTCACCACGATACTTTCCACATGATGGTGATGTGAATACAATGTGTGATAAATAATGAGTGACGTTGTTTATCCCTTGTGTTTTTCCATTTCAGAGATTTACAATCAATATACAATTGGTATATTTCCTTTGACCGCCTAAGTAAGGCGTACAGAGAAGAGTACTTTTGACCAGCAGGCATACGTACAATACTATTAGTATATCACCTATTAAGGTGACACAGGGATCGTTCTTTTTTGGTCCTGTGGAAGAAAGCCAGGGGGATGGCTTCTGAAACATGTCGACCCTGTAGAAAGTGACTCACTATAGTACACCATCTACACCTCCCCATTTTTTACTATTTCCAGCTAGGAAAGGCAATAAAATTATTTTTTCCACTAGCCAGGGAATTTTTAACTATCACACATATTTTTCACAATCCTACCATCCCACACACTATACATAATCACGAATCACGAATAAAAGTGCTCCCGCGTCTACGTAGGTCGTAGCACGCCCCGTCCCGTAGAGGGACGGGAAGACCCCAATGATGAAGCATGACACTGAATCAGGTTTCAGTGTGTGAGGGGTATTTTACAATTTCTAAAGTATTGCCCTTCCAACACAAAAGAGAAGGTGCTTGATGTTTCACACCAACCATCATTTGTTTAGAACTAAATTTTAATTAACACATTTAATTCACTTATATGTCTAGAAAAAGGCGGTAGAATCCTTATGTTGATTAACAGTATTGAGAGGAGGACGATTCTACCTTTTCCCTCTTCACTCCCCCTTTGATTTCTTGAATACATACTAACGCTGGCAGATAGTTTAGGAAAGCTACAAGACGCAACTCACTTACCCAGAGGTAACTCTGTCCATTCCCCAATGGTAGTGAAATATATGCATCCTGCTAACATGCAACATCGGACCTTCCCAATATATCCGGGATTTCTCAAGTATCCCAAAATTGGGAAAGCCCTGACCAAAACGACACAACAATATTTTCAGGAGAACGAACACTCGGTTGCGTCTCCGACAGTGCTGTGGGAGGCGTATAAGACAGTTCTCCGCGGGCAGGCCATATCGGCAATTGCTGGTCATAAAAAGGAACAAAAACAACAAGTAGAAGCCTTAGAACAAGAGTTGAGTCAAGCTGAGAGAGCGCATGCCACGAACCCCTCGATGGATACCGCCCATGGCCTTCACTTAAAAAAGCAGGGATATAGAGAATATTTATGGGAAGAAACCAAGTCTAAACTGTTAGCCACCCAGCACAGAGTGTATGAGGTAGGGGACAAGGCGGGGAAAATTCTGGGTTGGTTGGATAAAAAAGAGCGAGCTAATCGTTGGGTGGCACAGCTACAAGTAGATGAAGGAGATCCCATAACAGACCCCCGACAGATAGTAAACACGTTAGCGGCGCACTATGAGAAAGTTTACACCACAGAGACCACCATTACAGTTCAAGAGGCACAGGCATTCCTTAGAGATATTAAAATGCCCACACTCACACCTGAAGAAGCTCAAGACCTTGAAACAGACTTCACCACAGAGAATTAGTGTTGGCCATAGGATCCATACAATCAGGGAAAGCCTTAGGTCCTAATGGTATACCCATCGAAATGTACAAGAAAACAGTTACAACAGTTACGCCGCATCTATTAAGGATGTACGTAGATAGTCTAAAAGTAGGGAAACTCCCCAGAGACCAATGTATAGCAACGATAGTAGCCATTCATAAACCCGGGAAGCCCGCCATGACCTGTACGTCATATCGGCCGATATCACTGCTAAATGCAGAGGCCAAAATACTAGCTAAAACCCTAGCGGCAAGACTTACTCCCCATCTCGCTAAATTGATACATCCAGATCAATCCGGCTTCATGCCGGGTAGAAACACAGCACTTAACCTAAGACGGTTACATAGCGTACTCGCTCGTACCCCCACGATACAGGAGGAAGCAGCAATCTTCTCCCTAGATGCGCGCATGGCCTTTGACATGGTGGAGTGGCCTTTCTTGTTCGCCGTCTTGAAGCACATGGGCTTTGGCCCTAAGTTTTGCACATGGATTCAGCTGCTCTATACGGAACCTTTAGCACATGTAGTGGTGAACGGTCATATTTCAGCTCATTTCCCCCTTATACGCGGCACACGTCATGACTGCCCCCTTTCCCCACTCTTATTTGCTTTAGTGTTGGAGCCCTTAGCAGCCTGGATAAGGAGAGACCCTGTTATTCGTGGCCTCAGATGGGAGGAGGGATGGGAAGACCATATATCCCTGTATGCTGATGACATACTACTTTATGTAGCCTCCCCTAGATGCTCCATCAGCAGGCTCGTAGATATATATAACGCATAAGGCAAGTTTTCCGGGTATTCCATTAACTGGGCTAAATCAATCCTCTATATCTTACACGGTCCCCCACCACAGCTACCAAAGGGATGCACTATACAAATTACCACAGGCTCCTTCAAGTATTTGGGAATATATGTCACCGTGGGGCCAGAAGAATTTATGGCAAAAAACCTCTTGGCACCCCTACAACGTCTTCGCCAGGACACGAAACACTGGCGCTCCCTACCGCTTACGCTGCTCGGGAGGGCAGCACTTTTTAAAATGATGGCACTCCCTAGATTTTTATATGCCCTCCAAAACACACCATTCCTGGTCCCGACGTCTTATTTTAGGGCGATCGAAGCAGAAGTGACTATCCTGCTTTGGGATGGCAAGCCGGCCCGAATTGCCATGAATAAATTAGTGCAGGGTTGGTATGATGGCGGAATCGCCCTCCCAAACATACAAATGTATTTCTGGGCCTCACAACTGATTGTGGTTAATCAATGGCTTCATACTTCACAGACTGACCCAGCGTTTTGCACAGACAGAAATAGCTTAGGAGAGGGAGGAATTATGAGACATTTATACAATAAAAATCGAAAAATATCACCACCGGGCCCCACATAACACACAGTGCAAATTTGGCACAAGGTACTCAGACAGTTGGGGTGGGACGAACGAATAACGCAAATGACTCCGTTATGGGAGACTCAGCGACTAGGCAGACTGGTTACAAGTAAGGGCTTCAAACTATGGGATTCAATTGGTATATCAACGGTGGGGTACCTTTGGCAGAAAGAGTAAATAGTTACTTTTGCACAACTTCAAGAACGATATGAGATGACATAAACAGAACTGTTTCGTTATACTCAAATTAGACACGCACTTCAGAAAGCCATACCAAGGGGAACTATACTCCCTGAAGCCTCCCCGCTAGAGGATAGGCTCCTAACAGATAGGATGGAAAAAAGGCCATCTCCCTCACTTACCGCAAACTTATTAATAATCAACCAGACCCCACAATAGGCCTCCGAGAAAAATGGCAAGGGGAGGTGGGAGACTTAGATGAGACTGATTGGCAGGAAGCCCTAGCATCCCCCCGAGAGGTTGCAATATCCTCCAAATTAAGATTAGTTCAATTGAAAATACTTCATCGTATATATTATACTAGAGTAACCCTTCATAAGATGGGGAAAATTGACAACCGACTCTGCCTGCGGCATTGCGGGGGGTTCGCACCTTCTATCACACACTATGGGACTGCCCACTAATAAAAACTTACTGGGAAACAATTATGAACATACTTACGCGAGTGAGTGGAGTAACGATTGCCCCAGAGCCCAACAGGTGTATTTTAAACATATGGGAGCCAACAGATCTCAACCATGCGGGGCAAGATTGGGCAACACTGGGTATGATGTTGGCAAAACGAAATATAGCCAAACACTGGGGAGATCCAAACGCACCAACATATCGAGAATGGCTTGGGGACATGGATGGAGTCATGGTAGCAGAGAGGGCAGCATATCTACACCGGGGATGCCCAAAAAAATGGGAAAGAATAATGGAGCAAGTGGAACACTTACAGAGGGAATATTTGTGAACCCCCGCCCCCCCGAGTGGATCGCCGGAGATCTCGAGTTGAATATTAAGAGTGCAGAACTGTAATAATCCAATTATTGTACAAAAACTGTAATGATGCCACAATTATAAAGTGACTCAATATTTATGGAAGCATGTATTCATGTCGATAATTTTATGAACCGTCAAAATGTAACTGTTACTGCAATTTTAATAAAAAGAAATTTAAAAAAAAAGTGTATTACAAAAAACAAATGATAATTGCAAGAAATCAGAAAACATAGACAGCAGCATTCTAGAGCCACAAGCATCATTCACAAAGCATGGAATGATCCATTCTAAAGCTACAAGCATCAATCAGAAGCACAGCATTCTGAACTCCAGAGCCCCACAAGGCAGTCAAATAGGATATTGTTCTGCGCTCTAGAGGCACAGGCATCAATCACACAGCACACTGTTTTGCATTCTGGAGGCACAGGCACGAATCACACAGCACACTGTTCTGCATTCTAGAGGCACAGGCATCAATCACACATCACACTGTTCTGCATTCTAGAGACACAGGCATCATTCGCACAGCACACTTTTCTGCATTCTAGAGGCACAGGCATCAATCACACAGCACACTGTTCTGCATTCTAGAGGCACAGGCATCAATCACACAGCACACTGTTCCGCAGTCTAGAGGCACAGGCATTGTTCGCACAGCACACTGTTCTGCATTCTAGAGGCAGGGGCATCAATCACACAGCACACTGTTCCGCACTATAGAGGCACGGGCATCAATCACACTGTTCTGCATTCTAGAGGCATGGGCATCAATCACACAGCACACTGTCCTGCCTTCTAGAGGCACAGGCATCAATCGCACAGCACACTGTTCTGCCTTCTAGAGACACAGGCATCAATCACACAGCACACTGTCCTACCTTCTAGAGGCACAGGCATCAATCACACAGCACACTGTTCTGCATTCTAGAGGCAGAGGCATCAATCACACAGCACACTGTCCTGCCTTTTGGAGGCACAGGCATCAATCACACAGCACACTGTTCTGCATTCTAGAGGCAGAGGCATCAATCGCACAGCACACTGTCCTGCCTTCTGGAGGCACAGGGATCAATCACACAGCACACTGTTCTGCATTCTGGAGGCAGAGGAATCTTTTGCACAGCACACTGTTCGGCTTTCTGGAGGCAAATGCATCAATCACACAGCACACTGTTCTGCATTCTAGAGGCACAGGCATCAATCGCACAGCACACTGTTCTGCATTCTAGAGGCACAGGCATCAATCGCACAGCACACTGTTCTGCATTTTAGAGCCACAGGCATCAATTGCACAGCACACTGTTCTGCATTCTGGAGGCACAGGCATCAATCGCACAGCACACTGTTCTGCATTCTAGAGGCACAGGCATCAATCGCACAGCACACTGTTCTGCCTTCTAGATGCACAGGCATCAATCGCACAGCACACTGTTCTGCATTCTGGAGGCAGAGGAATCATTTGCACAGGCATCAATCACACAGCACACTGTTCTGCATTCTAGAGGCACAGGCATCAATTGCACAGCACACTGTTCTGCATTCTGGAGGCACAGGCATCAATCACACAGCACACTGTTCTGCATTCTGGAGGCAGAGCCATCAATCACACAGCACACTGTTCTGCGCTCTAGAGGCTCAGGCATCAATCACACAGCACACTGTTTTGCATTCTGGAGGCACAGGCACGAATCACACAGCACACTGTTCTGCATTCTAGAGGCACAGGCATCAATCACACAGCACACTGTTCTGCATTCTAGAGGCACAGGCATCAATCACACAGCACACTGTTCTGCATTCTAGAGGCACAGGCACGAATCACACAGCACACTGTTCTGCATTCTAGAGGCACAGGCATCAATCACACAGCACACTGTTCTGCATTCTAGAGGCACAGGCATCAATCACAAAGCATAACATTCTGCATTCTAGAGGCACAGGCATCATTCGCACAGCACACTGTTCTGCATTCTAGAGGCACAGGCATCAATCACACAGCACACTTCTGCATTCTAGAGGCACAGGCATCAATCACACAGCACACTGTTCTGCATTCTAGAGGCACGGGCATCAATCACACAGCACACTGTTCTGCATTCTAGAGGCATGGACATCAATCACACAGCAAACTGTCCTGCCTTCTAGAGGTCCAGGCATCAATCACACAGCACACTGTTCTGCCTTCTAGAGGCACAGGCATCAATCACACAGCACACTGTCCTGCCTTCTAGAGGCACAGGCATCAATCACACAGCACACTGTTCTGCATTGTAGAGGCAGAGGCATCAATCACACAGCACACTGTCCTGCCTTCTGGAGGCACAGACATCAATCACACAGCACACTGTTCTGCATTCTAGAGGCAGAGGCATCAATCACACAGCACACTGTCCTGCCTTCTGGAGGCACAGGGATCAATCACACAGCACACTGTTCTGCATTCTGGAGGCAGAGGCATCATTCACACAGCACACTGTTCTGCATTCTGGAGGCACAGGCATCAATCGCACAGCACACTGTTCTGCATTCTGGAGGCACAGGCATCATTTGCACAGCACACTCTCCTGCATTCTAGAGGCACAGGCATCAATCACACAGCACACCGTTCTGCATTCTAGAGGTACAGGCATCAATCACACAGCACACTTTTCTGCATTCTAGAGGCACAGGCATCAATCGCACAGCACACTGTTCTGCATTCTGGAGGCACAGGCATCAATCGTGCAGCACACTGTTCTGCATTCTAGAGGCACAGGCATCAATCGCACAGCACACTGTTCTGCATTCTGGAGGCACATGCATCAAACAAGCAGCACACTGTTCTGCATTCTAGAGGCACAGGCATCATTCGCACAGCACACTTCTGCCTTCTGGCGGCACAGGCATCAAACACGCAGCACACTGTTCTGCCTTCTAGAGGCACAGGCATCAATCACACAGCACACTGTTCTGCATTCTGGAGGCACAGGCATCAATCACACAGCACACTGTTCTGCATTCTGGAGGCAGAGCCATCAATCACACAGCACACTGTTCTGCATTCTGGAGGCAGAGGCATCATTCGCACAGGCATCAATCACACAGCACACTGTTTTGCATTCTGGAGGCACAGGCACGAATCACACAGCACACTGTTCTGCATTCTAGAGGCACAGGCATCAATCACACAGCACACTGTTCTGCATTCTAGAGGCACAGGCATCAATCACACAGCACACTGTTCTGCATTCTAGAGGCACAGGCACGAATCACACAGCACACTGTTCTGCATTCTAGAGGCACAGGCATCAATCACACAGCACACTGTTCTGCATTCTAGAGGCACAGGCATCAATCACACAGCACACTGTTCTGCATTCTAGAGGCACGGGCATCAATCACACAGCACACTGTTCCGCACTCTAGAGGCACGGGCATCAATCACACAGCACACTGTTCTGCATTCTAGAGGCATGGACATCAATCACACAGCACACTGTCCTGCCTTCTAGAGGTACAGGCATCAATCACACAGCACACTGTTCTGCCTTCTAGAGGCACAGGCATCAATCACACAGCACACTGTCCTGCCTTCTGGAGGCACAGACATCAATCGCACAACACACTGTTCTGCATTCTAGAGGCAGAGGCATCAATCACACAGCACACTGTCCTGCCTTCTGGAGGCACAGGGATCAATCACACAGCACACTGTTCTGCATTCTGGAGGCAGAGGCATCATTCGCACAGCACACTGTTCTGCATTCTAGAGGTACAGGCATCAATCACACAGCACACTGTTCTGCATTCTAGAGGCACATTCATCAATCACACAGCACACTGTTCTGCATTCTAGAGGCACAGGCATCAATCACACAGCACACTGTTCTGCATTCTAGAGGTACAGGCATCAATCACACAGCACACTGTTCTGCATTCTAGAGGCACAGGCATCAATCTCACAGCACACTGTTCTGCCTTCTGGAGGCACAGGCATCAATCACACAGCACACTGTCCTGCCTTCTGGAGGCACAGGGATCAATCACACAGCACACTGTTCTGCATTCTGGAGGCAGAGGCATAATTCGCACAGGCATCAATCACACAGCACACTGTTCTGCATTCTAGAGGTACAGGCATCAATCGCACAGCACACTTCTGCATTCTAGAGGCACAGGCATCAATCGCACAGCACACTGTTCTGCATTCTGGAGGCACAGGCATCAATCACACAGCACACTGTTCTGCATTCTGGAGGCAGAGGCATCATTCGCACAGCACACTGTTCTGCATTCTAGAGGCACAGGCATCAATCACACAACACACTGTTCGGCTTTCTGGAGGCACATTCATCAATCACACAGCACACTGTTCTGCATTCTGGAGGCAGAGGCATCATTCGCACAGCACACTGTTCTGCATTCTAGAGGTACAGGCATCAATCACACAGCACACTGTTCTGCATTCTAGAGGCACATTCATCAATCACACAGCACACTGTTCTGCATTCTAGAGGCAGAGGCATCATTCGCACAGCACACTGTTCTGCATTCTAGAGGTACAGGCATCAATCACACAGCACACTGTTCTGCATTCTAGAGGCATGGACATCAATCACACAGCACACTGTCCTGCCTTCTAGAGGTACAGGCATCAATCACACAGCACACTGTTCTGCCTTCTAGAGGTACAGGCATCAATCACACAGCACACTGTTCTGCATTCTAGAGGCATGGACATCAATCACACAGCACACTGTCCTGCCTTCTAGAGGTACAGGCATCAATCACACAGCACACTGTTCTGCCTTCTAGAGGCACAGGCATCAATCACACAGCACACTGTCCTGCCTTCTGGAGGCACAGACATCAATCACACAGCACACTGTTCTGCATTCTAGAGGCATCAATCACACAGCACACTGTCCTGCCTTCTGGAGGCACAGGGATCAATCACACAGCACACTGTTCTGCATTCTGGAGGCAGAGGCATCAATCACACAGCACACTGTCCTGCCTTCTGGAGGCACAGGGATCAATCACACAGCACACTGTTCTGCATTCTGGAGGCAGAGGCATCATTCGCACAGCACACTGTTCTGCATTCTAGAGGTACAGGCATCAATCACACAGCACACTGTTCTGCCTTCTAGAGGCACAGGCATCAATCACACAGCACACTGTCCTGCCTTCTGGAGGCACAGACATCAATCACACAGCACACTGTTCTGCATTCTAGAGGCAGAGGCATCAATCACACAGCACACTGTTCTGCATTCTGGAGGCAGAGGCATCATTCGCACAGCACACTGTTCTGCATTCTAGAGGTACAGGCATCAATCACACAGCACACTGTTCTGCATTCTAGAGGCACATTCATCAATCACACAGCACACTGTTCTGAATTCTAGAGGCACAGGCATCAATCACACAGCACACTGTTCTGCATTCTAGAGGTACAGGCATCAATCACACAGCACACTGTTCTGCATTCTAGAGGTACAGGCATCAATCACACAGCACACTGTTCTGCATTCTAGAGGCACAGGCATCAATCTCACAGCACACTGTTCTGCCTTCTGGAGGCACAGGCATCAATCGCACAGCACACTGTCCTGCCTTCTGGAGGCACAGGGATCAATCACACAGCACACTGTTCTGCATTCTGGAGGCAGAGGCATCATTCGCACAGGCATCAATCACACAGCACACTGTTCTGCATTCTAGAGGTACAGGCATCAATCGCACAGCACACTGTTCTGCATTCTAGAGGCACAGGCATCAATCGCACAGCACACTGTTCTGCATTCTGGAGGCACAGGCATCAATCACACAGCACACTGTTCTGCATTCTGGAGGCAGAGGCATCATTCGCACAGCACACTGTTCTGCATTCTAGAGGCACAGGCATCAATCACACAACACACTGTTCGGCTTTCTGGAGGCACATTCATCAATCACACAGCACACTGTTCTGCATTCTGGAGGCAGAGGCATCATTCGCACAGCACATTGTTCTGCATTCTAGAGGTACAGGCATCAATCACACAGCACACTGTTCTGCATTCTAGAGGCACATTCATCAATCACACAGCACACTGTTCTGCATTCTAGAGGCACAGGCATTAATCACACAGCACACCGTTCTGCATTCTAGAGGTACAGGCATCAATCACACAGCACACTGTTCTGCATTCTAGAGGCACAGGCATCAATCTCACAGCACACTGTTCTGCCTTCTGGAGGCACAGGCATCAATCGCACAGCACACTGTCCTGCCTTCTGGAGGCACAGGGATCAATCACACAGCACACTGTTCTGCATTCTGGAGGCAGAGGCATCATTCGCACAGGCATCAATCACACAGCACACTGTTCTGCATTCTAGAGGTACAGGCATCAATCGCACAGCACATTGTTCTGCATTCTAGAGGCACAGGCATCAATCGCACAGCACACTGTTCTGCATTCTGGAGGCACAGGCATCAATCACACAGCACACTGTTCTGCATTCTGGAGGCAGAGGCATCATTCGCACAGCACACTGTTCTGCATTCTAGAGGCACAGGCATCAATCACACAGCACACTGTTCGGCTTTCTGCAGGCACATTCATCAATCACACAGCACACTGTTCTGCATTCTAGAGGCACAGACATCAATCACACAGCACACTGTTCTGGATTCTAGAGGTACAGGCATCAATCACACAGCACACTGTTCTGCATTCTGGAGGCACATGCATCAAACACACAGCACACTGTTCTGCATTCTAGAGGCACAGGCATCATTGGCACAGCACACTGTTCTGCATTCTAGAGGCACAGGCATCAATCGCACAGCACACTGTTCTGCATTCTGGAGGCAGAGGCATCATTCGCACAGCACACTGTTCTGCATTCTAGAGGCACAGGCATCAATCGCACAGCACACTGTTCTGCATTCTGGAGGCAGAGGCATCATTCGCACAGCACACTGTTCTGCATTCTAGAGGCAGAGGCATCACTCGCACAGCACACTGTTCTGCATTCTAGAGGCACAGGCATCAATCGCACTGCACACTGTTCTGCGTTCTGGAGGCAGAGGCATCATTCACACAGCACACTGTTCTGCATTCTGGAGGCACAGGCATCAATCGCACAGCACACTGTTCTGCATTCTGGAGGCACAGGCATCATTTGCACAGCACACTCTCCTGCATTCTAGAGGCACAGGCATCAATCACACAGCACACTGTTCTGCCTTCTAGAGGCACAGGCATCAATCACACAGCACACTGTTCTGCATTCTAGAGGCACAGGCATCATTCACAAAGTATGCCATCCTCACATTAGAGGCACACCCATCAACCACAAAGAATACTGTTTTGCATTCTAGAGGCACAATCATCAACCACAAAGAAGGGAATGTTACATTCTAGAGCTTCAACATCAACCAAGAGCCTACCATTCTGAAATCCAGAGCTACATGTGCCAGTCAAATAGGATACTGTTCTGCATTCTAGAGGCACAGGCATCAATTGCACAGCACACTGTTCTGCATTCTGGAGGCACAGGCATCAATCACACAGCACACTGTTCTGCATTCTGGAGGCAGAGCCATCAATCACACAGCACACTGTTCTGCGCTCTAGAGGCTCAGGCATCAATCACACAGCACACTGTTTTGCATTCTGGAGGCACAGGCACGAATCACACAGCACACTGTTCTGCATTCTAGAGGCACAGGCATCAATCACACAGCACACTGTTCTGCATTCTAGAGGCACAGGCATCAATCACACAACACACTGTTCGGCTTTCTGGAGGCACATTCATCAATCACACAGCACACTGTTCTGCATTCTGGAGGCAGAGGCATCATTCGCACAGCACACTGTTCTGCATTCTAGAGGTACAGGCATCAATCACACAGCACACTGTTCTGCATTCTAGAGGCACATTCATCAATCACACAGCACACTGTTCTGCATTCTAGAGGCACAGGCATTAATCACACAGCACACCGTTCTGCATTCTAGAGGTACAGGCATCAATCACACAGCACACTGTTCTGCATTCTAGAGGCACAGGCATCAATCTCACAGCACACTGTTCTGCCTTCTGGAGGCACAGGCATCAATCGCACAGCACACTGTCCTGCCTTCTGGAGGCACAGAGATCAATCACACAGCACACTGTTCTGCATTCTGGAGGCAGAGGCATCATTCGCACAGGCATCAATCACACAGCACACTGTTCTGCATTCTAGAGGTACAGGCATCAATCGCACAGCACACTGTTCTGCATTCTAGAGGCACAGGCATCAATCGCACAGCACACTGTTCTGCATTCTGGAGGCACAGGCATCAATCACACAGCACACTGTTCTGCATTCTGGAGGCAGAGGCATCATTCGCACAGCACACTGTTCTGCATTCTAGAGGCACAGGCATCAATCACACAGCACACTGTTCGGCTTTCTGAAGGCACATTCATCAATCACACAGCACACTGTTCTGCATTCTAGAGGCAGAGGCATCACTCGCACAGCACACTGTTCTGCATTCTAGAGGCACAGGCATCAATCGCACTGCACACTGTTCTGCGTTCTGGAGGCAGAGGCATCATTCACACAGCACACTGTTCTGCATTCTGGAGGCACAGGCATCAATCGCACAGCACACTGTTCTGCATTCTGGAGGCACAGGCATCATTTGCACAGCACACTCTCCTGCATTCTAGAGGCACAGGCATCAATCACACAGCACACTGTTCTGCCTTCTAGAGGCACAGGCATCAATCACACAGCACACTGTTCTGCATTCTAGAGGCACAGGCATCATTCACAAAGTATGCCATCCTCACATTAGAGGCACACCCATCAATCACAAAGAATACTGTTTTGCATTCTAGAGGCACAATCATCAACCACAAAGAAGGGAATGTTACATTCTAGAGCTTCAACATCAACCAAGAGCCTACCATTCTGAAATCCAGAGCTACATGTACCAGTCAAATAGGATACTGTTCTGCATTCTAGAGGCACAGGCATCAATTGCACAGCACACTGTTCTGCATTCTGGAGGCTCAGGCATCAATCACACAGCACACTGTTTTGCATTCTGGAGGTACAGGCACGAATCACACAGCACACTGTTCTGCATTCTAGAGGCACGGGCATCAATCACACAGCACACTGTTCTGCATTCTAGAGGCACAGGCATCAATCACACAGCACACTGTTCTGCATTCTAGAGGCACAGGCACGAATCACACAGCACACTGTTCTGCATTCTAGAGGCAGAGGCATCATTCGCACAGGCATCAATCACACAGCACACTGTTCTGCATTCTAGAGGTACAGGCATCAATCGCACAGCACACTGTTCTGCATTCTAGAGGCACAGGCATCAATCGCACAGCACACTGTTCTGCATTCTGGAGGCACAGGCATCAATCACACAGCACACTGTTCTGCATTCTGGAGGCAGAGGCATCATTCGCACAGCACACTGTTCTGCATTCTAGAGGCACAGGCATCAATCACACAGCACACTGTTCGGCTTTCTGAAGGCACATTCATCAATCACACAGCACACTGTTCTGCATTCTAGAGGCAGAGGCATCACTCGCACAGCACACTGTTCTGCATTCTAGAGGCACAGGCATCAATCGCACTGCACACTGTTCTGCGTTCTGGAGGCAGAGGCATCATTCACACAGCACACTGTTCTGCATTCTGGAGGCACAGGCATCAATCGCACAGCACACTGTTCTGCATTCTGGAGGCACAGGCATCATTTGCACAGCACACTCTCCTGCATTCTAGAGGCACAGGCATCAATCACACAGCACACTGTTCTGCCTTCTAGAGGCACAGGCATCAATCACACAGCACACTGTTCTGCATTCTAGAGGCACAGGCATCATTCACAAAGTATGCCATCCTCACATTAGAGGCACACCCATCAATCACAAAGAATACTGTTTTGCATTCTAGAGGCACAATCATCAACCACAAAGAAGGGAATGTTACATTCTAGAGCTTCAACATCAACCAAGAGCCTACCATTCTGAAATCCAGAGCTACATGTACCAGTCAAATAGGATACTGTTCTGCATTCTAGAGGCACAGGCATCAATTGCACAGCACACTGTTCTGCATTCTGGAGGCTCAGGCATCAATCACACAGCACACTGTTTTGCATTCTGGAGGTACAGGCACGAATCACACAGCACACTGTTCTGCATTCTAGAGGCACGGGCATCAATCACACAGCACACTGTTCTGCATTCTAGAGGCACAGGCATCAATCACACAGCACACTGTTCTGCATTCTAGAGGCACAGGCACGAATCACACAGCACACTGTTCTGCATTCTAGAGGCACAGGCATCAATCACACAGCACACTGTTCTGCATTCTAGAGGCACAGGCATCAATCACAAAGCATAACATTCTGCATTCTAGAGGCACAGGCATCATTCGCACAGCACACTGTTCTGCATTCTAGAGGCACAGGCATCAATCACACAGCACGCTTCTGCATTCTAGAGGCACAGGCATCAATCACACAGCACACTGTTCTGCATTCTAGAGGCACGGGCATCAATCACACAGCACACTGTTCTGCATTCTAGAGGCATGGACATCAATCACACAGCAAACTGTCCTGCCTTCTAGAGGTACAGGCATCAATCACACAGCACACTGTTCTGCCTTCTAGAGGCACAGGCATCAATCACACAGCACACTGTCCTGCCTTCTAGAGGCACAGGCATCAATCACACAGCACACTGTTCTGCATTCTAGAGGCAGAGGCATCAATCACACAGCACACTGTCCTGCCTTCTGGAGGCACAGACATCAATCACACAGCACACTGTTCTGCATTCTAGAGGCAGAGGCATCAATCACACATCACACTGTCCTGCCTTCTGGAGGCACAGGGATCAATCACACAGCACACTGTTCTGCATTCTGGAGGCAGAGGCATCATTCACACAGCACACTGTTCTGCATTCTGGAGGCACAGGCATCAATCGCACAGCACACTGTTCTGCATTCTGGAGGCACAGGCATCATTTGCACAGCACACTCTCCTGCATTCTAGAGGCACAGGCATCAATCACACAGCACACCATTAGCGAGTGGGTCATTTGTTGTGTCTCTAGAATGCAGAGTGGCCCTGTGATTGATGCATAGGGCTCTAGAATGCAGAGCATCTTTGTGATTGACACTTGTGTCTCTAGAATGCAGAATGGTATCCTTTGTAATTGACGCTTGAGTCTCTAGAAATCAGAACTGCTTTGTGATTCATGCTTAGGGCTCTAGAATGCAGACAAGCTTTGCGGTGATGCTTGTGTTTCTAGAATGCAGACAAGCTTTGTGATTGATGCCTGTGCCTCTAGAATGCAGACCAGTGTGCAGTGTGATTGATGCCTGTGCCTCTAGAAGGAAGAACAGTGTGCTGTGTGATTGATGCCTGTGCCTCTAGAATGCAGAACAGTATTCTTTGTGGTGGATGCGTGCATCTCTAATGTGCAGGATGACATACATTGTAATTGATGCTTCTGCCTTTAAAATGCAGAATGTTATGCTTTGTGAGTGGCACATGATGTGCCTCTAGAATGCACTGTGGTATGCTTTGTGATTGACACATAACCCTCTAGAGTGTAGAATGGTTTGCTTTGTGATTGACACGTGCCTCTAGAGTGAAGAATAGTATGCTTTGTGATTGACGCCTTGTGTAGAATGCAGAACAGCTTTATGAATGATGCTTAGGGCTCTAGAATGCAGAACATCTTTGTGGTGATGCCTGTGCCTCTAGAATGCAGAACAGTATCCTATTTGACTGGCACATGTAGCTCTGGATTTCAGAATGGTAGGCTCTTGGTTGATGTTGAAGCTCTAGAATGTAACATTCCCTTCTTTGTGGTTGATGATTGTGCCTCTAGAATGCAAAACAGTATTCTTTGTGGTTGATGGGTGTGCCTCTAATGTGAGGATGGCATACTTTGTGAATGATGCCTGTGCCTCTAGAATGCAGAACAGTGTGCTGTGTGATTGATGCCTGTGCCTCTAGAAGGCAGAACAGTGTGCTGTGTGATTGATGCCTGTGCCTCTAGAAGGCAGGAGAGTGTGCTGTGCAAATGATGCCTGTGCCTCCAGAATGCAGAACAGTGTGCTGTGCGATTGATGCCTGTGCCTCCAGAATGCAGAACAGTGTGCTGTGTGAATGATGCCTCTGCCTCCAGAACGCAGAACAGTGTGCAGTGCGATTGATGCCTGTGCCTCTAGAATGCAGACCAGTATCCTATTTGACTGGCACATGTAGCTCTGGATTTCAGAATGGTAGGCTCTTGGTTGATGTTGAAGCTCTAGAATGTAACATTCCCTTCTTTGTGGTTGATGATTGTGCCTCTAGAATGCAAAACAGTATTCTTTGTGGTTGATGGGTGTGCCTCTAATGTGAGGATGGCATACTTTGTGAATGATGCCTGTGCCTCTAGAATGCAGAACAGTGTGCTGTGTGATTGATGCCTGTGCCTCTAGAAGGCAGAACAGTGTGCTGTGTGATTGATGCCTGTGCCTCTAGAATGCAGGAGAGTGTGCTGTGCAAATGATGCCTGTGCCTCCAGAATGCAGAACAGTGTGCTGTGCGATTGATGCCTGTGCCTCCAGAATGCAGAACAGTGTGCTGTGTGAATGATGCCTCTGCCTCCAGAACGCAGAACAGTGTGCAGTGCGATTGATGCCTGTGCCTCTAGAATGCAGAACAGTGTGCTGTGCGAGTGATGCCTCTGCCTCTAGAATGCAGAACAGTGTGCTGTGCGAATGATGCCTCTGCCTCCAGAATGCAGAACAGTGTGCTTTGTGATTGATGCCTGTGCCTCTAGAATGCAGAACAGTGTGCTGTGCGAATGATGCCTCTGCCTCCAGAATGCAGAACAGTGTGCTGTGCGATTGATGCCTGTGCCTCTAGAATGCAGAACAGTGTGCTGTGCCAATGATGCCTGTGCCTCTAGAATGCAGAACAGTGTGCTGTGTGTTTGATGCATGTGCCTCCAGAATGCAGAACAGTGTGCTGTGTGATTGATGCCTGTACCTCTAGAATCCAGAACAGTGTGCTGTGTGATTGATGTCTGTGCCTCTAGAATGCAGAACAGTGTGCTGTGTGATTGATGAATGTGCCTGCAGAAAGCCGAACAGTGTGCTGTGTGATTGATGCCTGTGCCTCTAGAATGCAGAACAGTGTGCTGTGCGAAAGATGCCTCTGCCTCCAGAATGCAGAACAGTGTGCTGTGTGATTGATGCCTGTGCCTCCAGAATGCAGAACAGTGTGCTGTGCGATTGATGCCTGTGCCTCTAGAATGCAGAACAGTGTGCTGTGCGATTGATGCCTGTACCTCTAGAATGCAGAACAGTGTGCTGTGTGATTGATGCCTGTGCGAATGATGCCTCTGCCTCCAGAATGCAGAACAGTGTGCTGTGTGATTGATCCCTGTGCCTCCAGAAGGCAGGACAGTGTGCTGTGCGATTGATGCCTGTGCCTCCAGAAGGCAGAACAGTGTGCTGTGAGATTGATGCCTGTGCCTCTAGAATGCAGAACAGTGTGCTGTGTGATTGATGCCTGTACCTCTAGAATGCAGAACGGTGTGCTGTGTGATTAATGCCTGTGCCTCTAGAATGCAGAACAGTGTGCTGTGTGATTGATGAATGTGCCTCTAGAATGCAGAACAGTGTGCTGTGTGATTGATGCCTGTACCTCTAGAATGCAGAACAGTGTGCTGTGCGAATGATGCCTCTGCCTCAGAATGCAGAACAGTGTGCTGTGTGATTGATGAATGTGCCTCCAGAAAGCCGAACAGTGTGTTGTGTGATTGATGCCTGTGCCTCTAGAATGCAGAACAGTGTGCTGTGCGAATGATGCCTCTGCCTCCAGAAAGCAGAACAGTGTGCTGTGTGATTGATGCCTGTGCCTCCAGAATGCAGAACAGTGTGCTGTGCGATTGATGCCTGTGCCTCTAGAATGCAGAACAGTGTGCTGTGCGATTGATGCCTGTACCTCTAGAATGCAGAACAGTGTGCTGTGTGATTGATGCCTCTGCGAATGATGCCTCTGCCTCCAGAATGCAGAACAGTGTGCTGTGTGATTGATCCCTGTGCCTCCAGAAGGCAGGACAGTGTGCTGTGCGATTGATGCCTGTGCCTCCAGAAGGCAGAACAGTGTGCTGTGAGATTGATGCCTGTGCCTCTAGAATGCAGAACAGTGTGCTGTGTGATTGATGCCTGTACCTCTAGAATGCAGAACAGTGTGCTGTGTGATTGATGCCTGTGCCTCTAGAATGCAGAACAGTGTGCTGTGTGATTGATGAATGTGCCTCTAGAATGCAGAACAGTGTGCTGTGTGATTGATGCCGGTACCTCTAGAATGCAGAACAGTGTGCTGTGCGAATGATGCCTCTGCCTCCAGAATGCAGAACAGTGTGCTGTGTGATTGATCCCTGTGCCTCCAGAAGGCAGGACAGTGTGCTGTGTGATTGATGCCTCTGCCTCTAGAATGCAGAACAGTGTGCTGTGTGATTGATGTCTGTGCCTCCAGAAGGCAGGACAGTGTGCTGTGTGATTGATGCCTCTGCCTCTAGAATGCAGAACAGTGTGCTGTGTGATTGATGCCTGTGCCTCTAGAAGGCAGGACCGTGTGCTGTGTGATTGATGCCTGTGCCTCTAGAAGGCAGAACAGTGTGCTGTGTGATTGATGCCTGTACCTCTAGAAGGCAGGACAGTGTGCTGTGGGATTGATGTCCATGCCTCTAGAATGCAGAACAGTGTGCTGTGTGATTGATGCCCGTGCCTCTAGAGTGCGGAACAGTGTGCTGTGTGATTGATGCCCGTGCCTCTAGAATGCAGAACAGTGTGCTGTGTGATTGATGCCTGTGCCTCTAGAATGCAGAACAGTGTGCTGTGTGATTGATGCCTGTGCCTCTAGAATGCAGAACAGTGTGCTGTGCGAATGATGCCTGTGCCTCTAGAATGCAGAATGTTATGCTTTGTGATTGATGCCTGTGCCTCTAGAATGCAGAACAGTGTGCTGTGTGATTCGTGCCTGTGCCTCTAGAATGCAGAACAGTGTGCTGTGGGATTGATGCCTGTGCCTCTAGAATGCAGAACAGTGTGCTGTGTGATTGATGCCTGTGCCTCTAGAAGGCAGAACAGTGTGCTGCGTGATTGATGCCTGTGCCTCTAGAAGGCAGGACAGTGTGCTGTGTGATTGATGCCTGTGCCTCTAGAAGGCAGAACAGTGTGCTGTGCGATTGATGCCTGTGCCTCTAGAAGGCAGGACAGTGTGCTGTGTGATTGATGCCTGTGCCTCTAGAAGGCAGAACAGTGTGCTGCGTGTTTGATGCCTGTGCCGCCAGAAGGCAGAAGTGTGCTGTGCGAATGATGCCTGTGCCTCTAGAATGCAGAACAGTGTGCTGCGTGTTTGATGCATGTGCCTCCAGAATGCAGAACAGTGTGCTGTGCGATTGATGCCTGTGCCTCTAGAATGCAGAACAGTGTGCTGCACGATTGATGCCTGTGCCTCCAGAATGCAGAACAGTGTGCTGTGCGATTGATGCCTGTGCCTCTAGAATGCAGAACAGTGTGCTGTGTGATTGATGCCTGTACCTCTAGAATGCAATCACACAGGGCTCCATTAGCGAGTGGGTCATTTGTTTGGTGGTCGGAGTGACTCCAGCTGGAGCACCCAACCAGCCTTATTTAGTGGCCAATCTGGCTAGCGTTCTGCTGTGGCTTTCCAAATTCGGCATGTTATCCTCTCCTGCTTGGGGTGGGGCCATGGCTACCGAGTGTGATGATTAGGAGATGGCCAGGAGATTAGTGGCACACTTGGAGGATTCTGGGCTGCATGGGGTTCAAACAGGGTCTGCTGTGACGGCAGGTGTAGCAGGTGCCACGCCAGCGGGGAGTCAGGTCACAGGGGCTGATCGGGCTGTGGCCCAGGGGCCTCCGGTGTTGAGCAAGACCCTCCTTGATCCAGCGCAAGATGGTGCGACAGCAGCGGAGTCGGCCCCCAAGGCTCAAGATTCCCTGGATACAGGCCAAGTCTAGGTTTGGCGGAGGTGCAATCAGGATGGGATCAGTTGGGTAAGCATATTGCGGCTGAAGTGAAATAAAAGATTTGGAATGGGGCCTATGTTGATATCTTTGATTTGCTTCTGGACAAGCCTGATAGGAAGGAATCAAAAAGGTGTAAAAAGTGTGCGCATTCCAGGGACTGTGGCCACTGGCCTTACAAGAGGAGGGTGGGGGAAACAGTCAATTGGTTTAAGGGGTTTTCCATTTATCAGGCAATCTTAACTGAGCATTTCAATGGTTCGGGCCCCCAACAGGCATGTTACCAGAAAAGGATTGCATGCATGCATGATGAGTATGGCAGTGTGGGATGGAAAGAATACATCAAAGAGTTTAGGAGGGTTAAGGCAAGTAGCCCTGCTTTGGAGTGGGATCAGATTGACGACGTTTTATGGTTACGCCATATGAAGCACCCGCGCCATGACGCTCCCCCCAGCCCACCCTTTCAGTCAGGTTCCTCCAGTAGCTCGGGAGGGGGTGGAAGAAGGGGGCATGCTGTGATTTCAATAAGCGTTCCTCTACCAGGCCTCCAGGGTTGTGTAAATTCAAGCATGCCTGCTCATTCTGCGGCTTGCCTTCACATCCTGAATCGAAGTCTTTCAAGAAATCTAAGGATAGAGGGGGCAAGTAGCAGGATTAGTGACCCACTCCTAATCAAGGTCCCCTCCCCAGTGAATTTGACGGCAAATGAATGTGTCCTTCTGTAACGTAACTGGTGCTCATGTAAAGCGCTCTGATACCCGATTTCTCTGGTCTAGTTTGCGCTATATAAAACCCTAAAAAAATAAAAGAACATTTATCCCATGGCTTAATAGGTACAGTAGCCTGAAGGCAGCCCAGGTTCTACTGGAAGGATTCAGGATACCTGCCATCTGCTGACTTGCAATGGGCGTTCCCCATTGCAAGAACCAACAGTCCCGGAGTTCCAACCAAGCAGTGGCTGCAGGAATAATTTACAAAGAAGTGGGTTTGGGGAGGGTGGCTGGCCCGTTTGAGTCAGTACCCGTTGAGGGTGTTGTCTGCTCCCCCTTGGGGTGGTGCCTAAGAAGAATCCGGGCGAATTTAGGTTAATACATAACCTATCAGCTCCTAGGGGTCAGTCTGTGAATGAGGCAATTGATGGGACCTTATGCTCTGTCAAGTATGCTTTCTTAGACCAGGCAATTGTGATGCTCCAGGAGTTGGGGCCGGGTGCCCTCCTTGCGAAGTCAGACATAGAATTAGCCTTCCGGCTTCTCCCCGTGCACCCTCAGGACTTTCATCTATTTGGTTTTCACTATCTTGATAAGTGAATGCCCATGGGTTACTCGGCCTCATGCTCCTACTTCGCGAGGTTCACTTCTTTCCTTGAGTGGGTGTTCAGGCAGAGAGCGAGACATCAGTGGATGTTGCATTATCAGGATGATTTTCTCTTCCTGAGTTCACACGGCTTGCTGGAGTTCACATTAATGAGAGAGTTTGGGGTTCCCCTAGCGCGAGTTTGGACTGTAGGGTTGCCAACGGTCATCGAGTTCTTGGTTATTGAATTGGACTCAGATGCTGGTGTGTCAAGGCTTCCCCAAGGAAAGGTTTCCTCCTTTACAGGATTGCTTGAGTAAAGAAAAAGCCACATTGCATCAGTTGCAGAAGACTGTTGGGCAGCTCAACTTCACTTTAAGGATCATTCTTATGGGCCGCCCTTTTTCACGATCCATTGTGCAGGCAATGTCGGGTCTGAGGGAGAAGCACCACCACACCAGGTTGTCAAGCAAGGTGAGACAGTACGTGCATATCTGGCTGGCACTCTTGAGAGACTTCAATGGCACAGTAGGGTGTCCCAGCCCTTCCAGGGCCAGTGAGGAGCTGGGCCTTCTTACGGACGCGGCGGGCTGTGAGGGTTTTGGTGTCATCCTGGGCCTGGCATGGTGTGCGCAGCACTTGCCTGCTGCCTGGGTGGAGTCAGGCCTGGTTACTAACATATGTTTCCTAGAGCTCTTTCCCATCCTGGTGGCGTTTTCCATCTAGCAGGACCAGCTCCACAACCAGTTGGTCATATTTTGGTCTGACACCATGTTAGTGATTGAGTCCATTAACCAGCAGGTTGCCAAATGTAAGATGATACCTAAGTTGTTGAAGGAGATTGTGCTCCAATGCTTGAAACTTAATGTATTGTTTAGGGCCAGGCATGTCCCAGAGGTGCTGAATAATGCTGCTGACGCTCTATCTCATTTCAAGATGCGGGTTTTCAGGTTCCACCACCCAGAAGCAGCGGAAACCCCAACGCCTTTTCCATCTGTGGCAACTTGGTGCCCAATCCTACTGGACCTCGTGGCAGCCAGTTTAGCACCCAGGACGAGGCGGTCTTATGAACGGGCATTTAGCGCGTACTGTAGTTTCCTGGTGACCGGGTGGAAGAGGGTGTGGCCCGAATCTTCCTCTGTCCTGTCATTTTTGGGAGCCCTGAGGAATTGGGGGCGCTCTGCAGCTTGCGCACAACGTCATATGGCAGCAATTTCTTTCTTTTCAAAGATGCTTGGCCACCAGGACGCAGTCAGATTATTCATAGTGTGGAGGGCGTTACGGGGTTGGTAGCATTTGCACTGGACCAAGCCGGATACCAGGCACCCCATTGGTATCAGCAAGTTGGCAGCAGTCCTGAGTGTCCTAGGTAGCATCTGTAGGTCCACCGAGGAGGCTCGCCTTTTCAGGACAGCATTTATGTTGGCTTTCTATGGAGCCATCAGGGTAGGTGAATTGGTGACCAAGAACAAGAAAGATAGGGCTGCAGCTGGCTCATGTGCAAATTTCCACGCCACGCTGCCCGATCTTCCCCAGGTATTGTAACGACATCAAATCTTTTAAAGGCGTTTAATATAGGAGGGTAATGCGATTGCGACCTGCCACCTGATAGAATCAGAGGCCCATTAACTTGTCTCAAATGTAGAAAGGAACTCAAATTCACAGATATCAGACCCAAATCAATGAATGACACACTACCAAACATACAGCTAAAGGGGGGGGGCTCTTTAACGCACGTTCTTTGTGCAAACACGCTCTAGACATCAAAGAAATGATTGTCGAGTCACAACCGGACTTCCTGTTTATTACTGAAACATGGCTTAAGTATTGGTGTAACCCCGATATAGTAAAAGCACTCCCCCATCAATACACTATTTGTAGACAAGACAGAAACACATCAAGAGGAGGGGGATTAGCCATTATCTTCCGAGAAAGCTTTCAATGCACGAATTTTGATCTCACCAACCTGAAAGGGACGGAAAGTTTGGGCTTTTGTTTTAAACTGAATGGCTCCTCCTCCTTCACTGGAGCTCTGATCTATCGCCCGCCAGGCACTAGCCTGGAATTTTTGGAAACACTAGGAGATACATTAGGCTTCCTCACGCTTGGATACTCCAATTTTACACTTTTATAGGACTTCAATCTCCATCTAGAATGCCGAAAGGAACCAGGCATAGAAAACTTTCTTGAAATTCTAGAAACTCTTGGAATTCATCAGCTGGTTTCAGCACCCACACATCAGGCGGGTCACACTCTCGATGGAGTATGCTCTAACTTCACCTCACTAGTGGTTAATACCCCAGTCCCTCAAGTATCGTCAGACCACTTACTAATCCCATTCAACATCAATACCTCAGACACGAATCCCCCTTCCAACCAAATATCCCTCCATTACCAAGTCGTATTTGGGCAAGGATGGTTGCAAACACTGACTTGCCACGCTGGCAAGTGCATCCATCCCCACTCTGTCAGGAAATACCAGACAGGACACCCAACTCTTCCATACATGGATTACATCCATTGGTAGGGTACTAGCGCCTTTAAAACAACCCAACAACAAACCAAAACCCAAAATTTCAGCACCTTGGTTCACGCCCACATTAGCAGAGCTCCACCTCCGCTGCAAACAACTATAACGAAGGTGCAGAAGGACCTATTCCCTAGATGAATTAAACCTCTTCAAAATAAGTAGGAAAAAATACCATCTTCAAATAAAGCTAGCAAAAAAAGAGTACTTCTCAAAAAAGATCCTAGATGTGCTAAACGACCAGAAAACAATCTTCTCCATCGTAAAGTCCTTCACAAATCCAAAAATGCTAATCACGAAGTCCCCCCATCACAGATACTATGCGAACAGATCTTTATCTTCTTCAAGCAAAAACATTTTACCATTCAAAAAGAATTTTCCACCCTATCCACATTGAGCCTAAATCTTTAATCTGATTCCACCCACACAGGACCAATCCTGCAGGTCTTCGAAAAAATCTCACCTGAACAGTCGTATCAAGCCATTACTGCTTGCAAATCTGGCTCACCTTTTGATGCATGCCCACCCATGGTAATTCACAAGCTCATCGATATCATTAATCCAGTTATTAACAATATCGTTAACTCATCTCTAGCCACATCCACAGTTCCTGCAGAAAAGAAACTAGCAATTGTCAAACCCCTTCAGAAAAAACAGTCCTTGGACACAACGACACTCTCCAACCTTCGCCAAATATCTTTATTACCTATCCTGGGCAAAATTACAGAAAGACTGGTATACAATCAGCTAAACAACCTTCTTGAGAACGCCAAGATATTACACCCCGCCAGTCAGGCTTTCACCCCAAGCATTCAACGGAATCGGCACTACTAGAAATAGTGGACACATTGAAATTCACCCTGGCAAAATGGAAAAATGCGGTGCTGATCTTATTAGATTTGTCGGCCGCATTCGACACTATTTCACACAATATTCTCCTCTCCCGGATAAAACATTGCGGCATATCGGGCACTGCGTTGGCCTGGATAAAATCCTTCCTGACTAACCGAAGACAAGCAGTAGCACTAGGTCCATTCCTTTCAACTGAACGTACTATTACCTCAGGAGTCACACAGGGCTCATCCCTCAGCCCACTCTTGTTAAACATCTACATGGCCCCACTTATTTCGTTAATATCTTCCTTTAACATAGAAACAACATCCTATGCAGCTGATCCTGTCCTTAGATAAAGACGACAATAAAGCAGAACTTAACTTTAAACTATGCCTAATAGAGGTAATTCGTTGGATGAAGAATAGTCATCTTAAATGTAATACGGATAAAACAGAAATACTGCTTATAGGGAAGGACAATCTTTTTGTTCCAATCTAGTGGTGGCCAGAAGATGCGCCCGCCCCAGCCAACACAGTGGAAGTAGCTAAGAATCTGGGGGTAAAATTCGATAGCTCTCTCTCATTTTTTTTGTTTAATCTGTTTATTGAAATTTTGTAGTTATATGAAAACGTGATGCAGAAATGCATAACAGCAATGAGTATCAGTTGGAGCGACAATTTACATTATTGAAAGGTGCATCAATCAATCAATCAATCAATCAATCAATCCCCACCGAGAGACCTGCACTGGCTCCCTGTCAACAAGAGGATAACCTTCAAGCTCCTCACCCACGCACACAAAGCACTCCACAACTCCGGACCAGCCTACCTCAACAGACGACTCCGCTTCTACACCCCCACCCGCCAGCTCCGCTCGACCAGCCTCGCCCTCGCCACAGTCCCCCGCATCCGGAAAACGACCGCCGGCGGCAGATCCTTCTCCCACCTCGCCGCCAAGACCTGGAACACCCTCCCCACCAACCTCCGACAGACCCAAAACCTACTGGCCTTCAGAAGACTCCTCAAGACCTGGCTCTTCGATCAGTAGCAGCACCACCCCCCTCTTCCCCCAGCGCCTTGAGACCCTCGCGGGTATGTAGTGCGCTTTATAAGTGACTTGATTGATTGATTGATTGATTGAAGAGCGCTAATTGCTCTCCACAACATTAGGGCTGCACATTTCAGGTAACACCCTTCAGCGGGCCTATTGAGTCACGATCGTTATGCAAATAACCAGATTCATTATATAACAAGAACTGTATATAACCATACAGAAAAAATCAACTGGGAGAGACAGTGTGGATAATAGTAGAAGGAAGGAGGGGGGGGAGGAAAAAAACAAAAGAGGGAAGGGGGGTTTTGTATATGGAAACGATCCGTTTTTCTAAAACCATATCATCCCACACGCAGTCCCAGGCATACCATACCCAGTAGCACATTTCAGGAAATTATATAATCTGAAATGAATAGATGTACTAGGTGCATAAACTCGCTAGTGACTGGGCTCCTCATGCCCGGTGTGTGGATCAACCTGGTCGGTGTCAGAAGCAGCAGAGGAGTCTTCTGGAGACGATGCCACTTGTAATGCCGTCAGCAACACTCCCCATGCTGCTGAGATGGGATACTTGCGGAATCCCAGCGTGTCCTCTCTTAACAATAAGGTCGCCTCTGCTTTAGCCCAATAAAACTTCGAGTGAACCCAGGCTGTGAGCGAAGGGGGGTCAATTGACTTCCATTGGCGGGTAACCAATCGCTTGGCCACCACCAACCCCAAGTCAAGAAAACGAGAGGTGGCCTTGTACTTCCTATCTCTAGGAAAAATACCCGTAATACAAGCTCCCCACGTATTCGGTAGAGCTCTGTCCGTGCTGGTGGTTAATAACCAAATCACTCCGAGCCAATAGATCTGTAGTCTGGGGCATGACCATATCATATGCAATAGATCAGCGTCCACCAATTGGCAACGCGGGCAACAAGCATCTGTCTTATTAAAAAACTTGTTAATTTTGTCTGGGGTTAGGTAGGCCCTATGCACTATGTAGAATTGAATTAGCCTAAATCTTGCATTCCTAGGGATCTCTCTGGGACTTTCCAGCAAAGCTCCCCATTCCCTGGGTGTGAATGGTCGTGCAAAATCTGTTTCCCACTTAATACGCAGGTGCGTTAAATCAGAAAGGGTGTATTCTCTAATGGACTCCACAAACCATTTAATGAGGTGTCTCCCCGAGCCCAGTACGTGGATATATTGTAGCAGTAGGTGCGTCGGGAGCTCTTGCGAGATATCCCCCCAGTGGCATCTCAGCCTGGCTATCCAGGAGGCGTGCTTTAAGAACTGTCCCGGAGGAACGCCTTCCTCATCCACCAGAGATTGGAACAGCCTTAATGTGCCCTCTACATACAGGTCCCCCAGAGTGTGCACCTCAGCCTCACGCCAAACTGCCATTTCAGCGTTTCTGACTCTGTCCCTCCCTCTCGGCATTCCCAGGAGTTGTATCGTGTGCGCAACCGGCGCCACGTGCCTAATGAGGAATAAGGCTCTAAGGAAACATTTATGGGCTATCTGTACCAGAAAGGGTAAATCCATACGTGGTTTAGCACACGGATGGAAAATGTAGAGAAGATTATGTAACATACACGGCGGGCCACCTTACGCCGTATCTTCGAGATTGAGCTCACCCAGCCACCTCGCCACCCACTGTATCTGAGATGCCAAATAATAATGTTCCATATTTAGTAGAGCTAAACCACCATGTGTCACAGGGAGATATAACTTGGCAAGCGCAACCCTACAACGAGTGTTACACCATATAAAGTCCCTCATTAAGCTTTCCAATGGACGGAAAAACGAGGCCGGTAGAAATAATGGAAGATTCGCGAAATAATACAATAATCTGGGAAACACCACCATTTTAATGATTGCCACCCTACCCGCGACAGAGAGGTTAAGTGTTTTCCAGAAATCTATCTGTTGGCGCAGCGCAGTAATTGCTCTGGACAGGTTGCCTTCAAGTAGATCCCGGTCGGTGTGATAGATACGAACACCCAAATACCGGAACACCGCCGGCTGCCAGGTCACTATTGCACCATCCACCATCCACTGAGGATCCCCAGCACCTTGAGTGAAAGGAAATAGACATGACTTCCCCCAGTTCACCTTCAGCCCCGAAACTTTAGCAAACAGCTGCAGCGTGTTGGGAACCACTGGAGGAATCATCTGTATGTTCTTAAGGAAGAGTAAAATATCGTCCGCGTATAATGACACGGCATGAGTCTCTTCCCCCAAACGTATCCCCCACTGATCCGCAAGTTGACGCAGAGCTATGGCCAAAGGTTCTATAGCCAGAGAGAAAATTAGCGTAGAGAGGGGGCACCCCTGTCTGGTTCCCCTACCTATCGACAGAGATTTAGAGAACAAGGATCCTGAGCGAACCCGAATGTTGTGGGTATCATACAGCAGCTTCACTAGATTTAGGAAGTAGGGCCCAAACCCGAATCTGCCCAACACCGCAAACAGATACTGCCACTCCACTGTATCAAAGGCCTTTTCCAGGTCTAGGACCAGGCAGCCTGCCGCAGGCCAGTCCGCCACGGCCTTGCGCATCACCCGAACTAACCTACGAATATTTAGGGAGGTGTTGCGAGCCGGGACAAAACCATTCTGATCCTGATGGACCAGTTGTGGGGTAACCAGCGCCAATCGGCTTGCGAGAACCCCCGCCAGTATCTTGTAGTCTCCGTTTAACAGCGCCAAGGGTCTATAGGCACTCGTAGGATCCCGACCTGGCTTAGGAAGGGTAACCAAGGTGGCTTCTGTCATCGGGACCGGAAGAGCAACCCCCTCCAGTGCCTCCATAAAGACTCCCAAAAGTGGTGGACCCAGCTGAACTGCATAAGTCTTAAAAAAACTCATGAGGGAGACCATCCGGTCCTGGGGCCTTGCCATTGGGCAATGCACGCATCATTCCTTTAATTTCCTCCAAGGTAAGAGGTGCATCTAGCTCCCGGCGCTGCTCCGGCGTGAGCGTGGGGAAAGTAACACCATCCAAAAAGGAGAGAATGTCCCCATCAGAAGCAGTCTGGGCGGGTCTGTACAACTGTGCAAAGTGCGAAGTCAGTTCCCTATGAATCTCATGTTGTGTATATTTAAGCACACCGTCCTGAGATCGGAGTGCAGTGATGAGACTCGTGGCCTGATCCCTCTTGATTAACCAGACTAATAAAGCACTAGTGCGATCCCTCTGCACGTGAGCCCTTCCTGAGTGCGTGGCGTAATTTAGGCATCTCTGGCATTCCAATCGTTCCGTGTGTTTTTTACGCGCCGCCAAAATGGAGTACTATCCGAAGCGGACCCCACTGCTACGGATTTCATCCTTAAAAGACCCCGTTCCACTTCAAGCAACTCCGATTCCACCTGCCTTCTCATGCTACAACCCAGCCCCAGGCACTTCCCTCGTATTGTGACCTTCATGACAGCCCACTCCAACATACTTGTTGAGGCCGTTCCCATATTGTGTGCAAAGTACTCACTGAGGGCTTCCCCCACCCCATCCCTGAATAGTGGATCTTCTAGTGTCGACTACTGTAGCCGCCACGTAGGAATGGCAGAAGGACCAATTTCCCATGCCAATGACACATAGTGTGGGTTGTGATCCGAATGGGTGCTACCCCAATATTCCGAACCCAATACATATGGGAGTAGAGAGGGAGATCCAAGGAATCTGTCTAATCAGACGTGTAAATTATGTGGCACTGAGTGAAAGGAATACACCCGCACCCTAGGGTTTCGGTGCCTCCAAATGTCTACTAACTCCCAACCCCAAGCCAATCCACTCAAGGCAGCTGAATTGACTGTGGCTGCTGTATGTGTAAGAGGGGGAAATGATCTATCCAACCCAACATCCAAAACACTATTAAAATCCCCTCCAATCAGCCACGGAGTTTCACACCATTTAGCAAGAGTTAGGGAGAGTGATCCAAGGAATGGACTTAAGTCCGTGTTAGGAGCACAAACATACCCATATCAGTGCCCCGCGTGCAAATAGTTAATAATTGGTAGCTTACACCTTACCCCTTCATTTCCTTTGTAACTTAGCCGCTTCCGCACCATCTAGATGCGTCTCTTGCAGTAGGGCTATGCCCACCTTATGTCTTTTAGGATAAGAATAGACCGCATATCTGCGCGATGGTGTTCGCAGACCCCTCACATTCCATGTAAGTATCGTGTAATCAGTCATGTCACTGCATCATTTTTTTTTTTTTTAAACAGACTTTTATTAATTTTCCGAAAAAGCCATACAGACAACTTCATGGGCATCATAAAGGAATAGTTGGGAAGGCAATATACTTTACAATTATAAGCATCATCAGTCCAGCGGTCATGTCACTGCATCATATAGCATCCACTCATGATCCTGCCCCCTTCTGACAGCAGTGTGGAATAACAGATATCTGTGTCGTCGCCCACTCCCCCCAGGAAGACTGTAAGGATAGAAAAAAAGAAGAAAGCGCCATCATGGCGGTAAATAAACTGTATCAGAGCGGCTCCCATAAACTAGAGATGCTGCCCAAACCTAACTAGGATACAAACTATCCGTGAAACCAACTGGTACCCTGTAGTAGGGATGAACGTGGGGGGTGAACGGCCTCACAAAGCACTCCATAGCATAATCCCCATGTGTCACACATGTAATCGTGAGAGAGTATAGATAACCAAAAAGAACTGAATAGTCATACATTAAAATACATGCAAAGTCATTAATGCAGACCCCCCAGCCCCACACCCAATGAGTCAAGGGCAGCAGTACCGCACATCTCAGGTCTGCAACATTGTCAATAGCTTGTAGTGGAAACACCTGAGTCCCAGCACTTATGCAATACCATCAGAAGTCTGAGGTGTGACATCTGGCATTCGCAACGATACCACATCCGAGAGTTCAACTGCCGACGATCTCTCATCCTCCGACGAGTGGGGCGGCGTTCCCCCCACACTGACCACCTCCGCAGACTCCGCCAGTCGCTCCGCCTCCCGGACCGCAGCCTGTCTCTCTTGCCGGATCTGGTCCCGTCCAGGAACTGCCAACGAGCCAGGATACTGCCTCTTCGATCGTCGCCGACGAGCCATCATGATGTTCGCCTCCCCCCGCCAGGTGTCCGCTGTGCCAGTTGGTCTGGGCCCCGTGAACTGGCCCGTGGTTTCCAACCAGTCCCAGGTATCCTGTGGTGTCTCAAAGAAGCGTACCTTCCCATCTGAAACCACTCTCAGCTTTGCTGGATAGAGCTGGGAGTATGCCACATTTAACTGACGGAGCTTCTGTTTGACTAGGAGGAAAGACCCTCGCTGACGCTGGACCCTAAGAGTGTAATCCGGAAAGACGAGGATCCTAGCATTGTCAAATTTAACTTCCGCTAGCTTCCTGGTTTCACGCAGAATCAAATCTCTGTCTTTAAAATGTAAAGACTTGAAGATAAGCGGGCGCGCCCAAGAAGCCCGGCAGTGGTTTTCTACCAGGGATGCGGTGTGCCCTTTCAATGGAGAAAAAGGGAGAGAAGGAAGAAGAGGGAAGAGTATCTTTGAGCCATTGTTCCAGGAAAGCCACGGCGTCCTGGCCCTCCACCCCCTCCGGCAGCCCAATCAGGCGTATGTTATTCCGCCTAGAGCGGCCTTTGCATCCTCCACCCTGTCCTCGAGATATCGGATACGAGCTTCGTGCGCATTCTGTTGCTTTTCCAGAAAATCAGCAGCCAGTTTTAACTCAGAGACCAACTGCTCCACTGCCGTGACTCGATCCCCTAACTTCCGGTGGTCTGCATGCAGTAATGTAAGATCCAGAGCTACCTTATCTATCTTAGACTCCATCGATTCCCTAGCGCGTTCTATAGCATGTAAGATCGCGTCTAGCCGGTCATTTGGAAGATCCTGTTGAGCAGGTGGCTGTGCAGCGTCCATGTCCGCTGAGCTTGCAACTTGGGAGGAGGCCCTCGACCCGGCGCCCTTGGTGTGACCCATGAGGCCAGTCTGTGTCCCAATGCTCCACTCCCTGAGGCAGACTCCGTATACAATGCGTAGCTCTCTTGCACAGTGTTCTCCCCCGTATTCACTCCCCCAGCCGCTCGCAGCCTCGCTGACCGGTCTCCTCGCTGAATGCCTGAGTGTCTTCCAGCGGCCGCGACAGTTGTAGACTTTGGGGCAGAGATCCACCGACTTTTACGTCGCAGAACTGCTCATCATGACTCCCACACAGCGTCACCACGTGACCCGCGGTAAGGTCACTCCAAGTGGGGCCCGATTTCAACCACCACTGCTGTGCCTCCACCCCCTCAGATAAAGTCCAGGCGGGGGGGAAAGCAATAGACACCACAGTGCCTGCCGTGCACCTCTTTGTTATTCCCTGTGGCCCAAGATACAGCATGTCTAATATTCAGGTGGAACAACCTAGCCACCTTCTCTCCTGAGTGCCTCCAGGCTGCCTCGCACTACAGCATATGGCGCCAACTCTGTCTCTTCCACCTATGCGACAGGAACCTCTCTTCAGTAATTCCCAACCTCTGTCTCGTCACCAAAGTTCTACCTGCCCGGATCAGCACCCTCTTTCCTTCCGCTACCGCTACACCACAGCTGGCAGCCCAACAATTCGTCGGACCCCGGGCTCGGGGCAACTCTCCGGTTCTCCTTGCGGCTCCTATGCGGCTCACTTTCCCTGCCGCTACACCGCTGACGCAGCTGACAAAGTCCCCATGACCGGGGCCCGGCACGGGCCTACGGCTCCTTTCACTTGCGGCTCCTGCTTTCGCAGCCAATAACCCCTGGGACTGGGTCCACCTCTCCGTAGCTGGAAGCCTCCAGGAGCGGGACCAGGCACGAGCCAGCGACTCCTCTCACTGGCTGCACCAGCTGCCGCAACTGACAGCCGACAGCCTCCGGGACAGGCTCGGGGCTCCTCTCACTCGCGGCCCCTGCTGCCCCAGCCGACAGCCCCCAGGACCGGGGCCGGGCTCCGGCTCAGCTATCCTTCAATGCGTGGCTTGTGCACACGGCTCACAACCAGCCACGTACAGCCGGCCGCACCCTCCATGTTTGGCTCCGCCACCACAGGCCAGCTCACTGCAGCCTCACTGAAGCAGCCCAGTGGGATCCCTCGTCAACCGGGTACCGTGCCGAGCTGCCTGGCATTCTTCCGTGGTGCGCCTGGTGCACCGCAAAGGACTCCATGGCCACCACTGTCGATCCAGCCCTCTGCCCCGCATTCAGGGCCAGCCCGAGATCCACCTGCGCTCACCTCATACTTCCGGGCCAGGCAACAGTCCCGCAGCCACCGCCTGTCGCGTAACCTTTATGGCGCCGGCAGTCCACAACCGCGCTGAACTCTAGGCCAGCCCGCAGGGCCCTTATCCTCCTGCACTCTTCAGGCCGCACCCAGTGACGACACCACGCCTTCCATACAAAGGGTGGGCCGCCCTCAGTACGACTCCCCGAGTCGCGTCGACCAACCGGTGGGTGCGGTAGCCACAGGCGCCGTCGTCATCCGGCTCCAGATCCCCAGCGGCCCCAAGCCTCCTCCGTGCAGAGCGCCCAACTCCCCTCAGGCCTCACACATGCGGCCGGGAGCCAGAGCCGATCGCGAGCCCCAGGTCACCTCCTTCCTCCAATGTTTTCCCGCAGGCCAGCACCGGGGGGTCTGCACAGCAGTTGGCTTCAGCTGTGACCCACAGATGTCGTGTCTATCCCGGATAAAATTGGCGGATAACGGAGATTAGGAGCGGAGCAAGCTCAAATCGCGTCCGCCATGTTGCCCGCGTAAGCCACGCCCCCTTCGATAGCTCTCTCTTATTTCGACCTCAAGCACTTGCTGTAGCTGGAACTTGCTTCAACCTCATTTAAACTCTTAAAAAAAATTCAATTACATTCCCTTTTCTGCAAGAAAGACAGTGGCGGTAGCACTTATCTTGTCCAGACTAGACTACTGCTACAGCCGGCTCGCAGGCGCTAATAAACAAGTTTTTTAAAAACTACAGGTTGTACAACATGCAGCAGCACTTCTAGTGCTAAAACTATCTCATAAATCATCTGCCTCAGCAGCCTTAAAAACTTTACATTGGCTGCCTATTCATAAAAGAATCTTGTTCAAGGTATTATTAATCACTTTCAGAGCCTTTAGAAACTCCGGACCCAAATATCTAGCGACCAAATTCACGCCCTACACCACTGCTAGGTCCCTCAGATCCACCCCAGCTAACCTCCTCAAACCACCTGTCTACAGGTCCAAAAGAAAAGGAGGCAAATCTCTGGCAGTCCTAGGAACCAGAGCATGGAACCTCATGCCAACACAACTAAGGCTGATAGAATCAGAAACTCAATATAGGAAAGCCCTTAAAACCTGGATCTTTGGATCCTCGGATACACTGTGTTCTTCTCTAATATAACCAGTATGCAGCACATGTCTATCGGTCTTCCCTTTACCCCCTCCGCATAGCGCCAGGATGCTCCCTTCGGAGTGATAGTCGCGCTTTACAAATAACCAAATCAAATCAAAATTTCTGAGGGCTTGTGGAGTATTGAGGTGCTGAGCTCCAAGACGAGTCAGGATGGTAGGGGGGACCATATCATCTTGCACAAGGCATCAGGTAACGCCTGCTGTCCTGTGAGCAACCTCAAATTATTCTTGGTGCACAGCAGGGGGGGCCTGAGGCCCCCTTGTGGTGCATTCCGATGGGGCCCCTTTGACGAAGTCCAGTTCTCTAGGGTGTTTGGGTTGGCACTCAGGGCGGCGGGATTTGACTCCACTGAGTTCAGTTCTCATTCATTTAGAATTGGGGCAGCCACAGAGGCAACAGCAAAGGGACTCTCGGGTCAGGCGGTTCAGAGGATTGGCAGATGGTCCTTGGAATGCTACAAGCGCTATGTTAGGTTGCACATGCTGCAGGTGCTATTAAGGTTGCTAATAACTGTTTTATTTTCGTTTTCTCACAGTTTTCCTGTCCTGTGAAGCAGGAAGGATGTCTGCAGTGTTGCGTCGATTGCCGGATTTCTGTACAGTCCTGGTGCACGCCGCTGTGCCAGAGTTGACGGAAGTGTAGGTAATAGGCTATTCTTATGTGCAACGGATTAAACATGTTTTTTCTGTAGGTAATTTTGACAACCGGACCCGCCAGTCGGGCTTCCATGTGTCTTCCCACAGGCAAGGGGAGCACCATCTGGTACAGTTGAGGAACACTCTTGAGTCATGGCTCCCAAAGGGGGGTACGCCTCCGGGGATAGTGGTGGTGCATTTGGGTGGCAATGATTTGGTACACCTTGGTAGGAGGGGATTATTTGAAGCATTACCGAATCTTCACAAAATTTTCCAAAAAGAGTGCCACAGTGATTCTTGTGGCGCATGGATATTTTCTGGGTGATCGGTCAAGCGGGGGCTGAGAAAAAGGGCGGTCTAAAAATGTTTCCCATGTTAATTCCCATAGTACCTTTCGACATGCCTCCAGCCCGAACTGCTGAAAGGATTTACACAAAATTTGGCAGAAAGGTAGATGTTGGTCCAGGGCAGTGCCTTTTTATGATTTGGTTTAAATCTGTTCAGTAGTTGCAGAGTTATTTAAAGAAATTTCCAATTGTATAAATAGGGACGCGGAGCATCTGAGACCCCTCCCGATCTCGTGCTGAGATCTGATTGGCTGCCAACACTTCAAACCAGGAAGTGTTGGCAGCCATCTTGGGACTCGGCTTGAGCCGATTCCCAGAAAAAGCATTAAAAAAATGAAATAAAAGGGGGCAGGGTAGAAATACCCTGACCCGGAAGGCCTCTTGGGAGGGGGGGGGGGGTCCCATGGGGACCCCGCAGGGCCAAAAAAGCATATTGTTTTAATATTTTCGACGGGAGTCGAGTTATATCCGCGGCTCCCACCGAATTAATTTTTTTAAACGAAACGCGGACTCCCGCACTCCATTAGTAATCGGCCCCTGGGTGGGCCGGGTCCCGGGGGCATTTTGTGAATAAAGGAGGGGACGCATGGGCCCCCCTCATGGGGCTTATTAATGCCCTGGTGACCACAACCTCCCCGGGCTTGTTTATTGTTTAATCGGGGGGCCTCTCCGACTCACCGCCGCAACCCCGGGGGCCGCAACCTCCACAGCGCTTTAATTTTATTGAATGGGAGTCCCATGGGATCCCCCCAGCACTGGGCATCGCCACCTCCCTGGAGCTTTTTCTAAAAACAATGCGGGCCACGTGGACCCCCCCACAGCCCAGGGGACCGCTACCTCCCCAGGGCTTTTCTTAAATTGAATGTAGGGGAGGCTGGGCAGACCCCCCACAGCCTTGTGGACCACCACCTCCCCGGGGCAACATCCAACAAAGGAGTGGGGTCACGCGGCCCCCCTCCTGGAGCCATACATGGGCCTAGGGAGGGCCGGCTCCTCCTATGTCCAGGGGTGCCCATCCCCTGGACATAGCTGTTTGCTGTGGCTTGGCGGAAGCTTTACCGCTCCCGCCAAGCCACAGCAAACGCTCCGCTTCCAGCAAGCGAGAGCATTGCCGTTGGGGCACTGAGGCTCCCCCCGTGGTCCCAGTGGAGACTGGATGCCCTTGGGGCACCCAGCACACATGGCAGGGGATGGGGTCCCTAAGGCCAAAATAGGCATGAGGAAGGGGGCCAGAAGGCCCACCTCCTCTATTTCAAAAAGGGCAGGCCCCGGGGGATGGGGCCCCCGCCTCTAATTTAAAAAAAAAAAAAAAAGGCTGGAACCAAAATCGGACCGGAGTGGGGGCCCGCATAGCTTCCCTCCCTAAATAAAAAACATTAAATAAAAAAAAAGGTTGGCCCTGGGGGGCGAGATCCCGGGGCCGAAATAGGCCCTGGGCCATGTGCCCCCCTTTTCTAACAAAAGATAAAGAATTAAAAAACCCCGCCCCCTTTCTCCACCAATCTGCAAACGTGCCTCCTGGCACACTACTGGTTGGGGGATGAAGTCCCCTTGGATCCTGAGGGTCCGTGGGCGCCAACTACCTCTCCTGTTACCTCCAGTAAGTCCCACACAGCAGGATTGCTGAGAGGTAATCGGAGGCCCGCCTCCTTTCTCCATCACTCTTCAAACGCGCCTCCTGGTAAACTGCTGGTTGGTTGGGGGATGAAGTCCCCATGGATGCTGAGGGTCTTTGGGGGCCAAGAATCCCACCTGTTACCTCCTATAAGTTAGACACAGCGGGTTTGCTTAGACCTGGTTGGAGGCCCGTCCCCTTTTTCTACCACTCTGCATATGCGCCTCCTGGCGCACTACTGGTTGGAAGATGAAGTCCTCTTGGATGCTGAGGTTCCTTGGGGCCAAGAAGCCCTCCTTTTACCTCCAGTAAGTGCGACACAGGGGGATTCCTGAGAGCTGGTTGGAGGCCCGCCTCTTTTCTCCACCACTCTGCAAACATGACTACTATTGAAAAAAACATAGAAATTCACTTAAAAACCAAAGGTTACAGGGACGCTATAGTTAGGAAATAGAATTTGAAAAACCTTAGAAATTCACTGGAAAAAATCACTAATGACATGGTCAGTGACATCACTGATGACATCACTGATGACATCTCAAATGAGACTCCAATGAATTCTGTGAGATAAGGAGTGAGACGCCATTGAAGTGTGTGATGTGAGACATGGCAAGACTCTCATCTCACTGAAATGCATGATGTGGGGCATGAGTGAGCCTCCAATGAAGTGTGTCAGTTGAGAAGTGAGACTCCATTGAAGTGTGTGAAGCGTGTGATGTGGTATATGAGTGAGATTCCATTGAAGCGTGTAAGGTGTCTGATGTGGGACATGAGTGACACTCCATTAAAGTGTGTCAGGCATCTAATGTGGGTCATGAGTTAGGCTCCATTGATGTGTGAGGCATGGGATGTGGGGCATGAGGAAGACTCCATTGAAGTGTGAGGTGTGTGATGTGGGGCATGATTGAGAATCCATTGAAGTGAGTGGGGCATCTAATGTGGGGCATGAGTGAGACTCCATTGAAGTGTGGGAGTCGGCTGATGTGGGACATGCATGAGACTCCATTGAAGTGAGTGAGGCATCTAATGTGGGGCATGAGTGACACTCCCTTGAAGTGTGAGCCTCTCAACACAGCCACTCAACCATACAAGTACTCACACAACCACTTGCATACCCATTCTCACATCCATACAAGCACTCACGCATCCACTCGCTCACCCATACAGCCATTCACACAGGCACTCACTCTCCAATACAGTCACTCACACAACAACTCACTTATCTAAACTCCCACTCAAACAGCCACTCACTCACCCATACAGCCACTTACACACCCATTCACTCACTCATACACCCATTCAGACACCCATTCACTCACCCATACAGCCACTACACACCCACTTACCCACCCATAGAGCCACTGTGAAGGCACCAAACCGGACTCGGGCGCGACGCCATTATGGCGGTTGTGCCGGTCCCCACCTTATTGGGTGGGGGGACAGGGGCGCGCGTCGCGCGCAGAGTGACGCATTTCCGGCGCTCGCCCCTGCTTCCCCGCCCTGATTGGTGCAGCGTTGGGTGACCCGGAAGCACTCAAGTGCGTCCGGGTGACGTCTACGAGGGGGACAAGCCGGGAGGCCGGTTTCAGCCGGCTTCCTGGCCTTGGGGGTTAAAAGGGGCTGTGGAGTGGCAGGATAGCCTTTTCCGTCGCCGCTCCACAGCCCAAGCAGCCTCGCAGGACGAGTCTCCAGGACGGAGACCTCATCGTTTCTTTTCTCTTTTCCCTATTCTTTTTCTTCCAGGTCCTTACGGAGCCTACACCCTGCTCACTGTTGTCAGGCATTTCCCTCGGAAGCTGGTAGCCACGCTGGCTGAGTGCATACTCGCCGGCCCCGCACAATTGGTGTTGCGGTGGTGGTTCCAGCTGATGCGTTGAGGGTTCACGAAGCAGGGCAGGCATCGAGTTGAGACTCAGGTGAAGGGGAAGAGGGGGGTTTGGGTGAAAAAATCGTTTTTTGACTTGCTGTGTGTTGCCACTGAGGGGCAACAAGGGGCTGGTGTGTGTGTACGAGCTGTGTTGAGGGGAAATCGTTTCTGGCTGTGTGCTGCACTAAAGTGCAGCAACGGGGCTGGTGTTTTTAGGAGCTGTATTGAGGGGAAATCGTTTTCTGGTTGTGTGTTCCACTAAAAGTGCAGCAAAGGGGGCTTGTGTTGTTTAGGAGCTTTAATGAGGGGAAATCGTTTTTCTGGTTGGGTGTTTCCACTTATCGCAGCAAAAGGGGCTTGTGTTTCTTGTGTTTTTTAGGAGCCTTGGACAAGTGAGGTAGGAATTTTAGCCTTGCTGCTTGTTTTTTGGGGGTGTAGTGAACCGGTAGGGTGGCCAGTGCCTACGTGGGTGGCCTGAGAGTCAGTACTAAGGGCTGAAGGAACAGTGGTTTGCGTTCTTGTAACCGATTGACGGGCAGAGGTAATTGAAGCCTGTTTTTAAGGACTTGGCAAGGTTTGTGTGCTATGGCGCCTAAGGCAAGGAATGGCGAAAAGCGCTCACGGATGGTTGTATTTATGGAAACAATGATGCAGAAAATGGAGGATATAGGGCAGTCTTTAGCTGAGTTGAGAAGCTGAGTGACGGGCAAGAGGGGACTGAAGAAAGGCCCAGAAGGGCGGGGTGGCCCTTAAGGCGGCATTCCCTCCGGTGCCTAGGAGGCGGAGAGCCAAACGAGGGGGGGCAGTACCCTGCAACCACCCAAGGCAGTAGAAACTGAGGCGCCAGGACCATCGGCGCCGGTAGTGGAGGTACCAACGTCTGGGGGGGAGAGCCAGTACCACCAGTTATTCCACCAGGGGCCATCGGGGGCAGTGAACCAAGTACTCCAGGGACCAACCCCATGGCACTGTGTCCGGAAACCACCAACAGGAGAGGTTCCGTCTGGTAGTTCGCCTGGGCAACCAGACTTGGTGGCCAATTTGGCAGCGGTACTTCCATGGTTAGCCAAGGCAGGATCTTGGACCCCAGCAGTGGGCTGTGGGGCATTGTTGGACGAAGGTAGCGCGCTAGAAAAGCCCAGGCGGTTGGTGGCGCGGTACGAGGTGTCAAAAACAGAGAGGGGGGGGGGCAGAATGTGCCAGTAGGGAATGCAGTGGCTAGCGGGGCAGCAACTAATGCGACCGGACAAGATCCTCCCAAAGCAAGTCCACCGTTGGACAAAGCGAAGAAACAGGAGGCGGCAGCAGCAGGTATGGCACAGGTGCTACAAAGCCTAGGTTTGGAGGAGTTGGGCTCCTCCAGAGATCGGTTGGGTAGACATATCTCACAGGAGGTGAGAGAGAAGATTTGGAAAGGGGAGTATGTGAATATGTTTGCTCTACTAATTGATAATGCGGATAAGGAGGAGGCAAAAAAGAACAAGGAGTGGGTGCACCCAAGGGAACGGGCTAGTTGGACCCACAAGAAAAAGATTGAGGAGACTCTGGTGAACTGGTTCAAGGGTTTCTCTAATTATACAGCAATAGTAGCCAAATTATACCAAAATAGGATAGCGTGTGCCCATGACGAGTACGGTGGGGTGGGGTGGAAGGAACACGACAAAGAGTTCAGGCGGGCAAAGGCAACCGACCCTGGCCTCACTTGGGACCAAATCAACATCATCATGTGGTTGCGACACATGAAATCCGTGCCGCATGACACCGTGCGGGGGCAGCCCTTTCAGGCAAGCCCTCCAGTGGCCGTGGGAGGGGGGGAAGGGGGCGTGTTGGGATTTCAACAGGAGAACCTGCACTAGGGCATAAGGCACATACAAATTCAAGCACGCATGCTCTTTCTGTGGTCACACCTCACATCCAGAGTCCAAATGTTTTAAAAACTCAAAGGACAGGGGGGTTAAGAAGCAGGACTGAGGGTGGAACCCTCACCAAGGCCCACTCCCCAATCATAACAAATGCTCTGATCCCATGGTTAAATAAGTACAGCTGGCCCACTTCAGAGCAGATCCTATTGGAAGGATTCAGGGACGGCTTTAGAATTCCTGCGCCTGGGTATGTGGGGGTGTCGCATTGCCGCAACCAACTATCTGTAAGATCCAACAATGGGATAGCGGCATCAAAAATTGCAAAAGAGGGCCTCCTAAATATATGGGACCAAACAGCCATTATGGAAGTGGAACAGCAATTAACCACACTGGGCTATACACTGGTCAAGCGTGAGATTGCGCGACACTGGGGAGTCCCGGATAGGCCTTCTCAGCGAGTGTGGGTAAAGGAGGTGGATAAATGTATGGTAGCCGAAAAGGAGGTGTTCAAATCGAGAGGGTGTCCGAAGAAATGGGACAAAAAATGGGGTAAATGGAACGTATATAGAGGGGACATGTGTGTTTCACCCTCGGTGGAAATGGAATTACAGCGCACAAGAGAGCGGCCGTGGGAAATGTCGTGACTGTAGATGGCCTCTCGTCTTTAATGATCTTATATACTGTATAACATGCCGGAATTTGATCAAATGATGTATGTGACTTTAAATACTGTGAAATCAATAAAAAGATGTTTTTAAAAAAAAATTTTGCAAAAGAATTGAGACTGGGGAGGGTGGCTGGCCCATTAGATGAAATAACGGTGGAAGGTTTTGTCTGCTCTACTTTGGGGGTAGTGCCCAAGAAAGACCCGGGGGAGTTCAGTTTAATTCATAACTTGTCGGCTCCCAGGGGTCAATCACTGAACGACGCCATTGATGGGGATATGTGCACGGTCAGGTATGCATCTTTTGATCAGGCCATTGAAATGCTTAGGGGACTGGGACCGGGTGCACTGCTAGCAAAGTCTGATATTGAATCAGCTTTCCGCCTATTGCCAGTGCACCCCCAGGATTTCCGCTTGCTGGGTTTCCAGCTGCAAGGGAAATATTACATGGACAAATGCATGCCCATGGGCTGCTCTGTTTCCTGCTATTACTTTGAGAAATTCAGTTCCTTTCTGGAGTGGGTTTTCAGGCAGGTGACAGGGCACCATTCGGTGTTACATTACCTAGATGTCTTCCTTTTCTTGGGAGCGCCGGGCTCCCAGGAATGTGGTAAGGCACTGCAGGGGATTTGTGCACTCATGCAAGAGTTCGGTGTCCCTTTGGCAAGGGACAAAACAGTAGGACCGGCCATTGAGATTGAATTCCTAGGCATAGAACTGGATTCGGTAAACGGTGTGTCACGTCTCCCCCAAGAAAAAATCGTGGCTTTCACCTTAGCATTACAGGAATGTTTGAAGAAAGAAAAGGTCACCCTGCACCAGCTGCAAAAGACGGTGGGACAGTTAAATTTTGCATTAAAGATCATTTCCATGGCACGCCCATTCTCACGTACAATCACACAGTCAATGTCAGGTCTCAAGGAAAAGCATCACTGTCACGGGGCCTCTGACTGTCGGGTACATGGCGACCCAGATGGCATGGACGAAGACCCCCTTACCTGACCATGCACTGCCATTTTTCTTGTCACAGCCCAGACATCCCTCAGCGTCCCCGTTTGCGCCCGCGGGATATTATAGTGGCTCCTTTAAGGAAGGTCACGTCCGGGATGACAGCCCCGCCCATCCAGAGTACATCAGTTTTAGCCTGCATCCGAATCCAATGGAAGGCCAAGAAGACGACTATGTAAACCCCGGACGCGACACCAAGGGGGGTGTGGCTACTGCAGGACGAGAGAAGACGCAGAGGAAAGAAGCTACAGATTAACATCATGCCGAAGGATCTGGTAGCCAGTCTCTTTGGGACTTCTCAGTTAGAGGCAACGCTGTGACAAGAAACTCTGACGCGGGATTAGCAGAGACGAGGACGGTGTCCGGTGTATCCCGGGAGAGTGAAGAGACCCAAAGGAACCACGCACAAGCGAGCCACGTTCCAGGAGGAGCGTGGCTAACAGAGGTACGGGCACGCCTAAGGGCTCTAAGAGGGAGGCGAGTTTCTAACGCTACCTAAAAGCTGCGTTAGGGGACGAATAAATGCCTCTGCCTGTATTTGCCCTCCCCTCACACTGGTGAATAACTAGCATAAAGGTGCACAAAATCCCATCACTACCCTCCCTAACAATTCGTGAGACCCAGTACGTGGTCATTTATCTCGGTTCTCTCTTTTTCACTGAGGGTTTCTGGTGATAAGAAGACTCCAGGGGGGAACTCCTCTCGGTCGGATCAACCGGAAGAAGTCAGAGCAACAATTCCTTTATTATACACAAAGAGAACCTAACTGTGTTTTCCAGGAAATAAAAATACAAAGAACAACCACATTTAAGGGCTCTTTCTATTTTTCCGTCCTATTTCCCTACAATCATCACACCAGGTTGTCCGGCGAGGTCCAGCAGGATATGCGAATTTGGATGGCATTCCTGCGTGATTTCAATGGCAATGTAGTGTGGCCCGGCCCGGCTATATCCAGCCCGGAAATGGGCCTAATGACTGATGCGGCAGGTAGTGAAGGGTTTTGTGCCATTCTAGGCCCGGCGTGGGCTGCACAGCGGTGGCCAGCATGATGGGTGGAGTCGGGACTGACAGGTAACATCGGGTTCTTAGAGTTGTTCCCCATCCTGGTGGCATTATCCATTTGGCCAGAACAACTGCGCAACCAATCTGTGGTCTTTTGGTCTGACTACATGTCTGTGGTGGAGTGCATTAACCACCAATCGGCGAAGTGTAAAATGCTGCTGCGACTGCTAAAGGAAATAATTCTCCTATGCATGAAGTTGAATGTACTGTTTAAAGCAAAACATGTCCCAGGGGTTTTGAATCATGCTGCTGACGTGCGGTCTCGCTTTAAGATGCAGGTTTTCAGATCCCAACACCCCGGAGCAGCAGAGAACCCAACGCCTTTCCCAGACCGGCTTTGGCAACTTGGTGCCCCCAGCTATCGGACCTCGTGCCACCTAGTCTAGCACCCAGGACCAGGCGGGCCTATGAGGGGGCCTTTGGTGCCTATTGCAATTTCTTGGGGGGAGAATGGGAGGAGGCAGGGCATGAGTCTTTGCCGGCGGTCTCATTTCTGAGGGCAATTAAGGGATGGGGGCGCACGGTGGCATGCGCAAGGCGCCACATGGCACTGGTTTCCTTCTTTGCAAGACTGGCGCGGGCTGCAATTCAATCACGTGAGAATGCATGAAGGATCACTGTTTGCATCCATCCCTAGGTCTAAGACCGATCAGGTCGGTAGAGGGGATCAGATTATATTGAAAAGAGCACAGGGGAGTGTGTGCTGTCCCATCATCAATTTTGAAAAGTTCCTTGCGCACAGGCCACGGGGTGCGGACGGTCCTTTATTAATACATGGCGATGGGACCCCGCTAACCAAATTCCAGTTTAGCAGAGTCATGAGATCGGCTATCAAGGCGGCCGGGGTGGACCCATCAAAGTTTGGGACACACTCCTTTAGGATAGGGGCCGCCACGGAAGCCACGGCCAGGGGCCTGTCAGGGCGTGCAGTCCAGAGGATCGGTTGTTGGTCCTCAGATTGTTACAAGCGCTATGTGCGTCTTCACATGCTTTAAAAAGGATCCTATTAGTTACTGACGGTTTCTTTGTTATCTTTGATTTGGTTTTGCAGGTTCCATGTCCTGTCCCGCAGGGAGGAAGCTCGCAACGGTTCACCGGTCATCGGAGCAGGTTGTCGCAGCCCAGGTACCCACTTGGGGGTGCAGAGAAGCAGAAGTATGGATAGTTGGTCACTCATATGTGAGCAGATTGAAACAATTTTTCTTTACAGGCAATTATGCACACCGGGCACGTCGTGCCGGTTTCAATGTTTCATTGCATGGCCGTGAGGGTTTACGGCTTGGCCAGCTAAGGGATATGCTGGGGAGTTTGCTTGATAGGACTCACATGCCGCCCGCAGCGGTAATTTTGCATCTGGGGGGCAACGACATGGTCCACCTAGGAAGGAAGGGAGTGGTGGAGGCATTGATCACTGAGGTGGGTTGGCTGGCGAGGAAATGCCCGCAGGCAGTGCTGGCGTGGTCTCACATAGTCCCCAGATCACAATGGCAGGGGGTGAGTCAGTATGGGCCCTGAACCACTCAGTGAAGAGAATAAACAAGAGAATTGATGAATTGTTTCGATCCCCAAAATTACAGACTATTGCGTATGGGTGCATCAGGGGGAAAAGTTATTTTTGCAGGATGGCGTGCATCTCTCAAAAATTGGTAATGAAGTTTATCTTGAGAACTTGCTAGCATGGTTAGAGGGGTTTCAGAGCAGGGCATGACCTTAGGGGGGGGGGGCAGATAGTCGGTCAACTATGCTGGCCTGTGGCGGTAAGGTCATGATTGGTGGGCATCTTTTACGGTCCTTAGTAGGCATCACCATTGACAAATGAGGATGCCTGAGGCGGGGGGGGAGTTGGTCTCTCTTGGAACTCCAGGGGGCAGTGACGGCCAGTAGGCTGGAAGGGTGCGGGGGAGGGAAGTTCCCCTTCCAGTAGGCTTTTGGGCCAACCCCCGCACAAGCGCATTGGCGCTAAAAACCTGGCATAACAGCGTAGCCCCGTGGAGATAATATTGAGTGCGTAGAGGGTGCCCGAGGGAGATAACCTTCTGGGGAACTGGGCCTCCTGCGCAAGGTCACTCCTTTAGGAGGGTGGGACCTAGCAAAATCTTGGACCAGTCATTGACCTTGCCGTAGGCTCATGTAGGGATACGCAGGAAAGAGTAATGTTGATCATTTAGTTATGACAGGAATGGCTATGTATTAGATTTATGTTATGGTTAGCCAACTGGAATACTGTACATATGAATGTAATGGAGTGGACTTTTCTGCGTATTGGAAATATGAAATTAATGTTTTTTATTATGTCATGAATAAAATACGCCCGGGGTTGTTACGACCCTTAACCCAAGCCAGTGTGTTATGTGCAATTTCATGCCTTGGGGGGGGGAAGTGAAAAGATTTGTGTTTCCCAAGGGGCAGGAGGTTTGGAAAGAAAAAGGGAACGCACTGGGGGGGGGGACTCTGCAATACCTGGCAATATCACAACACCACTCACTCACCCATACAGCCACTAACACACCCACTCACTCACTCACCAATACAGCCACTCACACACTAACTCTCTCACCCATAAAGCTACTCACACACCCACTTATACACCCATACAGCCACTCACACACCGATACAGACAAGAATACATACACTCAGTATCACTCAGTAGTAGTGCACCTAGTATACTAATTTAATTTTTGTACTGGGTTAGTATATATGTTTAACAAACATAAACTCTTAAATAATACTTATACTCACTAAATGATGTCATCAGTGATGTCATTTGAGATGTCATCAGTGATGTCACTGACCATGAGCAAATTTCTACCATAGCCAACGGAAGAACAATTACCTTGATGTCTGTTAGTGATTGGTGTCCCTTAGTCCTTATGGGTATGGAATCTACTCTCTCCATCTGCGCCCTGATTCTATCATAACAGAAAAGCCCTAGATGGAGCATAACAGTAATTCCAATTTATCAGGGAGTAACTCACGCAATGATCATTCAGATGCAAATGCCCAGTGTGTCATTAATGTATACTATTGTTGCCTTTTCTAAGTACATATGAGTGAACTGTGATATTATTACTGGCATTCTGTTCTACGTGTTACTTGTGGATGGTAGCGTTTTTACTCAGACTACTCAAGTTATTCGTTTTATCTATGTGTTGATGCCTTCCTCTTTGTTTGTTCGCAGAAAATGGATACGATGTAACTGTGAAGCGCTCTGATACCCATTGGGTCATGTTCGCGCTATATAAAATACTGAATAAATAAATAAATGAGTGATGTAATATGTGAGGTTATAAGCAGTGCATTGTGGGGGCGTATGTTATAGTTAACTCAGCTAGTTATAACTGCTGAATTTCCATGGTTTTGTACAAGGGAAATCTGAGCTTAACTATAACGTCCCCGTAACCTTTGTTTTTTTCCATGAATTTCTAAGGTTTTTTAAATGTTAATTTCTAACTATAACGTCCCTGAAACCTGTGGTTTGTTTCAGGGAATTTCTACGTTTTTTAAAATTCTATTTCCTAACTATAACGTCCCTGTAACCGTTGGTTTTTTTCATTGAATATATATATATATATAATTATATGTGTGTATATATATATATATATACGTAATAGTAGTATAATATAACAATATTATAAATATAATTGTATGATAACCTTGACATGTGTCACTGTAGAGTAATGTATGGTGTGGTAAAGTAATCTTTATTGCAATGTACACATTAAGCTATGGGAGGAAGCACAATAGGAGTAGCCAAACAAGCAAAAAGCGCTTTACAGCATAATGTTATTTTCATGCTAGAAAGTTCTGTCCATCCCCTAATGCTGCAAACATAAACCAATTTAGAACACACCCTGTTTTTTACATAAAACATTTTAATCATGCCCAAGGCATCCTTTAAATCATGAAACACATACCAAAAAAGTACTTTGTTACAAACTAAACGAGTCATTACTTAACAGCAGTGCTTTAAATGGGACGGTACTCATGGGTACTAAGTACCGGCGTTTGAGAATTTTCCACCCATCGGTACCGGAACTTCTCTTCAGCCAGGGAGAGTACCGGTAGTCTGATGGACAGCATGGCAGCCTCAGGGTAGGATTATCTCTCAGGGCAGGACATGTGCCGCTCTGCTCCTGAGGAGACTGTTAGGGCACTGAGCCTCTATAAAGGCGCAGATGTTGCTCAAGACTTCACCACTCCGCGTTTTTAAGTGCCGGGTCTAATTCCGTCAATCACTCTATGTGCTTCGTGCCAGGCAGTGTGCCCTGAGGAAAAGAGACCAGGGCAACTTCCTGTGGCCAGGTCGAGTCGAGTGGGGAAGGCTGTGAAAAAGCCAGTAATAGCAGGTTCGACCCGAAGGGGCACAATGTAGACTTCTCCACCTGCCGGGATTGTTTTTTTGTAAAATAGAAATATATCATGTGCCAGCCAAAATGAATTCGTTTGTAAAATGTAAACGTATTAAACATATTGAATGCTCTGCGTGGGTAGCTGAGTGTGCAAGCGCCTGTACTGTGTGCTTGCATTCATAAGGTGTGTTTCTCCAGTGCCCACCGCTATCAGAATGCTGCCAGGGCCCCCACACAGCCCTCAAGCCCAGCTCTGCAAACCCTTTATCACCATCCTGCAGACAACAACCTACAAAGGTAAGGAAGCGGAGGGGCCAGTTAGTGGAGGTGTTGCAGGGATTCTGCACATATACAGAACTATGCGCAGGAAAACGGGACCTCAGTGAATAGGGGTGTACCAACCTACCACATTAGTACCCAAAATCCCAAACCGACTAGCTATAGTGTCTCATTTGTTCTCCGACTAACAGCGAAGCTACCAATGATTAGACAACCCAGAACACGACACTCCCGACTCTCTCAAGAATGGCGGGAGCCAGACAACAACTCTTTCGCTCACTCACTCGTACTTGTCCACAATGCGAGTAATCAGAGTCACGGCTTAGTTTAAAATGTTTATTTTAACTAACGCGCTCTATGGTACAGTACACGTGCCATTACTAGCAGCAAAATGCATAAACACAATATAGTCAGCATTGTCACAATTCCATAGAATATAAACGGGGATATCATTTTGTAAAGACAGTGGAAAAGGGCTACAATACCTACCCACCCTCCCCGTAGTAAGAAATAGTTTATTATAAAAAAGAAGACCTCTGGGCTTTGTCAGCAGACCCCATACCTCAAGGCCTAGATGAAAGGTTTACATCTCAGGACAAACACAGCTCTTCTCTCCGGAAAGGAATCTCTCCAAGTGTGTTAAAACAACATGCAACAACGCAATATCAAAGCACGAGTCTTCAGTACTGCAGCTGTGTGTAGCATGTTATGTCTAGGTGCTAGGGACTGACCAGAACAGAATAACAAGGGGCGTTGTTTATCGACCTTGCACATCGTGTTCAGACTAAACTCCAGGAAAGGCAGAGAACGCGAAAAGCAACCCGTTCCCCTGTGAAAGGCACAAACAAAGTCTTGCAAAAACAAAGTCATGCAGTAGCATGCGCAAAAACAGCATCATGGCAGCGAAGCTCATGTCAACTTAGCAATGTCGAAACCATATAACAGAGGGTGGACCAGTGGAGTTGGTTGATGGTGGGTGGTAACTGGGGGCCCTGGCACCATTGTCTTGGGAAAGAGTTGTCACAATACAGATCATGATTCGGTGGTGTGGGTGTTGCCATTAGGGCTGTTGAATGACCATGTAACTTTATAGGAAGGTAGTGAAGCATCTAGAAGGGAAATGGCTGACCTAGTGAGGGTACAGATGCATTTAGCCTTGTGGCCTGGTGAGAGTTGCCCATTGGAATAGAATCTGCCAGTGGGCCCTTTGTTGCCCCAAGCCTCTCTTTGCCTAGTTTGCACAAGCCTGTCCATGCTGGACCACCAGCTCTCCATTTTATCCAAGCAGTACATGCTAATCGGTGCAAAGGTGAGGGGTGCACTTTTTTGTACAGCTTGCATAGAAGGCACTGCTTTTGTTGTAAATACATCCGGATTGGGCCAGCGTAGTGACTGCACTTGTGCAAAGCAGCTAGCATTGTGCATTTAAAAGTAAAGGTGCACACACTGCACTGGACATGGCAGGCACATACTCATCTACTGCATGCTCTTACTCTGATTGTGCTCAGTGTGTGTGTGTAAACTCTGTCTCTGGAGAAATCCCACCTTATTATTCCAGTGCAAAACATTCAGACCAACGAGTCATGCAGTAAGTGAGTTGCATTCTACAGAGCAGGACAGGATGGGTAAGGAAGACAGGGGATGCACTCCCTCCCCCAACTTATTTTCCAGGAGGCCCTGATCAGATACTGAGCGGAAGGAAGAGGGGAAAGAAAGGACAGGAACAGACAGACGACATGAACTAGTAAGATGCACATTAGATAGTAAGAGGCAGGAGAGAGATACAGATGACAGGGGCATCAAAGAGAGAAAGGGAAATCTAAAGAGTGTGGGGGAGGGGTCAGTCATGAGAGAGAAAAAAAGTGCAAGGAAAGTGAGAAACTGGGCATGAAAGGAGGATGACAAATGGGAATGAGAGAGAAAGCAGAAGCAGTGGAAGGACACTCCCAAAAAAAGGAAGCAGCACTTGGTCCATGCTCCAGGGACGGGGGAAACAGACGAACAGAAAGTGAAGCCAGCACGCGCTGACCAAACAGAAGGCACCAAAGAAGACTGACATTGAAGCCAACGAACGGTAAGCAATGGGTGGGTTCTAAACCCACTATAGGTAAACAAAGTGTCTTTGCAAGTGACTCTCTCATGCGAGACATAAAAAAGCCAGATCCAGCAGCGGGTGCCCGCAATATCCTACACCCCTAAGATCTCACCCACCCAAACACCTCCTAACTCACTAAAACTGTCACTCTCTCTTCACTGACCCAGAGCTCTCAAGTGTACCCGTTCATGCGTGAGCTGCTTATCCAGTCTAGGTTTTCTCTTTGCATTATGGCATTTGTATTCTCGTTGATCCAATTATGAAATCATGACTACAATTCCCAGCATGCAAAGAATTAACCTGGAATGCATGAGATACTTATGGGCGTGGGAAACGTGAGAGCTCTGCTGGGCGCAAGTGAACAAACCCAAATCACACTGCGATTACAAGAGAAACGCTTGGAAGTCACACTGTGCACTACAATGGCGCTACGATGCTGTACTAATAGCAGTCTGGGCGCTGTACACGTGCTAATTAACAGTAACAATACACCCCTAAGTGAGTCCTCTCTCGCAGTCTACCCATGAGTGTGACAAGTGCATCTTGGGACAGGCACTTACACAGGACTCCGCACAGGTATCCAGACCCCTCCTGCCCCCCCCCCCCCCACACACTCCCCTCTCCCCTTCTATCTCCACTGATTGCTTTTCTTTATTCGCCTTCAGCGATCTCTTCAGAGAAATGGAAGTGGTAATACTGTCTTTATCAGAGGAATTATTGGCTTTAGAAGGCAGGTGGAACAAAGGGGCTCCGCTGCAGCCCCCCTGGAGAGGCGGGTAATCTGTGGGGCGCGACGCCCCCTCGCCCGCCGGAGTAATGAAGAGGGGGATTAGCGGCCGCTTCCTGCTCCAGATCCCATCTCTGGAGAGTTATATTGGAGTGATCGGGCGGGGGAGGGGCAGCGCATTTTATCAGGAAGGAAAGGGGATTCCAAGCCCCCCTGCTGCTTAAATGGAGCCAGTAAACCCATTAAAAACAGATTAGGATAATCTGAGCACCGCTTTCATTCGAGCATGCGGTGTCCTCGAAGGGTGGCAATGCTTGTTAAACTGACATAATGACACCCATCAAAGCAGCCCCCCCTCCGCTGAAGAGGTGCCACCCGTCACTGCAGGGCCCGCCCCCACCCCATGCACCAGAGCCTCGGTCAGTACCCGCGGCAGCTGCAGGGGGTGACGCAGAGTGAGGGGTACTCCTTTGAAGGGCACGAGGTGAGGGTGAGTGAGACTCCACGGTAGTGTGTGAGGCGTGTGATGTGGGTCATGAGTGAGACTCCATTGAAGTATGTGAGGCGTGTGATGTGGGTCACTGAAGTGTGTGATGTACATCAGGAGTCAGACTCCAGTGAACTCTAAGAGATAATGAGTGAGACTCCACTAAAGTATGTGAGGCGTGTGATGTCACTCATGAGTGAGACTCCATTGAAGTATGTGAGGCGTGTGATGTGGCTCACTGAAGTGTGTGATGTACATCAGGAGTCAGACTCCAGTGAACTCTGTGAGATAAGGAGTGAGACTCCACTAAAGTATGTGAGGCGTGTGATGTCACTCATGAGTGAGACACCACTGAAGTATGTTAGGCGTGTGATGTGGCTCACTGAAGTGTGTGATGTACATCAGGAGTCAGACTCCAGTGAACTCTGAGATAAGGAGTGAGACTCCACTGAAGTGTGTGATGTGGGACATGAGTGAGACTCCATTGAAGTGTGTGAGGTGTCTAATGTGGGGCATGTGGATCAGGGGCGCAACGGGACCCGAACTTCGGAGGGGGGGGGGCTAACACTCCCAGCCAGGGCTGGCCCTAGCACTGGTCGCAGACGGTGCAACAGTCTTTTTTGGCGCCCCTCCCCCATTTCCTCCTTCTCCATGAATTCCCTCACTACCACTCACCAACAATGCACCTCATCTCTCTATAGCACCTTTCTGACAAACATTTCATTTTTTATTATAGCGCTGCCCATAGTTTCCTCACACTCAGTTCTGTGATCTGCATGGTACACGTTCTTTGTAGCAGGCACATTAACCCTCTGTGCTGTGTGGCTGGCAGGAGTGAGCATGTGAGTGCACGGTGAGCGATGCGACAGTGTGAGAGTAGGGTAAGAGGAGTGACTGCAGGGTGAGTGAGGTGATCGTATGAATTTGGGTGCGGATGTAAGTGCAGAGTGGGACGAATGAATGTATGATTAGTGATGGGCTTGTTTGAGTGAGATTGCAGATTGAGCAGTGAGGGGCACAGGTGAGTGAAGTGTCACAGGAGTGCAGGGTGATTAGTGTGCTCGTGTGACTGCAGGGTGAGGTACAGGGTGAACAGTGCAAGTGCATTGTGAGTGCAGAGTGATCACTGTGAGTGCAGGGTGAGCGGGTGAATGGTGTGAGAGCATGGTGATCAGTGTGAGTGCATTGTGTTCGCTGTGAGTGCAGGGTGAGCGTGAAAGTGAAGGGCGAGAATGAGGAGTGAGTTGTCTGAATGCAGGGTGCATTCCCAGACACTTGAAGTAACTCAGCATGTTATTGACGGGGGCGTAGGGTTTCAGATATAAGTTGAACTATAGCCATTATGGCATTAATCGAGGGTGGAGGAAATAAATAATGTGCTGATCCTGCTACAAACTTCCAGTCTTATAATTAGGGTTGCCAGCTCATTATTTTGATGTCCCAGACGGCACAAAAATAAGCAGTCACGTAAAGCCGTATTTTCAGCACCTATCTATGCATACTTCGAACAGCAAATATAAATGGAAAGCACTTTTAATTGTGTTCTACCACTGCCTGAATGAACCATGACTGATAATTAAAGGGAACAAAGACAGAAAAGTCACATTACAAATGAATATATACTTTTTTGTTTATAACCCCATTTAGTGTTAAGAGGAGGTCTTTGTAGGCTCTTTAAACTACACCTGTCAGGCATTTTTCTTTGGGCAACACTACTTTATATTCCTTTTCATGAAATGCATTCTCACACTAGTAAAAGTAAAATCCAAATGTAAGGAATAGGCAGAGTAGGGTCCCAGGGGGTACTGGAACCAGAAAAAAAACTAAGCCTCGGTACCAGTTTAGCAAGGTATGTAAATATGTAAATGGTCTTTAAAGACCTGTGAAAAACTTGGGCGTGCCGGAGATAAGACTCCAGACACTGCCCAGCCGAGCCCACAGCAGCTTGAGCTGCAGCAGCCCGGGCTGACACACACGAAAAGGGGGGGGGGAGGGGGGCGGAAGCCCTTTCAGCCCTATGGGCGCCTTATGTGGATGACTCCATTGAAGTGTGAGGCGTGTGATGTGGGGCATGAGTGAGACTCCGCTGAAGTGTGTGATGTGTGTGATGTAAAGCAGGAGTGAGACTCCAGTCAAGTCTGTGAGATAAGGAGTGAGACTTCATTGAAGTGTGAGGCGTGTGATGTGGGGCATGAGTGAGACTCCATTAAAGTGTGTGAGGCCTGTGATGTGCGGCATGAGTGAGACTCCACTGAAGTGTGTGAGGTGTGTGATGTAAAGCAGGAGTGAGACTCCAGTGAAGTTTGTGAGATAAGGAGGGAGACTCCATTGAAGTGTGAGGCTTGTGATGTGGGGCATGAGTGGGACTCCATTGAAGTGTGAGGCGTGTGATGTGGGGCATGAGTGAGACTCCCCTGAAGTGTGTGATGTGTGTGATGTAAAGCAGGAGTGAGACTCCAGTGAAGTCTGTGAGATAAGGAGGGAGACTCCATTGAAGTGTGAGGCGTGTGATGTGGGGCATGAGTGGGACTCCACTGAAGTGTGTGAGGTGTGTGATGTGGGGCATGAGTGAGACTCCACTGAAGTGTGTGATGTGTGTGATGTAAAGCAGGAGTGAGGCTCCACTGAAATTTGGGAGATAAGGAGTGAGACTCCATTGAAGCGTGAGGCGTGTGATGTGGTACATGAGTGAGACTCCATTGAAGTGTGAGGCGTGTGATGTGGTGCATGAGTGAGACTCCACTGAAGTGTGTGAGGTATGAGATGTAAAGCAGGAGCGAGACTCCAGTGAAGTCTGTGAGATAAGGAGTCAGACTCCATTGAAGTGTGTGAGGCGTGTGATGTGGGGCATGAGTGAGACTCCATTGAAGTGTGTGAGCCGTGTGATGTGGGGCATGAGTGAGACTCCAATGAAGTGTGCGAGGTGTGTGATGTAAAGCAGGAGTGAGACTCCAGTGAAGTCTGTGAGATAAGGAGTGAGACTCCATTGAAGTGTGAGGTGTGTGATGTGGGACATGAGTGAGGCTCCATTGAAGTGTGAGGCGTGTGATGTGGTGCATGAGTGAGACTCCACTGAAGTGTGTGAGGTATGAGATGTAAAGCAGGAGCGAGACTCCAGTGAAGTCTGTGAGATAAGGAGTCAGACTCCATTAAAGTGTGTGAGGCATGTGATGTGGGGTATGAGTGAGACTCCATTGAAGTGTGTGAGATAAGGAGTGAGACTCCATTGAAGTGCGAGGCGTGTGATGTGGGGCATGACTGAGACTCCACTGCAGTGTGTGAGGTGTGTGATGTAAAGCAGGAGTGAGACTCCAGTGAAGTCTGTGAGATAAGGAGTGAGACTCCATTGAAGTGTGAGGCGAGTGATGTGGGGCTTGAGTGAGACTCCATTGAAGTGTGTGAGGCGTGTGATGTGGGGTATGAGTGAGACTCCATTGAAGTGGGAGGCGTGTGATGTGGGTCATGAGTTAGACTCCACTGAAGTGTGTGAGGCATGTGATGTGGGGCATGAGTGAGACTCCACTGAAGTGTGTGAGGTGTGTGATGTAAAGCAGGAGTGAGACTCCAGTGAAGTCTGTGAGATAAGGAGTGAGACTCCATTGAAGTGTGAGGCGTGTGATGTGGGGCATGAGTGAGACTCCACTGAAGTGTGTGAGGTGTGTGATGTGGGGCATGAGTGAGACTCCACTGAAGTGTGTGATGTAAAGCAGGAGTGAGACTCCAGTGAAGTCTGTGAGATAAGGAGTGAGACTCCATTGAAGTGTGAGGCGTGTGATGTGGGGCATGAGTGGGACTCCACTGAAGTGGGAGGCGTGTGATGTGGGGTATGAGTGAGATTCCACTGAAGTGTGTGATGTAAAGCAGGAGTGAGACTCCAGTGAAGTCTGTGAGATAAGGAGTCAGCCTCCATTGAATTGTGAGGTGTGTGATGTGTGTCATGAGTGAGACTCCATTGAAGTATGTGAGGCGTATGATGTGGGTCATGAGTTAGACTCCATTGAAGTGTGTGAGGCGTGTGATGTGGGGCATGAGTTAGACTCCACTGAAGTGTGTGAGGTGTGTGATGTGGGGCATGAGTTAGACTCCACTGAAGTGTGTGAGGCGTGTGAAGTTGGACATGAGTGAAACTCCATTGAAGTGTGTGAGGCGTGTAAGGTGGGACATACTTGAATTAATTACCGGTAATCTTCATTCCAGTTGTTCTGCAATATTAAGACCTGGTTGCAATTACTTAATAAAACACCGACTGTGCATATTAGCAGGCCTTCACGAGTATTATTTTTCATATTATAAACTTGCTATAATATATTATAGTTATTTAGAGAAGCTTGGGTAATCATTTAGGATGACTGTGACGGGTAATATTCATTACTACGAGTCATAGTTTGAGAAGAAAGAAAAAAAACAAGCATTTGCAATGCAATAGGTCTTGCATTTGCGAGAGTTTAAGCTACTGGCATTGTAAATGCCAACGCCTTTTATTTATCTGTTTTGATAATTAACACATTATTAAAAGGCATTGTCATTTACAATGCCAATAGCTCAAACTCTTGTAAATGCGAGACCTATTTAGTTTCAAAGAAGCAGCCGCCATTGTCCCGGGCTGCTTTTTTTGTTGTTGTACCGAGTTTTATTTAGTGCGAACTTGACCCGAAGGAATCTGGCATCAGAGCGATTTACACGAGCACCAGTTGTGTTACATGAGGACACATTCATTTTTGTTAGGCACATGAAGATTAAGTGATTTGCCCAGAATCATAGGATGTTGCGCGTCCTTGCCGAGACTCCAGATTTGAGGTCGACCGCCCTAGCCGTTAGGCCTCTCTCTCTCTTGCTTGGAAAGTGAAAGCACGAATGGCGCGCTGAATGTTGCAGGAAGGTAAAAAGCAACAGGAGTATGACCCATAGACCAGGTTGAGATCTGGGTAACTAAGCGTAATTTACAACAATGTCTCAACCGGATTCAATGAGGAAGGCAAATGCATATGTATGTACACAACATTACAAGGCAGACGCAAAAAGGGGAGACTCCCGGTCTTCTTTCAAAAGTGCTCATGGCATCATATATTTAAAATCTCAGTTTATACAAGACAGTTATAACAGCACTGTAAGCATAAATTGCGAAGGCAACCCAAGAGGACTTAGTGCACGTTGTGCTCGTGATGCAATAAGTGGCGGCGCAAGTGACAAGTGAAAAACACAGCGGAAGACGCAAGGCGACAAAGTGAAGAAAAAATATATGTACAAGAATCAATGGTTCAGTAGATATTGGTCATCTTAGTAATTTAGACAAGATATTTAATTTTATGAACCAAAGCTGAATGTGCGCCGTAAGTTGCGCTGTAAGATCGGTCGACGGCGTTTCGATCCTATTTAGTCAGGATCATCTTCAGGACCTGGTTGGCAAAAATTTTTTGGGTGCTGTACGGTGACAAGGACAGGCTAACTGGTATGTCCACAGGTTGATTGCGCTGGGCCCGGAGAAGGTACCTTGAGGGAAAAGGGTATGGATCCGGATTGATCGGCCGAGACCGCACACAAGCGTGGCGGCCAGGACCTAATTACAGTGTCTCTGCGGCATCGTGATTCATTCACGGATCTGATTCCTCCTCTTTCAAGGTACCCTTTCCGGGACCAGTTTAGGGTTTCGGGCTCCCGACCCTGCGAGCCATACCCTTTTCCCTCAAGGTACCTTCTCCGGGCCCAGCGCATTGGATCGGGCACCCGACCCTGCTGCTTACTTCCTCAAGCTGTATTGCGGAGGATACCATGTTTAACGATTCAACTCAGTAGATGCGCTTTGTCTCCACACCGGATCTGTGATTTCCTCTCTCTCACACCGGTCGATCCCACACCCAACGTTTGGACTCAGCCACACTGTATACACGGGACCACCTTCCACACGGGTCCATCAATCAACCTGTGGACATACCAGTTAGCCTGTCCTTGTCACCGTACAGCACCCAAAAATTTTTTGGCAACCCGGTCCTGAAGATGATCCTGACTAAATAGGATCGAAACGCCGTCGACCGATCTTACAGCGCAACTTACGGCGCACATTCAGCTTTGGTTCATAAAATTAAATATCTTGTCTAAATTACTAAGATGACCAATATCTACTGAACCATTGATTCTTGTACATATATTTTTTCTTCACTTTGTCACCTTGCGTCTTCCGCTGTGTTTTTCACTTGTCACTTGCGCCGCCACTTATTGCATCACGAGCACAACGTGCACTAAGTCCTCTTGGGTTGCCTTCGCAATTTATGCTTACAGTGCTGTTATAACTGTTGTATAAACTGAGATTTTAAATATATGATGCCATGAGCACTTTTGAAAGAAGACCGGGAGACTCCCCTTTTTTGCGTCTGCCTTGTAATGTTGTGTACATACATATGCAATTGCCTTCCTCATTGAATCCGGTTGAGACATCGTTGTAAATTACGAATGTTGCAGGAAAGCATGTCGTGCCTGCAGTAGGAGAAACTCATTAAAGAAAATAGTGCTTACAGACTAAAGAAGACGTACAGTGTAACAACCGAAGTTAAAGGGCCAGTCCTCATGGGAGGTTACAAATGAAGATAAGGCGGTACTAAGGAGGGACTAACAAGCCTATTAACGAATCAGAAGCCAGCATTTACGAAGGACAATGACACAAGCCAATGACAAATATGGACATAGAGTGGGCGGTGCTTCAAGTCCATACTCCAGTACAGCATGCCTCGCAGAGCATCGCAATTGCTGCCCAGGCTCGACCTAAAAATGTGTTGGTCCTGCAAACTCTGTTATCATTTGCAATGCAATAGGTCTCGCATTTACGAGAGTTTGAGATATTGGCATTGTAAATAACAATGCCTTTTATTTATGTGTTGTTTTTAAAACAGATAAATAAAAGGCATTGTCATTTACAATGACCTATTGCATTGCAAATGCGTGCTAAAAAAATGTAAAAAAGCGTTAGGATGGACCGTGTCCTGCCTACAACAGCAGGCAGGAGGACAAAGCTATTTGAAAAAATAGTGCTCGGAGGCTGTAATTAAAACCTACCGAGTAACAACACACATAATAGGAGGTGTTGCCATGGGAGGTTACAAAATGTGACAAGGCAGTACTAAGCAGGGACTACTAAGCCTCTTGACCAATGAACAGCCACAGTTTACAGTGGACAATGACACAAGCCAATGAAAAATATGGGCGGAGAGTGGGCGGAGCTTCAAGTCCCTACCTGAATACACCATGCCTCACAGAGCAACGTATGCCCTGCCCAGGCTCGACCTAAAAAAAAAAAACACACACACTCTCTCTCTCTCTCACTCTCTCTATCACATTTTAAACAAAAAAAACACTGAAATTCACCAGTTATAGTTATTTCAAGTAACTATAACTCACACCCTTGCCATGCACCCTGTCATCAGGTTACCCCTCCCCTGTCCCCTTATAACATATATATTTTTTTAATTTTGAGGATACGGCGACCGAGTCCCCATGTCCTTATACAGCAGCTGCAACATTTCTCCTCATGTTGCGGCCAGCCAATCAGAGTGCGATCTCACACAGGACTCGCAGGAGCTAGACAGCAGATGGATAAAGAGGCCTTCTCAGTCAATCAGATTGCTCTATTATTATTTAGTGTTGCATGCTCGTGGAACTCTTGTGAGAGTCTCGTGAACCCAAATGTCCAGCCATACATACATTTTGAACCTTAATTTCTCAGAAACTACTGAACACATTTATATGTTCTAGTTAGGACCACTTTTCCATACGAAAAGCATATTTTGGTTTGCTAAAAGCTTTGGTATTGTGTGACAAATCTTACAAAACTTTGCAAAAAACAAAAGTTCATCCACCTCAGGCCCTGCGCCCATCCAGGACGCGGGTGCCCTACCCTCTAATTCACACTGCCTTCGGCCATCAGCAGTGTGGTGTTGGGCACCCAACCCCATGCCTGCACGGTGATGGGCATCTTACTTTACGTTAAGAAACCATTGAAATTCACTGGAAAAAAACAAGGTTAAAATGATGTTATAGTCAAGTACTGTAATAATGTCCTACTTTATATTTTTTTTAAAACCTTAGAAATTCGCAAAAAAAAAAACCAAAGAATATAGGGACATTATATTTAGGTGAAAATATCAGTTAAAACATGTCGATTTAAACTAACAAAACCACTGAAATTCACCAGTTATCTGAAGCAGCTAGCTATAACCTGTGCCCTAAAGTAACTATACCTCCCACCCTCGCCATGCACTGCTAATTACCTCCCATATTACATCACTCATGAGATGTTCCATGACATCATTGATAGCATCACAGCAAGATCTGAAATTGCATCACTGATGACAACACTGTGCATGGCGGGGCGTAAAATATGTATAGATACTTTTGGGTTCAGGTGACTATATACATTTTATCAGTTTAGGTTAAGGAATACAGGATGTTACGTAATTAGAGACTTTGATTTATAGGAATTGAGAAACGAGGAGTTCCGTGAGGGATTCTGGGTAAAGGTATATGGAAATATGAAAAAAACAGAGTGAAAAGAGTCTGTGTGACGAGGCAAGGCCTTAATTATGATGACTGTGAGGAGGAAGAGGCGGAAGGAATGAGTAATACTCCATTGAAGTGTATTAAACATGTGACTCAGGCAATGAGGTGTTATGTGGAACACAAGTGAAATTCCACTGAAGTGCATGAGGCTTGTGATGTGGGACGTGAGTGAGCCTCCATTGAAGTACATGAGGCTTGTGATGTGGGACATGAGTGATCCTCCATTGAAGTGATGAGTGGTGTGATGTGGGACATGAGTGAGCCTCCATTGAAGTGATGAGGGGTGTGATGTGGGACATGAGTGAGCCTCCATTGAAGTGATGAGGGGTGTGATGTGGGATGTGAGTAAGCCTCCATTGAAGTGATGAGCGGTGTGATGTGGGATATGAGTGAGTCTTCATTGAAGTGATCTGTGGTGTGATGTGCCACATGAGTGAGGCTTCATTGAAGTGATGAGCGGTGTGATGTGGGACGTGAGTGAGCCTTCATTGAAGTTCATGAGGCTTGTGATGTGGGACATGAATGAGTCTCCATTGAAGTGATGAGCGGTGTGATGTGGGACATGAGTGATCCTCCATTGAAGTGATGAGCGGTGTCATGTGGGGCATGAGTGAGCCTCCATTGAAGCGATGAGTGGTGTGATGTGGGAAATGAGTGGGCCTTCATTGTAGTGATGAGCGGTGTGACGTGGGGCATGAGTGAGCCTCCAGTGAAGCAATGAGTGGTGTGATGTGGGACATGAATGAGCCTCCATTGTAGTGATGAGCGGTGTGACGTGGGGCATGAGTAAGCCTCCATTGAAGCGATGAGCGGTGTGATGTGGGGCATGAGTGATCCTCAGTTGAAGTGATGAGCAGTGTGATGGGGGCATGAGTGAGCCTCCATTGAAGCGATGAGCTGTGTGATGAGGGGCATGAGTGAGCCTCCATTGAATTGATGGATGGTGTGATTTGGGGCATGACTGAGCCTCCACTGAAGTGCATGAGGCATCTGATGTGTGATATGAGTGAAGCAAACCAATGCAAATAACAAGGACCCCCTGCAAAACCACTTAAGATTCCTAGGGCAGGGCAGACATGCAGTAGAGAAACAACCCCAAGGCAAAGAGTAGTCTGTGAAAATCAACAGACCATATTAACTACTAACATGCAACACTGAAACAATGACCTCAGTGTAAACTGAATGAATATTTTAAAAAGTTCATTTCTTTAATTCAAATATGATAAAAGTAAGTCCAAACATGATTCATTTGAAAATATAAATTGAAACATTCTTATATACATATGCACATAAATGACAAAAAAGACAAAACGTATACATGACAGAAGATCACTAAAATAATCCAATTAACACACAACTGTATCAATGTGATCAAAACAGATAACAACAGACGTATAACACAAAAGTGATGAAAAGGTGGCTGTATGATGAGCGGTGTGACGTGGGGCATGAGTGAGCCTTCATTGTAGTGATGAGCGGTGTGACGTGGGGCATGAGTGAGCCTTCATTGTAGTGATGAGCGGTGTGACGTGGGGCATGAGTGATCCTCCGTTGAAGTGATGAGCAGTGTGATGGGGGGCATGAGTGAGCCTCCATTGAAGCGATGAGCTGTGTGATGTGGGGCATGAGTGAGCCTCCATTGAAGTGATGGATGGTGTGATTTGGGGCATGAATGAGCCTCCACTGAAGTGCATGAGGCATCTGATGTGTGATATGAGTGAAGCAAACACAAGGAGATGATGGAAGGAATGCTGTTACTTTTCAAACACTCACCCCCAGTCACAGATCTGGGTTGAATCCATCATCGTTCTTTAGCTCACTTTGCCAACTCAGTTCAGACCCAGCTATATGCAAATCAGTCTTGACCCTGTGCCTCATGGGAACAGTCCAGCCCGAACTGCCAAGCCAGGTCTTCCCTGAACCGGAAACAAGCATCCTGGGACCGGTTTCGGGGTAACACCCCTCATCAGCCAGGCTAGCTTGAATCCAGTGGCAAAGTGAGCAAGGGACACACGTCTGGGCATACCCTGCCAACTTAGGCCGAACAAAGCAAACACAAGAAGATGATGGACGGAGCGCTGTAACTTTTCAGACACTCACCCCCAGTCACAGATCTGGGTTGAATCCATCATCGTTCTTTAGCTCACTTCGCCACCTCAGTTCAGACCCAGCTATTTGCAAATCAGTCTTTACCCTGTGCCTCATGGTAACAGTCCAGCCCGAACTGCCAAGCCATGTCTTCCCTGGACCGGTAACAAACATCCTGGGACCGGTTTCGGGGTAACACCCTCATCAGCCAGGCTAGCTTGAATCCAGTGGCAAAGTGAGCAAGGGACCCATGTCTGGGCATAACCTGCCAACTTAGGGCGAACAAAACAAACACAAGGAGATGATGGAGTGAGCCTCCATTGAAGTGATGAGCGGTGTGATGTGGGACATGAATGAGCCTCCATTGAAGTGATGAGTGGTGTGATGTGGGACGTGAGTGAGCCTCCTTTGAAGTGATGAGCAGTGTGATGTGGGACATGAGTGGGTCTCCATTGAAGTGATGAGCAGTGTGATGTGGGACATGAGTGAGCCTCCATTGAAGTGATAAGCAGTGTGATGTGGGACATGAGTGAGCCTCCATTGAAGTGATGATTGGCGTGATGGGGGCTTGAGTGAGCCTCCATTGAAGTACATGAGGCTTGTGATGTGGGACATGAGTGATCCTCCATTGAAGTGATGAGTGGTGTGATGTGGGGCACAAGTGAAATTCCACTGAAGTGCATGATGCTTGTGATGTGGGACATGAGTGAGCCTCCATTGAAGTGATGAGGGGTGTGATGTGGGATGTGAGTAAGCCTCCATTGAAGTGATGAGCGGTGTGATGTGGGATATGAGTGAGTCTTCATTGAAGTGATCTGTGGTGTGATGTGCCACATGAGTGAGGCTTCATTGAAGTGATGAGCGGTGTGATGTGGGACGTGAGTGAGCCTTCATTGAAGTTCATGAGGCTTGTGATGTGGGACATGAATGAGTCTCCATTGAAGTGATGAGCGGTGTGATGTGGGACATGAGTGATCCTCCATTGAAGTGATGAGCGGTGTCATGTGGGGCATGAGTGAGCCTCCATTGAAGCGATGAGCGGTGTGATGTGGGAAATGAGTGGGCCTTCATTGTAGTGATGAGTGGTGTGACGTGGGGCATGAGTGAGCCTCCAGTGAAGCAATGAGTGGTGTGATGTGGGACATGAATGAGCCTCCATTGTAGTGATGAGCGGTGTGACGTGGGGCATGAGTGAGCCTCCATTGAAGCGATGAGCGGTGTGATGTGGGGCATGAGTGATCCTCCGTTGAAGTGATGAGCAGTGTGATGGGGGCATGAGTGAGCCTCCATTGAAGCGATGAGCTGTGTGATGAGGGGCATGAGTGAGCCTCCATTGAATTGATGGATGGTGTGATTTGGGGCATGACTGAGCCTCCACTGAAGTGCATGAGGCATCTGATGTGTGATATGAGTGAAGCAAACCAATGCAAATAACAAGGACCCCTGCAAAACCACTTAAGATTCCTAGGGCAGGGCAGATATGCAGTAGAGAAACAACCCCTAGGCAATGAGTAGTCTGTGAAAATCAACAGACCATATTAACTAGTAACATGCAACACTGAAACAATGACCTCAGTGTAAACTGAATGAATATTTTAAAAAGTTCATTTCTTTAATTCAAATATGATAAAAGTAAGTCCAAACATGATTCATTTGAAAATATAAATTGAAACATTCTTATATACATATGCACATAAATGACAAAAAAGACAAAACGTATACATGACAGAAGATCACTAAAATAATCCAATTAACACACAACTGTATCAATGTGATCAAAACAGATAACAACAGACGTATAACACAAAAGTGATGAAAAGGTGGCTGTATGATGAGCGGTGTGACGTGGGGCATGAGTGAGCCTCCATTGAAGCGATGAGCGGTGTGATGTGGGGCATAAGTGATCCTCCATTGAAGTGATGTGTGGCGTGATGTGGGACATGAGTGAGCCTCCATTGAAGTGATGAGCGGTGTCATGTGGGGCATGAGTGAGCCTCCATTGAAGCAATGAGCGGTGTGATGTGGGACATGAGTGAGTCTCCATTGAAGCAATGAGCGGTGTGATGTGGGACATGAGTGAGCCTTCATTGTAGTGATGAGCGGTGTGACGTGGGGCATGAGTGAGCCTCCATTGAAGTGATGAGCAGTGTGATGGGGGCATGAGCGAGCCTCCATTGAAGCGATGAGCTGTGTGATGTGGGGCATGAGTCAGCCTCCATTGAATTGATGGATGGTGTGATTTGGGGCATGACTGAGCCTCCACTGAAGTGCATGAGGCATCTGATGTGTGATATGAGTGAAGCAAACACAAGGAGATGATGGACGGAATGCTTTAACTTTTCAAACACTCACCCCCAGTCACAGAACTGGGTTGAATCCATCATCGTTCTTTAGCTCACTTTGCCACCTCAGTTCAGACCCAGCTATATGCAAATCAGTCTTGACGCTGTGCCTCATGGGAACAGTCCAACCCGAACTGCCAAGCCAGGTCTTTCCTGTACCGGAAACAAGCATCCTGGGACCGGTTTCGGGGTAACACCCCTCATCAGCCAGGCTAGCTTGAATCCAGTGGCAAAGTGAGCAAGGGACCCACGTCTGGGCATTGCCTGCCAACTTAGGGTGAACAAAGCAAGCACAAGGAGATGATGGACGGAGCGCTGAAACATTTCAGACACTCACCCCCAGTTACAGATCTTGGTTGAATCCATCATCGTTCTTTAGCTCACTTCACCACCTCAGTTCAGACCCAGCTATATGCAAATCAGTCTTGACCCTGTGCCTCATGGGAATAGTCCAGCCCGAACTGCCAAGCCAGGTCTTCCCTGAACCGGAAACAAGCATCCTGGGACCGGTTTTGGGGTAACACCCCTCATCAGCGAGGCTAGCTTGAATCCAGTGGCAAAGTGAGCAAGGGACCCACGTTTGGGCATACCCTGCCAACTTAGGGCGAACAAAGCAAACACAAGGAGATGATGGAGTGAGCCTCCATTGAAGTGATGAGCGGTGTGATGTGGGACATGAATGAGCCTCCATTGAAGTGATCAGTGGCGTGATTTGGGACGTGAGTGAGCCTCCTTTGAAGTGATGAGCGGTGTGATGTGGGACATGAGTGGGCCTCCATTGAAGTGATGAGCTGTGTGATGTGGGACATGAGTGAGCCTCCATTGAAGTGATGAGCTGTGTGATGTGGGACATGAGTGAGCCTCCATTGAAGTGATGAGTGGCGTGATGGGGGCATGAGTGAGCCTCCATTGAAGTGATGGATGGTGTGATTTGGGGCATGAATGAGCCTCCACTGAAGTGCATGAGGCATCTGATGTGTGATATGAGTGAAGCAAACACAAGGAGATGATGGACGGAATGCTGTTACTTTTCAAACACTCACCCCCAGTCACAGATCTGGGTTGAATCCATCATCGTTCTTTAGCTCACTTTGCCAACTCAGTTCAGACCCAGCTATATGCAAATCAGTCTTGACCCTGTGCCTCATGGGAACAGTCCAGCCCGAACTGCCAAGCCAGGTCTTCCCTGAACCGGAAACAAGCATCCTGGGACCGGTTTCGGGGTAACACCCTCATCAGCCAGGCTAGCTTGAATCCAGTGGCAAAGTGAGCAAGGGACACACGTCTGGGCATACCCTGCCAACTTAGGCCGAACAAAGCAAACACAAGAAGATGATGGACGGAGCGCTGTAACTTTTCAGACACTCACCCCCAGTCACAGATCTGGGTTGAATCCATCATCGTTCTTTAGCTCACTTCGCCACCTCAGTTCAGACCCAGCTATATGCAAATCAGTCTTTACCCTGTGCCTCATGGTAACAGTCCAGCCCGAACTGCCAAGCCATGTCTTCCCTGGACCGGTAACAAACATCCTGGGACCGGTTTCGGGGTAACACCCCTCATCAGCCAGGCTAGCTTGAATCCAGTGGCAAAGTGAGCAAGGGACCCATGTCTGGGCATAACCTGCCAACTTAGGGCGAACAAAACAAACACAAGGAGATGATGGAGTGAGCCTCCATTGAAGTGATGAGCGGTGTGATGTGGGACATGAATGAGCCTCCATTGAAGTGATGAGTGGTGTGATGTGGGACGTGAGTGAGCCTCCTTTGAAGTGATGAGCAGTGTGATGTGGGACATGAGTGGGTCTCCATTGAAGTGATGAGCAGTGTGATGTGGGACATGAGTGAGCCTCCATTGAAGTGATAAGCAGTGTGATGTGGGACATGAGTGAGCCTCCATTGAAGTGATGATTGGCGTGATGGGGGCTTGAGTGAGCCTCCATTGAAGTACATGAGGCTTGTGATGTGGGACATGAGTGATCCTCCATTGAAGTGATGAGTGGTGTGATGTGGGGCACAAGTGAAATTCCACTGAAGTGCATGATGCTTGTGATGTGGGACATGAGTGAGCCTCCATTGAAGTGATGAGGGGTGTGATGTGGGATGTGAGTAAGCCTCCATTGAAGTGATGAGCGGTGTGATGTGGGATATGAGTGAGTCTTCATTGAAGTGATCTGTGGTGTGATGTGCCACATGAGTGAGGCTTCATTGAAGTGATGAGCGGTGTGATGTGGGACGTGAGTGAGCCTTCATTGAAGTTCATGAGGCTTGTGATGTGGGACATGAATGAGTCTCCATTGAAGTGATGAGCGGTGTGATGTGGGACATGAGTGATCCTCCATTGAAGTGATGAGCGGTGTCATGTGGGGCATGAGTGAGCCTCCATTGAAGCGATGAGCGGTGTGATGTGGGAAATGAGTGGGCCTTCATTGTAGTGATGAGTGGTGTGACGTGGGGCATGAGTGAGCCTCCAGTGAAGCAATGAGTGGTGTGATGTGGGACATGAATGAGCCTCCATTGTAGTGATGAGCGGTGTGACGTGGGGCATGAGTGAGCCTCCATTGAAGCGATGAGCGGTGTGATGTGGGGCATGAGTGATCCTCCGTTGAAGTGATGAGCAGTGTGATGGGGGCATGAGTGAGCCTCCATTGAAGCGATGAGCTGTGTGATGAGGGGCATGAGTGAGCCTCCATTGAATTGATGGATGGTGTGATTTGGGGCATGACTGAGCCTCCACTGAAGTGCATGAGGCATCTGATGTGTGATATGAGTGAAGCAAACCAATGCAAATAACAAGGACCCCTGCAAAACCACTTAAGATTCCTAGGGCAGGGCAGATATGCAGTAGAGAAACAACCCCTAGGCAATGAGTAGTCTGTGAAAATCAACAGACCATATTAACTAGTAACATGCAACACTGAAACAATGACCTCAGTGTAAACTGAATGAATATTTTAAAAAGTTCATTTCTTTAATTCAAATATGATAAAAGTAAGTCCAAACATGATTCATTTGAAAATATAAATTGAAACATTCTTATATACATATGCACATAAATGACAAAAAGACAAAACGTATACATGACAGAAGATCACTAAAATAATCCAATTAACACACAACTGTATCAATGTGATCAAAACAGATAACAACAGACGTATAACACAAAAGTGATGAAAAGGTGGCTGTATGATGAGCGGTGTGACGTGGGGCATGAGTGAGCCTCCATTGAAGCGATGAGCGGTGTGATGTGGGGCATAAGTGATCCTCCATTGAAGTGATGTGTGGCGTGATGTGGGACATGAGTGAGCCTCCATTGAAGTGATGAGCGGTGTCATGTGGGGCATGAGTGAGCCTCCATTGAAGCAATGAGCGGTGTGATGTGGGACATGAGTGAGTCTCCATTGAAGCAATGAGCGGTGTGATGTGGGACATGAGTGAGCCTTCATTGTAGTGATGAGCGGTGTGACGTGGGGCATGAGTGAGCCTCCATTGAAGTGATGAGCAGTGTGATGGGGGCATGAGCGAGCCTCCATTGAAGCGATGAGCTGTGTGATGTGGGGCATGAGTCAGCCTCCATTGAATTGATGGATGGTGTGATTTGGGGCATGACTGAGCCTCCACTGAAGTGCATGAGGCATCTGATGTGTGATATGAGTGAAGCAAACACAAGGAGATGATGGACGGAATGCTTTAACTTTTCAAACACTCACCCCCAGTCACAGAACTGGGTTGAATCCATCATCGTTCTTTAGCTCACTTTGCCACCTCAGTTCAGACCCAGCTATATGCAAATCAGTCTTGACGCTGTGCCTCATGGGAACAGTCCAACCCGAACTGCCAAGCCAGGTCTTTCCTGTACCGGAAACAAGCATCCTGGGACCGGTTTCGGGGTAACACCCCTCATCAGCCAGGCTAGCTTGAATCCAGTGGCAAAGTGAGCAAGGGACCCACGTCTGGGCATTGCCTGCCAACTTAGGGTGAACAAAGCAAGCACAAGGAGATGATGGACGGAGCGCTGAAACATTTCAGACACTCACCCCCAGTTACAGATCTTGGTTGAATCCATCATCGTTCTTTAGCTCACTTCACCACCTCAGTTCAGACCCAGCTATATGCAAATCAGTCTTGACCCTGTGCCTCATGGGAATAGTCCAGCCCGAACTGCCAAGCCAGGTCTTCCCTGAACCGAAAACAAGCATCCTGGGACCGGTTTTGGGGTAACACCCCTCATCAGCGAGGCTAGCTTGAATCCAGTGGCAAAGTGAGCAAGGGACCCACGTTTGGGCATACCCTGCCAACTTAGGGCGAACAAAGCAAACACAAGGAGATGATGGAGTGAGCCTCCATTGAAGTGATGAGCGGTGTGATGTGGGACATGAATGAGCCTCCATTGAAGTGATCAGTGGCGTGATTTGGGACGTGAGTGAGCCTCCTTTGAAGTGATGAGCGGTGTGATGTGGGACATGAGTGGGCCTCCATTGAAGTGATGAGCTGTGTGATGTGGGACATGAGTGAGCCTCCATTGAAGTGATGAGCTGTGTGATGTGGGACATGAGTGAGCCTCCATTGAAGTGATGAGTGGCGTGATGGGGGCATGAGTGAGCCTCCATTGAAGTGATGGATGGTGTGATTTGGGGCATGAATGAGCCTCCACTGAAGTGCATGAGGCATCTGATGTGTGATATGAGTGAAGCAAACACAAGGAGATGATGGACGGAATGCTGTTACTTTTCAAACACTCACCCCCAGTCACAGATCTGGGTTGAATCCATCATCGTTCTTTAGCTCACTTTGCCAACTCAGTTCAGACCCAGCTATATGCAAATCAGTCTTGACTCTGTGCCTCATGGGAACAGTCCAGCCCGAACTGCCAAGCCAGGTCTTCCCTGAACCGGAAACAAGCATCCTGGGACCGGTTTCGGGGTAACACCCTCATCAGCCAGGCTAGCTTGAATCCAGTGGCAAAGTGAGCAAGGGACACACGTCTGGGCATACCCTGCCAACTTAGGCCGAACAAAGCAAACACAAGAAGATGATGGACGGAGCGCTGTAACTTTTCAGACACTCACCCCCAGTCACAGATCTGGGTTGAATCCATCATCGTTCTTTAGCTCACTTCGCCACCTCAGTTCAGACCCAGCTATATGCAAATCAGTCTTTACCCTGTGCCTCATGGTAACAGTCCAGCCCGAACTGCCAAGCCATGTCTTCCCTGGACCGGTAACAAACATCCTGGGACCGGTTTCGGGGTAACACCCCTCATCAGCCAGGCTAGCTTGAATCCAGTGGCAAAGTGAGCAAGGGACCCATGTCTGGGCATAACCTGCCAACTTAGGGCGAACAAAACAAACACAAGGAGATGATGGAGTGAGCCTCCATTGAAGTGATGAGCGGTGTGATGTGGGACATGAATGAGCCTCCATTGAAGTGATGAGTGGTGTGATGTGGGACGTGAGTGAGCCTCCTTTGAAGTGATGAGCAGTGTGATGTGGGACATGAGTGGGTCTCCATTGAAGTGATGAGCAGTGTGATGTGGGACATGAGTGAGCCTCCATTGAAGTGATAAGCAGTGTGATGTGGGACATGAGTGAGCCTCCATTGAAGTGATGATTGGCGTGATGGGGGCTTGAGTGAGCCTCCATTGAAGTACATGAGGCTTGTGATGTGGGACATGAGTGATCCTCCATTGAAGTGATGAGTGGTGTGATGTGGGGCACAAGTGAAATTCCACTGAAGTGCATGATGCTTGTGATGTGGGACATGAGTGAGCCTCCATTGAAGTGATGAGGGGTGTGATGTGGGATGTGAGTAAGCCTCCATTGAAGTGATGAGCGGTGTGATGTGGGATATGAGTGAGTCTTCATTGAAGTGATCTGTGGTGTGATGTGCCACATGAGTGAGGCTTCATTGAAGTGATGAGCGGTGTGATGTGGGACGTGAGTGAGCCTTCATTGAAGTTCATGAGGCTTGTGATGTGGGACATGAATGAGTCTCCATTGAAGTGATGAGCGGTGTGATGTGGGACATGAGTGATCCTCCATTGAAGTGATGAGCGGTGTCATGTGGGGCATGAGTGAGCCTCCATTGAAGCGATGAGCGGTGTGATGTGGGAAATGAGTGGGCCTTCATTGTAGTGATGAGTGGTGTGACGTGGGGCATGAGTGAGCCTCCAGTGAAGCAATGAGTGGTGTGATGTGGGACATGAATGAGCCTCCATTGTAGTGATGAGCGGTGTGACGTGGGGCATGAGTGAGCCTCCATTGAAGCGATGAGCGGTGTGATGTGGGGCATGAGTGATCCTCCGTTGAAGTGATGAGCAGTGTGATGGGGGCATGAGTGAGCCTCCATTGAAGCGATGAGCTGTGTGATGAGGGGCATGAGTGAGCCTCCATTGAATTGATGGATGGTGTGATTTGGGGCATGACTGAGCCTCCACTGAAGTGCATGAGGCATCTGATGTGTGATATGAGTGAAGCAAACCAATGCAAATAACAAGGACCCCCTGCAAAACCACTTAAGATTCCTAGGGCAGGGCAGATATGCAGTAGAGAAACAACCCCTAGGCAATGAGTAGTCTGTGAAAATCAACAGACCATATTAACTAGTAACATGCAACACTGAAACAATGACCTCAGTGTAAACTGAATGAATATTTTAAAAAGTTCATTTCTTTAATTCAAATATGATAAAAGTAAGTCCAAACATGATTCATTTGAAAATATAAATTGAAACATTCTTATATACATATGCACATAAATGACAAAAAAGACAAAACGTATACATGACAGAAGATCACTAAAATAATCCAATTAACACACAACTGTATCAATGTGATCAAAACAGATAACAACAGACGTATAACACAAAAGTGATGAAAAGGTGGCTGTATGATGAGCGGTGTGACGTGGGGCATGAGTGAGCCTCCATTGAAGCGATGAGCGGTGTGATGTGGGGCATAAGTGATCCTCCATTGAAGTGATGTGTGGCGTGATGTGGGACATGAGTGAGCCTCCATTGAAGTGATGAGCGGTGTCATGTGGGGCATGAGTGAGCCTCCATTGAAGCAATGAGCGGTGTGATGTGGGACATGAGTGAGTCTCCATTGAAGCAATGAGCGGTGTGATGTGGGACATGAGTGAGCCTTCATTGTAGTGATGAGCGGTGTGACGTGGGGAATGAGTGAGCCTCCATTGAAGTGATGAGCAGTGTGATGGGGGGCATGAGCGAGCCTCCATTGAAGCGATGAGCTGTGTGATGTGGGGCATGAGTCAGCCTCCATTGAATTGATGGATGGTGTGATTTGGGGCATGACTGAGCCTCCACTGAAGTGCATGAGGCATCTGATGTGTGATATGAGTGAAGCAAACACAAGGAGATGATGGACGGAATGCTTTAACTTTTCAAACACTCACCCCCAGTCACAGAACTGGGTTGAATCCATCATCGTTCTTTAGCTCACTTTGCCACCTCAGTTCAGACCCAGCTATATGCAAATCAGTCTTGACGCTGTGCCTCATGGGAACAGTCCAACCCGAACTGCCAAGCCAGGTCTTTCCTGTACCGGAAACAAGCATCCTGGGACCGGTTTCGGGGTAACACCCCTCATCAGCCAGGCTAGCTTGAATCCAGTGGCAAAGTGAGCAAGGGACCCACGTCTCGGCATTGCCTGCCAACTTAGGGTGAACAAAGCAAGCACAAGGAGATGATGGACGGAGTGCTGAAACATTTCAGACACTCACCCCCAGTTACAGATCTTGGTTGAATCCATCATCGTTCTTTAGCTCACTTCACCACCTCAGTTCAGACCCAGCTATATGCAAATCAGTCTTGACCCTGTGCCTCATGGGAATAGTCCAGCCCGAACTGCCAAGCCAGGTCTTCCCTGAACCGGAAACAAGCATCCTGGGACCGGTTTTGGGGTAACACCCCTCATCAGCGAGGCTAGCTTGAATCCAGTGGCAAAGTGAGCAAGGGACCCACGTTTGGGCATACCCTGCCAACTTAGGGCGAACAAATCAAACACAAGGAGATGATGGAGTGAGCCTCCATTGAAGTGATGAGCGGTGTGATGTGGGACATGAATGAGCCTCCATTGAAGTGATCAGTGGCGTGATTTGGGACGTGAGTGAGCCTCCTTTGAAGTGATGAGCGGTGTGATGTGGGACATGAGTGGGCCTCCATTGAAGTGATGAGCTGTGTGATGTGGGACATGAGTGAGCCTCCATTGAAGTGATGAGTGGCGTGATGGGGGGCATGAGTGAGCCTCCATTGAAGTGATGTGCGGTGTGATGTGGGACATGAGTGAGCCTCCATTGAAGTGATGAGCGGTGTGATGTGGGACATGAGTGATTCTCCGTTGAAGTGATGAGTGCCGTGATGTGGGACATGAGTGGGCCGCCATTGAAGTGATGAGCAGTGTGATGTGGGACATGAGTGAGCCTCCATTGAAGTGATCAGCGGTGTGATGTGCGACATGAGTGAGCCTCCATTGAAGTGATGAGCGGTATGATGTGGGACATGAGTGAGCCTCCATTGAAGTGATCAGCGGTGTGATGTGGGGCATGAGTGGGCCTACATTGAAGCGATGAGCAGTGTGATGGGGGCATGAGTGAGCCTCCATTGAAGCGATGAGCGGTGTGATGTGGGGCATGAGTGAGCCTCCATTGAAGTGATGAGCGGTGTGATGTGGGACATGAATGAGCCTCCATTGAAGTGATGAGCAGTGTGATGGGGGGGCATGAGTGAGCCTCCATGAAACAATGAGCGGTGTGATGTGGGGCATGAGTGGGCCTCCACTGAAGTGATCAGTGGTGTGATGTGGGGCATGAGTGAGCCTCCATTGAAGCGATGAGCTGTGTGATGTGGGGCATGAGTGAGCCTCCATTGAATTGATGGATGGTGTGATGTGGGGCATGACTGAGCCTCCACTGAAGTGTATGAGGCATCTGATGTGTGATATGAATGACCCTGAATTGAAGTGATGAGCTGTGTGATGTGGGACATGAGTGAGCCTCCATTGAAGTGATGAACGGTGTGATGTGGCACATGAATGAGCCTCCATTGAAGTGATGAACGATGTGATGTGGGACTTGAATGAGCCTCCATTGAAGTGATGAACGGTGTGATGTGGGGCATGAGTGAGCCTCCATTGAAGCGATGAGCGGTGTGATGTGGGACATGAATGAGCCTCCATTGAAGCGATGAGCTGTGTGATGTGGGGCATGAGTGAGCCTCCATTGAAGCGATGAGCAGTGTGATGTGGGGCATGAGTGAGCCTCCATTGAAGCGATGAGCGGTGTGATGTGGGGCATGAGTGAGCTTCCATTGAATTGATGGATGGTGTGATTTGGGGCGGACTGAGCCTCCACTGAAGTGTATGAGGCATCTGATGTGTGATATGAATGATCCTGAATTGAAGTGATGAGCGGTGTGATGTGGGACATGAATGAGCCTCCATTGAAGTGATGAACGGTGTGATGTGGGACATGAGTGAGCCTCCATTGAAGTGATGAACGGTGTGATGTGGGACATGAATGAGCCTCCATTGAAGTGATGAACGGTGTGATGTGGGACATGAATGAGCCTCCATTGAAGTGATGAACTGTGTGATGTGGGACATGAGTGAGCCTCCATTGTAGTGATGAGCAGTGTGATGTGGGGCATGAGTGAGCCTCCATTGAAGTGATGAACGATGTGATGTGGGACATGAATGAGCCTCCATTGAAGTGATGAGTGGTGTGATGTGGGACATGAGTGGGCCTTCATTGAAGTGATGAGTGGTGTGATGTGGGACATGAGTGGACCTCCACTGAAGTGATCAGTGGTGTGATGTGGGGCATGAGTGAGCCTCCACTGAAGTGATCAGTGGTGTGATGTGGGGCATGAGTTTCCTCCACTGAAGTGATGAGCGGTGTGATGTGGGACATGAGTGAGGCTCCATTGAAGTGATGTGATGTGGGGGCTGAGTGAAACTCCACTGATGTACATGCGACAATGAGGTGGGACCTGAGTGAGCCTCTATGGAAGTATGGGGGGGCTGTGATGGGGGACTGCCAAGACTCAGTGAAAGAATCCAAGAGTCATTCAGCAGTAGTAGGTGGTACCGGCAACAGCACATCATTATTACTACTAATACTGCTACTAGTACTGCTACTTCTGCAAATGCAACTGCAAGTACCAGTACTAACAGCACTACCACAAGTACTACCACTACCAGCAATAGTACATCAGCATTACTACTAATACTACTACTGCTTGTATGTACCAGTAGAAACATCACTACCCCAGTACTAGCAGCACTACCAAAAGTGCTACTACTACCAGCAATAGTACATGAGTATTAATACTACTACTATTATTACTACTGGTACTACTACTACTGCAAATGCAACAAGAATTACCAGTATCAATAGCAGTACCACAAATACTACTACTACCAGCAATAGCACGTCAGTATTACTACTAACACTACTCCTAGTACTGCTACTACTGCAAATACAACTACAAGTACCTGTACCAACAGCACTACCACAAGTACTTCTACCAGCAATAGTACATCAGTAGTAATACTAATTCTGCTACTGGTACTACTATTACTGCAAATGCAACAACAAATACCAGTATCAATAGCAGTATCACAAGTACTACTACTACCAGCAACAGTACATCGGTTTTACTACTATTACTAGTCCTGGTACCGCTAATACTGCAAATGCAAGTACAAGTACCTGTACCAACAGCACTACCACAAGTACTACTACTACCAGCAATAGTACATCAGTAGTAATACTACTACTGCTACTGGTACTACTACTACTGCAAATGCAACAACAAATACCAGTATCAATATCAGTACTACAAGTTCTACTTCTGTCAGCAATAGTACATCAGTATTACTACTACTGGTACTGCTACTACTGCACATGCAACACTACTAACAACACTACCACAAGTACTACTACTACCAGCAATAGTACATTAGTATTACTACAAATCTTACTACTGGTACTGCTTCATTCAAGTACCAGTACTAACAGAACTACCCCAGTACTAACAGCACTACCAAAAGTACTACTACTACCAGCAATAGTACATCAGTATTACTACTAATACTACTACTGGTACTGCTATTACTGCAAATGCAACTGCAAGTACCAGTTCTCACAGCGCTACCACAAGCACTACTACTACCAGGAATAGTTCATCAGTATTAATGCTACTACTATTACTAGTGGTATTACTACTGCTGCAAATGCAAATGCAAGTACCAGTACTAATAGAAGTACCACAAGTACTATCACTACCTGCAATAGTACACCAGTATTAATAATACTAGTACTATTACTACTACTATTGCAAACACAACAAATACCAGTATCAAATGAAGTGCCACAAGTACTACTACTATCAGCAATAGTACATTGGTATTACTACTAATACTACTACTTGTACTGCTACCACTGCAAAAGCAACTGCAAGTACCAGTACTACCAATAGTACATCAGTATTAATACTACTACTACTATTACTGCTGGTACTACTACTACTACTGCCAGTGCAACAATACCAGTATCATTAGCAGCAGCACAAGCACTACCAACAATAGTACATTATTGTTGGTACTAATACCGCTTCCAGTACTGCCTCTATTGCAAATGCAACTGCAAGTATCAGTACTAACAGTAGTAGTACAATTACTACTACTTCCAACAATAGTACATAAGTATTACTACTAATACTACTTGTGGCACTGCTACTACTGCACATGCAACTACAATACTCAGAGAAGATCTCCCTTTCAGGGGATGCCAAGGTGGAAATTACTTTGTGGCTGGACCATATGGAGGCCTGAACACAGAGCCATTTTTGGCAGCGTTCCAGATGTCATTATGGAATAAGACACCAGGAGATGGGGCTGGGGAGCGAGATGTGGCCCTGTTTCTACAGGCAGTCATTGGGCTACGGAGGAGTTGCAATTGCATATCAACTGCCTAGAACTTTTAGCGGGGTCGTTTGCAGTCAAGACATTATCTCCTCACAAGACTCAATGCTGTATTCTCCTGCGGATGGACAACATCTCTGTGGTGAGATATATCAACAAACTGGGGAGGCACCCGATCCCGTCTCCAACAAAAGATTTTGGTGATAGCAGAGTACATCCCGGGGAAGACGAACGTGGTAGCGGATTGGAATTCTTGCTTCCTGAGAGACTTGAGCGACTGGATGTTGATCCCCAGAGTTTTCTGATGTCTCAATCAGCGATGGGGCCCGTGTGTGGAGGGATCTCTTTTCTTCCCGACTGAACACCCAACACCCGATCCTATTCAGCTAGAGGCCAGATCCCCTAGTGGTGGGATCGGATGCTTTCCTCCAGAACTGGCAGGGAAACATTCATTATGCCTTCCCCAATTCATCCTAATTCTGACAGTCATTTCTCAGATGAAGCGCCAGTTGGCGGTGCTGGTTCTAATGACCCCTTTTTGGAGGGCTCAGCAGTGGCGTCGCTAGGTCTTAGGCCGCCCATGGCGGCCCCTGCGTTTGCCGCCCACGGCGGCCTGATCGAAGAGCGGGGGGGACCCGAGTCATGCTGCAGCGATGGCCGCAGGTAAGAGCGGGGGGTGGGGGAGGGGGGAGTTGCTGCCGCGACGGCCGCAAGTAAGAGCGGGGGGAGTGGGGGCCGGCCGCTGCCCCAAAACTCTTGCCGCCTGGGGCGGTCCGCCCCCACCGCCCCCCCCACCTAGCTTTGCCACTGGGGCTCAGCCCTTGTTCCCTTTGTTACTGGAAATGTCATGTAAGAATCTGATTCGAATTACAACATTCCAGGACCTTCACACTGACCCCTTAGGATTCCCTCATCCTCTAATTCTGTCAGGTCGGCTGGCTCTGATGGCTTGGCGGGTTTCCAGAAAATGCTGGCGAATGCCAGGTTTTTCGGAACAAGCTTCCTTCTATCACAAACAATCTTGGGCTCCCAGCGCTCACAAACGATATGCTTTGGCATGGAAATGATGGGTTTATTGGTGTGACAAACGGGGTGTGGATCCAATGGGCGCAGAATTGCATTTGATCTTTAATTTCCTTTCACAATTGGAAGATCAGGAACTGGCTTATAGGTCCGTCAATAATTTTCGCTCTGCTATTTCTGCGGGCCATCATCTTGTGGATGGTAAGCTGGTGGGAAAACACCCTTTGGTTTGTAAGCTGTTAAGGAACATCCGTTTGATTCAGCCTCCCAAACCGAAGTATTCGGGGTGTGTGATGTAGATGTAGTTCTCAAATAATTTTAAGTCCAGACCAGCTAATGAAGACCTATCCAGGAAACAGTTGACAGCAAAGCTTATGGTGCTTTTGTGCCTCATTTCATGCAGAAGAATCTCTTATGTTCGTGCCCTGTATTTAACAGTAGACATTCACGTTGTGTGAGTTACCCGGCTTTCCTGGACAATCATAAGCTTTGTGTAGTGTGCTGCTTAAAGATTTATGAGGATTGCACCAGGGAGTTACGCCAATCCACTGGTGGCCAGTTGCTCATCGCTTTACAGAAACCATTTGGCACTGTGAGGTCAGCTACCTTGGCCAGATGGGTTAGGTGGTTGTTGTCAGACGCAGGTGTGGACACTTCTTTATGTGTCGGGCATTCAGTGAGTGGTGCAATGGCCTCCAAGTCCTATTCATTGGGATCCCGCTTAGAGGACATTATGGCGGCTGCCGATTGGTCTTCAGATACTACATTTTCTATCATAAGCCGATTGTTGATGTTGCTTCTGTTGTTGTGGGTCAGCTTTGAACAAGCATAATTTGAAGCCTCTGATCCTGATATAGAATACTTTTTTTAATAGCTATTGCGTCAAAGAATTTTCAATTCCATTAAGGACACAGAGGTGAGGATTATCCCACCCATACGTATCTTACTGTATTTTATTTTTGTTTATTTGATGAAATTACTAGTTTCACATGTAATGTTAAGCATAAAGATACTGCCCACCCTTGTTCTTATAGTGGGTTATGTGAATGATATTACTGAATATTTATTTTATTCGCAGGTTCGGACAGCAAAAAAGGCTTATGGCCAGAATGTTGGATGTGGTTTTGGTTGATGATTTCCAATTTGTTTGGAAAGATTGGGATTCTAAGCAAGCGGATGGCTTGTTCCGCGATGCTGAGAGTCGATCAGTGAGGGTAGTTCGCAGAGATTTCTTCCGAATCATTAACTGTTCCCAATATTATGGTTCTGTTCTGGCTAGGAATCTGGCAAAGAAAGAGGAAGGGCAATAGGGACAGCATGTTTTATAGGCCTTCCCAGGCCCTGATTGGTGGAAGGGTGATGATGTCACGGGGCAGTTCATGGGAAATTAAGTTTCTGTTATATTTTACTGTTACATGATTGACTGCTGTATTTTTTTCCAAGTAAAGTAAGAGAAGCATAATCCTCGCTTCCGTGCCCTTAATAGAATTGAAAATTCTTTGATGCAATAGCTAAAAAATGTTTATTCATATCCCAGTGATTGTGCCCCTTTGAACACGTAGAACTTCTGCAGGCCTTGAATTTTTCAGAGCCATCTGTTTGTGACCCAGCTCTGGCTTCTTCTGTGTGTGCTTATTTTTCATGTGCTGAAAAGTAACTAAATCACTCTATGGAACAAACAGCCTAAAATGTAATGTTGTGTTTGTGAAATTTTTAGCAACCCATGCATTCTTCCGTTCAGTACTTGTCTGCCATATGTTGCTAATAGCATAATTTATATTTTATTTCATATACGACAGCTGCTTTCTAGCATACCTGTGAAAGGTTAGTAGGACTAGGGAGCAGTCAGTCATATATCTAATTACACCTGCAGCCAGCACTTCGCATGCTGAGACCTGGGAGCACACTCCTGTAATGGAAAAAAGCAAAACTACAAGTTCCAGAAAGGTAAGTGATGCTGGCTAATATGTCTGGACAGACGGAAGGTGTCACACATGACACGAGGCAACATGGCCCTCCACGCGCTGACAGATTGCAGCTGCTTTAGTTTTGATGCTGGGATTTGTTTGCAGGGTCTTCGGTAGTGGATTCAGACGCTACTAGGGAAATGTGACCCGAACGATCTGGGGACCACATCAAGTCCAGCGGTGCCCAGCCACCACCTGCTGAGAGGCGATCATATTTAATTTGTTTGGATAGGATTCTAGTCCTACTGGCGTAAAGGCACTTTGGAAATGATGCACGTGATTATATTAATGTAGGAGGTCCTTGTGTTGTCCTGATGAGGCCCACAGAAAGGAATTAAAGGGGCCGAAACACGTCAACACCACACAAACGAAGCCCACCTCCATATAGCGATACAGATAGGACATCAGCTACAGGGTACATGATAATTAGGGACTGATTAGGAGTCCATTGGATTTAGTTAGATTGAACAAGTATAAAGCTTTGAACACTGATCGTTATTGATTTATATTTGTAAATAAGGACTCCATATTTAATGTATTGTATATATTGAACAAAGTCTTGTGTTCCTTGTTTGAAATATTTGTCGTATATTATCTCATGTCAATATGTTGTATGTGAAGTAACCAGATGTATGTAATCACTATGAATTGTTTTTACAAAGATAAGAATGAAAACAGAGTAAATTAATACGAGTAAAGAAAGACACACATGAGGATTTGGTGTTCATTTATAAAAACATTCTCAAAGGCGAATACCTCATAAGGGGAAATAATATATTGAAGGGTGATTATTAATAAATTTTGTAGTTGCCATACATTCCCCTTAAGAATTGTGTTTTAAAATTTTTTTTTAGGATGTATCGCCCAGAGAGTAAATGTTTGCATTATATATGGGACAGCCTGGGAAACAACCATTACATCGCATGCGTTTCAACGCATGCGATTACAACGCGGTCGTTACAACGACCGCGTTGTTACATCGCAGTACATTACAACGCAAGTCGTTACATCGACTTGCTGTAGGGGGCGCGCTAACCTAAGGAATAGTATAATTTACAATCCAACACCTTCCCTGCTGTTGCACACACTGGAGTTGGAATAGTAAATTATACTATTCCTAAGTCCAGCGCTCCCTACAGCAAGTCGATGTAACGACTTGCGTTGTAATGTACTGCGATGTAACAACATGATCTTTGTAACAACCGCGTTGTAATCGCATGTAAGGTGCTATATTCAGGCAGCCTGGCTGGCAGCACTGCAGTCACTGGTCAGGATCCTCTCTGGGAGGTATGTCAGTATCACCACTGGCAGGAGTCAGCATCTGTCAACACGTGCCATGATCACATGTTAAAGGTTAGTAGGTTTTAGTAAGAGTCACATGAAAGATTTACTCTGAAAGGTTCAGATTCAGTTACTCTCAGATTACTAAATAAACAGGCATTGTCAGTTATATGTCAGAATCGCATCTGAAAGATCGGCTGGGACAGGGAAGAATCAGTCAAACTATCTCAGTCTTGCAGGCGCAGCTGAAAGGGAAATAGAATGAATTAAGAGTCATTTATGTCCCAATCACCCTCAGATGCCTGATGGACTCTTTCCTAGCGCTTCTGCATCACATAATGAAAATGAAGTAAACATAAAACATAGAAAAGGGGTCATTCCAGAGTGCAAAGTTTACCCCAAGGACGCCCTTGTCACTATTAACAGATAATGGATGTTTGTTGTCAAACGCAGTGGTACACAGCCTTCATCCTTTAAAGGCTGATACAATTATTAGACCCACTGGGATATGAATTTGTGACCTAGCATTCCACCAATGCCCGCCACGTACCATGACAGCACCACCACACACTTTCTCAACACACACAAGATCACCAAAAACCGCACCACCTTTTTTTAAAAAAAAATTTGAGTTCTTGACGCGGACCATGTCACCAGGAAAAATGTAACAGGTTTTACAGAATTTTTGTGATCATACCTAATACACATTTTTTCTTGTGCTGCTTCGACCCTGGATTCCACCTCACTTTTGCCCACCCAGCATGACACTTTGTCAGAAACAGTTCTTAAAAGCCAAGCAGGGTATAAGGCGGACGTGGGCATCCGACCTCTAAGAGGAATAAAAAGGCGCTATTTTAGTGAGGGAGTGGGATGTAGTGCGGTAAAACCACAACATGGATCTGACAGCAGCCTCCACATCGTATCCATTGTGTTTTGCCCACTTAATGCACCCCACCACAACCCTGTTCATCCTCTCGACCAATCCATTCATCTGAGGATTACCAACTGAGCTTCTCAAATGCCTTTCACCAGATTCACGTAGAAACACTCCCATGTCTTGATTAACAAACTGCACTCCATTGTCAGAAACAAGCGCTTCCGGAAAACCTTCTCTCATAAAAATCTCTTTTAAGAAATTTATGGCACTATTAGCAGTGGGAGAAGCACAGAATCGGACTTCCGGCCTCTTGCTGTGAAAATCCATCAAGACAAACGCAAAGCGTAAGTGATGAGGAAGTAAATTAAAGGGACCCACCAAATCAATACCCACCTTAAGCCAAGGTTTTTCTGGAAATGGAATAGGCTGTAATGGTGGTGTGGCGACCTTGTATCCCTTCTCAGCACCGCAACAAACAACACACTCTTTGACTTTGGACTCAATGTCTCTATCCATTGAAGGCCACCAATAGTGCAACCTGACTCGTCTCTTTGTCATCATGGCCCCTAAGTGTCCATCATGAGCACAATCAACCAGTTTGACACGGACACTAAAAGGAGGAATACACCTACCGTCTCTCATAATGATACCATCTTCTATGGGACAACTCCCAGCAATTTTGCAGAAAGGTTGAAGGTCAGACGACAAACATCTCTCCCTGTGCCATCCATTCACAATAAGTTCTTTAACTTTGCCCAAAACTAGGTCCTCTGACATTGCCTTTTTCCACTCACTCTCACTACACGCTTTATTTTCCACAGCATCTACAGAAGCAATGAAACAATCCTCCTTGTCCTCTTCGACATCAAGTAAATCATCATCATTAATGGGAAGTCTGGACAACACATCAGCTCGGACATTTCCCTTACCCGGAATGTGCTTGACCACAAAATCATATTGCAGCAATTTAGTAGTGAGGCGTGCAATATGTGGTGTGGCATACTTAAGTCGCTCACCCCCCAGGATGTATACAAGGGGCTTATGGTCAGTTTGAACGACGAATTTCCTGCCCCAAATATAAGTCCTCAACTTTTCACACGCCCAATAACACGCCAGTAGCTCCTTCTCAATCACCGAGTAGTTCAATTCAGGATCTCACAGCACTCAGGAAGCATAACTGACAGTGACTTCACTTCCTCCCAAGTGTTGAGTCAAAACAGCGCCTAACCCATAGTTGCTTGCATCAACAGTTATGGTGCAAGGAACACCCGGGTCATACGCGCTGAGGGTTTTAGCATTGACCATCTCTGACTTGACCAAGTCGAACGTCTCTTGACAAGTTTCATTCCACAGAAAAGTAACATTAGCCCTTAGCATATTGGAAAGAGCCTTCATTTTGCTGGCATAGTCTGGAATGAAACGTGAGTAAAACTCACACAACCCCAAAAAGGAACATAATTCATCCTTGTTCTTAGGACATGGACACTCAACAACTGCCTTCACAAGACCAGGCCTAGGACTGACACCTTTAGCAGAGACCAAATGCCCTAAGAATTCGATTTCTTTCTTCCAAAATTCACACTTATTTTTTTTAACAACAATGCCCGTTTCCTCGAAAATGCAAAGTACAGTCTTCAAAGTATTCTCATGTTCCTCCAAATGTTTAGTGAAAATAAGAACATCATCTTGAAAGATGACAACACCCTTTACATCATTGAGGATCGTTTGCATTATTCTTTGAAAGACCGAGGCTGCCGAAGCAAGCCCAAAAGGCATTCTACAGAACTGAAATGAACCAAAAGGGGAATTAAAAGTCGTGTAGTGGCGAGACTCATCATCTTTCAGAACTCAGTGGTATGCTGAGGCAAGCTCGATCTTGGAGAACCACTCTGCACCCCTCAATTCCTCCAACAAATCACCAATTTTAAGAAGAGGGTGCGAATCAACCCAAATTTCTTTATTCAAACTCCTAAGGTCAATGCATAAGAGTATTTCGCCACTCCGTTTGCGGGCAACCACCAAAGGGCTCAACCACAAACTTGACTCAATGGGTTCAATGACCCCACAACTGTGTAACCTGCCTAATTCCTTCTTGAGATCCGACCTAAGGCTAAACGGCACAGACCTAACCTTATGCTTCACCAGGATAGCGTCTTTATTGACTTTGATTTTGTGCTTGAAACCAACTATCTTACCAAGATCGTTGGAAAACACTTTGGGAAACTCATGTTCTAAACAAACAGACTCGGGATTGTCTTTGATGACCAGAACTTGTTCGCTGGTGCCAGGTCTTAATACCATGCCAAAAAGTCCTTGATGGTACCACCCAAGAACATATAAACCACGAACAGCCACATAAATTTTTCCCTGAATTTTGTGCCCCCTGAATTCAAGCACATCTTCAATGAAACCCTCTAAATCAATTTTGCGTCCCTCGTAAGAAACTGGTGCCCTGTCAGGTGGAAAGAGGGGCCTGTCTCCCCAAGATTTCTTGAACAAATCATAAGTAATCATAGATATACGAGCACCAGAATCCACAAGCAATTTCAGGCACACACCGCCCACCAATACATCGACATAAGGGTCCACACAATCAGCCGGATCACCAGTAACAATACCATCATCAGTGACGACTACAATCATATCTTGTAAATTCTGAACAAGTTCATACTCACACACGATTTCATCCTCCATAACGCAATTGACCTTATTGGATTTACTCATATTCGACTGACACACTTTCGCAAAGTGTCCCACTTTGCTACATTTATGACACTTAACATATTTGGCAGGACATGTCCTGTTGTCCTTCCCATGTGGTGCGTAACCACACCTCAAACAAATATTTGTTCTTTTGAAAAACACTTTTTCATTAGACTTATTGTCTTTACGTGGGGTGCTCCTAGAAGCATTAGACGACACGATAGCATTTACAGTCTCCTTTGGGGTGCAATTTACATTAAGCTCTTTGATAGACAGTAGTGCCAACTCCACACTTTTTGCCACCTTTAGAACTTCTTCAAGGCCAGGATTACCCATGTTAAGCAATTTTTGTTGGATTTGCTTGTCCCAACAATGTGCAATAAACTGGTCCCTAACTAACTGGTCATAGAATTCTCCAAAATGGCATTCAGCACAAAGTTTACGTAAAGCACTTATATATGTGTCCACATTCTCACCTTGTGATTGTGCACGCTTAAAAAATTTGTGTCTTAATACAACTAAACTAGGTTGCACATCAAATTTGATGACAAGTTTCTTAACAGCTTCATGATATTCATCCACAACTTCACCCTCGGCCAACACCAAGTCAGGAAGATGTTTGAAGACTTCTCCCAGCAAAACCTAAAGAATGAAAGAGAAGACACTTCTTCCTTTCAGCCCTGAAACGTGAAGCCCCAATGCCCCCCTTATTTTGGCAACGACTGGATCTGAACTCAAGAGTCTTTAAGGATGGTTCAGAAACCAAGAGAAACTAAAAGTGACTAAAGAAACCAAGAAACCAAGAGATTACAAGAAACTTGAGAACCAAGACAAAAGAAATCAAGTGTAACAAAGTCAAGAGCGTCTTGTTTGAAGCAACAGGCAAGCCAGCCCCACCAGTGTCCTTGTCAACGGACTGCCCCAACCACCTTTGCCCAGCCTGTACATGCTCCATTGATTTTTCGTAAGGAATTGTGAGTTGGAGGTGTAGTTACACTACTGCCACATGTGGGTGTTCCAGCCACATCGTTTTCTGTGGTCTACAAAGAGAGCTACCACATCATTTTCCTGTTCTGTTTGGCTTAGTGAATGGTCTTCACAAGCGCCTCACAGAAGCTGTCTAGTTTGCTACGATAAGTGTTTTGGTTCCCAAAAGGATTTGTGAGTATAAATGGATTTGTGTACAAGTTGTATAGGCACACCACTGCCGCACACTGGATCGGATACCTCTGCACACTGTGCCATCACTTTTCCCTTGGAGAGCAGAACTTTCCTCTGGCATGTGTCTACGTGTATTTCACTACTGGTGCTGGTTCACGGTGCTTGCGGCACGTGCAAGCGTTGAGGACATTACAGTGAAGCGTATAGTTAAACGCAGTGATTTACAGGGGAGTATCACCCATCTTATTGGGGTCATGTGTATGACTCTATTTGTATAGCTACAACAGTGGGAGAGGATCTCGGATTCTGGCTGATGCTGTGGTTTTACAGAGGTGAGACTATTGCTGATTTATGATTTATTTTATCACGTGAAATGACTTGCGTACTTTGAGGCACGTGGAACTGTTGCGCATCGTTTGGCATTTAAATTGTGGCAGGAGCAGGTTCATGCACACATTTCTACAATGCGATTTTAAGTTTGTCACAGCTATGGCAGTTCAACGGCTACAGTGCTTTTTAAATTGGAACGCGCGAGCTCGCTTACCTTCACCATGTGGGTCGCGTGTTGTTTCTTCGGTGACGTCCTCCCATCACGATCAAGGAGCCTTCAGCTGTGACGTTCGTGGCAGTTTCAGCTATGTCTGTGGACGCTTTGGTGCACAAACGTGCCGTGAGCCATACGGCACAACGTATACGACGTGCCGCCATGTTGAGGTTGGCTGCCACTGCTCTTTCTGGTTAGAACAGCCTTGACCGCTTTATGCCAATCACACTTTCATTGCTTGATTTCTTTCAATTTCGCCTACAGTGCTCACAGTCGGCGTGAGCACACTACGCAAGTTTCCACTTGCGGATGGATAAGTTCTTAAAACAAGGTACTTTCATTTATTGCTGTTTCCTCGCACATGGTTCCATTCTTCGAGCTAGTTTCTTGCACGCAGAGTGTCTTGTTGTCCTATAACGCTCTCACTACGAAAAGGAGCCTGATGTGGGCGTTTTGTAGCTATGCTACTTTAGCTACCGTTTTAACATCTTTAGTTATGTCTTTTGCTTATGGATGTTCTGGTAAGACTGTTATTGGCCGTGCGTGCTCAAAGAGAAGCAGCTGTTGGACACTGCAGAGCACGGCTAGAAAATTGACTGTAACTAGTTCGTGATAGACATCGCTCACAGGTGTTGCCTTTGGGAAGAGTTATATTTAGTTTAAAAACATATAGATATGACTGTAAAAACGTGTTTGTTTGAATTTTAACTCTAGAAATGTGTTCTGGTGTTGTGTAATAGATTCCTTTACGCAAGGGAAGTTCTAGTCTAGTAGTACTCGGGTAAGAGGTCGCTCACCGGTGTGGGTCTCAATTTATAAATGTACTACTATTGGAATTGTATTTGTATGTCTTATGGAAGGATTTTCCGTGTGTCGTGATGCCACAGTTTAGGCTTCCCTACAGATTGGTGGTCTATGTGTTTTAGTGGGTGGCAGTCACAGTTTTATCCCTTACATGAGGGATGGGTTTGGGTAATAGTCCCATTTTTACATTTTACAGCCAGTGACCTCTACATGGGGGTAGGTTTATGGGTGAGTTCCCATATACACGGTTTTTGATGTTAACCTTACACAAGGTTGGGTTATGGGTTTTGGCCCCATTTACATGTTGTGCGGTACAAAGGTACATCCCTACATAAGGTGTGTGTTTAAGGGTGCTAGCCCCACTTTCACTTTGTGTGTATGTCGCGTTTCGCTGCACGTCTTGTCATGTTGTGTGTAAGTCGCCCTGCGCCTCATCTGTTGTTCAGTGTAAGTCGCCCTACGCTTCAGATGTTGTGGTGTGTAAGTCGCCCTGCACCTCACTGTGTGTACCCTCTGTGTTGTTCACTTTGTGGTACACGTGTATTTCTCGTGTTGGTTTCACCCTTGTTGTCTGTTTTGGGCCTCGGGTGTTTGTCTTGGGGTGTGGTCCACCCCTCTCATCATTCTTAATTTGTTTATGGGGAAGAATGGGGATATTGCTTATTATCTTACTTGTCAATATTTTCCTTCCTTCAGATTACGTAGTGTTCCTACTCGTGTGAAGTAGTATTTTGCTCTGCTTCCCACAGTTAGAACTTTTCTTCTTTTGTACATTTTATTGTTTATAGTTATTCCCATGTTTTCCTACACTTTCATTTTTCTTTTAAAAGGAAGGGGATAATGTTGTATCCTCACTGTGATATTTAATACTAACCAGCCTAGCTGTCTCCTAGCTGCTCATCCAGAGTGAGAGATGGTATCGGAATGTTGGTGTGACTGTGATGAATGGAATGCCTGGGTGCCTGTGTGGATGAGTGGTGTCAGATGGAGATGGGCTGAGCAGCAGGGAGGCTGCTCCTGGTGGGGTTGGTGTAAGGGCTGGAATAAGGGCTGACAACAAGAATATGGACTGATGTACATATGAGCATGGAACCAATAAAGAAGTCTTCAAAACTCTACCTGGCTACCTGTGTCAACCTGTGTGTAAGGGCACAACAAAGTGTGAAACACAAATACCTGCAGTGGATGTATTGCTTCAGTGAGCAACCGGCCCCAATATAATAGAAGACTTTTGACAAATTAAAAATTGTGTGCCTGAAGTATAGATGTTACCTATGCTTTAAGAAAACAAGGTCAAATAGAAACCTTGTAGGGCTAGTAACTTTATTAAGTTACTTGACCTGTAGGTCAGTAGCAGTTTGTTGGGGTTTCCCACCCTGCTTCTGGTAATACGTCTGAAACAGTTCTACGTATTTCCCATAATTCAAGGTCCAAGGTTTGACCTCTGTCAATGTTATCAAAAGCTAACACATGAACAGATGTACTTCTCTTGCCAGTTTTCTGCACATGAAGTCCCACCCAGGTAAGACACCTATCGGGTTGAATGCCTTAAATAAATTGTTTAGTTAGATGATTAGGCAGGTATAAGGAAAAGGGTTTACATGAACAAGCACTTTTACTTAAATACCGCTATAATACGCATAAAAACAACCTTATACCCCGGTATATGTTTCCATTACGAAAATAATGTCTATTCTAATAACTTTAAATAACTTTTTGTAATCAAACAATAGAAATAATTTCAAATTCAATCGTTATCATCAAGTTGTTTGTGCCGAAAGTTATAAAACAACACAAAAAGAGTACAGTCTGTGCAAACGCAACATTTTGTGAAGAACAATATGTTGGATGACATAAACATGACATCTCATTACTATGCCTTTCATTCCCCCTCCTTTTCCCTCATTTCTCCTATCGTGTGCTCTCATCCTCTAAATCTATCTACTCCTTTCTCACTTTAACATCTTAATTACTTTCTCTTTCTTTGGCTCCTCCTTCCTTCTGCTCCCTCTTTGAACCATTCTCTCATATCTGCTTTGTCTTAATTCCACCTTCTTCCTCCCCTGTCTTTACTTCCTTTTCCCCAATTTCCTTCTCCTCTTTTCTTCTCCTATCACTTCCCTCCCTGGTTTCTTACTCTCTTGTAATCCTCTCCCCGCTTCCCTTTTCTCTGCCCATCATCATTGCACCTCCTCTTTTCTTTCCTATTTTTCTCACTATCTCGCTTTTTTGTCCCGATCTGTGGACTGCACTTACTTCTTCGCACTCGACTAGCTTGGAAGAGTGATACTCAAAACTGCTGGAAGGTGTGCACACTCAGAAGGAGAAATGGCTAACAATGAGTGCAGAGGATCGGCGCTGCTTGGAGTGAGACATTTTCACGGTACGTGAGACGCCTAGGTTTAGTCAAGGAAACTACTTGTTCCATAAAGCTAAATGACCCTCATAAGATTTGCAAACAGTGGCGGCCATTTTAAAGTCGATAGGCCCGATTCACAAAGGTAAACAGACGAAAGTCTAACTTTACGACTTTCGGTATTCACAAAGGGCATTTACAAGTAGACTTTTGTCTCTAGTTAGACCTTTGTCTCAGTTTAACTTAATGTTTAGTCTTTAGTTTAACTGACACTAGACTTTTGGTCTTAGTTAAACTTTTTTTTTAATGAATGATTTTTATTAATTTTAACAAAATGACATCCAAAACATATGCAGATTGATCAGGATACACTATAGATAATATGTATCAACAACATTCCCGTACCTACTGGGCTGGGCGGCTCACTGCTTCACTCCGCAGTGCCACACAACCAAACATGCATGAATTACAATAAAGAATATCAACAAAGGAGAATCGGGCATTGCTCCGCGTGTCCAGGCCCATTGCAGATCGTGTATTCCTGAAAAAGACCACACAATTTCGGACACAAAAGGTACCATAAACGAAAACAAAAAGCAAAAGAAGGGGGAGAGCAAAGAACAAAGAGCAATTCACTTGTGGCCCAGATAAGAAACAAAAGCCGATCTCTATATGTATACATGTACATGTAAAGCCCAGTACGATCACAAGTGCTGATCTGGTGCATAAGAGGTAGAACATAAACAATAAGTAATAGCGAGAACAATAGCAATAGCGGAGGGACATGATGGAGTGTGGGCGGTCGCGCCAGGCACCTCAGGGAGGAAGCGTAAGAGTACATCCTTAGGGTAAGTGAATGGGGAGAGGGATGGGGAAAGGGGGGCAGGAGTAGACGTGCTTGGGCCAAAGAGGGGGCGGCGGGGCCAGCGGGGGGGGACCCCCACCGATGTATGTGAAGGGGGGTTCAGGGGGAGGAGCCTCCCCAACAACTCTAGCCTCAATCGCCGTCAAAAATCCTTGCCACTGCGCAGAAGCTTGTCGCGAGGGGAGCGGCGCCCGCGCCTCAGCCTCACGTTGATTCATACATTCCGAGACCAGCGCCCTTCGCAGGTGCAGCAGCCACACAGCGACCCCGGGGCCCGCCTGCGCCTTCCAGGTCATGGCAATTCTCCGTTTAGCCAGGCCCAAAGCAAGGTCCAAAAATTTGTTCGTACTCTTACGAGCCGAGCTACGCCTCGTAACTCCCAACAGAAAGTGTAGGGGTTCCACCTCCACTCGCACATCCGCTGCCGCTGTGAGCACAGCTGCCACCTCCAGCCAGAAAACGCGAATGGTGGCGCAAGTCCAGACCATGTGAGTGAAAGTAGCAGCCGATTTCTGCATCTAGGGCAAACGTCCATGACAGTAGGGTACATACGTGCCAGACTATGAGGGGTGAGATACGTATGGTGAAGATAATTAAATTGAGTATATTGCACTCTGGCATTGGTCGAGATAATTTTGGGGTAAGTAAGACATTGTTGCCATTGTTTATCCGACAGGGTAATAGAGAGCTCGCCATCCCAATACGCTCGCAAGGTAGTCAGTGGAGGGGGATCGTCCAATCTAATGGAGGTGTATATGGCTGTAATGGCCTGGCGCCCGCGGCCGTGTCTAAGTAAGGTATGTAACAAATGTGAAGTAGCAGGCTCGCCCCAGTCCGCACCCCAGAACTGCAAGGACAGGCGACTCAGTAGGGCATACAGTAAGAAGGAGCCCTGTGGCACGTCATACGTTTCCACTAGGTCTTCAAACGACAGCAGTTGCGAATCCGCGAACATATCCCCCCATGCGTCCAGTCCACTCTCCCTCCACGCTCCCAGTTCTGGGCGTCCGTGGCAGGTATACGTGCCAGGGAGCAGCTCCAGAGGCAGACTAGGGGCATAGGGCGGTGGTAGGCCCCTCGGCACCACGTATCTGGCCCAGTGTCGTCGGGCTGCGATCATCAATAAATTGCCCCGTCGCCTCTGAGTTGGCGTGGCAGTGCCCGAGAGCCACTCCAAGAGCGTTGAGATATCCCAGGTCACGGCACCAGAGACCAGCTCAGTGAGGCTACTGTTGGCGAGCCATCGCATTGGCCACTGTAGTTGCGCCGCCGTGTAGTACCGCTCATAACTGGGCGCGCCCAGGCCACCGTCCAACAGTGGTAGGTATAACTTGTGGAGGGCCACTCGAGCCAGGGAAGCACCCCATATCAGCGACACCAGCAATGGCTCCAGGTCACGGAAGAGTTTGCGGGGTAAACGATATGGGAGTACACAGAAGAAATATAAAAGACGGGGGAGAACTAACATTTTGGATATTGCTACCCGACCCATTGGAGACAAGGGGAGACTCGTCCAAAACGGAAGGGTTGTGCGCGCTCGCGTAATGGCTCGACCCAGGTTCCCGTCGATCGTGTCTGATCCCAAGTGATAAATCTGCACCCCCAAATATTTAAAGGTGTCGAACGCCCACTGCAGCGGGGTAAGCGGCGCTAGTCGCCTCTGCGCCGGAGTCATTGGTGTCATCGGGAACACCACCGATTTTGCCCAGTTAACCTGGAGTCCAGAGACGGCCGCATGGTCATTTAAAAGAGCCATGATGGATTGTAGGCTCGCGGCCCCGCCACGAACGTAAATCAATGCGTCATCGGCATACAGCGAGGCGATATGCCATCGTTGGTCAACTCGTATACCCCACTCCCGCACCCGCAGCCGGCATGCCAACGGCTTCATGGCCAGAGCAAAAAGGATCGGGGACAGGGGGCAGCCCTGTTGCGTCCCCCTCGCTATCGACAGGAGCGGTGAATAAGTGCGGCCCGTTTTCACCCTGGCTCGCGGTCCACTGTATAGCAATCGCACCCACTGTAGAAAGTGGGGACCCATACCAAACCCCCTCAGGGTCGCCTCGAGGTAAGCCCAGCTTAAGGTGTCAAACGCCTTTTCTATGTCGAGCGAGGCGATCCAAGGACGCTCCTCCCCACCCCACGCCCACTCCAGGAGCGCAAACAACCATCGCAGATTCAACCCCGTATTGCGCCCCGGAATGAAACCATTCTGATCCTCATGGACCAGCAGAGGAACAACAACAAGGAGTCGATTAGCCAGTAATTTCCCCAGGATCTTGTAATCGACATTAAGCATTGACAGGGGGCGGTAGGAGGCCATGAGAAGGGGATCCCGCCCTGGTTTAGGCAGCACAACCAGTGTCGCCTCCCTCATAGTTGGTGGTAACTCACCCGCCTCAAAGGCCTCGGCATACACCTTGGCCAGCCTCGGCGCCAGCTGTGCGGAGAAAGTACGATAAAATTCTGCCGGCCACCCGTCCGTCCCCGGCGTCTTGCCCGCCGCCAGCTGCTGGATGGCGTCTGTGATCTCATCAAGCGCAATGGGCTGTTCCAGCGCGGCCCTATGAGGCGGGACAATCTGCGGGAGCCGGATCCCCTCCAAAAACTCCTGAATACGATCAGGGTCAGGTGGTGCCGGAGCTGCGTACAGTGTGGTGTACTACTCGTGAAAGGAGGCATTGATGGCTGCCTGCGTATTCACTAGAGTCCCAGCACTCGTGTATACCGCGGCAATGGGAGGTTGAGTGGTATCGGAGCGGAGGAGCCATGCCAGGAGCCTCCCAGCCTTGTCCCCCTCTCCATGTCGGCGCGCCAAATACGTCTTATAATCTAGGGCACACAGGTCATCCATTGCCTGCTTGTACGTCAGTCGCGCCTGGGCAAGTAAGGGGGCAAGCAGGGGGTCAGTCGGGATTCGCCGCTCATAGCTCTGGATCTCAGACTCGCGCGCATCCAGTGCCGCAGTGAGGGCCGAGCGGGCCCCGTACGTGGTCTTGATGGCATGACCTCTAAGAACCGACTTGAAGGCATCCCACTCCACCCCCACCGACGACGCAGCCCCCTCATTCTCCGCAAAATAATTAGTAATGGACTCCAGTATGGTGGCCCGGTAGGAGGAGTCAGCCAGCGCCGCCCCCGGCAGGCGCCACGTCGAGATCGCAGGGCGTTGTGCGCCCCAGGTCAGGGTCAATTGTAGGCGTGTGTGGTCAGAAAGCGCGCGCGCCAAATACGCAGCATGCACCACACTATGCAGAGCGTTATCCGACCCAAATACCATATCAATCCGTGTGTGTAGATCGTGCAGAGCCGATTAGTGAGAGTATATGCGCCTCCTCGGATGTAATCTGCACCAAACATCATGGACCTGCAATTGTAGCGCCCATTCCCGTATGTGATGTGCCAGTGTGATAGACTGCGCCCCAGTAAGAGGAGGGCGGGAGCGATCCGTGGCAAGATCCCACACCCCATTGAAATCACCCCCCCAATATGTGGGGACCGTGGGGTCCACAAGCAGCGAGGGCGTGAGCAGCCGCAGGAAATTGAATTGGCCCGAGTTCGGGGCATTCAGGGAAACCAGTGCCAGGGGGGAGCCATTCAGCACACCCTCCAAGGTGACATAGCGACCCTGTACGTCCGCTCGGGAGTGCGTGATTTGGAGAGGAGTCCCAGGGGCCACCCAGATAAGCGCCCCCCTAGCGTAACCCGAATACGTCGTACCCAGGACTATGCCGCGCCATCGCTTGCGGAGCGACGCCAGTGTCTGCGTCGTGAGATGCGTCTCCTGAAGTAGCGCAAACGTAACCTTGTGGCTGCGTAAGTATTGGTACACTTTGTGGCGCTTGGCGCATCCCGCCAGTCCCCTCACATTCCAGGTCAATAAAGAATAATCCCCACTAGCCATTTATGGAAGTGTATAATAAAATCGTGTGAAGATCCCCCCACCACATGATAGACCGCATTCCCGTCACTACACACACAGTCCCAAACCATCGGATTCAGGGGTATATCGACACCAGGGCTTGTGAATGGCAAACATAAAAGAAGAGGAAAAATGATAGCGTCAAAAAAATCCCAACTTCCCACCCCAGGCCTGGTTGTCAACGGACAATGGGCCATTCGCACTAAACTGCAAATCCAATAACACAACAATTAAAACATAGAACAAAAGAAAAAGAGTAAAGTAGTGTGCTGTATCAGCTACTTATCACTCGGCGGGGGAGGTGGCGTGAGGTCTGTATACAATGTCCGTGCCGCCTCCCGTTAATCATCCTGGCGATCATCAAACATACGCCGGCTGGCCAGGCGCATCGACGGAGAAGAATCAAGTTCCAGATGCAATAAGTTCAACCTAGATCAGCCGCTGATTGCGGGGTAAGGACCGGGCCCGTCCCCGACAATGCCTCAATCTGTGAGTCCGTAAGCTGCAGTGTGTGATCCATTTGCGTGTCAGAGTCCGAGTCCCGCCTAGAGGAGGATAAAGGGGAGCCCAGGTGTTCCACCGTCTTGATGGCTTGTGCTTGTTCACGCGTGGCCTGCGTCTTTGTTGGGCGGCGTGATCTGTTCCCGCCTCGGCCTCCACGTGCCGGTACCACGGTCCATGGTCGTACAGAGTTTGACTGCGTCACAGGAGGGTCATGTGCCAGGCCCTGTTGGTCGACCCAAGTCCAGGCATCGGTCGGCGTATCACAGAAGACCGTGCCCTCCTTATGGCGGTTACGCAGGCGTGCCGGATACTGCAGGGAGTATTGAACCTCATGATCTCGTAAGCATTTTATGACCTCCAAAAAAGAGGATCGGCGGCGTTGCACTGTCAGGGTATAATCCGGGTAGATGTGGACTGTCGCTTTTTCAATTCGCCAGGGGCCTTTGGTCCTGGTGATCTGCAGCACGTGATCCCTGTCGCGGTAATTGAAGAACCTGGCCACCACTGGTCTAGGAGGTGCGCCAGGGTGCGGGGAGCCCCCCGGGACCTTATGCGCTCGCTCGATAGAGAAGAACTTGGACATTTTTCCCTGTAGGACCTCACGTGCAAGCCAGTCTTCCAGGAACAGTTCCATGCTGGGCCCCTCCGCCCTTTCGGGCAGGCCCACGATTCTCACGTTGTTGCGTCGTGAGCGCCCTTCCTGGTCGTCCACGCGGGCTTGAAGATAGTCCACCTCTTGCTGGAGGGTTCGCAATTGGGAAGACGCCGTAGCCACTGTAGGCCGCAGGGACGCCAAGGCGGACTCATTTTCGTCGACCCTACCCTTAAGCTTCTTATGGTCCTCCCGTAGGTATCCCATGTCGATACTAAGGGAGTCCATTTTAGAGCCCAAGGTGGTCTTGATGTCCAGAATCGCCGCCAGTATTTCATCAAAGCGGTGCGTTTGATCAGTGCGGTCCCCCTGGCCGGACGTCCCTGGGGGATCCGCATTCCTGCGCTCCGAGGACGCCGTCTCCACCTCCGGAGGTTGTGCCTGGGGTCTGTCCGGTCTGGGTTTGCCCATGGTGGCGCCCCCGTGCACCCACAGGGCAGGCAACGACAGACACGCACCCCCAGGGGTCAGGAGCAGTTAGGAATCGAAACAAGGTGAAAGGGTGCGCAAAGTCAATCGCCCAGGCTACAGATTGTTCTCACTCACGCCCTTCGGGGTACCAGCATAGAATAGGTCCCTCTGCAGGATCGGAGACACCGCCCCAGCCGCAGTCTGCTCAGGCAGCCACCGTCGTCCCCCAATGCTTTCTGGGCATCCACGTATGGCGCACCTGGGCGCGCTGTCCCCGCAAGGTCACTCGCCTCTCGTGTCGCCCCACTCGCAGGTTCAACTCCGGCGTGTCGCCCTCGGTCCACCAGCCAGGGCCCAGAGGTATGCGTCCAGCTGCACCCTGCGGGCGAGGCCGCCCACAACCAGCCGCCCGGGCTCCAGGGAGGCCCCCACAACCAAGGCAATCCACCAGTGTCCCACTCACCACAGGGCAGGTGGCGCGGCTCCAGCTGCGCACCCGCAGCGCACCCACAATCCGTTGAGGTCGCAAGGATTATAAGGGAGAAAAGGGGCCCACGGAGATCCACTCACCGCTGCCAGCAGGCATAGTGCGCTCGCCCAACAGGCGCAGCAGTTTTATGGCGGCGCCGCAACGGGCCCGTCCGCCTCCGCCCGCCCGCCACTACACGACGGTCCCAGGTAGTGAGCCCGACAGAGTCTCGGGGCCGCTGACAGCATCAGCCCGGTCCTCGGGGCACAGCGCACCCAGCCCCTCAAACGGGGGAGGGGGAGACGGGTCCGCGCCTCACCACCGCCACGTCCAGGGGCCCAGCCACCACAGGCCCCTCGCTCCAAGATGGCTGCCACGGCCCGAGTGTCCAATTGGGGCCGAGGGGATCACAGGCAACGCCGCGAGGGCACAGGGCGCAGCACCCCAGGTCTCAGGCCCTCCAGGCCCCCAGCCGTAAAGGGGGGGGCGACAATTGCGGGCGCTGCGCGGCCGAGTCACGGCTCGCGCCGAGGTGTCTCCGTCTTCTCGCGCTGCTCCGGGCCGCAGGAGTACTCGCGGCCGCGCGGGCGGAGATCGGAGCCCACAGCAGGCTCACGGGGCGCCGATGTGCGCCGATTTTTTCACCGGCGGGTGCCGGGCATCTCCCGCATCAATTCCTGGCAAGGATCAGCGGCCAGGCGAAGAGAAAGCAGGATTTTGCCGGCGGGCATAGAGCGGAGCTCAAAGCTCTGCGTCTGCTCTATCCGCCATCTTGGCCACGACCCCTTGGTCTTAGTTAAACTTAAGACCAAAACTTAAGTTAAACTGAGACAAAGGTCTAACTTTACTACTCGTAAATGCGCTTTGTGAATACCGAAAGTCGTAAAGTTAGACTTTCGTCTCAGATTACCTTTGTGAATCAGGCCCACAGATTATAACTTCCTCGTGAATCTGTGGTAATTGAGATACATTGTTGCTGCAGTCAACACCTTGTGGCCAGAGATCAGGAAAACCCTGGAAACCGTTTGTAATGGTCATAAGCGTTAATTAAAGACTGAACAGGACATCGAGAAGAATTCCTAAGAATCCAATTGTATTTCTGGATTTAATTTTTAATACCAAAGTAGTGTTTCAGGAAACAGTCCTTAAAGGTTTATGAACTTGTCTTTGGACATATTATTATTCAACATGGAGAATGGAAAGGATCCTCATATCTTCAAAGACTTTATTTTTCTGAGACACATGAAATATATATTTTATATTGTAGTTTATGATCTTATCATTTTGAAAATAAGAATCACAGACAGTGTTCTTATAAAGCTGAAGGCAGTTGTCTGTAGTAATACAAGAATAATAATTCTGAATACTGTCCATATCCATTTCATAGCAAACACAAGGCGATGATGGACGGAGCACTGAAACTTTTCAGACACTCACCCCCAGTCACAGATCTGGGTTGAATCCATCATCGTTCTTTAGCTCACTTCGCCACCTCAGTTCAGACCCAGCTGATATTCAAATCAGTCTTGACCCTGTGCCTCATGGGAACAGTCCAACCCGAACTGCAAAGCCAGGTCTTCCCTGAACTGGAAACAAGCATCCTGGGACCGGTTTTGGGGTAATCGTGTTTCGGCTCCAGGAAGACTCAGAGATTCATCAAGCTGAGAGAGTTGGAAACAATGAACTATTCTGAAGGTATGTCATATGCAATGAAAACATTTAGACTCTGTTGCAGGGGTAATACAATATTAAAGTTCGCTTAGCTTTAGATATCAATGCATTCAAAGCATTCGACCTTAGAAAGAGACGCAAAATGATTAGGATTTTTCTACCGTTCAAGGACTCCCTTGAAATAACTGCTGGTCCTTATCAATCAATCAATCAATCAATCAATCAATCAATCAATCAATCAATCAAGTGGCTTGTAAAGCACAGCTACTCACCCGTAAGGGTCTCAAGGTGATGGGGGGAGCTGCTGGTCTGTCAAAGGCACTGCGGTTCAGTCGAAGAGCCAGGTCTTAAGGTCCTTCCTGAATTGAGGCAGTGACAGTGATTGCTTGAGGTGGAGAGGCAGGGTGTTCCAGGTCTTTGCTGTGAGGTAGGCAAAGGATCTTCCTCTGGCTGTGGTCCTGCGGATACGTAGGATGGTAGCCAGGGCCAGTTGGGTGAAGCGGAAGTTTCTGGTGGGTGTGTGGCATGCGAGGTGGTTGAGGTACGCAGGTCCCGCTTCATGTAGGGCTTTGTAGGCATGTGTGAGGAGCTTGAAAGTGATTCTTTTGTTGACTGGGAGCTAGTGCAGGTATCTCAAGTGGCTGGTGATGTGGCTGCAGCAGGGGATGTTGAGGATGAGTCTAGCGGAGGCGTTCTCAATGTTCTGCAGTCTCTTGAGGAGTTTCAGGGTGATGCCGGCGTAGAGTGGGTTGCCGTAGTCGATTCTGCTGCTGATGAGTGCCTGGGTCACCGTCTTTCTAGACTCGGTGGGGATCCACTTGAAGATCTTTCGGAGCAGGCGTAACGTGTGGAAACAGGATGATGAGACTGTGTTGATGTGGTGCTTGATGGTGAGTGAGGAGTCCAGGATGATGCCCAGGTTTTATGCGTGGTCAGGGGGTGTGGGGGGGGTTCCAAGTGCTGCGGGCTACCAGGAGTCATCCTAGGCAGAGGGGGTGGAGCCCATGATTAGGACTTCGGTCTTCTCAGAGTTGAGCTTGAGGCAGCTGTTCTTCATCCTGGTGGTGACAGCCTTCATCCTGTCATGGAAGTTGTTCTTGGCGACTGTAGGTTCATTGGTGAGGTAGAGAATCAGCTGGGTGTCGTCGGCGTAGGAGACGAAGTTGAGTCCGTGGTTCCTGATGATGGCTGCGAGTGGGGCCATGTAGATGTTGAAGAGAGTGGGGCTCAGGGAGGAGCCCTGAGGCACTCCGCAGCTGATCTTTGTGGGTGCCGACTAGAACGGTGGTAGTCTGACTCTCTGTGTTCGGCCGGTGAGGAAGGAGCGGATCCATTCCAGGGCTTTGTCGCGGATGCCGGCGTCGTGAAGTCTTGTGCATAGGGTGCGGTGTGAGATGGTATCGAAGGCGGCCGAGAGGTCTAGGAGGTTGAGGGTTGCAGTTTCGCCTCAGTCGAGGAGGGTGCGGACATTGTCTGTGACGGCGAGGAGAGCTGTCTCAGTCCTGTGGTTGATTGGTCCAGGATATGGTTTGCTTCGATGAACTCAGCGAGTTGGGGGTTGATGGCCTTCTCGATGACCTTGGCCGGGAAGGGGAGAAGAGAGATGGGTTTGAAGTTCTTGAGGTCTGTCGGGTCGGCAGAGGGTTTCTTCAGCAAGGAGTTGATCTCTGCTTGTTTTCAGACTTCGGGAAGGTGGAGTAGTTGATGGAGCAGTTGATGGTGTGGAAGAGTTCGGGGGTGATGATGGTTCTGGCTCTGTTGAAGATATGGTGGGGGCTGGGGTCCGAGGGTGCTCCGGAGTGGATGTTCTTCATGATCCTGAGGGTGTCGTCAGCGATGAGGGAAGTACAGTTGAGTAGGATCTGTTGTGGTCCGGTGTCGTAGGGTGCGGTGGCTGTGGTGGGAGGGTCTTGGGTATTGAGGCAGTCAAAGCTGTCATATATCTCCTTAATCTTGCGGTGGAAGTAGGTGCCGAGGTTGTTGCAGAGGTCTTGGGAGGGTGGGATGTCTGCTGTTTCTGTGCTGGGTCTGGCAAATTATTTGACTGCGGCGAAATGTTCTTTACTATTGAGTGTGTTGGCATCAATCCTTTCTTGTAGGGCCGCTTTCTTCGTTGTTCAGATGAGGTAGTGGTGTGTGGTGACAGCAGTCTTGAAGGCTGAGTGGTCTTCCGGAGTCTTGCTTCTCCTCCATCTCTTCTCGAGCTGTCTACAGGTGCGTCTGGACTCATAGAGGATGGGAGAGAACGAGCTGGCTTTCTTGTCACTTGCTTGAGGCTTTTTTCAGGGGAGCCAGAGTGTCGGCGCAGTCGGAGATCCATCGGTGGAGGTTGTGTGCTGCGGTATTAGCATCCGTGGATGTCGGTGGAGGGGTTTTGCTGAGGGAGGTGGTGAGCTGTTCTTTCGTGACCTTTTCCAGCTCCTACGAGGTGGTGGTGTGCGGTGGCCTTGGTGAAGGAGAAGTGGATGTAGCGGCGGTCGGTCCACAGGAGCTTGGTGGTGTGGTTGAAGGTGATGTTGTCGCTGGCGAAGAAGATGGGGTCGAGCGTGTGTCCTGCTGAGTGGGCTGGGGAGGTGACCCGTTGTTTGAGTCCGACAGTGGCGAGGTTCTCCAGCAGGGACGAGGTGTTTTTGTCATTGGAGTTGTCCAAGTGAAAGTTGAGGTCACCGAGGAGGATGTAATCCGTGGAGGCAAGAGCGTGGGGTGCGATGAAGTCGATGGTGGAATCACTGAAGGGTGGGCAGTGTCTAGGGGGTCTGTAGATAAATGTGCCGCTGAGGGTGGTGTTTGAGTTGATCTGGGCCTGGAAGTGGAGGTGCTCCATGTTGGTTGAGTGTTCGTCTGCGTGGGTGGTGAGGCGGAGGGTGCTTTTGTGTACGATGGTGATGCCTCCCCCCGGTTTGTTGATGCGGTCCTTGAGAATGATCTTGTAGCCTTCCGGGATGGCGGTGGCGATGTCCGGGGCAGAGGTGGAGTTGATCCAGGTTTCTGTGAGGAAGGCGATGTCGGGGTCGACGCCGTCGAGCAGGTCCCAGATCTCCACGGCGTGTTTATGGAGGGAACTTGTGTTGAGCAGGATGCAGTTGAGGCGGTCAGGTCCAGTGTTTGTTGGTCGTGCGGTGGTTGGGGTTGGTGTGCGGTGGCAGGCGAAGGTGCGGCTGTAGTTCTGGCAGGAAAAAGGGCCCTGGGTGTTCTTCGGCGATGTCTGGTGGCAGGCAGTATGGTGTCCGGTGTTGAGGGCCTGGAGGGTGCTGGCGTCGTAGCAGTGGATGGTCTGAGAACCAGGGTCCATGGCGCTGGGCGCGGTCCAGACGCGGACAGGCGCAGATGGGCTTGCCTTTGGCGGCCGCCATAAGTAGTGTGATGGCTGGACAGCTGGGAGGAGGGAAAGCGGGAAGCCGCGCTGGAGGGGGGCAGGGCTGGGACACAGAGGGAAAAATTTGCAAAAAGTGGCAAAAGAGATCAGAAAGAGTGAAAAAGCGAAAAAAGCACAGAAAAGATAAAGGAAGGAAAAAGAGATCAGAAAGGCAGAGAGAAGAGGGCAGAGCAGAGGAGCTCCCCACTGGACCACCAGGGATGAGGCGCAGGTGGGTGCCTGGAAGTGGAGAAGGGCCTCGAACTCAGACCAGCAAGGGTCAAGGCCAGCAGCTACCAGGCGGAGCTGTGCGGGAAGGGAAGCAGTTCACTGACAAGGTCAGTGAGATTGCTGTCATTCAAACTGTCTCACATTTGGCTGAACAATGTCACTTGTAAGTACACTGAAGCCATGCACATGTCACACATAAGCTATCTGAAAACAAACTTGGCAGCTATACTACTATGAGTTGACAACCTCACCTAAAAAGTGAAGGATGTCTGCTGTGGGCAATTTCCGCACTACAAACTCAGTATGCACCAGGACATTTGAGATGCCTTCTGTTTAGCCTGTACCTGAGGTCGTACTGTTCCTGGTAAAGGCTAGAAGATGCCGCCGCTGCTCTACCAGAAGACGGGCCGTCACTCACTTCCGCCTTCCTCAGTCTCCAAATGTTTCTTTAAAGTCCTTATCCATATTAATTGCCATTTTCCCTCTTCCTTTTTATTTTAGGTTGCAGCCTACCAGAAAACGCAGCTGTCTGGTTTGCTAAAGACATCTTGGCGACATTCAGAAAGTTGACCTAGGAATGCATTTCATCCATTGCTTACCATTGGCTTTGTGGTTTGTAACTCACATTTTCTGGCTTTCTATTTGCTGGCTTTATTAGCTTTAGGCTGTCCAGTTCGAATTCGTCTCTCCCGTTGACAAAACCTTGTCTACTGTATTCTTCCACTAACTCGCTTTCTGTAAACAGGCCTTTAAATACTGTTCTTATCTTGTCACAATTACTGTCCATTCGAAGACGGAGGTCAAATGTCAGGATGTGTATTCCAAGGAGCTTGGTGTTTATTTTTCTTTCCCTGACTTCAAAGTGAGAGGATTTATGTGACAATCATGCTGACTACTGGGGAGGACTGAGGGAGGAAGGCTTTACAAAGTTATTATTTTTTCTAGCACACAACAAAATGTAAATGTCTGTAAATGAACTGTGCTGACGATCAAATCAATACAGTGGGTGATGACAATTCCACACATTATCGTTTGCGCGCTGTATACTTTTATTAGTAAAACTGTATGCCTGTGCAAATGTAATGGTCATTTCAATTGAAGATGTGTTGTGTGTAATGGCAGTATGCTACTATACCATGCATACGCCACGTTACCCCACTCTACTCTACATCACTACACGCCACTGCACTCTACTCTACACCACTCCACTCCACTCCACACTACGCCACTCCACTCCGCGTCACTGCAAACGTATCTGCACCACTCCACTCTATGCCTCTCTACTCTATGCCACTCCACTCTACTCTATGCCAATGCACTCTAACCCACACTATTCTACTATGCACCACTGCACTCTTTGCCACTGCACTCTACACCACTCCACGCCACCCTACTCTGCAACACTGGACTCTATGCCACGCCACACTATGCCACTCAACCTCATCACTGCACTTGTCAATGCACTCTTCTCTGCACCATTCCACTCTTATCTGCACCACTCCATTCTATGCCTCTCAACTCTAAACCACTCCACTCTATGCCAATGCACTCTACCACACACTACTCTACTATGCACCACTGCACTCTTTGCCATTGCACTCTACACCACTCCGTGCCACTCCACTTTGTCACCCTATTCTGCAACACTGCACTCTATGCCACTGCACTCTATGCCACTGCACTCTACGCCAATACACTCTACACCACTCCACTGTACGCCAGTACACTCTATGCCAATCCCCTCTATGCCACTCTAATCTACTCTACACCACTGCACTCTACTCTGAAACAATCTACTCTACGCCACTGCACTCAGCACCGCACCACTCTACGCCACTGCACTGTATGCTAATGCACTCTACGCCTCTTTACTCAAAACCAATGCACTTTACGCCTATCTACTCTGCACCACTGCACTCTGTGTCACTGCACTCTATGCCACTGCACTCTACGCCATTGTAATGTCACTGCATGCCACTCTATTCTACTCTGCACCACTGTACTCTACACCACTGTACTCTACACCACTGTTCTCTATGCCACTGCTCTCTACACACTCTACTGTGTGCCACTGCACTTTACACCACTCTACCCAGCTCCGCTGCACTCTACGCCTTTGCACTTCACGCCACTCTACTGTGCACCACTGCATTCTCTGACAGTATACTCTGCAACACTACACTCTCTGCCACTCTACTTTATGCCACGCTATGCCACTGAACTCTGCACCACTCTACTCTGCATCGCTCCACTCTACACCACTGCACTCTACACGAGTCCACTATAAGTCACTTTAATCACTCTGTACCACTGCACTCTCCTGCACTCTACTCTATACCACTGCACTCTACAGCACTTCACTCTACTCCGAAACAATCTACTCTATGCTACTGCACTCTGCGCCACTCTATTATACTCTATGCCACTCCACACCACGCCACTCCACACCACTCTACTCTGCACCATTGCACTCTACGACACTCTACTCTGCAGCACTGCCATCTCTGCCACTGAACTCTGCGCCAATCTACTCTGCGCCACTCTACTCTGCGCCCCTTTACTCTACGGCACTTTACTCTGCACTACTTTACACCTATGCATTCTACACCAATGCACTCTACAAAACTCTACTCTACACAACTGCACTCAACGACACTCTACTCTGCAGCACTGGACTCTCTGCCACTGAACTCTATGCCACTCTACTCAATGCCCCTCTACTCTGCGCCACTGTACTCTGCACCACTCTACTCCGTGCCACTTTATTTTATGCAACTTTACTCTACTCTGCACCACTCTATGCCACTACTGCACTCTATGCCAATGCACTCTATGAATCTATAATCTACTGTGCACCATTGCACTCTGACACTGCACTCTATGCCACTTCACTCTACGCCTCTCTACTCTGCACCACTCTACCCTATGCCAGTGCACTCTACCCCGCTCTACTATGCACCACTGCACTCTACATCACTCCACTCTGCACCACTCCACTCTGTGCCACTCCACTCTACAACACTGCTCTCTACGCCAATGCACTCTATGCCACTCCTCTATACCACTCCACTCTACCAGTGGAGCTCCAGATGGTTGCGTTTCCCTTAGGTCTTTGATCATTGCTTCCCAGGCCCGTACATCATCCTCAATTTTCTCATCGTGTCGTATTTGTTTCATCCGAACTGCCTCTGCTGTTGTCCATTCATAAACATCCTTCACCCACATTACTACTCTTGGCGGGCATGACTCATCCAGGATATGGCTAAACGGCGCTTTGCAAGGACCATCCCCAACATCACGAATTTCCTACTCAGGCTTTTGCGCTTAGGAGTAGAGAGTAATCCAACAGGACCATACGGACCTCTCTAGGGATCACCCATCCTATGGCTTCTTTTAGTTTGGCTAAGATTTCTGTCCAGTAGGGGACCAAAGTTGAGCAAGCCCAGGTCATATGTATAAAATTTGCGTCTCTTTCACCACAGCGGGGACATCGCTCTGACTTATCTGGGTATATTCTATTTAGTGTTTTGGGGGTAAGGTAGGTTTGGTGCACAAAGTTATATTGTATTAGTTTAAACCGAGTATTCGAGCTCACTCGTTTAACCCCTTCATGTATTTTAATCCGATCTTTTTCTGTTAAAGGAGCTTCCACTACAGTTGCCCATTTTGTATGAACGAGAAGTACCCGGATCATCTTATCCTCCCGGATTGCCCGGTACAAGTGCGAGATCAGATGACGTCCCTGGGCCATACATAACATTACTTATAGTACATTTGTGGCAGGGGGTTCTTCCGGGAACGAAGGCCATATTTCCCGGGTTACTTGGGATATCTTCCTGTATTGCAAGAACTGTCCCCTCCCGAGGTCAAAAGCAGTCTCTGCCTTTTCCTGTGTGATGAATTGTTTATTTTCAAATATATCCCCCATTGTTAGGCATCCACCCTCCTTCCACCTACGGACGGACATAGAAGGTGCAATTTTAGAAAATGGCTGAATTACCCAAAGCGACATCCCCAGGGCATATGGTGCACGACCTAGGACCTTCCTAACAGTATGTTCCCAGAGCTCTGCGACATGCCGTATTATGTAGGGGCATGCAGGTGAGACCCCTCTTCCCAGCATCAGAAGCTCAGGAAGTGAGCTCCCAGGGAAGGTACCCGCTAACAATCTCTTCTCCCAGTTCTCAGCGTCATCCAGCCAGTGAACCACGTGGAGCAGTTGAGAGGCCAGATAATAAAATTTGAAACATGGTACCTCCAATCCCCCAGTCTGCATGTTCTCTGTAGAGTGATCAGACTCACCTTCTTACATTTATTACCCCATAGCAGGTCTATTAACAGGTTATCCAGTATTTTAAAAAAGTGCCTCGGAATTTTATAAAGGGAGTGCTGCATCGCATATAAGCATAGGGGTAGAATGACCATTTTTGTAATAGCAATTCTTCCCATAACGGACAGAGGCAATTCCCGCCAGAAACTCACCGAGCCTCGTATTCCTTCTATTACCATTCCTATGTTAAGGTTCAGATACCTCTCCTGCGTAGCCGCCAGCCTGACTCCCAAATATCTGGGCTTGGTCTCTGCCCATGGGAGTCCCACCTCCGGCAGTGTCTCTCGTGGCTCCAAGGTCAGCCGTCCAATCGGGAGTAGTTTCAATTTGCCCTGATTTACTTTTAATCCGGATATATCGTCAAATCCCCGCAGCGTATCTAGAAGTATAGGAATTGCTTGCACCGGTTGTCGGATGTACACCAGCGTATCATCCGCATACATTGAGACAACATGGTTAGTGTCTCCCAAGTGGATCCCCCATGCACTCAATTTCCTCCTCAAGGCCGCTGCCAGTGGTTCCATTGCTGCTGCGGATAAAAGTGGCGACATCAGGCATCCCTGTCTGGTGCCTCGTTGTAGTACAAAGGCCCTCGAGATCAGCCTCCCCATTCGCACTCTAGCATGGGGGGCCCTGTAAAGCAATTGTATCCATTCAAGGAACCGCTCTCCCACTCCCATTATTTGCATAACCTCACAGATATAGGACCAGTTTACCGAGTCAAAAGCTTGCTCTATATCTAATAGTGCCAGAGCATGGTCATCCCGGTTTATAGTGGGGGAGTTCCATATATGAGCCAGTCTGCGCAGATTATGAGTGGCATTACGTTGGGGGATAAACCCCGCCTGGTCGGGATGTATCAGGTGCTGCATATGAGGCAACAGCCGGGCCGCTAATATTCCACTCAGGATTTTTATATCTATGTTTAACAAGGAGATTGGCCGATATGAACTCGGCACCTGAAGGTCCCTGTCCGCCTTAGGGATCATAATCACCATGGCCTCTCTCATAGAGGCTGGTAGGATTTGCATCTGAAAGGCTTCATTATATACCTCCAGAAGGCGGTCCACCAGCAACGGTGCGAACCTCCTATAAAACTCAGACGGGAAACCATCACTCCCAGGGCTTTTTGCTGGTCTTAAAGCATGTATGGCCTCCAATAATTCCTCTTTAGAGATTGGGTTATCTAACAACTCACTCACTGCATCTTCCAGTCGGGGTAAGCCCAAGGTGGCCAGGAATTCAGCAACCATCTCCGGGGGCGGAGAGGGGCGTCCGGTATACGCTTCGGCCAGATGATCCGACAGGACCTCCAAGATCGCCTCTTGGCTATAAATTGTGGTACCCTCCCTGGACTGCATCTGGATTATGGGGGCCCCAGGCTTTTCCCCCTGATTAATTTGGCGAGCAAGGCCCCGGATCCGTCTCCCTCCATGTGCAGACGCTGCCGGTATGCTGTATATTTGAACTTTTCTAAATGGCGTAGAGACTCTAGTAGCAATTCCCGAGCAGTGCGCCATTCGTCTAGGAGCTGGGGGGCAGTCGGGAGCGACACCTCTATAACCCCTAGTTTTCCTTCCTGTACTTTAATGTCCCGCTCCAGCTGTTGGCACACTCCATATGTTGTCTTAATGCAAACCCCTCTGAGCACTACTTTCATGGCCTCCCACTCCACTGCTCTCGAGGACGCCGAACCCCAGTTGGTTTCAAAGTATCTAGATATTTCTTCTCCCAGTGTCGCCGCGAAAGGTGGGTCCGTGAGCGCCTCAGGCCGCAGCCTCCACACAGGGATCCTCGGTCTGGGCTTCGTGGTACCCAGGGATAGCAGCACTGGAGAGTGATCCGAAATATATCTAGGAGGTATACTATGTCTCCGACCATAGGTATCAGATCTACTGATAGAAAACATTGGTCCAGCCTACTTACGTATTTGTTGCCGGCGTATGACAGGAAAAGACTTTACGATACGGGTACCTCTTCCTCCACTCCTCCACACATCCCACAGTCGCAGCCCCTCCAGTGTGTCTCTAAGGGCCTCTGTCATTCCTTGTTTCATGTTCTGTCGTGGGGGATCCCGGTCCATTATCCCATCCAACACACAATTAACATCCCCCATCATGATCACCCACCCACCTAGATATGAGGTCGCAGCAGTCACCACCCCAGGGAAGAAGCATGGGTCGTCCGAGTTAGGTGCGTATACATTAATAAGGCACATCTTTTGGCCATCAAGTCTGCCATGTAGGATCACATATCGTCCCTTTGGGTCCAACACATGTTGTAAGTACTGGGAGGGGACCCTGGGGGCCACCCAGATGAGAACCCCACGTGCAAAACCCGAATAGGAGGTGGCGTATATCTGCCCCCGCCATCTGCGCCTTATAGCCTGCAGGGAATCACCCCAAATATGAGTTTCTTGGAGACATGCAATCGCTATTCTATATCTTTTCAAGTAAGCAAAGACCTGTCTCCTTTTTCCGAGCATTGCCATCCCCCAGACATTCCAGGTAATCAATTTCGTCATGAGGGAGCCATAGTGACTCGCGGTTAGTGATACATATGTGTCCCCATCTTCCCTCCCTCCATAGAGATGAGCCTCGCAGAAATAGACTGAACCTCAGACACGGAACGCCTGAACCCCTCTTAAACTGTTACAGAACACACATAACTGGTTTAACTTCGACCTCCTCTCCCCTCACTCTGGGCAGTGGTGCGGATCCATCCCTCCCAATATCCTGGAGAGCTAGTATCCGAATCCCCCGCCCATTCCCTCCACCACAAATTCCCAGAAAAGAATAGCTATCCACTGCATCAATAGCCATTGCCTTATGCTGAATGTTCTCGGATCTTTCAATGTGCAGTGGTTATGTTCCCTTAAGTAGGTTCCTTGCAAGTGGCCGAGCGATTGTCGGGATGCGAGACAACTGCCTCTAGCTCACCGTACGAGACTCAGCCTCTTAGGGGGGGCGTGGTGTCCCCCGGACACAGGGGTTCGATACTCAACTGTTCCCCCACACACACCATCTTCTGGGGGTCAGGCCCCTATCAGTACTTATCTGAGCTTCCTGATCGGTGTCCATATGTTTCTCTTAGCCGGAAACGTCTCAGGGTACATTGGAGTCAGGTACGATGTCCTGCGAGGCTAGATCAGAGTCCGATAGCACCTCTGCCAGCTGAAGGGTACCATCTGCACACACCCTCGTTCAGAATTGTCACCATCTTTATGCCGCGTCCCTCCAGTTGATCGGTTTCGTTGTGTGGCCGGATCCGGGGGTCCCGATGCCTTGACTGATCCAGAGTGTGCACTCCGGTGGGCAGCAGAGCCCCCCTGGCGTCCATCCAGTCTGATGCCTCCGCCGCCGAGAAGAAGAATATAGATTTCCCTTTATACACAATTCTGAGCTTAGCCGGAAAAAGAAGGCCGTACTTGATCCCAGCCTTGCGGAATCGACTCTTGACTGCCAGAAAGGTCCTCCGCTGATCTTGCACCCGTTGTGTGTAATCCGGATAGATTGCGATCAGGTGACCATCAAAGAGCAAGGGATCTCTTGTGTGGGTAGCCTGCAGGATCACGTCCCGATCTCGATAATTAAAAAAACGGGCAATGATGGCTCTCGGTGGGGCCCCAGGTCGTGGCGGAGGAGCCAAGGCCCTGTGGGCCCTCTCAATGTTAAAGAATTTGGATATCCTACTTGGAGCAAGGACCTTCATAATCCAATCTTCCAGAAACAGCTCCGCCGAGGGGCCCTCCGCCCGTTCTAGAAACCCCACATATCGCAGGTTGCTCCTTCGTGATCTGCCCTCCTGATCTTCGGCTCGGTCGTCAAGTTTGGTTGTCTTTTTCTGCAGGTCCATAACCGTTTCCCGGAGAGACTTGACTTCAGCCTGGAGGGTCACCACATTTTGTTCCGTCGTAGTGACCCTATCTGCGACCTTGCAACCACAGCGTAAAAGGTTAACGTCGATGGCTACTGCTTCTATTCCATTAACCATATCATCTCTGGTTGACTGGATTGCTGCCAGGATATCGGTCAACGAGGAGTCCCGCTGGGTTGCGTCCGGGGCCCTTTCATCAGTGTCCTCCACGCGTTGGTCTGGTCCCTGAGGTAATGGCTGTGCATAGTTCAGTATCTTGTTAGACTGCTTGCGGTTGCCTTTGTCTTTCACCATGCTGGTTCCGTCGACTCAATGTATCATCAAGCGCTGGCAGTCTCGACTGTGGGTCGGGTTCTGGCCCCTGGTTCATGCCGTGGGTTTCTGCCAGCGGCAAGCCATCCCAACAGACTCGGGCACCTGCTTGCACCCGACCACCGGCAGGAATCTTCCCCCTCTCAGGTATGGGATGGCCTCTTGCAGCACCTCTTTGATTCCTCTCCGCGGGCTTTACAGCAGGTGGAGTACCTCCCGGAACAATCTCGCCTCTATATTCCAACTGGGCCGCACATTAGCTGGGGACCGGGGGTCGGAGATTAATGACGGTGAATTGTCACTGACCCACCAGTAATCAAGTCATAGTCCACTGTGACATTCCCCCAGTTCCCGACACTCACCCCAGCGAGTCCAAAGGTTCTCTGTCCATCAGGTGGTCTCACCTCTCTGCCCAGCTGTGTCTACTGTTACAGTGCCGCAGACCGACCCGGGCTCCCAGGAGCACGATCTCTCTGCAGCAGAACCCCCGGGCCCGGCGTATCTTATGCGTCGGCCGTCCACTGCGTCAGGATTCCGCAGTCCCCACGTTCCCAGGCCCCGACCAGGGGAGGAGCCGATCCAGGGTGCTACGAAGTCCTCTCTCATGCCCCGTCACACCTCCTGTTTTTGGCGGTAGTCCCTGTGTGGTCGACCCGTCCTGGTCTCCACCGTGCTCCACCGCCACCAATCTAGTGCTCAGGACGGTCTCCAGGTAGCTGGGAGGTCACCGCGGGCCGCACCTCAGTGCATCGAGGGCGGGTCCCAGCCGGGACACATACACCCCAGGCCGGGAGCCGCAGTCCGCTGTTCTGCAGCCGAGCTTCACTACTCCCTCAGGCTGGCTCCCCAGTAGCCGGGTCTTCGTTCCCGCTCTGTGTACACAGCCTTTCACGTCCGCCCAAGATGGCGTGCCCGTCCTCTCGCTCGCCGTACGAGACCGCTCCTCTAGTGGTATCAGCGGGACTGATCTGCTCTATTAAATATGCCAGGTAGCAGCGCCAGGTCGTGACGATTATCGTGGGGTCGATGCCAGCTCAGCATCACAGGATTATAACGGATCTCCCCGGGAGCACCATAAAAGCACGTCCTATTTGGCCATCTTGTTGGCCATGCCCCCCTTCAGTTTATAATGCTTGTAGGAAGCTGGCTCTGTATATGCTATGCCCCCTAGGTGTTTATACCGTGCGCAGAGTCCAATGGTTCCCCAAAAGTGTACAGGGCTCAATGTAAAACCCAAAGTGCTCTATTAGTGGTAGTTTGGGCGAGCAGCCTTAGGCCTAACACAGAGGAGTGGTAGACATTTATTGCACAACCTTGACTGATAATAGACACACGACTCAAAAAGGAGATCCACACCAATTTTAGAAAAATAAGCTTTGTTTGTACTTTAATTAAAGAACAAGATCTTCGCTATAAGGTAAGTATGTTTTTAAATTGAAATACTTTTCACTTTCAAAAGTCGACACTTAGAACGATTTCTGAGCAGTTAAATGTTATCCTTAGGAGGAAAACAATAATGTGGTTATACGGGTAAGTAATGCACTTTCAGTTTCAGAGTTTGCCCCTATGCGTTTCAAAGGAGACTGGGGGTGCTTGAAGCCACACTCCTTGCAGGTAAGTAGATCGATTGCAGGGGTCAAGCTTTGGGGGTTAGAGCAAGCACAGGGGGGGCCACCAAGCAGCACCAAACACACACCACCAGCAGCACAGGGGCAGCTGGGTGCAGGGTGCAATTTCAGCGTTGGCACCCAATGCGTTTCAAAGAAGACTTTGCTCTTGACAAACAGGCTGCAGGTGTCACACCGGATGTTGCAGGAGGGAGACCAATGAGAGCAGAGGTAAGTAGAGATGCAGGGGGTCCAAGGGGAATGTCAATTTGGCTCACCAAGGTGCAGGGGCACGGGTGCAGGGGTGCCATTAGATGTCGGAGTCTTCTTACCGGAGCCGGTCACAGTCAGGGGAAGCCTCTGGATTCAGGCTGCAGGCATTGTTGTGGAGTCCAAGAGGGGTCAGCCAACACTGGACTTGAGGTCAGGATTACTGGGGAACCTATTCTGGGTCGGTGGGCCACCTGGACACGGGCTGTAGGCCTCGGGTGCAGAGTGGGCAGGACTCATTGATCCACATGGCACCGGAGTCCTTTGTGTTGGTTTCTTGGGGACAGAGGCACTGTCCTCGGAAGTTCAGGTCTTTTTCAAAGTTCAGGCAGTCTTCCTGGGGCTTTTTGGAAGTTGCTGGCTGCAGGACAGGTGTTGTCTTCTCGCAGGGTCTTGGAAGCCGGAGACAGACTGGTAAGGCTGGGGCCAAGTCAGTCGTCATTTTCAGGCTTCGTTGCACTGCGTCCTCTTTGTACTTCTTCTTAGGCCGCAGGTAACTGGTCTGTAGGTCTGGGGAGAAACCTTAATGCTAAATTTAGGGGGCATTTTATGGGAGGGGGTATAGACCTAGCCCTGATTGGAAGAGTCCCCTCATCTTGAAGATGGAGGAGACAGTAAATGGTGCTTAACTTCGCCTCCTCCACCTGAGGGGCGGAGTTGGCAAAGGTGAGCACACCTTCTAGCCTTTCTAAGTTTTCCCGCTGGTTTTCCTGCCCAAAGTGGGGGTGTAAACTGGGGGCTGTCATCTGCTGCTAGCAGCAGAGGCTGGGGGCCGCATTACAAAGGCAGCAGGCCTTTGAAGCTTACCCTTCGAGCACTGGGCCCATCCTGGGGGAGGAGATGTGACACCTCTGCCCAGGATGTGCATTGTTTCTGGTCCCAGAGAGCAGAGGCTCTCCACCCAAGGGTGTAGAAACATGTCTGTGTGTGGCAGTCTGCCTAAAGCCAGTCAGTGCCCACACCAGGGTTGGTAGGTTTTCTGAGGTGCTCTCTGAGTACATGTTTTAATAAATCTCACACCGGCATCAGTGTGGATTTATTACAAGGAGTTGTTTTGTACCAAAAATTCCTGGTTTCAGTGAAGCCATCATGGTGCTGGGGAACTCAAGTTGTCAAATTTCCAGCCTATGTACTCCTTATGGCTTCCCTGGCACTTACAATATTTAAGAATTTACTTAAATATTGTAGGGGCATATCTACTCATGCAGATATGCCCTCACCTGTGGTATAGTGCACCCTGCGTTAGGGCTCTAAGGCCTGCTAGGGGGGTGACTTACCTATACCCACAGGACATGCTGGCTGACATGGCACTTAGGCAGGGTGCCATGTCTACTTTGCAGTTTTCCCCTCCCAAGGGAATGCAAGCTGCAAGGGCAGTGGCATGGTCCTAGTGAGGGAGTCCCAGGGGACCCTCTTCAGCCTCCAGGCCCTAGGTACCCAGGGTACCACTTACTAGAGACTTACAGGGGACAGAAGTACCAATTGGGGATTGGTTTTAGGGAATAAGCACTGGCACAGGGGTAATGGTTGGCAGGGACCCTGCACACCACAATCAAAACTACATCAATACCAGGCAAAAAGTGGGGACTAACCATGTCAAAAGTGGCACTTTCTCACAATGCTAATTCATCATTTCATTAATAGTATAGTATATTACATTGTCACACATAGGGACCAAGGTCAGATTGGGACAAAAAAAGCACCAGAATAAAAGTGGCCCCATCTGCAAAGTAGATAGCTAAAAAAGTGGCCCACATTTACAAATCAGGCCAATTTTAAACTTAGAAAGACATGCTGTATGGGTATTTTGCAAGATATGGGAGACTGCATGCACTTGTATTAGCTCCAGACAATGTTTGTAGTAATATCAGGAAAAATAACAGTAAAGACCGGCCCCCCTGACCATAAAACTGGCCAACAAACTGCAAAAAACCAAAACGTTCCACACTCTTCTAGCGCCCTTCCCAACCCTGGGTACTCCCCAATATCTATGCCTCACACGGAGCTTAGTATAACACGTCTTTATTCTTTTGCGTGTAACTGCAAACTCAGCATTCTAAACCTGCATTCACTTCACTATGCCCTAACTCTTACGTCACAGTCCTATGGAGTCCATCAGCAGCCACAAGGGTTCCGTCATTGCAAACTCAAATGACACTACATCTTCCCCTCTGTTAATTAAAAAATTACCAATTTTTTGCAAATATATATACAATCAGAGCTCTTCAATGAGTCTTCCTGGCACTTTGATCACACGTCCCGATTGTGTCTTCGGAAACTGGGGACAGGCAGTAGAAGTGTCATTGACTTGCATTGGTGATGTAGGAACAACAGCAGTCAGTGGGTCTTCACTTGTCCTTTCAGACCCAGTCTCTACAATGACATCAGTGCCTGACGAGCGATGAGCCACATGCCGGAATTGCGAGGAATCTCGCATAATGGACTTCCCAGGATGTTGGGCAGTCACCATGTGTCCTTTGCTGGTCACAACATGAAATGGCTCAGCATTGAAAGAAGCATCAGACTTTCATTTTCTATGCTGATGAATAAGCACTCGATCTCCTCTAGCGAACGTAACGTCTTTTGCATGTCTACGCTTGTCTGCATAGGCCTTCATTTTCCTTTTACAATCCAAGTCTTTCATACGGGTTTCTTCCTCAGTATATGATCTGCTGTTGGTCCATTGAGGTAACTTGGTCGTCACTGCTCTCCCGAACATTAAGGTTGCAGGGCTTTACCCTGTGGTCAAGTGAGGGTCGAACGCTAAGCTCGAAGAGTAGAATTTAAGACAGTTTTAAGGTCGAGCTATCTAGTACAGCACGCTGGACTGCTTTTTTATGAGTATTCATGAAATGTTTGACAATGCCATTGGCCTGTGGACAAAGAGGTGTGTTCTTCTGATGCTTCACATTAAGATGACTGAGAGAGTCTCTGAATTCTCGACTGTTGAAAGGTGGGCCGCTGTCAGACTTTGAGATTGCAGGAACACCCCATGTCGGAAAGATGTTGTCTAAACTCTCAATGACTCTTTCTTGAGTGATAGATGAGAGATCTTCTATCATTGGAAAACGGGAGTATTCATCAAGTATCACCATCAGGTGATGTCCGTTGTCATGAGGACCGAAGAAGTCAACAGCAATTCTTTCCCATGCGTGCGTTGGCAACTCTGACATGTTTAAGGTGTGTTGAGTGGTTTTTGATGACAGGCAGTTGCATAGGTGACAGGCCTTCAATTATCTTTCAACTCTCTCGTCGAGATGTGGAAATCAGACTCGGTCTCGGAAAGCTCATTTGGCGGCAACAATTCCACGATGTCCTTCATGGGCCACTTCAATCATCTGTTATTGCAGACTCTCCGAAATGACAATTCTCTAACCTCTTACAATAATGCCTTTTTGAGTAATGGACAGTTCATCTTTGACATTTTTAAACTTCTGGTATTCACTGTCACTGGTAAGAGGTCGAGGGTGCTGGCACCAAGAATGATGTGTAATAATGCCTTTCAGTTTTAGCATGTTACTATCTTGACTCGTGGCAGTGACAATTTGTTCCAACGAAATGGCAGCTGGGGTGCTTGACTTCAAATTGAAATTTATGTAAGCTTCAGCCGTCTTAGAATGGTTGCCAGAGAACTGTAGAGGCACTTGTGAGAAGTAGTCACCAGGGTTTTGATATTTCCCTGGATGATTGCACAATGGTGTAGTTGTATTCTTGCAATCGCAGACCCCAACATTCAATGTGAGGAGGCATTTTTGCCTTTGGATTGCCAAAGATAGTCAACAATGCTTGATGATCTGTCACAAGCGTGAAGCGCTTCCCATACAAGAATACGTGGAAATGTTCAGAAGCCCACACCACTGCTAAGCTTTCTTTCTCAGGTTGTGATTAAGCATGTTCAGTTTGGGAGAATCTTCTGCTTGCATATGCCATAATAGGTCTTCAAGCATTTGGGTGTCCACTGTGCTGTGCAAGGATGGCGTCAAACCCGACGGGGCTAGTGTCAACACCAACCTCAGTATGAAGCTTTGGATCAAAGTAGGCCATTTCAGTAGCATTATCGATAGCTTGTTTGATTTTCTGGAAGCTTTTCTTGCACTCGTGACCAATGAAAAGAAACATTGTTTTTCGTCAAGTCTCTTAAAGGCGCACAGACAGTGGCAAAGTCTTGTATATAACTTGAACATTAGCTGGCCATGCCAAGGAATGAACGTAACATGGAAATATCTTTTGAGGGACTGGAAGTTGACAACGCTTGCACTTTAGCTGGATCAGGTGTCATGCCCCCAACAGAAAAGATATGTCCAAAGAATTTTAACTTTGTCTTATGGAACTCACAATTCTCAGCATTCAAAGTTAAACTTGCATCAGCTAGCAGACGACACACTTGCGTGAGAGCTTTATTGTGCTCCTTCTGTGTAGCTCCAAAAACCAATATGTCATCACTATAATTGAAAGCATTCATGACAGTCTGTATGATATGTCGAATGACATCTTGAAACAGCTCGGCAGCTGATGACACACCGAAACACAGTCTTTTGTTATGGAACAGACCAATATGTGTAGAAAAGGTTGTAATGTACCTGCAATTCTCCTCAACTTCCAACTGATGATAGCCTTTATTCAGATCAAGGCGAGAGAATACCTTCGCACCATTCAACTGTGTTATCATGTCGGCAATGTCCGGAGCTGGATGGCATTCTCTTTTGATTGCCTTGTTTGTTTGACGCATATTCACGCAGATGAGTACAGCTCCTTCATTGTGCTTTTTGGGTATTACCACTATGAGAGAAACCCATGGTGTTAGACCAGTGGAACTCTTAATTGTATCATGTTTGAGTAAGGATTCAAGTTCTTTTCCAACCACTGTGTAGAGTTTACTGCTTGGAATTTGGAATGTGGGGGAGGATTCTGGGAAGCAGAAGGAGGTTTGACTCGGTGTTGGAGAGTCAACCGTTTGTAGCTGGGATGCTGTGAGTTAACCAATTAAAGAAAGGAAAGAAAAGAAAAGAAGCACGGAGTTCTGCAGATTATTTTTACATGGCGACGAGTTGGTCTGGCAGGGGACAGACTACAGGCATTCCCACCCCTGGATGCTGAAATGTGAAAAGAGACCGAAGCTGAAACTTATTCATCGAGTGCTGAAGTCACCGAAGATTTCTACTGAACGGACCTGTGACGTGCCGGGCGTGAGTGCTTTGCCAATTCTCCAATTGGTATGAGCATAATCCCCACATAATTACAGGTACCTATGTTTTTTTAAATATTGTGGCGGTTGAAATGCGTGAAGAGGTCGCATGAAGGAGCTTGTGAGCCGCGCTGCGCTCGAGCTTGGCAGTGACGTTTGGGCACGTGAAGAAGGAGCTTGGAAGCCGCGTTGTGCTCGAGCTCGGCAGTGACGTTTGGGCGCGCGAGCAGCTTGGAGGCCGCGCGGTACCAAAGAACTCTTCCACCAGTCACGTCGACCCGCGAGCATTATGCGTGTCTGGAAAGGCTTGCGAAGCCGCTTTTATGTGATATAAAGTGTTGCTGTGCCACCCCATTACACATAGAAAAGTGTAAAGGCCTTCCAGAACTAATATTGACCCGCGAGTACCATCCGTATCTTGGAGGGCTCGCGAAGCCGTTTTTTTTCTAAAATACAAGCATTGCTGTGTTTTACAGCTAATAATACTACTGGCACTTGTGAGACTACACTATTGCACTACTGAGCAATAAGAATTCCTTACCTGAGACTTTCCTGAACTGCCAAACGTTTCTGCACTGCATTGCATTCTTGGACTCTGGAATTCTGGGAGTCTAAAAAAAGGAAAATTAGAGGAATGGTCTTACCAAAGTCTGAGACTCTATCTCTGACACCAGAATACATTGTTATTTTAGTCAATTTTTTAAATCTTTTATGTTAGTTAGTTATATTAAATTGTTATTTTAGATTATTATTTTAGGTGTTTTTTTTGCAGGTATAGCAGACCAAGCTATGGCATCACCACCACCATTTTTATCCACCCCAGGTGATCCCCTGGTACCATGGACACAGTGGAAGAAATGGTTTTTAACATATATTTTGGCTAGTGGTGGTGATAAGTATGAACCATTACACAGACAGGCAATCTTATTACATCATCTAGGTGTGGAAGGCAGGAGAGTATATGAGAAACTTCCGGAGTTGTCCTTGGGGATGAGTGATGGTCAGCCATGCAATGTCTATGAAATGTCCTTACAAATGTTGGACTTACAGTTTACACCAAAAACTAATGTAGTTCTTGAGCAACATAAATTCTTTACTAGGGTGCAACGAGTGGATGAAGACATTGCGTCCTATGTAGCCGCATTGAGGGGGTTAGCAGCATCTTGTAAGTTTGAACAATTATCTGATTCATTAATACGAGATCAAATTGTCAGATGTACCAAGAGTAAAAATGTGAAAGAGAAACTTTTGATGAAAGAAAATAATTTAGAAGAAACTATACAAATTGCAAAAAGTATGGAGCATACCGCACAATGGATAAAAGAAATGGAAGATAGTGATCAGCGTAAAGTGGTCGCTGAAGTGTTAAATGAGAATAGGATGAAAACAAAGACTCCGAGGACGCTGCGAATAAGAAAATAGATATTCAAAAAGAACCATGGCGTAATCTCGATAACTCATCAAGGCATTATGAGAGAAGTTCCAGGGAAATAAAATGTTTTAGGTGTGGATCTCCAGGACATATAGCGTCTAGTTTGAGATGTGGAGCAAGAAATGTAATATGTAGAAATTGCAGAGTGAGGGGAAATTTTGCCAAGATGTGTAGGAATATACGTAGTAAAAAAGTACAAGAAGTTGGATTAGATGTCGATGATGTATGTGAAAATGTCCACGATATTTTCCTTTCTATTGATGGTGAAGATGATATCGGCGTAAAGGAAAAAAAATTGGAACCAAGGGGGAAAGATGGGGTAAAGTTGGAGAGTGTTGATAAGTTGGAAAAACCTCATTGTACAATTTCAGTTGATGGCAAAATGTTGAAAGTACTGGCAGATTCTGGAAGTTTGTACACATTAATTTCTATGCAATCCTTAGTTAAAAGTGGGATGGATGAAAATATGTCCCTGAATGAACCTGATATAAAAGCAGTGGGCTATGGTGGTGTGAGAATTGAAATTCTGGGAATGAAATGAATGACCCTCAAATTCAAGTCTGAAGGGGTTTTAGGCCGTGTGTACGTAACTAATTTTGGGTCAGACCTTTTGGGCTGGCGTCATCAGAGAGATTTGAATATTGTAATAAATCCTAATGCCAAAGAACCAGTGATGGTGGTAGAACTTATAAAAAGAGTTGACGCTATTGGTACTGATGAAGACCTCATCATGTCCAGGTACCCTAAAGTATTTACTGATGAGTTGGGATTGTTGAAAGGATTTTCCCATAAAATAATATTGAAGAAGGGAGTTAAACCTGTCGTGCACAGGGTAAGAAATGTGCCAAATATGATGAGGAAGCCCTTACGCAAAAAGTTAGATAAGCTGTTGGAACAGGACATAATTGAGCCTATTGAGGCATCGGAATGGTTGGCCCCTGTTGTGGTTGCACCGAAGGAAAGGGGAAAGATTTGCTTGTGTGTGGACTTGCGTGACTTAAACAAGAGTATATGGGTGGACAGACAACCGCTTCCTAACATCTCTGAGACCATTGCGATGATGGGGGGTGGATCTATCTTTAGTGTCCTAGACATGTCGTCTGCTTACCACCAAGTGAATTTGTATGAAGGGTCACGCCATTTAACTTCTTTGGTAACACCTTTGGGGGCGTTCCGTTATAAGAGAATGCCATTTGGATTAGCATCAGCCTCTGCTGTCTTTCAGAGGGTGATGAAAAACATATTCGGAGACATCGATCGGGTCATGTGTTTCCAGGATGATATCCTTATAGTGGGAAGGATGAAAAAGACCATGATGTGTTGTTTGACGAGGTGATGAAGAGGTTGGAAGCTCATGGGTTAACTATTAAGAGAGAGAAATGTCAGCTGAGAAGAAGGGAAGTAACATATTTGGGACATGTCCTCGATGCCAATAGTGTAAGGCCCAAGGAGAGTATTGTTAAGGCCATTGAAAATACACCTGAGTCAACAAACAAAGATGAATTGAGATCTTTCCTTGGTCTCGCTGAATATTGTTCGAAATATGTTAAGAATTTCACACATATTGTAGAGCCATTGAGGGTGATTATGACAAAGCATGCGTTGTTTGTGTGGAGTGAGGATTGCAGGGAAGCTTTCAGAAAGATTAAGGAGTGTATAGTGTTGGCCCCTACATTGGGACACTTTGAAGTGTAAGGAAAAACCTACATTGTGACTGATGCCAGTGGTGTTGGATTAGGTGCAGTGTTGATGCAGTGTGTGAATGGTGAGGAACGGGTGATAGGTTTTGCATCTAGGAGGCTGAGAGGTGCGGAGGTTTCCTATTCAATCATTGAGAGAGAAGCCCTCGCCTGTTGTTGGGGCATCAAACATTTTAGGTTCTATTTGTGGGGCATTCCGTTTAAGTTAAGAACCGACCATAAGCCGCTTACCTACATATTTAAAGGTGGCCGTGGATTAGAAGGAAATTTCACACCGAGGATATCGAGATGGATACTATCGGTGCTTGACTTCAATTTTGAAGTAGAGTATGTCAAAGGTTGTAGGAATGTTGTGGCAGATTGTTTATCTAGGCTGCCTGTGGTTGGTGGGGAGTATAAGAAGGGAGAGATACTGGAAGGTAAATCTGGAGAAGGTGAGGTGATCGCAGATTGTAATGATAGTGGAATGGCCCTAGGTTCAGAGGAGTGGAAGTTAGCCATGAACGGAGATCTGGTTTTGACAGAAGTGAGTAGTAGGATAGTTCAGGGTTGGCATGAAGATGATGCTTCGAATTGTGATCTTAAGGAATTCTACAAGTTGAGGGATGAGTTGAGTGTTGTAGGGGATAAGGTGTTGAGGAGAAGCCAGATTGTACCTCCTGTTGGCATTCGTAATAGAATTGTTGCTTTAGCCCATGAGGGACACCCAGGGAGGAACATGACGAAGAGAAGAGTGCGTCAGTCTTACTGGTGGCCTGGAATGGATTGTGATGTTGAAGCTGTTATTAAAACGTGTGTGGCGTGTGCAAATAGTGACAAAACCAAGGTTGTCAGACAACCACCCCTGGAATGTTCAGAATTTCCCATGAAGCCGTAGGAGAGGGTAGCCATTGACTTTATCGGTCCCGTGGCTAAACTTGGGGTAAAGAACAGATTCATCTTGATTGTGGTGGATTACCACACCAAGTGGTTTGTCATGGAAACTTTTGAACAGATCACAACTGCTAACGTGATTGAATTCTTGGAAAGAGTTTTTATGGATGAAGGTATTCCTAAGACCCTGGTTTCAGACAATGGGGTCCAATTTGTTTCCCAAGAGATGACCAGCTATCTTGCGCGGATGGTCATTATTCATGAGAGAGTTGCTTTGTTCAGGCCACAGGCCAATGGATTAGTTGAAAGGGTCAATAGAATGGTTATGGAGTGTATTCACCTTTCACTGTGTAATCAGCTTCCATGGAGGAAGGAATTAAGGAAAATGATCTGGGCACATAGGATAACACCGCATTCTGTAACTGGAGTGTCTCCTTTTGTTTCACTGAAAGGGAGAAAACCGGGAAGGAAAGAGTGTCCAGTGTGGTTATGTGATTCCCGTGATGTATGTGTGGATCGTAAAATCATCAAAGATAGAGTCTCGGATTTTCAAGACAAAACTAAAATGTACTATGATCGAACCCAAAGAGTAAGGACACAATGGTTAAAGGAAGGTGATTGGGTGGGAATAAGGAAAGGTGGAATCGTGTCTAAAGGGGAGAGTAAATTTACTGAACCACAGAGGGTAAAAGAAGTGAAACGCAATGTGGTTGTTCTTTTTGATGAGTCTACATGGAGTTTTGGTAATATTTGCGAAGTGAATCAACCTTTGGGCGTGTCCAGCAATGAGTGATTACGTTGTATCTTTATTATGCTAAGGTGTGATTTTAACATTGATGTTATAATCCTTGTTTATTCCTGTAATTTGATTTCCATGTATTTCTTTTTTTTAATGTTCTTATTAATGTTTGAATTTTATTATAATTGCGTTGTAAAGGAGATGTGTAGAGTTTACTGCTTGGAATTTGGAATGTGGGGGAGGATTCTGGGAAGCAGAAGGAGGTTTGACTCCGTGTTGGAGAGTCAACCGTTTGTAGCTGGGATGCTGTGAGTTAACCAATTAAAGAAAGGAAAGAAAAGAAGCACGGAGTTCTGCAGATTATTTTTACACACTTCCTGTAAAAGGATGGATATCCTCATTAATGTGGAATTGGACTTTCACAGTCTTGAGTTTTCCCAACCCATGAAACAACAAAGGGAATTGACTAACTATTTTTTGATGAGCATACATGTTATAGTTCACTGATATCAGTCCAATATCAGCAGCTGTGCTGAAACTAAGTAAAAAGGCACTTGACGCAGTACCATGAAGTACATAAATGGGTGCTTGTACTTTTGTTTCCTAGTGTTTCATCATTGCTACAAATGAACTTTGACATTTTAGCGGCATCGATGCAGCCCATGCATACACTTCAGTTTTTGATGACGTAAGGTGGGGCAACAGAGATAGTTCATTATATTTCTGCTCAGGCATAATATTTATTAATGCACCACAATCGATAATGAAAAGTATTGAGCAACCATTGACTTTAAATGTGATTTTCAGACAATGTTTGAATGACTTGGGTGCTTTGTTGTGTCGACTTTTCTTGGACTGGTATTTTTCCTCACGTGCGGTCAATCCAACATGCGCACATTTCTCTGATGTACACATCGACATAGCACAACCATCTTCTTCACTTTCACTTGACATTGATACTGAAGAACTGTTTGACGAAGATTTAGATGACGATCGACTTCATTTGGTGTTGATTTGCCTCAGCTGATGTGGTTGCTTAGCCTTGTGGGTGTGCGTCGAACGTCGCTTCTGAAACGTTTGGGCGGGCATTTTGTCTTTGCACCGTGATGCACTTACTTTTTCCTTTGCCTTGCAGACTGTTAGAAAATGGTTTTCCTTTCCACAGCCTTTGCATATCACCCAATGGTGGGACATTTACCTTTGTGTGGAAACGAAAATCCACACCTGAAGCACAACTTATTTTTCTGTGGAAAAATCACTCTGTGTCCCTCAGGCCTTGTGCTTTGGCTTACTTTTCACGTTCATGATTGACTCACTCTGGACATTTCCAGCCTCCATGTCAACAGCTTGTCAACCAGTATGCTCTTCTGCTCAGGAAGCCATAAGAACTCGCTCCAGACTAAGAGTTTCTCTCAGCATTCATTGTCTGAATAAGTCTGACAAGCATCCGTCAATCACACTGAGGTGTATAGCTTCCTCATCATTAAATTTATTGAACCTACAGTGCTTGATGAGCGTATCCAGTCTCTCAACAAATTTGTCAATGGTCTCACCAGTTTTCTGTCGTTCTTGACTGAAGATGTACCTTTCGTAATCTACATGCGGCACTGGATTGAACTTGAGATTCAAGGCAGCTTTGATGTGATGTATGAAATTTTCTCAGCTTGTGGCATTTTCTTTATGACTTCAATGTACACCTTCACCAGCAAGATTCTTAAGGTACTTGATAATTTTCTTGTTATCGGCTTCTTCTATTGCATCAATGAAATCATCAAATGTCTCTATCCAGGCAGTCCATCTATCGCCAATATTCAACTTTTTGGTGGTATCACATGGCGGTGGTGGTTTCAAGACGGTGGCGACATTGTTACATTTACGAGATTGGCTGACACTGTGGGTGGGGTGCTCTCCTACACTGCCTGCTAGGACCTGCTTCATCTGTACCATCTCTAAGACCCTGTATCGTGCTGGCCTCTGGGTAATCTTGGACAGTCGGTGTAACCTTGACTTCTCTCTTGGTCTCCATGGGGGCCCTTTGCTTTTGGGAAACCTTTGGAGTAGTTCTGAGCCACCACCCGGCAGCTTTGGTGGTGTGCCGCTTTGGGTATGGACATGTTCTCAAGCACAATCCCTGAGGCAACATCTGGGTCCACTTGCCCCAGCTCTGTGGCACGATGACTCTCTTTAAGCAGTACTGGTAAGCAGATGACTGTTTCTTGTAACTGTGTCACTCTGCCTTTAGATGTTTTTTGTGCTGTCTGATTCCTGGTTGATCTCTGCCTTGCAGTGCTTCTGTTTGCAGCATTATCTTTCAATTTGCTGTCTCTATTTCCTGCTCTTTCATAACCTGGTTGCATCCGCCTTATGCGATATCACTCCGTATGATGTATGACTTTGAGTTGCGTAGTAGCGGGGTGCCTCTCTTTGCCACCTTCCCGGCAGGTTCTTGGCCAACAAGCTGTAGACTTCTTAGTGAAGCTTTTGTTATCTTCAAATGCTTTGCACGGACTGGGGCTGCACTTTGACTCCACATATGCCAACCGTCGATTATGTACTTTGATGGAGGCACACATGGCATGCACAAGCAGTTTGCTTGACCAAGGCAAACTCTCTGAGAGAGCACTGTCGATCTTCGGGTTACTTATCCCCTATTTTGTCGCCATTTGTAGTGCCCTCCTCAGCCTCTGGGTATTCGCCAATGCCTACACCACACACGGAGCTTAGTATAGCACGTCTTTATTCTTCTGCATGTAACCGCAAACTCAACATTCTAAACCTGCAATCAATTCACTATGCTCTAACGCTTACATCACAGTTCTACAGAGTCCATCGGGAGCCACAAGTGTTCCATCATTGCAAACTCATACTACACTACAACACTGATCTGTCATTCCAGCCCATCGGTCTCTGCCTGATTGCCCTATAGGCCAGTGAAGTCCAACCCTGATAGGGATTGCAAAATTAAATCTGTCTTTACAAAGTCCTTATATCGAAAAGTAAACTAAACTCATGTGTGCATTATTCAAAACATTTAATCCAAAAACCAAGTCTTTATACGTATGATTTATGTATCCTCTGAAAATTGTAAGCCTATTATCATGATGAGACCAACAAGAGTTATCAAAGAAGACTGCGTGCTTTTCTAAAACCCAGCGCATCCGTGAATGTGGGAGCAGATTTCTCTGCAGCCACCAGATGGCAGTCAAGCTCCACCGTCCAGTCTCTACCTCCTCAGGCACCAACGAGGAGTGGCGCAGGCGGAGTGAGCGCCGCCGCTTCCGGCTCTAGGTTTCCCTGGACTCTATGGCAACCGGAAGACCCGTCTCTTACCCTCTGACCCCGAGTGTTGTATAGACTACACATGGATCCTGCATGGTATCGGCTCTGTTGAATGTACCCGTTCCTTTCTGGCTTCTCACATTTTCCTGATTTAGTGGAGCTGCGTCGACTATTTCAAAGAGGGTTAAAGGGGTTTATTTTCCTTTGTATCAGCTTCTCGCCGGCTGACAGGAGAGGACGCCCGTGAATTCAACTCTGACCTGCTTTGGTCCCTCTGACAAAGCTCGTTAGAGGGTGACACACCTGGTCCCGTGGCAGATGTCTTTGGGCGGGACGCGGGACCCTCCCCCCTGACCCACTACTTTGTACTTTGCAAAGTGCTGCAGAGAGTGGCTTTGATGTGCCCTGCAGGCATGCTGTCCCATACTTGGTAGAGTGCTTCAGAGAGTGGCTTTGATGTGCCCTGGAGAGTGGAGACATGCTGTCCCATCCTTGGTAGAGTGCTGCAGAGTGGCTCTGATGTGCCCTGGAGGCATGCATGCTTTCCTATCCTTGGCAGAGTACTGCAGTGTGGCTTGGATGTGCCCAGGAGGCATGCTGTCCCATCCTCGGTAGAGTGCGGCAGAGAGTGGCTTTGATGTGCCCTGGAGGCATACTGTCCCATCCTTGGTAGAGTTCTGTAGAGAGTGGCTCTGATGTGCCCTGGAGGCATGCTGTCCCATCCTTGGTAGAGTGCTGCAGAGAGTGGCTCTGATGTGCCCAGGAGGCATGCTGTCCCATCCTCGGTAGAGTGCGGCAGAGAGTGGCTTTGATGTGCCCTGGAGGCATACTGTCCCATCCTTGGTAGAGTTCTGTAGAGAGTGGCTCTGATGTGCCCTGTAGGCATGATGTCCCATCCTCGGTAGAGTTCTGTAGAGAGTGGCTTTGGTGTGCCCTGGAGGCATGCTTTCCTATCCTTGGCAGAGTGCTGCAGAGAGTGGCTTTGATGTGCCCTGGTGGCATGCTGTCCCATCCGTGGTAGAGTGCTGCAACAGTTGCTTTGATGTGCTCTGGAGGTATGCTGAACTATCTTTGTTCCTCTGACAGAACCTTTGCCATCTACCCTGTCTTTCTAACCCTGTCAGAGTTCAGCAAGGAATGGCCTTTGCCCTTTGCTGCCCTGTCAAAGCTTTGCAGGTGGTGACCCCCTGCCCTTTGATTTGCATTGGTTTTAGGCTCTGTATTGAGTGAACTTTGGCCCTCTACCTGCCTTTGCCTCACAGCTCTGCAGTGGGTGCCCTTGAATCTCTGACCTCTTAAGGTTTCTGGCACAGCTCTGCAGGCGATGACCTTTGCTCTCTGACCTGCCTTGGCTTCTCCCTGGCAGACCCCCGTAGACAGTGACATGTTTCCTCCGAACTTCCATGGATTCCTACAGTGACATTTGCCATCGTACCATCCATGTCTCCGCGGGCAGAGTTCTGTAGGTCGAGACGTTTGCCCTCTTACCTCCTTTGATCCCTTTGGTAGAGCCCTGCCGGCGGTGATCTTTGGCAGAAAGCCTGGCATTGTACGCCCAGAGTGCCTTGGCTTCACTGCTGGTGGCCTTTCCCCCTTCTGACCTATTTTGGCCTTCCGAGGGAGCGTTGCAGGGTCTGCGTGAAATCCTCCCCCGCCCCCCTTACTGAATCCAGTCCTACGGTGGCAGCCGGGGTTATGGAAGGTACCCCAGCACAGTACCAGTCATGCCTGCTTTTCTACCAGGACTCAAGCCAGGGGCACTTAGGGGCCACTGGAGAGTGCCTGACAGCTTTAGCTCAGAAGCTTTGTCAGTCTGCGGGGTAAGATATTAATGGCTATATTTTACAATTATTTAGTGTAAACTGAATTAGTTGTTGGTGCTTCCTCCTAACTTAAATATACCTGTTTTATCAGAAGGAGGAAAAGCTAAACTGTCCTGTCCGAGTTCTAACCTGTGTCTTTAAATTTACACTCTGATATGTGCTGTGGTCAGTCGTCCGAATGGCCTACTATACGCTTTACAAAACGATGCGAAAGACTTTCGCATGTGCACTGAGAATTGGGCTGTTTGTAGTTACCTGAACTGGCACCCATAGACAGGGCCACTGTGATTATGCGGCACTACAGAATCGGATTATGCAGCAGGGCTGGCTAAATTGTAACGCAACGAATGGCGTTTTATGTGGCCCATGATGTGTGCTTAATAGCTCAATATTGTAACACAAACAGGTGCAGAAGGGACCCCAAAGCTCAATGTATTTAAGAAAGAACACTAAACACATTCAGAAGATCCTATTCAGCACGTTATTCACCAGCAGATAACACTTTTACCTTGCACGAATGCACACGAGCACCCTTTGTTAACAGCATCTTTCTAACTCCCATCGTAAAGAAGTTTGTGTAAAACATATAATTTAGCATTCAGCACAAAGCAAGCCTAAGTACATCTACACAGGGCTGGTTTGGGGTATGTTTCTGTCTTATCAGTATGGGCCGCTTGAAGCACTCCTGTTCATTAAGAAATAGAAAATTATTGGAATTCTTCTGCACTCTGAAGGTCCCGCTGAAATAACTGGTTCTTTGAGAATAGTGTCTGGTGTAACATTAATAATGAAGCAAAACATATTCATGATAAAGGAGGAAAAATTGTTTCCACCCTGTGTAAATCGCTTTTAAATGTCAAAGTTTTTTTTTGGGATGTTGGGAGGATTAACACGAAGTGTGCCACATTTTCACCCTGTTTACCTATTTTTAACACCTGAATACCTTAATCAATAGCTGAAAGGTGACCAACTATTACAACTTGTCTGGTGCTGCCTGCTTTCTTAAATATACTGTTTTCTTAGTAAGGCTTGATCTGTTTGAGCCAGAATTCCGCAAATTCTGCAGTAGACAGTGAGTTATGTGGCTAGTATGACAAATCCATGAGTATAAGTAAGACGTTGCAGCCACAGACTCGCATAATTCCAGTAGTCCTGTCTGAGAGTGTTGTGCCCTTTTATTGTCATTGAAAATGCCACCATGGAAAACAGCGCTACCTTGGAATACAGAAGGTTTTGCAAAGCTGAAGAAAACCACAGCAAAATTTGCACGACTTAGAGGAGCAGAGCTTCTGGTGTGTTATCTGAACACTCACACTGCTCTGGGGGAAACAAACTTTATGATCTACGGATCAGAAAGAAGCACCTATAGTCCTACTGGAGAACTTGAAGGCCTCGAGGACAATAGACGCTTGCAGGGCTATAGAGTAACTCAGAATGTGGCGGAACTAGAGGGGAGTACAGGGAGGAGCATAGAAGGACTTGCAGAGCTATAGGAGAACACCCATGGTTATAGGCCAGTGGTTCTTTACCTTTTGACCTCTGTGGACCGCCACTTAATTATTACTGGGATCTGGTGACCCCGACTGGATCACTGGAATCTGGGGACTCCCACTGAGTCATTACTGGAAGCCGGGGACCCAAACCTAAGCTATATTGATAATTTGCACTGTAAAACCATGCACAACAATTCTGCAAAAACATTAATCAAATACACAAATGATGAAATATTTTATTTAATTGAAACAGATTTTTAAAAAAAATCTAAATTTTAATGGGGCGTGGCATCTTTTCTACATTCAGTTGGGGCCACCCATGTTCTAGTCTGTTTGATGCGCCTGCACTGCTCCCACGAATCAGTCTGAATATAGCAACTTCATTTTTAGCTTCCAATTTCAAATTCCTTCTCATTTACTGAACGTTTTAAAATTTACAGTTTTACATTTTGCTTCTGTATTTATATGCATTTTATTAATCTATTAAAATTATTTAATTTTTTAAGCAGTCGCGGACCCCCTGAGTAGGCATTGCGGATCCCTAGAGGTCCCAGGACCACAGGTTAAGAACCACTGCTCTATGTAGCATATAGTATTACAGGCAAGAGGCTGTAGCTAGCAGAGTAGAGCGCTTGCAGAGTTACGGGAGGACTTGATGGTTTAATTGAGCACAGATACTTTTCAGGGCTATGAAAGAACATGGGACTTGCAGGGCCATAGAGAAGCACTGGGAGCAAGCAGTGGTACAGAGATGCACAGAAGAACCTGTTGAGCCATAGGATAAATCACAGGATATAGGGGGCACTGAGTACCTTGCTGGGCTTCAGAGGAACATGGGGAGCTACACAAGAGTTTGCAGGGCTATGTTTTAGAACCGCAAAGGAAGGAACCATTTCTGGGCTGTAGGAGAGTAGTGCTATCTTGGGCTATAGATGAACAAATGATTAAACTTTGTGCTGTTGGGGGTTGCAGATAAAGATGCTAGACTTTGCAGGAGTATAATTGACACCATGTGGCACTAAGGAAACGTGCGAGGGAGCACACATGATCAAAGGATGTAGGTGATGGGTAAGAGGTTTTTAGGAGCTGTAGTGAAAGATTTCAGGTCTGTAGGGAGCACACAAAAGTGAGGCCTATAGGAAAGTGAGATTAATGCTACAGAGGAGCACTGGAGAAATTATTGTGTACTAGATCGGAGCTTGCGATTGATCAAAATTGGAGCACAGGACAGATTGTGGGCCTATAGATAGAGATGGATGGCATGCCTTGCTTAAACAGATGTCTTTCCTTTCAAGGGAGTCAGTGAAGCGCTGTAAGGACAGGAGTCTGGAGGAGGCGCTGGAGCTCTTACAAGGGAAGATACCATCACTGCAAGCGATGGGTGACAGTGATCTGCTGCCCATAGTCCACTGCCTGCTCCTGATGCAGCTGGAGTCTGCCAGCAGCTCTGGCACCTTCAATAAGCTGGAGAAGGTGAGCGTGACCATCTGTGGTCATGTATGTTCTCATACACCATCGCGTTCCACTTTGTGAGTTCAGCCTGACAGGTTAGTGTATCGTACCTTGTAGCAACAAACCTGCCTTTGTGCTTTTGCCTTGATATGTCAGTGTTGCAGCAGGTTCCTATATTCCTGAGATTGTCACAACATACTATATTAGGTTTAGCATGTTGTAGTCTATACTGCCTTCGATAAATGCCTGTGTGTTCGAGAGAGTCACATTTGCCATCCCCTCCTCTTACTGAGTTTAAGGTGGAAATAAGAGCTGCACAATCTCCTCCTCACTCTGCTGCAATTTTATATCTTAAACTCTGATATCAGCATTCTAGTTTTCTCTCTATCTAAATTCGAGAAGACAAACAATAACACATTTGTGAATAAAGCCTCTTCTCTCTGTAATACTTAAAACTGCTATCAGTATTTGAAGGATTAATATTTGTGAGAGACCTGGAGTCAAACTTAATTGTCTCTGTTCAATTTCCTGAGCTGTTGCACTTAGCAAAATTATTGTTTTGGACCCTCACATCTAAATTTTATATTGTTCTTTTCTTTTTTATTTATTTATTTAATTGAAATTCCAACAGAAGCACGTTAATACATACAGTTCAGCAGTGTCATCAACCTATTACAGAGGCTTTAAGATGCATATACAGGTACAATAGAAGTTTGGCAGCAATGTGATTTTCTCGGAGATTCACAGCAAATAACAGATCTAAAGTGATAGAGGAGGGAGTCATACAAAGGCAAGTTGAATCATAACTGTAATCATATATTGTGGAGCTACATGTGTCCCCAACCTAGGGGTCGGTCACCCGTGTAGGCGTGCGTACCGGGCTACCCACGGGATTGTGATTATCAGAGGTATCGTCTGCCAAACCGTGTAAATAAGTGACCAATGGTCCCCAAATATCATGTGGCCTGCTAGCGCTCGGCATAAGATTCCAAAATTCTGTTAGTTGTGTCTGGCAGTATGCCGCATCAACAAGCCAAAGTTTGAGCATCGGTGCCGGTCTCCGCCCCCAGTGCATTGCCACTCTACGTCTGGCCAAGACAAGTAGCCTTGCCACCAAGCGTCGGCAGGCATCAGGCACCTCCTTGACATAGCCAAGCAGGCAGAGAAGGGGATTCGGTGCAAGGGCGGTTGAGGTAATAGCACCAATGGTCGTGCACACTTCCAGCCAATAGGATGCCACTTTGGGACAGGACCAAGCCAAATGTATGAAAGAGGCATCGGGCGCCGCGCACGCATCGCGTGTCCGTAATGAGGCCCATCTTGTGCAGCGCAAGTGGGGTACAATATAACCTGTGGAGGAATTTAAAATGTATTTGTCCGAGTCTGTAGTTGGGGGAGAGTTTTTCTGTTTGGCAGCAGCAGCATTGCCATTGCTCGAGTGTAGGGCTGTCGAGCAAATCCGCCCACGATGCGCTGCACGCCTGCTCAGCACTAGTAGATGTAGCCGCCATCGATAGTGAATACAATCTGGTGACAAGCTTGCGGTGTGTAGTAGCCATGTGGATATATTCCAGTGCTGCATTAGTGGGAGGTGGCACCGGAAATAAATTATTAGCGCTTTTGCATGTCGCCCGCATCTGGTGGTATAGTAGGCTATCTAATAATGTGGGTGTCAGTGTGGCGGTGAGCTCAGGAGGGGGAAGGAACTGGCCGTCTGGGTATAGGTCAGCATTTATGCTAATTCCTAGCGCCTTCGCGCGGCGCGCCATACCTGGATTTTGTAGTGGAGGGAAGGCGGGATTTGCGGTAAGTTGCATGGAAGGAGCGTATAGGGTGTCAGCACCGCTGTATTTGCGGAGTCCCTCCCATGCCCAACGCAAGCATTCAACTGTGCTTATTTTTTTTGCGGGGTTTTTATAGGGCAGGAACAGCGCAGTGCTAAGCGGCCAGGGAGAGGCCAAATCCGCCTCTACCGTGGTGTGCGGTTGGAATGGCGTCGGGAGGAGTAAAAAATGTAGAAAGCTAGCCTGGGCACAGTAAGCGTATATTTGCAGGTCAGTGGTGCCAAGACCCCCATGTGCAAAAGGGAGCATCAGTATATCATAGGCAATATGCGGCTGGCGTCCCGCCCATGACAGAAAGATTAGATTGGAATGCCGTCTGTTAAAAAATTGCATAGTGAGCAGAAGCGGTATATTTAGGAACAAGTATAGGAATTTTGGCAAGACAGTCATTTTAGCAATTGCAATACGGCCAGATAAGGAAAGTGGACGTTTATTCCAGATAGGGATTTTGGCTTCCAGCCATTCCATGGCTCTACCGTAATTTGCGGACCAAATCTCGTCTGTTTCTGCTGAGCCAGACGCCCAGGTATCTGATCGGTTCAGTTGCCCATTTGAGCAGAAACTCAGTCGAGCAGGGTTGTATAGCATCTGTGAGGGGAAATAATATGGATTTGCTCCAGTTAACGTGAACGCCCGAGAGTCCCCCGAAGCGTATGACCTCTCTAGTCCTAGGATCTAGATTCTTGTGTGGCTCACGGATAAATAATGCAACATCGTCCGCATACATGGAGGTGACCAACGCGCGGGCGGAGAACCCGATGCCCCTGTGGGTGTGATGTTGGCGGAGTTGCGTGGCAAGGGGTTCCATGGCAACGGCAAGGAGCAATGGCGAGAGTGGGCATCCCTGCCGTGTGCCCCTAGTGATTTGGATAGGATCAGTGATCTGACCGTTGAGTTTAATGCGCGCAGTGGGGAGAGTGTATAGCAGTTTGATGTTCTGAATAAAGCCCGCGCTGAGGCCTAGGCGGGCCAGCAGAGAGAACAGAAAGGGCCATTCGAGAGAGTTGAACGTTTTAGTGGTGTCGAGAAGTGCAGCCACCGCGGAAGAGTAGGATTAATTTGATGTATGACCGAGAAAATGGTTCGGAGGTTGTATGAGGTGGCGCGGCCAGGAATAAAGCCAGATTGGTCTGGACGTACTATTAACGGCATGAGGGGGAGCAGCTGGTTTGCCAACACTTTGGCCAATATTTTATTGTCAGTGTTGATGAGCGAAAGTGGGCGATAGGAGTCGCATGATGTTGGTGGCTTGTCGGGTTTCAATATAAGTTTAATGAGTGCCTCACGGAGCGACGGGGGAAGGCAGCCGACCTAGATGGATTCATTATACATCTCCACTAAGAGGGGTATTAAAATTGGGGCATACTCTTTATAAAAGGCAGACATGAGGCCGTCCGTCCCAGGAGCCTTGTCAGCCAGGAGTCCCGAAAAAACCTGGGTGATTTCCTCGTTGGTGAATGGAGCATCAAGATATTCACGGTGCGCCGGGCTGAGCCACAGGAGCTCAATTGAATCAAAATATTGCTGTAGGGAGTCAGGGTCCTCTTCGGAGCCCGCGGTATAGAGTTGAGTATAGAAACTAGTGATTGTTTTTATAATATCATCTGGCGCAGTGAGTCTGTCTCCCGAGTCGGAGCATATCTCTCATATAAGTAGATGCATGGGGTTTCCGCAGCAAGTTAGCCAGAGTTCTGCCCGCAAACTCACCCTCACCATATGTGCAGGCCGTCGGCTCGTGGCCCAGGCAGCTGACCTCACGTTCAGCCTCCAACTGATACTCAGAGGTTTTAACCTGAATGCTAGCAAGTGTGTTTGGGTTGGGGTTGGAGCAGTAAGCCTGGTCTAGGGCTGAGAGTTCAGATTCCAAGCGCTTGAGAGTGTCCCTTATGGCTCGGAGGACCCCGGCATGTTTCGCAATGCATACCCCTCTTATCACCACCTTGAAAGACTCCCAGAGAACCAAGGGGGAATCAACCAAGCCTGTGTTGATCTCAAAGAAGTCAATGATGGTGCTGCACCCTTCTTTCTTAAAAACCGTGTCGCGCAGGGCATGGGGAGGTAGGCGCCACGAAAACATGCGCTGGCGGGTCTGCGGGATCCTTAGCGTAAGGCGCACTGGGGCGTGGTCGGACAGAGTGCGGCGCATGTGTTCAGCCGATAGTGCCCAGCTAGCGACATGTCTGGTTGCAAGCCATAAGTCAATACGTGACCAAGAGCCGTGTGCAGTAGATATGCAGGTGCCCTCAGCTCTCATGGGATGGGTATGCCACCATAGGTCTACTAGGGAATTCTCTTGCGTCAGTGCATGAAGGGTAGCCGTGGCCAGCGGATATTATGTGCGCGCGCCAGATCTGTCCATAGTGCTGAGTGGTGCTATGTTAAAGTCGCCACCCCAGATAATAGGATGCAAACCAAAAGCGGATATCAGCCTCCATACGCCCAAGAAGAAGTCAGTCATCAAGATTGGGGCCCTAGATAGCCGCTAGTTTTAGTGGTTGGGAATAGAGCGTGCCCCATAAAATAACATATCTGCCAGCGGAGTCAATGTGTGTTCTGTCAGTGCGCCACGGTAAACTACGTCTGATTAGAATAGTGACCCCTCTGGCATAGTTTGAATATGCAGCCGAATAGGACTCCCCCCGACCCCCCCCGCCCCCGTGTCGGGCCTTGAGCCTAGCCGTGTTTGCCGAGGCAAGGTGCGTTTCTTGTAAGAAGCATATGTCGGTGTTGTGTCTGGCTAGGTAGGCATGGATGAGCCTGGATTTCCGATGGTCATTGATACCTCTGATGTTCCAGTTGGTAAAAGTTACCTCGGCCATGCTAGTGAGTTATGACTAGTGTGAATGCGCTGCTGAAGCTGTGTCGGCCGCGGTCCCAACGGTGGAGCCTCTTTGCATATGTGTTGTTGTAGGTTATGACTATGGATGACAGTTGCTGAACATGCTAAACAGTTAGAAAAAACCCAAACCCAAAATAGAGGGCCGAAGATCGCGCCCCCAGAAACAGCTACCCGCACCCACCCACCACCCAATAAAACCTCCCAATCAGGTTGAGAAACAGTCCTCCAACCACCCCCCAGCAAAAAACCGCGGAGGAACAGGTAACAAGTGGGATTTCATCCCAGGTGGGAGCGAGGGCTCAGCCGGGCCATCCCACCATCCGAGGACGGAGTGACCGGGCGAGAACGTACGGGAACAGCAGTAGGCCCAATTGACACATTTAAGTTTGCCCGTGGGTGCAGTGAAACAAACAATATAGCAGGATAAGAGCAACAACGGACCAAGAGGGGCTCTCAAGTGTTCATGACCCAGCGTGCGCAGCAAGGACGTAAGAGGACAAGAGGTTAATCATTATCACTTAGCTGGCTAGTCTCGCCCTCCCGAGGCAGAGAGCGCGGGCGGTCTTTGTTCAGTTGTTTGGCAAACAACACGGCCGCCTTTGGATCCATGGAGTAGCGGGGTTTGCCTTTAATGTCTATTCGCAACTTGGCAGGGTAGAGGAGGGCATAAGTGATGCTAAGCTGTTGCAACAGTCGCTTGGCTGGTAGCAAGTCTCTTCTGGCATTTTGGACGTTGAGGGTGAAGTCCGGGTAGAAAGCAATTGTATTGCCCTGATGTCGTACTTCCTTCATCTCTCTTGCCTTTCGAAGGATGGCATCGCGGTCCCGATAGTTTAGGATATGGGCAATAATTGGTCTTGCCGCAGCCCGAGGAGGAGGCCGAGGTCCCAGTGAACTGTGGGCTCGCTCCACAATGAAGCATTCAGAATATGCCGGGCCAAAGAGTTTACGCAGCAATGTTTCTAGATAGTCCCCCACCCTTCCCATCGCCGTGGTTTCCGGAATGCCGGTAATGCGGAGGTTGTTCCTATGAGATCTCGCTTCGAGATCTTCATTTTTGGCACATATGAGGACCAAGACTTTATCCATTTTGAGCAGTTTTTGTTGTGTTTTGGCAATGGAGTCATCAGCATCGGACACTCCGGCCTCCAAGTGCGCAATGCGGTTGTTGTGGGAGTTAACGCGTTGCTTTACCTGGTCTCGGCGTATCGCCAAGTGATCGATTTTAGAGTCAATAGTTTTCAGGCTGTTTTGACTTCAAGGAGTATCGATTTAATATCATCGTCCTGGACAGTAGGAGCCTCCGTCTGCGTGGCCTGATCGCCTACATCCTGCTGCGTGTTGCAGCCACGGCCTGTGCGACTGCCTTCAAAATTCAATGTAGGTTGTTTTTGGTCCGTTTTCCCCATTTCGAGCAGAGAGCAGGGGGGCGGATATAGGGGTTAACAGGGTGGAGTGCCCAGCCAAGGCAGCAGCCACAAGGTGCCAAAGAGGGACCCAAGCAGGGGCGGAGAGCGCCCCCAGTCCAGCCCCTCACGCAGCCTCGAAGTCTCCAGGGATCACCAGGCGAGACCGCCAAAGGACCAGCACCGCACCTCAGGGCCGCAAGGATAGTCTGTTACTGCGCGTGCTGATGGGGGGTGCTCTCGTCACGTCGCTCCTCTTCGATCGTGAGGCCCCTCAGTGCTCAATATGGCCAGAGGGGTCTTCAATGTTTCACGCAACCCATGGCACCCTGCACGATCGCGTGAGTCTCTGGTGCGGCTCCAGGGAGCGGCGATCCCCAGCAACAGGTCTCAGCAGCTCCCAGGGTCCGTGTATGAGGAGGCAGGTAAATGCTGAGTAGTCTGATGTGCACAGGCTTTGGGGACCAAACATTCCCGAAGTACAGCTCTGCGTGCGTGTCTCAGGCGTCCCCCCATGCAGCGCTGGGTAGTCGGCACATCTTTCACCCAGCGGGGCAGCCATGCTCTGGCCCTCACACTGCAGGAAGCAGCGCCGTCCGCGGTATTTAAGCAGCAGGTCTCTCTGGCGCGAATGTTAGGCAGCGCCTCCGGGCATCAGAGCACCCCGCCCCAGTCCAGGGAGTCCGCCCACAGACGCACAGCGAGAAGGCCGCGGGGGTGGTTGCAGTAGGCCCCACTAGGCCGGGCGGTCAGGTCAAGCAACGCAAACCAGCAGCCAGCAGCACCCCGGGAGCCGGGAGGGGGCCAATGAGCCCAGCAGAGTCAGGCCAATTGCCCGGGCAACAAGTCCGGGAGCCCCCGTTTCTCCGCAGCCGCGCTCACCTCCTCTGGGCGGAGACCGCCATCTTGATTGCGACCAAAGACCAGGGCCTCCCGGCGGATCACGCCACCGCTGGTTTTGGCTCTCCGGGGCACCCTGCTCCTCCGGATTGGGCAGCAGATCAGGCCACAGTGGTGACCGGCGAGTGCAGCAGCACAGCAGCCGCAGCAGCGAACCTCCGCTCCGGCCTCCGCAGTCCCGGGGCCCGCCGGGTCCGGCCCGTCGCAGCAGGCCGCGTCTCTCGGTTGTCTCTGCGAGCAGTCTCAGTGCTCGTGAACGGATCAAAGCGGGCAGCAGAGTGTCCAAAGACACTGACGAGTATTTCAGGCCACTATAGCGTGCCTCACTGCAGGATCTAAATGGATATATCTCACCCGGTCGGCAGAGCTCACTCAAGGTGCAGCCATCTTGCCGCCGGCGAAACCACGCCCCTCCCTAAATTTTATATTCTGCTGAATGTTTTTTTTTAATTTGTCGAAAATAGTTGGTGAGGCAAACATTGTAATGCCAATTATGCTTGATCTCTTTATGGTGCTTGATATGTGGATGAAATTTGCTAGGCTAGGACTTCAAAGACACCACAAATGTGAAAAAGACTGCAGTTTTTCTTCGTTTTTGTCCAGTCTTGTCCAGACGGTCAAGCGTAGTACGTTTACAACAACTTTTTCTCCTAAAACATTAATATGTAGGATTGCTGAGGGGTCTCCCCTGTCAGTCCCCGTGGTTGTTTTTTGTGAAGCCCCTGCTAGAAATGGTCATAAAACAGTTGGCTGTTTCAGTTGTCTAGAAACACCACAGATTCTGCTTGACCTGGGGGTGCTCCAAAAAAGCTCCGCAATGCACGCTCTCCTGCCTCGCTTTACAGAAGAGCTATAACTTGCTATAGTTGAACATGTCAAAATCAAATGTAATCTTTTTTTTGACTTGCAAGTGGAACTTCACAGGTAACTACTTCAAAAACAAGTGGGGGCACTTTATATGTTAGTCTTTTCTCTTTTATTACTTTTTTATATTATTCCTGCTTTATATATGCCCTTATTTTCGCAAACAATGTCTTCAAAGATGAAATAGTTTCCTAAATAATGTATTCACAACTTTTTTCATAGTCATTAATTGGTATCAATCAACCTACTAACATGTGTTTTGTGATGTATAAATGTTGCTTCTGAAGGGCACAACTCAGTTTATCACCAGCATTTTAATATAAAATGTGAAAATTCAAACTAAAATATCAACAAAAAATCTGATTTCAGTATTCTAATATATATGAGGTTATTTTGCTGCACACAGTACTTTTTTATCCTATGTTTGTGGACAGAATTGATTGCATCTACAACATGTTTTTTGATAATACAACTTCAAGTGTTCTTAAATAGCCTTTTCTACTCCATTCTTAACCTCACTTGTTAATCACTGAGTAACTTAGGTATTGTGAGTGCATCAAAGATGTTTTTAGTAACGATTTGTTGAGTTTTTGGCGTACATTGCCTGCGTTAGGGTGAAAAGGTATGAGCCATAATGGACTTCATTATATAACCATCAAGCACAAGCAAAAGAAGATCTAACTCTTTTCCTGCTGTTCTTCCTGCAGCTCATTGGTAGCTCTGTGTCCAAATTAACATTGCGTATGTCCTTTCTTTGTGTTATCCCACACTTTCTCTTTTAAATTTCATGATGAATTATAGTACATCTTGTTTTAATTGAGGATTCCCAACTTCCCAAAGTATTGTATTTAAACTGTTTGTTCATCTGCCACAGTGCTTCTCAAAAATACTTATAGAGACGTCTTCCTGTTGTAAAGTATTTTTCCATTCAGTTCTACATTAATATTTGGAATAAAATAAGTTATTGGGCCTTTAAAGTTTAGCAGCCAAATTTTAAGTGTGAACTAAAGAAAAAGTAACCGTTGTCACATTCTCAGATGATGCATAGGTAATGCTAAAGTAAAGTGTTGGTATCATTCTCCTTCACAAAATGGCAGATTGATTATACCACGAGTAATTAAGCGCCTAGAACAGGAGTTCATGGTTTCCCCTGACCACACTATAAACATTTTCTGTCATTTTAAAAATACTGAATTTTGGAAAAATGAAGTCTTTTTTCCTTACCATTGTGCAGTTTCACCGATAGTGACTGTAGCAACATTTCAACTCTATGAACGGTTCAGCCACCAAGCTTGTGAATTGTAGATCTGTTACAGGCAGCGCATTTTTACAAAAACCACCCATTTTCCCAACATTGTTGCAGACTTTCCTTCTGAACTTTTTGTCTGAGTTCACTACAAGTTAGAGATACCAGGCAGATCCTTCTGCAGCTCGTTTCTGATCTACTCTTGATCACACACACCAACTTCTTACAAAATAGATAACCCATTAATTCCCTCTTACTTAATTCCATTGATATTTCTGGACTAAACTAGCTAGACTACTCGACTTCTAGCCACATATCAGCACTATCCCTTCACACATGCTTCCTCAGTGTAATCCACTACTGCAGTAGTCACTCCTAAAACAACCTTTACTCTCAACGCCTATCAATTTCTCCCTGGTATCTGTAGTAACAGCTATTGCATCCCCACGACTAGCTATCTAAATAGTCTCTGTCATGGAAATCAAGCTAAACTTTTGAACAAATTGCATTACCTCTAGCATGCAGTGGCCTTTCTTGGTTATGGAAATTGCCTCTACCTTGGCAGTCCGCAACACGTGAGAAGGTTGCGGGTGGTCCTGAGCACAGCAGTGCGTCTGCTGTTGAAGATATCGAAGTATCAAGGTCTCTGGTCGCTCTGCTGTGGCTTCCAGTTAAACAAATAATTCAATTAATGTCCCTATGTATTGCTCACACAGCATATCACAAAAAAGGTCCTCACCTGCTCCAGCACACGATGCGTCCTTATAGGCCTTTTAGACCCCTGAGATCCCCCTCCTTAAATTTAGCTGAGATCCCAAGAGTGTGGAAAGTAAGAAGTGGAAGCAGGTCCTTCTCTTTATTAGTGACAAAATTGTGGAACGATCTGCCTGTTAGATAGAGGAAGATGAAAGCTTTTTTAGGAAATTATTGAAAACTTGGCTGTTTGCATAGTTGGGACTTAATAAGTACTGAATTATTTTATTAGGCGCTAGAAGGCTCTTTTGGATAGCCATGAACTATATAAACACAAATGAATTAAATTGAAAACCTAAACGCTGGACTTAACAGATGGGAATGCATTAGGTGCCTTACTCTCCAATGGCCTACTATTATGGATCCCGGAGTATATTCTGCACTTTTCAATTCTTTCTATTATAAGTCTGAAATATCTTCCTTTATCTAGCATTGAGGTTGCGTATAAACACGTATACCTGATTCCTCAATGCCTTTTTGAAGAATGCCACCTACATTATGTTTTGCAGACGTGGCAGGTGAGCCAGGTGCTCCCTTTGACCAAGTTCTGCAACTAAGAGTACGGAACATCCTCCATTAATTGTCTGTATTGAGCAGAGGCAGATTTCATTGGTCTTTTTTTCTGCCATGTTGGGCTAAAGTTCAAATGAGCAAAGGTTTGTAAAAGAAAACCTTAATTGTAGCATGGTCTCCCTGATTGATATGGACTTATCTGGTAACCTTACGTTGAACCTGTCCAGAGTTGAGATTTAAAGGTTGACAACCAGTGGTTATTTAGTAGCATTCAGCTAAGTTTAATCCTTCGTAATGTAACAAATATGTACGCCATATTTGTGGGCAATCTTGCAAATGTAGAAATCCTAATGTAAAACTAGATTTCTAGTAGCTCAAAGTGAAAAGTTAACAGGACCTGCAGGAGCTTCTAGCAAACTGGAAGGGGTGGATGATTTGGGGGTCTGTATACAATGATCACATTTTTAGGTCTCGCAGACCTAGCGCTGGAGCGCGCATGCGCTCCTCGCTCTGCGAGGCTTATTGTCATCAATACGCTGTCAGAAGGGGATTTGAAGCCCTGCCCATCTTTTTGATTCGCTGGCGTCATCCTCCATGCTAAACGCTGGCTCACGATTGAAAAGGAGGCTTCTTAGTCCCTCCTGGTTACCGCCCTGTCTCCTTTTAGGACGGCCCATCCCGACTGGATCTTTTACTTGTGGCCTGCCACGGTCTCCTTCATAAGTGTGCAAGCACTCTTTTATTTGTATTTTCAGCGCGGTCCGCCGTGGCCGCGCTTGTTTATTTATTTATTTTGCCACGCGGGGCAAAAGGGAGCGTTTCTCCTCACTAAAGCAGTGTGCTTTTATTTTCTGCGCACTCTTTTTCCTTGTTGTCCCGCTTCTGTCCCGGCCCCCCTTCCTCCTCTTATCCCCCGTACTGCCTCCCAGCCCCTCTGACTCAGAGTTAATAGTCAGTTTTCTGAGACATTGCTGACCAGCGATGGAAACCGCGCAGGTCCGAGGGATTGGCCACACCAGTTTTCAGAGATATTGACACAGTGTAATTGGCTCTTTGAGCCGAGAGAGCGGTGCACGCGCTCGCTCTCCATGGTTACTCAAAGTGTGCAATAGACACGGCGTGGAGATGCTCCCGGAATACACGAGCAGGAATCAGTGAGAGGAATGTAGACTAGAAAGCAACAGAGCATCGTAACCCCCTGCTTTCCCCACCACACTCATTGGAAGATCCTCCTGACGACACAGCGTGTCACTATCTGACACTAGGAATGGCAATGAAATGTCAGCCGTGATCAACCATGAGGAGCGAAGAGGGACCGGAAAAAGGGAGGTGAGGGAGAGTCGAGGACATGCAGTGTGAGGGCAGGAAAATAGGGTGAGAGAGAGTAAAGTAAGGAAAAGAAGGTTCCACAAACAGGGAGGCGGCGAGAGCCATAAAAGGAGGGAGATGGAGCCGGGAAAGAGAGGAGGGAGGAGTACTGTGGGAGAGAGAGGGCCGGGAAAAGAGTGAGCGGAGGTGAGTGCTAGCATGGAAAGAGATAAAAAACAGAAAGAAGGGAGAGTGATAGAGGAAGAGAGGGAGGACGACTGGAAAGGGAGAGAAGTCGTGGAGGGAAAGACCGGAAGGGGATAGGAGAGTGAAAGGAGGAGCGGTGAGATAATGATGAAAGAGAGATGGGTGAGAGGAGGAGAAGGTCCAGAAATGGAGAGGAGACGGGGGTCATAGTAAACAAGCATTTGCAATGCAATAGGTCTCCCATTTGCAACAGTTTGAGCTCTTGGCATTGTAAATGACAATGCCTTTTATTTATGTGTTGGTTTTAAAACATAAATAAAGGCATTATCATTTACAATGCCAATAACTAAACTCTCGCAAATGCGAGACCTATTGCATTGCAAATGCTTGTTAGGGGTGTGTGATTGCCCTTTGTCAACATTCCCACTATTATTTGGAACCACATTTAGCTGGAAACCCAGGCTTTTCCTACTTGATTGATTGAACCATGTTTGCAAGACTGTTTTATTTTTTTTATTTTTTACTTTCCTCCTAGTCTCTATTACCTAACAAAACATATAAATTGAACGCTCACCCAGAAGGGTACCTTGGCACTAAATAACAGATGTCCATTGTTACCCAACTCAGTGGTACTCAATGGTACCTTGACCATATCATTTTTTGTGAAATTGTTTGCATTTCGACATGTGTACGCTGGCTCATGCATTATAAAATATTTCTATTGTGAGCAGTAGGTCATCCTGCCCCTGTCTATAAACTCTCCTTATCGCTCTCTCACCCGCTGTCTCTCTCCATCTTTCTCTAGATACTGTCACACTTCTACAAAGCCAATGAGTTTCTGGTCTCAGCAGAAGTGGAGAGACTGATGGGCAGCCTGCTGGCCAACAGAGAGATGAGAGGCCAGCCCGACCGTGCACAGATTCTGAAGGTTGTGCCAGTGAAGCTTAAGGTCAACAAAGGGGTTTCTTTTTGTTGCTTTATGGTCTGTTCTTCTGTAGAGTACCTAAATGCATTGCTGTAAGTGGAGTGAGATACAAGAGAAGTATGCTATATCCCTGAGTGTCATATAAACCAAAGTGTACAATATATCTAAGTGTGTGATATTAGAGGAGTGCGCAACACAGCTGCCCGTGTGATATAAATAGGCTTTCCCGATTTTGGATTAAAACAAGAAAACATTTTCACTTCTGGTTTAAATCTGAATTCATTTTGTGTGTGCATTGTAAGAATTGCCCATCCTCCTTACAAATACACCTAAGGGTGTGATAGAAGAGTACTGTGTGATATGTAAGTGCATGTGAGATATACATGTGTGTGAGAGGCATACAGGAGTGTGTGATACAACAGAAGTTGCATTATACCTGCGTTTGTGCTAAAGGCAGAGTGCGCAACATAACCAAGCGTGTGCTGTTACAGGGACTGTTCTGTATATAGGCCCTGTTTTTAGAGTAATAATCTACATGACCGTGATGTTAGAAAAAGGCTGTTCTGTTTGCTTCTGTGTACTTCATTAAGGGATGCTCCGTTTGTTTTGGTTTCATCTCCCTTTCCTGCCCCCCTCCGCACACACAATCTGGATTGCAATAGCAGACATTCATCTGTCCCTAAACTTTTCATTTCAGGTTCTGTCAATGGGAGACCTTCAGGCAGGTTAGTATAAAATTCTCATCATCTTCTATGCACCCTTACATTTTCTCGCTCACTGTAAATTCTCTCAAATTGATCTTCTTTCTTGCTGTCCCCTTCTAGCTCTGTTCCCATTCCACCCAAGCACTTCTGCTCATACTACCGATAGTGCATGTAAAAGAACAGTACTGTTGTTCATATGTGTCCTGCAGTATTGTTGCCATCTGTTCCTACTAGGCCTGTTGCTGATGCGTCCTCTGCGGCTCTCTACTTCATTGCTCCCTACACTCTTATTGCTAGCTTGCACCATGAAGCTCCAGTGCTCATTATCACCCTGCATCTCTTGTCTATATGTCCCCTGCATCCCAGTTGCGGGTGCGTCCCCTTGCATCCCAGTTGCGGGTGCGTCCCCTTGCATCCCAGTTGCGGGTGCGTCCCCTTGCATCCCAGTTGCGGGTGCCTCCCCTGCAGCCCTGTTGCGGGTCCGTCCCTGCCAGCCCTGTTGCGGGTGCGTCCCCTGCAGCCCAGTTGCAAGTGCTTTTCCTGCTGCCCTCTTGCGAGCCGTCCTCTGCAGTAAGGTGCATAAGAGTTTACGGGACCATGTTATCCTGTGGGCTAGAGATCACTATGGCAATCAGTGGTAATTTTTGGATCACAATTATTTATTGTTGTTACTTTGTGTCATTGAGGAAAATAGCCAGACAGAGTAATCAAAATATACCTGCAGTTCTATCATACCGTGGGTGCAAGAAGCCATCTCTGTGGGTTTTATCCTTGAGAATCTGCCCAAGGGTGCTGGTGGAAAGCCAAAACCAATCAAAGGTTTGCTGTGTTCAAAGTGTGTAACTCGGGCAGATCTTCTTAGGCATGTCCACAAGGAGGAGTGTGTGGTGAGCAACAAATGGTCAAAAGGAATGTGCTTTTTAGGAGGGGTAGGTGAGATTTTCTGAGAGGGATCTCTTTGGGAGTGGAATCTGTTACTACAGACAGTCCTCAGTGCAGCACGGACGGCTCCAGGAAAGTGTATTGGTGGAGACAAGTAGACATCTCAGGCAGGATTTATTTGTTTCCGTGCCCCTGCAGTATCTTCGGTTGGTATGTAGTGATGATGAATTCCATAAACCCTCCAGTTGGCTGCATGCCTTTGGTATGAGAAGCTACATGGGAAATGTCAAGCTGCCAAAACAACATAGACAGAACATCTGTCTTGTGCTGCAGATAACAAAAAAGAAAACACTGTCCACACAAATTACTATAAAAAGGAAGGCCTCCTATAGAGTTAGATGTCTAGGCACCATAGCACTTTTCAACAATTAATGACAACTACTTTAATTACTTTATTGTAGAACAAAAAAATCAGAACAAATCTCTCTATATAGTGCTCTATTTTCAATAATTATATTTACAGTCATCAAGATCATTCCAATATTAATCAATGTTTTTATATATCATGCACCTACAGCATTGGAAAAAACGTAACCAAGCAGATCACACGTTCATTCTCTACAATTAAAACAACTTGGAAGAGAGAGTGATATATTTTTCCTTCTAGTATCCAGATCACATTGTTTATCTTTATCTCAATTAACTCTTCTCTTATAGCATTCTTTATTTGTTATTGAACGTTGACTAGGAATCCATAGTTTCGGCTTAATCACTTTGAGCCTTCATCGGGACACTGTGTGACACTGTCCACAAAGCACATGGGTGCACAAACATTTAATAACCACAGTAGCAACACTCACATTTGTCAGCTCAAGCAATCAATTGCATACATGCAGGCCATAATGAAGGAGCCCAGCTATAAGACACAAATCGGATTTTACTCTCACAAGGGTACAAGTCAGAAAGGCCAGTGCCCTTCCACTGTGTACTCAGCCACTACCAACTGGCACCATTGCCTGGTCCTGTAGCAATGGCTACCCGCCCCCATCGTTGGGGTACACTTTGGGTTCAGTCTCTGTCCAGCTGAGTAAAAACTGGAGCATCTCTACTGAACTTTACTTTGTGGAGTCTTCACCCAAAAAAGAGCATGACCGCATAGATGCCTTCACAGTGCAGTCTTCTTTGTCCTTATACCTGTTGCTTGTATCTTCTCTTCAGCCCGTTGCTTGGTAATTCATTAAAGGTCTGTTGCTTGATCCTTCCCTGCAGCTCTATTGCTGGTTTGTTTGCTGCAGCCTACTTGTTTGTTTCCTGCAGCCCTGTTGCTTGTCCCTACCCTGCACCCTTTTGATCTTTATAACCCAAAGCCTTTTTGCAAGTATGCGACCTGCGGTTCTGGCACATGCTTACTTGGAAAGAGGCCCCATGTCTTACACTCTGCTTTTAGTTAGTCATGTTTGTTAGCTAGCAGCTCATAACATGTTGGCATTTTTGAGCCCATAATGTTAAAAAAGAATGAAAAATGGCTCAAGGGGTCCAGCATGAAATGGGACTACTTATTGGATGAAGCCTGAGTGTTCTAATGTTTACCCTGTTGTTCATATAAACCCTGTTGGTCATACTTGTACTCTTGCTTCTGCACACCCTACCACCATGTTGCTTGCACCATTACATCTGTTTTGCTAGTGGTTCTTGCATGCTGTCTCACCATATTGCCTGTGCACGTCTTCTTGCTTCGTTGCTTGTGCATGCCCAGTCTGACATCTAGTGAATTTATATATAAGATGGTCTCCCTCTTCCCTTTTGAGTGGGTAAACACTGTATAGTTGACTGTTATCCCAGGCATCTCAGTGTAGTGAGCATGAAGAGTTTAGCATGCAGTCTTGAGCCCATGCATGTCATATCTAGCATATGTACTCACCCAACACCACTGCCGGCTGACATGATTTTCAATAGAAGTAAGGAGGGTTCCTTTGGACCCTCTATGTGTCTACTCGGACCTGCATCACCGATTCTTTGTTTTTTCCTATATTCACAGTTTGCATGTTTATGGCAGATAGCTCTGCCGGACGCAAGTACTGGAGACAGAACCTGCCCAAGCTGCTACGCTGTGTTGCTGCTACTCTTGAGCACTTGCTGCTAGATGAGATGGCAAGCAGCGGGGAATGGGGATACTTCTCTGTTAAGGTAAGGACAGCAGAGTTCATTACGTTCTACACCTCTGTCATGGAAGATAAGAGAGGGACTGACATCCTTTGATTCAGACTAGAGTATTGTAACTTCTTTGATTCAGGGTTCAGACTGGAGTATTGTAGCTCCTTTGGTTCAGACTGGAGTATTGTAACTCCTTTGGTTCAGACTGGAGTATTGTAGCTCCTTTGGTTCAGACTGGAGTATTGTAACTCCTTTGGTTCAGACTGGAGTATTGTAACTCCTTTGGTTCAGACTAGAGTATTGTAACTCCTTTGGTTCAGACTAGAGTATTGTAACTCCTTTGGTTCAGACTAGAGTATTGTAGCTCCTTTGATACAGACTAGAGTATTGTAACTCCTTTGGTTCAGACTAGAGTATTGTAGCTCCTTTGATACAGACTGGAGTATTGTAACTCCTTTGGTTCAGGGTTCAGACGGGAGTATTGTAGCTCCTTTGGTTCAGACTGGAGTATTGTAGCTCCTTTGGTTCAGACTGGAGTATTGTAAGTCCTTTGGTTCAGACTGGAGTATTGTAACTCCTTTGGTTCAGACTGGAGTATTGTAACTCCTTTGGTTCAGACTGGAGTATTGTAACTCCAGTGGTTCAGACTGGAGTATTGTAACTCCAGTGGTTCAGACTGGAGTATTGTAACTCCTTTGGTTCAGACTAGAGTATTGTTACTCCTTTGGTTCAGACTGGAGTATTGTTACTCCTTTGGTTCAGACTGGAGTATTGTAACTCCTTTGGTTCAGGGTTCAGACTAGAGTATTGTTACTCCTTTGGTTCAGACTGGAGTATTGTTACTCCTTTGGTTCAGACTGGAGTATTGTAACCCTTTGGTTCAGACTGGAGCATTGTAACTCCTTTGGTTCAGACTGGAGTATTGTAACTCCTTTGGTTCAGACTGGAGTATTGTAACTCCTTTGGTTCAGACTGGAGTATTGTAAGTCCTTTGGTTCAGACTGGAGTATTGTAAGTCCTTTGGTTCAGACTGGAGTATTGTAGCTCCTTTGGTTCAGACTGGAGTATTGTAGCTCCTTTGGTTCAGACTGGAGTATTGTAGCTCCTTTGGTTCAGACTGGAGTATTGTAGCTCCTTTGGTTCAGACTGGAGTATTGTAGCTCCTTTGGTTCAGACTGGAGTATTGTAGCTCCTTTGGTTCAGACTGGAGTATTGTAAGTCCTTTGGTTCAGACTGGAGTATTGTAGCTCCTTTGGTTCAGACTGGAGTATTGTAGCTCCTTTGGTTCAGACTGGAGTATTGTAGCTCCTTTGGTTCAGACTGGAGTATTGTAGCTCCTTTGGTTCAGACTGGAGTATTGTAGCTCCTTTGGTTCAGACTGGAGTATTGTAAGTCCTTTGGTTCAGACTGGAGTATTGTAAGTCCTTTGGTTCAGACTGGAGTATTGTAAGTCCTTTGGTTCAGACTGGAGTATTGTAAGTCCTTTGGTTCAGACTGGAGTATTGTAGCTCCTTTGGTTCAGACTGGAGTATTGTAACTCCTGTGATTCAGACTGGAGTATTGTAAGTCCTTTGGTTCAGACTGGAGTATTGTAGCTCCTTTGGTTTAGACTGGAGTATTGTAACTCCTTTGATATTGTATTGATTGGGTATTGTAACTCACCAAAAGTGGCACATAAGCAGTGTGCTCCAAGCCCACGTGAATGGACGACACTGAGCCTGAAGAGAGATATGCAGAAAAGCAACAGGGCATCCCTGAGTCTGAATTGAGTTGTGCAGGAGTATTTAGAGACTGTAAGGGTGAAATGAGATGTGCAGGTTATCCAAAGAGAGCTCCTGAGTCTGAAAGGAAATGTGCAGGAGATCCACAGAGCGCTTCCGAGCACTGATTCTGAAGATGGATTTCCAGAGATCCAGGAGTGAAGTGGGGTGTGCAGAGGGCCCTGAGTCTCGAGGGGGTTCAGCCGGGAGCTCTGGCGTCTGTAAAAAAATAAATAAAAAATAAATAAAATGTAAGTATGGGGTCGTATAGTGAGTAGGGAGCCATAGCTGCTCTGGGGCGGCAGTTGAAAGATGCCGGTGGATTCAGGGACAGTCCACTCTTAAGAGGTTCTAGTTCATTTATTAGATCAACACAAGTCATCCAAAGAGGTTCTAATTATAAATCCGCTTCTATTTCCAGTGAGTGCCCCCTTCTTGGCCTAAGGTGTGTATATCTGACGTACTCCTGTGTGTCAACATAAAGTTCGGGAGTGCTTGTGCAAGGGCTTGCAAGGAGGGAGCAGTGATTAACTCTTTGAAGACTGGTGTTTTACAACTGTAACAGAGACCAGCATAGACAACACATTTATTTACCTTGTTATTTTTCATGCACTTCGAATCATTATTTCGTTGGCCCTGTATTTTTGTAACCGTGCTCTGTAGGATTGACATCAACAAAAAAACACAAATAGTTTGCCTGTAGAGGAGGGATGTTCGTTGTTGGGTAGTCCCAAAAAAACAAAAACGGTAGAAAACCCCGAATAATTATGTGCTACCCAACATTGGTTTGATGGTCTTAAACCGCAGCTGAATGGAACACCTTTGTACCTCTCTTACAAGAACACCACAGAGTTTCCAAACCGATTCTAAACTTCCCTCCTTGGCACCCTTTGGTCAAGCGTTTGACCTGTAAATCTAGAAATGGGTAAAGCATACATGGAGTGCAGGAACCAGACCACGCCTCCAAAGCAGGACAGATTGCCTCCATTGTATCAATGCATAGTACCTGCATGCATTTATCTGTGCTCATCCGCCAAGGGAAATCAAGGGGTGTCCAAGGCTGACATGCTTTCAATAAACCTGGGCTGAAATGTTTTATTCCAGTATGTTCAGGCTAAATCAGGATTTTTGGTTTCATGACACATTGTGGCAGCACAGCTCTTGGTGCATTGTGGCAGCACAGCACAGCTCCTGGTGCATTATGGCAGCACAGCACGGTGTGTTATGGCAGCACAGAACTATTCCTGGTGTTTTGGGGTAGGAAGGTACAATTCATGGTGCATTGTGGCAAGGCAACGCAATTTGAAGCCTATTGTGGCAGCACAGCACAATTTATAGTGCTTTGTGGCAGCACAGCACAATTTATAGTGCTTTGTGGCAGTACAGCACAATTTATGGTGCGTTGTAGCAGCACAGCACAATTCATGACTCATTTTGGCAGCACAGTAGGATTCATGATGCTTTGCGGCATCACAACACTATTCCTAGTGTGTTGTGGCATCATAGCACGGTTCAGGGTATGTAGGTGTTGTTCAGCACAATTCATGGTGCGTAGTGGTAACACAACACGATTCATGGCGCATTATGGCAGCACGATTCGTTGCGTGTTCTAGCAGCAGAGCACAGTTTATAACATGTGGCAGCATAGTACGATTCATGTTGCATTATGGTAGCACAATAAACCAGCACTTCATGAGTGTGGTAAAGATTTTACAGCTGTAGATCTAGGACTGACACAGGTTTGTGTGGACTGGTTTCAAATTCCTTTACTTCTTATGTACAATTTCCTGGCTGGCATATAGACATCATAGTATTCAGACTTGTTAACAATGGCCTTTTTATGTAAACCATATTTTTCTGCATACCACTTCCTGCTGCTAAAATGTACACTTCTTCACCTTCTTTTTTTTTTTTTATCTTTTCCTCGCTAGGTTGCATCTTTTTAAAAGTCTTTATTGGCTTTGATAGGGAGAACACCATAGGTTTCAGGCAGTTGCCTGCTTGTTACGTAGGTTTTGAAAGATCATCGGGCATTAACACAATAACAGTGTGTGTCCGTGTTTGAATGACAAGTGCCGCTCAGTACTGTGATTTTTGATTGCAAGGTATATGCTGTGTTAAAGCTTCAGAAAACAAATACATCGGATTATGGTGGATGTCATCAGGTGGGTAAACTAAAAAGCTGAACATAGCGTCTCAGATATTCATGATGGCTCAGTGCTGGTTTTCCGTCAGAGCGCAATATACGTTTGCGCTAACACCATCCCCAGCGATGTACGGGGTGATAACGTGCATTCTTTCTTGGTTGGGCTTAAGTCCAGTAAATACAGGTTGGTGGTAAGTGTGTGCACAGCCCATCACATCAGACACATTTTGAGGTCACTGACCATTCCTCACAACCGTGACCACACGCAAGGGGCACGCACGCGCACGACGCTGGTTGGAACCTACACTTAGTGGCGTAGCTAGGGGGGGGCGGTGGGGGCGGCCCGCCCCAGGCGGCATGAGTTTTGGGGCGGTGGCCGGTCCCCCTTTCCCCTCACTTACTTGCGGCTGTAAGAATCGGCATTAAGCCCCCTCCCCAAACCCCCGTTCTTACGTGCGGCCGGAAGCGCCAGCATCTCCCTCTCCCCCGCTCTTCGATTAGGCCGAGGGTGGCAGATGCAGTGGCCGCCATGGGCGGCCTAAGGCCTAGCTACGCCAGTTAAACCGGGAATCCCAGCGAGCAGACAACATTGCCGGGATTCCGTGAGTGGCCGTCGTAGGTATCTGAGGCCGGGAGTGCATCCTTGACGAAGTAAGTCTCACCCCCTGCTCCATTCTGGTCTAAGCGCTGTTCCTTCTCACTGCCGAACGAAGGGCTGATTGATTTCTGATATTTCAATTTCAATTTCTATGTTTGTTCCTGTCCCGTAGTGTTTGACTACAGGAGCCTCCCCCCTCCGGGATCATCAAAGCTACTTCATTCATGTAGCTTCTCTAAGCCTCGTTTTTCTGCCATTGTTTCTTCACCACTAATTTCAATAACAGATAACCGATGCTAGCACTTGGCTTTATCATCGGCACCTATTAGGCATAAACTTTGCCTGCCTTGTACGTCACTGTCTAAGCTTAGTCAAAATTACACAAGCTGCAGAACTTCATCGTCTCGTACCCTCGCAATAGTAAGGCCTAATTTTTTTGGGCCCTGGCTCACTGCATATTAACACCCGACTTCACCTACTGGCATGCTTTAGTACACGATTGTATGCATAAATATAGCATTCACTATGTGTACACCTGCCTGCCCGTATGTAAGGGTGTAATGAGGATCCTGTCACCGATTTTTTAAATTTTTTTTATGACCTCACTTGAATGATACACCGCAACCTCACTACTTGTATTAGGGGTCTCTACCAACACACCCCACCCCGTTTTTAATAAGTCATATGTATATATGAACGGTTCATTTTTATGATGTGTGTCTCTTTTCCTTTTCAGATTATGTTTGTCAGTGATAACCGTAAGTACGGTGTGGTCACTACATTATAGCACACCTTAGCGTGTGTGCTCACCTGTTCTGCACTTTTTTGATTTGGTCCTGACGAAAGCCTCAGTACTATTTTGTTGAGGCTGAAACATGTAGACCAGCTACTGGGATAACAGAAGATCAATTTTTTATCTTCACATGTATCCCGACTTTAGTTTTTGAACGCACCCCAGAGATTCAGGAATAAAAATTTAACAATTGGATACTCTGGAGGTACTTTTAATCTGCACTCACTTTTTTCACTTCACCATTCTCAAACAAAACCCGCTCCGCTGTAGTTCAGGCGTCGCAGCACAGCTGGGTTGCATTCGGCAGACCAGCTGGGAACCCTATGATGAAGCATGCCACCAACTAGGTTGGTGGGTGAGGGTTCTTTTAAAAAACCAAAGGGTTGTCCAACATTCCTGTGAATCACAGTGAGTCATTTTCTCCTAGTTCTGGATCCCTCATTGGGTTCGTCCACTTTGTTGTTTATTCCTCACAACCACCAAATGTGAAAAAGGACCCCACCTCATGAATACATCCAGGGCAATGTTTTTCAGTACTTTTAGGCTTTCAGTGACACAATGGTATGTCAAACAATGTGGTTTGTGTCTCCTATTTAGTGCAAAACTCAATAAATCCCAAAATCCTTCCCTCTTAGTACACACGTGTAATGAGAGTGAGGTAGTGGGACACCCCTGCTTGACAGGACAGTGAGGCTATAAAGCTACATTCCAGAATTGAAGTGTAAATAGGTACTTGAATCTATCTGTATTCCTGGGTCCTTGTTACAGTAATAAGGTCTCTCTAAATGTGCATTGGCAGGGACTGCATTTATGCTTTTGCAAGCAAAGCAATGCCAAAGGAAGGTCTTTTATACCCAGTGTAAGTGTCAAATTATTAACCAAATCCCTGTCGACCACGGGATCACATATTGTAGTTTATTCACTATTAAGTACCTTTGAAAATCCCCAAGTCGCTTTTCGAGATAAACTTGCATGTTGAGTTTGTTTTGTGAAGGGGAGGTGCAAATTTGGACATTTATAATAGATTGCTTTTTGATTTTGTGTTAATTGGTCTGTGGATGAGAGTTAAAGCCTACACGCAGAGCATCCTGTTATGATGCAGAAACTACTCAAATGTGTATTCTCGCCTTGCAGGTGTGCCTCCAAATGTTCCAAGGGATGCAGGAGGAGATCTCCCCACTGGTGTGGACAAGGGCAGGAAACAGTTCGTCACTGCAAAGGTGTCTGGGGTCTCTGGTGCAAGTTATCATGATGGAGGTAATGGCAGTTACACTACAGCCGGGGGACACCAAATTATCATTTTAATGAATAGATGCAGTGCTGTCTATTAAAGATGCATTTATTTTGACCCTTTCAATCTGGATAATGGGCCATTTACTGCTTAAAGAAAGACCCTCCCGGTCACCAGGTAGTGCCAGAAACCCTAAATCATACAAGCTTTATTCAAATACATTTCCCAAGTCTTTTAAAAAACTTTTTATAAAGCACTTATATGCAGTAACATGCTCAAATTGCATTATGTAATTCCTAGTTTTAGCAACATTTCTCAAAGGAAATTCTTCAAAAGACTTATCCCAATAATGGCAGATGGCACATTTACTTTACAAACTCTTCCAGCAAAGCATTTCTGCAAGGCTTTTTTCCAATCTTAGTGTATTTTTCCATATGAACTCCATTCTTAAAACATGCTGTGCTGATGAAAATCTCTAAGCATTTTCTTTGTCAGATTTCCTCACTTGGAACCACAATTAATGGTCCTTTATGCCAAGTTTCCTACAGCTACTTTATAATGATGTGCAACTCAACTAAATCAAGTCTCACTTACAATATCATTGCTAAATGCATTTGGGGGTACTGTTGGAGCGCCATTAAATTTACAAGTTAGCTACGGCGTCAGCAGAAAATTATTTCATCATTTTATTTCCAAACAGTAAGTGCAGTAAATTGTGACTTGTTGCCTTTTCAATGTTTCACAAGCCAAAAGCCACAATTGCAATGCAACACGCTGGAATTGAGAGTCCATGTAGGTCTGAGGCCCCTACTCTCCCCTCGATTTCTTTTCTCAATAACAAGTGTGACATGTTAATGCAGTTCCGTTGACTTTAAATTCATTTACATACATTCAAGGATATAAACCGGTTTCAAGCTTATGTGCCAGCCCATAAATCACATTCTTTTGTCTGTCCCTTGTTCACTGTTTAGACTGTGAGCAGAGACACCAGACTCTTGGCAGGAACTGCTATAAGCATGTTGGCCAACACAGCTCCGGAGCCTGAACGGGGAGCCACAGCCATGCGGAATCTCTTCCAGTACATGGGAGCAGGTGAGAACCACAAGGATAAGCGTGTTCCAGCACGGTCTGGCTCTGACCAAAAGGCCAGGGTTTTAAGGTCTTAGAAGGGGAGTTAAGAGACACCGGGTTACGGTAGAGAAATGGAGCATTTGAGTTCTTCTGTGTTCAAAATGCAGAAGAGAAAAGTGTTTCTGTCCAATAACCTTCTGCTTGAGGGGCAGGACAATGGGAGAAGGTACATGGTCCATTATGCTCCTGGAACTTGAAGTCCTGGCATTGTGGCTGAATTTCATCCCCATGGAGTATGGTGGGTAGAGGTGAATGGAGTTTTTTTGTGTGGCTTATGGTGCTTGGTGAGGCATGAGCTGTGCTCGGGTCTTGTTTACTACGTTGGTGTCCCACCCGGGCTTTTTATTTTTCTCCAGCTCGACTATTGTTGATAGATCTAGGCACCACCAGACCCATCTGACCCCAATGATGCTTCCTGTAAATTTAGCTCAGACAGATTGATCTGTGCTCTTCAGCCTAATCTGTAGCTTTGGATCAGGTGCAGGGGAGCTGGAGTTTGGGGAGCTGAAAGCTGCAGTCTCTGTGAAGTGCTCAGATGGTCTGGAGAAGCTGGCGCTTACCTGGGGCCTGGTGTCCTGTGGCCGGAATGAAATCCTGATCTGTGAGCTGGGAGGAGCCGAGAGGCAGGTAGGTTTCAGGTCCGTTTCTCTTTGTAAATGAATGAAGCAGTAACATAACTTTCATTGGACAGTTGACAGCACACTAGGGATACGGGGCCATGGCACCGCCAATGAGATCTGTAGGAAGGAAGGTTGTTTGCGGGAGTGACTTCAATTGCAGATGCTGCTGCTCTGAGAGTATTGTATTTTACCCATCAGGTCTGTCTTCTGGTTGATGTGCTCTTCCCCGTGGTGATGGCCCTGTCTGGAGAGAGCACAACATGTCATTTTCATGGTTTCCGAGGTGAGTGGATTGGTTCACCTCTGCAGTCCGGGTTAAGCTACTGTGAATATTTAGGAAGAAAGGTTTTTAACAATTCTGAGCTGGAATTGATTCTTGTTGGTCCCAGTGCTATTAATGGACATATCGGAGTGATTTCGAATGGTAGTGCATGGCGATTGCTGAAATGAGAGCATTATCAAGTTCTAAAATGGGAACTGAGTCCACTAGTGACAGATTTATGTAGGTCTGGGGTTGGCACACCTAGGAAAGGCTTTAAAATCCTAAATAATGGATTGTTTCCACTAATGACCGCTTTATAAAGGGTTGAGATTGGCACAGCTAGGGAGGGAACCTAGATTTGCAGTTTATAAACCTATTTGGCAGCCTGATTGAAATTACCAAGGCAATAACGGGTTGATTTAAAACAAGATTCAGATTTCCAGAACAAGGGGTGAGTATTCTGGGGGATAACTGACCGGGCTATTTACGGTATTTCTCCATGTCAGGGCATCTCTCTGAAAACCTAAACTGATCGAACTCTCTCTGTAATCGTATTGGCGTCTGTATTGTGATTTGTTGCGCTTCGAGCAGTTTTTAAGTGCTAAAGCATGCTGAGGTTTTAGGGGAGTCCTGTTTTTAAGTGTCCAAATGGTAATTCTCTGAACCCTGTATCTCAGTGTTCTCCCTGTGGCTGCAGCGAGTTCAGGAGAACGTACCGGAGATCTGGCAAGTCAGGAAGACTCGTCTCTTTCACCAGAACTCTGAGCTGATGCAGAACGTGGCTCAACTCCTCTGGAGCAACTCCGAGAAACCGGTAACTTGCCTCCTCCTGTTTGTCGCCGTCCATACACAACAGGGCACTTGGCTGACTGTCCCAGCCTTGTAAATAATGTCTTGGAAGATTTTTCAGTTCCCCAGTTGATGTGTAAAGGGCCTGCACACTTTTTTGTGATAGTTATCTTTTTAATATTAAAACATTTTATTGATTTTATACTAGCAAATTAAACCAAAAAGCAACAAAAATTTGAGGCCATATACCATGGCAGCACCCATTGCAGTGATCAGTAAAAAATCAGCAGCTCTGTGTGATAGTTATCTTAGTTTGAAATTCATATCTTAAAAAAGCAACCTTGGTAAAACAGATCCCAATCCCAAGTGCATGGGTAGATCTCAATTCTTCATGGACCTGCAGTCACGACACGCTCCAGCCTTTTACATATAAGTTGAACTCCTTCCCAAAGTGTTAGTTTCATTTTATTTAGTTCTTGCTACTGCAGTATTTGCTCTTTCATGTCATAATAAGTAGCAGGTGCTACTATCATCCAACTTGTTGGTACTCCTTTTATCAACAATAGTTGCATCAGCGCCTCTGTTAACCTTGCCAGAAGTCAAACCAGCTCATCTAATGAGCAACCCTACCAGATGTGTGAAGGATGCTCTGTTATTAATATAACCTGAGGCAATGATCGGTCACAGAAGGGGGCAGTAGGAGGAAAAGAGTGGAAAGACATATCTTTATAGTTCTTTGCTTTCTCTCCATGCAGGCTGAAGGAACTACTGAGTTCGTCCTCCGCTCCTTTCACCATTACTTGAAGATCTACTGTTTGGAGTCTGATCACTTTGGGGACACAGAGAAACCACTGTACAAAGAGTTTCTGCAGAGGATAGCTGTAATTCCTTGGCAAGTGAAAGCAAGATATGCTCCACTTTGTGCCCTGCTGCCCTTTGCAGGTCCTGACATGGTGAGTCGCTGGAGTGTGCGAAAAACCAACATGTCAGGAAGTGATGAAGATACAGGGTGCAGGCCTATCCTGACCATCTGCACCTCGCTGGTACTCGGGTACCAAATGTTCTGCCAGTTCACTCCTGCCTTGAACTGCAGCAGCTCCTGCTATTCTCGGAGTCCCACAGCTCTGCTAGCTCCTGCTCTCCCCTTGCACAATGAGACCGTAGCTCCTCTGCCAGTGGGCCTCCATCCTGACTTTCATCATCACCTGCTACCTCACGAGATCCGCAATCAGTGTCAGACTGCCCTCTAGGGCAGTTAGGCAGTGCCTGTTGGACTGGTCTGATAGGTCAGTGTGTAGCCCATTTTTAGGTCGAAACCTACCAGACAGCACAGCTGTCTGGGTTGCTAACGACTTCTTGTGGGCATTCTGAAAGTTTCCCTGGGAATGCATTCCGCCCATGGCTTACCATTGGCTATTTATGGTTTGTAACTCACAGTTGTTTACTTTCTGTTTACTGGCTTCATTTGTTTTAGGGTGTCCAGCTTGAGTTCACCCCTCACATGGAGCATCCTCCGTTTACTGTATCCTTCTGAGTACTCGTTTTGTGTAAACAGACCATTACAATTTTGTTCTTGTATTGTCACATTTGCCGTGCAGTCAAAGATGGAGGTCAAATGTCAGGCTCTGTCTTCCGAAGGAGATTGGTGTTTACTTTTCTTTCTCTGATTTCAAAGTGAGAGAATGTATGTGACAATCTTGCTGTGAAACAAAAGGCTTTTTTCTAGCACACGACAAAAATGAACTGTGCCTAAATTTCAGAATAATGAGAATTAGGAAAGTACAAATTTAGCAATTTTTTTTGAAATTCGGAAGTGTGGTGGAAACAAATATTTGAATACGATCAAAACACATCAATACACTAGGTGATGACATTTCCACACATTATCACTTGTGCGCAGTAAAACTGTATGTGGGTGCAATTGTAATGGTCATTTCAATTGAAAATGTGTTGTCTGTAATGGCACTGCGCTACCACACCATGCATACTCCACTCTACCACACTATGCCCCTCCACTCTACCACACTTCACTCCAATCTACCCCACTCCAATTTCCTCTGTTCCACTGAATGCCAGTCCACTCAATGTACCCCACTGTGCTCCAACCTACAGTACTCCACGCCAATCCACTACAATCTACCCCATCCCAATCTACCCCAATCCACCACACTCCAATCCGCCCCACTCCACCCCAGTCTAAGTAATTCCACTCCAGTCTACCCCACACCACGCCAGTCTAGCCCACTCCAATCCAATCTACCAATTGCACTCCAGTCTACCCCACTCCACCACAGTCTACCCCACTCCAGTCTACCTCACTCCACTCCACCTCACTCCACTCCTCCCCCTGCAATCCACCCAATCTATTTTCCCCACTCCAATCTAACCCAATCCACCCCACTCCACTCTACCCCAATCTACCCCTCTCCACTCTGCCCCAATCTACCCCACTCCAATCTACCCCAATTCACTTCAGTCTACCCCACTCTACCCACTCCACTCCCATCTACCCACTCCACTCCAATCTACCCTACCCCACCGCAATCTACCCCACTCGATCCACCCAATCTATTCCACTCCAGTTTACCCCAATTTACCACAATTACATTTTGACTGCTGTATGTGTAATCGGTACTGTTCACTGAAGTGCAAAACATTACCACAGCACAAAGAAAAATGCAGTTGCAACAAAAACAGCACAGCTCTGTAATAGGAGCAGTGTACTTCAGACACAGGAAAGATAATGTGGCCCCTGCTTCGTAGGGGATTCATGTATAAATTAATTATTTTTAGGACCAGTGGAGCTCGATTTAGCCTCCTATTCAAGTAAAATTATGAGACTCCGGAATGCAGCAAAACAGCCAGTTACTCAAGTTAATGGAAATATATTCAATAGAAATCTGACTTTTGCATCTTCCTTTCGAAACAGCAACTTCATGTATTCTTTAGAGAAATTGATAGTTTTTTTTTGTGCTACAGTTTGCCTTGAGTGACTGTGTTTACTAACTGGTTCAAAGGTGGGGAGCAGAGGTGTCTGTCATTTGTAGCAGTGACATGGGTCTGTGACCGAGAAGTCATTTCACATTTGTTCTTATGGGAGTGGAGCTCGATACAGTACTAGGCTGAGGCAGGCGTGTGTTATGAGAACAGCTGTGCAGAATACAATAAAAGCAGCCAACTGACCAGTCGGCATAATGTGAAGTTCTGTTGAACAGCCTCGTCTCTGGGATTTACGGAAGCTCAGTGAGGATTTGCTGCAGTCTGTAAGGAAGTGACTTCCAAGCCTTTGCTTCTGCTACTTGAAAAACCTGGTCGCCAGATGTGTGCTTTCTTATTTTTGGAACTGAAGGGAGAGCGAGGTGGGCAGAACAAAGATGTTGCTGCGTGCCATTAGCACTTGGCTACAAGAAAGTCAGGAGTAGACTGGTAAAAAGCCCTTTGAATGTTGACCATGGTCTTGAAGAACACTCAGTGGCACAGAGGGGGCAGTGGCATGCCTGAGTAATGACACTGACGTGGCCACATCTGGACAACCTGTTCATCTAATCTGCTGCTTTTTGGAGCAGTTGAAGTCTGTCCAGTATAATGGGTTTTGGTCTATCTAAATCGTTCTGGTAGCAGCAAAAGTGCTGGCACTTGACTGCTATTTGTAGCGCTTGAGACACAGATCATTATATGTTTCTTATTTCCTCCCTCCGTGGAACACAACATACAAAGTAGGTGGTAGCCTAGCAGTTGTTCACATATCGCCATGAACCAGTATCTTCCAAGAAGCCCCCATGGTCGGCTCATTTGAACTCCTGTCGTGCAGCTTCCCTCTTACCTCCTCGAACACTCATCTTCCATCACAATCATCAGCCACCAGGAGAAAACCAAACCTTCATAGGTGATTTCTTGCCAAAAGCATGTCTACAAAGCATGCAATACACCCTACTTGTGATGCATAAACCTCACAGAAGCACCATGCACAGATGAAAGCAAGCATTGACTTCTCCGCACATTGGAACTTGCTTATCACACAGTTGAGGTCCCTTATTTTGCTATGTCCATGCCTCCACAGTGGACAATCAGTTTAACCTAACTACTCTCCATCCACCTTATTCTTAATGGCCATCCATCCCCGGGAAATGATTATCTTGCTTCTGAAAGAACTTCCTCTAGGAAACCCTTGGTCAGAACTTTATCACGCCAAGAGGAGTTATAGAAGACTCCTTAAAATGCACAAACTTGAGAGTATTGAGTTAAGCTGTCTCCTTAAGATACTTGCAAGAATTGCACAAAAGCAAAAGCGCCATCTGCCACCATGAGCCTCTCTGGTGGAAATCGGAACAAGATTTCTACAGTGTACGGCTGCAGAAAACTGTTCATCTCAGCCATAGCCATGTACTATCAGACCAATGTTTTGGGAAGAAGCACGAGTGGGGCCCTGTTCAAGGTTGTAAAACAATTTACAGATCCGTTCCCTAGGAAATCAATGAAGTTCCACATCACATTGAATCCAACAAACACTTGAACCTTTGTGCTTTGATGCCTTACGCCACACCCAAATACACCTCCTGCTAAACGATCTCATTTCCATATTGAACATATTAAAAGCCACCTCCTACCAAAACCATCCTTGCTGAGTCCCATCATGGATTCTGTCACAGAAACTACATACACCCTCATTCACAAAATTATCAACGCCTCCCTTTGCACCAGGAAACTTTCCCACCATTCTCAAGACAGGCCAGATTCCCTGTCCTTAACACTCCCAGCCCCCACCCCTGCATAAAAACCTGAATCCATATTGGCCACTACTGGCCTATCGCCAGTCTCCTCTTCCTGGCTAAGATTTTCAAAATGGTGTTTTGCTTTTATTTATACATCCACATTGACACTCACAACCTCTTGCAGGACTATCAGTCAGGTGTCCATCTCTCTGTAATACATAAATAGCCATCATCCACGTCATGGATGATGCCATCCCATGATGGACAACAGTAGCTCCTTCAACTAGTTCTGCAGGCCGATCACAGCATGTATCAGTATGTTGGTGTTACATAACTGTATGTGAAACTGTCGTTGCTCAGTGACCTCCACAGCCTCATCTCACCCCCAAACCTGGATTTGTAAAACTCAGATCTATCTGAAACTCGTTCATCACAAAACCGAAATTGTTTTCCTCTAGGTCATCGACTACTGTTTGGACCAGTCATGGCTTGCAGACATAAACTTGTAAGGACCAATCCGCAGCCTGCACTAAATCTCTCTGCTTTTATGTCTACGTCATCATGCCTTTAAACAACCACATCACGAAGAAGTCCCAGACAGCATGGTGTTAGATTTTTCTGCTATGCAAAGTAAATTCTTCCAAGCCACTCTCCATGCCTTGGTCCTCTCACCTGTGGACATGGCGAGGCCCTCTTGACTTACATCCGAGACAACAGTCTGGCACCCTGTAAAATCTTGGTCATGCAACTACCCACCTCCTCTTGTGTTATGAGACATGTGTCTAATCTATCTTAGTCAGCCTATGTTGTCTTTCCCTGTAGCACCAAGAAACACGAAGAAAAGGGAATCTATCTGTAGGTGCATTTATAAAGCACACACACGCCCTGAGGAGTCTTCTCTTGATGCTATGTCCATCTCACCTCTCTCAGAAGGTCTTGAACTTCACGTAAGAGCTCAACAACCCACCTCTTCAAGAAGCTTGTCCATCATCACTCCTAAATTCCTGGCATAGCCTCCTACACTGAGATCGAACCCCTCCTATCGAGGTCCTGGCTTTGTACATGATCTTGTATTGGGACTGTCACAGTTTCACCAGTGCCTCCTTCCCCACCACACTGCTGTAGACTTCACATGACTTAACCAGTGCACTTCTGCTATGACTCGCAGCATTCCTTAACTGCGTCAGAACCAGGCTCTGACATCTCTGCCATTGCCCATCAGTGCTCACTGACTCGCCTCCTGCTACTTTAGCATTGGTTTGGTCTTAGCTCTGCCAGAGCCCTTCCGTTGGGTCCTGCAGCATCAGCACTAGGATTTAACAGACATGTTTATTAACCCCGGCGTTTAAAATACTAATCCTGGGAACTTTGCATGTCTGCCTGTATACCTCGTTGAGTTTGGTAGAACCTGTAGTGACGTGGCCCCACACGTATGTGCCAGTGTGTCAAACTGCTATTCTGCAGCACCTTTTGCTTATAGTTCAGATGTAATGTGAATTAGTTTGAAGTGGACTCATACTCGACCCACAACGCTTTCCGCTATCCAAGCACTAGAGCATAACATTACTCCAACAAGCAATAGAAAATGACCTGAGGAGCCCCTGCCTTTGTAGTACTCAAAATTAGCCTTCATTTTTTCTGTGCATTTCGCTGCTTCCCCACCTCTACAACTGGTTTTCTAGCACAAGGGGCATTGCATATTTATCCTAATGACTCATTTCTTATGAGTAACTCCTTTATGATTCTAGTGCTTGGGTCACATCGCACGTTGTCACTGGCAGATTGTCTTTTCAAAGGTATATGCCAAGTAGGCCTCTGAGATCAGCATCAAGTAGAAAGGTGACTGTTGGCCGGATGGGGCGGTCGCTCTTTCTCCATTGCCGCTGCAAGGCTATGGAATACTCTTCCTACTAACATTGCAGAAATCGTTTTCTTCTTTTCGAAAACATCTCAAAACTTGTCTCTCTTCTTCCTAGTTGTTTTATAGTTTTCAGCAGTAGATTCCTGTTCTCGTATCTTTCTCTAGCTTTCTGTTTATGTGTAGCTCTTTTTCTCTGTCTCTCCCAACAATGGGTCATTGTCTCACAACATGGCTCAGCGCTTTGATACCCTTGGGGTTAGTGCACTCAATAAATGCAATTTCATTCATTTATTTCATTCAGTCCAGCTCTGCCTTAACCTGCAGCTATAGTATTAGATGGTGGGTCATGCATGCTGCTTGACCTACAAGGATATCTGCCCTTCCAACAGTAGATCACACCTGCCCAGCTAGTGAAACTCAGTAATACTCGCCCCCCAACCTCCACTGCCGCTTAGAGCACCACACACATCTTGACCAATTCTTTATGGACAGTAGTACTGTGTTGAAATCCGTCTTTTTGCTAGTTTTGAGGTATACGAATACCATCTACAGATATAAGTCCTCGGGACAAAATTCTTTGCCACTTAAATGTGCCTCTTTTCTTTCTAGGTTCATGAGATCTATTCAGAGCTCCCCGAGCACATCTTGAGCTGCCTGACCACCAACTATCTAGGCCCACTGGCCTCTGATGTCTACAAGACCACACTTCAGCTCCAGCGCAAAGCATGGGCAACAGACGCAAGCAGACCTTCTGAGCTAGAGCTGGCACACCGGTGGGCCCGCTGCTGGCTGCCAGTCCTTTCCAAGGCTTTAACCTCCATCTCGCCGCTCTTGCAAAGGAACGCCTCAAACTACCTCCTTGGACAGACACTAAGAACATTCCCGAGGTCCTACGATCTGCTTGCGCAAGACTTCCAAGATACAGACGCCTCTTCACTTCGCGCATGGACCACTCTGTTGAATTCTGTAAAGATGACCACTGGGGCCATGCCAGCGGATGAGCAGGCCCTGGAGCGGCTGAGTCTTTGCATCCACGCTGCAGACGAGGCTGTACGCTTGTCAGCCATTGGCCTTCTGTGCTGCAGCCCCAGAACCAATCAAGCATTGTCAGAAACCGAGATCTGGCTGCTTCAGGAGTGTCTCCCTTTAAGTTTAAACTGTGACTCGTCCTGGTTCCGGCAGCTGCTCCAGGCCTCTGTGAAGAAGGCCCTGGTCCGTCTGAGGGACAGCTGCCTGGCCAGACTGCGCACTTGCAAGGGTAAAACCTCCAAGGAACGAACAAGATGTGCAGATGGCGTGCTTACCCAGGGAATAGGTGAGTATGCATCTAATAGAGAGTACGTCTAATGACACAGCTCAAGTTCTATCTGAATATTGCTGGTCACCTGGTGAATATGTCTCTGCTTCTGATAGATTTCATGGCATGGATAGAGTTCTGTTGTTTTAGGTTGTGCACAATTTGTTTTGTTTATTTCTACGTAACTTGATCAGCCTATAGTAGCAGTCTTTGTAATGCACAGATGAGTGGTTGGATGAAAACGTCTTTCATGGTTTTCTTCTGCACTTCAGGTTTTGTGATAACTACAGAAAGAGCTAGCAAAAGTTAAGAATGCAATGTTTACATGCCAGTACTCCGGGACGAAAAAGCCCTGTAATGTTTGCTCCCATAATTGTGTGCAATACACATGGAGAAAAAGAGAGAGGGGGACCAAACCACCAGCACACTTACTGACCAAGACACTCAGGCATCCACCCCCAAAAAGACCTGTACAGGGGTGGGCTCAGGGAGCCAATAGCTGCACAGGTCCTGTCCACAGGTTCCTCACATGAACCTTCTCTCCAGACTTCAGACTTGGTTTGAAAACTTTGAAACAATGAGAATTGATAACTCAACCTCTGGCAGGGCTGGACCATAATGCTGCAGCAGGCACTTGTCATGTCCTTTTTTTCTGCGCTTCACTGCTTTAAGATCATGTGCTGCAGGGGGGTTCTCTCTGTTCTCTTTTCATGTTTTCCAAGTTATTTTAAATATTTATTTCCGAAATAGCCACCTTCAAAGATGTTGGGATTTAAACCCTAACCCTCTCCTGGAATATTGGTTGACAAATGTCTGTCACAGACCTTCATGCAAAGGTTGTGATGTTTGTAACTGATGCATAATACAGTCATTCATAAAGTATACTCCTTCATGACATATCAAAGCCATCGGTGAATGTGAGGTACAAATCCTCTGCCTCCCAGAGAGACTAAAGCTCCTAATCTAAATCAAAGCATAGTTCGCTCTGTCAGGCTCCTGCCAGTTTGGAGATATCCCCTTTTCATAAGAAGCTCAACACAAAACAAAAATAACTCCTCTTTACCTTTTATATGCAACCTCAAGTTAACCTTCCTCCACCTTAAATTTCTCTGCTGCAGCTTCTGACATTTCACAGTGTTTTAAAACTCCAGAGTTCTATCATGGCTACTTCAACCTTCGGACCATTTGTTTCCTTTCTTTCTCTTCCTCCGGCACTAACGGAGACAGTCGAAACGCAGACACCCTAGAAAGTCGAGAAACTGGCCTCTTTGGGTTCTGCACTTGGTGGCATCGAATTCTACTCCAGCACTTGAGTAAACGGTGCCAGTGTTAGAATTACCACCTACACCCATGTCTGCAGGTATCTGAAGAAGGGAGCTGCAGACGATCTCCCCAAAAACGAACTGCCAGAGATAAAAATGTATTTGCCTTTGAGCTGTTTTCCCGATTTCTGTATCGCTTATGGTCTTTTGGGTTTCCTGAATGCAGTCAATCCAGGGATGAAGATGACAGCAATGCTTTGTGGAATCTCTTTCCTTTTAAAGATTTGGATTTAGGATTGTCTATGTAATGCAAGATTCATGTTGGATGGATACCTCCAGTGAAGGGGTTTGTGCTTTGCAGAAGAGCACCCCACCTCCTTTGAGAAGCAGAGTTACTTTGCAGCTGAGATATAGAAAATAGCAGAAGTTCTAGAATTACTGTTGCACTTAAAATAAGTTAAAGCATTAAAGGGAACATCTTCACAGATATAGTAGCAGAGAAACAGCAGAGTTAGCCAATTCTGCCTTTCAATGAGTCAGAATTTGACAGTAGAGATCGCATGGACAAAAACTAATTTCATCCAATGTGTTGCCAGATGATCAGCAAGGAAGTTCAGATTGTTGCTTCAGGCCCTGCATTCCTCTCTAATCATCACACCTGAAAGCCCCGTATTCCGCTTGTCCTCAGTGAAGTTGAGACCCGAAGCCTTCCCCAAGGCACTCCTGGATAGGTTATCAAAGTGACTAGGTGACCGAAGTTCAAAAGTGTTTGCATGCTTCCATTTGTTAAGTTCTTAGGACTTGCAGACCACTTTTCGTATGGTCAGATACCCTCACTCTCCATGCAAGATGGCCAACCAGCGGTTTCAAGCTCTCCAGACCATCTGCAAGGTCGCTTTTCAGGCTTACTGAAAGAGATGTCATGGTCACCTAACAAATCATGATATAGAATGGGTGAATGGGATCTCACAATCGATTGGATCTTTAAGGGGGACGGGATGGTGGGGGACAAAACCTGGAGATGTTTAAGTAGAGCAGGGCTATGACTAATGACTCTATAGTCGGCTTCTCCCCCCTTGAAATTCTATCTGCAGCATTGGAATATTGGAAAAGTATATAGCCGCACTTAAAGCAGGCCCAGACGGGGAGCACATTCTTCCTCTGCTACAGTATTTACACCACTAGAGGGGCAAAGGAGCAGCGTTTGGTTTCATAAATGACATCCCCACATCACCAAATCGCTTCAAAAGTGAAATGTCATAATTCAGCTACAACAGATGGTGGCCTTCTTTCAGGAATTAGCATGAAATACCTGAAATTCACAGTAAGAGAGGGGTCTGCAGCTACAGTCCTCCCTTTCAGGCTTCTATCTTCCAGTGACTCCGCTGTTATTTCATCTGCACAGGTAAGTGAGTATCTGTATTTAGGTGACTGGCTGATCAACCTCAAGCCTCTTCAGCTCACCTAAGCAGTATAATCAAACAACTGCATTACTTTGAGAGGGATGTTAAGGCCGTGATCAACTAGAGAAAGTCAATTTTCATCCCATTACATAGGATTCAGTTTCTAGGTGCAGTGCTATACACTATAAAATGATTGGCTTTTCCACCCAAGGGAAGAGTTCAGCACATTCTTCAAATGGTTGTCAGCCAGATCGGTTGGTGAGGCTATTAATTCAGATGCCATCAAGCCCGGAGGACGAGGACGTTTGCAGGCAAATTGCAGGGGTAATCCCTTGACGAATGTGTGACTAAAGGGCGCTCCTTCCTCACTCCCGAGTGGTAGAACGCCCGCCTACTGTGGGTGAGAACAAGAAAATTGAAAAACAGAAAGGGCAAGTATTGTCTTTGCCCTTATAAAAGTGTGCATGACCTAGGCGTGCACCTGACGATCCAGGGAGGTCAGATACCCTGATGACAGCCCGGGACCTTTATAGGCCATAGAGTAGGGCTGAAACATGTCGGTCAACAAAAACATAGGGTCATAGGACCATAAAAGTCCACATTACCCTTCTTGCCCCTTTAGCTTTCCCAAGGGAAGAGTTAAGCACATTCTTCAAATGGTTGTCATCCACATCGGTTGGTGAGGCTATTAATTCAGATGCTATCAAGCCCGGAGGACGAGGACGTTTGCAGGCAAATTGCAGGGGTAATCCCTTGACGAATGTGTGACTAAAGGGCGCTCCTTCCTCACTCCCGAGTGGTTGAACGCCCGCCTACTGTGGGTGAGAACAAGAAAATTGAAAAACAGAAAGGGCAAGTATTGTCTTGATGGGTCGCACCGAAAGGTACAATTCTGGAGTCACTTCTGTCGACCTTCTCAAGGTCCGGGTGATGCTTTCTTTGCTGAGAATCTTTCTAAAAGGCAGAGGAACACCCTGATAGCCAGACAAAAAGGAACCATTAAATAAAAATAAACTGAAAAAAAAATAGAGCGCTTTGAGGTCTTACACAGGGCATAACTGCGCCGTGCAAATGCTGATGACCTAGCGGCCTTGCACTTTGTTGTCCAGTGGTCTCAGTTGAGAGTCTTATCTCTGTGAGTCCTGGCATTTTAGTTAACAGCAGTTTGGCCTCTGCAAATCTGCTGTGATGCAGGCATTTTCAGAGCTTGAGGCAAAATTACATTTGACCATTTGCCATAGTATTTTCCATACTACGGCATTTTCAGGCCATTTGTTGCAGTTTTGCACCCATTCCTGTTCATTTGTGAAGTGCTGTCAAGAAGCCTCCTGCACAGCCTTAATGTAGATTCAGTCCATTAAACCCTGATACCTGCTGTGTATTCCTAGCCCAGCTCTAGTCAAGGAGGCCATTTTCGTTGCCTGCACCAGGGCCCATGGTATCTATACTGCTTTCACATGATAATACAAAATAAACATATATGGCAGTGAGAATTTCAATTGATTGAGATGTATTTTCAGAGCAAAGACCTTGCCCCGAGAATGATGTGCTTGCCAGGTCTGCCAACATTCTGCTTGTTCGCTAGATCAGGCTGCATGGTAATATATGTGGTCCTGAAATGTGGGGGGTGCATGCACTGACCTTGTGGTGGTTTTCCCCAAAAGAAAGTTTCCCATCAAAGGGCGTTGAATGAGTTCAGTGGTTGTGGGCCAGATTTACAACTCACAAATCTTAACTTTACAAAACCCTGCTAATATTGTTTTGCTGTTGTGAAAATTAGTTGTCAGCTGACACCTCAGGGATAAACAGGTTGTCAAAGATGCTAAATCCCAACTTCCAGAAATTTTAGTGATGGTGGGGCCCGGCTCCTAAAAAATATTGCCTGGGGGGGCTGGGCCCAAAAAAATTTGAAGACCTCTGCACTAGAGGGACCTCATTCCTGTCCTCCGGACCATGGGATACGGGTTGAGCGTAATTTGAGATCTTGTTGGTTTGTGATTTCACAGGTTTATCTTTCCCCATGGTGTCCTGTGGGATGCGATAAGGTTGTCTTTATGGTCCTCTCCACGAGAGGTAAAACCAGTCCGTGCACCTCTCACCAACACGTCTTCCGGGGTGACTCGCGCGCCTCCACACACAAAGTACCGCTTTTCTCAGATCCTAATGGGGTACACTATTCTGAAACGGCCTTCACCACCATTCATAGTTTGCGAAGCGGGGGCCTCTCAGCCACCACACCCCTCCGTCGTCTCCAATGAGACCAAACCGGCCACCTGGCACCATCCACGTAGGTTGCTCCGGGGGGCCTCTCCAGGACCCTCCGTCTCGTTGTCAACCCCCAAGGTTGGGACTCCAGATTGTCACAATCCCTGCCCAGACCGTCTTCTACCAGGCACCACTGTTATTTACTGCCCTGAAGTCACTTTTCCCAAGGGTGCTTCTGTACTACACCATGTTCGCCACCTATAGCAACCATCAGTGTGTTCCCCCAAGCACATCAGTAGGATCCCCCCCAGCAGACCCCGCAGCACAGTTTCACAGTCACTTGCAGGGGTCCACCTTGCGTCAGGTACAGCTCGCCACTGCTGTCCAAACTATATGGTGCCCCTCTAAATTTTAAAAGGGGGAGGTACCGTGGCCTGTAGTCCCTTCACACAGCCGGGCGAGGACCGCCGTAGAGCAACGCCCGGGAAATCTGCTCAGTACTCACTCTCCCTAGTGCTGCGCTGGTGCGTCGCTATTAGTGGGCCGGCTGGAGCTGGGCACCTACCTCTGGCACTGTTGTCCCTGGTCTCCTCCCACGTGGTCCACTCAACTGGCATAATCATCCGAGGCCCAGGGAGCGTCCTCCCTCCTCTCAGGGGCCCGGTCAGAGGCGCCCCACCACCCGGCCCCGTGCCGGAGGGGGCACTCAGCGTCTACTCACGGGGTCCGGGCCACCCCACAATAGGCTGCAGTCCGCAGAAGCAGCGCCTGTCCCGTCAGCCCCGCACAGGGGCAGAGTCCGCAGGATCCTCCTGCGTCGCTTCGCAGGGCTCCGCCTCAGGGCTCCAGCGGGCCGCCGGTGTCCCAGCCTCCACTTCGGCGCAGATCCGGAATCGGGATCCGCACGTTGGGCCTCCGAATTCGCTCCCCGTACCTCAGCGCTGTCCACAAGCGAGTCCAGGGGGCACCCAGGCGTCCGCCTCTCCTCAGCTCCGCATCTCAGGTACTCCCATAGCAAGATGCTGCCGATGCACAGTCCTGGCAGCTCCGCTTCTCCGGGCTATACAGCGTCGTGTGCACCCCCGCAGTCTGGATCAATAGATGCACGGGGGTCTGTGGGATATCAGGATGCAGTCCGGGATTGAGAAAAGCCAGGATAATGCAGGATTCATAAAGACAACGGGCGGCCGCACAGAGCTCGCCTAAGACACGTCTAGGCGGCCATGATGTCAGGCCACGACCCCCTCACCTATCTGTTGATAAGTCAATGGCCTCCACTAGATAAAAAAAAAAAAACTCGTATAAAAAACCTAGATCTTGGAGTGGAATTCTTGCCCTTAACAGCCTTAGCCTTCGTGTTCATGAATAGTTTCATGCTGCAGAAGAATTATGTCTCTTACCTGTAGTAATTGATTTGGTTCTTGAGTCTATTCTAGATTCACTCCCATGCCTCCCACACTCTCTAAAAAGTGCATCAGGAAAAAATTAAATCACCCTCATAATCTTTGAAGACATTTTTTTTAAAATGATTGAGTATTGTGTGATGATGTTTGACATCACCAGGAGCACATAGACGAAGAAAATGTATTTCGTCAGGCATGCTTTTGTGGATCCAAGCAGTACATTGCACGTGGATCTGTAAAAGTCTCAAGCTCAAAACTATTGTTTCTTTTCTCTCTGGTATAGATTTTGTTGAGTGGCTTATGGAGCTCATCGTCTTCTCATTGAGGCCGGCTTCGAATTTCCAGCGGCGGAAGACTGCTCTGCTTCTCATGTGTGCTGTGTTGGAGACCTGCTCGGATAGCTGGTGTCCTGAAAGGAAGAAGGGACAGCCTCCACGTGAGTGACTGGCTAATGTAACCTCCCTCTCTCTATCTTTAACACCAGCCAGTGAAGGGGCAGTCTCACAGTGACGATTGGACCCAACTAATTTACTATGGTAACTGATGAACACTCATACAACACCTCTAGTGATAAGTGGTACACCGTGACCAGTGAAAACGAGGCTAGCCCACCATACGAGTGAAGGCCAAATACATTGTAAAACAAAAACAGAAATGTATAGATGACTGTCTCCTAGAGCACCCTCAAGAAAGGAGCACATGACAGTCAGATACTTCAGCATAATTGCAGGCACTAACATGTCTGCTAGAAGGGTTGTTCTGTTCAGCTGTCTTTGGAAAACATTATCCTTTCCACTGCAATCATAACCTGTTCTCCAGCATCTCAGAAAGCAAATAATCTCACATTTCTTTTTATTTACAGCTCATCCAGTTCTCATCCAAGTTTATTTTATTTATTACACTGAAATATATAAGCAGATGATATATATCTGCATATTAATGATGAAAATGAAGTATTTTCAATGTTTTTAAGTTAGATGACAATGAATTAATTGTTTCCGCAATCAAGTTTGAGTTGAAATACTATATTTGGTAATGTTCATACTAGCGCCCAGGTGTTTTTAGTGGGATTAGTCGTGCCAGCTGTTTTATCACGAACAGCACCAGCCACAAGGCCTTAAAAGAAAGGCAGACACACATCATCAAAAAAGGAATCAAAGCCCGAAAACACAATGACAAATGTCGCCATTGAGATGTGCGTTCTGTCACGGATAAAACAAAGGTTACACTTGTCCTTTAAGCACCGAGAGCTGATCCATGTCAATCTGTCATCTATGGTGGTTGTGGATCCAGTTTTAAGCTCCGACAGGCTGTTACTCTAGTGCAATAAGGCTCTGTTTTACCCCCAGCTGGCTCCTTTTTAGGTCGAAGCCTACCAGACAGTGCAGCTGTCTGCGTTGCTAACGACTTCTTGTGGGTATTCTGAAAAGTTCCCTGGGAATGCACTCCCCCTTTGCTGACCAATCGCTTTGTGGTTTGTAACTCACAGTTGTTTGCTTTCTATTTGCTGGCTTTATTTGTTTTAGGCTGTCCAGCTTGAGTTCCTCCGTCCGGTGGAGCATTGCTTTTTACTGTATCCTTCTGAGTGCTAATTTTCAGTAAAGAGGCCTTTAAATCTTGTTTTTATCTTGTCACCTTTTCTTTGCAGTCAAAGGCAGAGATCAAATGTCAGGCTCTGTCTTCCGAGGGAGCTTGGTTTTTGCTTTTCTTTCTCTGACTTCAAAGTGAGACGATTTATGTGACAATCTTGCTGTGAAACGACCATCTATTTTTCTAGCATGCAACAAAAATAAACTGCGCCAATATTTCAGCATATATCAGAATTCGGAAAGTGCAAATTAAGTTTATTTCTTTGTAATTCTGAAGGGGTGGAAACAAATATTTGAATTCAATCAAAAATACATCAGTGCACTAGGTGATGACACATTATTGTTTCTGTACAGTAAAACTGTATGTCTGTGCAAATGTAATGGTCATTTCAATTGAAAATGTGTTGTCTGTAATGGCAGTATGCTACCAGACCATGCATACTCCACTCTACGCCACTCCACCAACTCCACATTGCACCACTCCACTCTAGCCACTGCACTATACACCGCTCCACTCTAGCCACTCCACACCACTCCGCTCCATTCTACGACATGCCACTCCACGTCCATCCACTCCTCCCCAATCTACCCCACTCTACCCCACTCCACTCTACTCCACCCCAATCTATCCCACTCCACCCCAATCTATCCCACTCCACCCCAATCTATCCCACTCCACCCCAATCTAGCCTTCTCCACTCTACCCCAATCTACCCCACTCCACTCTAACCCACTCCACCCGAATCTAACCCATTCCACCCCAATCTACCCCACCCCAATCTACCCCACCCCAATCTACCCCACCGCAATGTACACCACTCCACCCAATCTACTCCAATCCACCCAACTCAAGCCCACTCACCCCTCTCTACCCCATCCTTCTTTACCCCTTCCCACTCCAATTTACCCTGCTCCAATCTATCCCACTCCAATCTACCCCACCCCACTCAACTCTACCTCACTCCACTCTGCCCCAATCCATTCCAATCTACCACACCCCAATCTACCCAATCCATCCCAATCTACCCGACTCCACTCCACCCCAATCTACCGACTCCAATCTACCCCACTCCTCAAACTACCGCACCCCACTCCAATGTACCCCTTTCCAGTGTACTCCCCTCCAATCTACCAAACTCTACTCCAATCCACTCGAATCTCCCACAATCTACCCCACTCCACCACACTCTACCCCAGTCCACTCAAATCTACTTCACTCCACCTCGATCTACCCCAATCTACCACACTCAATGCAGTTTAGGGAAAGAACATAGGCCCTGGGTACCTGTTTGGCAGGAACCCAGGACACACTCCGTCAAAGTACATCAGCAGTTTGGCAAAAAGTGGGGGCAACCATGCAAAAAGAGGGAATTTTCTTACAGTATACAGATTTAAAATCAATGCTCATTGGCCATTAATTTGTCTATCAGTGCATCCTAGTCTTCTCCAGACAATAAGGGGATCTTTTACCATGAAGGGCTGAAGAATTCTTGGCATGCCGCCCAAGGTGGTTCCATGATGTATGTTACGTGAGCGTTAACAAATGGTGGATACGAAGGAGTGGGGTTTTGGTGAACATGGTGTAGGGCAGAGATAGTTAAAATTGTTTCCCTGTTTTTCATTAAGTAGAGTAAAAAGATGTTTGAGGACGCATGTGCTAGTAAGAGGTACTGGTGGGCGCAGGGGATTCCACCATTAACATACAGAATTTATTTTCAAGCCTTTTTAATGGAGGAGCATGAGCATTTGTAGGTCAGATTTGACCAAGGTTAGAGGCAAGGAGCTTTGAGATTTTGTATATAATGGTAAAATGATGTTAGTTGTTGTTGCATACATGATTAAAAAAGATTGTGTACTAGATGGCTAGATTAATTTTCGAATTGTGAGCATCGGAGTTGTTTTCAAATTTTCAGTTCCCAAAGCACAACAAATATTTGAATTGTATTCATTCAAATGTGTTGTCTCCCTCACTTTTGCATGGAATCCTTTTACAGATTTCCCTGTTCATTATCCCCACCATGATGGATTTGGTAAGTGAGTTGATCAGGCTGTTCACTCAAGTATGCAGACTAGTTCACATATGGGAAATGTACACAGTTCTTCCTAGATTGTTGTTTGCTTTGTTTGAGCGGAGACTCTTGCGTGTGAAATTAAGGGTATGTTTTGGAAGCTGGTATTTCTACTAGCCCTGACTTCAACTTGATGGAGCGTAAAGCTTTTCCAAAGTCAACATGCCATTGACAGACAACCCTTTCCCCCCTTACCAAATAAAACTGCCTTCTGCTTTCTTTAAAGATGTAAGCTGTGACTGGTCCAAGGCTCCGGAAGGAAGGGCTACTTAATTTTACCTGCAGTTCACCAGTTTTGATGTCTTTTATAGATTTAAATGTGATATATCTTGCACCCCAGTGAGACAGGTAGCTGGCGATTGCTGCACTATGTGGTATGGGATTCAAAAAAAGGCCACCAGGAGCGGGAGCTTGATTCCTCTCTGCCCATCGACTGAGAGTGTTAGAATCCTAATGTTGTTTGTGGGTGACCTAATAATGTATTCTTTATCTACTCTGAATTTGTTAATGATGTCACCATCCTGATCAGTGGAAATGTTTGAAAACATATGAGGTCTTTCAGATATCAATGCTTGAGAACTGTAGTTTTGCATAATTAAGTTTTCTATATCGGTCCCTCCGTACCTTACCCCACAAATGTTTTTATTTGTGTAGAATATGTATCCTGAAGCTAGAGGCATCCAATTATGTACACACACTTCTGAAGGGTTCCCCACAGAATAAACGTTTCATAGGATGCAAACTTGGATTTGTGGGGAGCTTCTCATCACTTGTGGTTATGCACATCATACATGTAAACTATGATGCAACCTCATCCAGGCAAATGCGCCCTTGCAGAGAAAACAAGGATGTATATTCAAACTGTGTGAAGAGCAGGCATTCCATTAGTGCTATTTTCACATCACAAAATACAAATCTCTAAAGAATGCATACACCCTGTGCTTAACTTCAAAACATAGGGGCCATGTGCACATACAAGTACACAGATGCATGAATTTGTTTGAACTTGAATACTTGCCTTTGATGTCCCCATTTGGTTTGCTTGGAGATTTACAGAATATCGCACGAGATATATTTACAGGCAGTGAATCTATATGAGATAATTTAATAGCCTATAGACATATCACACAAGTCGTGCTGCAGCTTCTGAAATAAAACAGCTGCACAGGATGCGGATTATTTAAAATATAATTCATCGTTAATATTTTCATCTATCTTAAAAGCATGGAAGAGCATAAGCTGGCTCTGTAAGTGGAGAAATCCTACTGTTGTTTCAGCAACCCACCTAGCCAGTGTGTTTCACGCACTCTTCGTCTGGAGTGCAGTGGCGCCTACCTGGGTGACCTGAATAGCAGGCCTGGTGCTTGCATCTGGGACCTTTTCTGGAGACCCCTAATGTACACAGATCAGAAATCATCATGTGTTACATGGGATAGAAGAGCACTTTGTCCAACTTTACTGACTCCAGAAAGTTTTACTGCATAAAAAGCCAGATGTTAGGGTTGTTCAGAAGTTGTAGAAAGTGTCTGGTATTTCTAAACCTAACGGGCATCTTTCTAGGGTATGTGGCTAAGAGTTTATTCACTGACTTTCATGGGAGTGACTGAGCAGGGCACAGAAACCAATTGTAGGTTTCTGATGGGCAGGATTCCTGTCATTTATGGATAAAGCTATGGGTGCATTCTTTTCCCTCTCAGGAGCCAATGGAAGGTTTGTGCATTTGTTCATGAAAGCAGTACCCAGGAGACCATGAGCAGACTCCATGGCCTGGTCCTTAGATGAAACAAAGGTGGGAGCTACTCACCTCACATGCCTTCAGTCCTTGGAAGCTTCCCACAATCTTTTTGTGTTTTATAAAGCACCTGCATGTTAAAGTGGAGCTACTCGGTAAACTGAGAAATCAATATTAGGTCTGCAGGTATAGCTCCGGAAATTCAAGGCACAATGTGCCCAAGTACGATGGTCACACTGGCTTAGGGTTACCTAACTGTATTTGCATTGTATATACAGTATTGTTCTTATCTTCCTCTTCTAGCAAAGTTGTAGATGACAACAAACATGGTTTCCTGCTACAATGATCCTTCTTTTTGTATCAACACAGAAAACATGGCCGACCTGGTGAGCTTTGCTAGACAGAGAGGATGCTGGGACTTCTTCTGCAGAACCAACTTACTGGCACTAATGAGCTGCCTCCCTGACAGCACTAACGAGGTAAACTACTTGTTATCTGCCAACAACAAGTCCACTCCATAACTCTTGGCCCAATGCACAAGATGATGTCTTGGTTGCAAAACGTTCGATTCGTAAATCACAATTTATTAAAAGCCGTTTTGCGAGTCGGGAAGGTCTCTCCAAATTGCAATATGGCTTTTGCAAACCATTCCAATTTGCAAATAGGAGGGGGCATTAATGGGACAATCTTACTGTGAAGAATCAGTGGTTTTCAACCCCAATTACAGTAGCAAACCATTGAAAGGTGTGTAACAAGTTTGCAAACTGGAAGCTTTGTGAATGCAGTCGACCAGCCTCAGGAGGGAGGGAATGGACAGTGGTCCAAGGGGTCCACATTGTATTCCTTATATTTGAATTATTTTTCTGAGAAGCTGCACTTGTCCCTTTCATGGACGTGTACAGCTTTAAAAAAGTGTTCACTAAAACGAAATGCGAAAGCAGGGGCACAAGGCTACTGTCCTTCACAGGCCTCCATTCCTGCCTTCACAGGTAGTCACAAGGAGTTGCAAAATGCCTCCTGCCTCATTACCAATAATGAGGCAGGAGGCATTTTGTGCCCTGCTAAATTACATTTTGCGATGCAAGGGATTAGTACATCTGTCACACTACAAAATGAAGCTCGGGTCGCAAACCAGTCAGTGTGCAAAAATACCGACCTGTTTGCAATCTAGGCTCAATACATCTTGTTCTCAATTCTGCATCGTCCCCACCCTAATGGTGGTAGTAGTTTTAGCACCCAGGCAGCCGTCTCCTGATCTTGGTAAGCCAATGAGTTAAAGACCTTTGCATTTTTTTTGTCACCATTCTAGATCCGAGAGTTGGCAGCTGAGCTGCTCCTCAGGTATTTCTCACTGAGCTTCCCTGAGTCACTGACGGTGTCCATGTTTGAGCATGCCCAGGAGGCGATGTGCAACCCACGGGTGCAGGAGGCGGAGGCTGGGGCTGGGATAATGAAAGCGGCAATGCAATGGTACGTAGCAACTGTAGCGATCATCAGAGCTGTGCGAATGTGGAAACCTAAAAAACAAAGTGGCGCTCTCACCTTACCACCAGAAAGCAAAGTGGGGCTCTCACCTTACCACCAGAAAGCAAAGTGGGGCTCTCACCTTACCACCAGAAAGCAAAGTGGCGCTCTCACCTTCCCACCAGAAAACAAAGGGCCGCTCTCACCTTCCCACCAGAAAACAAAGGGCCGCTCTCACCTTCCCACCAGAACACCAAGGGCTGCTCTCACCTTACCACCAGAAAGCAAAGTGCCGCTCTCCCCTTACCATCAGAAAACAAAGTGCCTCTCTCATCTTACCACCAGAAAACAAAGTGCCTCTCTCATCTTACCACCAGAAAACAAAGTGCCACTTTTCAGTACAAAAAGGGTACATATGCATTTCCACCTGCTCGAGCAGTCTTTTTAACTCCCATTTGTGAGAGAGCCTTGGTGGAAGGGAGAAGGTGATGGAGAGGTTGCTATGTGGCATTTTCTACCTCTGCTTAATGTTCCTAGAATTACTTTCCATAGGTTTCCATTTACAGGTAGAGTTCGTGGAGTGATCAAATTCTTTGGATCTTTTCAGTTTGATGTTTAAGTAAAGTCTGCAACGGGCATAGAGTCCCTGCTTCCTCCATGAGGTCTAAGCTTAGGATGCAGCTGAGGACACACGAGGAAGGGATGGTTGTGCGAGAGGGCACACTGTGGTGTGTACTATTCATAACCCATTGCTGATGGCCTTGTCCGTAGCGGGGGCTTCTGATTTCATGTCTGACAGAGTTGCATTTCATACCCAGTTCTGCTAAAGTCACATTTGTGCTAAAAAAGTCTCAGTCAAAAGGCATGTTCCTTCTTCACAAGGCTGCAGTCAGCAATAAAGCTCTGCCGAATGTGTGCCCACTGCAAAGATTTGTTATTGTACCAGCTGCAGGTTGAATGTTTTCATCCTGGCAGAGATGACCTGGGAGTTGATAAAGTGAGTATCCGTGACTGGGCTCAAATGGCATCAACTACTGCCCATCAAGGCAAAGTGAGTTTCTGGTGTGAGCTGCATGCACCATAGTGAGGACTCTGACCACATCAGGGGTGCAGGGCAGAAGGTTGTTGACTACAGATTTGGTAATGCCCAGTCTCCCCAAAGAAGATCGAACAGGCATAAGTGGCTACTGGCTTGGAGGGCAGGGGCCACTGGTTAACCCTGGTAGCACATTCTCGTAGACCCATGGGTTGTAGGGGTTCGACCGAGGTTACTGACCCATCCTTTCTGTACATTTCATGAACGGCGTTGTTTCTGATAGACCGTCTCGGTCAATATGTCCTTAGGCTGAGGCTAGCCACATGGGGTAAATTATGAGATGTAAGGAAGTAAAGACCTTATATATGTTGGTGGGTTCTTTAGTGCCACATACTGCAGATAGACCTCTTTGAGCCAGCAATATTAACGTGTGAAGATGTATATGCGTTAGTAATAAGAATTAATTGGTTTTATATAGCACTTGATACTGCATGTCATAGACAGATGCTAACACCACCCACTTTAATGGTGATCAATATATTGACCTTGGAAGGACGAAGATTAGAGCTGGCCATGCAAGAGGGTAATAGTCTTTAACTCTTGTTAGTGACCGGACATGGAATACAAAACAAATGTTGCATTCTAAGCAATTGTTTTGCGAAAGGATATGAAGTGAATAGCGACTTGGTCTGACACAAAATATAACCCATGCCTGTTCTTTGTGCCAGATTAGGAGTGGATTGATTGAGTTGTTCAAAGTTGAAGGGGTGTAAAGTTCAATTCTTTTGTTTGCTACTGTTATTGTGCACTATAGGTGTCCATGCAGACTCGGCCTTTGGGAATTTAGGGGATAGCAGAATTACAGAATTTTATATGGAGTGATCTTATAGACCTTATTTTCGCATAAAGCATATTCCTTTTAGTTCCTACTTCTACAATTTCAAAATGTAAATTCTAATTTGCACACACGTTGCAGCACAAAGAGCTTCCCCGATGGGCATATGCGGCACATTTCATGTGAAATGCTTCATTCAGGCTAAAGGCAATCCTTAGTATCGGTAACCCTGACTAATGACCTTTAGAGTAATTTGAAATTAAAAAAGTATACTTGAATAGTGGAGCAAAACTGTAGTTTTATACTTGTCTAACCTGATCTTTCTCTAACCTAGAAGCAGAGTACTGAGCGCCAAGAAACCTTTACGGGTGAACGTGTGTTAAATCAGATAGCCTATTAAAATAACACTGTGGAAACGGTAGCTTTCACGGTGTTGGGAAGTAGCAATGTCAGTTATTGAGTTCAGCAAAACAGTCAGATTGATTGTAAGTTACAAAAGAATTACAAAATGTAGCAGAACCTTTATTAAAATGATGTTGGAATTTTTTTAGTCCAATTCAGCTATCCATATTTGTCTATTTTATGGAAGACCATAGTTGACAACAGTTAATATAAGGAATGGTAGCTTGCATGACTAAATGTCTTACATAGGAGAATGTGTGGTTCATAGGGATCGTGCTATTGGTCACCAAGTAAAAAATTACCCTAAACTTGTTTAAGGTGTCTACACTATTGGATAAAGACTAGTTGGTTGGCTTAATATAGGACTTTGAAGAAGCCTGTCTAGATAGTGCACAACAGGCCACAAGCCCCAGGATATTTGGGCCCCACTGAGGGCCTTTGTGTTTGAATCTGATAGTCAGTCAGAAAATCTTTATTCGGTGTACAATGAACCATAAAAGCATACATGAGCAAAAAGAGCATTTATACATCAAGAAATTAAAACTTAGACACAACTTCATCGAACATGAGCCAGTATACATATTAAAAATTCATCCATGTGCAAAAATATCATTAAACAGTAATAATTTAGAATTTGAAATTCTAAATTAAGTGATTAAAATTGTTAAAATACAATAAAAAGCTCAATTTCATGTGGGTCGGATCCTAAAGTGCCAAAGTGCATATTAAAATACGGACATAAAACATAAAAAGAAAACAGATCAAACGCAGATCTTCAGTACCTATCAGATTAAGGTTAAAGTGCAATATTTAAAACATAGCATAAGCACAGAGCTCAATTACTTTACAAAATGTCATGACCTAGAATTGCTTGCCAAACATGTTTCTTAGCCTGAGCGCATCCAATATAGATTTGTGTACCATTAGACAGGCAAATTCAGTTTGTGAAATTTATAGGTACAACAGCGCAGGTCTGCATTTCCTTATATTAAGAGGCTTTAATAAGAGCCCTGAACACGTTTTCCTTGGGGTTGTATAAAGGTTACAGAAGAAAATGAAATGCAACATAGATTGTGGAGACTCAGAATCACATGTGCAAGGTACCAGGTCCAATTCTCTGTACACAGCTTTAGGATAGGAAACCAACAAGTGAGCTATATTAAAGCGAAATCTAACCAAATAAAATCTGTGACAGTGATTAGGTACAAAATAAAGGTAGGGTTCCATGTGAATTGTGGTTGATAAAAGTTGATAGGCAGCAACCCTCTGCGTGCTGCATTCTGCAGTTCACGCTTGTGCCGACCGCTAATAGTGGAGACAAGAGGGATAGCAAAAGAGATAAACCCATTTATATGTATAATAATATCACACACCCTGGTCTCCTGCAGAGACATACGATTTTACATTCATTTATCATAGTGGACCAGTAGGAATCACTGAACCTGCTAGCAAGGCCAACAACATTCTAGGACATAAGCTTACAATTTTGGGCGATAGCTGCCGGTGAGTTTAAAATAGAGTGTTTAGTAGAGTCTGGTAGAGTGCAGTCTGTTATATCAGTATGCCCTGATAGATTAGGCTTTGACGTGCCAGAGCTCAGGGTCAACAAAATAGAAGTATCCTCAGTACATTAAATAGCAGAATCATCATTTACAGATACATTGACCTTGTTGACAGCGTAAATCGTAGGAGGGAGCAAGTCACGGACAGCAGACCCAGTACATTCTGATCTCTCTATGGTTGGAAGTCAATCTACCTGCCCCACGTGTTCAAGGAGGGATAAACCTGTTGTAGGTCTCAATGAGAGGGATTCCTTTCCTTGGGCAATGAGCAGAAACATTTTCAGAAATTACGCAATTGATTGGTTTGTAAAAATAGCCTAAGGGCGTCGCTTTTATGTTACTGTCCACAATACCAGCACAATTTAGCCTATATATAAAAAACCGACCATCTGCTAGTCAAATAATCAACTCCTAACATGAAGACGCATGTGATCTTCTGAATTGTTAAAATAGTTGGAGCAGTGATGTTATTATATGGTAAAAAAGCATGGTAGGTAACGTGCAGAAGTATCTTGCATAAGAAAGACCCACTCAAATGAAGTAAAAAGAAAATCACATTTGTTATACGGTGTTACATAGAAATTAATAATTTTTTAAAACACATACAGGTGAGACAGTAAATAGATTGCAAAGAGAGAATTGAAACTGAGAATTGGCCATTATCAAACTTTTTAGGAGCGCTGATGACCTATAATGACCTAACATTCTTTAAGGTGGTGTTAATTAATAAATTAAGTAATGTGAAAACGGAGAAAAGAAACGATTATGCCTTCAAGACTTCACAGAGGGAGCTACACTTGGAGATGTCATGCAAAGATCTAAATACAGTGGCATATGAAGCTCATCATTGCACCTTTATATACACATATATATATATATATATATATATATATATATATATATATATATATATATATATATACATACGCACTCACAAACACGTTTGTAGTTTGTGATGTTCGCTATCACTTAAGATGGGAACGTCCTTTAGAAATGAGTAGTTAGATCTCTAAGACACCGGCTCCTTGATGGGACTGAGGAAGAGTACTGTAGAAGTGAATATCTGTTTCTTGGTCTACAGGTCAGACAGCTCCACCTTAAGAAAACTCTTTCCAGCAGAAAAGGATCAGATGGTGTTGCAGTGCGCAGAGCTATGTTATGCCCGGCACCTTCTCGGCATGCTGAAGGACCACTTCACCATAGCTCAACAAGACCTTCTGCAGGCTGCAGCCACCAAACCAATGCAAGGTAAGACCATCAGCCTCTCTTGTGGGTGGTACAGACCCATTGCAATCAGTATTAATAGCCATGGGCACACCTCACACTGGCAGAGACCAACAGGTATTGCTGCTACTCACAAATAATATATGTGGCAGACAAGCAGATGAACCTGTCTGGCCTTTCTCTTGTCCTGTGTCCAAATACATAGAGAAATCAGGAAGCATTTCACGTCTAGCTTGACTCAATTCAGAGACAGCCCTCATGCCTTCCAAAAAGAGCTGGAACAGACCCCTCACATATCAAGGGGAAACCTGGATTAGACTGATCCCAAAGAGGCAGGCTGAGATAGACTTCAACCCAAAGATGTACCTAGGACAGACATCACTCAAGAAGAGAACTATGGGAGAGCCCTTCTGTCTGCCAAAACAAAAAACTCTTGACAGGCCTCTCACCTCCGAAAGAGAAACCAGATCTAGACTCCGCTCTTAAAGAGAAACCTTAAATCTTTGCCATGCTTCTCACCCCCTGACTTCCTCCAAGATAAATGTAGGGCAGACTTCACCTTTCAAAGATTAAACTCAGACAAACCTCACCTCTCAAAAAGAAATCTGGGAATGACCACCTGACAGATCTCGCCTCTAAAGAGAGACGTGGCTCGGACCTCACCTCCAAAAACAAAAACCTTCAGCCTCCCAGCTCCACCTCCGCCTGTAGATATCTAGAGCAAACTCACCCCCAAAAACAAACCATGGACATAATTCTAATGGACACTTCTACCTGCAGATTTCTCGCCTCCTGAATCTCCCTGAGAGCCAGACTAGATCCAGCATTGAACAGAGCCACAATGGACCCAGGTGTCAGTGCCTGGCCCCTTTCTGGCTCTGCGTTATGCACTGCCGGATCCAGTCCCAACTTTTCTGGCCCATGGCGGTGATTCCACTCAAGTGACGGCTTACCCCCAGGATGTGCTGGTTTTGTTTCAATGTCTTCCGGCTTTCTCTGTTGTAGCACCTTTGATTGCACTTCGGCTGCTGGCCTCTGCCCCAGCATCGGTCATCCCCGCTGATGCTATTGACACCATCCTGACTTTGGCAGACATGTTTTTGCCACCAAAGACCTTGCTCCTTTTTCCGTATTTATGCAGATACTGACATAGTTTACAGTGGTGGTTACAGCTCCTTTTTCGTAGTTATCTGGGAGAGAGGACGAGTTTGAACACAGTGGAATGCACCACGAGGTAGGGCACTATTAGGTCTCCTATGAGCAAAGTTCAGCCTTCGGTGAAAGGCTTTCATGTCCAGAATTTCAGTAGTAAGGTTAATTTCTTTAAATCTTGGACCCTTTTAGGGTCTCCAGGGACCTCAATAACCTCATTGCTTCTTCTAATGTGTCCCTGATTTCCCTTTTGCTTTCGGAGGGTTTTATTTCCTTCAAGCGGTCTTAGACAAAGTAGCAGAGGTCCTAGAAGTATAGTTCCCAGCAGCAGTGTTTAAGGCAAACATTTTGATAGAAATCCTCCAGTCTTGTTCTGCCATGTTGGATGCCCTGTTGCCAATTAATTAAGTATGGCTAAACCCTGTCATGTCTGCCTGCGTTCAGCTGACTTTTGCACTGGCCTTCCACCAGCGAGTCACTTGCTGTCATTGTCTGGCTCCAGACAATAACTACTTCTGTCCTCTCATCTTTCACCTGAGGGATTGGGGTTGTGGGCCCCTGCGTCTGCAGCAATTAAAGCAGGTCCCCCTCTACTCTCCCCACATGACCCCCCTTCTTGCAACAATATGCCTTTTTGTGCAATACTCCAGTGCTCTTTGAGAAATGGCACGGATAGTGGCCCCCTTTTACTGAGTGCTTTGATTTGGGACTGTCAAACAACTTATGAGGACTCCGCGCCTAAGTCTTTGGGTTCTTCTGCGGTCCTTGAGACACATGCTTAGTTGAGCTCCATTGATCTTTCTGGAGATGTTCTTTTGAATGTGTTGCATGCAGCCTTTGAAGGGTCCCACCATTTTGGTGAATAGGCTTCACTAGCCTTCTATGGCATTGTGCAGGGATGTGCCGCTACCCAAACTTGGGGCTTGGAATGATCTCCTGGTCTGTCCCGTCAGTGATATGGGAAGTTCAAAGGTTTTATGAAGCTAGGACCTTACAGACATCACCTGCACTCCTGGCATCTGTTGCTACACATGTCTTTGTGTGGATCGAAGAGGCTCGGGGCTTTGGAGGGTTACTGAGACCAAACGCAACCGTTTTCCTCTTCATCCTCCCTGCCCATTTTAATGTTGGTCATTGTCAGACGCTGCCCACCTGTTGAACTGTGTATTGTGGCGATGGGTTATGTCTTTTCAGGCACAGAAGTGGAAGCGTTTTCCCAGGAGACCCTTAAATGTTGTGATATACTGAATGTCATTTTGGTCAGAAAGCTTCCTGTGGCACCTTTTTGCCCAATTTAGTTTTTTGTGTTTTATCTCCGTATTTGTGACTGTGTTTCAGGGTTACGACGTTGGTAGGTGCCCTACATTACTCTCACCTGTAATATTACTGCTTCCTAATTCTGTCCAGTTGTTTGACATTCTTTTTTTTTATATAATTTTTTTTTATTGATTTAACAAAAGAAACAATACAGGTCGTCTCGATGTTGTTACCGTATACACACATTACCTTTGGTTACACGTTCACATCGCCCTGCGGCTCCGTAACAGGAAGCATGTTCTTCATATTGATTCCATATCAGGCACCCCCTTCATCGCTAGTTCAACAGTTGGGGAGATACAGAGTCCACCTCGATAGATGTTCCACTTTCCCCATTTTTTGTCCCATTTCCGGGTGCACCCTCTGTTTTTGAACACTGATTTCTCGGCAAGCATACAGTTATCCATTTTATAAATATCTAGGAATAACATTCGACGATAATATGTCCTTTAGACAGCATTTCATTAACCTCAAAGCTAAGGCAACAGCGTTGTCCTTTGCTTTTAGAAAGTTGAGGGACAAGTTGTCATGCCCAAACCATGAACATCTATTGAAGGTCATGAAAGCAAAGCTGATACCATCTTTGGCTTACGGCTCAATGATTTTTCGTGGTAAAGACGCGAAAATTCTTGATGACCTACAAATAAAAGTCTTCAAATCAGTCTTTGGGATCCCCAGGCATATAAGACATGCTAATGTCCGATTAGAATTCGGTCTGAAAAGGCAATCTCTGGCACGGCAATCTTCCTTTTTAAAAATGCTATATTCTCTGTTTCGTTCAGAACAAGGTACCCTTGCAAACCAGTGTTGGCAGGAGATAACGAGGTATGAGCATGCTAGGAGTTGGAGAGTCTTTTTAAGTGAGAGTTTATATAATTTTAAGTGCCCAACCTTTGAAGAAGAAGTTAGGAGTAAAGTAGTTTTTAAACAAACAATAAATCGTTCAGTCACTCTACTATCGAGTCTTCTAGATAAGGACGAGCTCAGAAAAAAGAATCACTCCTGGTCAGTTATCAACTAATTTATTAAATTAGAACCTCAATTTTACCTGATGACTCACTCAAAATCATTTTTAAGGAACAAATTTATGCTATTACTGTTTGGGAGATATCCGACAAAGGACAGAATACCAAAATGGGAAAAAAGCTGGTCCTCTAAAAACTGTAGCTTATGTGGCTTTCACGACGAAACTTTAATACATATTGTAACTACCTGCCCCCAACTGTTAGAAGAGCGGACGTCCCTATTGAGACCCATATTTAATGAAACAAAGGTGAGAACATGTCGACACGCCATTATTATCTGTCTCACGGGGACTTTGCCCCGCTTGACCTCTCAATTTGTAAAGTTTATTTTTATTGCCGAAAAAAAACTATTAGCCAAAACTGATAACGATTGTTAATACAGTAACATGTCGTCAAAGACTCCAATGTAAAAAAGATAATCTGCTCCTAAAAGTTCTGTATAAAACCTCGTATTGAAGTTACAAAAGGTTTTAATTTGTTACAGTGATTGTTTAAACAAACTTAAGACTTAAGTCTTATGGTTAAAAAAAAAAAAAAAATTCTTGTTACTTGTATTTTGTAGGCCTGCCAAGACGAAAATTTATCCAAATTTTAATAATGGTTTTTGGAAATTGTCCTCTAGCCATTAGCACAATCGCATTTTAATCATTGCTGCTCCCTATTATTGCTGCTAAATTTTCTAGTATAAAGCTGTAAATGTATTATACGGGCAAAAATAATGTTTTTTAACTTTGTGTTTTATTCCTGATTGTAATGATATTTATTAATCAATAAATAAATAACTATAACTAACTACAGTTATCCATTTCTTTAGCCCATGATGACAGATTGGGTCCCCCACCACTTCCCCAATGCATTGCTATACCTTTTTTAGTGTTTGACATTCTTGATGTTGACATGGTCTTGACTGGCCTCTCCTTATTGGATATGCTTTTTGCTTGAAGAGATGGATGGACTGACATATGCTGTTGTCGGGCTGCATTGCATTTCAATATAAAAATAAATAAATAATAAAATAATGATAAACCGAATTATTTTTAGGTATCATTCGTGACTGCCTGGCTCACTTCTTGGGGGCAAGGCTGTCTCTTTAGCGCTGTTGAGTGGCGTTCCTAGCCAGGGCATACATTTGCTTTTTGCACGAGTCTAGTCCTGTTATTTATTTCCACCCTGGGCTTGTAGGGTGGTTTACCTGCTGAGGTTGGTGTGGCATTTCCCTTGTTTGTGTTTTCTCTTCTGACCCTTCTACTGTGGTATACTGTATTTCAGCCTTTCCCAAACTGTGGGTCAGAACTCACTGGTGGTTCCAGAGTAGATTTTTGGTGGGTTGCGAAAAGTTTGGTGTATATGTAAGTAATATTTAAAAAGATTAGTCCTTATCATACACCAGTGCAAAGGTGCTGAACTATGTCCCTAAGTCCAGTTTTAATACAAACCGTTGCAAGTACATAAATTGCTAAATATGGATGGGGCCTAACTACTTACTTTGGATCTGGAGAATCAAGTAGAAGTCTTTGCGTTGGCTCAACATCCTTTGATTCTGGGCAAATCACTTAATTTTTTGTGCTTAAAAGAAAATTAATCTGACCTTGTGTAATTGAATATGATGCTCATGTAAAATGCTCCAATATCTTTGGACCGTGTTTGCGATATGGAAAAACTATATATTATATATCTGACCCATGCTCTCCTGCAGAAGTGTTTCTCAAATTTGCTAAAATTACTGGTGTCAACACCAAGATTTTTCATCAGCCTTATGATTTTAGTGAACGGATGCTACAGGCCAGCCACCCACTCTGAAAAGTGTTCCGACTCCTGTGCACTTCACCATCTGCCACTTTTACGGACAGATCAGTATCTTGGCCATAGTCCAATCTGAGAGTGTTGTCAAGTTCATGACGTTTACAAACAATTGCTATCATCACATAAAAAAATCGAAAATCGCCCGCCTCATGTCCATGAAAGCTAAGAGGGTCACAAACGTTTATCGTTCAAAAAATTAGGTTGCGGTTCTAAAACGTTTGGGAAGCGCTGCTGTAGTGGTATTAATTAATGAGGTGAGGAATCTGGAGGTAGAAGAGCCATCAGAAGAATAAGTTATTTACCATCAATAACAATGTTTCTGGTGGATACTATATCTACCTGCAGATTCCTCAAAACCCATCTGCCTTCACGTTCTGAGGAGCAATCTGGCATGTATAATAAGGTTTCTGCACTGCATTCCTTCCAACTTCATCACTCTCCTCTCCACATCTAAAAGTGTGGAAAAAGGGATAGGAACTGGCATCAGAGTGCAGGGTTAGTGCCATATATGGCTCCTTGATGTCACATTCAGGGATGCACCATAATTTAATTGTAACCATGGCACCACCTGCCAATGCAGGTTTCAATTATTATGGGTCCAGTCTAGCACCTGGGGAGATTCATGAGGGTGGAATCTGCATGTAGAAAGAGTATCCACCTAAGACACCATTCCGAAGTAGGTAACTTATTCTGTTCGAGGCATGTGTGGCTATAGATACATATGTGGTGCATACTCCTGCCATCTAGTGTTTTGACCGTATGTGTGCACATTGTTTCTTCTAACAAGTCTTTCGAGCCACAAAGTACTATGACTCCTCCTCTTGCCGGTAATGTTCATGGTCATCAACTCCATTTTTAGATTGTTTTCTTTCTGCAGTCCTGTTCAGGTGTTTGCTCCCGTTCAGCACTGTCGTGGTGCATGGTTTCAGTTTACAAGGGCTCCTACCCTCTGACGGTATTGTTTCGATCGCATTCCCCTTTTCCCTTGGTTTCGGGTCAACGATTACTGCTTCGACCGGGTGGCTCTCCGTCGACCTTGGGCCCATCTTCAACTGCGTCCCCCCACCATGTCCTCACAGTGTTAGAACGGATGCCTTTTCGCTATTGTCCTCCCTGCCAGGCGAAATATCCTCGGACCGATCTCCATTAGGTCAGTAATTTGTGTTTGTCTCCTGAGCATGAGAATGCCTGCGACACCTGCCTCTCCTTCCGTTTGAAGAAAACGCTCATTGACCATCCGGCCCGACGTTTCGAGGTGTCACATTGGAGCAGAGATGACACCCCTGACCTTTTTCGGCCCAAAGACATCGAGTGGAAACACCATCCACAACCGTCCGCTGCGAATGAAGAGGCTTTCTCCCCTGATGACAGCTCCGGCTCTGATCTGGAGATTGATTGAAGATCTTTCGCCAGAACAGCCAGCCTTGAGACAGTACTACGCCCCCCCATTCCCCTCAACACCGGTCCCATGCTGAGAAACCCTCTCTAAAGGGTCGTCCAGCTACTCTGGAACACCAGAGACAGACAGCTGGGCCACCACTGCCTTCGGGCCATGTTCGGCACCGACCACCATCTTCGGATGTAATGCCTAGCCCCAGCTCAGCGCCAAAGAAACCATCAAGACCGACTGCTTCGGCAACGGCTGCTCCTGCCTCGAAGCTGAGCTGACCCTCGCAATCAACATTGGAGCCGAGACCATCAGCACAGATCAGCAAGTCCAGACACGGCTCAGGAAGTTTCGAGCCAATTCTCCATAAACTTCAGAAGGAGATCGACAGCCAGCAGAAACACTTCATGATACATCCCTACACAGGCCAGATACTCACCCGCCCTCTGGGATCTGCTGCTCAACTGTCCAAACGGCAGCTGTCCCTTGAAGAAGCCTTGGACATGCCACCTTCATCAAAGCAGTGCAAGAATGTGGAGAAGGCTACATGCCCTTTGCCTGCCACTCTTCCACCACCACCTCATCCTGCTCCACAGCACTCACCCTCCATACTCACTTCTACAGGCAACCCTGTTCCCTATATACCTCGGGTATATACCTCATTCAGACCTGGGGGGACAGGGGAGGGGATACCTTCGGCACTCCTCCGCAAGGGAATCCCTGGGACACTTATGATGCTGGCCCACCAGGGGGCACAGATCCTGACCTGTACCCGGCCCGTCCCTCCCCTCCTGACGACTCCAGCTCCTGCCATGAACTTATTGGTAGGGCTACCTCCACAAGGTAGATCTCCACAACGAGCCTTTAGAGGAGGATTTCCTTTTCGAGACCCTGTTCTCCACCCACTGCTCTGCTCAGTACCTCTCCATGCGTAAAGGCATACTCCGTCACACCCCAGACATCTTTCATGACCCCGTCCATGCCAAAGTCATTACACATAAGTTGGACAAAAAACATGCAAAGCTTCCCCTACTGACCCTCTGTACATCCATGGCCAGCTTCCATCTGACTCTCTAGTTGTCACTACTACCTGTAAAAGGGCTAACTCTCAAACTACTGGTGATGCTCATCCACCAGTTAAAGAGAGTAAATGAATAGATGCTGCAGGTAAGAGGGTAGCTACACAGTTGACCAACCATTGGCAGATTGCCAGTTCCATTGGGGTGCCCTCTAGGTACGACCCTCTCCACTGGGATGAGATGGAGGAACTCCTCCAACATCTCCCAGAGGAGCACCGGAAAAGGGGTTATGAGATCGTCTCCGAGTGAAAGCAGATCTCCAACTTCACTATCTGCTGCGCACTAGATGTGGCGAACACTGCTGCAAGGGGGGTCAACTCTAGTGTCCTTCTGTGTGTGCATGCCTGGCTCTGTAACTCCAGCTTCAAGTTGGAAGTCCAGTAAAATTTGCTCAACCCGCCCTTCGATGAGCAACATCTGTTCAGACCACAGGTTAACCAGATGTTGGGAAAAATAAAGAAAGACGTGGAAACTGCTAAAGCAATGAGTGCCCTTCAAACACATTTCCCTCGCTGTTCCTTTCGCTGCATGCCCTACCATGGATGCTCAAAAGCCACCTCCCCAAAGACCGTCGCCTCTTAACAACGGCCACACGCTCAACAGTCTTCTGCCAGAAGTTATTTTCGAGCGTCCTACCGAGGCAACAACTCGAAAGGCAGGGGTAAAGGTGGCTCCCCTAAATGAGCTGCCACCACCACTATGCCGTGGCTTGCCTCTCCTTCTCCCCGATCATACAACACCTTCACAGGTTTTTTTCTTGCTTGGCAAAACGTTACATCTGACCAATGGGTGTTGAATATCATCCAACATGGTTATTGTCTGGCGCTTACTTCCATGCTTCCCACCATTCCACCTCGCACATCAACTCTCCCTAGAACATCAAAAGCTACCCAGGGAAGAGGTCCCAGCGCTCCTTCTCAAAGGGGCCATAGAACCCGTCCCACACCATCAGCAGGGCACAGGAGTATACTCTCTATACTTTCTCATTCCCAAAAAAGATGGTTCCCTTCAACCCATTCTGGACCTCAGGGCCCATAAACAAATACATTCTTTCAGAGCACTTCTACATAGTTACTCTTCCTGATGTCATCCTTCTGCTACAACAAGGCGACTTCATGGCCAAGCTCGGCCAGAATGACTCTTATTTCCACATACCCATCCACCCGGCACATCGCCAGTATCTCAGGTTTGTAGTCAGCGGAATGCATTACAGTTAAAGGTGCTCCTTTTTGGGGTCCTCACTGCACCCAGGGTGTTCACCAAGTGTCTTGCAGAAGTGGCTGTTCACCTGGGCAGACAAGGAGTCGATGGCTTCCTCTGTCTAGACGAGTGGCTTGTTAAGAGTGCCAGCTGTCAAAACTGCCACGAACACACTCAGCTCACAATACATTTCCATCACCAACTAGGGTTTACTATCAATGCTACCAAATCCCACCTCCAACCCCTCCAGATAAAGCCCTATCTGGGGGCAATCCTCAACTCAGAAGTTGGCATGGCTTATCCAAAGGCTGGCAGAATACAGGTGCTAATCCCTCTTTCAACGAGGCCACCAAGTCACGGTCAGGACACTCATGCGCCTCCTCGGCATGATGGCCTCCTGTGTTGCTATACAGTGCCCCGTGCTCGGTTGCGCATGCATCTGCATAGGAGTGCTTAACGCTCTACATGCCATAAACTGGGTAACATTTTTTTTTCTGCCCCAAAAAATACACAAGATACACCTCCCTTCTTGAAGAGAAACCTGCTACACACCTCACACCGAAAGGAAATCGTGGAACTAACCTCACCCCCAAAAAGAAACCTTAGACAAGTCTCCCACCCCACAAACAGATGACTTAAAACAATTCTCATCTTTACAGAGAAAACCGGCACTCCCCGCAGCCCTGCCTCCCCATAAAGAAAGTTGAGATAGTCCTCTCGCCATACCCACCCCAAAGAGAACCCTGTGACTTGACTTTCACTTTCCAAAGAGAAACTGATGAAAGACCTTCACCTCCCAAAGAGAAACCTGTGACAAACCTTTCACCTCCCAAAGAGAAACCTGTGACAAACCTTCGACCTCCCAAAATGAAACGTGTGACAGACCTTCTACCTCCCAAAATGAAACCTCTGACAGGCCTTTCACTTCCCAAAGAGAAACCAAGGACAGACCTTTCACCTAAAAAAAGAGAATCCACGGGCAGACCTTAACTTTAAACAGTAACCTGGGACAAAGAAATATCCTTGCCAAACTGAATTGATACAGATACCCCTTTAGAAGAAGCCTCAAAGAGAAACCTAGTCAAGACTGTTCCCTCACTTTCCAAAGGAAAACCTAGGGCAGACTTACCACTTTCCTAAGAGAACCCTGGGACAGACCTCTCATTTCAAAGGCGAACCTGAGTCAGTCCTCACAGTCAAAAAGTAACTTGGTACAGAGATTATTTTCCTTTCAAAGAGACGTTTGATGCAGACATCTCCCCTGTTAAAGACAAACCTGTGGCAGACTCTTTCCTTCCCACCGAGGATGGTAACACAGAACTCTCACATTTCTTGGAGAAAGTATGTTGAGGCCTCTCATATTCTGGTTAGAATTATTGGACATGAATCATCTCACACAGAAACATTCAGACCGTTTATTCTTGTTTCACGTAAAAGTCTCGGAAATGTCTCTCCCACAGAAAAGTTTGGGTAGACCACTCCTCTCCAGCAGATAAATATGGGGCAGGTTTCTGCACCTTATGATGAAATCTGGAACAGATCTCTCTTCTCATGCAGGTCATCTGGAAGCAGACTGTTCATCTCCTGGGAGGTAATGTCAGAAGAATTGAATCAGATTTGCTTTTCACTGGTAAGAGAAGTAAGCTTCTTTCCAAACAGAGGTGGATAACTGTGAAAAAACCTCTGGCTCCTCAAAGAATACAGGAGTACTAGTAAGTCCATTTTCAAAGGCTTACGGAATACTATCCTGCTGTTGCCCAGGCAGAAGTTGAGAATTCATGATTTATTCCAAAGTGTGTGTGTGTATGTAAGTGTTTGAGATGGCAGTAAGCAATAATTATCTGTTTCAGGGGTAATCTTAGCTATGCACCAATGTCTGTTGGAAGCTCCTCGGGTGATGGACTGCTTGCAGAAGATGGAATTAAGGCCCCACTGGAAGGAGTTGCTCGAGAATTTGGTGACCACAGTGAGCGATATTGGCATCTTCCTCCTGCGGGTGCTCTATGGCAAGCGAGAGGCAACCGTTGAACAACCAGGTGAGTCTAGAGGTGTGAGTTCAGCACGTTCAGTGTACACAAGGGGGAGACCCGACTATCGAGGTGGAGATCCATCAGCTGAGACGTTTAAAGGAAGTGGGCCTTGGGACTGCGATAGCACTTATAATAGTACAACCCACTCAACCCCCAAAGGGGGGCACTCATTGATAGAGAAGGGTAGTACAGAAGGTAGTGTCAAGACTGTAAGAGAACAAACATTAGTTAAGTATGTTCAATGCACCGGAGGGAGACTAGGGGACAGAGACCCAGAGTTGGATGGTCTCGAGACCAAGAAAGAACCACCAACACATTCAACCTACAGAGAGGGAGAACCACAACAGAGAAACTGAGCTCAGAACTGTAATAAAACCAACTTTCATATAGTATATTCTGGGCTTAGAGATTGAGACTCATGACAGGGAGGCAAAGGGGAAGACAGCCTCAGGACCATTGTAGAACTAACAATTGTAGAAAACATTTAACATTTCACCCACAGAGCGGGAAACTCAACAACAGAGAAATAGAGTGCAGAATGTTGTGTCAAGCGTGCAAGAGTCCCAGCATCAGTAAAGTATGTTCAACGAACCAGGGAAGACCGAGGACCGAGACACAACACAGAAGGTAGTGTCAAGAGAGTAAAACAGGTGTCTAACCAATCAATCGGGCACTACCAGTAGCTTGCAGAAGCATTCAGAGTAGCTCCCAGCCTTGAGTTCATTTTTAACTAAGAACTGCAATAAATAAGTGTTGCGTTTTCCTTTTAAAGTTAAGTAAAGTCTATGTGTATTTTACATTATCAGGCTGCAGATAGCAGAGCCTGATAATGAGGAGTGCTTCACTCAGATTTATGACCCATGAGGGTCACAGAGGTTCAGAGCTCAAGCACTGAGGTATTTAACTCTTAAATAAAAGTTGTCTCAACTCAATATTGGAGCATGAGAACAAAATGATATTTCTGAAGGCTTTTAAATGAGACAAAATTAAAATGAAGAGTTAACTTAATGATTGTAAACTCTTCATTTTAATTTTCTCCTTTTTCAAAGTGTCACATTTTCAAACCGCTGGCATCTTGCTTCCAGTGGCTGGCATACTCAGTGCCATATTTATAAATGAAAAATACAGTCTTTTTCTTTTAAATGGGAGACATTTAACGTAAAGATAAATGTTACTATGAAACATTGTCTTAATGTTTTTCTCCACTTTAAATTAAACCAACTAAGTCCTAATGTTGTACGAAGCATGTTTCTTCACTTTTAAATTCCTCACGTTTAAACGATGACTGTATTTTCCTGTTACAAATATGGCATCATGTCTACAGGCCACTGTGTGTAACAGGTCTGCTTTTTGTAAAGACACTGACATGGGAGACATTTAAAATGATGAGTTTTATCAAATGCATATAAACATAAAGTTGAATTTTCTGATATTTCAAAATGTTGCATTTACACACAGCTGGCATCTTGCTCCCAGTGGCTGGTAGAACTCTACCATATTTATAACTGAAAAATATGGCCATTTTTTTAAATGGGAGAAATTTAAAGTGAAGAACAATGTCCCATCAAGTGCAGAAAAATGTTCCTTATGATCATTTTTGCAGAACGTTTTTCTGCACTTTAAATTTCTCCCATTTAAATAAAAAATGATTATGGTTGTGCTGTACATGTATTGGTGCCATATATGGTGAAAGGTATGTCCTGTGCCCGCAGTACATATGGCACAGGCTCTCAGTCACCCATACACATATATCTCCTTCATTCACACACAGACCATGCACTCACTGACACACATGGCAGCCCTATCCTAGTACCACTAGTCACAGTATGTTGTTCAAACCATAGTATCGGGCTCCATTGACATTAGGTTTAAAGTCAATAAAGCTGGCGAGGGGGTGGCTGGTAACAATGCGCTAGTTACTTGTCCCTTCGGTAGCTCACGACGATTTCCACTGATCAGAAGTAGCTCTCATTACAGAAAAAGGTTGGGTATCCCTGTCCTAGACCTTTTGGCCACTGCACCTGCTGCACCATTCAAATCTTGGCTCTAGTGCTGCACCATTAAAATCATGACCCCAGTGCCTGCAAGATAACTGCACTTGTGACTGCTTGTTTAGTAGTAAAATATAGGAATAATCGATGTTCAGTGGGCTTCCTAGACCATTTGGCACCTGTGCCACCGTACCTGCTGCACCATTCAAATCATGACCCCAGTGCCTGCAAGGTAACTGCACTTGCGACTTCTTGTTTAGTAGTAAAACATAGGAATAATCGATGTTCAGCGGGTTTCCTAGACCTTTTGGCCCCTCTGCCACTGCACCTGCTGCACCATTCAAATCAAGACCCTCGGGCCTGCAAGGTAGCTGCACTTGTGACTGTTTGTTTAGTAGTAAAATATAGCAATAATCTGTGTTCAGTGTGTTCCCTAGAGCCTTTGGCCCCTGTGCCACTGCGCCTGCTGCGCCATTGAAATCATGGTCCTAGTGTCTGCAAGGGAATTGCACTTGTGACTGCCTGTGTAGTAGTAAAATATAGCTATAATCGGTCTTGAGTGGGTTTTGAAGAGCTTTTGCCCCCTGTGCCACTGCATCTGCTGCACCGTTCAAATCGTGACCCTAGTGCCTGCAAGGGAATTGCACTTGTGACTGCTTGTTTAGTAGTAGAATATTGCAGTAATCAGTGCTTAGTGGGTTACCTCATCCTTTTGGCCACTGTGCCACTGCACCTGCTGCACCATTTGAATCATGACCCTAGTGCCTGCAAGGACAAATGAGGAAATCGTTTATATCCAGTAATATGTGTTCCAAAAAAGGCACAGTTGCAGACGGAATACATAATTATTGTGTAGCTAAACATAAACACAAGAAACTTTCATAAAAAATGCCTTTAAACTTATCCAACTCTCCACAGATGTCATAAATAAGGCAGATATATGCTTTACACATCAAAGTGAAAACCAAGCATTGTTAAATTGTGTTACAATGTGGCTGGCTCTTTCCTGTGAAGATATCTTATCCTGTGCTTGACAGTGAATGGGCCATAAACAGTGTAAATTGCCCAGAATCACCATATGTTAGCTGACACTGAGACTGAAATGCGGTTTTTGCTTTGTTCCTAAAAATGCAGTTTCACAAATTAAATGGATTTACGAAAGAAGAGGAATTTTGCAAAAAATGTGCAAATGTTTTGTGCAGATGAAGAACAAAATACCTTTTGAGATGGCTATGTCAAAAATAAAATTAAAAAAAAGGGCACAAGCAGGCTCCATGGAGAAAGTACACTCCATTCTTCTTTCCTATAAATGTTCTCCCTTTGAAGTCAGCCGGAAGCAAAATAAACACCAAGCTCCTACGAAAATACAGCTTGACATTTGACCATGGTCTTTGAATGCCTAGCAAATGTGACGAGATAAGAACAAGATTTAAAGGCTTGTTTATGACAGAAAACAAGTTCCTGGAAGAATACTGTAAACATGGCTTTAGCATGTGGTGGTCCAAACTCAAGCTGCACATTAAATCAAATAACGCCAGCAAATCTAAAGCCAGAAAACATGAGTTACAAACCACAAAGCCAATAGCAAACCTCCGGCGGAATGCATTCCCAGGTCAACTTTCTGAAAAGCCCCCAAGATGTCTTTCGCATAGCCATACAGCTTTGCTTTCTGGGAGGCGGCGACCTAAAAAGGGTTACGTAGTTATGAACTGTTGCAGAGCTGAATGCCATGGTTTCATGATGTCATCAGCTAGCAGTGTATTATGGCTCCTCAATTTAGCTAAATCGCTAATTTAAAAAGAACCACATTTTGTCAGCCAACCGTGCACTAACCAGAGCTGTATGCACACAATATGGGTGGAGGGTCCTACCCCCAAAACCTTTCTCCAGATACTTGATTAATTATTTTTAAAGTGCTTGATCACCAATTTGGACTTTTGGTACTGCAGTAGGTGCAATTTAATTTTTTTCATTACAAATTTTGTAATTGAATTGCTAGGTGTATGCATCGTTTGGAATGATCAAACTGAGGTACCAAACAAAGTTATTGGAAAGATCTTGCCATTGAAGGCTTTGATTGAAGGAAATACTTGCTTAGAACGATAAACTTTATAAAATCTTAATAATGCTTTACCCTGCGTCTTTACTGTGTTCACCTTTCCTTCCTGCTGTATTTCCCACTTCATTCTGTAATTGAATCAAATCCCCAAAGAGGTGTAACTCTAGGTGTGTTGTTGTTTTGTCCCCTCAGTAACCACATACCCCTGTATGCTGAAACAGCAAGCGCATAATAGTTTGGGTGTTCTGCAAGTTGCAGAATAACTGGACAATACTTTCAATGCTGGTCATAGACCAGCCAGTGTCTTGTCACAGATTACAATCTCATCAACATAATCATACGCAGAAAAGATGAGGTTTTCCTAGTTCTGAAATAAGATCTGATGAGAATAAGTAAACATTAAAGAGTAGTAGGGCAAGGACCACACCTGACACCCTTCTCCAACATAATCAACTCTTATCAACTATTAAGTGGCCAGAATCTCTGCGGTCCAGTATTTCGGATACAGCTCGCGGAGTAGTATGAAAGGTTTATGTGGCTCGCCCACAACAGTAGCTTCTGGGTTAACAGCGTAGAATCAAGTTTCAGTGACGATGTTGATGTCTGCAAATGCACAACACCTCCTTTAAGGACTGACTAATCAATAACATAAGGGCATTGAGTGTACTGGATATTGCTTTCAGAAACCCCGTCTGCATCACAGGACAAGCGGAAATAGCATTATTATAGAACATTCAGTGGACAGAGCGGCAAAAGAATTCCTCCTCATGTTTATAACAGAACACAGACCTTACTATCAGTATGTTTGATGCACAGAGAGGTGACAGCCCTACAGAGAGGGAGCTGTACGAGGACAGAAGCAGGAATAAAGGTAGGACAGGATTCAACAGTGCAATGGAGACCCGTGCAGAGTGCAAAGAGGGCAGCCTTAGAGCTGTGACACAATTAAAACTAGTATAGTGCTTGGGATGAGTCTGAGGTCACATTGTCTTAAACATGCTTCACTGCTGAATCACTTGTAATGCTTTGTATTGTTTACAGTGTCGTTGTTGGGATCTGGTATACACAGCAGGGATCTATTTGTCCATGCTAAGGACACAGGATCTCTTTGTTGGCAAAATACATTGAATTGTTGTAGATTTTCTTGAATGAAGCTACTATGTGCCCTATAATAATGCACAACAGAATAGCACCTGAGCTATTAGGATTTGCTTAGACGTGACCGCTACTGTTAATCCTACTCAAGACATATGTAACTCCATAGCCGCCTAGAACAACCATTGCATCTGCGTTAAAATATCAGAGGAAGGAAAAGCCACAATATCATTCTCTTATCTTTGTAATCTTCAACCCTTGAGGACGAATCCTGGGAATTCTTGCATGAATGCAGCAGGGTAAGTCTGGTTCTAACCGCTCAGGAGGGTCCCAGGTAGCCTCAGGGTAGTTCTGTTGATATTAGGCTCTGCCCACAACAGCCCTGGAACAAGAGAAGGCTGGAATCCAGGGACAGTGGAAAAACTGGTTCAGCTGAAAACTGACGTAGATTCTCCCCTTGCTCCCCCGATAGCTACATCTTCGGGCTGAGGAACCAAGGACATGCAATGCAGGTTACCACAGGCACAGAGGATGAAGACAGTTTGGAAAGAAACCACCATTTTGCGCTTGTACCTATAATCTGTTCTCTAGGGTACACCATTAACACTGTATACTTTCTCTGTATATGTATATATGTATGTGTGTATGTGTGTGTGTGTATGTATATATGTATATATATATATATATATATATATATATATATTATCTACTGGCGGTCGCCAGTAGATAGTTCTAGTTAGGACCTATTTTCCATAGGAAATCCGCAACATTCTATTTGAAATAACTTTGGCGCCGGTTGACGAATCTTCGCGAAATTTTCAAACTTTGTGGCCCGCTCCGGTCCGCTCCTATCTTGAAAGTTTCGGGGTGATTCGGCAAGCGGGGGCTGAGAAAAAAGGGGGGTACCAAAACGTATTTTCCATAGGAACCTTTCATCGCAGCTACAGCCCGAACTGCTGAACGGAATTACACCAAATTTGGCAAAAAGGTAGCCCTTGGTTCAGAGTCGTGCCTTTTGCTTAAATGGTGTAAATCCGTTCAGTAGTTCCTGAGAAAATCAAAAGTAAAATCACATATATATCTATGGCCGAGTAGGGTCCGCGTACCCTCCTGATCACGACCTGCATGCTGTCAAGTGGTTGTCAACACTCCAAATCAGGAAGTGTTGGCAGCCATTTTATGCCTCGGTAGAACCGAGGCACAGAAACAAGTGGGCAAAACGCACAAAGGGGGCAGGGTAGAAACACCCTGACCCCCTAGGTCTGCTCAAGGGGTCCCACAAGGACCCCCTAGGCAGAAAAAAGCATTTTAAAAAAAGAAATCGGCGGGATGCGCATAGGGTGCGCGGATCCCGCCGTGATTAAAAATAAAAAAGGCACAGAAACAACTGCGCAAAACGCACAAAGGGGGCAGGGTAGAAACACCCTTACCCCCTAGGTCTGCTCAAGGGGTCCCACAAGGACCCCCTGGGCAGAAAAAAGCTTTTTTTTAAAAAAGAAATCGGCGGGATGCGCTTAGGGTGCGCGGATCCCGCCGTAAAAAAAAAAAATCGAAGCACGGTTCGATGCTATTTTGCCCCCGGGTGGGCCAAGTCCCGGGGGCATGCGGGGGTCGTTTTATATTTTATGTGGGGGGCCTCTAAAGCCCCCCAAGCCCCGGGGACAGCCACCCCCCCCGGGCTTTAAAAAAAAATGGTGCGGGAGGGCTATCCGCCCTCCTGCAGCCCCGGGACCGCCACCCCCCGCGGCTTCTTTTTAAATAATAATGACCTGTGTGGGGGCTCCAGCTCCCACACGCCCGGGACCGCCACCTCCCGGGGCACTAACAGAAGAAATGTGGGGTCCGTTTCGGACCTCGAACCCCGGGGACCACCACCTCCCCGGGTCTTTACTAATGAAGGGAGGGGGCCGCGCGGCCCCCCTCCTGGAGCCCTCCAGGGCCCTGGGGACCGCCAACCCCAGGGCCGGCTCCTGCAGTGCCCCGGGGTGCCTACCCCCGGGACACTGCTGTTTGCAATCACAGGACGGGAGCCTCGCGGCTCCTGTCCTGTCATTGCAAACTTGCTTTGCTTCATTGAAGCGAGAGCAGGAAACCTGCTCTCGCTTCAATGAAGCAAAGCAGATTGCTCTTCCATAAGGGGAGCTGCATGTCAGCAGCTCCCTTATGGAAAGCAATGCCGGCTCCCGCAGGACGCGGGGAGCCGGCGGGACCGTGCGGGTATTGGAGACCCCCCCATGGTCCCCAACGAGTGGCCAGGCCCCGGGGGATGGGGTCCCTGGGGCTATTAGTGGCCTGGGAGGGCAGCCACGCAGCCCCCCTCCCCAAAAAAATAATAATAAATAAATAAAAATAAAAAAACGTAAAGGCCGCCCGGCCCCGGGGATGGGGTCCCCGGGGCTTTAAATGGCCTGAGGAGGGGGCCACGCAGCCCCCTCCAAATATTTAAATTAAAAAAAGAGGGCATGCTCCGGGGATGGGGTCCCGGGGCCAATAGAGGCCCAGGGAAGGGGGCCACGCGGCCCCCTTCCCGTTTTATTTTATTTAAAAAAAAAAAAAAATTCCTCAGGCCCCGGGGGATGGGGTCCCCAGGGCCAAAAGTGGCCGATGGAAGGGGTGCCACGCAGCCCCCCTCCCATACAAAAAAAAAAATCGTGCCGGAGGCCCCGCCCCCACCCTGCAGCAGTCTGCAAACGCGCCCCCTGGCTCGTTTTAAGAAGGGGAAGTAATTCCCCTTGAATACTGGGGGTCCCTAGGGTCAACTAGCCCACCAGGAACCTCCAGTATGCGCCAGGGAGCTGCGTTGCAGAGAGGTGTACAGAGGCCACGCCCCTTTTTACACCTCTCTGCAACGCAGCTCTGTGGTGCTTGTTGGAGGTACATGGTGGGCTAGTTGCACTCCAGGGACCCTCAGGATTCAAGGGGACTTAATCCCCCAACTTAAAACGTGCAACGGGGCGCGTTTGCACAGTGGTGAAGGGAGGGGGCGGGGCTTCAGGTGACATGTGTGCAAACAGGCCCCGTGGCGCGTTTTAAGATGGGGAATTAAATCCTCTTCAATCCTGAGGGTTCCTGGGGGCCAACTAGCCCACCAGGTACGTCCAGAAAGCGCCACAGAGCTGCGTTGCAGAGAGGTGTAAAAAGAGGCGTGGCCTCTGAACACCTCTCTGCAACGCAGCTGCCTGGCGCATACTGGAGGCACAGGGTGGGCTAGTTGGACCCCAGGGACGCTCATGATTCAAGGGGACTTAATCCCCCAACTTAAAACGCGCCACGGGCGTGTTTGCACAGTGGTGAAGGGAGGGGGCGGGGCTTGAGGTGACGTGTGCAAACATGCCCCGTGGCGTGATTAAAGTTGGGAGATTAAGTCCCCTTCAATCCTGAGGGTCCCTGGAGTCCAACTAGCCCACCAGGAACCTTCAGTAAGCACGAAAGAGTTGCGTTGCAGAGAGGTGAAAAAAGGTGCGTGGCCTCGGAACGCCTCTCTGCAACTCAGCTCTGTGGTCCTAACTGTAGGTACCTGGGCGGCTAGTTGGGCCCCAGTGACACTCAGGATTCAAGGGGACTTAATCCCGCAACTTAAAACGTGCCACGGGGTGCGTTTGCACACGTCACCTCAGGCACCCCCTCCCTTCACCACTGTGCAAACGCGCCCTGTAGCGCGTTTTAAGAGGTAGTTTTAATCCCCCTGCCCTATTATATAATAGGGACTTACAGAGGAGGTCATGCTAATCACAGGGGTACCCCAACGCATAGTGTTCCCTAGTGTATGTAGGTGTTTTAACTGTATTCTAAGTGTGTTTTAGCATAGCACTGGCTCTGGTTAGTCAGAGTCAGTTACCACCAGTACACGTTGGAAAAAGTTGTGGGCACAGGATGATTTTGGAACAAGGTCTCTTTCTGCTCCTCTGTTGGTTCTTTCTGCACATCTTTTGCTTCTTCCTGCACTTTTCTTCGTCTTTGTGGACTTCTGTTGCTTCTTTCTGCATTTCTTTTGCTTCTTTCTGTGGGTTTTTTCTTCTTTGTTCACATGTCCTACCCCTGTAGGCATAGTTACAAACTAGCATTTAAAAAACCTTTGAAATTCACTTAAAAACCATAGGTTTCAGGCACGTTATAGTTAGAAATTAGCATTTAAAAACCTTTGAAATTCACTGAAAAAACCAGAGGTTTTAGGGACAGTTCTAGTTAGTTGGACATTTCACTCGTACAAAACCCGTGAAATTCCCCCGTTATAGTTAGTTCAGCGAACTATAACTCGCGCCCCCGCAATGCACTGCTGATGACGTCACATATTACATCACTAATGACATGGTCAGTGACATCACTGATGACATCACTGATGACATCTCAAATGACCACTGATGACATCATCCAGTGACTGTGTTTCTGTAAAGTTTAAATACTTTATGTGATCAAGGCCCCATGAGGGCTGAAACGCGTAATGGCGGTGGTGCAGGGGTTTGAATAAGAATAAACTACTTTGCACTGCAATTGGGTTCGCTTCGTCTTTGCAGATCGATCATGCGTGGAAAAGACGTTTCCTGTTTCATATATATATATATATTCTCTTTCTGTCACTCATACACACACAATGTTGCATCTTTCCCTTCTCCATCTTTCTCAATCTTTATCTTTCTCTTTCACACATTCTTTCTCTCCCTTTCCATATCTATCCCCTAAAACAGGCATTCTGGTGTGTTGGAGCAGACTTCCTTTAGGAAAGGCATAGAGTTTGCATGAGGGGACCAGTTAACTACCCCTTCTGCTGATGGTGCTGGTACGAAAGTGCAGTACCGCTGTGATATGAATTAGCTGCCGGCAGCCACCACATTGCCTGTTATAAGAAGGTACTAGCCATTACAGCTTACTGAATCCTTTGAGCATGGGTGGGTAGATAACCAATAAGTACAAGGTTTTCTGCAGCATAGTTGTGTGGGGCTAAGGGTATTTAGTGTCTTCCCCGGAGGGCTGGATTCATGTCACATTTACATGAGAACCACTGACTTTGGAAATGCTTTCTATTTAAATGTGCTTGTTAATTTTTCTTATCTACAGATCCTTAAAATCTGCCATGAATCTGTCCCTCTTTAACCTATGTTGGAGGAACCCGGTGTGGGCCTTCAGATCTATGCTCAAAGTTTCGAATTGTGACCTCCGTTTAATTGCTAGTGCTGTTTCTGGTTAAAATCTTGTCAAGTGAATTTTCTGTAGCCTTGGGTAAATACAGTTGCAGCTGTGAAGTCAGGAATGTAAAAAATAAAGTGAAGACCAAAGCAATTTTTTATGAGAAAGAGGGTGTCCAACAGCAATCCTAGATGAAAGAACACTTTCTTAGTGGACAACACAGTATCCCAAATAGATTAGGAAATTGAAAGATGAAAACTCCAAAGAGGACAGAAATCAAAGGTTTGGTTGACCGCGGTTAATGATTGGGAAAGGCTGCTTGGTGCCATCCTGCAGTGTTGGGAAAAGCAGAGCCACTAGATAGGGTACAGAATCTGCTAAATTGCACCCACTTCTTTTCCTCTGTTGCAGCAGCTGCACCATCATTCGCTGATATGGGACAAGCTATCCGCTCCCTCATCCAGCAGGGCAAAGGCTTGGAGCAGCCCCAGGAGGGGAACGAGGATGCAGAGGATTCGGTCCTGCTGTCGGAGGAACATAGCCTCATACTGACCTGCTGCTGGGTGTCCATTAAGGTAAAGACCTCATAAAGCTTCACTACGTTTTACACTTCTCCTGTGGATCTCATCATTATGTGCACCCTGTTGTGCCCCACTTACTTATCTCATACTGTCAAATTCCCCCTCCCCCTCCTACTACACCTTCTGTATGTCACACTCATAATACACAGAAACTTAACATTATACCCTCTGTGTACAACCCTATTATTGTGCACCCTTTCTTCGGACCTTCTAATTCAGTATCTTATTCCCAGGAATACCTATACATCCTCTCCAAGACCCTCACATTATGCAGCTTGTATCAGGACCCTTCCATTATGCACCCCCTACCTGGGCCCCACCAACACACACCTTCAAGATCGCTGCGTTTTACGTCTTATGCCAAGACCTGGTCATTGTGTAACTCGTTCTAGGATCCTCTCTCTGCTCCCCCATCACATAATGCGCCTCCTGCGGGACCTCATCATTGCACAACTCCTCTGAGCCCCCACCCCTGCATGTTACAACCATCTTCCGAGACCTCCCCCTTCATGCGCCTCCTGGCAAGGCTCCACCACTATGAGAATTTCGCTTTGGTCTTCTATCTATACTATGCCCAATGTGCTTCATTGTTGCACACTTCCAGTTTAGTGCCACTAGTTCATCCAGGCCCTCTCTTTGCTTTGTACCCTGCTATTTGTAGTCTGGATTTTTTGTTCTATTTAATAACAAACTACAAATACTAGGAACTAAAGAAGTGGGTTTGCAAATCATATCTTTCCTGGGCAGCTATTTTTTATTGTTCAACAACCAACAGTAGGAGGCTACAGTGTTCTGTGATTAGCATACACATTATCTGATCTATACATTCATATACATGAAGAGCTTTTCCATGTTAAACTAAGCCCCTGTTCCCATTCTTTTATCTCCCTGGACAACTATTGAGCTCTCTTGGGGGCAGAGGATTGGGAAAAACAATTTATTTGGGGGAGGGGCGCAGAGGATGGGGAAAAACAATTTATTTGGGGGGGGGCAGAGGATTGGGAAAAACAATTTATTTGGGGGGGGGGGGCAGAGGATGGGGAAAAACAATTTATTTTAAGGAACAAGGTGCCCTCAATTGTACATCAAAAAAGATACTTAGACCACATTATAGACCCCAATGTTACGACCCTCCTCCAAAATCCAAACATGATACTCTTCCTGGCAAGGACCCATCATTGTGCATCTTTATCTAGGATCCGTTCTATGCACCCCTCTGCGACCTCCGCATTATACTCCTCCTGCTGGAAACTGACGGACCAATAGAAAGTTAAGTAATGAAAGTAGTAAGTAGAGTCCCATGAATGTGCTCCTTTACTGTTGTTCAGATGGACACAAGCAAAACCCTGGAGCTTGAAAGTGGATAGAGCAGAAAGGAAAAAGAAGCAATGATACAATAGTATAATATCAGAACCTGTAGATCTAAATCCTCTAATATGATAGGCAATTAGTAGGCTCTCTAAACCCTCTTATGTATATCAAACCCTCTTATATATAATAGGCGATAAATAGGCCCCATATATTCATTTTATTGGTGCTCGTCTCCTTCCCATAGTTAAAAAAATCAAATTAAGCTACATTCCAAAGCTAGGTGAAATAGTTTCAAGCCAGTGCCGGACTATGATGATCTGACCTGTGGAAAAAGCAACATACACTAATGTCTCCTCCTGGGGTGGCAGCTCCTTACTGTTGATATAGGCACCCATTATTGTGCATGTTGTGTCCTTTTGAGGTGTTCGATACAATAGTCTTTACAGATTTCTGTCCTTAATAATGCTGAATATTTGGACAGTTTATGCACATTTACATGTGCTTCTATTACATTAAATCTTGCATAGTGGATTAGTTTTATCCCAAAGAATTTCAGGCTGTAATAGAGCCTCTGTAGTCTCTGCAGATAGCTGAAGCTGGGATTTAGTGGCGGTCAGTTTTATAAGCTAGCTACACCAAATGCTTGCTGATATTAGCTTGATGTTTTCCTCTTGCCATCCTTGGTTTGCTGTTAGTGATATGTCTTGCTCCTTCTTTATAAATATTGTGTAAAGATTAGGCACTATGGGTCAGATGCATCAAGCATTTTTCTCCTCGCAAACGGTCCGATTCGCAGAATCGTCCCGTTTGCGAACGCAAAAAATGATTTTCAGATGCATCAAACCCAATTTTGCGATTCGGTAACCTGTTACTGAATCGCAAAATGGGTTTGCGATTCGTTATTGGAAGGGGCTTGTTTAGGGCATCCCTTCCAAATAGCGAATCCTAACGGTATGCATGAATGTTTTGTGACCGTGAATGCGGTCGCAAAACATTCGCATTTTACCACCTACTTCAAGTAGGTGGTAACCCATTCGCAAATGGGAAGGGGTCCGCAAGGAACCCCTTCCTCTTTGTGAATGTTTGTAAAAGCATTTTTAAGAGCAGGCAGTGGTCCCACGGACCACTGCCTGCTCTTAAAAAATGAAAAGAAAACGGGCTGCTTTACAGAAAAAAAATAGCTTTATTTAAAAGCAATCACAGACATGGTGGCCTGCTGATCTCAGCAGGCCACCATCCCTGTGATTTTTGCGATTCCTAGGGGTTCGCAAATGGGGACCTACCTCATTAATATTTATGAGGTAGGTCATTTGCGACCCCTTAGGAATCGCAAAAAGTGTACTACACACTTTCATGCATGCCGATTCGCAATTAGGGAATCGCAAAACATTTTTTTGATACATCTGGCCCTAAATGCTTAATAAAACCTTTCTCATATAAGTAACTCTGTTTAACAATGCTCTTCTGAAAGACTATGTTTTCTTTATTGTTACATTTTTACTTGAAGTTCTTGTTGGCACACTTTTAGAGTCTTAACTGTGCCATTTTTTGCATCTTTTGCAAAGAGACCAACACCATTTATAGATACACAGTTTGACAATTGTTTTTGTTGAAGCGTAAAGGCTTATTTGTAATCAAAATCTTTTCAAAGTAAAATATAAAAAAAAACTTTTCAAAGAACTTTGGTGATCCAAACTTAAGAAAGCCTGCTGCTTGTTCCAGGAAAAAGCTTTGGGAAAATATGTATCTGTGCTTTGACTTTGTTTAGTCAGCAGCCCAGAAATATATCCTGAAACCAGGACTACAAGACAACACAGTCCCATTTTACCTATGCCTGCTGAGCTGTGTAAAACCTGTTGCATATATTTAGGTACTGCACACATGATTGGCAGCTTATTGATGGAAAATTACTTTCGGATGGGCACAGCGTCTAGGCTCAATGATAGTGCTCCCTTGCTCGTGGGAAAGACCTTCTTTTATAGTTTTGCGCATCATTACTGTGATTACCTGGCAAGGATGGCATGGCAACCCATTGTTCGTTGCCAGTGCATAGTAACCGATTGCTGAGTGACCGAACTAGGCACACTGTTACTCAGTTGTTTAATAATGGTTTCAGAGCATGACTGCATGGCAACCTCTCTTCCTAATGCGTTATTGCAAGAATTCAGCGTATACGTTACTAGTAAATCACACATTAGTAATGAGTATTATTATTGGGGACATAAGCAAGTTTCTTACTTATTTAAGGGAAGCATGGTATTAGTTGCATCATATTGTTGTGACAACATGCACGCAACAAATATCCTTTGGCCCTACAGGTGTATACCTGAAATGCAGTTAGTAGAGTCATTAAAGAACACTTTACCCTTCATTATAAGTCGTCATGTGGCATAATGAATGACGATGGAGTACATCCCACCAGAAAGTGAAAATCACATCACACCCTCACTCAACACTTCCTCAAGGACCCTGTCACAGTACACTTCCTTCAGGAATCAACACTTTATTCTTCTCATAACCAACATCAGTCTTTCTCCAGACCCTCTCCAAGATCTGCTCACTTTACTCCAAATTATTCTCATGTTGTAACTCCTCACCATACTACTTCACCTCCCAGGGTCATTACCACTTTCCTTCTATAAAGTCTAGTACCTTCTCCCACAACACCTGTTCTAAAGACAGCCTCACGGTTGCAAAACCACCTCCTAATAGAAGAGCACACCACCCTCCTGGGACTCATCCACTGCACCATCTGGCAGAACACCTCACTAGTCTGCTGATGTGCCCCACTTCAATGCTTACTGTATCCCACCTTAATGTATTTGATCGTAACTTGATCCCGTAAACAGCAGCACACTTTTACTAGAGACCTAAAGCAATTTCCAGGCATCGCTGGATAACGGAAGTCTCAAGTTATGTCTATAGAACCTAAACCAATAGAAACTGCTGATTGATTTCCTTTTGGAGAAAGATTTGAACAGTGGGCTAACTTCATGGAAGATCACTCGGAGTACCCCCATGAGCATAACATTGATCAAGACCAGCTGGATCCCCTGGAGCAAGGCTTTGGTTTTGTCAATATGCAATCTTCTTATCGCTTTGGGCATCTTGAGTGTCCAGCTGCAAGCAACAATCCATCCTCAAGACCCTTGGGTTCAGGCCCAGTGGAGTCACAGATGATATGGACACACCCTTCTCTTCCCAGCCATGGCCAGCAACACTCGTGTTGTCATTACCAGCAGTATTGATGCCTCCATAGCAAGGCATGGGTCGTGGTCTTAAACTCCAGGACGTCGCTTGAATTCATGGCTGCACAAGGTGATACTTCCTTTCAGCTGCAGCGAGTCAAAAAGAACTGGTTGACAGACTAGGTTAAAGATCTGCATGTGAGTATCTTGGTACTGAGGACCAGCCAGTTTACCCTGAGGTATTTTTCAGTCCCCAAATAGGCCCTAGAATGTTGGCCCAGCAAGGCTCTATCAATATTGCTGGAGAATCAGCCCATCAGTGCTCTGGTGGCTTCCTTGGCTCTCAAAGTTATTTGCTCCCGATGAAACCTGATAGGCTTAGTTTCTAGCACTGGCATGATTTTGATTGCTACGCCTCACTATTACATTCTCACATCGTGAAGAGTATACTTGTATGTTCATTTCATTCATGAGTTTACCTAAGGGACTTATTCCCAATCTGGCTGATTGCACCACCTGGGGGAAAGTGTTTGCAGCTGTATATTCGCTGTGTTTTGGCACCCCCTCCATGATTGTTCTTCCATCCGCACTTAAAAAGGTTCAAGATGAACACAGGGCTGAGGCTGCCCTGGAGTTGGGGATGAGATTGGTGGGGGTGTTCCCTAGTGTTTCCGATATGATCCTTGCTAACGTCAAGGGGGAAGCAGTTAGCTTACAGGTGAGTCGGCGCCTAGAGGCGGTTGCTGACATGGATAAGCAACGAGAATTGCCTAAGAATATTGCTAAATTACATAAATTCTTAGGACGCAATAACCTCGGTATTAAACCTTTTACACAAACACAACAAAAGACCCAACCTCAGAAGGATGGGCGTCCAGTCTTTCCTAAAAAGATCAGCGGCAGCAACAGCAGAAGCAAGGTTCGCATGCTGGTTCACCGACACCTGAGACGTGTGAGCGTAGATATGATTTGCGTGACCGCTCAAAAATTAAGACACCGGAAAGGTTTGAAGTTCCTTATCCTCGCTCTCCTCGTTCATTACAGGACTCGTCAGATTCACAGTTCGGTGGTGGAGAGCGACAGGATCGCAGACAAGGCGAGACCACTCAGCAAAGACGTGATCCGCCACGCCAGTGTGACGTGAAAGCCAAACCGGAGGGACTGCCTCTTTTTCAGGCCCCGTTTCAAAAGAAGAAAGTTGACGCTTTGACAGCAAAGTAAGCCTCAGACAGTGAGAACCCTGCTCCTCGATTGGAGATGGGCGGTGACACTCCTCGACAGCACGGCGGAAGTTACCATAGTGTGGGAGGCACTCCATCCTTGTCTGGAGGCGAGAGCAACTGATACTTTCATCACAGTGGAAACAGCAGACACACGAGTTGCACCCCCTGATAGGCTTTATATGAGAGTCCTCCAAATTGAGGGTGATATTAAACGTACAATTAAGGTAATTTTTTGGGACAACCTTACCTCCTCCTATGACATTTTGTTGGCGGAGACAGATTGGCCTCCTCCATTTGTTTTGTCTTCTTCCTGAGGGGAAGATGTTATACTCCCTTGTTTTTCCCGTTACGTCTCTGAAGAGGCTAAACAAGCTTACGCTGCGGAATCGGCTTTGGCCCTAGCGCTGGCTGTGTATCGTAATCAGGTGGGCTGGGATAAAGATTCGCCGGCACATGAAATACCTTTACGTTCTATGCCCCAGCCGCAGGCGCAATATCTGATCAGACGTGAAGCGAAAGCATCCGTAAATGGAATTTTGATGCAGTTGGAATATCAGGGTGTCATTGAACACTGTGTTTCATCCATGCATAATCCTCTTTTTCCGATATCGAAACCGGATGGTTCATATCGTATAGTTTTGGATTACAGACATTTGAACAGTCACGTTCGTACATTTGCAGTACAAAACACACACAGCTCTGCATTAGTGAATAATATTGTTCGTAAGAAATGCAAAACAACGCTGGATATTTCCAATGGTTTTTATAGTCACAATTTAACTGATGGTAGCTGTGATTTGACCGCATTTACTGCGGTCGGCAATCAGAAGCGCTTTACGTGTTTGCCTATGGGATATAAGAACAGACCCGGGGCTTTTGCTGCGCGTGTTGTGTCTCTATTATACAACATTGACCCTGATGCGTTCTCATACGTCGATATTTATTTGACGGATGACGAATTGATCCCGCATCTTGTGCGGGTGGATCGCATCATTCTCTCTTTTGCAGACTTGGGTTACAAATTTTATTTTGCCAAGTCACACATCGCTTGTTTGGCGGTTCTCTTTTTGGGCTATGAGCTCAATAATGAAGGTCGAGGTTTGGCTCCCCACTTTCTGGAGAAGTGTGCACAATTGCAACCCTTCATCTACATTGAAAAAAATTACAATCTTTGCTGGGATTTTTGAATTTCGGGAGGACTTACATTCCTGATTATGCCCAGCGTATCAAACCACTTTATGCGTTGATACAACCCTCTTTTTCTTCTGCCAGCTGGCTTCCGGAACATACCTTGATTCTTCGGTCTTTGCAGTCTGATCTGCTTGCGACCAACTTCTTGTTAACACATGATAATGCTACGAACTTGGTCATACGAATTGTGCCAGGGACTGTAGGTTTCACTTATTTGACATTCAATGAAGGTGACACAGTACCAATAGCATACAAATCGCGCTTGTACACATCGGCGTAAATGCGATTTTCCACGGTTGAGAAAATTTTGACTGCGGTTCAGATGGCGATTCTGAAGGAACGCTCTCTGGCGCAGGGAAAACACATTCTTATGGTTTCGCCTGTACCTACTTTAAAAGCAGTGACTAAGGCAAGTGTAACGAATTCTAAAGCTTTGCATCCCCGTTGGATACAATGGGCGAGTTCTTTGACATCTGCAGATGTCACATTTATTTTTGATCCCTCGTTGCAGACACAGGAGTTTTTACAATACGAACATGTTCATCCTCCTCCGTTGTCGTTGCTTCCCTTGGATCAGAACAGATGTATCATATAGAACGACGGATCTGCTCAACCAGCCCTCGGATCAAAGCATGCTTATTAAGCAGCTTGCGCTATTGTGGCTAGCTCAATTGTAAAAGGCGAATTTAAGTCTTCTATAGTCCATACGCAGGTACTTGGAGACTGTACGGCTCAATTGGCGGAGCTGCGTGCTTTGATTTTAGCTCTGGAATTTGCGGATCCTGATGTGACCGCTCTTGTTGTGTGCAATTCTTATTACTGTGTGCAGGCTTTCAATGACAATTTATTCTTTTGGTCTCAGAATGATTATCAGGACTCTAAAGTTAGCGCAATAAAGCATAAAATGCTTTGGGTCCGAGTGGCAGAACTTAAAGAACGTTTGCCGCTCACACAGGTTATTCATACTCTTGGCCATCAGCGTGTGGGAACACATGCTGCTGGTAATTATTTGGCTGATGAGGCAGCCAAATCTAGAGTAGCCACATGTTCAGTAGCAGCAGTTACTAGGTCCATGACTAAGATTGATAATGATATTCTTGCGGCGATAGCTGCTACGAAGGGTGGGACAGACCTCCCACAAGGTTTCCCTTCTATGTATTATCATTGGTCACCTGAGCAAGTCCCATTTGCTACGATACCGTCTGTTGGAGATCGGCTGATTCCCAATGAGGACCGCAGACTTCCTTTGATCACAGCCACACATGAAGGCATGGCATCTGCACATGCCGGAGGTTCTGCAACTGTTTCTATTTTACAGCAACGTTATTGGTAGCGTGGATTATACAAACCCGTAATTATGTGCTGTCTTGTGACATTTGTCAACAGATTAAACCATCTACGGTTGCACGCCCACCACAGCTATACATTTCAAATCAACCGTTTGGTTGCATTTATCTTGATCACTGCGGTCCTTTGACTTTCTACACTGCATATAAACATATTTTGGTTGCAGTTGATTCGTGCACTAGATTCCTTTGGGTTTGGCCACAACGCAGTGCTGACGCTCGAAATGTCATTAGAGATTTGCGTGTCCTTATGTCTCTATCGGGACTTTTGCCTGTGGCACCTTCCATTCTGACCAAGGTCCAGCGTTTGCCTCTAAGGCGTACAAGGACGCAATGAGGTCTCTGGGGGTGCTGGTGCAGTTTTAGTCTCCATACAGGCCTGAGGGCAATTCTATAGTGGAGCGAATGAACCGTGACTTAAAGCAATCTTTGACAGCTAGATTCTTGGGTACTGGCAGGGGTTGGCTGACTCATTTGTATGGGGTTCAACGTGCACTAAATAATCTCCCAAGAAGATCTTTGGGTGGGCGGACCCCATACGAAATGCTCTTTGGCATTAAAATGTTAGTGCCAGACCTTGATGGTCTAGACGTTGTGGCGACTGACGCAACATTTGACGTAGATAACCATTCTACTATGTTGCAGGAATTACAAAATACCCGTGACAAATCACCCTCGTCCACTGAAGCGGCGATGCTGATTCCAGTTACTGGCTGGCTTCCTAAAGTTGGTGATCTGATACGAGAAAAGCTGGAGAACAGAAAATAATTTGGTCCCTCTTATTGTGCACCTGTCCCAGTTCTTGGATTGATGGCTACCCGTACAGTGATTTTGCCTCCTTTGCCTGGTCGCAAGGAAAGCAGATTTATTTCAATTGACAATGTCAAACTCCACCATATGGCCGATACAGAATAGTGTGACTCCCAGTATTCCAAGCCAAGCTGTTTCACTGAATCTGATGGCTTTAGATTCTTCGACTAATACCTGCGTTATAGAGGGGGAGTTGGAAACTTCTATTGACTTCTTGCCTGTTGTCCATTCATCTTCCTCCAATGCAGATGTAGAGTATGATTCTCCCCCTATTGAAGTCCTCATTGACGTTCCTGACAGTACTATCCATCATCTATCTGATGCTGCACAGCCTCCAATGTTGCGCTTGGGAGCAAGTGGTTATTACATGGATCGTACTGGTTTCTCATACGATTCATCATCTTTGTCCTTATCTCTGACATCTCAACCGACGCGTACCAGTCTTTTCGTCACCTGGTTCAAAAAGACTTACCTGGTCCCTCCCTGGACATACATCTGGATAGTGCTCACACTTATCTTCCTTTTCATGTGGATTGGGTTTGAGACAGTGTTCTTCTTGCTCATCAATGGTCATTATTTACCAGAACGCTCTGCTGTGAAGTTGGTTGATGGAATTCTGGCTCCCCATACATCATCCCATACATCATCCCATATCATGAAACGTGATCAAGCCCTCGTGAACATTTCGGCCTTCCCTGGTGTTGATGGCATCGTTTGGGATAGGATAAAGTTGCATTCGATATCCATGGTCCGATGGAGGTCCTGAACATTCCATACGTGTTCCGCATATCACTAGGAGATGTGGTATCACAGGACATACACTCAGACGACTGGGATGTTCAGGCAGTTCATTCATTGTTTTCTGATTTAAAATATTATGCTGCTTTTGATGCTGAAGATTTGTATTTGAATTTGGCCAATTATGCAGATTTATTCTGTTACCAACATTATGGACATCATTTCTTACATAAAACAAACACGTTAAAACCGATATTTAATTTTACACAGTGGGAACATTGTCCGGCTCCTTTACAGGGTAGTTCTACTACTCTCCTGGAATAAGTTCACATACTTTTCAGATTACAATGCGTCCAATCCGGAGTCCTACTTCTATAAGTTAAAATTGCCATCTCAATCTAAATTAATGTTGACTCACACAAAATTGATTTATTCTAATTCCTTTAGGACTGATTTGGCCTTACATGGTCACGACCACTGGAAAGATACCATTGATTTGAAATCCATTTGGGACACTAAAGAGTGGCAGGTCCAAGGTGCTGAGGCTCTGCATCGTGCGTGTCTGATTCCGACTCAAATTTAGTTTTTAAATGACACGGTGCAGCAGACTACTTGTTTTGGTTTGGCTACAGCCAAAAACTTGAATCTACTGTCTATTCCCGCATTAGCGGAGTACGAAACGTGGCGTACACACACCAATTATACAATTGATGTATTGTTTGCCCTGTTTAAGAATGGTAGTATAAATGTTTCTGACGTCAACCCTTTGGGATGGTTGTTGAGGCCAACTAGTTCCAATGCATGTCAACTGCGTTTTCTTAACGCAACGACAGGTTTCACACAAACTAGACCTGATCCACGTTTCCCACATTCTCATTCAGTCACCACATATTCGGTGGGGAAATTGTGTCAGCAATGGTTGGGCCACTCTACACTGTCGTCAGTAAAGCAACACAAATCAATCTGGCTGATTTTATTTTAGGTCCTAAAAAATCTAGATCAAAACGATTTATTTATGAGGCATATAATGAATTATGGAAACTATCGCAGATGGAAGCTGCGGTACGTCTGCGCCAAATTGACAAAGCTAATTTGGAAAAAGTTCTTACAGTGGTCGATAATAGCATTAATACATTGTCTTCTCTTATTTACACCTTGGATAATATTGTTTCATCTGCTACTGATATTGTACAGAATGATGTATCTGTGTTGTTTCATGGTCAAAATCAATTGCGCCCTGTAATGCAATTTGCATGGACGTTACAAACACTCAAAATGGGAAAAGGTCCATGGGATTATTTGAATGCTTCTGCACTGTTTTTACCCGCTGTTACATATTGAACAATTAGACCAGTTACCTTTTTCTGTAGCAGAGAGTGATTCAGCTGTGTGGCTAATACATGGAGTTATTTCACTCCCTTTCTCTCTATTTCAGTTCACATCTTGCATGAAACACTTCCTGTTTGGCCGCTTTGAGCCCCTGGGAAGTGCTTTTATTCATGAATTGTGGTCCTTGCTTTTCACCTACAGATGTCAGCGCGCACATAAGGAGTGCGATTCCACGGTAGGACGTTCCCTAGTTTGCAAACATCTTAAATTGCACGGCGCCTGTAACGTGTCGGCACCTAATCTGGTTTGTTTTTTTAAAGGTACGCCCGTCCCAGCAATTATTCCCGCACTCCCATTACTTTCAAATGGCAGTTATCTTATTTTGAATAACCACGACTGCTGTGGCTTACGGGCCGGCATCCCGTATATAGAAACGGTTTCGCAATATGTTACTTGTTGCAGCAATGTCCTTTTTCCACCCCGCATGGGATTCTAGATAGTTCACTTTGGCCTTCCATTCCAACTTTGAAAACAGATTTCAATAAACTAAGCACTATTGTTTCAACAAGAAGTGGCTCTCTCATCAGCGCGAGAGACCTTCAAATTGCAGGTGGTGAGAACCACAAGTGAGATACACTCACTACTAAACACAAATCTCCCTCTCCATTTTGGAGAATTAATACACCAAATATTTCATGCGTCTGATACTGAAGGCCTTGCTCATTTTTTTAAACTTGTGGGATCTGCCCTTGTGCCCTCTTTTCAGACGATTTTCTTGAGTAATACCGGCATTTATTCATTCTATTTTTTTCCAGAGCGTTCGGAGGATTCCCATTGATCCTCTTGCTGGCGTGTGGCGTGCTGGTACTTCTGCTCCTGTTACGCAATGGCTGCCCATCTTGTGGTACTGCACAGACCCGGCCAATTGCAACTGTACCGTGACCGAATGCAACAACTTTTTGAGTGTTTGCCATTGGCGACGCTTCGTGTAAGTTATGGACTTACTTTTCACTTCGCCTACTTCACTTGCGTGCAACCTGTGTTCTATTGCCGATGGTGCCCTTTCTATTGGGCCTTGGATTTATGCCTCTCCAATGCATCCGACACTGACCTGGATTATGATCTGTTAATGAGTCCGTTACTGGCCTATGACCAGGCCTGTTCTGAGGATGGCCGTTTGATGCGTGCGGCTGCACTTGGAGTGTTGGCGTAATGGAATACCTGTGAGGCTGCACAGCGCCTCTTGCAACGGAGTTTCATCGAGTATCACGCAAGTTGCCCGGAGATGCTCGTGGAAGCATCGGATTATGAGGAGCATGTGTGTTCCTTCAATCTGCCCAACTGGATGGCGTCCCTCTTTGCTATGAACGACAGGGATGACCTTTTGGAACGAATTGCATTCCTCGGTTCACGTAATCTGATGAATTTTCCGGACTCGCCTTAAAAACGTTTTAAGCTAGATTTTTTGCATTTTCCCAATTTGGCTCTTTTACAAGCATTTTTTGACTCTGCGCACCTTTGCAGTCTGTTTTTCTATATGCTACGACCTAGCCAATTTGAGGATGTCATGTGGCCAATAGGGACATTGTCGACATCGCTAAGTTAGCATGAACCCAACAGCCATGATGCGGCTTTTGCGCACGTTACTACATGGCTTTATTTTTGCAAGACTCTTGTTTATGCCTTTCACATGAGAACCGTCTGCTTGGTTCGTTCTCTGCCTGTTTCTGGAGTTTAGTCTGAACACTGTGAGCAAGGTCGAGAAACAATGCCTCTTGTTGTTCTGGTCAGTCCCTAGCACCTAGACAAAACATGCTAATACAGCTGCTCCTGGAAACTTGTGCTTTGATATTATGGGGATGCATGTTTAGGTAACACACACTTGGAGAGGGAGAAGAGCCATGCAGTTCCTATGATGTAGATATACCATCTAGGCACTAAGGTTTGGGGTCTGCTCACAAAGCCCAGAGATCTTCTATTATATAATAAAGCTTCTTCTGGCCAAGGGGAGGGTGATTAGGCCTTATAGTCCTTTATCCACTGTCTTTATATGATTTAAAAAAAACAAAAAACATTTTATTGATTTTTCCATTCGTGTACAATATACAGACTTATTTTATCCCAATATACATTCAATACATGTGTCAAGAAAATTGGCCTTATTGCTGCTTCCCGCCGCATTCAGTTAATAGTCTCAATCAAGTCTATTCAGTGTTCAATCTCCCTCCCCTCCCCAATCCCCCCCAACTAAACTGAGACCCAACTACCCCGCCCTTTCCTCGCACTGCTGTCTCCTATGTTCACAGGCTGGATATTAACACTTGCTTCTGCTAACCCCTGCCGTGTATTTCTGCACTATCCTGTCGCTACCCTTCTGACACTGGCCCCCCTCCGGTCTTAGGCTTCTAAGGATTCTCATCCCCTGGTGCCCGCTCTATTACCCCTTCCTGATTCTGCCTCTGAGGACTCCCCTGCTGAGACGGTCCCTCAGGGGTGGTGGGGCGTCAGACCCCGGGTCATTGTACCTCATTTCTTCCATCAGCACTTCCCATGCTTGAGCCCTCTCCACCTTGCCCAGGCCCTTTCTTGCATTTCTGAGCAAGAGTCTGCCCTCGCACCCCGCCCATTTCTCTAACTCTCGTTTCCATCTATGGATGCTGGGGCCGTTTGGCGCTTTCCATCTGCTAGTAATTTCTCGCTTTGCTAAGATGAAAGCGAGGTCCTGAAACTTATCAGTGACTTTAGTCTTAGCTGTGTGTGGGAACAGATTGAGTAGGACGTGCGCTGGATTACATGGGACTACCCGTTCTGTTATCCTGGCCGTCTCCCTTGTTACCTCCTGCCAATATTGCGTTAGGGACTGACAGTTCCATATCATGTGAAAAAAATCCGCCCCCGTTCCTTACACCTTGGGCATTCGGCATCCTCTCTGTGAAAGAACCGGTTAGTACGTTCCAGTGTTATGTACGCTCGGTGAAACATGTAGAAGCTAATTAGACTGAAGCGCGGATTTCTAGACACCTTATGTATCCGCAGTAATATGTTCTCCCAGTCCTTATCTTCCAGTGGTCTGCACATGTCTTCTACCCACCTATGCCTCAACCGGTCTAGCGGTTGAGCGGAATCCCGCCCTATGGCCCTGTATAGACACGTGACAGCTTTTATGGTTCCCCCCGCTAGGCCTATATATTTGCAGGTGTCATGCTGTGGTGGCTCCGTCGTGCCCATGCCCCAGTGTCGCCGTATTGCCCCCGTGACTGCTCCATATAGTAGAAAGTGCCCCTGTGGGATGCCCCAATCAGTACTGAACTCTTCAAAGGGGAGTAGTTCCCCATCCCGGTACAGGTCTCCCACTTTCGTGGCTCCAGCTTGTTCCCACTCTTCTATCCCTCTCCATTGTCCCCCATATGGAAGTGCCTCCAGCAGTGTCAATAGCAGTTCCGGTGAGTATGGGCGCATTGTCCTGGTCTTCTGCAGACATCTACCCCAGCAACGGCGTATCGTTTTGTGCTCATTGCTTTGGACCTGCTGTGGTTTCGCAATTCCCAGCAGGGTGCGGAATACATGCAGCCGAACCGGGGCGAAGGGAGGCGTTCCCCTGTCCGGTGTCAGGCTCCCTGCCACCCACTGCGTGAATCTCTGTAACTGCCCAGCCTAGTAATAGGCCTCCATGTCCGGTACGGCGAGGCCCCCTTCCGCCTGTGTTCTTTTCAGCATGGTTAGGGCTACCCTCCTTTTGCCTGTCTCCCATATAAATGCAGAAATACATGAATCCAGCTCTCGAAACCATGCTCCTGGTATCCACACCGGCAGCGTGGTAAAAAAGTATAATAGCCGGGGAAGTGCCACCATTTTTAGTAGGGAAATGCGTCCCGCTACTGAGAGGGGAAGTTTTCCCCAGAACGTCATATTATCCTTTAGCGACCGCAGAGCGCCCCCTACATTCCCTTCCTGCACATCCGCCATAGAGTGAAACACCTTCACCCTCAGGTACCGAAAGCATCGGGGTTCCCAGCGCAGCTCTCCCAGGTCCCCCGGCGGCGGGGTGTCCGCCTCTAGTGGAAACAACCGGGACTTCTGCCAGTTAACCCGCAGTCCCGACAGTGCGCCAAACTTTTCCATCATATTCTTTGCTCCTTGCAGCTCCCCTTCCGCATGTTTTAGAAGAGCAGAAGGTCATCGGCGTATAACGCTATGTGGTGCATTTGCTCTCCCAGCTGGAGCCCTCTGAATTCACCCCCGGACCGTGCCTTACACGCTAGTGGCTCTACGGCCAATGCAAACAGTAATGGGGAGAGGGGACACCCCTGGCGTGTGCCCCTCTCCACCTGATACTGCTCGGATATCGTGCGTCCCGTACGGACCCTTGCCACTGGGTCAGCATATAACAGTCGCACCCATTGTATAAAGCCCTGCCCTATCCTCATCTTAGACAGAGCGGCATAGAGAAACTCCCATTCAAGGCTATCAAAGGCCTTCTCTATGTCTATTGTGAATATCGCACTCTCTCGTTCCATTGTCGCACCCAATTCTATAATGGAAAAAAGACGGCGTATATTCAGGGTCGTATTTCTGCTTGGGATAAAGCCTGCCTGATCCTGGTGCACCAGGGATGTCGTATGTGGGAGTAACCTCGTTGCCAATATTTTGCTGAGGATTTTAAAGTCAAGGTTCAGCATCGACAAAGGTCTTTACGCCGTGCATTCGATGTGGGGCTTGTCGGGCTTAAGCAGCGGGATTATCACCGCTTCTCGGGTGGTGTTTGGTAGCCGACCTTTGTCCCTAGCCTCTGCATACATCTCTACTAACCTCGGGGCTAATTCCTCCGCATACGCTGCGTAGAACTCTTTAGGGATCCTATCTGTGCCTGAGGTTTTTCCTCTCGCCAACTCCTTAATAGCCACTCTAACTTCTCGCTCCGATATTTCTGCCCCCAGCTGGTCTGCGTCCTCCTCTGACAGGACATGAAGAGGAAGCTCCGATAAGTATTCCTCAATTTCCCCGTCCCCTCTAGGCCCCGAGCTCTTGTACAGCTGTGCATAGTAGCTATAAAATCTGTTGTTTATAGCATCCTGCCTGTATAGTGGCCGCCCTGTTGGGTCCGCTATTTCGATTATGGTGTTCCCTCTACGAGAGGGGTTGGCAAGCCATGCTGTTAGTCTACCCGTCTTGTCCCTCTCGGCATGGGTCCTGTCTAGGTATGCTTTAAAGTCAAAGCACCTCAGCCGCTCTTCTTGCACGGCTACTTCTTCCTTCGCCTCCAGTAACTCCTGACGGAGTTCAGGGTGATTCGGGCGTCTAAGTTCAACCTCCCTCAATGCTCGATCTGCCCTTTTGACATCCGTGAGTAACGTGCGTCTCACCCCGATAGACGTTGCCATGCACCTTCCCCTGATTACTGCCTTAAAGGCCTCCCATTCGGTTATCCTGGAGTCAGTGGAGTGAGCATTACCCTCGAAGTATGTCACAACATGTCCCCTGATTTTGTGGAAGAACACTTGGTCCTCCAGGGCCTTGGGCTTAAGGCGCCATGAAGGGATAGGTTGCTGTGGTGTCCCCCAGTGTAGTCTGGTCAATATCGGGTTGTGGTCAGACACAGTCCGCGTTAAGTATTCCGTGCCCTGAAGCAGTGCATGCATGTCTGGCGAGCAGAGAAAAGTGTCTAGCCTCACGTGTAGGTCGTGGACATATGAAAGGTGTGAATATTCCTTCTCATGCGGGTGAGTGCGTCTCCACATGTCTATAAGCCCACATCTGGTCTGCCAGTCCCTAAAGGCCCTGGCTGTTCTATGTACCGGGGAATCGCGGAGAGGTGGGTGGGATCGGTCAGATCCGGGTCCGCGATGCAATTAAAGTCCCCTCCCATGATGATCGAACCAATCATGTAGGGTGCCAGGGTTCCAGACATCTGTTCTAGAAAGGCCCCCTGATCTACGTTCAGGCCATACATGTTTATTAGCATGATATCCTGTCCATCCAACCTCCCCGTGACTATGACATAGCGGCCCTCTGGATCCACCTTATGTCCCGTGTGCTGGAATGGGAACCCCGCCCATACCCAAATCAACACCCCCCTCGCGAACGCCGAGAATGAGGTGTAGTATGCCTGTCCCCTCCACCTCCGATGTAATGCTGCCCCCTCAGAGGCCAGACATTGCTATGTGAATCCCTCGTCTGTTCAAGTGGGAGAATATTTTGTAGCGTTTTTACATGGAATGCATACCTCGGACATTCCAGGATAGGAGATTATATGTCGTCTGATTTGGCATTGCAATTTATGCTTCCCCCCTCCTCCTGGCCTCTATCTGCGTGTCTAGCTGCCAGCGACCTGGTCTGAGCGACATGCTCCTTCCTACTATAACTCACGTCCCCGTTCGGTAGACAGCAGTGCCCCCAACTTATAACTATATAAACACCCCAACTCCCCCTCCCCAGGACAAGCGAGGATCTCTCCCCCATCCAAACTACGCACTTCCGTGCAATCGGAACCAGTGTCCAAAGTTCGGGTAGTGACGAGGCTAGTGCTCACCTAGAGGAAAGCCTTCCCCCCGCCCCCCGGATCCCTCCCACCCAGCATTCAATGCATAGAAGCACCATAGTGCCCATCTCGGGCCCCTCCTCTGTTCATGCAACCCCAGACTCTGGTCATCTCGACCCCCCCCCCCGCTCAAGAGTCCTGCTTGTACTTGCGTGTCGTGTATTCTTCAAGTGATGTCATCCGCCGATCTGGGAGTCACCTCAGGAAGGATCTGGCTGTTCTCCCCCATTGTGCTCGTGCCGGAATCTGATTCTCTTGGGTCCTCCCCTGACAATGAGGAGGTGCCTCGTGTTCCGTGGGCACTCAATGACGCTATTGCCGCCACTGCACTCTCCCTGTCTCGTCGTGATTCCTCCTCCGTTGGAAGGCACTTGGGTTTTCCCCCTTTCCCTGGAAGTCTCGAGGAGTCCCTTTCTGGCTTTTCCTGTCCTTCATCTCTCCGGTCTTGTGGGCCTTGCTCTTTGATCCAGTCCCACACGTCCTGTGGTGTGTTAAAGAACTTCGTCCCCTCGGTTGATGTCATCCGAAGCTTGGCCGGGAACACCATGGAGTACGATATCCCCATTTGTCTCAGTTTTCGTTTAGCTGAAACGAAGGACGCTCTCTGCCTCTGCACTTCCCGAGAGAAATCTGGGAAGATCCTGACGGTGCTATTGTCTATTTTGAGGTGGCCTTAAATCCATGCTTGACTCAGCACATGATCCCTGTCCTTGTAAAATAGTAGTCGCACTACTACAGGCCTCAGCGGCCTCCCAGGTGGGGGTGTTCTGGCAGGGACCCTGTGGGCCCGTTCCAAGGCAAAGTAAGGGGACAAGCCCTCTTCCGCCACCTCAGTACGGATCCAGGTTTTGAGGTAGGCGACCATGTTCCCTTCAACTTTTTCTGGCAGGCCTATCACTCGAATATTGTTGCGCCTCGCTCTGTTTTCCGCGCCCTCCGCTCTCGGCTCCAGAACGTGCACTCTTTTTTCAATGTCTGTAAGTCTATGAGTATACGTGGTCACCTGTGGCTTCAGGTCTATTATGTCCCCTTTGGCTGCCGTGACTCGGTCTGCAAGTTTCCGGTGGTCCACCCTCAGCAGGCCCAGGTCTTCGCGGAGCGTGTCGATTTTGGATTCAACAGCTGTTCTCTACGTTTCTATGGCCTGCAGTATGTCGTAGAGAGATGGGTCTTCGTGGGCTTCTTTCCGTTCACTGCGGGCTCCGGTCCGTAGTGGTGACTCACCAGGATCTTCCCCTGTCGGCTCCTGCTGCTCTGTCTCCCGTCTTTTGGAGACTTTCCCCATGGTGAAGGCTGCTCACTGAGAGGGGTGTTCTGCCCCCTGGTATCTCCGTTCAGGCCTCGTCCCAGGGTTCACCCCCCCTCAGAATCTTCCGCCGGCCACCGCAGGTGGTGTCCGGTGCTGTCGCTCTTGACCACTGGTCCTGTGGCTCTTTCCGCCCCCCTTCGGCACTGGACTCTGAATGTTCTCAAGCAGGGTCCCTCCCTGTATCCTCCGTGCGCTGCTTATTCTGGGTTGCCCCGTCTCTCCTCCGTTCGTTCTCCAGTAGCAGTTGCCCTGAACCTCTTTCTACCGCACCCTCCGCCGCCTATGAGTTGTTGGGGCACTACTCGGTCTTGCGTTCCTCAGCTCGGCCCATCAAGGCCTCCCTTGGCGCAGTGGCTATCACACAGGCTCCACGGTTCTCCAGATGCTCTGCCTCCGAACAGGGCCGGTAGTCTGTCTCGCCCGCCGCCCCTTCTCCTCTCTGTGTATTCTTTGCCAGGGCGGGCTCCTTTTCATCGATGCTCTGTATGGGGCGGCCTGTTACCGCTCGTGATCTTCCCTTAGTGTCCAGGCGGTTCCCAGCGCTCTTCCTCCTCGCTACATGCAGGGGGACTCAGGCTCCGATCCCCCTGTCCCAAGGCGCTCTGTAGGAGAGTGGGTCTATGTGGACATCAGCGGGACCAGCAGGATCCCCGCGCTGCCTCTAGGAGCCCTGAAGAACCCTCGTATTGCTCTCTCCTGGGCCCTTTTCCACCGTGCCTCCTGACCTGATTCTGGGGCCACACGGGCCCCGGGCCCACGTCCGCCCGGTCTGGTAATTGCACGCGCTCGTTGCCCTGGCGTCTCCAAGTAGTCGTGACACGCCGCCAATCAGGCCGCTGCCACCATCTTGTTGAGCCCTGCGGTTCCTTCCTAGAGTTGCCAGAGTTGCTTTCCAGGGTTTTGCAGCCCTATTCCAGGTTATCTCTTGCGCTCTGGTCCCCCGCTCCCCGCGAGTAGGTGCGGGGCTCAGTTCACAGTATGCCGGCACCCTTGGTATGTCAGCGGGGGGTTTTCCTGCCGCCCCCCTCCACCGCCAGACTCGCGCGGCAGCTCCCGCTTCGCTGTAACTCCGGAGCCCTCCGCCCCAGCGCCTCCTTACTGTTCTTAGGCAATGAGGGCTCCGGTTCTTAGTCGTCCCGTGGCTGCGGACCGCTATGCCCAATGTTCGCCGAGCCACTCGGCTTCTGCCAGGCGCCGCCTCTCAGTTCGCGGCCGCGGGCGCCATTTTGACTGGCCTCGCGGTCTCTCCTCTAAGCTCGGCGTTTCTGCTGCTTTCCGCCTGGCAGCCCCTTTTTTCCTTCGACCGCTCGACTCCTCTGTGCTGCAGGGGTTGGGGGGCACGTTATCTGTTGTAGGGGCCCCCTATATCGGGCAGGATGGTACAGGGTGGGGGGGATCACCGGCAGGAGCTCAGGTTCAGGCTCCCTGCTCCATCGGCGTCCGGCCACGCCCCCTCCACTGTCTTTATATGATGACATCTCCCTTTATGATACATGGCCTTGCTGCAATGCTAACTGTTAGGTTTGTGCATTTTGCTGCTGGTTGTGGCTTGTATACTGCGTTTTAGAGCACGATAGTTAAAATAAACATTTGAAACTATATTCGTGTTTCAGTCATTTCTTATTGTGGACATGTATGGGAGAGTGTGCGAAAAGTTGTGTCTTGTTACCGCGGTTCCTGAGAGATCCGGGAGTATTGTGTCCTGGGGTGTCTAATCATTTGCTTCTTCATGAGTGTGTGGGAGAACAAGTGAGACACTACAGCTAGTCGGTCCTGGGTTCGTGGGCACTAAGGTGGTGGGAAGGCTTAGCCCCTATACACCGAGGTTCCATATTCCTGCGCATAGTTCTGTGTATGTTTAGAATCCCTGCAACACTGTAACGAAACTGGTGCTCATGTAAAGCGCTCTGATACCTGATATCTTCGGGTCTAGTTCGCGCTATATAAAACTCCAAAAAATAAAAAAAGATTATGGCTTTGGTTCATGTGTTTGCATTAAACCCAACCAGCGACTGATTGCGCTTTATGGACCTGCAGGTTGCATACTTGTATATTCCCATCTTAAGGCCCCCCAAACAGTCTTAAGGTTATTCATGGTGCCGCCAGCACTATCAATCAATTAATCAATCAATCAGGGAATTGTAAGCGCGCTACTCACCCATGAGGGTCTCAAGGCGCTGGGGGGGGTGGGGTCCGCAGATCTGTTTAGCCGAAGAGTCAGGTCTTGAGGGTCTTCCTGAAGGTGTTCAGGGAGGGGGCGCGTCTGATGTCTGCCGGTAGCTCGTTCCAGGTCTTGGCTGCAATGTGAGAGAAGGATCTTCCGCCTGCTCTGGCTCTGTGGATGCGCGGGGTTTCGGCCAGTGCGAGGTTGGAAGGTCGGAGGTTTCTTTTGGGTACGTGGAAGTTGATTCTGTCGTTGAGGTATTTGGGTCCGTTGTTTTGTAGGCGTGAGTGAGGATTTTGAAAGTGACTCTTTTCTCCACGGGGAGCCAGTGGAGACTTCATAGGTGTTGGCTGATGTGTTCGTGTCGGGGGATGCCGAGGACGAGTCTGGCGGCGGTGTTCTGTATTGTTTGGAGTTTGCGGAGTAGGGACTTGTTGATGCCGGCGTAGAGTGCGTTTCCATAGTCCAGTCTGCTGGTGATGAGTGCGTGGGTGACTGTCTTCCTTGACTCAGGGGGATCCACTTGAAGGTCTTGCAGAGGATGCGGAGGGTGTTAAAGCAGCTGGAGGTGACGGCGTTGACCTGTCGGTTCATGGTGAGTGATGAGTCGAGTACGATGCCGAGGTTCTTGGCGTGGTCTGAGGGGGTAGGTGGGCTTCCAAGGGTGGTCGGCCACCAGGTGCTGTCCAATGCAGAAGGGGTGGTACCGAGGACGAGGACTTCTGACTTCTCGGCATTGAGCTTCAGGCAGCTGTTGGTCATCCAGACTGTGACGTCTTGCATTCCTTTCTGGAAGTTGAGTTTGGCAGTGGTGGGGTCTTTGGTGAGGGAGAGGATGAGCTGGGTGTCGTCGGCGTAGGATACGATGTTGAGGCCGTGTTTTCGGACGATGGCTGCGAGGGGGGCCATGTAGATGTTGAAGAGGGTGGGGCTCAGTGATGAACCCTGTGGGACTCCGCAGGTGATTTTCGTGGGGTCGGAGAGGAAGGGTGTGGGAGTCTGATCCTTTGGCTTCTTCCGGTGAGGAATGATCGGATCCAGTCCAGGGCTGTTCCTTGTATGCCTGCGTCGTGTAGTCTGGCGACTAGTGTGCGGTGGGAGACGGTGTCGAAGGCCGCTGATAGGTCGAGTAGGATGAGGGCTGCGGAGTGGCCTTGGTCCAGGAGGGTGCGGATGTAGTCTGTGGCGGCGAGTAGGGCGGTCTCTGTGCTGTGGTTGCTTCGGAATCCGGATTGGGATGGGTCGAGGATGGCGTTCTCTTCAATGAATCGTGTCAGTTTCCTGTTGACTGTTTTCTCTGCAACTTTGTCTGCGAAGGGGAGGAGCGAGATGGGCCGATAGTTCTTGAGGTCGGTGGGGTCAGCTGTGGGCTTCTTGAGCAGGGGTCTGACTTCTGCGCGCTTCCAGTCGTCTGGGAAAGTGCCTGTTTTGAAGGTGGTGTTGATGGTGCGTTGTAGTTCGGGTGCGATGGCAGCCGCAGCTCTGTGGTAGATGTGAGGGGGGCAGGGGTCGCTGGGAACCCCCCCGAGTGGATGCTTTTCATGGTCGAGGCGGTGTCTTCGGCTGTGATCGGTGTCCAGTTGGAGATGGTGGGCTGGCTGGTGTTTCTGGGGGGCGGGGGGCCGTCTGTGGCACATGGTGGATGGTCGATGAAGTTGTCATAGAGGTTTTTGATCTTGAGGTGGAAATAGGTTCCAAGCTTGTCGCAGAGGTCTTGGGATGGTGTGATGTCTGTGGCTTCGCTGCGTGGGTTGGTGAATTCCTGAATGACACTGAAAAGTTCCTTGGAGTTGGTGGAGTTAGCCAGGATTTTGTTGTGGATGAAGTTCCTCTTGGTGGCTCTGATCTGGTTATGGTAGTCCGTCATGGCGTCCTTGTAGGTGGTGTGGTTTTCGGTTGTCTTGGTGTTTCTCCAGTTCTTCTCCAGGCGTCTGCAGGTGCCTCTGGCTTCTTGCAGAGCAGTGGTGAACCAGGCGGCTTTCCTGGGGCGTAGTCTGTCGGGGTTGCGTAGCAGGGCAAGCTCGTCTGCGCAGTTGAAGATCCAGGTGTGGAGTTCTCTGGCTGCGTTGTTTGCGTCATTTGCGTCGGGTGCCCAGGTGTGGTTGTCTCGGGTGAGGGTGGAGTTAAGTTGCTCATCGGTAACCTTGCTCCAGTTTCTTCGAGGTGGGCGTGGGGCTGGTTTGGGTGCCTTGGGTTTGTTGATGGCGAAGTGTACGCAGTGGTGGTCGGTCCATGGCGGCTGCGTTGTGTGGCTGAATTGGACGCTGTTTCCTGCCGCGAAGATGGGGTCGAGGGTGTGTCCTGCTCTGTGGGTCGGTGTGTTGACGAGTTGTTTAAGTCCGATGCTGGCGAGGTTGTCACGAAGGATAGTGGAGTTGGGGCCGCTGGGGTTGTCGAGTTGGAAGTTCAGGTCGCCAATGAGTATGTAGTTTGCTGAGGCGATGGCGTGGGGTGCGATGAAGTCGGTGATGGTGGTGGCGAAGTGTGTTCGGGGGCCGGGGGTCTGTAGATAGGGGTTCCTCGGAGTGTGGCTTTGGGGGTGGTCTGGATCTGGAAGTGCAGGTGTTCGGCGGAGGGGAAGGTTTCGCTGGAGGTGGTGAGGCGGAGGGTGCTCTTGTGGGCGATGGCGCGGCCCCCTCCTGGGTGGTTGGGGCGGTCTTTCCTCTGGATCTTGTATCCGTCTGGGATGGCGGTGCTGATGTCGGGGGCGGATTATGCGTTGGTCCAGGTCTCTGTGAAGAAGGCGATGTCGGGCGAGAGAGAGTCGAGTAGGTTCCAGATTTCCATGGCGTGTTTGTGTACGGAGCGTACGTTGAGGAGGATGCATTTTAGGGTGTCCCTGGTGCTGGCATCGGCGGTGTTGGAGGCCGGGGTGGCGGTGAGGGTCTGGCGACAGTGGAGGCAGTACAACTGGCCGTGGGTCGTGTTCGGCGAGGCCTGTTGGCATTCTCTAAGTCTTCCAGGGTTGAGTGCGAGGAGGGTGGTGGTGTTGTAGCGATGGGTAGTGGAAGGTCCAGAGTTCCTGGCGCTGGCCGCGGTCGGGTCGCAGATGGGCGCAGACGGGCTTGCCTTTGGCGCGCCTTCGGCGCGGCCGCCATTAAGTAGGGGAGGTGGGAGGGAGGAGAGGCTGGGAGGCGGGAGTGGGGGAATTCCGGGGGGGAGGGGCCGCAGGGGCAGCAGCGGCGAAAGGCGAAAGGAACAGGCAGGCACGAGAAAATAAAAACAGTGGTGGAATTAGAGCAAGACACAGATGGGCACAATAACAGAGGCACAACAGGGAAAAATTAAGAAAAAAACGGCTGAGAAAGGTTACGGTGGTTGCAGGCAGTCTGGTCCCAGTTGGAGCGGGCAGCAGGCGCAGGAGTGGGCAGCAGCCTCGGACCTCCCAAGGAGGAGGTCGGGGTCTGGAGGCAAGAGACGGCACAGCGGAGCTCCGGGGAGAGAGTGGACCTAGACCGAGGGTCGGAGGTTTACTCTGGCCATTGCCATTCCTCCTCAATGCAAACCCTTAAGTTTTTACCAAGATCTTGCGCAGAGCTCGCACCTTTCAATGACAGCAGAGCAATCTAACGTAGGCCTTAGACAGCACAACAATGCCTTACTTCCCTGATGTATCCCTGTACTGGTGCTGACCTACAGGTCTGATTACCCATTGTTCTACATGTCTGATCGATCTGTCTGTCTTCGTCTATTCTTTAATCCAAACACCCACATAGGTGAGCTCCTACAAGACAACACTCCCACAGTTTACACAGGATTGCTGAAGAGCTGAACATTGCTCAAAAGCTGAACCTCCCCTCTGCAGAGCCCCTTGTTGGCCAATTCATGACATAAACTCACTCTAGCTAGATTGGAGCGTTGCAAGATCTATCCAAGCTCTATTAAACAGCATTATAGGAGACCTTGATCTCACAGTTGCAATCATACCAGTCGCATTTGCTCTGGCTAAGGGAATGTGGAAATCCCCCTTTCCCCAGTGCCACAGAGACCCTCTGTCATGCAAGCCCACAGTCTCAGAATGAGTCTGCTCACTCACAATAATGTAGAGTCAAGTAATTGGCAATTTATACACAAGCAAATATCCAGAGCTTGTTTGGAATACCAAATGTTCTTGGGATGGGAGCGCCAGGATAACAGGATTCAGACATACTAGAAGACAAGCGAACTCTGTGTGAAGTAGATTACCAGGTTAGTGGTGCCCTGAGCTAATGGCACCTACAGAGTCAACCTCTTTCAACTGACCTAGATAACTAATTAACCCTGCCCCTCCCCCCAAGTATCTGGAAGATGTGCTATAAAACAATTGTGTAACAAGATACACAATTGTTTTATCAGGCATATGGTGTCTTCCATAAGCCTGTTACTGGGAGGTACCACTGATGGCCTGACTTATTGTTTGTAGTCAGCATGATTATAGACTGACCCCCATGCCAAGTTCATGTGAGATCTCTGCAGCTTCACTTGGTAGGAAAGAAACCATGTTCCCTCAGGGTTCTGTTTTGTATAGATTTGGGAATGCTAAATCCAGGTGGTCCCAAAGTAATTAGGGTCCTGGTTAGTGCAAAAATACCAAAAGATGAAGAAAAAAAAAGTAGGGATTGTATATTTGCAACTTATTTTCAAGAGAAATAACTGCAAAATGAGATGTATCGCCCCTGTGATCCAAAGTGGGAACAGGTGATGATTGTAGTAACGTTAACAATTGTTATACAAGGATGGAAGAAAGAAAAATTATGGTATAGTACTAGTCCTTGCTTCTGATTTAAAATGCATTTTGACTATTGATCCCCTGTAATTTTTATGAAAATATTAATTGTAAATGATTTGAATTTTTAAATTTTTGTAAATAGTACCCTTGATTAATTTTATTACTGTTTTTACAAGTATGCTTTTATGGTTGTATATTTTACACCGAATAAAGCTGGTTTGAATTGAATTGAATAATTTCTCCAAAGTAAAATGTTTCAATGACCATTGCTTTCTTTGTGGTCCGGAAGCATCTCACCATGTGTCAAGTTGACCAAAATGTCTTGATCTGTTTGACCAGCTTAAAAAAACTGATCCCAGAACTGAATACTGAGTTCCTAAAACAATAATTAACTTTTTTTGGGACATTAGCTTGACTTTGATCCTTGAATACCAATTGGTGGCTTCAACCCTTTTTTCTGACTTCCTGCTGTCCTGATGAAGACCCCACCAGCTTTACTAAAGAGTACGAAGCATTGATATTACCTTAGTTACAGATTTTAACAAAAATAGTTTTTTTAATAAGACTAACTTTTCAAGACACAGTAACGGGATAATTTACTCACCTTTTAACTGTATTGCATCCATCACCTTTTGCAATTTGTATCGCTGATTTTACACACCAATATACCACATAGTTCTGCTGAGAATGGAGAGTAAATCTACAAACCCCACAATGTTTTTTTTACCTTATTTCGATATTTTTGCCCTAATAAGGACTCTGATTATTTTTGGCCACTTTAGAATAGAAGATTCACAAATCTGCTACACTTAACAAATTGGATCTTTTACTAAGCACCTGACAAAATTGTTGGATTATGTAAAAACCTGCAAAACCTATTTGGTGGCCATTGAGGCTTACAAAAATAAAGTGGAGACGTCTATGCCACCACCATAGATGTCATAAAATGTTTTTGACCCACTGCTTAGTTCTGATTTTTCCATCAGAAGGTATGCCGTGAAATTGTTGTTCAACGTGGGACTGTCTGGTCAAATACTCAGTGACCATGAACTGATGGTGTTTACTCGCAGTAAGATGTTGTCATGGAAGGCAGCCTTCCTGCACCAGCTTCTGAAGGACAAGAACCCAATATAGTTTGCCACTGGGATAAGGTGTTACTTGGTATACATCCATGCTTTGTCTCAATGGTATTGTCAGAAGTTCACTAAATGGTAGACATTATTTTTTCTTAACTGATTTAGAAACTTTGCATAACAGTGATGTGAGGCGGATTCCAAGATTTTATTTGAGCAGAACAAGTGAACGGCTTTTAGAAACCAGCGTTGTCTTACCTACAAGGGCTTCACCGTGGCAATAGATGCTCTGCTACAGCAAAGGAATTTGGCAGACTACTTTCCTCTGGTGCAACTGGTTTCAGAGAGGAGGAAAGGTATGTAAACATACTGGTTGCACTGTCAAAGATGGATCCTGGCACCAATCACATAGGCGATCATCGCCTTGTGCCGCCCTCACCTTTTGGGTCCCTTGGACAAGAACACACACGCAGTCTGTCATTGCTGTGCTCTGCAGGAGAAACTCATTGATTGCACAGACTTTAACAGACATAGGGAGTGCGTCAACCAGCTAGGGATTCCAGTCCTGGCCCTTTCATTCTTGATGAAGGCCTGTGCCTTTAGTCGATTCATCGGGCCTTGTGAACTAGTAGGGTCACAGACAACATGTCCTGTGACATTGACAACAATACTCACAACTAGTTTCACATAGTCTGGGAGAGGGGAGTTACACTCAGAAAAGGAGCTACTTTTGGTTGACTATTGATATCGGATCCAGCTATAATGGTGCCAGAAATACAGTTTAAAGGCAGACTCCTAATTTGGCTCACAGGATTGTTAAGATTCATCGGGCAGGACACAAATTAAGTGGAGTACGTTTTTTGCTTAACAGTTAATTTGATAGTAACTTTGTTACTCCTGGTCTGTAGGCTCGCTCCTGTTCTCATCTCTCTCCTGCCCTCATCCCTGCTATTTGCTCAAAATCACCGCTACTATTTGTGTGAGAAAGTGCCCTCTCTCTACATGGTTGCCCCCCTTTTTGCTGAACTGCTGATATACTTTGACTGAGTGTGCCCTGGGTTCCTCCTAATCAGGTACCCAGGGCCTATGTTCTTTCCCTAAAACTGCATTGAAGACCAAACCCAATTGCCACTCTCTGGCCACAGGTCAGCTCCTGGTAAATGGTACCCAGGGCACTGTGACCAGGGAAGGCCTCTAAGGGCTGCAGCACTTATTGTGCCACCCTTAGAGGTCCTGTACCTTCACACTCACACACTGCCTTTGCAGGCTGCGTGTTTTGGTGCAGAACAACGTGAAGAGTCGACATGGCACACATCCCTGTGTGCCATGCCTACAACCCACTGCCCTGGCATAGATCAGTCACCCCTCTACCAGTGGTGAGGGTACAGGTGCATGAGCCCTGTACCCCTACAGTGTCTAATTCCATTCTTAGACATTGTAAGTGCAGTGCTGTCATTAAGAGTATTTGGTGCTGGGAGTCTGTCATTACGAACTCCACAGTACCATTATGGCTGCACTGAAAACTGAGAAGTTTGGTATCAAACTTCTCAGCACATTAAACCCACACTAATGCCAGTGTGGGATTTAATGAAAAATGCACACAGAGGGCATCTTAGAGATGCCCCCTGAAAAACGACCTACCACTATTGTCCAAGCTGAGTGGCTGCTTTCAGCTGCCACCACCAGACATGTTTCTGAACCCCTAGGTCGAGAGCCTGCTGCTCTCGGGGGCCTGAAACCATGCACATCCTGGGACGAGGTGCTAAGCCTCCTCCCCCAGGATGGGCAGGGTCCACGAAGGGGAAGCTTCAAAGGCCTGCCGCCTTTGTGAGCTTCCCCAGGCCTGTTGCTGCTTTCAGGAACTGGCCCCCACTGGTTCTGGCCCCCACTTTGGGCGGGAGAACCGGCGGGAAAACTAAGTGAGGAAGGGAGGAGTGCCCACCTTTGCCAACCCCACCCCTCAGGTGGGGGAGGCGAGGTGAAGCACAACTCTCAGTCCCCGCCATCTTGCAGATTGGGGGACCCAGCCAACCAGAGTGAGGCATATGCCCCCTCCCACTGGATGGTGGCATAATAGGGGGTGTACCCACCCCAAGGAAGGGACCCATTGGTCCCAACCTTTATGTACCTGAAACGCCCCTAAATCTAGTATTTAGGGGGCACCCCGAACCTTGCCTTCTCAGACAAGAAAATACAAGAACAAAAGAAGGAGGACCGAACAGCCGTGCCGAAGCTAGGAAGAGGAGGATGACCACTGACTTGGCCCCAGCCCTACCGGCCTGTCCCCACCTCGAAACTGCAGAAGCGAAACTCCGGTGTGTCCTGCAGCCAGCAACCTCAAGAACACTGAGGACCTACCCTGCCTTCCAAACCAAAGACTTTGTCTCCCGTGAACACCGGATTTGTTCACCAACAGACTCCGGCTCCGGCGAAATCCGCGAGTCTGCACCACTCTGCACCCGACGCCCACGGCCCTAGTTCAAGTGGCCCAACACCACGAGGAGGTCTCCCCGGCGATCCTGACCCGAGATCCAGTGATCCCTGACCTGCCTCAAGCCTTCAGCCGGCGCCTGCAGCCTAAATCCAGAAGGTCCCCCCATCCGCGACCAGGAGCTGGTAAGAAGTTCCAACCCTAAAAGACACCCCTGCACTCGATGCCCCATGGTCTTTGGTGGCCCAACCGACGGTGTCTAACCAATCCCCAGCATCCCAACTTACCTCTCCAAGTGGTGGTCGCACCCAGAAGACCTTCGTCCCCGAGCCTGCAGTGTGTTTGCAAACTGGAGAAACGCCATTGAAAGTAACAGGGCGCCCGACGCCAAAACAGCACTCTGCACCCGGCCGCCCTAGTGCTGCTGAGGGTGCACCTTTGGTGCTGTCTTGACCCCCCATTTGCCTTGAGCTTAAGTCCAGGAGCTTTGCTCCCACAACCTTGTGGCCTGCTCGTAAGCAGCCACCAACCGGAGGCCCCCTATCCCACATTGGATAACATTGGGCCTCAGCACTCTGCACCCAGCCACCCTAGTGCCGCTGAGGGTGTAACAAGAGTGCATCCTTGACCCTGGGGGACCCCTGAGTCTAACCCAAGAATACCAACGCCCACAACAAAGTACTTACCTGTTAACCGATAACACTATGTTCGAGGCATGTGAGCTGCAGAGCTCACACTGTGCATTAGATCGCCATCTGGTGTTGGGCTCGGATGCTTGCACTTTGTTGTTGTCTTCGAAAGCTTGCACTTTGTTGTTGTCTTCGAAGAAGTCTTTGTAGTCATGTGATAGGTGACTCCTCCTTTGGACAATAGTGCGCATGGGCATCGACTCCATCCTCAGATTGTTTTTTTCCGCCATCGGGTTCGGATGCAACTTCGACACTCCGGTTCGAAACTTGTTTTTTTGCAACGTTTTTCACTTTTCAACACCTGATTTCGACATCTCGACGTCCCTTCCTCGATCTCCTTTCCAGCCGTCGACGCGGGCCGTTGGGCCCATCGACGCCGTAAGGCCTACTGCCAATGGAAAGGACGCCATTCCGAAAATGCCCCCAGTGTGGAGCAAAGTTTCCTCACAGTGACCACCACCAGGTCTGTAATCGGTGCCTCTCCCCAGACCATAACGAGGCCACTTGTCCGGCCTGCGCCTCCTTCCGCTCCAAAAAGACCATCCGCGATCGTCGAGCCCGAAGGCACATCATGGCGCAAAGGTCCGCTCCGGAACCCGTCAACATCTTCGATGAGGGTCCCGATGTTCCGGAAGAAGACTCCGAAGACCTCGCTATCATCTCCGAGGCAGAGGACTCCGACGGTTCCATCCCTCCAGGGCAGCGTGTGAGTACTACTGCCCCTGCCCCAACCCTCCCTGCAAAATCGAAGGCACCGGTCAGCACTTCGCCTACGGGCCCCAGTCGAGACCGTAAACGTGCTTCGGACGCCCCGCCTCCGGGCTCGGCACCGAAGAAGAAAACAAAGCCTTCTAGTTCCTCGGCACCGACCAAACCACATGTGCCCGTTACACAGGCACCTTCGGCGCCGAAACAAAAAGACCACCCGGCGCCGAAATTCAGTTCGGTCCCCAAATCTGCCTCCAAGCACGCGGATCCCTCGGCACCGAAGCTACTCGACACACCCCCTAAACTAAAGCCGGTCGAGTCTGTAGCTAAGCCGAAGGACGCCTCGACGCCTTCTAAAGCAAAGGAACATTTAAAGAAGCCATCACCGCGTTCGGAACCGAACAAGTCGGCGCCGAAAACTAATATTCAAGGGGAGGAACTGTTTACACCGGATCCCATCGATCCTAATCAACACAAGCTTTATATCAATCCTAAAACAGGACACATTTCCTCTGTGCCACGTCACAAGCCTGTCCTCCAAAGAAGAAGGACTCTTCCACTTCCCCTATGCCTCCTTCTTCCCCTATACCTTTCTCTAACACCCCTCCTCTCCACATCCCTGTCACACCTCCTCAACCTGCGGATTCTCCCCCACATGAGTATGAGGACAACATGGGGTACGGGGATGACCCTCATTTGTTTCTGGACCCAGATAATCCACCACAGGATGACTGGGGTTATAATGACCCCGCAGACCCTACAGACCTCCCCAGCCCTCCACCTTATCCCACAAAACCATCTCCACCAGATGATCACATAGGTTTTGGGCAACTCATACATAGGGCGGCCGTTTTTCATGGGGTGCATATTCACACCGACCAACCAGAAGAAGACTTTCTTCTAGACACCTTTGAACGGTCTCAAAAAACTGTTCAAACTTTGCCCATGATCAAAGGTGTCATTAAACACGCACCTGAAATTTTTAACGACCCACTCAGAGCCAGGATCTTTAATCCTAGAGTGGATAAAAAGTATAGACCTGCCCCCGATGACCCCACCTACATCAAAGGTCAGCTCCCCCTTGACTCACTGGTCGTTTCTAATGCCAGAAAACGCGCCAATTCCCAAACTTCAGGGGATGCTCCGCCCCCTGATAAAGAATCCAAATTGTTGGATTCCTCTGGCAAACGCGTAGCTGCGCAAGCCACCAACATCTGGCGCATCGCTAACACCCAAGCTCTACTAGCTAGGTACGACAGGGCACACTACGATCAGCTAGAAACCCTCCTCCAACATCTACCTGATCAATACAAAACACAAGCCACTGACCTCATTCAGGAAGGCAAACTTATTTCAAATGCCTCCATTAAGTGCGCCTTAGACGCAGCCGACACCGCCGCTAGGTCAGTTAACACTAGCGTGCTTATCAGACGACACGCCTGGCTTCGCATTTCAGGTTTTAAGCCAGAAGTCCAGACTACCATACTGAACCAGCCATTTAACCAAAACCAACTATTTGGTCCCGCTGTCGACACAGCACTAGAAAAGATGAAGAAGGATACTGACACTGCCAAATCAATGGGAGCATTGCAGTCCCCGCAGCAACGTGGCTCCTTTCGCCGCTCCTTTTACAAAGGGGGCTCCAGGAACACCACCGCAGACAGTTCCTCTTCTTATCGAACAAACACCCAAACCTCTCCCAATAGAGGATACTTTAGGGGTGGTTACAGAGGCAACAACTCTAAGGGCAGAGGTCGAGGTAATAATAACAACACCCGTACCTCCACCACTCCCAAACAGTGACTTTCCTCCACTTCCCCCGACCACAACACCCCTGTCGGGGGAAGGCTATCACAGTTCCTGCCTGTCTGGAACTCCATTACAACAGACAGGTGGGTGAGACAGATTATCCAACATGGCTACTGCCTGGAACTAACAGCTACCCCCCCCCCACCCATACCACCCAGGCAGCGTCCAATGTCCACAGACCATCTTACACTTTTACAACAAGAGGTACTTTCCCTGCTTCAAAAGCACGCCATAGAGCCAGTGCCTCTGCTACAGCAGGGCACAGGGTTTTCTCCCTGTACTTCCTCATTCCCAAAAAGGACGGCACTCTCAGGCCTATTTTAGACCTCAGACCTCTCAATCAATACATACACTCAGATCATTTTCACATGATCACTCTCCAACAAGTGCTTCCCTTACTACAACAACAAGACTTCCTTGCCACATTAGACCTCAAGGACGCCTACTTCCACATTCCCATACATCCTGCTCACAGGAAGTATCTAAGGTTCGTTCTCAATGGGCAGCACTACCAGTTCAAAGTACTCCCATTCGGAGTCACCACTGCTCCAAGAGTGTTTACCAAATACCTTGCAGTAGTAGCAGCGCATCTACGAAGACAACAAATACATGTCTTCCCATACCTGGACGACTGGCTTATCAAAGCCAAATCATTCAACCAGTGTGTCCAACACACCCACCAAACGATACAAACGTTACACAACTTGGGGTTCCCAATAAACTATACCAAGTCCCACCTTCAGCCCTCCCATGTCCTTCAATATCTGGGAGCCACAATAAACACTTCCACTGCTCTAGCTTACCCCAGCCCAGCCAGGATAGCCAGTATACAAACCCTTGTCCCCAGGTTTCAAATGCAACACTCTCTTCCAGCCAGAGTGTTTATGCAGCTAATCGGCATGATGGTATCCTGCATTTTTATCGTCCCTCATGCAAAACTTCAAATGCGTCCTCTACAAGAGTGCCTAGCGCGCCAATGGAACCAGGCTCATGGACATCTTACAGATCTGGTGTTGGTGGACAGCCGCACACATCGCTCTCTGCAGTGGTGGAACACCAACAATTTGTCCAAGGGGCGGCCGCTCCTAGAGCCGGTTCCACAAGTAGTACTAACCACGGACGCATCCCTTACAGGATGGGGAGCACACCTGTTACATCATACAACACAAGGCAAGTGGACCACTCAGCAGAAGCTGCTCCACATCAACCACCTAGAGTTACTAGCTATATTCCTAGCTCTCAAGTCCTTTCAACTCCACGTACAAAACAAAGCTGTCCTGATCCGAACAGACAACATCACAGCTATGTACTATATACAAAAACAGGGGGGACACACTCTCCACAACTGTCCCAACTAGCACAGGACATTTGGAGGTGGGCCATTCCACAAAACATATACCTTCTAGCAGAACACCTACCAGGGGTTCACAATCAGATTGCAGATCTGTTAAGTCGACAGACACAACAGATTCACGAGTGGGAACTACATCCACAAGTTCTTCTACCTTTCTTCCAGATGTGGGGCCAGCCAGACTTAGATCTGTTCGCCACACACCAAAACGCCAAATGCCCAACCTTCGCCGCCAGGTTTCCACACCCGCAGTCCAAGGGCAATGCGATATGGATGAACTGGTCCGGCAGATTTGTGTACGCTTTTCCACCGCTCCCACTCATCCCACTTGTAGTACGCAAGCTTCGACAACAGTCTCTCAAAATGATACTAGTAGCCCCTACATGGGCACGCCAACCGTGGTTCACCACACTACTGGAGCTATCAGTAGTCCCATACCAAAGACTACACCTCTCCCCAACAATGCTAACGCAGAGCCATGGAGAGATAATGCACCCAGATCCATCTCAGCTGAACCTTGCAATTTGGCTCCTGAAGTCCTAGAATTCGGTTACCTTAACCTACCCCCAGACTGCATGGACGTTATAAAAGAAGCTAGACGCCCAACTACCAGAGCCTGCTATGCAGCTAAATGGAAAAGATTCGCTATTTACTGCACTAATAATAACATCCAACCATTACAAGCCTCTACGCAAAACATCATTTGCTATTTGCTACATTTGCAAAGATGTAATCTTGCATACTCATCCATACGTCTGCACCTCGCAGCCCTTGCTGCTTACTTACAAAACAGACAACACTTATCACTCTTCAAAGTCCCCGCCATTAAAGCCTTTATGGAAGGCCTTAAGCGGATCATACCTCCCAGATTACCACCTTCCCCAGTGTGGAATCTTAATATAGTACTTACCAGGCTCACGGGTCCACCTTTCGAACCCTTACATAAATGTGAACTTCAATTCCTTACATGGAAAGTTGCGTTTCTAATTGCAATCACTTCTCTCAGGAGAGTCAGTGAGCTACAAGCTCTAACTATACAAGAGCCTTTCTTACAAATACATCATAAAAAGGTAGTTCTCAGAACAAACCCAAAATTCCTTCCCAAAGTCATTTCGCCTTTCCACCTTAACCAATCAGTAGAACTACCTGTGTTCTTCCAAAACCCAGATTCCGTGGCAGAAAGAGCTCTCCACACCCTAGATGTCAAAAGAGCCCTTATGTATTACATTGACAGAACCAAATCCTTTCGCAAAACCAAACAATTGTTTGTAGCTTTCTCTCCACCACACAAAGGTAATCCCATCTCAAAAGCCGGGGTTGCAAGGTGGATTGTTAAATGTATCCAAATCTGCTACCAAAAAGCCAAACGCACATTATCAGTTCCCCCTAGAGCGCACTAAACACGCAAACTAGGGGCCTCCATGGCATTCTTAGGGAACATTCCCCTAGAAGACATATGTAAGGCAGCCACATGGTCTACAACACACACCTTCACTAAACACTATTGTGTTGATGTGCAAGCCAAGCAACAAGCTTCCGTGGGCCAAGCTGTCCTTAAAACCCTTTTTCAAACTACTGCAACACATACAGGTGACCACCGCTAGGGAGATACTGCTGTACAGTCTATGCACAGTGTGAGCTCTGCAGCTCACATGCCTCGAACGGAAAATGCTACTTACCAGTATGCATCTGTTCTTGGCATGTAGAGCTGCAGATCCTCACACGCCCACCCACCTCCCCGGGACCTGTATGTGCTCCAGTCCTATCTTAATTAGATACACACACATGGACATCTCTTTCCTTTTCTACTAACTCCATCACTCCCCAATATGGCGAAAAACAATCTGAGGATGGAGTCGATGCCCATGCGCACTATTGTCCAAAGGAGGAGTCACCTATCACATGACTACAAAGACTTCTTCGAAGACAACAACAAAGTGCAAGCATCCGAGCCCAACACCAGATGGCGATCTAATGCACAGTGTGAGGATCTGCAGCTCTACATGCCAAGAACAGATGCATACTGGTAAGTAGCATTTTCCTTCCTCCCATTGGATAACATTGACTGTTTTTCTATGAAAAGTTTTTAAGTTTGGAGTTGGAAAATCTATAAAAGTCTTTAAAACTGTAACCAAATAACAAAAACGCTTTTACTTACCTGTTTACAGGAAATGTTCCCAGTGCAGTATCCAGGTATACTACACTGTGTGTAAGAAAAGTAATCTGTAAAGTAATCCACTTGACATTTTATTGAAAAGCCAATACAATGTATATGAACAATATTTCAAAGCATTGCATTACCAGTAGTTCTACTGTAATCAAACCAAAGTATATATACAACTTCAATTCAAACTGTATTATTTATTACTACAATTCAAACTGTATTATTTATTACTACAATTCAAACTGTATTATTTATTACTACAATTCAAACTGTATTATTTATTACTACAATTCAAACTGTATTATTTATTACTACAATTCAAACTGTATTATTTATTACTACAATTCAAACTGTATTATTTATTACTACAATTCAAACTGTATTATTTATTACTACAATTCAAACTGTATTATTTATTACTACAATTCAAACTGTATTATTTATTACTACAATTCAAACTGTATTATTACTGCAAAGTATAAATCACTTACCTGTGCCAGGCTTGCTTGGTTCTAGGAAATAAAATAACTAAAAGAATATTTTTATACAAAACCAATTCAGTCCTTGAGTGTGTGACAATCATTTGCTGATTGAGTGTGTACAACAAATGCTTAACACTGTCCTCGGATAAAGCCTTACTGCTCGCCCACACTACCACATATAGAGAGTAAGGTATTATCTACTTTAGCCTCTGCCTACCTTTGGGGTTCCACTGGACTCTGTGCACACTATACCTCACTTTGGTATAGTGTATACAGAGCCAGCTTCCTACAATTAGGTATTGGAAAGTGACAGTGGCATTGACCGACCTCCAGAGGACCCTGAAGGCTTACCGCATTTATTGTGCTGATGGTTTCCTTCCTCACCAGAAGGTGTAGTTCATTCATAGATTGTAAATAGTAGAGACTCTATGGAGGAGTGACTGTCACCTTAAAGGAAACATTACCTATTGCTACAGAATATTATCCCTGTTTCTAATTTGTGGTATTGTTGACTCACGATTTGTTATCTTTTAGTTCTTTATCATTTCAGGTAGAAATTTGGAGGTTGAAAATGTTCTGTCTTAATTGTAACATTCAGTTGTTCCCTACCTTGCAGGTTCCAAAGCATATACAGCATCCCACCCTGCCCGCACGTCAGAGGCATTGCTGTCATTAATGCAGCAGGTGCTGTGACACCAGGGCCTGTGGTTTGGGACACATGGGGGGGCGTACCCCCTTTTATGGCTGCCTTTTACTACCCAGTGGCTAATTTTTCCTTTTTTGCTTTTCGGCCCATGGCACCCCTTCTACACCAATGTAACCGACATACACATCTCTAGCTAAACATGTCAAATGGGCATCTCTTTTGAACTGTCATTGTCCCGCTTTTGTGAAAAGAGCAAACACAAGGAGATGATGGACGGAGCGCTGAAACATTTCAAACACTCCCCCCCAGTCACAGATCTGGGTTGAATCCATCATCATTCTTTAGCTCACTTTGCCACCCCAGTTCAGACATAGCTATATGCAAATCAGTCTCGACCCTGTGCCTTGTGAAAAGGGCAGGTTGTGGTCTGTCTGTATCCTGTAAGTAGAGCATAGGCCACCATGTAAGCAGCAGGTTGTTATCCGTAGGCTTCTTCATCTTATACAGGGTTATCTAGAAGAAAGTTTCATGTGATATGTTGGGAGTGGCGCTCCCTTAGCCAGGCTCTGCACTACTGAACTTGCCCCTTTCCTTCAGCACAGGTTAAAAGTGTTGAATACTGTGACTGCAGCTTCATGTTGTACAGATAAGCATACATTGTGGTTCCCGAATCTCTTTTTCTAGCATGCTAATGTTGTTTTGTATGTGGTCTTCCAGGAGATAGGGCTGCTGCTGGGATCCCTTGTGCAGAAGACCCTGACGTTGGCGCCACTTGCTGGTGCTGAGCCACTGCTTCCAGGGGAAGCCTTGGAGACTGTGGCTGGCCTGTTTCGGAATGTCCTCCTGCAGTGTCGACATTGGGTAAGAAGAGCTAGCATTATTGCAGAGTCTGAGACCTACCTATCATAAGGGCTGGCATTACTACAGGTGTGGCCTGCACAGCACTGATTCATTTAGCCATTGAAGGTGGGTAAAGGGCACAGGCCCTTTGTATTGCTTGTTCTTGTCTTGTCTTGTCTTACACAAATGAATGGCAGTTTGCTGCCCTTGTTTCCTTTGATCTTCTCTAGGGAATGGTAGACACTTAAAGTTTCATGCACTCGAGCTTGGTGGAAGTGTACAAGCTGGTGGTGGTTACCCCACTTATCTAATTTGATTGTTCTCTTTCAGGGAGCAGTGCAAGTTTATAGCCAGTGTATACTTGTATACCTTTTCTATTATTGGGGCAGTGGTATGTTCGTCTCCTTGCATGTGTTGTGACTCTTTATTGTATAATTTGATTGTTCTCTTTCAGGGAGCAGTGGAAGGTTGTAGCCCCTGTATACCTTTTCTGTTATTAGGAGCAGTGAAGTGTTAGTCTCCTTGTATGTGTTGTGATTCTCTCTTGTATAATTTGATTGCTCGCTTTCAGGGAGCAGTGGAAGGTTATAGCCCGTGTATACTTGTATACCTTTTCAGTTATTGGGAAGCAGTGGAATGTTTAGCTCCTTGTATATATTGTGATTCTCTCTTGTATAATTTGAATGTTCTCTTTCAGGGAGCAGTGGACGGTTATAGCCTGTGTATACTTGTATACCTTTTCTATTATTGGGGGCAGTGGTATGTTCGTCTCCTTGCATGTGTTGTGACTCTTTATTGTATAATTTGATTTTTCTCTTTCTGGGAGCAGTGGAAGGTTATAGCCCGTGTATACTTGTATACCTTTTCAGTTATCGGGGCAGTAGAATGTTAGTCTCCTTGTATGTGTTGTAACTCTCTTGTATAATTTGATTTTTCTCTTTCTGGGAGCAGTGGAAGGTTATAGCCCGTGTATACTTGTATACCTTTTCAGTTATTGGGAAGCAGTGGAATGTTTAGCTCCTTGTATATATTGTGATTCTCTCTTGTATAATTTGATTTTTCTCTTTCAGGGAGCAGTGGAAGGTTATAGCCCGTGTATACTTGTATACCTTTTTAGTTATTGGGAAGCAGTGGAATGTTTAGCTCCTTGTATATATTGTGATTCTCTCTTGTATAATTTGAATGTTCTCTTTCAGGGAGCAGTGGACGGTTATAGCCTGTGTATACTTGTATACCTTTTCTATTATTGGGGGGTAGTAGAATGCTAGTCTCCTTGCATGTGTTTTTTCTTGCATAATTTGATTGCTCTTGCCCAGGGAGCAGTGGAGGGTTATATCCCGTGTATACTTGTATACCTTTTCTGTTATCGGGGCAGTAGAATGTTAGTCTCCTTGTATGTGTTGTAACTCTCTTGTATAATTTGATTTTTCTCTTTCAGGGAGCAGTGGAAGGTTATAGCCCGTGTATACTTGTATACCTTTTCAGTTATTGGGAAGCAGTGGAATGTTTAGCTCCTTGTATATATTGTGATTCTCTCTTGTATAATTTGAATGTTCTCTTTCAGGGAGCAGTGGACTGTTATAGCCTGTGTATACTTGTATACCTTTTCTATTATTGGGGGGGTAGTAGAATGCTAGTCTCCTTGCATGTGTTTTTTCTTGCATAATTTGATTGCTCTTGCCCAGGGAGCAGTGGAGGGTTATATCCCGTGTATACTTGTATACCTTTTCTGTTATCGGGGCAGTAGAATGTTAGTCTCCTTGTATGTGTTGTAACTCTCTTGTATAATTTGATTTCTCTCTTTCAGGGAGCAGTGGAAGGTTACAGCCCATGTATACTTGTATACCTTTGTTATTGGGGGCAGTAGAATGTTAGTCTCCTTGTATGTGTTGTAACTCTCTTGTATAATTTGATTTCTCTCTTTCAGGGAGCAGTGGAAGGTTGCAGCCTTGGGTTCACACGGTTCTGCTGCACTTTGCTGAGCCACTCAGATCGTGAGTTACGATTGATTCCACGGCGCATGCTGATTGAGGTACTCAAGCAAGATTTTATTTAAGCAGTGCAAATGCACAAGAACCCATTCTGATGACCACCTGGGTGAAGCACAGAGTCCATGTATGAGAAACACACTCACTAGTGATAGAGGAGGTCATGACAAAAAGCATTACCTTATTTTACTGCTTGGCACATATACCCCTTGGTCTCTAACCAGTTATTCAGGCAGTACCGATGAGCAAGGCCTTGGTTTAAAACATGAGGAAGGATAATATTAGCTGAAAGCACCAAACTGCGGTTCCCAGGGCTGGCCTTGGAGCATTTGGGATGGGCCTGATTGAAGCTGCCAACCCTCTGTAGCCGCAACATCCTGCCGTCTTCCACTAGAGCCTGTTTGCCCTTCTGGCCAGGGATACATCGGCCACCCACTAGGGCAAGAAGTGGCATGCCTTAAACCTTGGTGGTGAGGATGCTTTCACCTGGTTTTAAATGAGGGACTAAACAGTAAAACAGGCACATTGCCCACCCCACATTTCTTTCAAAGTGCTGGAGGGCAGAGTGCTTGAGGCAGAGGATAATGTGATTGTTGAGAGACACATTGAAATTCAATTTGTTTCTGCTTTTGAGAAAAAAAAACTTACAAGAAAGGTGGGTGCATGCAAATTTTATTATATTATGTGTTTTTCGTATAGTAGTGCTTGTTAAATCCTTGGCCTTGTGCTGCTGTTGAAAGTGAGGATGGCAGTAGGTAACATATTCAATGTCATCCTCCACTTAGATCTTGTACAACAGATGCTACTTAGCCATCTGTCAATGGCTACACCACCATATGCTCTTTGGTACTTCCACAAGACTACCTGAGAACTGTGCAGTCACCCTCACATCTTATGATGGAGGAAAAGTATGAGGGACTTAACTCTAAACTTCCATACAGTCTCCCTAGACGAATTGGCCATATACTGGGGACATTGGGGGACAGGGGCTGCTTGAGCGAGGACAGCCAGGACTGTGGTGTGGACCTATGTGGCCATAAAGGGTCTGTGGTACTGAAAATATTGAGGGAGCTTTCACACAGTTTCAAACTGTGTAACTGGCTGCTGAGGATTTCAAAAAGGCAGAACTGGAGACTTTAGTGGTACAAAAATATGTACAACTTCAAATGGGACCCTGACCACATATAGCTGTAGTTCAAGCTACAAGGGGCTGAACTGAAAAGACCAACCACTGACTGGAGATAAGCTCTCAAAGGGCTGTGAATGCCAGTTGATGGCAGAAAGGAAGTAGGCTGCACTTTGAACCTATGGTGAGGAGGACACCCCAAAGAAAAATGTAGAGTTACAAGAATTTGTAAAAAATGGTTTTGTTTTTCAACAAGGTCAACCACATAATTATTCTCTGAGAGAAACAAACCAAGATGCAGTAAAAACCTGGCGCAATGACATGAACCTTGATGGTTTCGAATTCCAACTCTGACCAAATAACAAATTGTTTGGCTTCACCTTTGATACCAGTCTCTCCTTCAAGTAACACATTCCCAAAAAAACGATGCCAGCCTGGTACCAACTCCCTCTTTTAAAGAAAGTCAAACCGTTTCCTCCAGTGCGTGACTTCAGAACTGCTGTTCAAGCCCCTGTACTCTTGGTGGTAATTCTCTAGTTTATGGCCTCCCAGACTCCATTCAGGCACCCCTTGGGGGCATCCTACAAGCCGCAGCACGTTTCATCCAAGGCCTGAAGAAATATGACCACATCACCCCCACCCTGATGGAACTCAATTGCCTACTCTTGCCAGCGTTACTCCCACCCTGATGGAACTACGTTGGCTATTCTTGCCAGTATTACCCCCATCCTGATGGAACTCAGTTGGCTATTTTTGCCAGCCCCCACCATCTTCAAAACTAGCAGCATAATTTATAAAGCCATCACAACCAGCATCCCCACTTATCTTTCAGACAAGCTCATCATCTATGATGGTTCTCAGAACACCCCAAACCGAACACCATCAGCCTGCAGACTAAGAAGTGTAAAAACAAGACAAAGGTCTTTTCCATCTATGCACCCAGGATATGGAGCTCTGTAGGAAGCTGGCTCTGTATATACTATACCAAAGTGAGGTATAGTGTTCACAGAGTCCAGTGGAACCCCAAAGGTAGGCAGAGGTAAAGTTAGATAGCACCTCACTCTCTATTTGTGGTAGTGTGGTCGAGCATTAAGGCAGTATCAGAGGACAGTGTTAAGCATTTGTTGTACACACTCAGTCAGCAAATGAATTCACACACTCAAAGACTGAACTTCAGACCAATTGTTTTTGTATAAAAATATTCTTTTAGTTATTTTATTTTCTAGAACCAAGCATGCCTGGCACAGGTAAGCAATAAATACTTTACAGTAGTAATGCAATTGAAATACAGTTTGAATGATAATTGTATATGCACTTTAGGTTGATTTACAATATGAATGCAGAGAAATGCAATACTTAGTAAATGCAGTACATAGACTTGAATAGGCTTTTTAGTAAAATAGGTAAGTAACTTTTGAGATTACTAGGCTTACACAGAGTAGTTTACCTAGATACTACTCTGGGACATTTCCTGAAAACATGCAAGTAAAATCGTTTTTGTTAGATTATGCAATTTTAAAGAATTTCTTTAGTTTTGCAGCGTGAATCTTTCTGGATTCACTATGCTGTGCATTATTCCGCGGTCTAGTGGTTGGGCTCCGGAATCGTAGTCTTTTTTCTGTTTTTTTTTTTTTTTTTTTTTCGTGTAGCCCAGGTGGGCGTCGACACCCCACCATTTGGTGTCCTCCCGTGACGTCGGCGTGCTTCCTCCGGAAGCTCCCACCCTAGGGCGCCATCTTCAGATTCTTTTTTCCGCCGTTGGGTCTGGATCGTCGTGAAGAGCTCCAGAGTTGGAAGAGGAGAGAAGAAGTAAGAGAAAAGCAGAAAGAACCGAGAAAAATTGGAGATCTTCATCACAAGACAAAGAAATTACTACCGGGACGACGAAGCTGGTGAGAGGTAGAAAAAACTTCGACGTCCAACGGAGAATGCGCACACAGGGGGCTCCCTGAGCGCGGGAATGGACAAGACACCATTCAAGTTCTGTCGTAACTGCCACCACAAGTTCGCACAGAAAGACCAACATCCAGTGTGCAACCTCTGCCTACCGATCGACCATCGAAGCGACGACTGCAACGGCTGCGCAGCATTCGCCACCAAGACCCTCAGGGTGAGGGACAGACAGAGGAGAGCAAACTACAGCATGCAGGGCCAAAGGCCACCTCCGTCGCTGCGGGACCTGGGCCTCTCCAGTGGGGAAGAGGACAACATCGCCGAGGGACCAGAGGACTGCACGGTCGTAGAGACCGATAACACTTCCAGGAAGGAGGTAAGAGACACGTCGACCCAAAAACCCCGACAGACTCTCGAAAATCCGAGCCAAAGTCCTCGAAAGGAGCACCGGCGTCGAAGCACTCGACGACCGAAGCTGCATCCACGGACAAACAGCCCAGCGGATCCTTCGAAAAGGACTCCCGGTCGGCGAAAGCTCTTGACACACCCAGGTCGTCGAAGCACGGTTCCGAGAAGCCGCACTCGACGCCGAAGGAACAAGAGCAGAAGGCACCTCCGACGTCAACTACGACCTCGAAGAGAACTGCCGAAACTCTGGACGCCGATCAAGCGGCGGAGATGGAGAGGAAGAAGAAAAGGCTCGAGGCCGAAATGGCCAGTATCATCCAAAGGAAGAAGGACTTCGACGACCAGATGAGTAGATACACCATCCCTTCGAAGCCCTCGACGGTCGTCGAAGCGGAAACGCAAGAGGAGTTCGACAGCACCGAGCCGCCGAAAACTCCTGAACCGTCGGAACAACAGGACGAAGAGGTCCTGTACGATTATACGGAGGGTGCTGACGACCAGCAGACGCACTTCGGCTCGACACCCTCGGAGGCTCAAGACCTGGAATGGCAGGATCTCGATGCCGAAGACCCGGAGGAGGCCGTGGAGACGTATCCGTCGAGGCCTTCGCCGCCGGACGACATAGGAGTGTACAACATGGTCGTCAGGAACGCGGCAGCCACCTATAGAGTGGATATGGAGGAGGAAAAGCCTAAAGCCTGTTTTCTCCTGGAAACACTGCTACCAACACAAACTAGGAGCCAATTCCTTCCTATGCTCCCTAGTGTGCTAGACCAAGGCAGGGAAGCTTTCAAGGAGCCATCTACCTGCGGATCTTTCACACCCAGAACTGAGAAAAAATATAAACACTCTTCAAAGGATCCACCATATATCCAGGGATCTGTGCCAGCTGATTCAATAATAACAGCAACAGCCAGGAAGAGGGCCAACGTTCCCACAAACTCTGGTCCGCCCCCAGACAAGGAGATCAAGAGGATAGACCTCACAGGGAGGAAAATTGAAAGGAATGCTGCAATACATTGGTGCATTGCCAACTCCAATGCCCGTATAAATAGGCACGCCTACCAGCACTGGGAAGAAGTTGGGCAGTTGCTCAAACTGCTCCCCACAGAAAACCAGCAGAGAGCGGCACACCTGGTGGAGGAGGGGAAGAACATGGCCAACACCTGCCTAAAGTCGGCCGTAGACGCAGCTGATACATCAAGCAGGCTGATGATGATCGGGGTGACAGAGAGGAGACATGCCTGGCTCAGGATCTCCGGGTTCAAGCCGGAGGTACAAAACAACATCCTGAAGTTGCCCTTCAACGGGGAAAAGCTGTTCGGCACGCCCGTGGACGAGACGCTGACGCAGCTCAAAAAAGATAACGAAACGGCAAGGTCCATGGGAGCAATACAGTTCAGGGGTATGAGAAAGGGCACCCCCTCACGAAGACCAAATGGCAGAGGTGGAAACCAGCCGGGAACATCGCACCAGGCCTTCCAGCAAACATTTCAGGGAAGCAGCCAGGCACAACAGGGTCAGCAGCAACAAGGCTGGCAGAACCAACAGAGGGGCCAGTCCTTTCGAAGCCGACCAAACGGACGAGGCAATACAAGAAGAGGCGGTCAGCAACCCGCCCCCAAGTGACTCGACACTACAACACGTGCCCGCACCCCCAACATCACTAGTGCCGCGGCACAACAAAAGACACGGACAACATTTACAAATTTACCATCATACAACGCCCGTAGGAGGAAGACTAAAACACTTCTCCCAGGAGTGGGAGAAGATAACCGACAAGTGGATACTCAACATCATACAGTTCGGCTACTGCATAGAACTCGTAAAGAGGCCACCAAACAAGAGGCCAACAAACAAAAAACATTCAACAAAAGAGCAGTCACTATTGTGGCAGGAAGCACAAGAACTCCTCCACAAACAGGCTATAAAAAAGGTGCCGTACAGAGAAAAGGGCACAGGAGTGTACTCCAACTACTTCCTCGTACCAAAAGTAGACGAAACGTTAAGGCCCATACTGGACCTACGGTTCCTAAACAAATACATCAAAACTCAAAAGTTCAAGATGACGTCCTTACAAGAGGTCATACCTCAAATAAGGCACGGGGATTTTATGTCCACAATAGACCTCAAGGATGCCTACCTACACATCCCCATAAACCAAAGACACAAGCATCTGCTCAGATTCACCATCAGCATGACGCACTACCAGTTCACAGCCCTAGCCTTCGGCCTCAAATCAGCGCCAAGAGTATTCACCAAATGCCTAGCTGCCGTAGCAGCACATCTGCGAAGACAGGGGATACACGTATACCCCTACCTAGACGACTGGTTGGTAAAAGCGAACTCCTACAACCAATGCAAACTACATACTCAGCAAGTCACACAAACGCTGACAAAACTAGGCTTCTCCATACACAAGGAGAAGTCATCGCTGGAACCAGAACAAGTGAAGATCTTCCTGGGTGCGAAGACCGACACCATTCAGGGGAGGGTGTTCCCCAGCGAGAAAAGGATCCTCGCACTACTGAAGGAGACTCGCCGCTACCTGAAGGGGCAACGTCTGACAGTGAGGATAGTGAGCAAGCTCATGGGCATGATGGCATCCTGCATACATTTAGTCCCCAATATTCGGCTACACATGAGACCATTCCAGGAATGGCTGCAACAGCAATGGTCACAGGCAACAGGGAGTTGGGAAGATCTAGTGGTTGTAACGCACGCAGTGCAGGAAGAGATAGCATGGTGGAACAGGGGCAACATAACCAGGGGAAACCCATTCACACCACCAACTCCAACAGTGACCATCACAACAGACGCATCCCAAATGGGGTGGGGAGCGCACATGAAACTGCTCAAGGTAAGGGGGTTATGGACACAAACAGATGCCGTCAAACACATCAACTACCTAGAACTCAAGACCGTGTTCCTTGCCTTAAAAGCGTTCCAGAAAAAGCTGTACGGCCAAAGGGTGTTAGTACAAACAGACAACACCACAACGATGTTCTACATCAACAAGCAGGGAGGAACACACTCAGTGGCGCTCTCAGATCTAGCGCAACAGATATGGAAATGGGCAAATCCATTACAAATAGACCTCCTGGCAATACATCTGCCAGGGAAGGACAATGTGGAAGCAGACAGACTGAGCAGACAGACGTCAATCTCACACGAGTGGGAGCTCAACCCGCAGGAGACGCAAAAACTATTCAAGAAGTGGGGGACCCCACAACTAGACCTGTTTGCAACACACCAGAATGCAAAATGCCAATACTTCGCATCCAGGCAGCCAGGCCAACAATCCCAAGGAAATGCCCTATGGATGAGCTGGTCAAAGACATTTGCCTATGCTTTTCCACCGATACCGCTGATACACAAAGTGCTCAGCAAGTGCAGAACAAGCAACATGACGCTAATTCTGGTAGCACCACAGTGGGCCAGGCAGTCCTGGTTCTCGCAGATCGTGGAGATGGCACAGGGACCACCACACAAGTTCCCAAGAAGGAAAGACCTGCTCTCGCTACAAAACGGAAGGGTACTCCATCCAGAACCAGAGAGCCTCAGCCTAGCAGCGTGGCTCCTGAGGACTTAGAGTTCGCTCACCTCAAGCTTCCACAAAGAACGCTGGCAGTGCTGCGAGAAGCGAGGAGACCCACCACACGGAAATGCTATGCAGCAAAATGGAAGAGATTCACTGAATGGTGCATCAACAAAAAGCTCCACAGGAGAATCACTAAAGAATCAACTGTGCTAAAATACTTAACACACTTACTAAAAAGTAACCTAAGCTGCACTTCGCTAAGAGTGCACCTGGCAGCAATAGTAGCCTATACAAGAGGAGAAACAGGGAAAAGCTTCTTTACATCTCAAGTAGTAAAAAGATTCCTGGAAGGAGCCAAAAGAATAGCATCGCCAAAGAGGATGCCACCGCCTGCATGGAACCTCAATGTAGTTCTAACACAGCTTATGAAAGCACCGTTCGAACCCATCCACAAGGCATCGCTACATATGCTCACAATAAAGACGGCCTTTCTGGTAGCGATTACCTCGCTACGTAGGGTGAGCGAGTTGCAGGCACTCACACTACAAGAACCCTACATTCAGATTCACAATGACAGGGTGGTAATGAGGACGGACCCACACTTCATGCCAAAGGTGGTGTCCAGGTTCCATATAAACCAAACAATACAAATTCCCAGTTCCTTCCAGAAACCATCCACCAGCGCTGAAAGGGCACTGCACACTCTGGATGCCAGGAGAGCAGTAATGCATTACATCAAAAGGACTAAAGATTGTAGAAAGACAAAGCAGTTCTTTGTGTCCTTCGCAAGCAGTTTCCTGGGCAGACCAGTGACGAAAAATACCATCGCACGATGGATCGCACAAACAATTCAATACTGCCACAAACAGGCAGGCCAAGAGCTACAGGGAGCAGCTCAGGCTCACTCAACCAGGAAAAAGGGAGCAACAATAGCCTTCCTAGCAAACACACCTATCCAAGACATTTGCCTGGCGGCAACATGGGCTTCATTGCACACATTCACTAAGCACTACTGCGTGGATATACAGATGAACAAGGAAGCACAAGTAGGTCAAAAAGTGCTTCAACATATATTCAACAACCAACGCTCATCTTCCACCCAGCCGCCACAAATCTAGCAAACCGCTACAAAATCTATGCACAGCATAGTGAATCCAGAAAGATTCACGCTGCAAAACGAATAGTTTCTTACCTGTCGGTATAGTTTTGCAGCTTGAAGACTTTCTGGATTCACTAGCGAACCCACCCGCCTCCGCCAGAAAGATGAGACAGGAGGAAGATGGGACTAACAAATGGAAAACACCTTCAAAAGGGTAAAAGGATTAACAACACAAGCACAAGACAAAAAAAAAAAAGAATCCGAAGATGGCGCCCTAGGGTGGGAGCTTCCGGAGGAAGCGCGCCGACGTCACAAGAGGACACCAAATGGTGGGGCGTCGACGCCCACCTGGGCTACACAATCCAGAAAGTCTTCAAGCTGCAAAACTATACCGACAGGTAAGAAACTATTCGTTTCTCAAACTCCACACACACAAACTTTTCACAGAAAAACAGTCAATGTTATCCTATGGAGGAAAATAGTGTTACCTGTTTTGAGGTAAGTATTTGGTAGTGGGAGTTGAAGTTCTGGGGGTAGACTCAGGGGGTCCCCTAGGGTTAAGGATGCACTCTAGTTACACCCTCAGCGGCACTAGGGCGGCCGAGTGCAGAGTGCTGAGGCCCAATGTTATCCAATGGGGGATAGGGGGCCTCCGGTTGGTGGCTGCTGGCAAGCAGGCCACTGGGTTGTGGGAACAAAGCTCCTGGACTTTAGCTCAGGGCAAATGGGGAAACAAAGTAGCACCAAAGGTGCACCCTCAGCGACACTAGGGCGGTCGGGTGCAGGCAGGGCCGGCCTTAACACTGATGGCGCCCTGTGCGAAAATGTCTTTTGGCGCCCCCCCAATGACCACCTCTGCCACGGATTCCCTCACTAGTACCCTTTAACAGTGCCCCCTCAAGTCTCCGTAACCACTGTCTCTCGGATTCATTTAGTTTTATAGCACCACTTATACCAGTGTAAGGTGTCAGAGCACTTTACACCACACACACATTGCACAGAGACAATCATATGTGTGTAAATCAGTGTATAGGAAATGTTACATCAGACAGTAGTGCAAGGTGCAGTGTAGTAGTGACATGTCATCGATACTGGTAGGCAATATAGTTTAAGAGTCCTTATTCTGGTAAAGCGCAAATTCAGAATGTAATACATCATTGTTATGGGTTCTCTTTAATAATAAGAATTGTTTTCCAACCAAATGAACCCTTTTGGCAAGATTAGGATAATGAAAGACTGGGCAAAAAAACATAGCTTTAACATATACCTTGCAGTTTGCATGCAGCTCTTTGATGACAGTTAATAGCTCAATGCAGAGACGTTTTAAGGCATGGGTAAAGTGGGCTCTGGCCCAGGGCCCCAGGCTTTTAGGGGGCCCCCTGATAGCGGCAGCTCAGTTCTGCAGAGAGGCTTGCCCTGATGACCTTTAATAATTTTTAGCTTGTTTTAAATACTGTTTTTAGTCAATTTATTTTTTATGTGTGTGATGTGTGAGAGGCTGCTGCAGACAGTTTGCAGAAAATATTGTGTTTACATTTCATGCAACATCCATAAAACAAGTTTCTTTGAGATTAAAACAGGACCTCACATATTAGAAATGGGAGGAAGTCACAGATTTTATTTCACAGAAACTATTTGCAGTAATATTAGTGAGCTGCTGGTGTATCTCAGTATCTTAGATGTAAATGCATTTACAATGTGGACGAGTGCGACTGTGCACTGTCTGTGACCTGGCCAGAGAGGCCGCAAAAGTGCTGCAATTGGTTAATAAATTCAAACCTAATCCAAACAAGGTCCCCCAAAATACGTTTGACCCAGGGCCCCCAAAATCCTGACTCAATGTTCTATATTAGAATTTTGACTTATAAACGACAAGTAACAAAAGGAGCTCTCTTACAAAAGCAGTAACCCACTGACCTATTTACATTATATGCACTTTATTATCTGCATGGTACGTGTTCTTAGCAGCAGGCAATTTAACCCTCTGCGCTACCTTAGGACGAGTCAGACAAACCTCCGGTCTCTTTCCAGGAAGACGATTAATCACCGGAGTTCCCTTGACAATTTAATTGATGCCTGAAAATTGCTGAAGGCCAGGAGGCGGCAGCAGGTGCTTTTAAAATGATAATATACTTGGGAAAATTACGCTCCCACCCCAAGTCAGCGCCCGGTGCGGTGGCACCGATCGCACCGCCCTAGAGCCGACCCTGGGTGCAGGGTGCTGTTTCGACGTCAGGCGCCCTGTTTTCAATGAGGAACCTCCGGTTTGCAAAGGCACTGCAGGCTCGGGGACGAAGGTCTTCTGGGTGCGACCACCACTTCGAGAGGTAAGTTGGGAAGTTAGGGGTTGGTTAGGCACCGTCGGTTTGGGCACACAAGGCCGTGGAGCGTCTGGTGCAGGGGTGCCTTTTGGGGTCGGATCTTCTTACCAGCTCCTGGTCGCGGTTAGGGGGGCCTTCTGGATTTTGGCTGGAGGCTTGAGGCAGGTCAGGGGTCGCCGGATCTCGGGTCAGGATCGCCGGGGGGACCTCCTCGGGGTGTTTGCCCACTCGAGCTCGGCCCGTGGACGGCGGGTGCAGAGTGGGGCGGATCCGCGGTGTCCGGCCGTAGCCAGAGGTTGCAGATGAACAAATCCGGCGTTCACGGGAGACAAAGTCTTTGTGCTTGAAGGCAGGCAGGTCCTCCGGGGTTTTCGAGGTTGCTGGCTGCAGGACACACCGGGATTTCGCAGGAGCAGGTTCGAGGTGGAGACAGGCCGGTAGGGCTGGGGCCAAGTCAGTGGGCGTCTTCCTCTTGTTAGCTTCGGCACGGCTGTTCGGTCCTTCTTCTTTTCTTGTTGCAGGTTCTTGTCTGAGGAAGCAAGGTTCAGGGGTACCCCTAAATACTAGATTTAGGGGCATTACAGGTAGGTAAAAGGCAGGGACCAATGGGTCCCTTCCCTGGGGTGGGTACACCCCCTATTATGTCACCCTCCAGTGGGAGGGGGGCATGAGCCTGTCCCTGGTTGGCTGAGCCCCCCCCATCTTCAAGATGGCGTGGACTGAGAGTTGTGCTTCACCTCGCCTCCCCCACCTGAGGGGTGGAGTGCCCACCTCTCTTCCTCACTTGTTTTTCCCGCCGGTTCTCCCGCCCAAAGTGGGGGTCAGAACCAGTGGGGACCAGTTGCTGAGAGCAGCAAGTGGCCTGGGGAAGCTCACAAAGGCGGCAAGCCTTTGAAGCTTCCACTTCGTGAACCCTGCCCATCCTGGGGAAGGAGGCTTGGCACCTCGTCCCAGGATATGCATTGTTTCAGGCCCCAGAGAGCAGCAGGCTCTCGACCCAGGGGCCAGAAACATGTCTGGTGGTGGCAGCTGAAAGCAGCCACTCAGCCTGGACACTAGAGGTGGGTTAGTTTTCAGGGGGCATCTCTAAGATGCCCTCTGTGTGCATTTTTCATTAAATCCCACACTGGCATCAGTGTGGGTTTAATGTGCTGAGAAGTTTGATACCAAACTTCTCAGTTTTCAGTGTAGCCATTATGGTGCTGTGGAGTTCGTAATGACAAACTCCCAGCACCATATACTCTTAATGGCAGCACTGCACTTAAAATGTCTAAGAATGGACTTAGACACTGTAGGGGTTACAGGACTCATGCACCTGTACCCTCACCACTGGTATACTGCACCCAGCTAGAGGGGTGACTGATTCTATGCCATGGCAGTGGGTTGTAGGCAGGGCACACAGGGATGTGTGCCATGTCGACTCTTCACTTTGTTCTGCACCAAAACACGCAGCCTGCAAAGGCAGTGTGTGTGTGTGTGTGTAAGGGTACAGGACCTCTAAGGGTGGCACAATAAGTGCTGCAGCCCTTAGAGACCTTCTCTGGTCACAGTGCCCTGGGTACCTGTGGTACCATTTACCAGGGGCTGACCTGTGGCCAGAGATGCCAATTGGGTTTAGGCTTCAATGCAGTTTTAGGGAAAGAACATAGGCCCTGGGTACCCGATTAGCAGGAGCCCAGGGCACACTCAGTCAAAGCACATCAGCAATTCAGCAAAAAGTGGGGGCAACCATGCAGAAAGAAGGCACTTTCTCACAAGCACCATATACATCAAGACCGCCCAACATTGCTCCAATTTAGGAAAGAGTTGATGATACACCTCTTTAACACTACATCGCAATGCAGTAACCATCAACAGCTCGCCTCCCCCTCCTATTACTCACCAACTTTAACTTGCCTTTGACCATGTACAGCGCTTTGCTGCTTTTTATTTAGATTTGCAGTATATAAGTACCATATACATACATCTGAGAGACACATGTCTCAATTAGGTTGATGTCCTGGCTAGTCCAGAACGAATGAGACCAAAGTAAGCTGAAACGAAAATATTAAAAGAAATTATGCCAGAATAAAAAAAATAATTAAAGATAAATATTGACAGTTAATATGGCTTCTAACAATTTAGGCACGTAGATGCACACCTTTTTCTTGGTGTCAGTAGAAGCCTGTACAGGTGTGATATTGAGCTTTGGCATCTCGCTGTGCTGTGTGGACTATCCCTCCTGGCATTAGTGATTGCCCAGCAGCCTGTGTGATGTCCGTGCTTTAGGGTGTTGTCATTGCTGTCTGTCCTCAATTGTGTAGTTTACACATCCTAGTATTTAGTTGCTTGGCAGTTCATGTGCAGCGTCTGCAGGAAGTGTCGCCGCGATACTCTTCGTCCAGTCTCCTGCCAAAGGGCATGTTACACATTGCTGTGACGCCCAAAAGTTGGCTCGTGTGCCAGGCTCAACACTTGTCCCATGGGATGCATATGCCTTAAGCAGTTACATACCAGCAATTGCACTGTGTGCCTTTAGGTGTAATGGGGAAATAAGCAGACGTGTTACAGATTGGTAATCTTAGGGCGATGGCACACAGATAATTCCCTCATGAACTTGACTGGTGATTGCATCTCTCCCTATTATAATCTGAAACAACTTGACATTTATCTGGACCTCGCCTCTCATCCAGCAGGTGCATGGAGTCCCTACATTCTTGCAGTTTTAGTGTCTCCAAGCCTTGTAAGGTGTGTTCTGGTGACAGGATTTATTCCATGCCAGCAGATGAAGCTACCGTTACATTCCTGTCTGACAGGTCTCTCAGTTGTCTCCCACATCTCATGACCCCAAGAACTTTGCAGAGACTTGTGTGTCCTCAAACTTTGTTGGCCGGTGTTTGCTTTCTAGTGCCATAGCCTTGATGTGCAGCGTTGTCAGAGGCACTCACAATTATCGCCAGTCTAATAAAACCAATTAAGTAGTTTCATTAAGAATACACTTCTTAGCTCACACAGCGCCTAGGTCAGCTACTAACTCCATATACATTCTAGGAGTCACATTAGAATGCCTTGGGTTACATTCCACCTTTACAGATACCCTACACTACTTTTTACGACACCCATGTATTACATTTGATGGAGTAAATCATGCCTTGCATGCCCATGTCCTTTCCATCTGACTCTGTCACTTCTGTCCATGTCTGCACCCTCAAGAGCCAGTCTCAAGGTTTATGTTCTTCACTGCTGTCTTCTAGGCACTGGACCTGCTGCAGGAGCACCGTCCGAGCTCCATCACTCGCCGGGCAGCTGGCTTTCCTATGCTCATCTTGGGGATAGTGTCTGCGGAGGATGTTGCTGCATCTCGCCCTCTTTTGGCGCAATGCATTCAGACATCAATAGCGCTGGCCAGCAGACCCCTTCCTACAGACTGGGATGAGACCGTGGACCTCCCTCAGGTGAGGCGGCTGTGTGTGTGTCCATCTCTTTCATTCATTCATTTATTCATTCATGGCAGTGTTCAGAGGTGATGGCACAACTGCTTATGGGACTGCGGAAAAACTCCTTTTTAAACCCAAGTTGATAGTTCATTTGGGAGTTTTCACCTTAGTTTTAACAATATATACTGTGCCTTCTAGAAATTTCAGATGCCCAATTAAACTGGGCAAACTACTATTACAGTAGCTGGTCTTGTTAAAATGTCTTTGAGAAACATGGGATCTTCATTAATGTTTACATACAGTGATTATCTTTACTAGCAAGAAACAATCTCTAATTAAACCAAAATCAGTCTTTATAGAGAGGCCACAACACATCTTTCTATCTTTCATGTTTTAATACAAATATGTGTAATAGCAGAAACCCACTAGAAAATTAAAAATGGGTTCAAATTGTATCAGTGAATGCACATGTATGTACTACTTGAATTATGCCAGTCATATGTCCCAGAATTAATCATGGGTTTCTTTGTGGGTCCTAACAAGTCAGAAATGTACCTTTTGTGATTCGAGGCCCTGAGTAAGATGAAGGAGGGTGTCTTGTGTTGGGGGTTAGGAGTAATAGCAGCAAATTGTTGTTAGAGTGGACCTGTCCCCTTGGGTTCACGAAGACAGTCGCCTTCTGAAAGGCTCTCGGTGAAAGCTGGTGATAAATCTGTGCTTGTGTTTCCCATCTGATCTCTTCCATCAGTGTTACCCAAGGTTACTTCAGAACCTGCCTGAGTAACTTCTTCATAGATTAGCACTACACCAGCGGGTGGTACTGAACCTCTCTGGGCCCATTCCCCTGAGGTCTGTGCTGTCTGTGATTCAGGGGTGCCTCTGAACCTCTCTGGGTTCATTCCCCGGGGTCTGTGCTGTCCCTGTGATTCAGGGGCGCCTCTGACCCTCACTGGGTCTAGTCCCAGGGGTCTGTGTTGTACTTGTGATTCAGGGGCGCCTCTGTACCCCCTGGGTCCGTCCCCTGGGGTCTGTGCTGTCCTTGTGATTCAGGGGGTGCCTCTGAACCTCACTGAGTCTGTTCCCCGGGGTCTGTGCTGTACTTGTGATTCAGGGGTGCCTCTGAACCTCACTGAGTCTGTTCCCCGGGGTCTGTGCTGTACTTGTGATTCAGGGGTGCCTCTGAACCTCACTGAGTCTGTTCCCCGGGGTCTGTGCTGTACTTGTGATTCAGGGGTGCCTCTGAACCTCACTGAGTCTGTTCCCTGGGGTCTGTGCTGTACTTGTGATTCAGGGGGTGCCTCTGAACCTCACTGAGTCTGTTTCCCGGGGTCTGTGCTGTACTTGTGATTCAGGGGGTGCCTCTGAACCTCACTGGGTCCGTTCTCTCAAGGTCTGTGCTGTACTTGTGATTCAGGGGTGCCTCTGAATCTCACTGGGTCGGTTCCCTCAGGGGTCCATGCTGTACGTGTGATTCAGGGGCGCCTCTGAACCTCACTGGGTTCGTTCCCTCAAGGTCTGTGCTGTACTTGTAATTCAGGGGCGCCTCTGAACCTCACTGGGTCCGTTCTATCTGGGGCCGTGCTGTACGTGTGGTTCAGGGGCTATTCTGAACCTCAGTGGGTCCGTTCCTTAGGGGTCTGTGCTGTACTTGTGATTCAGGGGCACCTCTGAACCTCGCTGGGTTCATTCCCAGGGGTCTGTGCTGTCCTTGTGATTCAGGGGTGCCTCTGAACCTCACCGGGTCCGTTCCCCGGGGTCTGTGCTGTACTTGGGATTACGGGTGCCTCTGAACCTCACTGAGTCCGTTCCCTCGGGGTCCGTGCTGTACTTGTGATTCAAGGGGGCCTCTGACCCTCTCTGGGTGCGTCCGCTTGGGTTATGTGCTGTACCTGTGATTCAGGGGCATCTCTGAACCTCACTTAGTCCGTTCCCTGAGGTTTGTGCTGCCCCTGTGATTCAAGGGTACCTCTGAACCTCACTGGGTCTGTTCCTTAGGGGTCTGTGCTGTCCTTGTGATTCAGGGGCGCCTCTGAACCTCTCTGGGTCCGTTCCCCGGGATCTGTGCTGTACTTGTGATTCACAGGTGCCTCTGAACCTCAGTGAGTCTGTTCCCTCGGTGTCCCTGCTGTACTTGTGATTCAGGGGCTAATCTGAACCTCACTGAGTCTGTTACCCTGGGGTCTGTGCTGTCCTTGTGATTCAGGGGTGCCTCTGACCCTCACTGTACCCGTTCCCTGGGGTCTGTGCTGTCCTTGTGATTCAAGGGGGCACCTCTGAACCTCACTGGGTTCATTCCCAGGGGCCAGTGCTGTCCTTGTGATACAGGGGCACCTCTGAACCTCACTGAGTCTGTTCCTTAGGGGTTTGTGCTGTCCTTGTGATTCAAGGGCGCCTCTGACCCTCACTGGGCCCGTTCCCTCTGGGTCTGTGCTGTCCTTGTGATTCAGGGGCACCTCTGAACCTCGCTGGGTTCATTCCCAGGGGTCTGTGCTGTCCTTGTGATTCAGGGGCGCCTCTGAACCTCACCGGGTCCGGGTCCGTTCCCCGGGGTCTGTGCTGTACTTGGGATTCAGGGGCACCTCTGAACCTCGCTGGGTCCTTTCCTTAGGGGTCTGTGCTGTCCTTGTGATTTAGGGGCGCCTCTGAACCTCACCGGGTCCGTTCCCCGGGGTCTGTGCTGTACTTGGGATTCACGGGTGCCTCTGAACCTCACTTAGTCCGTTCCCTGAGGTCTGTGCTGCCCCTGTGATTCAGGGGCGCCTCTGAACCTCACAGGGGCCGTTCCTTGGGGGTCTGTGCTGTACTTGTGATTCAAGGGGGCCTCTGAACCTCACTGGGTCTGTTCCCTGTGGGTCTGTGTTGTCTTTGTGATTCAAGGGGGACTCTGACCCTCACTGGGTCTGTTCCCTGGGGTCTGTGCTGTCCTTGTGATTCAGGGCACCTCTGAACCTCACTGGGTCTGTTCCTTAGGGGTCTGTGCTGTCCTTGTGATTCAGGGACGCCTCTGAACCTCACTGGGTCTGTTCCTTAGGGGTCTGTGCTGTCCTTGTGATTCAGGGGCGCCTCTGAACCTCACTGGGTCTGTTCCTTAGGGGTCTGTGCTGTACTTGTGATTCAGGGGCACCTCTGAACCTCGCTGTGTCCGTTCCCCTTGGGTCTGTGCTGTCCTTGTGATTCAAGGGCACCTCTGAACTTTGCTGGGTCTGTGCTGTCCTTGTGAATCAGGGGCACCTCTGAACCTCGCTGGGTCCGTTCTCTCTGGGTCTGTGCTGTACGTGTGGTTCAGGGGCTATTCTGAACCTCAGTGGGTCCGTTCCTTCGGGGTCCGTGCTCTACGTGTGATTCGGGGGCTATTCTGAACCTCAGTGGGTCCGTTCCTTAGGGGTCTGTGCTGTACTTGTGATTCAAAGGTGACTCTGACCTCACTAGGTCCGTTCCCAGGGGGTCTGTGCTGTACTTGTGATTCAGGGGCACCTCTGAACCTCGCTTGGTTCATTCCCAGGGGTCTGTGCTGTCCTTGTGATTCAGGGGCGCCTCTGAACCTCACCGGGTCCGTTCCCCTGGGTCTGTGCTGTACTTGGGATTCACGGGTGCCTCTGAACCTCACTTAGTCCGTTCCCTGAGGTCTGTGCTGCCCCTGTGATTCAGGGGCGCCTCTGAACCTCACTGGATCCGTTCCTTAGGGGTCTGTGCTGTACTTGTGATTCAAGGGGGCCTCTGAACCTCACTGGGTCTGTTCCCTGTGGGTCTGTGCTGTCTTTGTGATTCAAGGGGGCCTCTGACCCTCACTGGGCCCGTTCCCTGGGGGTCTGTGCTGTACTTGTGATTCAAGGGGGCCTCTGACCCTCAGTGGGCCCGTTCCCTGGGGGTCTGTGCTGTACATGTGATTCAGGGGCGCCTCTGAACCTAACTGGGACCGTTCCCCGGGGTCTGTGCTGTCCTTGTGATTCAGGGGCGCCTCTGAACCTCACTGGGTCTGTTCCCTGAGGTCTGTGCTGTACTTGTGATTCAGGGACGTCTCTGAACCTTACTGGGTCTGTTCCCTGGGGGTCTGTGCTGTCCTTGTGATTCAGGGGCGCCTCCGGACCTCGCTGTGTCCGTTCCCCGGAGTCTGCGCTGTACTTGTGATTCAAGGACGCCTCTGAACCTCACTGAGTCTGTTCCCCAGGGTCTGTGCTGTACTTGTGATTCAAGGACGCCTCTGAACCTCACTGGGTCTGTTCCCCGGGGTATGTGCTGCACTTGTGATTCAGGGGTGCCTCTGAACCTCGCTGGGTCTGTGCTGTCCTTGTGAAACAGGGGCACCTCTGAACCTCGCTGGGTCTGTGCTGCCCATGTGATACAGGGGCGTCTCTGAACCTCACTGGGTCCGTTCCCTAGGGGTCGGTGCTGTGTTTGTGATTCAGGGGCGCCTCTGAACCTCACAGGGGCCGTTCCTTGGGGGTCTGTGCTGTACTTGTGATTCAAGGGGGCCTCTGAACCTCACTGGGTCTGTTCCCTGTGGGTCTGTGTTGTCTTTGTGATTCAAGGGTGCCTCCGACCCTCACTGGGTCCGTTCCCCTGGGTCTGTGCTGTCCTTGTGATTCAAGGGGTGCCTCTGAACCTCACTGGGTCCTTTCCTTAGGGGTCTGTGCTGTCCCTGTGATTCAGGGGCGCCTCTGAACCTCACTGGGTCCATTCCCTAGGGGTCTGTGCTGTCCCTGTGATTCAGGGGCGCCTCTGAACCTCACTGGGTCCGTTCCCCGGGGTCTGTGCTGTACTTGCGATTCAGGGGCGCCTCTGAACCTCACTGGGTCCGTTCCCCGGGGTCTGTGCTGTACTTGCAATTCAGGGGCGCCTCTGAACCTCACTGGGTCCGTTCCCCGGGGTCTGTGCTGTACTTGCGATTCAGGGGCGCCTCTGAACCTCACTGGGTCTGTTCCCCTGGGTCTGTGCTGTACTTGGGATTCACGGGCGCCTCTGAACCTCACTGGGTCCATTCCCTAGGGGTCTGCGCTGTGTTTGTGATTCAGGGTTGGCTCTGAACCTCACCGGGTCCGTTCCCCGGGGTCTGTGCTGTACTTGGGATTCACGGGTGCCTCTGAACCTCACTTAGTCCGTTCCCTGAGGTCTGTGCTGCCCCTGTGATTCAGGGGCGCCTCTGAACCTCACTGGGTCCGTTCCTTAGGGGTCTGTGCTGTACTTGTAATTCAAGGGGGCCTCTGAACCTCACTGGGTCTGTTCCCTGTGGGTCTGTGTTGTCTTTGTGATTCAAGGGGGACTCTGACCCTCACGGGGCCCGTTCCCTGGGGGTCTGTGCTGTACATGTGATTCAGGGGCGCCTCTGAACCTCACTGGGACCGTTCCCCGGGGTCTGTGCTGTCCTTGTGATTCAGGGGCGCCTCTGAACCTCACTGGGTCTGTTCCCTGGGGGTCTGTGCTGTCCTTGTGATACAGGGGCGCCTCTGAACCTCACTGGGCCCATTCCCCTGGGGTCTGTGCTGTCCTTGTGATTCAGGGCGCCTCTGAACCTCACTGGGTCTGTTCCTTAGGGGTCTGTGCTGTCCTTGTGATTCAGGGGCGCCTCTGAACCTCACTGGGTCTGTTCCTTAGGGGTCTGTGCTGTCCTTGTGATTCAGGGGCGCCTCTGAACCTCACCGGTTCCGTTCCCCTGGGTCTGTGCTGTACTTGGGATTCACGGGTGCCTCTGAACCTCACTTAGTCCGTTCCCTGAGGTCTGTGCCGCCCCTGTGATTCAGGGGCGCCTCTGAACCTCACTGGGTCCGTTCCTTAGGGGTCTGTGCTGTACTTGTGATTCAAGGGGGCCTCTGAACCTCACTGGGTCTGTTCCCTGTGGGTCTGTGTTGTCTTTGTGATTCAAGGGGGCCTCTGACCCTCACTGGGCCCGTTCCCTGGGGGTCTGTGCTGTACATGTGATTCAGGGGCGCCTCTGAACCTCACTGGGACCGTGCCCCGGGGTCTGTGCTGTCCTTGTGATTCAGGGGCGCCTCTGAACCTCACTGGGTCTGTTCCCTGAGGTCTGTGCTGTCCTTGTGATTCAGGGGCGCCTCCGGACCTCGCTGTGTCCGTTCCCCGGAGTCTGCGCTGTACTTGTGAATCAAGGACGCCTCTGAACCTCACTGAGTCTGTTCCCCAGGGTCTGTGCTGCACTTGTGATTCAGGGGTGCCTCTGAACCTCACTGGGTCCATTCCCTAGGGGTCTGCGCTGTGTTTGTGATTCAGGGTTGGCTCTGAACCTCACCGGGTCCGTTCCCCGGGGTCTGTGCTGTACTTGGGATTCACGGGTGCCTCTGAACCTCACTTAGTCCGTTCCCTGAGGTCTGTGCTGCCCCTGTGATTCAGGGGCGCCTCTGAACCTCACTGGGTCTGTTCCTTAGGGGTCTGTGCTGTACTTGTGATTCAAGGGGGCCTCTGAACCTCACTGGGTCTGTTCCCTGTGGGTCTGTGTTGTCTTTGTGATTCAAGGGGGACTCTGACTTTCACGGGGCCCGTTCCCTGGGGGTCTGTGCTGTACATGTGATTCAGGGGCGCCTCTGAACCTCACTGGGACCGTTCCCCGGGGTCTGTGCTGTCCTTGTGATTCAGGGGCGCCTCTGAACCTCACTGTGTCTGTTCCCTGGGGGTCTGTGCTGTCCTTGTGATTCAGGGCGCCTCTGAACCTCACTGGGTCTGTTCCTTAGGGGTCTGTGCTGTCCTTGTGATTCAGGGACGCCTCTGAACTTCACTGGGTCTGTTCCTTAGGGATCTGTGCTGTCCTTGTGATTCAGGGGCGCCTCTGAACCTCACTGGGTCTGTTCCTTAAGGGTCTGTGCTGTCCTTGTGATTCAGGGGCGCCTCTGAACCTCACTGGGTCTGTTCCTTAGGGGTCTGTGCTGTCCTTGTGAATCAGGGGCGCCTCTGAACCTCACTGGACCCGTTCCCAGGGGGTCTGTGCTGTACTTGTGATTCAGGGGCACCTCTGAACCTCGCTGTGTCCGTTCCCCTTGGGTCTGTGCTGTCCTTGTGATTCAAGGGCACCTCTGAACTTCGCTGGGTCTGTGCTGTCCTTGTGAATCAGGGGCACCTCTGAACCTCGCTGGGTCCGTTCTCTCTGGGTCTGTGCTGTACGTGTGGTTCAGGGGCTATTCTGAACCTCAGTGGGTCCGTTCCTTCGGGGTCCGTGCTCTACGTGTGATTCGGGGGCTATTCTGAACCTCAGTGGGTCCGTTCCTTAGGGGTCTGTGCTGTACTTGTGATTCAAAGGTGACTCTGACCTCACTAGGTCCGTTCCCAGGGGGTCTGTGCTGTACTTGTGATTCAGGGGCACCTCTGAACCTCGCTGGGTTCATTCCCAGGGGTCTGTGCTGTCCTTGTGATTCAGGGGCGCCTCTGAACCTCACCGGGTCCGTTCCCCTGGGTCTGTGCTGTACTTGGGAATCACGGGTGCCTCTGAACCTCACTTAGTCCGTTCCCTGAGGTCTGTGCCGCCCCTGTGATTCAGGGGCGCCTCTGAACCTCACTGGGTCCGTTCCTTAGGGGTCTGTGCTGTACTTGTGATTCAAGGGGGCCTCTGAACCTCACTGGGTCTGTTCCCTGTGGGTCTGTGTTGTCTTTGTGATTCAAGGGGGCCTCTGACCCTCACTGGGCCCGTTCCCTGGGGGTCTGTGCTGTACTTGTGATTCAAGGGGGCCTCTGACCCTCACTGGGCCCGTTCCCTGGGGGTCTGTGCTGTACATGTGATTCAGGGGCGCCTCTGAACCTCACTGGGACCGTTCCCCGGGGTCTGTGCTGTCCTTGTGATTCAGGGGTGCCTCTGAACCTCACTGGGTCTGTTCCCTGAGGTCTGTGCTGTCCTTGTGATTCAGGGGCGCCTCCGGACCTCGCTGTGTCCGTTCCCCGGAGTCTGCGCTGTACTTGTGATTCAAGGACGCCTCTGAACCTCACTGAATCTGTTCCCCAGGGTCTGTGCTGTACTTGTGATTCAAGGACGCCTCTGAACCTCACTGGGTCTGTTCCCCGGGGTCTGTGCTGCACTTGTGATTCAGGGGTGCCTCTGAACCTCGCTGGGTCTGTGCTGTCCTTGTGAAACAGGGGCACCTCTGAACCTCGCTGGGTCTGTGCTGCCCATGTGATTAAGGGGCACCTCTGAACCTTGCTGGGTCTGTGCTGTCCTTGTGATACAGGGGCGCCTCTGAACCTTACTGGGTCCGTTCCCTAGGGGTCGGTGCTGTGTTTGTGATTCAGGGGCGCCTCTGAACCTCACTGGGTCCGTTCCCTAGGGGTCCGTGCTGTGTTTGTGATTCAGGGGCGCCTCTGAACCTCACTGGGTCCGTTCCCTAGGGGTCCGTGCTGTGTTTGTGATTCAGGGGCGCCTCTGAGCCTCACTGGGTCCGTTCCCTGGGGTCTGTGCTGTCCCTGTGATTCAGGGGCGCCTCTGAACCTCACCGGGTCCGTTCCCTGGGGTCTGTGCTGTCCCTGTGATTCAGGGGCGCCTCTGAACCTCGCTGGGTCCTTTCCTTAGGGGTCTGTGCTGTCCCTGTGATTCAGGGGCGCCTCTGAACCTCGCTGGGTCCGTTCCCCTGGGTCTGTGCTGTCCCTGTGATTCAGGGGCGCCTCTGAACCTCACTGGGTCCATTCCCTAGGGGTCTGTGCAGTCCCTGTGATTCAGGGGCGCCTCTGAACCTCACTGGGTCCGTTCCCCGGGGTCTGTGCTGTACTTGCGATTCAGGGGCGCCTCTGAACCTCACTGGGTCCGTTCCCCGGGGTCTGTGCTGTACTTGCGATTCAGGGGCGCCTCTGAACCTCACTGGGTCCGTTCCCCTGGGTCTGTGCTGTACTTGGGATTCACGGGCGCCTCTGAACCTCACTGGGTCCATTCCCTAGGGGTCTGCGCTGTGTTTGTGATTCAGGGTTGGCTCTGAAGCTCACTGGGTCCGTTCCCCGGGGTCTGAACCTCGCTGGGTCTGTGCTGTCCTTGTGATTCAGGGGTGCATCTGTAGCAGAACAGGTTCCTCCCTCTTTAGTGTCCTGCTTTGCACGTCACGCCGTGGTCCATCTGATCTTTATCCCATTCTGTACCCACAGGTCTCCGCTGTGCATGTCCTCCAGACCCTGGTCCGCAGTTCCAGTTTGGCGATGGCTCTGCTGCCTTTCGTGACACCCATGGTGGTCCTGTCCCTGAAAGCCCTGGTGTCTCCCTGCTGGGCCATGCGCAATGCAGCTGTGCAGCTCTTCAGTGAGTACTGCACTTTTTGGCATGGAGGTAGTTTCAAGCTCAGGTTTCCATTTCTTTTTTCCTTCCAATCATTTTTATTGAATTTTAATATAGCAAATCAAAGATACTCAGATTGATTTAATTAACGTTGCTCATTACATAATAGCATACAGCCCACTGACCGCCATCCTATACTAGGTAGAGGACAGCATTGCCATAATAAGTGAGCACATTTATATCAAAGCTAGACATACAAAAAATGCTGATTACCTGATTTACCCTCTCGGTGCTGGTGCATAGAAGCCTGTTGTCGTCATATTAAGCTCTAAAGTTAATTTCAATGATGAGAACATTATGCTGATTCTTTTCTTGCTTCTCACTATAACCTGCAGTCTTCTGCTTGGCCTCTGAGTGTCGCTGTTGCATCTCCTTTGTGTGAGAGTCGAGTTTTTTTGATGTTTAGGATTAGTCCAGATAATGCATGTAATATATTATTGTTTTTCGGAATGCATCAATGGATGGCCATGGATAACAAAATATCTAAAAACCTATGACTGAAATCAGACTGATCCTCTACTTAGCCATTTTAAATCCTTGATAAGTCATAAATACTGGTTTCAATGAATCAGTTGAAACCCCGTAAAACTTGTATTTTGTCATTTGTATGCTTCTTCATGCAAAGGTTTTAATTAATTATACATGAATAAACATTGATTGGTAGTAAATAGACCATTAAAAGGGAACCCTAGGGCTCATGTCGCTTGGGGTAAAGCAGCTATGGCAGGGTTCCAGAGGAATGCCCCACTGAACGAGATATGCAAAGCCTCTACTTGGACTTCCCTACATATCTTTCCTAAATATTACTGTTTAGACTCAGACACCTTTGTCAGTCAAGCTCCTTCCAAGAACCTCTTTGGTCAGAATGATCAGATGTACACACCTTTATTGTTGTGTTCTGGTACTATTATCTCCTGATATCGCTTGCTACTCTAGTCTAGCATCTATACCTATCAATGAAATATCAAGGAAAAGTTGCTTACTTGTGTTCTAAATTCTGCGTTGTAGGCATCTTCATTGAAGTCGTAAATAACCGCCCCACTTGCCCAGTTTTTGAATAGTTGAACTCACTGTAGTAAACATCTCTGCTTAGCCTTTTAAAAAGAACTGGCAATGCAATTTATGCAGGGATAGGGAAGTGGCTGGCTCCTTAAAGGAACTATTTATATTTTTATTTATACTGCTGCCTATTTGGCTGTATTTTACTTTATTTTGTTCAGATTTTCATGGGGTTTCATTAGCAACAGCACTAGGCATTTTCCTGCAGTTTGACTCCATAATAATTTTCACTTCCTTGGACTTCAAACAGTTCAGGAAATTGAGGGAAATGTCGCCTCAGAAAGGCTGATGTGGCTGTCTGCAATACATAATGCCAGATGTACCGGGACTCCCACCACTTGGCAATCATTCTAACATTTATGACTTTGATGAATATGTCTGTGATGCAGAACTTGGAATACAAGTAACTTTTGTTTCCTGGCTTGTTGTGGGGTTGTCTGAGTGATACCAAACCTTTGGGGCAAGTTGAAGGGTAGTGTGACCAACTTACTTTCTCCATTTTAAGGGTCACAGTTTTGGCTCTGTTGATGCAGATAAAGTCTGCCTTAATCTCATGGAGTGCATGGTCTAAGCATGAGGTGATGATGCTGGTAGGATGGCCAGGTCGCTTCTCTAGCCAGAATTGTATTTGTGTGTCCTCTGCATTTCTTTGGAAGTTCGCCTGATATTGTTCAAGTAGCTGGGCTAGGATGAATGTGTAAGTATCAGGAGAGAGATGATGCCAGTGAACGCTACAGGACACTGCGTGCGTGGATGGCTCAACTGACCAATCTTGACTATCATTGCACTTAAATAGCATGTCGCTGCTCCTAGCCCGACCAGAAGCACTCTTACTGCTCCCTGAGATGCATGCAGGTTCATACATCTATGGCCATGAAGGATGCTGGCAGGTGCAGTGTCTAGAGAGGTACCCCAGTGGTACTACTGAGGGGTACGAAGCAGGAGGTATCTGTTCTGATGCTGAACGGCTGCGCAGAGGTGAGAGTGATAGAAGTGTTGTGGTAAGGAGGCTTCCGATGTGTGTGTGTGTGTGTGTATACTGGATTCCATGTGGTTGTTGCAACTGATATACATTAGTTACACCGTGGTCGGGCCTTTAGGATTCTGTTACTTCTTTTTTTTTTTTGTGGCTATTTCTTTATTAGGTTTTCATCAATATACATCAGGTACGAATACAATTTTGCTAGCTATAGCAACATAGCACAGCAACTCAACTTATTATTTCAAGTTACAACAGTACCAATGTCTAGCACAGTTACAATGCAGTTTGTAGCATCTCTTTATATATTCACTGGTGTTCTCAACCTAGGGTGGGAATTACTCCCATTCTCCTGCATTCCAAGATATATCCGTTTAGTGACATAAACCAAATAATAAAAAGTAAATATTGGGGGTAAACGATAGGAGCTAGATCGCTACTATGCTACAACACATGTATTATACCACCGTCATTGTACCACAAACCCCGTCACAAACCATTGCTAGGGGTTCATGTGTGGGGGGGACCCTAAACATCTGTTGCTTTCATATTAATTCCCGGAGGGGTGTCGATGGTGCAGTCGGATGGCGGAAGGGGATAGAACCACTTATAGGAGGGGTATCCTATTTCCAGCCTTGGGCCTTTCATGTCGAGTGCTTTACCCAGTTGTGCCTGTGTAGCGTTCTGTTGGGGCATCGTATACTGCAATTGGGATACCACCCAATTTAGCCTCTGTGGCAGTAAGATATGTCCTCCAGTCGGGAGTGTTAGTTATATTCGAGCAACCCGGGATTAAATTCCGCAAGATCGCTAGTTCAGCTATAAGGGCCCTAGGCAAATCTTGAAGCCAAAAAGGGATGGGGAGGCTGATGTGCCTTCCAACACATAGCTAGTCTGCGCTTAGCGACCACCAGAGCTAAGTCTAAAAATGTATTCAGTGATTTACGTTTTGATGAACGCTTAGTCATCCCTAATAAAAAATGTTGTCCATTTATTGGTACTAGCGTGCCTGTGGCCTCTTTCAATATTTCAGCTATTTCTGTCCAGTACTCAACTATTTTCGGACATGACCATACCATATGCATGAATGTGGCCATTGGGGCAGTGCATCGCGGGCAGATATCTGCCGCTCCTGGGTAGATCTTGACTATTCTGTGGGGGGTTAAGTATGATGTAGACAGTTAAACTGGGTGTATTTAAGCCTTGCATTTATTGAGATTACTTTTGGAACCCCTAGACATTGTTCCCACTGCTTGTCATCAGTGTGGTTGGGAGCTCCTCATCTCAGTAGGCCCGCAGAGTCGGGGGAGTCTCATCCTGGCGTATTGAGCTGTATAGCTTTGTGACGGCGCGGCAGGCAGTACCATGTGTTAGGAGGAGTCTAGACACCTCTGGTTCCGTGTGTGTTTTTTTCCATACCACTCGCAACTGATTTGCTAATGAGGCATATAGAAGGAAGTAGCCCGGAGGTACCCCATAATCATCTTCTAAGCCGTCAAATGTATAGAAAATGGAAATCTGTGAACATGTCACCCCATGTGGTAAGTCCTGCATTGGCCCAGTTCGTCGCCTCCATTCTGTGGCCTTGCATTACATATCCCGGTATCACCCCCAGGGGCAGTGCCGGGGCATAAGGGGGGATGGGTTTTCTCCTATACAAATACTGGTGCCAGCAAAGTCTAGCAGTAGCCATCAGGAGATTGCCTGTACTTTTTGGTATCACGGTATCACGGTGCACCCATCAACCACTCCAAGACCGCAGTTGGGTGAGTCGGAGTTGCCCATTTTTCTAATTCTGATGTATTTTGGCCAGCTAACCATCTCGTTGGCACTGCAACTAAGCAGCTGCATCGTAATATTCATAGTTCGGGGCTCCCAAACCCCCTTCTGATATTGGTGCGTATAATTTCTTGAGAGAGACCCACTTCCTGTTCTTTTCCCATATAAAAGCTGCTAGCACCGATCTCACGTCCCCAAATAACCTCTGGGGTACTTGTAGAGGGATAGCTGTGAAAAAGTACGATCGCCTTGGCAATAATAGCATTTTAGAGGTGGCGATGCGACCCATGGGTGGGAAAGGTAGCTCTGTCGAGAATGGCAGGGAGGATATAGCGCTGGTGAATGACCAACCCAAGTTCCCATCTAGCAGATCCGTGGGAGAATGATACACTTGGACCCCCAAATACTTAAGAGTCATAAGACTAGGGAAGTAGTGTGACTGGGGGTACCCCTCTCTGTTCAGGAGTTAAGTAGGTCATTGGGAACAAGAGCACCTTGTCCCATTTAACCTTCAGCCCTGATACCTTTCCGAATTGCTCCAAGAGCGACATCAGCTCTGGTAGGTCCGCTGCACTACTGCGTAGGTATATCAGTTCGTTGTCTGCGTACAATGAGACCATGTGCCATCTGTCATATGCCCTTATTCCCCAATTCAGTGTTCGCTGGCTTAGCGCACATGCGAGTGGCTCCATTGCCAATACAATTAGTAAAAGGGGGCATCCTTGACTGGAGCCTCGTTCAATTTTAAACGGTTCCGATATGATGGCACCAGTTTGTACTCTTACAGTAGGAGCACTATACAATAAGGTTACCCACTTCAAAAAGTGAGGCCCTAATCCGTAGCCTTCTAGCACTTCTCGCAAGTAGTGCCAGCCCCGGGTATCGAATGCTTTCTCTATATCTAGAAATGCTACCCAACATTGTATCTCACTTGTTTTTGCCCAGTCCATCAGCATGAACAGCCTACGCAAATTCAAGAAAGTGTTCCTATTTGTTATGAAGCCATTTTGGTTCGAGTGCACTAACAGCTGGGCCATCTCTATTAATCTATTAGCTAATATTTTCCCCAGGATCTTATAGTCTGTTTAATAGGGATAATGGATGATACGATGCAAGTAATAATGAGTCTTTGCCCGGTTTGGGGAGCACTACCTATATTGCTTCTTGAAGTGAGGAGGGCAGTGTGCCTGCATTATATGCTTCCATGTACACTTTGTGCAGCTGGGGTGCAAGTCGAGATCGGAAGTTTGCACACAACTCCTGGGGCCAACCATCTGCTCCTGGGGTTTTACCTTTCGGCATTTGTTGGATGGCGTCTTCTATCTCAATTACCGTGATAGGGGACTCCAGCTCTGTTAGCGTTGCTTTTGGGACCGGAGGAAGTGTAATGTCCTTCAAGAAGGACTGCAAGTTCGAGGCGTCATTTTCCTGCGGTGCACTGTATAAGGTGGCATAGTATGTGTGGAAAACATTTTTTATCTTAAGCTGTGTGTTGACAATACGTCCATTGCCATCTTTGATTGCCAATATTGAATTTCTAGGTGTGTCTGTGCATAGTTACCATGCTAGTGCCCTGCCAGCCTTATCCCCTTCCGCATGCCGCCTGGCCATGTGTTCTCTATAATCTACAACTCCCAGGCGATCTAGTGTTTCCCTGTAGTTAAATTTGGTCTTTGCTAGATGTGCTGCTGCTGATGGAGTATCAGGAGTCCCTTGCTCCAGTCGCCTGATCTGACTCCAGCTTCTCTATTTCTTTGAGTAGGGTCATTTTAGTGCCATAGATTGCTTTGATCATGTGTCCCCTCAACACAACCTTAAATTGTTCGATCCCTAAATTTGAGGCAGTTCCTTTGTTGTCTTGGAAATAGGATACAATACATTCAGAGAGAGAGAGGTACATATTCCAGCAATAGTATATGAGCCAAGCCTAGGGTCAGTTATATTGTTAGTGCCTGTCTTGAGGTCTTACAGTGCCGGGACACTCTATTTGAGTAGCTGTGCGCTCTATAAGTACCAAGTTTCATTTCATTTCATAGTGGTGTAACTTTAAGCCCTTCTACAGGGAACCGCCATGTCGGAATTCTTGGCCTGCACATTCCCCATGCCAATCGCAGCTACAGGGGGCTGTGGTCTCACAATGTGCGCCCTAAATGCTCTGCATGGGTCACCCTGGTAACTGCCTCATGAGAACCATATATCATATCAATTCGGGTATAAAAATGATGTAATCCAGAAACATGTGAATACTCCCTCATATAGGGATGTATCTCCCTCCAGGCCTCCTGTATCTGTAAGTTAGTTGACCACTGCTGTAGGCCCGTGCTAGCACTATTGATTGCGCATCGGAGAGTGGGGGACATGAGCAATCCTTATCGAGATCGTGAGTGCATTTAAAATTCCCTTCCCAATAAACCGGAGCTAGTATGTCGTGTAATAATGTGGGTGTTAAGGAGTGTAGAACAGCAGTCTGGTTAGCGTTGGGGGCATATAGTGACACCAACGATATTGAGTGACCGTCTAGTCGGCCCCCCAACACCACATAGCGGCCATCTATGTCAATGCGTGAGTATTGAATCTCCAGAGGGGTCCCGGGGCAACCCAAATCAGAACCCCCCCAGGCATAGCCAGAGTACGTAGTTCCTATGAGGGTACCCCTCCAGCATCTACGCATGACATCCAGTGTGTGGGCCATGAGATGAGTCTCCTGTAAGAGAGCTATATGAACTTTGCGCCTCTGGAGGTATTGATATACTCGATAACGTTTAGTGTACCCAGCCAGCCCGCATACATTCCAGGTCAACAACACTATTTCGGGGTTCAATGTAGATGTCTGTGGCTGAATATCGGTATAAACAGGTGCTTACCCTCTAATTGGGCTTCCCCCGACACGTCCTCCAGTTCCCCCCATATAAAGATTCCCCAAATTGTTCCCCCCAGTACTTGTAGAGACATCCTCTGCAGCTTTAGTGAACACAATACTATTAAACCCTAACTCCCACTCCCAAGCCAGAACGCCAACGGGCGACCGGCTATTAGCACTAAAATGCAAAAGTAGCGTAACGATAATGATAACTCAGTTACAAAGTGTCTGTATAGATGTGAACGGACCCTAAGAGGTGGCTGCCTTAGGCCCATGCTACAGGTTTTGCTTCCCAGTTCTCACTCGTAAAGTAGAAGGATGTGGTAGTAACCTCTTCCACCCTCTCAACCACCTCCACTCCAAACCTATTTGAGATTGTTCACATCAATTCCTCGGCCGTTTGGGGTGTGACCACAGGGCCATCCCCAAGTACTGCGGCAAGCTGAGTAGCTGACATTGTTTGAGTTTCCTCGTGCTGCGTCTCAGATTCCGTGCCTGTTCCTTGATTGGGCCCATCAGCTGGTCATTCGGGCGTGTTCTGAGTCTACGCTGCGTCCGTCTTGGGTGAGATGAGTTGGGTTTGCCCCTATGTTCAGTGGTCACACCCTTCTCCTCAAGGCAGGACCACGCCGCCTCCGGGGTTGTCCAGAAATGTGAAGTGCCATCATGTTGGGCCCGGAGAGTTGCTGGAAATTGCAGAGCATATTTTAAGCCATGGTCCTGTAGGGCTTTCTTTACTTCGCGGAAGGAGGACCTGCGCCTCTGGACCTCGAGGGTGTAGTTGGGGTTAATATGTACCGGTGAGTTTTCGACAATCCACGGGCCCTATGCCCTCGACACTTGGAGGATATGGTCCCTGTAATTAAATAGGCGTGCCACTACTGTGCGCTGCGCCAGGGCGAGTCGGTCCTCCCGGGACTCTGTGTGCTCTCTCCACAGAAAAAAGGGTGACCCACAATTCAGTCCTCCAAAAAGAGCCCTATGTTGTGGCCTTCCACCCGTTCCGGGAGGCCTACTATGCGCACATTATTACGTCGGGACAGCCCTTCCTGATCTTGAAGTCTATTTCTTAAATGTTCCACTTCGGTCTGTAGGGCTTGTGAACGTTGGTCTGATTCTTCCACCGTGGGTCTCATAGCAGCTAAAGTTGACTCCGTTTCTGTAACTCGATCTTTCAGTTTCTTGTGTTCCTCTCGAAGGATACCCACGTCTACACTGATTGAGTCAAGTTTCGGCTCCAAAGTGGATTTAATATCCATAACTGCTGCCAGCAGGTCCTCAAACTTACGAGAGTGGTCTATGAGTGTTGCCACCAGAGTCTTATCTGGAGTGTCGCCTTCTTCTGGGTGCATGTTTGACTCCTGTGCATCTCTCCGAGGCACTGTAGACTTTAATGTAGGATTCATCCTGCCGGTTGGTGCGTTTCTGACAGGTGTGTTAAGTATGTTCCTGTAACAGTTTTCAATTAGAAGGGGAGAGAAGGTATCTAGTGGTGACAGGTGGGTTATAGTTTTCGGTGTCTATCGGCCTGTGCTTCAGCGCTTGTGCCTTAGGCCTGTATATCGTCGATCTCGGCACTGTCCAGACCTTCCTCTAATTGTTGCCTTTTTCTACCCAAGTTATTAATAGGTGGCTTTGAGATAGATTGCACCCTATGTCACATCCAAAGACTCCCATCCAGCATAAGAAGTAAATCTTGCACTCAGCTTGTATGCCTCGGTGTGTGGGAGAAATAGTATTTAGTGTTTTCTATATCCATTCCATATCTTGTCTGGTAAGCCACTCGCCCAGTGGTCAATCTGTTGTGTTTCGCTTGGTCAGGAGCTGCCAGTTTTATTGGATTCATCGCCTCTTCCATGAGTGCCAGGCCAGTTATCCACTAGTGTTGGGGGTCAGTAGTACTGAGCTCGTCCCTCGGTTCCCCGCCTGGACATCGGAGCGGTTTCCTGTGCCGAGCTCTCCAAGGGCAGATAGCCTGCTTGCTGCGCCACTGTTGGTATGTTTGATCGGTGGGGAGGGAAGGGAACCACACGCCTCGCAGTGTGGTAGACCCAGCCCGCGCAGTCTGTTTCACACCACCCCTCCTGTCGAGTCTAGGATTCTGTTACTTCTTCAACGTCACACAACTCGAACTTTAACATTAGGCAGTTATGAGAGACCTTGGGCCTGAAACATTTCTAGACTTACTAAGATTAGCATAATTTGCCCTTAAGCTGTTCCACCGTGTGGGAATGAAACGCATTGGCTGTTGCCTTTTTACTGCGACTAAGGACAAATATGAAATAAAGAGCCTTCAAATGGAAACCAGCATCTGAAATTGTATTGATCGATGGACTTTTTATAGATACTTTGATATACAAAATATATTATTTTTTAATTTACTTTGCCTCTCCTTTCTGAAAACAATTCATGTATAAAAAGGGCTGTGGGCAGCTGGTTCGTGGGTGTGGGCAATTCACGTTTAGCACCAATAATGTACTTTGGATAGAGCAGTTGATTTTGTCACAGCTATTTATTTTATTTAGTCTGAAATAGAGAGCTGGTGAATGTAAGAACTGAAGACAGAGGTACATTTGTCAAGCTCTTGGATTCCCAGTACTGGAATTGAGAGCTGCTGCCAGTAGGAGCAGAGGTATTTAACCAAGCTCTGTACAGTTCACAGTATAGGTATAGAGAGCTACTGCTAGTAACAGCTGATGTACGCCGGCTGAACTCTGCACAGGTCTCAGAACTGAAACAGAGAGCTGCTGCTAGTAAGAGCTGATGTACATTGTCTGAACTCTGCACAGGTCCTAGTACTGGACTAGAGAGCTACTGCTAGTAAGAGCTGATGTACACCGGCTAAACTCTGCACAGGTCCTGAAGGAAGTGACCCGATTAGGGCCACCCGGGTCACTCGCGACCACCTCTCAGCCTTCCAAACAAATGAAGAGTCGGTCAGACAGTAGAGAATACAATCAAAGTTATTTATTAGTATGCGCTCGAGCGGAGTCCGGTCTGACCAGCCTCCTTAGATTGCTGCAGAGGGACTGACTTTAGACAACATGGTAGAGCATAAAGTACATTTCCAATACCCCTGAAGACACGCCCAGACAGGAATTTTCCAGTCTGGGAGCTGATGAACAAAGGAGATACAGAAGGATGAGCTACGATCCTGAGACCGGGCACACATTATCTGAAACTCAAGGTTACTCTGCCTGCCCACAGCGCTCTGAGCCGTGGGAGCAGGCCTATCTAGACGGAAAGGTATGCATGAGATACAGTTTATTCATTAGCACAGCAAACTCAGCCTTGAAGAAATTCACGTACAGAGGGCACATTGGTAGCTGCTTTTCGATGGTCAAACAGAGCATGAGACAGACGTTAGTTTCGATCATTACCCAAAATGGCGGTTAATACCAAATGGTGCCGCAAATGCTAACTTAAACCGTACAATGCTAGGAGGAGTCGACCAGACGCATTTTCAGTCCAACAGACCCGCCTTTTAGCATTTGCTAACAATTTTGTCTAGTGTTAGGAAACAAATAACTTTCTGCAAAGTAGGAAGACTACTATTACATGTTAATACACACATTATCAAATTCAAAAATACCTTCATCTATTGACATTAGGTCTTGGACAGCCTGCATCATCATAGCCGTCGGCTTAGTATCATGTACTGGGGTCCTCGGTGTGGGTGTCAATTTTCCAACACAGTAAGCACAGCAAGCAGGAAGTCAATGTACACACAGGCAACATGTGAAAATTATACCTGCAATAGCTACCAGAAAGATAAGGATCTTCCACCCCCCAGGATGTTATTAGACCCCAGAACCAACCAGAAAGAGTCCAAGTACCATTCTCTTGGTGGATGTCAGATGCGAGCCTATGCAACTTCTGTATGGCAGCATATACATTAGGGGCGTGGTCCGGTATGTACACGCAACAACTGCTGCCAATGATGCGACAGGCCCCTCCCCGATCAGCAAGGATGACATCTAACACCATCCGGTTCTGTAGAGCAACAAGCCTCGTAGCCTGGAGCTCAGCTGTAATATTGGTCAAAATTCATGCTGTGGTATTAATGACCCCTTCTACAACTCTGGTGAGCCGACGAATATTAAGGCTATTTCACATAGGGCCCCAAACGGGTATGATAACCTTCATAGCATCTGTGAACTGCTGCAGAGTTGTCTGTCTGATCTATGTCTTCCGTATTAATGACCCTTCTAATCCGGAACAAATGGGCACTCCTAAGCTGTAATCGATGATCCTTATGATAATTGGGCGGTGCTATGTACACTGGGGGAAGGAGAAAAGAGAGGTAACATACACCTGACCATCCCCTAGGAAGCCAAACATAAGCTTGAGATCCACAAACAAAGTAGATATTATGCAGTGGGAGCAAAAGCGGGCTACTACTCGTGCTCAACGTATATGTATAGTTGCAATTACTCTCACCTACTTTTAAAGCCCTCGAACACAAAAACCAGCTGTTGTGTTGACTACTGGCACCAGTATTGCCTCATCCTGAGTAATATTGCTCATTTGAAAGGTGCGGAAGTATTCTGTGACGTTGAACCCCTGAAAATCCAACATTTTATTTTGAAGCCATGTTACATTTTTCTCTCTCATATACATTCATGCAAGCTGTCGGTGACAATGTATCAGGGTTCCCTTGATCTCCCAGGGTAAACCTTTGGTGGACACGTATATATTCTAACACTGTGTGATAATCAGCAGAGGTCATATTCATAGTATAGGAATGATAATGAATGTATACCATAGAGAACAATTCAAACCAACCCTCACAACTCCCCAGATATGACAAGGGCAACGATAACAGGCTATCACTCTTATGTGTAACTGAAGGGAGCAGCCCACATATCCAACAATTAGTGACATTAGATGTATCATGGGCTTGGTGGAGCGTTTGTAAAAACACATTATCTACATATGTCTTTCTATGTTCACCTTTATGAGGGGCCAAAGTGACAAACGTGTTCAGAAGGAACAGGCGTTGTACCAATCAGAGAGTGCACGGGATATTTCTCCTCGAGGAACCATACTATTCCAAGTACTGTTATTAGGGAAATCAGAACAATCACCATGAAAACTATTTTACTCTTTGTGGACCAACTGGACCAACCAGACTCATCCCGCCCAAAACGTGGTGCTGCAAATGACTGTTCCTCCTCAATAATGGGGCGACCCAACGGATACATTATAACCAGAGGAAAGGAAATGCAATGGAGTCAGTGACAAGAAAACAAGAAGGGGCAAATGTTCCCAGTGTCCTTCTGAGCCTCACAGGTAGACTCCTTTTGTTCATCAACGTTGGCGCTTTTGAGCACCGGCGGTGGAGCCAGACGATCCCAGCTCTTCTGAAGAAATCCCACATCGCTCAGGATAAGACACCTCCCCCCCTTCCAGAGGAGCACGCTCTATTTATCCTGTCCAATGTCTGAACAATGCACCAATTTCGCCTCTCCCTATTCTACTGCAGCCTAACTTATGGAGTCCGTCCCTGCTAATCTGACTTTTCCTTTGGTGCACTGTTCCTCCGTCGGGGGTGCAGATTGTACATAGCTACTCCAGGCACAGAAGGGTCAGGAAAAAGGGTCTCGGACCCAGAGGGGCCAGTGGGCTGGGACTCAAGCACAGATGGGCCAGCAGAACGGGGCTCCTGAATGGCTGGGATCTCAGGGGGCACTGCTGCATTTAACACTGCCTCATTCACATCCTCCGTTTGGGTCCACGTTAGCTGGGCATCCGAGAAGGGGACAAAACGGGGCAACTGTTCCCCCTCTGAGTCCCCGATGCCATCAAGAACCCATTGATCGTAAGGCAGGGGCAAAGGCACTCCGCAGCAATGATTTGTATGAATTCGGTGACCTTCACAGCAGTGCGGGTTGCAAGGAGCACCTGTAGTGGCCCCTTCCACCGCGGCTCCAAGCTTCCTTTCCTCTGGAAATGCCTCACCAGGATAAAATCTCTGGGCCGAATATCGTGTCGTGGCCCCTCAGGTGCTGGCGGAAGGGCTTCCTGGATCTGTTGGTGAATAGAACGTAGACTTTTAGTTAACTCCTATAAGTAATCCACCAACAGAGGGTATTCAATTTCTGAAAACCTACGAGGCCGCGGCACACCCCACACATTTGTGGGGCATCCGAACACGACCTCGTAAGGTGATAATACTGTCCTAGAGTGTGCAGTGACCCTTGTAGACAAAAGGGCTAATGGTAAAGCATCTGGCCACTGCAACCCTGTGCTCTCCTGAATCTTTGCCAATTTTAGTTTGAGAGTACCGTTGTACTTCTCAACTAAGCCTGCCGACTGGGGGTGGTGTGCGTCATGAAATTTCTGCTTGATATGCAGCCCATCACACACTAACTGAAAGACCTTTGAGTTAAAATGGCTGCCGTTATCACTCCAAATCAAACGGGGCAAACCAAAACGGGGGAAGAACTCCTTTAGGAGTGCCTTCGCAGTCGCCACGGCTGTGTTTCCTTTAGTGGGGTAAGCCTCAACCCATTTACTGAAGGCACAAACAACCACTAACACATATTTCAAATTGTTGACTCGCTCCAGCTCAATGAAGTCCATCTGGAAGACCTCTAAAGGAAAAGTGGGGGATGGAAAGTTACTAGGGGTGTAGGGGTACCTTTCCCAGGATTATGCATCATGCATACCATGGAATATTTAACTAAGTGGGTGGCCGTCTTTGGGATATTGTCATTCTGCCATACAGGGTGTAACAATTTACAAATGCCTTTTACACTTATATGGGCTGGCCCGTGCGCCATAGTGACTACAGGGAGTACATACCCGTCTGGTAACATCCATCTCTTTTTCCCTGACTTATCCGTCCAACATCAGTCCTCATCTAAACATGCTGTGCTTTCCTGCCATACTGCTAACTCTTCGGTAGTTGATTCACTCTGAATTTCTTTCACATTGTCCAGCGTATTCTCAAACATAGTAACCCCGGGCACCCACCTAGCGGGACCTGCTACAAACATCTTTCTCATCTTTGTTCGAGCTGTCTCCTTAGCTGTCTGATCTGCAAATGCATTTCCCTTACCCACGCTGTCAGTAATTGCTTTGTGGGCACTGTACTTTATTATGGCCAATTTCTTAGGAAGTGTCAAAGCGGACAGAAGCCTGTGTATAAGAGAGCCATGCTGGATGCGTGTCCCATGGGAGGTAATGAACCCTCTCTCTGCCCAGAGCCGCCCAAAATTATGGGCGACCCCGAAGGCGTACTGGCTGTCAGTATAAATATTAACAACATGTCACTTGCTCAATTCACAAGCTCGAATAAGGGCGACTAGTTCAGCTGCCTGAGCGGACTGATAAGGAACTCGTGATGTCTCAACTACCGTATGCAGTGTAGTAAGTGCATACGCTGCAGTGGTGGTGCCATCCGGTAACTTGAAACAAGAGCCATCGACATAGTTCCGCTTGGGGCTCAGATAAGGGGACATCAGTCAAGTCTACCTGTCCCTTTGTCTTCTCCTCCGTTCGAAAAATGCAATCATGTATATCAATTTCCTCACTCTCGGAAGGGAGGGGTAGCAACGTGGCTGGGTTTAGAGTGGCACACCTTTTGATCGTAACGTGTGGTGCAAAAAGGGTCAATTCGTAACCGGTCAGACGTGCACTGGTAAGGTGCTGTGTCTTGGTTTTATTCAAAAGTGTATCCACAGCATAGGGCACCATGACTGTGAGATCAGGATCAAGTACGAGCCCAGCCGATTGCCTTATAGAGATGGCCACTGCCTCGACCGCTCTTAGACGGCTCGGGAAGGCTCTTGCGACAGGGTCAAGAAGAGCAGAAAAATAAGCACACGGCCTTTGCTTACCTCCAAAGTCCTGTGTTAAGACAGAGAGCGCACAACCAGCCGTCTTGTGTACGTATAGCACGAACGGCTTCAGGTAATCAGGCGTACCAAGCACAGGTGCAGAGCAAAGCACAACTTTTAATTGCTCAAAAGACTGGTGACATTCAGGCGTCCAAGGCAAAGGTTCATGCGCATCTTTAGTGGTTAGCGCGAGCAAAGGCTTTGTTAGTAATGAATAATTAGGGATCCAATGGCGACAGTAGGAAGTGATGCCAATAAAAGCGCGCACATCCCTCTGAGTTTTAGGGATAGGCATTTTCACAATGGTGCTAATCCGCTTAGGGGTCAATCTTCTACCCTCCTTCGACAGTAGGTGACCTAAATAGGTGACCGCCTGTCGACAATATTGAAATTTGGAAAGGGGCACTTTATGTCCATGGTGAGCCAAATGTAGCAACAACTTAACCGTACTGTCTTTGCATCCCTGTTCAGTATCAGAAGCAATTAGTATATCATCCACATATTGAAGCAATACATTACCTGCGGGAAGCGTGAGGGAGTCCAATTGGGCTTTCAAGGCTTGGCTATATATACTAGGGCTCTCGGTATAGCCCTGAGGAGCTCGACAGAATCTAAAGCTTCTGCCAGCTAGGGTAAAACCAAACAAATGTCGGCTGTCAGGATGGATCGGAATACTAAAGAATGCATTTTTCAAGTCAATGACAGAGAAGAATTTAGCAGAGGAAGGAATCATTGTTAGAAGGGCAGTAATGTCAGGGACCACCGGGAACTGAGGGATCACTATTTTATTAACTGCGCGCAGATCAATCACAAAACAATAGACATCTGGGTGATCATCTGAGGAGTCTGAAGATGCCTTTTTCAGAATGGGGAGAATAGGGCTATTACACACATTGGCCATTGTCTCTTCAACTACACCGTCTCAATCAAGTCCTGTATAATCCGCAACAAAGCTCGTTCCCTCGCTTGTGGAATTTTGTACTGGGGAATACGAGGCAAAATGGCATTATCTTGAACTTTAATGGAAACCGGGGGAATTTGCAACAGTCCTACATCCGTGTCACCTGTTGCCCACAAAGTGGGCTGCACATCCTTAAACTCCGCAGGAAGGGGCGCATCTTTGGACAGACACTGCCTAGAGCTGACCACATTCGGACCCATTACCATGTAGACACCTTCCGGAGAACAATAAATGGTCGCATGCAACTTTTTCAATAAATCTAGGCCCATTAACTTTTCGCCACAGTTTGATGTCAACAAAAACGGCGAAGTAAAAGGACCTATAGTCAATGTAAGAGGCTTAGAAATGGGGCTTACAACCGGTACACCAGAGAATCCTACCGAAACATTATTATGGCCAGACAGAGCTGCCCCGGGGACCAGTGAACGGGAGATAGTGCTATTCATAGCACCTGTATCCACCAAAAATTCCTTAGCTGAGCCATACAAATCTGCAATAACATAAGGTCCGCGCTGATCTACAGGTATCTGGACTGGTCCCACACTCTGTCCCTGGCTGTGAGACATTCCTGTCACTTCATCAAACTCAGTCATCGTGGTAATACTGGCCACCCCTCTTTTCATTGAAATAATTACTATCTGACCGATCCGGCGATGTTGCAGCATGCTGGGCTCTGTCCTCTCCACCAGCTCCACGACCCCATCCACCAGAACCTCGTCCTCCAGGGGCCGTGACCTTCTGCAACAACACGGGACACTCGCTATGCCAGTGTCCCTCCTCTTTACAATACGCACACTGATTCGGCCCTACGGGCGTGGTATTCCGGCTGGTCCGAGGCAGCTGGCGGGGAGTACCACCTCGTCCTCTACCATTTCCCCGAGAAGCCTGCTGCAACAACACTTTCGTCTTCAACTCCTTGTGCTTTTTCTCCACCTTCTCATTTTCCCTGTGCTCATAATACTGTGCCATACTCAATATGACAGAAGGGGAGGATGTCGTCCAAGTGCTCTCTGAAGCCTGCAAGCGAGCCGCAATTTCCGGGAGCAGATCTGTAACAAATCTGTTAACGAACAATCAGACACCCCCTTCCACCAACAAGTCCTGTCCGCTAAAGTCCAAAAACACACCCTCAAACCGAGTGGAAAAAGTCAGACACACTTTCATCCTTCTTCTTAACTTGTCCCAATCTACTCTTCTTGGTGGAATAAGAGAATGCATATAAGAGATAATTCGGCCAGACAAAGCTAGTATCTCGGCCCTAGGCTTCTCGCCAGGCTTCCTCTCCTGATCCCATGCTTTAATCTGATCCCAGGTACCACCCAATTCTGCACCGTGGTCCTGTGTGTGTACCTGTCTCCAAATATCAACGGTTACCAGTAGACCAAAGAACATTTCAATATCTGCAAGCGTCATCACTGTCGATGAAGCGGCCTCCATCAATTCCTTATAGTACGCAGTAGGATTTTTCCTAGGGTCGGGTAACTGAGTCTTAAGGGACAACACCTCACTCCTCTTCCATGGGGTATAAACCCATTGCTCCTGGAACCAAGCCTCTACCTTTGGTCGGATAACGACATTCATGCTGGTCTCGCTGCTCTGCTATTTCTGGGTGATATAGGGGGTGCACCTCCCTCATCGGAAACTGAGACACCATCTTTGGACTCTTATCAAGCAATCTACTGCGGTAGGCAACCATCGTCGCAACATTACCAAACACCTGACCAGGCGCCATGTCATCTACGTAGACATGATCCTTAATATCATAGATAATCTGTGGCGCTGCCTCATTAAAACACTGCTCCAAAAGCCCATTCAAAGTAGCCGACGTGTTTAAGGGCATGCTGCTGGACAAAAGGCTCATAGTCTTTCATCACCTCCCACACATCCTCCACACTGTAAATGGGGTTACGAGCCCACTGAGCTGCCTGATTAGCCACCACCTTTTTCTCGGCCTCCCCCACATCGGATCGTATCAACGTCCGTCCAAACCGGTCCTTGAGTTTCGTCCAGTCCTTGTCCTCAGGGCCACATACTGGCGTGTCAATATTTTGCGACACCGGGGAATAGGGAAAAACAATAGGGGTGAAGATAGAGTTGCCAGGCAATAATGTCGCTACTGGCTGTGTTGTAGGCGTAAGAGCTGGCGAGAGGGATGACGAAGCAATAGGTGTTGCCGGAACGCCCACAGGCGTAGTTGCCACAGACGGCGAAGGCAAAGAAAGGACAGGAGGTGCTGTGGCCAAAGCAGATGAAGCAGCAGTAGCAGAGGCAGCAGAAACAGAAGAATCGGGTGACTGAGGCGGTGGGGGAAGTACTGGGTATAACCTCTGCGGGGCATGCGGGGTCGAGCATCCAACAATTCCTCTACAAATTGATTATTATCATCTCGAGCAACATAAGAATTTTCACATTGCAATAGAAATTTACTATCTGCACATTCTATTCCTTTCTCTATTTTCTCCCTATCATACGCTACAGCTTTCTGAGTCACTGTCTGCATCCTTCCCTTCCGGGCCTCCTTCTCTGCCTTCATTCGTCTCTGTTTAGCCTCCTTCTGCCATGTTCTAAGGGAATCAAACATCGACTGCCTACTTCTTTTTGCAAACAATTTATCCTGCAGAAAATTATGTTTTTGTTCATCGAAAGTGCCCGTCAACGGCCACTGCAACTCAGCATTGTCCCTCGTATATTTGTGCCATAATGTACTAAACATAATAGGGCCAAGGCCATGCTTGACATACATCTCAAAGTTGGGAGTGCCTTCTGGAGTCGCAGGCTGACTTTCTTCCAGACGAGCATCAGTGGAACAACAACGACAACCCACACAACACAGCTTGCTAAAACAGGGCATTTTCTACAAGGAAGTTAGTTCACCATATATGCCAAGCAGATATTTGCAGACCGCACCAAACACAAACCAAAATGGCGCCGTAGCCACCACAAACCGAAGCAAACTCACCTGGTGCACACAGGTCGAACCAATTTATTCTCCACTGCAGACTCTTCGGACCAAACGGTCAGATCCAAGGGTTTCGCCGTTCAGGACCCCGGCCGGGATGACCACTGGCCGAAGCACCGCCCGGTCAGACAGACGGGGCAGCTGCGAGTACCAGACTCTCTCGTGCAGGGATCCCCGGTCCGCCCGTCCGCGGGCAAGGAAGGGTCACTCGCCCGATGGGGTCCTTGTTCGGGCGCCAACTGAAGGAAGTGACCCGATTAGGGCCACCCGGGTCACTCGCGACCACCTCACAGCCTTCCAAACAAATGAAGAGTCGGTCAGACAGTAGAGAATACAACCAAAGTTATTTATTAGTATGCGCTCAAGCGGAGTCCGGTCTGACCAGCCTCCTTAGATTGCTGCAGAGGGGCTGACCTTAGACAACATGGTAGAGCATAAAGTACATTTCCAATACCCCTGAAGACAGTCCCAGACAGGAATTTTCCAGTCTGGGAGCTGATGAACAAAGGAGGTTATAGAAGGATGAGTTACGATCCTGAGACCGGGCACACATTATCTGAAACTCAAGGTTACTCTGCCTGCCCACACCGCTCTGAGCTGTGGGAGCAGGCCTATCTAGACGGAAAGGTATGCATGAGATAGACAGTTTATTCATTAGCACAGCAAACTCAGTCTTGAAGAAATTCACGTACAGAGGGCACATTGGTAGCTGCTTTTCGATGGTCAAACAGAGCATGAGACAGATGTTAGTTTCGATCATTATCTAAAATGGCGGCTAATACAAAATGGTGCTGCAAATGCTAACTTAAACTGCACAATGCTAAGAGTCGACCAGACGCATTTTCAGTCCAACAGTCCCAGTACTGGAATAGAGAGCTACTGCTAGTAAGAGCTGATGTACACCGGCTGAACTCTGCACAGGTCTCAGAACTGAAACAGAGAGCTGCTGCTAGTAAGCGCTGATGTACGCTGGCTGACTATGCACAGGTCCCAGTACTGGAATAGAAAGCTACTGCTACTAAGTGCTGATGTACGCTGGCTGAACTCTGCACAGGTCCCTGTACTGGAATAGAGAGCTACTGCTAGTAAGAGCTGATGTACACCGGCTGAACTCTGCACAGTTCCCAGTAGAGGGATAGAGAGCTAGTGCTAGTAACAACTGATGTACACCGGCTGAACTCTGCACAGTTCCCAGTATAGAGAGCTACTGCTAGTAACAGCTGATGTACGCCTGCTGAACTCTGCACAGGTCCCAGTACTGGATTAGAGAGCTACTATTAGTAAGATCTGATGTACACTGGCTGAACTCTGCACAGGTCCCAGTACTGGAATGGAGAGCTACTGCTAGTAACAGCTGATGTACGCCGGCTGAACTCTGCACAGGTCCCAGTACTGGAATAGAGAGCTACTGCTAGTAATAGCTGATGTACGCCGGCTGAACTCTGCACAGGTCCCAGTACTGGAATAGAGAAGAGCTGATGTACACTGGCTGAACTCTGCACAGGTCCCAGTACTGGAATGGAGAGCTACTGCTAGTAACAGCTGATGTACGCCGGCTGAACTCTGCACAGGTCCCAGTACTGGAATAGAGAGCTACTGCTAGTAATAGCTGATGTACGCCGGCTGAACTCTGCACAGGTCCCAGTACTGGAATAGAGAGCTACTGCTAGTAATAGCTGATGTACGCCGGCTGAACTCTGCACAGGTCCCAGTACTGGAATAGAGAGCTGCTGCTAGTAAGAGCTGATGTACGCTGGCTGAACCCTGAACAGGTCCCAGTACTGGAATAGAGAGCTACTGCTAGTAAGAGCTGATGTACGCTGGCTGAACCCTGAACAGGTCCCAGTACTGGAATAGAGAGCTGCTGCTAGTAAGAGCTGATGTATGCTGGCTGAACCCTGAACAGGTCCCAGTACTGTAATAGAGAGCTACTGCTAGTATGTGCTGATGTACGCCGGCTGAACTCTGTACAGGTTCCAGTACTGGAATAGAGAGCTGCTGCTAGTAAGAGCTGATGTACACTGGCTGAACTCTGCACAGGTCCCAGTACTAGAATAGAGAGCTACTGCTAGTAACAACTGATGTACACCAGCTGACCGCTGCACAGTTCCCAGTAGAGGTATAGAGAGCTGCTGCTAGTATGAACTGATGTACACCGGCTGACCTTTGCACAGTTCCCAGTACTGGAATAGAGAGCTGCTGCTAGTAAGAGCTGATGTACGCCGGCTGAACTCTGCTCAGTTCCCTGAACTGAAATAGAGAGCTACTGAGTGTAAGAGCTGATGTACACTGGCTGAACTCTGCACAGGTCCCAGTACTGGAATAGAGAGCTGCTGCTAGTAAGAGCTGATGTATGCTGGCTGAACCCTGATCGGGTCCCGGTACTGGAATAGAGAGCTACTGCTAGTAAGAGCTGATGTACGCTGGCTGAACCCTGAAAAGGTCCCAGTACTGGAATAGAGAGCTACTGCTAGTAACAACTGTGGAACACTGGCTGAACTCTGCACAGGTCCCAGTGCTGGAATAGAGAGCTGCTGCTAGTAAGAGCTGATCTACTCTGGCTGAACCATGAACAGGTCCCAGTACTGGAATAGAGAGCTACTGCTAGTAAGAGCTGATGTACGCTGGCTGAACCCTGAACAGGTCCCAGTACTGGAATAGAGAGCTACTGCTAGTATGAGCTGATGCACGCCGGCTGCACTTTGCAGAGGTCCCTGTACTGCAATAGAGAGCTGTTGCTAGTAAGATCTGATGTACACCGGCTGACCTCTGCACAGTTCCCAGTAGAGGTATAGAGAGCTGCTGCTAGTATGAACTGATGTACACCGCCTGAACTCTGCACAGTTCCCATAACTGAAATAGAGAGCTACTGCTAGTAAAAGCTGATGTACGCTGTCTGAACTCTGCAGAGTTCCCAGTACTGGAATAGAGAGCTATTGAGTGTAAGAGCTGATGTACACTGGCTGAACTCTGCACAGGTCCCAGTACTGAAATAGAGAGCTACTGCTAGTAACAGCTGATGTACGCCGGCTGAACTCTGCACAGGTCCCAGTACTGGAATAGAGAGCTACTGAGTGTAAGAGCTGATTTACGCTGTCTGAACTCTGCACAGGGCCCAGTACTGGAATAAAGAGCTGCTGCTAGAAAGAGTTGATGTACGCTGGCTGAACCCTGAACAGGTCGCTGTACTGGAATAGAGAGCTGCTGCTAGTAAGAGCTGATGTATGCCAGCTGAACTCTGCACAGGTCCCAGTACTGGAATAGAGAGCTTCTGCTAGTAAGAGCTGATGTATGCTGGCTGAACTCTGCAGAGTTCCCAGTACTGGAGTAGAGAGCTACTGCTAGTAAGTGCTGATGTACACTGTCTGAACTCTGCACAGGTCCCATTACTGGAATAGAGAGTTTTGCAGCGTGAATCTTTTCTGGATTCACATGCTGTGCATTATTCCGCCATCTAGTGGTTGGGTCCGGAATTATCTTTTTTTTTTTTTTGTGTGGGCGTCGACATACCACCATTTGGTGTCCTCTTGTGACGTCGGCGGGCTTCCTCCGGAAGCTCCCACCTTTGGTCGCTATCTTCAGATTCTTTTTTTTCCGCTGTTGGGTCTGGGTCGATACTGAAGGAGCTCCAGAGATTGGAGAGAAGAATCGACAAAAAATAAAGGAAAAACTTCAGCGGAACTGGGGTACAACATTTCGACTTTCACGACTTCAATCCAAACAACCGGAGTTCGACGAAAGGTGAAAAATCCAAATCTTCGACGAACGGAGAATGCGCATGCAGGGGGCTCCCTGTGCACGGTAATGAACAAGACACCGTTCAAGTTCTGCAAACATTGTCACCACAAGTACGCTCAAAAAGATCAGCATCCGGTCTGCAACCTTTGCCTACCGCTGGATCACCGAAGCGAGGACTGCAACGCGTGCTCCGACTTCATCCTAAAGACGTTGAGGGTGAGAGAAAGACAGAGAAGAGCCAACTATACCATGCAAGGCCAAGGCCCACCACCATTGCTGCGAGACCTGGGACTCTCCAGCGAAGAGGAGGACAACGTCGCCCAAGGGCCAGAAGGCGACGAGGACAGAGACGTTTCTGTCGTGGAGGTCGAGAAGAAGACTTCGAAGGAGGTAAGAGAGTCATCGACCTCTAAAAAAGTAGAAGAGTCTCGAAAAACAGACTCTAAAGCCACAAAAAGAGCCTCGGCGTCGAAGCACTCGACGACCGCAGTTGCATCCAAAGACAAACACTCCATCGGATCCTTGGACAAGGACTCCGGAACGGCAAAGACCCTCGAAAGATCCAAGACGTCGAAAGACAATCATGAAAATGACGCCTCGGCGTCAAAAAAGGAGAGGTCAAAACAAGCTTTGACAGACGGATCGGCGTCGACAAGCACAAAGAGGAAAGCCGAAGGTCTCGACGCCGAAATACACGCGGCCGGAGGAGGAGGAGAAGGCTCGAAGCTGAAATGGCAAATATTTTACAATGTAAAAAATAATTCGATGAAAGCTTGAAACAATTCAAGATACCGCCGAAAAATACAACAGAAGTGGAGAAGGACGTCGAGGAATTAATGCCTCCGACAACACCCGAGCCGCTTGACGAAGAAGAGGAAGAAGAATTCTTGGGAGAAGACGAAGAGCACACATATGCAGGATTGGGGATCTCAGAGACTCAAGACCTGGAATGGCAAGATCTCAACGCCGAATCACCTGAGGAGGCTGTGGAAACATATCCTTCGAGGCCATCACCGCCAGATGACATTGCAATGTGTAATCAAGTGATTAAAAGGCAGCTGAAACATATGGAGTGCAGCTGGAGGAAGAAAAACCCCAATCATGTTTTCTATTAGAGACTTTGATGCCAACACAATCAAGAAATCAATTCCTTCCAATGCTACCAAGTGTATTGGATCAGGGAAAGGAGGCCTTCAAAGAGCCTCCAACATGCAAGGCTATCACACCAAGGGCAAGGGCAGAAAAGAAGTGCAAGCATTCCTCTAAAGACCCTATATACATCAGAGGGTCTGTACCAGCTGACTCCATTATTACTTCCACAGCTAGGAAAAGAGCAAATGTAGCAACCACAGTGGGTCCAGCTCCAGACAAAGAAAGCAAAAGGATGGACCTCGTAGGGAGAAAGGTAGAAAGAAGTGCAGCAAACCAATGGTGCATAGCTAATTCAAATGCATTACTAAACAGACATGCTTATCAACATTGGGAAGAGGTAGGGGAACTGTTAAAGAACCTACCTGAGCAGTTCCAAAGAAGAGCTAGCCACTTGGTGGAAGAGGGTAAAAACATTGCTAACACATGTTTAAAGTCAGCCCTAGATGCAGCAGAGACATCAAGCATACAAATGATGATTGGCATCACAGAAAGGAGGCACCCATGGCTAAGAATATCCGGTTTCAAACCAGAAGTGTAAAGCAATATCATAAACTCACCATTCAATGGCGAACAACTGTTTGGAAGTGTGGTTGACGACAAACTCAACCAATTAAAAAAGGACAACGAGACCGCAAGGTCCATGGGCGCCCTACAATTCAGAGGGATGCGTAGAGGCACACCCTCAAGAAGACCAGCAGGTAGAGCTACCCACCAACCCCCTACCTCACATCAAACTTACCAACAAACATACCAAGGTGCTAGCCAAGGGCAGCAGCAAGGGCAGCAGCAGAACTGGCAGTATCAACAAGGAAGGCAATCCTTTCGAAGGCGTCCCCGTGGCAGAGGCCAGCCACAAAGAGGCGGACCACAAACCACAACTAAGTGACTGCATTCAAAAACTTGCACACTCACCTAGAACAACAGTGAGTGTGCCCACAAGAAATCAACCTATACTGAAACAACATCTTGTAAGTTTACAGTTCTTCTAGCATACTACACCAGTAGGAGGCAGACTAAAATTTTTCCTTCAAAAATGAAAAGACATCACTTCAGACAAATGGATTTTAAACATAATACAGTACGGTTACTGGATAGAGCTAATAAAACAACCTCCAAACAGGAGACCAAACAAAAAGATACATTCAAAAAGAGAATTATCTCAGCTACTCCAAGAGGTGCAGGAACTTCAAAGGAAACATGCAATAGAGCATGTACCACACAAAGAAAGGAACAACGGAGTTTATTCCACGTACTTCCTAATTCCAAAGGTAGACGGAACATTACGCCCAATATTAGACCTGAGGTTTCTAAACACATTTTTAAAAACACAATGATTCAAGATGACTTACCGGCAAGAGGTGATACCTCAATTGCAAAAAGGAGATTACATGGCAACCATAGACTTAATGGATGCATACTTAGACATCCCTATGAACAGAAGACACAAGAATCTGTTGAGATTTTTGGTCAACAAAACACACCACCAATTCAAAGTACTGGCATTCGGGCTAAAATCAGCACTAAGAGTGTTCACAAAGTGCCTAGCAGCAGTAGCCGCTCATCTAAGAAGGCACGGAATTCATGTTTACCCGTATCTAGACGACTGGTTAGTAAGAGCAAACACCTACAGTCTCTGCAAGCAGCATATACAACAGGTGATAGAGACACTAGTTCAACTCAGTTTTTCAATACATTGGGAATAGTCTTCACCTGAGCCAGAACTCATAAAAGTGTTGTTAGGCACAGAATTAAATACAGTGTTAGGAAAGGCGTTCCAAAGCGAAAAGAGGAGATTAGCCTTATTGAAGGAGACTCATCTATACCAGAAGGGGCAACCTCTGACCGTGAGAACAGTGGGGAGATTACTGGGAATGATGGCCTCATGCATTCATTTAATTCCTGGCTGGGTTCAAACTGGAATGGCATGGTGAGCAAACAAACGATGGATTTAGGCCCAGATCTGTGTACTGGGGTGAATGTATGACATTGTTCTGCATTCTGTCCATCAATTGTTCTTTTTGCATTCATTTAATTCCTAACATTCGATTACACATGAGACCATTTCAAGAATGGCTCCAGACACAATGGTCACATGGAACAGGGAGTTTGGAGGATCTAGTGGTTGTGACGCAGACAGTTCATCAGGAGATGGCATGGTGGAACAAGGCAAACATAGCACAGGGCAGACTTTTCACACAACCTACTCCGACAGTGACCATAACAGATGCTTCCCAAATAGGATGGGGAGCACACATGAACAACCTCAAAGTGAGGGGATTGTGGACACAGTGGGATGCAGTGAAGCACATCAATATCTTGGAGTTAAAAACAGTATTCTTAGCCTTAAAAGCCTTTCAGAAAGAGCTCTACGGAAAAAAGGTGTGATACAAACAGACAACACAACCACCATGTTTTACATAAACAAGCAAGGAGTAACTCAGTCTGTAGCACTCTCAATGCTAGCTCAAGAACTTTGGAGATGGGCAATTCCAAGGAACATAGACATAATGGCAATATACCTACCAGTAAAGGACAATGTAGAAGCAGACAGACTGAGCAGACAAACGTCATCATCCCACGAGTGGGAACTGAATCAATCAGAACTCCAAAAGATTTTCAGGAAATGGGGAACACCGCAAATAGACCTATTTGCAACACCGCACAATGCAAAATGCCAAAAGTTCGCATCCAGGCAACCTTGCAATCAGTCCCTAGGGAATGCGCTATGGATAGACTGGTCAGGGATATTTGCTTACGCTTTTCCCCCAATACCACTGCTGTTGATCAGGGTGATCAACAAATGCAAGATCAGCCAAATGACGATGATTCTCATTGCGCCACAGTGGGCCAGGCAGACTTGGTTCTCAGAGATAATGGAGATGTCTCCAGGAACAATGCACAAATTACCAAAAAAGCAAGATTTACTAACAATGCAAAAGGGTGAAGTACTTCAGCCAGAGAGCTTAAGCCTAGCAGCATGGCTCCTGAGGACTTAGAATTTGCGCATCTCAAACTACCAGAAAGCACAATGGCTGTTCTAAGAGAAGCTAGGAAACCAACAACAAGGAAATGTTATACAGCGAAATTGAAGAGATATACACAATGGTGCCTTAAAAAACATCTTTCAAGAAAGACTACAAAAGAGAGAACAGTGCTAAAGTACTTGACACATTTTCTAGAAAGTAAACTATGCTATACATCATTAAAAGTGCACCTAGCAGCAATTGTAGCGTATACAAGAGGTGAAACAGGGAAAAGTTTTTTCACTTCTCACGTGGTCAAAAGATTCCTTGAAGGAGCAAAAAGAATTGCACCTCCAAAGATGGTGCCAGCACCCACATGGAACCTGAATATAGTTCTGGCACAAATGATGAAAGCACCATTCGAACCACTACACAAAGCAACGCCACAAATGCTCACACTAAAGACTGCCTTTTTAGTGACAATAACATCTCTACGTAGAGTTAGTGAACTACAGGGGCTAACACTACAAGAACCCTTCTTCCAAATACATAATAACAGGATTGTCATGAGAACAGATCCACAATTCATACCAAAGGTGGTATCATTTGGTGTCCTCTTGTGACGTTGACGGGCTTCCTCCAGAAGCTCCCACCTTTGGTCGCCATCTTCGGATTCATTTTTTTTTTCTTTCTTTCTCTCTCTCCTCTTCTCATCTTTCCTGGCAGAGGAGGGTGGGTTCGCTAGTGAATCCAGAACATTCTTCAAGCTGCAAAACTACACAGACAGGTAAGAAAATATTTGTTTTGCAGCGTGAATCTTTTCTGGATTCACATGCTGTGCATAGACTTTGTAGCGGTTTGCTAGTCTTGTGGTGGCTGGGTGGAAGATGAGCTTTGGTTTGTGAATAGATGTTGTAAGACCTTTTGTCCTACTTGTGCTTCTTTATTCATTTGAATGTCCACACAGTAATATCTTGTGAATGTGTGCACTGAAGACCATGTTGCAGCCATGCAGATGTCTTGAATTGGAGTATTTGCTAGAAAAGCGATAGTAGCTCCTTTATTTCTTGTTGAATGTGCCTGAGGGGCACCTTGTAATGCTTGTCCTATTTGCTTGTGGCATAACTGTACGGCTTGCGCTATCCATCTTGCAATGGTGTTTTTGGTCACAGGTCTTCCCAAAAAGCTATTAGCAAAGGATACAAAGAACTGTTTATTTTTTTTCTGTATTCCTTGGTTCTTTCAATGTAATACATGACCGCCCTTCTAGCGTCAAGCGTGTGCAAAGCTTTTTCAGCTTTGGTCTTAGGGTTCTGAAAGAAACTTGGTATTTGTATGGGGGCTGTTACGCGATGCAGGGATAGTAACTCCTACCTGCAGCGCTTTGAGGCAGCTGTGTGACGCTGCTGATCCGTCGGCTCTGCGGGGTGCTGGAACGCAGCCCCGTCACTCAGCTGGAGCCCCCGGGGAGACGGGTCCTGCGCAGCCGCGCAAGGCTTCTGGCGGACCCGGAGATCTAGGGCCCTGTCGCCCGCCTCGAGTGCAAAGGTACGTGCGGCTGGGCACCCGCAACACAGCCACCTTCAATAAAGTGACTCGATTGGCCACTGGCTAAGGCGCCTGCTGCGGCTTGCGCGATCGCCTGAAGCGGTCGCATCGGTGCGGCAGGCGCTGGCCCGGACTGCTGGTGCCGGTGTGTACACCAGGCCCTCGCCCCTTTGGGTCTTTGGGATCTGGATCTACCGGGCCTCGCTATTACTTTACAGTGGACCGGCCATAGCTTTGCTGCGGAGGGAGCCTGAACCGGATCAAGTGCGGTGTGAGCGCGAGTGGCGGCCTACATCGATTGTCACGCTAGTGAAGCACTGGAGAGGAGTGCTACTGTGCGCGCCAGCTGGCCATACTGCGCGCGACAAGGACGTCACAGCACTGGATATACCGCTGGTGCGCCCACTTGGCATTGGGACCCTGCGTTTTGTCCTAACTGACCCTCACCATGCCGTCCCGGGTTGCGGAGGAGCTGGCGCACCCATAACGTCCCCCCTTTGGATCCAGGGAGCTGCCTCCGCGGGAGGAGAGAGTGGTGCTGCACGAGTTCGCCATTACGTTCACGACTGAGCTGGCCTCAACTGAGGCGCGACCCCTGGGGGACTGTAGCGCCTCGACTCTGTCAGCCCTGAGAGTGGTGCCAGCGCGCGGTTTCGATTCCTGAGGGAGCCTGGCTGGCGACAACGGGAAAGATGGGCCGCACTGAGGGCAAGCAAGCGAAGCTGACGTTCGCGGCGCGCAAGCAGGCCCCCAGTGAAGACGCAGAATCGCGCGATGGCGACGAACAGTCCTCCACGCCTACACAAGATGAAGACTTCAAGGCCATCCTTCTCACTATTCGCCACAGCTTGACCTCCATCGAGTCCAAGATGGACTCCATGAATTTGCACATGGACTTCCTGGCCCAAAAACTGGAAAAACCTGATGGCCGCATAACCGAGACCGAAAACCGCATATCTGCCCTTGAAAACACGACCGGCCCGAGCACTGCGAAGCTGCAGGGGATGGAGAAGTTGCTCCAGGTCATAGCGGCAAAAAACGAAGATTTGGAGGCGCGTTCGCGCAGAAACAACTTGCGCATAGTGGGGGTTCCGGAGTCCGCCGCCACGGGCCGCATGGAAGACTATGTGGAACGCATGCTCCTGGGCCTTTTTGGAGCTGAAGCCTTCTCCAAAGTATTGATAGTCGAGCGAGCCCACAGATCTCTCGCGGCGAGGCCGCCGCCAGGTGCGCCGCCACGCCCTATACTGGCGCGCATACTTAATTACAAAGACCAAGACACGGCGCTGAGGCTTGCGCACGAGAAAAAAGAACTGGTCTACGAAGGCGTGAAGATTGCGCTCTACCCAGATTTCACCATGGCAGTGCAGGAGGCGCGGAGGAAGTTCCTCCCAGCAAAGAAAAAGCTCCAACAGGCCGGCATCCCACATGCCATGTTATATCCGGCGAGGCTGCGGGTTCAGCACCGGGGAAAAACACATGTTTTCAACAACCCTCAACACGTCCAGGACTTTCTGAAAACCTGCACGCGACGCTCACCTAATTCCCCAACGGAGGCCCCTGTATCTGGTCGCTCCACGCCGGAGCGGGAGGAACAGTAAGGCCGCCCCGAGGTGCCATAATAATGTCCCTGCACAGTGGTAAGACCGTTCCTTTTCTTCTTTTTCTCTCAATGTACTGGGAACAGGACTGTGATGGGCAATACTCCCAGAGACTCCTACGCTGTATCTGGGCCTTGGGCCCTATCTTCAATGACTCGTCCCTGGGACACTCTCTATGTCTTTTCCTCTCAGGCTCCCTCGCATAGGCGAGGTGCGCTGACGGTCCCTCTGGCATGTCCCCCCAGTGGGAATCCCCCATGTGGACGTTGTACAGGAAATGTGGGATGTTTATTATTGTCTGTTTGTTCTATGTAAGGCAACACTTAATAGCTCAAGACCCCAGCCCACTATGCGATTGTCAGCAAACTTATTGTCAACCAAGGGGGGCTACTGCTCCTATATGCTGTTCCCAATGCCTGGGTTGTTATTTTGATGGGTGGGGGGGAGGGTTTATTCTCTGCGGGATGGGGTGCAGGTGTGGGAGGGGGGGCAGTCATTCCCTGCAGGATTGGGCTGCAGACGTGGGTGGTGGTGGGATGTTGTTTAATTCAAGTGTTAGAATTGCTTCAATTGGCATGGTATCACTGTTAGCTATGTGTAGGATAAATGCGTTCAATGTTCACGGCACTAACTTTTTATGTCCATGTGGCTATGCCCATGTCGCAACCTCTGACACTTAAACCTCTATGGCAAATGTAATACCAACTAGTAAACCCACTGTTAATTCCTGACGTGGAACGTCCGAGGGCTTAGGGACCCCCGTAAACGGAGACAGGTCCTGCATTACCTCGACAGGCATCATGTCCAGATAGCAATGCTACAGGAGACGCATTTGGCCCCCGTGGTACTACCAGTGTTTGGCAGGAAATGGTCGGAGCACAGTTGCTTCTCCACCTTCTCTACATATGCGAGGGGCACCGCTATCCTGATTAAGAACGGCCTAGGCTACCGCCCAATGGGATCCGCGCAAGACCCTCAAGGCAGATTCTGCATCATGTGGGGTAGAATAGCGAACCACACATTCACATTAGTTAGTTGCTACGCACCCAACATTGATGACGCACCCTATTTCACTCAGCTATGGGGGCGCATCCTGGAAATAGGCTCCACTTTCCTTCTATGGGGAGGGGATTTTAACCTAGCGATAGTGCCGGAGCTGGATCGGTCACACCCACACTCAACATCCCATCCACAGGCTACTAAACACCTCTCGGCCATAATGGCCGACTATCGGCTGTTTGACGCGTGGCGCTCCCTACATCCAGTGCACACAGAAGGCACGTTCTCTTCGTCCGTGCACAACAGCTGGTCCTGCATAGACTACTGGCTATTGTCGGCTGGGTTGAGTACCTGGCTCAGGGAGGCGACACACCTAGCTCGCACTCTCTTGGACCATTCCCCAGTCCTTCTGAAACTGGAACCACCTGGAAAGGCCTCTCCGTATAGCTCCTGGAGACTGCTACCCACTGCCCTACTCGATAGTGCCTTTCGGGAGGCGCTGCGCCAGGAAATAACAGACTTTTCCCCACGTAATATTGACAGCGTCACCACCCTTGCATGCGTATGGGAGAGTTTTAAAGTTACAATCAGAAGCCTATGCATAGCGAAGAGCGGGGGAGTAATGCCCTCCATTAGAGGCACTAGACATCAAAACTACTGAGGCACGCATTGCGTCTCGCCTGACACTCAGACACGCGCTCGACTGAAGGAGCTCTTAGTGGAGTACTCGGAAGAGGCCGAGCAGGAAGCCAAATTCCGATCGAAATACCACATTGCCAGACGGTATGGAGAGGGCGAGCGCCCTGGTAGGGCCCTGGTTGAGGTCAGCAGAGTCCCTAGTGGTGCCAACCAAATTCTGGAAATCCTGGATGATGCGGGGCAGAGACACACGGACTCCCGAGACATACTCCATACCTTCACGGAGTATTACGCTGCGCTTTATCACGCGAATGGTAGGCCTCCCCCAGACATAGCTGCATATTCTGAGGACACAGCCCTGGCCTGGATCAGCGACTCTCGTAGGGAGTTCTTGTCCCTCGACATAGAGGAGGGTGAGATACGTGCTGCAATTATGGGGCTGGGATCCAGCAAGGCTCCGGGCCCTGACGGACTGCCTGCCGAATTCTATAAATGCTACAGTGACCAACTGATTCCCATTCTCAAACAAGTATTTGAGGAGGCACGAGACTTGGAGTGTCTCCCTCTCTCAATGCGGCAAGCCCTGATCATATCCCTGCTAAAACTGGCCAAAGATGCAAACACTTGTGAGGCCTACCGCCCTCTCTCTCTAATCAACTGCGACGCGAAGATATTAGCTAAAGTTATAGCCAACCGACTATCCCTACTCATGGAGGGATTAGTCCTGCCGGACAAGGCGGGTTTTGTCCCGGGCAGAGCCACCTCCCATAACTTGCGCACCATCTTTGCGCTCCTTCATGATGTCGACCCGGATTGCTCTATAGCCGGGGTCTTTCTGGATGCCACAAAGGCATTTGATTCCCTGGAGTGGGATTATGTGCTGGCCATCCTGGGTAGGATGGGCTTTCCTCGCCCCTTTTTGGCATGGATTCAGTTACTTTATACTAAGCCGGAGGCAGTGATCCGGATCAATGGATTATATTCCGATCCAATCCCTATTAAGCGAGGCACCCGTCAGGAATGTCCGCTATCCCCGTTGCTTTTTACCCTGGCCATTGAGCCATTGGCAGCCAAAGTCGGGCAGCACCACAGAGAGTATGCCATAATTTATCCCTCTCGTCAAATCCTCATCTCGCTATATGCGGATGATATCACTCTATACCTCCGGGATCCCAGTGTCAGTCTCAATCCCATATTGAGGGAGTTTATTCGCTTCGGGCACCTCTCTGGGATAAAACTGAACAGGGGTAAGTCACAGATTTTCCCACTTACCCCTAACACTTTTAGATTTATCCCTGACTACCCGCTAAGCTGGTGTGAAAACGAAATCAAATACCTGGGGATCGTCATCACTAGGAACCATGCAGAGACAATTAGAGCTAACTACGGGGTTGTGATAGACACGATTACCACATGGGTTGATCGCTGGATTACTCTGCCACTCTCATTGGCAGGCAGAGTGGCCCTGATGAAAATGAACATACTCCCCAAACTATTATATTTATTTCTTAATATACCCTACCATCCAGGGCGACATTTTTTTAATACTCTTGACTCATTACTCACCAAGCTGGCCTGGGGAGGGAAGCAACCTCGGTTGAGCTGGAAAATCATGACACAACCGTTCTCCAGCGGAGGATTTGAAATTCCGGATATGGAATTATATTATTTATGCGCCCAAGCTCCTTTCGCCATTTACTGGTTCCATCCGCCGCCTTTTATGCCACATTTGGCCATTGAGCAAGGCTACATGTCGCCTACACCCCTCGCTTCCCTGCTGGGGACGAGAGTCCCAGGCGAGAAGGTGTTGCATCACACAGTATCATGCACCAATAACGCGTGGAGTCGCTTGACCAGGATAATGGACAAAACCCTGCCGTATTCCCCTCTAGTGCCGCTGCCATACTTACCATACCCACCAGTCACTCAGGAAGCAGTATGTCGTGATATGTTGCGAAGGAGGGGGCTGCACACATGGGGCGACCTGTATCGTGAGGACCGGTTTAAAGATCAGAGGGAGCTGTTGACCGGGGACAAAGTTACCCCCCTAGAAGTGTTCCTTTATATAAGACTCAAACACGAACTACGAGCCAACACGCCGAGCTTCCCGCAGGAACCCACCCAGTTAGAGGTCCTACACACCACATTAAAGATGGCTGGCCCCTCCCACGCTGTGTCTCGCATCTATAGGGCGGCGCTGCTGGAAAGACCGCCTGTGGCGTCGGATGCCAGACGCGCATGGGATCGTGACCTGGAGTCCCCCCTAACAGACGTGCAATGGAATTACTGCTGCGCACAGACAGAAATCACAGCCAGCAGTCGACTGCGAATAATACACTTTAAATTTCTGCACCGTATTTATTACACGCCTGCATTGCTGCGTAAATATAAAATTCAGGAAGACGACAGATGCATGCGCTGCCATCAAGAGGGAGCCGACTTTCTGCATCTGGCGTGGTCCTGCGCCCAAGTTCAGGGTTACTGGCGGGAGGTGTTGGAGGTGCTAGCGGAAATGATTCTTATGCCCTTGTCACAATCCCCCCTACTCGCGCTATTGGGATACACGGCGGACATCCCGAGGGCGTCTAAGAAGTTCACTGCCCTGGCCCTGCTTCTGGCCAAGCGGAGGGTGGCTTGCAGATGGGGTAGCGGGAGAGCCCCCAAATTCAAGGACTGGCTAAATGACTTTATCTATAGCAAAGACCAATTAACCACCTATGCAGAGCTGCTGCCGGTCACATCCCGCCCCAAGGATATATGGGGGCCATTGACGTCCTATCTCCAAACGCACAGTGACGATGTCCAGGATGTTCCACCACAGGCCGCTCAGGGGGACCCCCCTTAAGGACAGCATAACAGACTGTAATGTAACAGGTGTGTCTTGTTCGCGTTGGGAATGGACGCTATGCAGTCGGGACGGGTGAGATTCCGGCCCCTCTCTCTATGTTGGTCTGTACAGTGGACCAGTGGTCATCCCCACCCAAGTTGTGTGTGAAAAAGGGAAGGTGGGTCACGTCTAGCATGAGGTCATTATATGTATATGATGTAATTTTTCATTGGAGGTCATGAACATGTGCACTTTGAACTGAATGTATTTGTATACCATGCCAAAAACTACTATGAGATGATACCGTTGTGTTTTCCTTTTACTGTTTGTCGAAAACTGAATAAAGAAATTTACAAAAAACTCTGCAGAGTTCCCAGTACTGGAATAGAGAGCTACTGCTAGTAAGAGCTGATGTACACTGTCTGAACTCTGCACAGGTCCCAGTACTGGAATAGAGAGCTACTGCTAGTAAGAGCTGATGTACGCTGGCTGAACCTTGAACAGGTCCCAAAACTGGAATAGAGAGCTTCTGCTAGTAAGAGCTGATGTAGGCTGGCTGAACTCGGCACAGTTCCGAGTACTGGAATAGAGAGCTACTGCTAGTAAGAGCTGATTTTCGCCGGCTGAACTCTGCACAGGTCCCCATACTGGAATAGACAGCTACTGAGTGTAAGAGCTGATGTACGCTGTCTGAACTCTGCACAGGTCCCAGTACTGGAATAGAGAGCTGCTGCTAGTAAGAGCTGATGTACGCTGGCTGAACCCTGAACAGGTCGCAGTACTGGAATAGAGAGCTGCTGCTAGTAATAGCCGATGTACGCTGGCTGAACCCTGAACAGGTCCGAGTACTGGAATAGAGGGCTACTGCTAGTAAGAGCTGATGTACACTGGCTGAACTCTGTACAGTTCTGAGTACTGGAATAGAGAGCTACTGCTAGTAAGAGCTGATGTACGCCAGCTGAACTCTGCACAGGTCCCAGTCTGGAATAGAAAGCTGCTGCTAGTTAGAGCTGATGTACGCCAGCTGAACTCTGCACAGGTCCCAGTACCGGAATTGAGAGCTACTGCTAGTAAGAGCTGATGTACGCCGGCTGAACCCTGAACAGTTCCCAGTACTGGAATAGAGGGCTTCTGCTAGTAAGAGCTGATGTACGCTGGCTGAAGTCTGCACATGTCCCAGTACTGGAATAGAGAGCTACTGCTAGTAAGAGCTGATGTACGCTTGCTGAACTCTGCACAGGTCCCAGTACTGTAATAGAGAGCTACTGCTAGTAAAAGCTGATGTACACCGGCTGACCTCTGCACAGTTCCCACTAGAGGTATAGAGAGCTGCTGCTAGTAAGAGCTGATGTACGCCGGCTGAACTCTGCACAGGTCCTAGTACTGGAATAGAGAGCTACTGCTAGTAAAAGCTGATGTACGCTGGCTGAAGTCTGCACAGGTCCCAGTACTGCAATAGAGAGCTACTGCTAGTAAGAGCTGATGTACGCTGGCTGAACTCTGAACCGGTTCCAGTACTGCAATAGAGAGCTACTGCCAGTAAGAGCTGATGGACACTGGCTAAAATCTGCACTGTTCCGAGTACTGGAATGGAGAGCTGCTCCTAGTACGAGCTGATGTACGCCGGCTGAACTCTGCACAGTTCCCGGTACTGGAATAGAGCTACTGCTTGTAAGAGCTAATGTAGATCGGCTGAACTATTCATAGTTCCCAGTACTGGAATGGAGAGCTACTTCTAGTAAGAGCTGATGTACGCTGGCTGACCTCTGCACAGTACCAGAATAGAGAGCTACTGCTAGTAAGAGCTGATGTACGCCGGCTGACCACTGCACAGTTCCGACTACTGGAATAGAGCTACTGCTAGTAAGAGCTGATGTACGCTGACACCTCTTCTTCTTCCAGTACTTACTCCCCACACCGCCCTGCCATTGCACCTCATTACTGGTTTCCATTACCTCTTGTCTCCCAGCCCTGACACCCACACTGTCCTGACCATCAGCAGTGCGGTGTCTGAGGCCAAACCATGTGTTTAACGAATCCCGCATGGTGGGGTTTAAGGGTGGTGTCAGGGTCCACTTCAACTTATACTTTTAAATCTTCCCAGTCCGTTGTCACCCCCTTACTCTCCTTTTTCCATGTCGTAGGTGCCCTGACTGCCCGGACCCTGGGGCAGAAGCGCAGCTGGAGCGAGAGCTGCTCTCAGAATGCGGTCACCCCGCAGGTCTTCTTCACCCAGCACCCCGAGCTGCAGGGGGCCCTCCTGAAGGAGCTGCACGGGGCCCTCAACACGTCCACACCATCATCCAGAGGAAGAGTCCGGCTGTGCCACAGTCTGCACCCCACCCTGACCCTGTTGAGCCACCTGCAGCCTGGCCATGAGGACGTCGGCAGGTACAGGGAGGATGAGGCTCAGTGCCTCTGTCCACTGAGGGAAGATTGCTGTTGCTTGTACACTTCCTCTGTGCTTTCAAGAGAAACTCGCACAGCTTCGATGCGTACCCGGTTTATGCATTTGAGTGAAGGGAGTGCCATGCTGCTTATACTGTTTTGCTTTTTGTGTGAGGGAAGCTTGCTCTGCTGCTGCTTGAGCTGCATGTGTTCTCTGTATGTGAGGGAAGCTTGCACCATGCTGCTTGTGAAGTTTCACTTTATATCTGTGAGGAGTTTGCACTGCTGCTGCTTGAGCTGCACCTGTCCTGGGTATTCGAGGGAAGCTTGCATCACACTGATTGTGCTGTTTCACTTTCTTTGTGGGGGAAGCTTGCATTGCTGCTGCTTGAGCAGCATCTGTTCTACGTATGTGAAGGAAGCTTGCACAATGCTACTTGTGCAGTTTCACTTTCTGTGTGGGGGGAAACTTGCACTGCTGCTTGATCAGCGTCTGTTTTATGTATGTGAAGGACGCTTGCACCATGCTGCCTGTGCAGTTTCACTTTCTGTGAGGGGGAAGCTTGTACTGCTTCTGCTTGAGCAGCATCTGTTCTACGTATGTGAAGGAAACTTACACCATGCTGCTTGTGCTGTTTCACTTTCTATGTGGGGGGAAGCTTACATTGCTGCTGCTTGAGCTGCAGCTGTCCTGTGTAGGTGAGGGAAGCTTGCACCATGTTACTTGTGCAGTTTCACTTTCTATCTGTGAGGAGCTTGCATTGCTGCTGCTTGAGCAGCATCTGTTCTATGTATGTGAGGGTAGCTTGCATCACACTGCTTGTGCTGTTTCACTTTCTTTGTGGGGGGAAGCTTGCATTGCTGCTGCTTGAGCAGCATCTGTTCTACGTATGTGAAGGAAGCTTGCACCATGCTGCTTGTGCAGTTTCACTTTCTGTGTGCGGGAAACTTGCACTGCTGCTGCTGCTTGATCAGCGACTGTTCTACGTATGTAAAGGAAGCTTGCACCATGCTGCTTGTGCTGTTTCACTTTCTGTGTGGGGGAAGCTTGCACTGCTGTTTGAGCAGCATCTGTTCTGCGTATGTGAAGGAAGCTTGCACCATGCTGCTTGTGTAGTTTCTCTTTCTGTGGGGGGGAGAAACTTGCACTGCTGCTTGGTCAGCGTCTGTTCTATGTATGTGAAGGAAGCTTGCACCATGCTGCTTGTGCAGTTTCACTTTCTGTGTGGGGGGAAGCTTGCACTGCTGCTGCTTGAGCGGCATCTGTTCTATGTATGTGAAGGAAACTTGCACCATGCTGCTTGTGCTGTTTCACTTTCTATGTGGGGGGAAGCTTGCATTGCTGCTGCTTGAGCTGCAGCTGTCCTGTGTAGGTGAAGGAAGCTTGCACCTTGTTACTTGTGCAGTTTCACTTTCTATCTGTGAGCTGCTTACACTTCTGCTGCACCTGCCCTGTGTATGTGAGGGATGTCGGTGCCATGCTGCTTGTGCAGTTTTACTTTCGATGAGAGAGAAGCACTAGAGCACTATACATGACATAAGCTTGCGCTGTTTGTCAGCTCTTTGCGCTGTTTGGCGGCTGAGACATTTGTGAGCTCAGACCGTCAATGAGGTGAAATACGATGGACTCTCCGGGCTCTTCACGGTTGAGAGTGTGCATCAGGCTCCAGGACACCCCACCCAAACCTGGAGCAAGACCAAGGGTGATATTAGCAGGCATGGGACGTGACCCTCCAGTCAGCCAAAAAGAAGTGGTCTCCACCTTTTGCGAATAGACAAATTCTTCTATCTCCGGACTACACCCAGGTGGTACAAGCCAAACGCAGATCATGATGAGGTCAAAAAAGAGCTGTGAAAGAGAGGGACGAAAGGATGATGCTGTGCCCTGCGAAACTAGGAGGCATTGCGGAGTGGAAATCACGGCATTTACTAATATAGGGCACAGTTCGGAATGGCTGGAAGGTTGATGTCCCGTCGGACACAAGCGAAATTCAACAGAGCCAAAGCCTTGAATGGTACTACTAGATGAACCGGAGATGATCCAGAGCAGAAAGGACAGCGTGGAAGGGCAGTAAGTGGTGGCATAATGGATAAACCGAGTGGAAACCTGAAAGAAATGGTGAACCATGAATATCATGCAATGCTGTGGTAATGTACTTGCGAGTACAATGGTACAAAAGATGGGACAGCACCCATAACCGTGGGTTGCAGGATGCAATGGGCACTTCCGTGACAGGACAACAGAGAGGACCTAAATCAACACGAAGGACTTCATAGAAGCAATCGACTTGGCAGATCTCTAAGGATGACTTCCCCAACAGATAGGTAGTCCTCCTACCGCCCTGACGCTAGGGCTTATATTCCAGACTGGAATCCCAGGACTGCATAGCGGGATAAATGTCCGATTACTCCAACTTGACCACTAAGATTACTCTGAAGACTTATTAAAAGGCAGCTGGATTGAATGCTAGAAATAAAGATGCTATGGAGCCATGAACCTGTGAAATTAGATGTGACACTTTAAAAAGCTTCTAAAGTTATAAGTAGAAGGCAAGGAGGCATCATTAAGATAGCAAGAAGTAAAACAATAAGGAAGGGAAAACTGCAAGAAATAGAAACCCCACTTATAGAAATCAAGAGAGAGCTTCTTCATATCCCATTGGTAGATTGGACGCCATAACTCTCTGCAAAGAAGACTACTGGATGTTAGATGAGAGAGGTGAGAAAAAACTATTTTAGCACCCAACACAGACTCTAGAAAGTAGACAACAAGGCAGGAAAACCTTTGGCCTTGGTATCAAAGAAAGAGGATGGTCAACGATGGAGAATACCTTCACCTACTGCCGCAGATGGTTCTAAGAGTGTAAATAGACTTATGGAGAAGAGTTAGCGCTGTTTGTGGGAGACTTATCCGCCAATATCTTGTTATATGAAGATAGGCAAACCTTCAACATTGAGATCAGGAAAGAAGAAACTGAAGATGCAATAAAACAGCTAAAAAGTGGGAAGGCCCTGGTGGCTGGCCCATAGAACTGTATAAATTAATGTGAAGTGTGGGGGCACATCTGCTGTATGTTCAACAGTTCCCGAGAAGAGGGGGTGCTTCTCACCAGACGTACGATCGACTGGAATCACCCTCCTGTGTTAGCCTGGTACCCCCCTCCCCTGGGAAATACTGGTCCATCGCTATATTAAATATATAAGTTAAAAAACTGACTAACCTTGTGTCCACGAGACGCTGTACAGTAGTGGACAAATGAATACACCTAGATCAGTCCAACTTTTATGGCTATTTAAACAGGAACAGAGGCTGAGGAGGATCTGACTCAGTTCAATTGCTCTTTCTCTTGTGCATGCTTAAAAGGATGGTACTATATCTAAGATTCATTGCTTGGATCTCACTGCTCTACAAACAGCTGATAGCAGAATAAGGATAAATGGTACCCTATACCAGCCTTTGCCATTGAACAGAGATGCAAGGCAGGGATGCCTCTTTGCCACTACTCTTTGTTGTAGCACTGAAGCCGCTGGCTTCATGGGTCAGGAAACGTGCTTCACTACGAAGGCTGAGGTGGGGATAGTGGGTGGGAAGACACAGTTTCGCTGTACGCGGATGACATGTTGGTATACCTGGTGAAACCTAGAAATGCCATAGCCAGATTATTGGAAAACAATAGCTACTTAAACTATAGCTTTCTGTATATGGCTCGTCTAAATCATTACTACTCCCCCATACAAATCGGCATTCCAGGAAGGATATAAGATGACCCTTATAAATTGTTAGAGATGGCTTTCAATATCTAGACATACAGATAACAAGCGAGAAGCGTACCTTCCTACAACTCAACTGAACGACCCCTCTGAAAAAATGTAAAACTGATGAATCCCATTGGAGGAAGCTCCTGTTCGATGTGATAAGTTGGGGCGTTCTTTATTATCCTATAACTCTCCCTAAGTTCCTGTATGTGTTTCAGAATAATCCATACAGATCCCTTACACTTTGTTTTAAAAGGTGGACAGCGTAACTAGAATCATGTTGTGCGACGGTTGAATGACCCAAATAGCATGTGTATGTTGGGGGATTAAACTTGCAAACCTCAAAAAATATTATTGTGCTTTGCAACTAATTGTAATAAATGACTGGGCGTTCGCTAAGCAGCAGGACCCATCAGTAACGGCAAACAGGGTAAGGAGCCCAAAGGATACATAAGATCCTTATATGGTGGGGGAGCCACGAAGAAATAGCCAGAACACACCGAAACACTAATGCAGATATGGATGGGGCAAACTGTCAAATGGGATGGGGGGCACCCTGCTACTGGTAACACCTCTACCGCCTTTCCTGCCATAAAGCTGCACAGTACATGGGACGCTATTAGGATCTCACAACCAAGGGATGTCTGGAAGCCGGGTGGTCTAAAAGCATTTCAAGATCTCCAGGAGGAGTATGACCTAACGAGCAATCAGTGTTATAGAAACCTCCAAATCAAACTCGCATTATAGAGATACACAACACTGTTAGGAGACATTAAACAACAATCTGCATTAGAGTTTATATGATTGGCAATGCCATTACTAAATTAAGCAATATTTCTAACATACCCAACACTCACCAACAACACGCAGCTGCCTCCTCCACTCCTGAAAGCTAAGTGGGAAAAGGGACATTGGGTAGATAGATGAGAAAGAATGGGATGAGGCTTGAATGTACCCGTGGAAATTTGCAATGTGGGGAGGATTTGGATTGGCCGAATCACAATTTTTGCATTGTATATGCTACAATTAGCCAAGATTGGCAGGACTAGAGATAGAAAGTGCCTCCAGGGATGCCAGCAGCGTGGCACTTTCCTGCACACCTTGTGGTGGTGCTGCTCCTAAATCCAAATATACTGGAAAGAGGAGAGGGAAAGAAACTGAACACAGGCATAGATGTAGACATGCCAGTCCAGTTGGGAATATGGAGCAGTGCTGCCATACAGAGGTACATGCGCACCTTTTATAACTTCGCCATGATGGTGAGAGAGGCAAGATGACGCTTGTAGATGTGGAAGTCACACAAAAACCTACTATCATGCTGTGGGGTCAAAAGAGCTGAGAAAGTGATACACGAAGCTATGGGGTGACCCCCATATATTTGAGAAGGTTTTGGGGACCACAGAGGGAACAGAGGGCCAAGTGGCAATCGCTCTGTAGCATGCTCTAGAAGGTTAAGTGCACGGATCCGGGAACCCAAACGTTAGCCCCACAAATACACTGAGTATTGCCTTTCTGACTGTTCTCGGAACGTTTGCAATAATAAATAATTTGAATGAAGCCTGCAAACACAACTCTGGTGACAAATAATTTACAGTGGACATGGCTGACAAGATGGCTCAGTAACTTAAACGCTCGCCACTGTTATGTCATTTGATCTATAGGTGATGAGTCCAAGCCCTGAACAGATCGCCCAACTGCCCTAATTTGGTAAATCAAGAAATGAAAACCCTATTGGCTTGGTCCCTGGGCATGAACCTGAAAATTGAAATTGCGTTCACTTTTCTTAGAAGCAGTCTGCTGGCTAAGATATACACCCAGTGGGTGGTTGTACAGGTTACGCTTGCACTCAAGACACTTATGTTGAACCTTTTCCATGTAAACGATGAATGCCTGCATTGCTGTCACTTGCCTTTTGTCTGTTCACTTGCTCCAGTAGTATGGATTTATTTGTAGCATATGGTGTGGACTGGATGCAGCAGATCACTTTACATCAGGTTTTTTGAGACCATTTAATTCACAAAAAGAGAAGAATTATAGATTTACAATGCGATTCATTTGACTGCAACAATCATTTGTTATTACAGCTATAATGAAAATTGTGCTGTATATCTCTTATGGAGAAGTTTTTTTCACAGTTGGTCTACACCAGCATTCCAGTAATTCTCAACAACCACTTTTTTGTTTTTTCTTCCAGTTCCTCGTCTTGCTTTGTGGAGCCCCTGGTACAGTTGGCAGGAAACCCCATCTTCGCTGTGCGTGTGATGGCAGCTCAGGCCTTGGTGCCCGCAGTGTCTGTGACTGGATACGGGACCCTCTTGCTGCGACTGGTTGGAGAATTGCCTTGTGAGGCAGGTAGTACTGCCCACAATGCTTTGCACGGATGTTTGCTACAGATACAGGCACTGCTGACACAGGCCCTGGCTCAAAGCAGGTATTGGGAGAAGAAATTTGTACTATTTGTGCAGGAGGAAAGTGTCTGTCTAGTGAGAGGGAAGTGACCGGGCTATTCATGACGGTGCTTGGGCGGTTCCTTCTATGTGGCATATCCAGTGCCTTTGCCACCATTTAGACCAGTCCTGGATCTACCAGCACTGCTGAGTCTACATAGTTTTCATGCAATGCGAACTCCAATTTCATGACCACCAATGAAAATAGTCTCCGCTACTGCTAAAATTCCCTGCCTTCACAAAACCTGTGCCAGTGAGCTGCAGAGTTCACTTGCAGAGCAGACCATGAAGTGTGTGGAGAGGTTGCCATGTACTTTCAAGCCTCTGCACAACATGTGGTATCTGACCATTAGATGCATGGTCCTGTGATCCCGCTCCTCGGAGGTCTCTAATGAGAACTCCTGCTGTACCTCTAACGATGTTCTAGTCTCTGTTTACTACTATGGCTTGCCTCTCTGCTCACGATTACGGTGGTTTTCAGAGTCCAGCCTTGTAAGGTGAGTTCCACACCCTACTATGCCGGGGGTACTTTGTTATTCCTCCCTCCTTATGTTTTGTGCTGTGGTCAGGAAGTACCTGTGCCTGTAGCCCTGTTTCTTGTCCTGACGTGCCTTCTGATTCCATGTGTCTTGGCTTCTCCCTCATCCATTCCTTTATCATGAGGTCTTAATTCAGTTTCTTTGGTCCTCCCTTAATGTTGAGTTTGCACTGGAGCTCCTCCTATTTTGTTGTTGTTTCAAAGGGGAGCAGCTTATGATTTGAGGAATCCCCATAAACATAACATGGTCGGTTGGACATAGTATATAATGTATGTTTCTTTAATGCTGATATTGTCAGAAACTGCTTCAAGGCACTGGGTAGTGGGAAGTCATGTTGCAAATGGAAAGGAAGGAAGGTGTGCATCCTTGAAGGACCCACTTTCTACGTTCAGTTATGTACTTCTGAGAGGAGTCTACTTTGATGTAATCTGAATTCCTACTGAAAGAAAAGCATCTTAAAGGCTAGAGATGTCTCGTTTGTGGCAGTGTGATCTTTGTAAAATAGGCCAAGAATGAGAGTGCTGCATGAATCTGCACTTTTTGTAGCTTAGAAGGAAGCTGCCATTAATTCTGTTGAAGTACTTCTGCAGTTGAGCTTCTTATTGGACTGGAGGAAGAAGGACTGAATGTGCCTGTAAGTACAAGTTCCCCAGCATTGGATATACTGACACACTTCCCCATGCCAGACTGGGAATCCTCAGTAAAATAGGAATAAATGAAACATTTTGTTAATCATTCCAAATAATTCTTTGCAGATGCATGTTTTAATATTGCCCCCATTACTCTTATGGACCCACAATGTTTGGTTAAATGCAATCAAAAATATCACATTTTGTTTTTTCCCCCACAGTCGGTGAAGCTTGTTTCCACCAATACCTCTGAGCACCTCCAAACACTCGCACTCACCTATGCCCTCCTTCATGCTGAACCCGATTGACCTCCACTATCAAGTCTGTTACGATGCAAATGTGCTCCTGTGTTTGTAGATGTAGGAAAACCTGGACAACAGATCACCTTGATGACCTGAAGCTAGCCCTGAATGTCCCCTGACTGCCCTGTATGTCCTACCAACCCGCCTGTATGTCCTCCCAACAGCCCTGAATGTCCTCCAGAGAGCCCTGAATGCCCTCCACAGAGCCTTGAAACGCCCTATTGACTGCCCTGAATGGCCTATCGACAGCCTTCTGAACACTGCTAAATGACCTTACTTCTGGGACTTAATCTCTTGCTTTTCTTAAGGCTTGCCAACACCATCCTAAGAGAAAACATGAGCTCCAGGATCAAATATGGTCTGTGGTTGAAATGCCAATATTGAGAAAAATTTCTGAATCCGTCAGTGTATAGAGCAACATCCAAGGCCTTAAGGAGGCCCGATATTACACTAGATTCAAGGGAGGATTGAGAGAATTCCTATGTCATCGCCAAGATATCCTTGTTACTCCAGGCACTCTCAGAAAATACCTGCTTCCTGAGTGTTTTTTGCTCAATGGTTCATTCTCAGTTACCTTTAGTCATCCGTGTGATAACCTGGTATCCACTTTTGAACATGTACGTATATGATTTGTGCTTCACTACTATTAAGTATTTGTTTGGGATAAGTAATATTTACACATCTATCTTGCATTGCCTTTCTTCCAATATGAACTCCAGTGTAAAGTGCTCTGACATTGATAAAAATTGGTCCACTCTACAGAAAATCTCAAAATCTCAAATCAATAAATACTCTCCTCGCTGCACAATAACTCAGTCTAACCTTTTAGCCACAGACTTGTGTTTTACATCTCCTTCCATATTCATATCAATCAATCAAGTGACTTGTAAAGCGCAACTACTCACCCGTAAGGGTCTAAAGGTGCTGGGGTGGAGGGACTACTGATCTGTCTCAGGCACTGTGGTTCAGTCGAAGAGCCAGGTCTTGAGGTCCTTCCTGAATTGGGGCACTGACAGTGATTGCCTTAGGTGGAGAGGCAGGGTGTTCCAGTTTTTGCTGCGAGGTAGGAGAAGGATCTTCCCCCGGCATGGTCTTGATATGCAAGACCATGCCGCTGGTGGGATGGTGGCCAGGGCCAGTTGGGCGGAGCGGAGGTCCCTGGTAGGTGCGTGGAATGCGAGGCGGTGGTTGAGGTATGCAGGTCCCGCGTCGTGTAGGGCTTTGTAGGTGTGTGTGAGGAGCTTGAAGGTGATTGTTATGTTGACTGTGAGTCAGTGGAGGTCTCTCAGGTAGTTGGTAATGCAGCTGCGGAGGCGGATATTGAGGATGAGTCTGGCGGAGGCGTTCTGAATGCTCTGCAGTTTCTTGAGGAGTTTTTGGTTGATGGCGGTGTAGAGTTCGTTGTCGTAGTCGAGTCTGCTGCTGATTAGTGCATGGCTGACCGTCTTTCTGGACTCGGGGATCCACTTGAAGATCTTTCGGAGCAGGCATAGCGTGTGGAAGCAGGATGAAGAGATGACGTCGATCTGCTGGTTCATGGTGAGTGAGGAGTCCAAGATGATGCCAAGAATTTGTGCGTGGTATGTGGGTGTGGGGAGGATCCAAGATCTGCAGGACATCAGGAGTCCCAGGTGGAGGGAGTGGAGCCCAGGATGAGGACTTCGGTCTTCTCTGAGTTTAATCCTTCATCCAGGTGGCGACAGCCTTCTTCCCGTCGTGGAAGTTGTTCTTGGCGACTGTGGGTTCGTTGGTGTGAGAGAGAGGATCAGCTGGGTGTTGTCGGCGTAGGGGACGATGTTGAGTCTGTGGTTCCTGATGATGGCTGCGAGCGAGGTCATGTAGATGTTGAAGAGAGTGGGACTCATGGAGGAGCCCTGAGGCACTTCGCAGCTGATCTCTGTGGGTTCAGAGTGGAACAGTGGTAGCCTGACTCTCTGTGTTCGGCCAGTGAGGAAGGAGCGGATCCATTCCAGGGCTTTTTCGCGGATGCCGGCGTCGTGTAGTCTTGTGCATAGGTTGCAGTGGGAGATTGTGCTAAAGGTGGCCGAGAGGTCCAGGACGATGAGGGCTGCAGTTTCACCTCAGTCGAGGAGGGTGCGGATGTCGCTCGTGGCAGCAAGGAGGGCGGTCTCGGTACTGTGGTTGCTTCGGAAGCCGGATTGGGAGAGGTCCAGGATGAGGTTTGCTTCGATGAACTCGTAAAGTTGGGTATGATGGCCTTCTCAATGACCTTGGCTGGGAAGAGGAGCAGAGAGATGGGTCTGAAGTTCTTGAGGACCTTCGGGTCGGCAGAGGGTTTCTTCGGCAAGGGGTTGATCTCTGCGTGTTTCCAATCTTCCTGAAATGTGGCGGAGTTGATGGTGCAGCAGAGCTCGGGGGCAGTGGAAGCGCGGGCTCTGTTGAACATGTGGTGCGGGCAGGGGTCCGAAGGTGATCTGGAGTGGATGCTCCTTATGATCTTGAGGGTGTCATCAGTGGTGAGGGAAGTCCAGCTGAGCAGGGTCTGCTGAGGTCCGGTGTTGTGGGGTGAGAGTCTCTTGGCTATCTTGCCCATTGAAGCTGTCGTAGATCGCCTTAATCTTGTGGTGGAAGAATGCGCTGAGGTTGTTGCAGAGGTCTTGGGAGAGTGGAATGTCTGCTGTCCCTGTGCTGGGTATGGCAAATTCTTTGACTACGGCGAAAAGTTTTTTGCTATTGAGTGCGTTGGTGTTGATCCTTTTTTGTAGGGGTGCTTTCTTTGTTGTTCTAATGAGGTGGTGATGTGCTGTGACAGTGGTTTTGAAGGCTTAGCGGTCTTCCTGGGTCTTGCTGCTCCTCCATCTCTTCTTGAGCCGTCTACAGGTGTGTCTGGACTCATGAAGGGCCGGAGAGAACCAGCTGGCTTTTTGGAGTGTGGCTTGCCTGGTGCTTTCTTGAGGGGAGCCAGTGTGTCAGCGCAGTTGGAGATCTATTGGTGGAGGTAGCGAGCTGAGGTATTATCATCCGTGGAAGTCGGAGGCGGGGTTTTGCTGAGGGAGGTGGTGAGCTGTTCTTCTGTAACATTTTACCAGCTTCTGTGAGGTTAGCGGTGGGCGTGGTGGTGTAGGGTGGGTTTGGTGAAGAAGTGGACGCAGCGGTGGTCAGTCCAAAGCAGCTCAGAGGTGTGGCTGAAGGAGATGTTATCGCTGGTGGAGAAGACGGGGTTGAGCTTGTGTCCTGCGAAGTGGGTTGGAGAGGTGACCCGTTGTCTGAGTCTGACGGTGGCAAGGTTTTCCAGCTGGGACGATGTGTTCTTGTCATTGGAGTTGTCCAGGTGAAGGTTGAGGCCGCTGAAGAGGATGTAGTCTGAGGAGGCGAGAGCGTGGGGTGTGATGAAGTTGGAGTCGCTGAAGGGATGGACCCGGAGGGGTCTGTAGATGAGGGTGCCTCGGAGAGTGGTGTTCGGGTTGGTCTGAACCTGGAAGTGGAGGTTCTCCATGTTGATCGCGTGGTCGTTCAAGTGGGTGGTGAGGCGGAGGGTGCTTTTGTGTACGATGGCTATGCCTCCACCCAGTTTGTTGATGCGGTCCTTGTGAATGATCTTGTAGCCGTCTGGGATGGCAGTGGCGATGTCTGGGTCGGAGGTGGAGTTCATCCAGGTTTCCGTGAGGAAGGCGATGCCGGGGTGGATGGAGTCGAGTAGGTCCCAGATCTCCACGGCATGTTTGTGGAGGGAGCATGTATTGAGCAGAATACAGCTGAGGCAGTCGTGTCCGGTATTTGTCGATCTTGTGGTGGGTGGGGCTGGTGTGCGGTGGCAGGCGAAGGTGCAGCTGCAGTTTCGGCAAGAAAAAGGGCCCTCGGTGTCATTCGGCGACGCCCGGTGGCAGGCGGTGTGGTGTTCGGTGTTGAGCGAGTGGAGGGTGCTGGCGTTGTATCGGTGGATGGTCCTGAGGACCAGGGTCCGATGAGCTGGGAGCAGTCCAGGTGCCTTAGGCGCACCAGCGGTGCGCCCGCTGTGCAGTGACCATTGAGTAGCGTGAGGGGGAGGTCTGGACAGCTGGGAGGCGCGAAAAGTGGGAGAGCTGCACTGTAGAGGGGTGGGGCTGACGGGTATAAGTAGCAGAAGTGCCACGATGAGGAAAAGGCACAAAAGTGACAGGAGGGAAGAGTGGAAAAAAACAGAAAATGAAAGAAGTGACCGAAAAGCAGAAAATACGAAAAGAGGAAAAAAGAGATCAGGAGAGGAGGCAGAAAGCAGAGTGACATAGCAGTCAATGGCGGCAGAACCAGTCAGCGCGCCACAGCTGCGTGTGTCAGTAGCCACTCACTGTCAATCTCTGGCGGATATTTGACCCTGCAGGGGGCAGCAGGAGGAGGCCACAACAGCCTAACAGGGGCCCAAGAAGTCAGCCTGGGCGGGCACGAGTGCACTCTAGGGCCAACATGGCCGCTATGGGACCCTGCGGTGAGAAGCGCTGGCTGGCCGTGGCAACCCCGCCCCCAAGAAGGCAGCTGCGTGAGGCCGGCTCCAGGCGCAGAGTCCCAGCTCGCAGAGCCGCACGGTGGGGCACAGCTGTCCCATGATGGGGGAGGGGGGTAATAGCCCCCGGGAGGTCCGGACGAGTTGAGCCTCAATGGGGTGCAGCCATCTTGCAGCACTTCTTGCTCATGTGCACTCTTACCCAAGCTGCAATAATCTGCCCAATTCACATTGGTCGTTTTCCCCTCCAGAACTCTAGGCGAGCTTGTCGCCGTACTTAAATCTGCTATTCTATACAGTGCTGCCTCTGACCTCTTCTCCTTCCAAATGGTCCAGCACCGGTATCAGATCATGCCTAATCCACTCTCTTCTCTTGCAACCTACCCACAATGTTTCATTATCAACAGCTGTCATTCCCCTGCTTTTTGGACAGAAGTCCTCCTTATGGCTTTAGAAATTTGTGCCACCCTTCCCGCTCCATTTTTACCTGACCTGATTTATGTTTCTGTTATAGACGTCTAGCGACAGATTCCTCACCTTTTGAATATTCCCTAGGTGTCAGACTGGATCAGGAAACTTTTCAGCAATACCTCTGCGCGTCGGTAGGTGGCGCCGTGTGGCTCCGCACTGCTGCAGTTCTTTTCCAGAAATGATGTGCGAAGCCTATACAGGTGCCACTCCCACATGCTAACATCAGTACCATTCTTTCCATGTCACCAGACGCAGATCGGGAGCTACCTCTTGTCTCTTCGAGATCTTTACCTCGATCACTAATTGTTTTACAGTGTGCTAGGGACATGTCACCTCCCAAAACAAAACAGGTTTTAAGCCCTGTAAGAACTGCTTCCGCAACAAATGCCTGTGAGAGATCTTCATCAAATTTGCCTGTGGTTGAGCCATGGCTTTAAGGCCTGCAGTTACTGCGCGTCAGTGAACTCAAAGTCCATACCAGATCGCAAGGCGAAACTCTACATCGGCAAGCACTGGAAGAGACTGCGATGAGACCGGTCCAAGTTGAAAGTTTGGTCCCGTTTGAGATCCAGAAGTCGCCAGAGTAGTTCCAAGGCTCGGTCTTCCGCTCGATCCAAATCTTCGGGTAAGACAAAGAAGAATGACAAGTAATACAAGCAGGACTTTGCCCCTTCCTGCCACTAACACACCCCTGAGAAGGCATGGGGGTGGCACTTTATCCCTCGATCTCGTTCCCAAAGTCATTCGATTTCGGAGCCGATCCGGCAACTTGTTTTAGCACAGCCCGAGTTTCCAAGGCCGTCAGCCAGCAGATCAAAGAATTCCACGAGACAATGCTACGACTCTTTGGATCCTTACCTACTGCCTCCGGTGCACCTGTGGGCCCAACAAAGTCAAGAAGTTCTCCACCTCGGTTACCTCTGGCGTGTTCACTCTTGGCACCAGCTGGACCATCTAAGCCCATACCGGGGCTGCCTCCTACTCCCCTATCGATTCCAGTGCCATGGTCCACGCCAGTGCCTGGCACATCGACAGTGATGCTGACTCTATCGACAACGGAAGACAAGCCCCAATTGTCCTCTCTGACATGTAGTCGGCACCTGTTCGACCTCGATCGAAGTTTCTCCCGGCCGCGGTTGAGGCTCCATTCGCTCAGCCTCCACAGTGACAAATGCACACCCTGCATTCCCTGTTTAGCACGGATTCGGATAACGATTACAATGTGGGTGATGAGATTGGCCATCCTTATCACTAAAAAAATAGGTATGATGTCATGCAGGGGGCTAGTGGTCTAGATACCTCCACTGAGTCTAGTCTCCTCTCGACCCCTAGTCCTGCCACTGAAGAAAGTGCTTCCTATGCCGTGGTTATGCATAGGGCAGCCAAAGTCCTTGACCTCCAGCTCCCCACCTCAGAGGTCAAGATCAATGTACCTACAGAGGTCCTTTAACCGGGGAAGACATCTACTGAGCCCTTCTTACAACTCAATGAGGCCTTTACAGACACATTGTTGGGGTCATGGGCCAAAGATTGCTATGGCCTCCTGGTCAACTGCCAAATTGCAGTTCTCCACCACCAGGCCTGGCGACCCTGCATTTTTATCTCAGCACATCTCACCTGAAACCTTGGTGGTGCAGATATCTGCAAGCAAGACTAATCACAACACATTACCGACACCATCCTCCTGATAAGGAGTCAAAACGATGGAGATGTTCAGGAAGAGGGTTTTCTCATCCACCAGCTTGGTACTCAGGTCTGTGAATGCCAGCTGGGGCGCTATTCTCACAACCTTTGGGACTCAAGTCCTCCCAGGTGCCCCTTGACTATCTGCAACTGGTCTTAGCTCAGGCCAAACAGGACGGTTGCAAAACAGCCAAGTTCACAATTTGTTGTGGTTTTGACACCACCGATTCCATCGGGTGGGCCATTGGCATCAGTGTAGCCATTCGCCGCTATGGGTGGCTGGGGTTTTTCAGGTGATGTCCAGTCGTCCCTCATGGACATACCATTCGACAAGACGTGCCTGTTTGGGGACCAGGCAGAATCCGCTCTTGAGTGGTTGAAGTAGGGCCATGGCACGCTCCCTGAGCTTATCTGCCCCATCTCACCAGCTGCATGAGCCCTTCCATTCCTTGTATACCCTTGGCAAGGGTACCCCACACTGTCAGCCAATCCATCCCCAGCATGATGCCCAGTAGTTTTGCGGTAGCAGTCATTGTGTCCACGCTCTTGCAGTCAATGGGCTATCCAGCCTACTACCAACCCCCCCCCTACCCCCCCGCAGCCCAACCTACCAATCCCCTTCAGCGTTCCCTTACTTGAGCACAGCCATTCAGTAATAGGGAGGATCTAATGATTCTTGCTGGGTGTGCAGGCCATTACTTCCGACAAGTTGGTCCTGCAGATCGTGTGAAAGGGCTACGCTCTATCTTTTCATACAGCACCATCATGACGCAGCCAAGTTCACAATTCGTTGTGGCTTGGACACCACCAATTCCATCTTGTGGGCTGTTGGGATCAGTGTTTCCATTCGCTGCCACACTTGGCTGAAGTCTACTGGTTTTTCAGGCGATATCCATCTGTCTCTTGTGGACATGCTGTTTGACGGGACTCACCTGTTTGGGAACCTGTCCTTTAATTTCTTCACCGCTGCACCTTCCACTGTCCCCCCTGTGACTGACGGAGGACCATCTCTCTGTTTTGCAGCAGGAAGTGCAAGCCCTTTTGGCCAAAGGAGCTATTGAGAGGGTGCCTGTGCTAGAAGTAGGACGTGGTTGTTACTCCAGACACTTCCTGGTGCCAAAGAAGGACGGAGGCCTTTGCCCTATTTTAGACCTGTGCCCTCTCAACTTCTTCTTCCAGAAGGACAAATTCAAGGTGCTCACCCTGGCCCAGGTCTTGTCTGCCCTTGACCCTGGAGACTGGATGGTGGCTTTGGATCTACGGAAAGCCTGTTTTTATATACTCGTCCTGCAGGCCCTTCGGTGCTACTTGCGGGTTCGTGGTGGGACAGGAGCATTTTCAGTTCACTGTGCCCCCCATTTGGTCTCACCAGTGCCCCTCAGGTTTTCACAAAATTGATGGTGGTGGTTGCAGCACACCTTTGGAGGTCAGGGGTCCCAGTCTTCCTCTACCTCGGCGACCGGCTGTTGAAGGCAGGCTTGCCCCAGGCAGTCATCAACCACCTACAGACTACGGCGAACAGGCAGTCATCTTTGGGGTTCACTATCAACATACTGAAGTCACACCCCACTTTATAGGAGCCATTCTGGACACGATTTGGTTTTGTGCCTTTCCCCTGGAAAGGGGAGTCCAGGATATTCAATCTATGATCCCGATCTTTCAGCCTAAGTCCTGGATTTCAGTGAGGTCGACTCTGAGGCTGCTGGGACTGATGGCCTCCTGCGTTCTGCTGGTCAAACACGCCAGGTGGCAAATGCGGGCTCTACAATGGAATCTGAAATCTCAATGGGCTGAACATCAAGAGGACCTCTCCAACCACATCCAGAGAAGACTGCAACAGAGCTGTAATGGTGGCTGCTGGACCGCAATTGGGTATAAACCTTCTGAAGTTGAGAGCCATCCGCTTGGCATTGGAAGCCTTCCTTCAACCTATCAAGGAGAGGCTGGTACAGGTGCTCACAGACACCACCACCATGAGGTATTGCAACTAACAGGGCGGAGTGGGGTCCTGGGCCCTCTGCCAAAAGGGACTAGGCTTCTGGAAATCACTGGACTGTCAAAGAATTTTCCTGGTGTTGAACCACCGTGCAGAATCTTTAAATGCTAGGACAGAGGAGCTCTGCTGTCGACGTCTGGTGGATCATGAGTAGCAGTTGCATGAAGAGATGGTGAAGATCTCTTCTGCCCATGGGGAGGACCTTGGCTTGATCTATTCGCCACCATCGAGAATGTGCAATGCCAGCTGTTCTGCACACTGGAGTTTCCTAGGCATCTCTTGTTTGGAGACGTGTTCCGCATAGGGTGGAACTCTGGACTCCTTTATGCCTTTCTGCCAATATCTCTTCTGCCCCAAGTTCTGAAGAAGATCAGGACCGACCAGGACCAAGTCATCCTCATGGCCACAGATTGGGTATGGAGAATATGGTATCCAGAACTTCTGGGCTTCAGCATCTGTCCTCCGATCAGGCTGCCCCTCCAGAGAATCTGCTGTTAAGCAACAGGGCAGGCCTGGGTTCTGCACCTGGGCTTTCGCACTCTCCACCTTCATGCTTGAATATTGAGTGGTGACAGCTGACTGCCTTTAGCCTTCCTCCAAAGGTGGATGATATCTTCTTCGCAGTCAGGCGTGCCTCACAAAAACTGTATACACCCGTCGTTGGGACAGTTTGTGGATTGGTGCAGTGCATGGCAGATTGACCCACTGCAGGCTAAGTTATCTAACGTTTTGTTGTTTGTTTTGTACCTCGCCCAGCAAGCCGTTTGACATGAGGTGTGGTGATTGGGTTGTTGCGAAGAGGATGGGTTTTGTCAGGAAAGGTGAGAGCAAGTACTCTCGGCCGCAGAGGGTAGTTAAAGTGATGGGTTCTGTGGTGAAATTGGATGACGGAAGAGAGTGGAGTATAGGTAATTTGTGTAAGGTTTATATTCCAAATGCAATGGAATAGTGGACTCTTTGTCTACACTTATTGATGGAGAATTGGCATTGGGACATGAAGAATGGGCTCAGGCATTGGGTACTGATGAAGTATACAAAGAGTTAAAATGTGCGATAAGTGGTGGTTGGCAAGATGTTTCGTTTTTGAGTGAAGAATTGAAGCAGTACGTCAAGGTGAAAGATCAGTTGTGTTCAAGCTGATAAAGTCTTAAGATGCAATCGGATTGTTCCGCCTAAGGTACTTAGAACAAGACTGATTAAGCTTGTGCATGAAGGACATTTAGGGAGGAGCATGAGCAAAAGAAGATTAAGGCAATGTTTCTGGTGGCCTGAAATGGACAGGGAAGTTGAAGAGGTTGTCAAAGATTGCTGTGCATGTAGCAACAGTGATATGTGTAGAGTTGTTCGTAAACCTCCGTTGGGGTGTGTAAAGGTTCCTGATCGACCATGGGAGAAATTAGCTTTGGACTTTTTGGGTCCAATTGAAGGGTTGGGTATTAGGAACAGATTTTTGATTGTTCTGGTAGACTACCATAGTAAATGGTTTACTGTCAAACCTGTTGAAAATATTACATCCATGAAAGTGATCGAGTTTCTAAAGGAGATGTTTCTTAGAAGAGGGTATTCCTAAAACATTGGTCACTGATAATGGAGTGCAATTGGTGTCCAGTGTAATGTCTAAATTCCTTGCTGAGTTGGGATCAAACATGATAGAGTGGCATTATTTAGGCCACAGGCCAATGGATTAGTTGAAAGAGTTAATCGAATAATTGTTGGAAACATTCAATTATCCCTGGGAAATGGATTAATGTGGAAAGATGAGTTGGATAACATGATGTGAGCCCATAGGGTAACTCCTCATTCCGTCACTGGGGTTTCCCCGTTCATTGCTCTTAAGGGCAGGGAACCTGCAACCAAGGAGTCTCCTGTGTGGCTGCGGAAAAAAAAATCAAGTTTGGGTGGATCATGAGTGTATTGCTGAGAGGGTTAAGGAGTCTCAAGAGCGCAGCAAGCAGAGCTACGATCGAAGGAAGTGTGTGAAGGATGTTGACATGAAGTGTGGTGATTGGGTTGTTGCGAAGAGGATGGGTTTTGTCAGGAAAGGTGAGAGCAAGTACTCAGCCGCAGAGGGTAGTTAAAGTGATGGGTTCTGTGGTGAAATTGGATGACGGAAGAGAGTGGAGTATAGGTAATTTGTGTAAGGTTTATATTACAAATGCAATGGAATAGTGGTTTTATTGCGTTTGTGTTTCTACGTTTGTTTAGGTTTCCTTCATCAATTGTAATGAATATTGTATTGTGCCATTGTATTTATTCTTTTCTATTTTCGTTTTTGTTTTCTTCATCAATTATATAGGATCATTTGTAAGGGGGGGAGATGTGTAGAAATTGTCCTACTTCTATTATGAAATCCTATTGTGTAATGTGATGACATCACTGTAAGTTCTATGAGTTGGAGTCAGTTATGAAGCTGGAGGTTACTATGAAGCTGTACTGTTATACTTAAGAACAAACAAGCTTCTACCTACTTACCACTCGAAGCGTGGTCACTACAGCGTTGTTATGAGCACAGTTAAAGGGGTGCCTTTTGCCTCTTTCAGCTTTTTTATAGTTGCAGGACCAGCTCTCATTATGTAAATCACCAGTTGTGCTGGGTTTATTAAAGGTCTGCAACACTTGTTTCCTCCCTCTCCTTTTGTCATGTCACAGTGGGACCTGAACTTGGTCCTTACATATTTGATGTGCGCCCCCTTAGAGCTGTTTCACAGCTGTCTTTTGTGGCTTCACATCCTCAAGACGGTGTTCCTCATCGCCATCATAAGGGTGCGGCGAGTGAGTGGGCTTCAGGCTCTTTGTGTTAACCCGCCGTACACCACCTTCTTCTCAGACAAACTGGTTCTACGTATGCTAGCATCCTTCTTGCCGGAAGTTGTGACGCCATTCCATGTTGTCAAACCATCACCCTCCTTGCATTCCATGCTCCAATGAGGAGGACACACTCCATTGCTTGGACCACAAGAGAGCACTGAAATGATACATTGATCCTACCAGAGAACACCAGACAGATAATCAGCTCTTGGTGGCGTTCACCAGAGAAAAAAATGCAAAGCAATGTAGGAATGGACCATCTCCTGCTGGATCGTGCTCTGCATCAAAATCTGCAGTGCACTGGCCAAAAAGCAGGACTGCAAACTAATTCAACCAGAGCCAAAGCTGCTATCACTGCGTTGTCATGCAGAGTTCCTGTCTTGGACATCAGCCAGGCAGCTACGTGGGCATTACTCCATATGTTTACAAAGCACTACTGTCTGGACAGCCAGGTGCTCTGAGATGGGCATTTCGTCCATTCAGTCCTGCAGGACTTTTCAGTTTGAACCAAACACAGACCCACCTCCTAATAGTACTGCTCTGGTATCTATTCTAAAGGTGAGGAGGAATCTGCAGTTCCAAGTTTCTCTCAGAAGAACAAGTTACTTAGCTTGGATAATGCTCTTTATGATAGACTCTAACAACAGATTTGTCACCGGCCCTCTCATCATCCCCATTCTGTAAATTGGACTCTTTCACTAATAAGGTCCCAAATCTAGGAATCTGCACAGTGGTCAAAGTCAATTTGTCATGCACAGACAGACTCAAAAGCAATTGATGTCAGGAGTGGCGCCAACATGGCCCTGCACGTTATTTCTGGAGCTGAATGGCATCAGTGCGGCACTGCATGGCGCCACCTTCCGGCATGCAGAGGCGCTACTGCTCAAAAATTTACTGATCCAGTCTGGCGCTTGGGGAATATTCAAAGGGTGAGGAATCTGCGGTTAGATCGAGTCTCTACCAGAGGTAAGTCACTTGTCTTTTTTACTGCCGTCAACGGGTTCTATTGATATGAAAGCCATGAGACTGAAGACTGAGCAATGACTAGATGTCACCAGAACCCCAAGATGGCATTATATGTCCATATTACATGCTACCCATGTTTTAAGAACGATTGGAATTGAAATACTGGATTGGACGGTTTGGTTGTAGAGCCGAGAAAATATTTAATTATGTACTTTCCAAGGAACGGTTTTTAGAAGACATGCTTTAGGCTGTTAAACACATTCTGTCTGTAGAGGTCAACGTGTTTAAATGGATTCCTGCAAGGTTGACCTGATTGGAGCTAGAATTGCTCAGTTTATTTGAAGATGGTTCTGATTAAAGAAAGAGCTGTTGTCAGTCTTAGGCGGATAGTTGTCTAAAGCATGGGAGTTTTCTAAATACACTGCCATGCTTGGTGACTGGTTAGGTGGGAACAAAGAAATCAGACTTCCAGATTAGAACTCCCATTTCTCATACATAATGAGAAAAAAATAGAACTCATTCAACTGTTTGCTATTGGTCATGTCTTTGTTCTCTGTCGCACCACAAGTAGGTTAGCAGATGTTGTGACAGCACTCACTCATTGACATGCCTCTGCAACTTTTAAGTGTGCACATGTTAGTCAGTGATTTAAACAATAAAGGTCGCCTGTTAGAGGGATACTAGGCCCAGGAGAACAAGGGATTGACACTCTGGCAGTGTCTCCGCTTAGATCTTAGGCAGCAGCCTCGCCCTGAGCGATAATTTACCTGTGGGTCCCACAATCTCAAAAGAGAAATAGGAGGGGTCAGACTCTATTATCTTTGTGGTTCTGACTTTAGGGAGTGTAGAGGTGTCCCTCTTTAAGGAGCAGTGCTTCTCCGGGTGCTGAAGGGGATAGCTTGGAGTGGCATGGGTTAGGCTAACATGATGTAGACACTCACTCTTGAGTTCCTCCTCTAGTAGAGCCCCATGGCTCTTGGCTCGATGACTTCTGTGCTAGATGAAGTCATTGATTTGCATTCAGGGGTACGTCTAGAACACCTAGGAGTATGGGGTGCTGACGCATACCTGTTTAGCTCTAGGATTTGAGCAGTTCACACTGCTAGGGGAGAGTGAATGAGAGTTGTGTGTTCCGAAACTGTAACAGGGATCCCCATAATAGGTAGCATAGGAGCCCCTTCAAGAGTGATTAGAAGGTTACGCAGTTGATTGAATAAGTAGATGATAGAGTTCAGTGTGTTTGTGGAGGTAGAAGAGAGAATTAAAGTAGGCAAGAGTGCCTGTAGGAGGGAGCAAAGGAGCAGTTCAAGGTAAAAGGTACCACCCTTGCATTGTCCCCCAACTAACTGAATCTGAAGACAGGTATGCTGTCCTGTGTGTGCCTCTTTGAAGCCTGAGGACTTTAAAGAGGCACACAGGGCCTAAATTAGTAGAGCTGGCAAGTATGCGTTAGTGGAAAGATTCCCACTACAAGATGGCCACCACATCAAGATGGCCACCACATGCTTGGACTCAGAACATGCTCTATCTTTATTGTTCTCTTCTCTTTGTATGTCTTAAAGCATTTCACACAGTTTTAATGCCAGAACTATGCATTATAAGGTCTGTTCCCCACTGTAGCAGTTAACATTTTCTTTGCCCACCTGCACATCCACAAACGAAAGTTACTTCTGTTCATAGAGCCTTTTCTGGTGGTGCCATGTGAGAATTCCTGTAACAAATTAGACGCTTGAGTGGAACGTGTCAGTAATATTGCTTGAGTGTCAGTGCCATTGCAGATATATGTAGATAAGCAGAAACTGTTAGTTCTCTCTAGCTCTCTTATTTCTGATGCATACTTTGAGGGTAGTTGCAATTTCAGCTCTGACCTTTTGCCATGCTCTGTTTTCAGCCTGCCAGAGGACGCCTTGCTCTCTTTGGCTCGCGGACTGGAAAGCTGCTTCTGGTTGCTCACACCGGCCCAGCGATGCCCTCTGATTCGCTCAGCCTACCTCTGCGTCATCTCGCTGCTTGGGAACATCTTCTCACCAGCTTTTAGACAGAGGGTCGAAGAGTCTGTAAGTGCCGAGCTGAGCCGCTGTCCCTTGGAACTCCAGGTGAGGTGTATCACCGCCATGCTGCTCTGTGAAGTTTTAATATGTTGTGTGTCATTTATAGACTGCCCAACTTATATTTCACAAACATCTTGTCGCTCGTTGTAGCAAACCGCTCTACATAACAGGATTTGGATTTAGAGACTTATCTCTCACTTGAAGTACCCTTGAACCCACCCTGACAGAGCAATAACCACGTTTTGAGGAACCCTGAATTGCCTAGATTCCACATTAAACAGGAACACAGTCGTAGTGTGTGTTGTGTGCACTAGTACAGGTAAATCTGGTTACAATGTTGAGACCATGTCACATTGTCAGAGATGCTAAATGAACACGAATGTCTCTCCTCCTTCCATGCACACCTTTGCAGAGAGCAGTGTGCAAACTCCCTGGGAGGTGGTTTGGTGCACACCTTCCTCTTATGAACATCTCCCCCCACCTTTCTAGTCATGATGTTGAAATCTGGCACAATATAAGAATAATCGGCTTCGCACCTCAGCACTGAATCCTGCTTTTGTCGATTAGCTGGGCCTCGTAAGACATTGCAGTCGAAGGTTTTGGCCCAGCCTGACATTGCATTGACTTTTCACCAGTCCTGCTTATAATTGAGAACCATTTGCTTGTCTGAAAATGCCATCGTTTATTGACAGACCAGTCTGTTACTCTCCCCTCATAGCCCATATGATGCTTGACTTTGTAGCTTTCAGTAATTAACAAGTCCCACACAGTTTCCACCACATATATTTCACCAGCGCTCTTTTCTTTCCTGTTGTTCTGCTGTCCAGGTGGGACTGAGCGCTTTCCGCCAGGTGTGTGCCCGCTACCTCTGCACGGCTGCAGCAGCCTCTGGTGACACAGCGAGACATGACCTGGTGTGCCGGCTTATACGAGAGAGCGAGCCAGATGTGCAGGTATCTGTCCTGACCTGGGTGACCGAGCAACAGGACAGGAGCATGGATGCGGCCCTGGTGGGGACTCTGAGCAGGACACTGCAGGTGAGGCCATCTTACATCATTTGAGGTGGGGAAGATGTCACAGCAGTACTTACCTCTGCATGGAGTCCGCCTTCTCTGAGTAGGTGTTAGACCCTTTGGAGTGAATGTGCCTTCTAGCACACAGCTGTGCAGGTGTAGTCCAACACCACAAAGTGGTAGGAGTGGCCATCTTGCATCGTTTGAGGTGGGAGAGATGCCACAGTAGTACTTACCTCTGCATGGAGTCCGCCTACCCTAAGTAGGTGTTAGCCCCTTTAGAGTGAATGTGCCTTCTAGCACACAGCTGTGCAGGTGTAGTCCAACACCACAAAGTGGTAGGAGTGGCCATCTTGCATCATTTGAGGTAGGAAAGATGTCACAGTAGTAGTTACCTCTGCATGGAGTCCGCCTTCCCTAAGTAGGTGTTAGCCCCTTTGGAGTGAATGTGCCTTCTAGCACACAGCTGTGCAGGTCTAGTCCAACTCCACAATGTGGCAAGAGTGGCCATCTTGCATCATTTGAGGTGGGAAAGATGTCACAATATGAGTTACCTCTGCATGGAGTCCGCCTTCCCCAAGTAGCTGTTAGCCCCTTTGGAGTGAATGTGCCTTCCAACGCGCAGCTGTGCCGGTGCAGTCCAAATCCACAAAGTGACAGGACTGGGGTGGGAACTGCAGTCAGTCTGCAGTGGTGGTTGGAAATGAATCCCTTACAAGGAGAGAACAGTGCCACTCTTTTGGATATTGGGGTATTGACGCTACAGGGTGCAGGACACTGGTCTCACAAGGAAATAGCTATGCATGATTAATCTGAATAAGAAGCACAGCATGCCATGCCTCAGAGAGGCAGCTGCCTACTGGTACATTCACTTTGAGCAGGCAAAAAATAAATGTATAAATAGTGGGAAAAAATAAAAATAAAAAGGAAAGAATTGTATATGCGTAATGTTGCACAAAGATGAATAAGCATTGGCAATCCCAATCGGTTTGACTTATAAATGAAAGCGTCTTTTCGGTAATTGATGGGTTTAGGCACTCAATAGGTGATCATACATGCACTCTGTTGCTCGTCATGTATCCATTCTTGAGTCTGCTGACTAGTTCTTGCATTCACCCATTTACAACCATAATAAAGCACACACATAAGCGAAAAAACATATGTGACCTAAACTAAAAGCATTTAAGTAGAAGAAAGAAAATATGCTTCCACCTGAACATGGCGGGCATATGCTTGACTATAACAAATACGTACATACTTAAATAAAATTAAACATAGCAGTGGATACCAATCTCACAATAGTATTGTACATAGTGCATCTTTGGTTTAAAGTTCCAACATGGCCACCACAATTGGAACCAACGTGTTGGCCATCATGAAATAATGAAAGAATGATCCAGCACGGACAATACCTTTTAATGATTGTCATCTGGTTTAGAGGCAGTCGCCACATGGGATGCAACAAACTGCAGATGAAACGGGTGACAAGCAGGAGGTCCATCGCCATTGTCTGAGAAGCTGTAGTATATTGCTAAAAATGAAAATAAAATAAGGGCAGGGAAAGAAAAGAAGGGGACTTATAAAAGGAGAAAATCGAAACCATAAAAATCCGTCCCACCAGCCAAGCACTAAAGTGCACTCATTTTCTGCGGATGTGTGCTTGTGTAAGAAAACTGGCGTCACTAACAGAGCAAAAGAGTCAATGGCTGAAATATACTCACCAATTGCCCAGTGCTGTGTGCTGTCATCGATGGAAGCAGATTGTAAACGCTACTCATACAGACCAATGGCAGCAGAGGGATGACCCAAAGCCCCTCTACATACAGACATACTTTGCCCTGTTGCCTGTATACATTACAACACTCCCTCTTTATGGTTCCTCGATCTTACTTCCTCACACTGGAAAGTCTCGTCGGAGACCTACTATGGGGGAAAAAACGCAGACGAGTGCGATTAACGACCCTACAGAGAACATGTGAGCGAGGAGGTCTGGAGGTGCCCCGACTTGAATTTTACTAATTGGCTTCCCAGCTGCAACATGCAGTCCACTGGTTAGATAACGATGAAAACTGGGAGAAATCATTGTTAGCCGGCACTTATGATGGTAGCTCATTGGCTGAGCTGTTAATGCTAGGAGCGAGAGTTCCTGAGAAATATCCTTATATATTACGACATGTGGCGACTGAATTGGAGGAGGTGGTCAGGAAAGTCGTGCAACGTGCACCGTACGCACCTGACATGCCCCTATGGGCGATCCGACCCTTTGCGGCCATAGCAGACTCTGTCTGTTCGTCGCTGGAAAGATGGCGGCTGCCAGTTATTAGGAGATCTCTATGCCAATGGACAGTTCCTGTCCCGAGAGGAGGCACGGGACACCTTTGACCTGGGGATAGGCCAGTTTCTCCAATACGGTAAAATATCCAGTGTAGTGCGGGAGTCATGGCAGGGCTTCCCAGAGGAACCCCCCACCACCAATACACTGCAAACTCTACTCTCCATGGCCCGAGGGGGAAGACTCGTCTCCCATCTTTACCGGGCGCTCCGCGAGGACGTACCCGTAACACCACTACCACTTCAACAAAAGTGGGACATGCTGATGGACGAACTCTTGACTGTTGGTGAATGGAAAAGGGTTTTTGAAGGGGTACAGAAGGTCAGTGCAAATGCACGATTTAAACTCCTCCAATATAATGTAGTACATCAAACTTACTTTACTCCATGTATATTACATACAATAAACCATACTCGTTCAGATTGTGTCCTAGATGTGGAGCCCGAGGGGCAGATTTTCTCCACATGATTTGGCACTGTTCGCTGTTACACTCATTTTGGGAGGAGGTATTGAGTCGCTTAGGAGAAGCCGCAGGCTGGACCATTCAAAAAGAGGTTAAACAGGTCCTGCTTGGACTATTGCCCACGCCTAAAAACAAAAAGCTGAGCAGACGCTTTGTTAATCTGGGGTTGGTCCTAGCCAAAAGACTTATAGTAATATCATGGATGCACCCTCAACCACCGAAATTCACAAACTGGATGAGAGATATGAGTGAATGGGCAACCGCAGAGGTAGTGAGCATGAAATTTGTAAGAAAGGAGGAAAAAGTTGAAGAGGACCGACTGGCATGGAATACGATGCTCATAGATCTGCAGAAAGACCAGGAGTCGGTCTCCCAAGAGTACACAGGAAGGAAAGGCCCGTAATTACATCAGATACAAAGCATGGCACATAAATAATACCACAACCCAGAAGAAATGGAAATGATTTGTACAGGGTTGGGATTCCAGACTGACACGGGATGGGATGGGGGTTTTTTAGGGGGGATTTTGTTAATAGTTTGTTATGCTTATTGGTGATTCACTGTACGAGGATACTTAAAAGATATATAATAGGATGGAAATGTTAGACGATAGAATCTCCGAAATTACCAAATAGAACGGCCTGAGAACACACCACAATGCAAATAATTGATGGAAGGACACTTTGTATGCTGATATTATTGTTCCAGGATATATTCCAAGATGTATAAGTGTGAAATGCCAATAAACCAATAAAAAAAAAAAAATACATACAGACATACATGCATATATATGTGTGTGATACCATTCAGTGGGTGGTACTCGAAGCCCACCCCCACATTACACAGAGAGCATTATTTAGGATCGAACAAAGATGGATACACCGTCTATCCACTGACCAACGTGTATTGAACGATGAAATCCCCTGGGGTTGATACCTATATATGTCTGGTAGTTTGAACACACTATCTTGTACTTAGGAGTACCACTGATACCATACCTACCCCTTGTGTGGGCGCTATACTGCATTAATGTTAATGTTCATGAGCCATGTGAATGACTGCCTCCACTACTGACTTGTGACACCTGGGCATTTCTATGCGATAGATCAGGTCCACACACTTGGGTTATTATCCGTTATTTTTGGCAGATCATACTGTTTGTCCCTCAACTGTTAAGTACTAGTGACACCGTACTAAACCTTTTTAAGCATACACGTAACTTATTGACCATCTTCTAACTTTACTATCGTGTCGGGCCATATGTGCCGAATACCCATTTCATTTCCGGTCCCTGAGACAGTGACGCTATGCTTGGTGATATCTTGACTAACCAGATTGTTTTTACGAGGATCAGGATCAGCACGATGTGCCCCTTTCCCTTCTACATTACAACATATTCCAATATGGCCGCCGTTCCTATCCACTTGGATACTTCCTGCACTCATGCTGAGACAGGTTAGCAGTCCATCTACTCCACTTCCGGATTGACACTGCCCCCGCCCACCGCAAGGAACCGGTGAGTATAACAGTGCCTCCCCGGCGCTGCTCTTTACCACCCGGTTCCGGCGGTAGCGGTAGGTCATCCAGTGCAGTGACGCTGAGTTGAGGTGAGTATGGTTGGCTCTAACGAGTACCGGCGAAGTAATCCTCCTGAATCTGCAGCTACGCCTACTGGTGAGTTTTTTTTTTTTTTTAAAACATCTTTTTATTAACAGTCTCAACCTAGGGTACAATCACAGAATCAATTAGGGTTACAGTAAAATCAGGTTACATACAATACAACATCACATTTCATTGGAATTCACAGGGATGGGGGGTCATCCTCATCGGCTTCACGGGGAGGTGTACACATATCTCCTCGGTATGCGTTTCAGGGGGCCCAAACCTTGGACCATTTTTGGGGACAGCCCCGAGCCACATAGACCGTTTTCTCTCTTAGCATACACCAGTCTAGATCTTGCTCACAGGCTTCTACCGTGGGCGGGTGTGGGGCTCCCCAGAGCTGCGCGATGTTTCTTTTGGCAACCATGCAGCCAAGCGTGACCCATATCTTAGCATAGGTGTTGAGATCGGTAGGTTCCCAGATGTTAAGGAGGCACCTAGGTGCCTCCGGTTTGAATTCTACCCCCAACACTGCACTCAGGACCGCATGGATTTTACGCCAGTAGTCCTGAATTAACGCACAGTGCCATAGTATGTGTATGAAAGTGCCCAATTGTGCGCATCCCCTCCTACAAGAGCCGTCTGTCAGCCCACCCATGTGTATCAGCTGGGGACCGGTTATATCAATTCTATGGAGGATCTTTAATTGCACCAGTCTGAATCTCGCTGGGATAGCGACCGTCTTAGGAGAAGAGACCGCTTCCTGCCAGGTTTCATCGTCTAACTCTATTCCGTCCGCAGTCCACTTGTCACGCAATTGTGATAGGGGATTTTCGATGTTGTTAATAAGTTTCCGGTATGTTAGGGAGATGGCCCTATCAGGTAGGTGGCCATCCAATAGTCTGTCCTCTAGTGGGGAGGCGTCCGGTGGAGTGGAGTCGTCGGGAATAGCTGTTTGCAGCGAGTGTCTGATTTGTAGGTAGCGATAACCTTCGGAATCCGCCAGGGCATATTGAGTTTGTAGGGTATCAAAGGATTTCACCCCCCAGCGCACCAAAGGTCTTTGACCTGGGAGATCCCTATTAAGTCCCATTTAGCAAACCCCTTCGAGTTCCCCATATATCCTAATTTTTGTGAGTCCCACAAGGGTGTGGCCAGCGTCAACTTATTATGCCATCCGACTGATTTAGTAGCAGAGTGCCAGAGTGTAACTGCTTGAGCAGTGGGTCCAGTGAGCGGGTATTTCCCCGGTTTTGAGTATAGAGCCCTCGAATAGGTCCCCTTGGGCAAGATCCAACGATCCATCAGGAACCCCGGGTTGTCAGGGTGACCATACGTACAATGATTGATAGCTGTCAAATGCGCAGCCCAATAATATTTCCTAATATCAGGCAACCCGATTCCCCCATCATACCAGCTAAGAGTCAACTTTTTCATGGCGATACGCGGTCTCCCTCCCCATAGGAGGTCTCTAAGGAGCCCCTCGAGATCTTTAAAGTACGAGTTTGGGACAAGGTCGGCTGAGTTCTGTAACGCATACAGGAAACGGGGCAGTGACATCATTTTAAATAATGCCGCCTTGCCCAATAGCGAGAGCGGGAGGGTTTTCCAGTGTGTTATGTCGCTTTTGAGCCGTTGCAGTGGGGGGAGCAAATTACGGGCGTATCGAACTGATGGGTCTAATGATATAAATATGCCCAAGTATTTGAAGCCGTCCGAAGCCACTGGGATCGGGCAGTTTCGGGGCAAAGGTGGAGCGGTTCCCCATAGAACATATAGGAGTGATTTTTGCCAGTTGACTCGAAACCCAGAGTATCTACCAAAAACATCTAGTATATCAAAGGCTACTACTAGGGATCTCTTAGGGGACGTAAGGTAGAGGAGAATATCATCAGCGTATAAGGATATCCGATCCTCCCACTCCGCCGACCAGCGCAGTCCGCGGATCCTCACATCTTTACGGATCCACGCTGCGAGTGGTTCAAGGGCCAAAGCGAACAGTAAGGGAGAGAGGGGGCACCCCTGCCTGGTCCCCCGGCTAAGTACAAAGGGCTCAGACTTCCTGTTGTTTACCACTACCTGGGCCAGCGGCGCGCTGTACAACAGCCGTATCCAGCGGCAGAAATTTGGCCCAAATCCCAGTTTACCAAGCACTGCAAAGAGATAGGGCCATTCCAGTGTATCGAAGGCCATGGCAGCATCCAGGGAGACCACTACGGCGTCCTCCCGTATCATTGGTACCCTGCCTAGGACCCTGTGTAATCTGCGCAGGTTAAGAGCCGTGTTTGTTTTTGGCATAAACCCTGACTGATCTGGGTGGACTAAATTGCCCATCACCTTGTTCAGCCTGGTGGCAAGAACTTTGGCTAGAATTTTGGGCTCCGCATTTAGCAGCGATATAGGCCGATAGGAGGCGCACTGCATTTTGGGTTTCCCTTCTTTATGAATTGTGACTATCGTGGCAATTCTTTGGTCGTATGGCAATATCCCCTGAGTGAGGCTATCCTCATACATTGACTTCAAATAGGGGCCAACCTATCCGGTCGAAGCTTGTAGAGCTCGATCGGAATGCCATTTGGGCCCGACGCTTTCCCGAATGCAACGCTCTTATTGCCGTAGCTATTTCATCAGCAGTCAACTCACTGTCCATGAATGTGAAGTCCGAGTCTGACAGTGACGGAAGTGAAATGTCTTTAACTAAATCAGTGAAGTCCGCATCAGGATATGGCGCCACCGAGCTATATACAGTTTGGAAATGAGCTGCAAAATGATTAGCTATGTCTTGGGGATCTGTCACCGAGGAACCATCAGTACCCCTAACCTCGGGCACGAGCCTGCTGGCCTGTTCTCTCTTGTCTAACCATGCGAGCAGTTTGCCGGCCTTGTCGCCCCAGTCATATATCCGTCCCAGCCGTTCCCGCCCCAGTTCTTTGGCACGGTCGGTGACCAACGCCCGGTATTCTTCCTGCCGCAGGCGTAGTAGGTGGATGGCTTCAGGTTTGGCATCCGAGGTGACAGCCTGTTCTAGTCGGTATAGTTCCTGCTCTATGTCAGAGATTTCTTTCACCCTGTCTTTTTTGGAGCCCGCCACCAAGGAGAGGGCCTGTCCCCGAACCACCGTTTTGAAAGCTTCCCATAGTGTTTGGGGTGAGTCAACTGTGTGTTCGTTCTCCAAAAAATAGTCATCAAGAGTTTTAATTAGGCCTTTACGTATTTTGGGGTTCTTGAGGTACCAGGGGTTTATTGGGGCAACCCTTCCTATCTGCGTGTGATCTAAGACTATGTGGACCCAGAGAGGGGAATGATCGGAGATACCTCGTGCCAGGTGACGGATTTCATGAATATTAGTAATTTGCGAGGCCGGGACAAGTATATAATCCAGTCGGGATAGGCTATTATGTGCCCCTGAGTGGAAGGTGTGCTGCATCTTATCGGGGTTGTATGTCCTCCAGCCATCCATCAGTCCCATCGCCTCCAAGAAACTGGAGAACGCATTGGCAGCTTGAGGGGTCGCACGGGGGGGGTGTCTGTCTAAAGCACCCGAGACAATGGAGTTAAAGTCGCCGCCGAGCACCAGGTGTCCGTCAGGCAACGTCAAGAGTAGAGCACTCAGGTCAGTAAATGTTGTACCCTGCATCCCGGGGGGCGCGTATATTGACATAAAGGTGATAGGCTTGCCCTCCCATGTGCCTGTGACTCCAACATATCTGCCTCGATCGTCTATGTATGTAGTGATGGGTGAGAAAGGGAACGACTTCTTTTGCATAATGCCTACTCCCCTGGAGCTAGAGGTAAAGCCCGCATGTACCGTCATCGAATACCCCCACCTGTGCATTGCCCTGCATGTATTGCCCACGAGGTGCGTTTCCTGGAGTAAGACGATATCCGGCGATTGTCTCCTAATATACTGCAACACAACACCCCTTTTGATCTTGTCCCCCAATCCGTTAACATTCCAACTTAAGATTTTGACGGCCCTGTTGTACTGTACTCCCATTGAAAGCGCGGCAGCTACCCACTAGTGGGGTCCCATGTAGACCTCGTACCGTCGAGATAATACAAAAAAACAAAATACCTTGTAAAAAACAGTCCCTCCCAACACCCCCCCACCCTGCTCCCCTGCACTCCGGGCTTAAAACTGCCCATATTATTTAAATGCAGAGTGCCTGTCGCCCAACTGTTCTACTAATAGAAAATTAACACACTGGGGAAGGCCTCAGAGTCCCGTCGGCCCCCCCGCCTACCATCACCAACTATCGCTGCAGGACATGTCCAGTGTTCAGATCATCAAGAGTGAGAGTTCCCAAGGCCTCGGTGCACACCAACATGGATCGAGTGCTGGCGGCTGAAGGTGCCGCAGCGGCTGCAGCCAAGCAGTCTCGAAGCAACAGAAGCCCTTCCATGAGAGATGCCGAGGAATTCAATGAGCGGCGGAGTCCTGTTCCGGCGAAGATCCAAGACCGTCCAGCCAGTCGGAAGCCACCTCCGGGAGGTCAAAGAAACGGGTTTTCCCATCAAGTTCAACTCGCAGGCGGGCCGGGAAGAGCATGGCGTATTTGAGACCTTTTTCCCTCATCCTGCGCTTGACCTCTAGGAAGGAGCGTCGTCTCATCTGCACCGCTCGGGTGAAGTCTGGGAAGAAGGTGATTTCCGAGTTGTCCAGGTGGATTGGAGGAGCAACCCTTGCCGCTTGGAGGATTGTGTCTCTGTCTCTATAATTGAGCAGCCGGGCCAGTATTGGACGCGGGGGGGCCCCAGGTTTTGCCCGACCCCCAGGCACTCTGTGGGCTCGCTCAATTACGAACAGTTTAGAAAGGCCCTTTGGTTGTAGCTTTGTCGAAATCAGTTCCTCAATGAACAGGTCGGCAGCAGGACCCTCCGATTTCTCTGGCACGCCAATAACGCGGATGTTATTGCGTCTCAGGCGCCCCTCGTAATCATCTAGCTTGTCTTCCGTATATTTGCGGAATGATTGAAGCTCTCCAATGTCCGTCTGGAGCTGCGAGGTGTCCTCTACGAGACTAGCGGTGGTCGTCTCCAATTGCTTGACCTTCTCTCTATATTTCGCGAGATCCGCTCTGATCAGTGTCACCTCCGAGGCAAGGGTGTCAACGGACGTGCGAACACCCATAATGGCTGCCATTAAGTCCTTCATTGTGGGCTCGGTGGGGTCTTGCTCTGCTCCGCTCTGCGATTTGTCGCTGGCCCCCTTCTTCTCAGCAATATCCGCCTTCGGGCAGGTAAAACGGTCAAGCCTGCTTTGTTGAGACGCCCGGGAACCCTTGGCGCTGGACATGGTGGGGCCAACGCTATTCCCTAGTTCGGACACCCAGATGAAATGCTAGATGGAGCGGTCCCCGGCCAGGGCCACCAAGGCGGTCCGCGGATCTCCGGGCCAGGCACGCACTGATGTTGATGACGTCGCTTTAGCTCCGCCGTTTCGAGGCGCTTGGCGGGACCCAGGTATCACAGTCAAGCAATGGAGGTGGCATCCAGGGCGCCGCAGGCTGTGAGGGCACTATTGGCGGTGGTCTCCGCGGGCAGTGGCAGCCGCCGAAAACGGGCTACCAGTGTGTTACCCGGACCAGGGAGCCTCCTCGACGACGCCGACACAGGGGCCACCGGTGCGCCAAGGAAAGGCGGGGGAAACAAGGCGGATCACTCCATGCGGCCGGCCCCAACAATGCAGGTACAGTAGGGAGACTATCCTCCCCGTCCCGTGGGTCGCTTCAATCACCGGGCCCCGAATGGGTGGGGTCAAAATCACCTTCAGCCGCCCTCACACCGTCCCGTCTCTATGCGGATGCAGCTCATCGGTCTCGCAGGCCCTCCGCAGCCCCCACTGCCGCAGGTGCCGCCGCGTTATGGAAGTGCGCCCTGCACCCTCAATTCACCATCTCCGTCCCGCACCGGATCCCAGTCACAGGTAAGGAGACGCCGGGGGCAGTTACTCACTGGCGTCGCTCCTCCCGCTCCGGTGTCTGTGGGGACCGATCGGGCTGCCGACTGTCCACCGACGCTGTAGGGCACCTTTAGACACACTCAGCCCCAGTCACCGACGACTTCTCAGGTGCCGGGCCCCCTTTGCTCCTCCGGCCGCAATACGATGCCACATACCACAGCGTCACACCCACGGGTGGTTCCGATGCCACTTCGCAAAATTTCCTCGACCCCCCCGAGGATGGGGGAGGGGTTCATGCCCACGTCCTCGTGCCCTCCGTCGGCCACCTTCAGTACTCGAGGCCCCGGTCTCCTCAGCCACAGGCCCAGAGTTGCCGATGGACACTGCTACCGCCTACCACCTCCGATCGCGCCCCGGAAAATCTCGTCGGGCATCGCTTGCGCCCCTGCTTCTGGTTCTGCACCTCCCAATCGGATATTTGTGGCGGATCAACGTGGTAGGGTGGAAGGGCTACGGAGCAACCCTAAGTTGCGGCCATCTTGGATCGCCGCGAGACCACGCCCCCCCTACTGGTGAGTTTTAATGGCCGACGCGGCAGCTGTCTGCACGCCCAGACGCACGCTGCCTTTCTAAGGAGCAGGTTTACCGTTGCGCCCCATATAGGCACGATGGCATGGTCCCGCACCGCTCGTCTGACACGCCACCTCGCCCTGGATAGTGGCGGTGCGGCTGGCGATGTGGGAGCAGCCTTCACTGTGACCCTGGCTAACGGGGACCATGTACCGGTGATTGCATTGGTGCGTTCTAGGTGGCTCACATTGCCCCTGGGTCCCACCCGTAGCGGGCTATTGATCTATGGCGGGATACCCCTCTATACTTGATTATGGTAACCTAACAACCTCATTGATGCTTCCCTTCAGGACACTGTACCTAGAGGTGTCACAGCCCCGCCGGACACTGTTGAGGCGTGGCTATTAGAGCCTTAGGGTGAGTTTTATTGACTTTTGTGAGCTACTGCTTTTTCCTGAAATGAGCTACATTTTAACAAAATGTATGTTTATGATAACATGTGTGTTGCCTGCCACTTTATCACTGCAAGTGACACTGCGAGTCACCTGTACACACACTATGGGTCACTAATATTGGTTTTATTCAGAGAGAGCTACATTGTTACTAAGTATACGTTGCCACTTATGCCTATGTTAATGTATGCTTTTGTTTTCTTTTAGATTACCCTCAACACTTTTTAGGTACTTTACCTATTGTAACGTGGTAGGTAGGTTGGTCCAGCACTACCACGGTGTGTAGATAGTTTGCACATGGTCCTGATAAATTGCCGTCTGATCCTTAGGACGTTTTAGGCAAGAAACATGTTGACCCTATTAGAGTAGAGCGCTAGGATCTTGAACCATTATTTCAGATAAGTCGCCACTCTTTCTTCTTTTTAATCAGGTGGGAGCCATCCTATTAAATTTGTTTATTGGACTACCCAACATGTTTTAGCCTTCACCTTCCTTACATCACATCTACACTTTCCCAGGCCCCTCACTCACACCTCGCCAAACGGCAAGGAACAAAAGATCTCCGCAAAAGAGCCCCTCATTGGGTGCCCATCGGGTATTGCAGCGCCGACCCGACGAGGAGCAGACCCACTGATGAAGCATGACACCTAGCTGGCTGGGTGTGTGAGGGCCCTAGTTCCGAAGGGAGGAATCCCCCTCCCGACTACTCACTGTAGGACTACATTGTCCTACAGTCTATCCTCATTGTACCTCTCTATCAGTCTCCCTGTCGACCCACTTAGGAACTGCATACCTTTTCTTGTTTGTTTGATTTTTTGTCAACCCTTCTGAAAAGATTCTTGCAAGAATTATTACAGTGCAAATCTACTACCCTTAGGTTTATCAAAGAGGGTAATCAACACCACAATCCTTGCCTACTAAGGTAATCTGTGACATTCCATGTAACAAAATAACTGCCTCAGGCTTTAGCACAATATATTAACAATCCACCCTTAAAAGGACAATTACCTTTTATACCTGCTTTTCACAAAAGTATGTCAAGCCTACTGGCTTTGTTGTAACTTTTCATAATAACAAGATAAAACCTACAAAATCTGACATAATCATTCGTTTGGGCCAGGAAAACCTCGCAAACCTCCAACAAAATATTGATGCTACCAAGGCACGAGGGGGCCAATCTTTTGGAGTATTACTGGGCAGCCCACCTACGATATGTTTCAGAGTGGACGGCCCAGGAAAGCTAAAAACACTGGCTACATATAGACCAGGCTGTTGGATGGTGCTCGATATCTGGTATCAAGTAGCGGTCATACAGGGACTTATGACCTTCCCGTCCCCCAACACGCCTACTGCCAAGAACCCTGACTTGATCCCAGCCCTGCACCCTGCTACTTTCACAGAGTGGAAGAAGGGAGAATGCAGACTCACAAGTGAACTTTTCAGTTGCGAATTAGTTAAATAGTTTGAGCACTGCAACTAGGAATATCATATCCTGGAGATGTTGCGTCTCCAGTACTGCCAGCTTCATCACGGGGTCCTCCACCTGCTAAACTAGATGGTGGCCACTAGGCAACGGACTCCCTTTGAGACACTGGTACAAGCATTCTCTGGCACTAAAGGGCTAGCATACAAAACCTTCTGCTCCTTCAAGACTCTAAACCCGTACCCTACACAACTATCAGATTAGATGGGCAATGGACCTGGGGAAGGACATATCCACTAAAGACTAGAAACACCTGTGGGAGACCATACCAGTGTCCTCCAAAGGAAGTCGGGTTATGACCCGATGGCACCTCACCCCCACCAGACTCCAGGGCATGTATCCCAGGGCCTTCAACCTCTGCTGGCGATGTAACAAAGAGATTGGCACTTTCAATCATGTGTGGTGGGAGAGCACGCTCATCCAAACGTTCTGGAAAGAAATCGTAGGCCATATCAAAGCTACCTTAGGATATCCTATGCCAGCTGACCCTGCCTCAGTACTACTGGGGATTCGCCCGACCGAGATGACTGGGATCACAGGGTCGGACTCTACACTTGCACGACACTTGCTGACGTTCTCACGAAGTACTTTTGCGAGTCTATCTGCAGTAGACAGGGACTGATGGGGAAACCGGACCTGTCAATTCCTGGACCTTTTTCATCTTGTTTCCTCTGGCATAACCGGTTGCAAAAAATGTATATGCGCTGCATTTAAGTAAAAACGAATAAAGATCTGTTTTAAAAAATAAATCTGACCTAATTTTTTCCAATGGCCCAATATGGCTTATTGCCTTTACCATTAACTTCTTACCATAACCAACACATGCCTCCTGAACTGTGCATGAATTTGCAACCATCAGGTGCACAGTTATAAAATTACAAATATGTACTAAATAACTGTTGGTCAAACAATAAACAACTCTGCCGAATAGGGGCCAACAAGGGTTATGGCAGTGAAAATCTTCTACCTCCAGGGATTCACCATGGGGGGACCAACACCGAAAACCCTGCCTACTATGCTATTCTGTTACAAAATATCTGCGTACAGCCGGTAGTACAGTGTAATAACAACCCACTGTTCAAGGCCTTGGCTTTAACAAATGCTTTCACAATAAGTAGCCAGGCCAGCTGTTTTTCTAATAACTTGACATACTACACAGATCAGACCTGTGGCATCTAACATAACTTTTCATAGTGTACCAATCAGGCCGATAGCCTTTATTGTTGGCTCGTTACCATAACCAACTCTGCCTACTGTGTTGAATGCAAGCTTTCCCACAAGGTAACCATCAGGTATACAGTTATTGCAAATATACACAGTATTACAGCTGGCAATACAACACACTATCTCTGCTAAGAGGGCTTAAGGATTACCACAGTGTAAATCTTTATCCCCATAGTTCATTAGTGGAGGTAATCAATGCCAAACGCCTTGCCTACTACAGTAATCTCTGAGATTCTATGTAAATCAATACCTTTGTGCAGGCTTTAATACAGAGCAGTAACAACTCGCCATCCAATGACTACTGATTTTAACACATGCTTTTCATAATAAATCAGTCAAGCCCACTGCCTCTAATGTAACTTTTCATAATAATCAGATCCGGCGTATAGTCTTTATTATTGGCTTGCCACCTTTGTCACCACATTTCTGCTCTATTAAGCATAAACCTTACCACAAGGCAGTACAAGCACTCTTTTTCAGTGGAAGCACATAAAATCTGTCTAATCAAATGCTGTACTGAAGAACATCTGAGCTGGGGCCCAAGCAATACTTCTGAAACTCTTTTTCTGTTGATCATATAAAGCCTGGATACAACTGTACTGTCAAGTCAGACCAAAAAAAACAAATTTCAGATTGCATTTGTGAAATCTGGAGGAATTTCATATTGACAGGAAAGTGGGAGACGGGGGTGGTGTGTGAGGGAGGGGGGGTCAGAGAAGCACACAGTGAGATAGACCAACACTGAGATTGAGGACAGAGAAGCACATAAGGGAGACGGCTGGAAATTGTACTCCTGTAGAGTGCTTAATTGAAAAGAAAAAGTAGTTATATATCCATGCTCTAGGGGAGGGAACAATTCACTACGGGGAAGTAAAGCTACCCAAGCCATCAAATAAAAGGCAAGCAGATGAGTGACAATGAAGCCACCAGTGGTAAACAGTGGTCAGGTTCTGAGTCCCCTGTAAGCGAACAAAGTGTCTTGGGCTGTTTTAGGGAAGACCTGAAAAGGCTCATAGTGGGAATGAAAGGGAATCTAAGTAAACATTTTCTGCCTTGAGTTCTTCTTTAAGATAGACAATGATGAATGTTGATGATACACCTGTGAACACTACTGCCAATCTGCAGCTCAACCTCCATTTTTTCCTTTCATCTTATGCACAGAAAGATCTAGCCCATGTTTTGCTTCAAGAAAGAGACTCTGAGTTCTTGAAGTGCTTTCTCCAGGCCTTCATATACCTGCATCAGCAGTCGTGTCCTCAGGAGAGAGGCTCCAGCCGTGAACCCCACCAAGAAGCCCTTGAGTGTGCAAACCTCCTTTTGTCAATGGTGGAAGAGGGAGCAGCCGGGCCAGAACTCTTAGGTCATGAGCTGTGCGTGGTCAGCCTTCTGCTTGTTCAGGGGTAGGTATGGGGAAGACAACCATTAATATACACCCTACATTGTCTGACTCTTTTGTTCGCTTCATCTCGCTCGCACTCCTCAGTCTCATTGACTCACTGTGTTGCTCTCTAGATTGCTGTCACTCATTCTCCTTTGCTGTTTTGTTCACTTGCTTGTTCTTAATCTCATTCTTGTCCTCTTTCACGCTCTCTCCTTCTCCATCCTCTCCTACCTTCCCTTTCTTCCTTTTTATTTGTCCTTCTTGCTCCATTCCTTTGTCTTGCTGAGGTTCCTGGAAAGCCCTTAACATTTGCACACTTTGGTCTAGAATCATGCATACACTACAAATCAAAATCATTACTATGCAAAAGTTCTCCATGTTTGAAATAGCTATTCTCTTTTTGGTATGAAAGTATTGGACTAGAACACAACCTCTTAGACCAGTGGCTTCTGCAACAATTGTAACGTAAAATGATGTACCCACCAGCAGAGTGTCTGCTCTTACAGTTACAGAAAATATATGTTGGAGGCATGTGTGGCTGTAGATACACATGCTTTGCATACTCCTCCTATCTAGTGTTGGGTCCGGATGTGTACAAGTTGTTCTGCTACGAAGAAGTCTTTCAAGTCACAAGGTAAAGAGACTCTTCCGGTTGGTGATAATACGGATGGGCGCCGACTCCATTGTTAGATTGTTTTATTTCCACCATAAAGTTCGGACGTGTATTATTGTGCTCTGGTTCGAGAACGTTTCAGGCTACTTTCGGTTCATAATTCATCCCTACCCTCGTCGGTATTGTTATGGAATGCGTTTCTTATTCCTGCGTGTCGTAATCTGGAAAACTATCACCCGTCGGATCAATGAGTTCCGACCACGACCTTCAGGCCTTGCTCTTCATGGCCTATCTTATATCACTTTGGCTTCATCGTAGAATGCCCTGCTAATGGAACGCACACCATTCCATTTCTGCCCGAGGTGCCACGCTAAGTTCCTGCAGACCGACCTCCATCAAGTCTGCAACCTGTGCTTGTCTCGCGATCACAGGGAAGAACACTGTGAGGCCTGCCGATCAAAGAAAACCTTGCGGGCCGAAGGGCACGTCGCCGCGAGATGCAACATCCGGAGGTTGACAAAACACCCGACATCTTCGTTCAACAGGATGTCCAGGAGGAAGAACTCTATCTGAAAGAGACACGTTAGTGACAGATTCCTTACCTTAGAATATCCCCAGGCGTCAGGCTGGATCCGGAAAGTTTTGCGTAGCAGTACCCTTGCGCGTCGGTAGGCGGCGTCGTGCGGCTCCGCGTCCGTCGTCGGCGTCGTGATCGCCGGGATGACGTCGCGGGCAGTACTTAGGCGCCGCCCCTGCGCGCTGACGTCAGTTCTTCTTTTTCCGCGCCAGCAAGCGCAGATCCGGGAAGAGCAGTGCCCTGGTCAATTTTTGACCATACTTTTGGTGATTTTTCACTGTTTTTTTCCAAATAAAGGTGTCGTAGGGATGCCCGGCTACAAGCGATGCGGCGCCTGTGCGCGGATGATGTCCGTCACCGACCCGCATTGGGAGTGTCTCTTCTGCCTCGGCCGAGGCCACGACACCGAGTCTTGTCCCGAATGCCAGGCCCTCAACCCGAAAGCTTTGCGAGAGCGGTCTCGAAAGCTCCTCGAGGCCCGGCATTCGGCTCCACGGAGGCCCCGGTCGCGTGAGAGGTCCAGGGGTCGCTCGCGGAGTGCACACCGGTCGTCGGCGTCGAAGTCTTCTTCGTCCGGTAAGTCTAAGCACAAGAAGTCCAAGAAGCATCGTCGCTCTCGGACTTCGCCTCGCCGGTCTCGCGACTCGGCTGAGGCCCCTCCCGGCACCGTCCCCGCGGCCCCGGACTTGCCTGTGGAGTCGCCCCGCCATACCCGCCCTTCCCGGGTTCGGGGCGGTTCCGGCCAAGGTACAGGAGTTCCTGTCGGCCATGGCCCGCCTCTTCGGGCCGTCAGGCCCCTCCGGTGCGCCTTCGGGCCCTGCGGGCCCTGATGGGGTTGCTCCGGCGTCGCCGGTGGCTCCGGCCCCGGCGTCGCCCGTGCCTCCAGCCTCGATCCCGGCTCCGGCTTCGGCCCCAGCCTCGATCCCGGCTCCACAACCCCCATCGACGCCGGTCGACCTCACGACACCTCCGCCGGCGCCGATGTCTCCGGTGCCGTTCTCGACGCCGCCCTGGGCTCCGGGCGGCGTCGTCCCCCAGTTCCTTCCGGCTTCGGACATGGACCCGGAGCGACGTCGCTCGACGCCGGCTCCGGCGCCGATGGGACCTTGGGTCCCAAATGTCCCTCCTCCTCCTTATTTTGAACCAGAGGAGGACCAGGAGGACTGGGAGGGGTCTGATGACCCTCTGACACGCAACTGTCAGTATGATGAGGACTGGACAGAGAGTCTAGGGGAGGCCAGTGGTCTGGATACTTCCCCTGACACTGGCATGCTGTCTCCTCCCGTGGCTACGGAGGAGGGGCCAATTTTGGTACGGTGTTGCGTAGGGCTGCTGGGGCCTTACGTCTCCAGCTCCCTACTTTGACGGTCAAGCCTAACATCTTGACAGAGGTGCTTTCAGCCGGCAGCCTCCTCTGCGGAGACTGTGCTGCCGTTTAACGACGCCCTCACTGACGTTCTTTTGGGCGCCTGGTCCAAGCCCAACACAGGGGCTCCTGTGGATCGGAACGTGTCACGACGCCATCGCCCCGCTCCGGGCGACCCCCTGTTTCTTTCTGTCCACCCCACTCCTGAGAGCTTGGTTGTCCAAGCCTCCGCTTCCCAAACCGCCTTCCCTACCGCTCCTCCGGATAGGGAATCCAAACGCCTGGATCAGTTTGGGAAGAAAGGTTTTTCTTCCTCCAGTGCTGGCTTGCGGTCCGTTAACACCGCTTGTCTTTTGGGCCGATATACCCACTCCCTGTGGGATTCGGTGGCGGATGTTTTGCCCCAGTGCCCTGAGGAGGTCCAGGCACTGCTTTCCCGCGCCATTGCGGAAGGAAGGGATGCGGCCAAATACACTATCCGTTGTGGCCTTGACACCGCCGACTCGCTGGGCAGGTCGATTGCAACGACGGTGGCGCTCCGACGCCACGCCTGGCTGAGAACCACTGGTTTTTCAGGGGATGTCCAGAATACTCTCATGGACATGCCCTTTGATGGAGTCGGTCTTTTTGGGTCCAAAGCAGACCATGCGTTGGAGCGCTTTAAGGACTCACGGGCTACTGCCAAGTCCCTGGGCCTTTCTGCTACACGCCCTCCGCTGCCTTCTGCTTTTCGCCCCTATCGTGGCCACGGTAGGGGCGCCCCTTCACGTCAGCAGCCCAGCCACCGGCCCGCGCAGCAGGCGTCTTCGCGTGGCCGAGGACGTGGATTCCGCCGTGGCGGATCGGGCAACCAGCGTGCGGGTCAGGCCACCACCTCCAACCCGTCCGCGGCCTCCAAGCCCTCCTAGTCCCTCCTTTCAGGTGCACGGCACGCCAGTAGGGGGCAGGGTCCGCCATCACCTTCCCCACTGGCGTACCATCACCTCGGACAGGTGGGTCTTGGACATTGTCCGAAGGGGCTACTCCCTCCCCTTCGAGACCACCCCCCCAGCCATGCCACCTCAATTCCACCGCATGTCAGGGGATCACTTGGTGCTTCTACAGAAGGAAGTCACGGCCCTCTTGACCAAGAGGGCCATCGAGCATGTTCCGACCCCAGAAGTAGGGCGTGGTTGCTACTCCCACTACTTTCTGGTGCCCAAAAAGGACAAGGAGGACATGCGTCCTATCTTGGACCTCCGGAACGTCAATCGCTTCCTCCGGAAGGAGAAGTTCAAGATGCTCACCCTAGCTCAGGTCTTGACTGCCCTCGACCCAGGAGACTGGTTGGTAGCGTTGGACTTGCAGGACGCGTATTTCCACATCCCCGTCCTGCCGGCCCACCGGCGTTACCTTCGGTTCACGGTAGGCCCCGAGCATTTTCAGTTCACCGTGCTCCCCTTTGGCCTTACCAGTGCCCCTCGGGTGTTCACGAAAGTGATGGCGGTGGTCGCAGCTCATCTGCGCCGGGCAGGGGTTTCAGTCTTCCCCTACCTCGACGACTGGCTGCTGAAGGCGGGCTCGTCCCAGGCAGTCGTCTCCCACCTCCAGACTACGGCCGAACTCCTGCACTCGCTGGGGTTCTCCATCAATGTGCCGAAGTCGCATCTGATTCCATCTGATTCCTTCTCCACAGCTCCTTTTCATCGGAGCAGTTCTGGACACGACGCAGTTTCGGGCCTATCCTCCCGAACGGCGAGTCCGGGATATTCAGGCTATGATTCCGATCTTTCGGCCTTTATCCTGGGTTTCGGTAAGGATGACCCTGAGGCTGCTGGGCCTCATGGCCTCCTGCATCCTGCTGGTCAATCATGCCAGATGGCATATGCGGGCTCTGCAGTGGGACCTGAAGTTCCAGTGGGCGCAGCACCAGGGCAACCTGTCTGATCACGTCCAGATCTCGGAGGGGACTGCAAAACAGTTGCAGTGGTGGCTCTCGAACCGGCAATGGGTCATGGGCAGATCCCTCTCCCTTCCCCAGCCAGAGCATACAGTTGTGACGGACGCGTCCCTTCTGGGATGGGGCGGTCACATGGGAGAGGCGGAGATCCGAGGCCTCTGGTCTCCGGCGGAGTCCCGGCTCCATATCAACCTTCTGGAGCTCCGGGCGATCCGGCTTGCACTCAAGGCATTCCTTCCCTCTGTCAAAGGGAAGGTAGTGCAGGTGTTCACAGACAACACCACCGCCATGTGGTACTGCAACAAACAGGGCGGGGTGGGGTCTTGGACCCTTTGTCAGGAGGCTCTGCGCCTCTGGACATGGCTGGAACATCAGGGCATGTTCCTGATGGTTCAACACCTGGCAGGTTCTCTGAACGCCAGGGCGGACGAACCTGCAGCCGCAGGTGCATGATGGATCACGAATGGCGTCTTCACTCGGAAGTGGCGCAAGGACTCTTTCTACAGTGGGGAGAGCCTTGGTTAGATCTATTCGCCACCGAAGAGAACGCGCAATGTCATCAGTTCTGCGCGTTGGAATTTCCAAGGCGGCACTCGCTCGGCGACGCTTTTCGTCGCGAGTGGAGTTGCGGTCTGTTGTACGCCTTTCCGCCTATACCACTTCTACCCAGAGTGTTGAAGAAGATTCGGCCCAAGTCATTCTTGTGGCTCCGGACTGGGCTCGAAGAGTTTGGTATCCCGAGCTACTCAATATGAGCATAGATCCCCCGATCCGTCTGCCTCTTCGGGAGGATCTTCTGTCGCAGCAGCAGGGGACGGTCCTCCACCCGAACCTGTCCAGTCTACACCTGCTTGCGTGGAGATTGAGCGGCGGCAGTTGATTCCTTTCGACTTGCCTCCCGAAGTTTGTGATGTGATTCTGGCAGCCAGGCGTCCCTCCACTAAGGTGGTATACGCCTGCAGGTGGAACAAATTTGTGGCATGGTGCACAGCAAAGGCTGTGGATCCCCTTTCTGCCCCTCTTTCTGAGGTCCTTCTGTTCCTTCTCTCTCTGGCCCAACAGGGTTCTGCCCTGGGTACCATCAAGGGTTATCTTTGTGCTATCTCGGCCTTCCTCAGGCTCCCTGATCAGCCCTCCCTTTTCAAGTCCCCTGTTGTTAACAGGTTCTTAAAAGGCATTACTCACCTCTTCCCTCCTGTTCCGTTTGTAATGCCTCAGTGGGACTTGAACTTGGTTCTTACCTTTTTAATGTGCGCTCCCTTTGAGCCTCTGCATAACTGTCCTCTTCGTCTTCTGACTCTGAAGACAGCCTTTCTGGTGGCCATCACCTCCGCTCGGCGGGTGAGTGAGCTCCAGGCTCTTTCTTGCAAACCTCCCTTTCTGTCTGTTCATCCAGACAAGGTTGTTCTTCGGACGCGTCCGTCCTTCTTGCCAAAGGTGGTTACTGCTTTCCACATTGGGCAGACCATCACTTTGCCCACCTTCTTTCCGCCTCCGCATCCTTCCAGAGAGGAAGAGAGGCTCCACCGTCTGGACCCAAAACGTGCGCTCTCCTTCTATATCGACCGCACAAAACACTTCCGGGTGGATGACCAGCTCTTTGTTGGCTACGTGGGCGCCAAAAAGGTCGGGCGGTGCACAAGAGGACCATCTCCCGCTGGGTTACCTTGTGCATCAAGACCTGCTATTCTTTGGCCAAGAAGGAGCCTCCTGTTGGGCTGCGTGCCCATTCCACCAGGGCAACGGCTGCTACCACGGCCTTGGGCCGCGGTGTTCCGCTGCCGGTTATCTGTCAGGCAGCTACGTGGGCCTCGCTGCACACGTTTACTAAGCATTACTGCCTTGACAGTCAGGTCCGGAGGGACGGCTTCTTTGGCCGTTCTGTCCTCCAGGACTTCCTTGTCTGATCTTTGTTCGCAGACCCACCACCGGGGTTGGTATTGCTGGGGTATCTATTCTAAGGTAAGGAATCTGTCACTAACGTGTCTCTTTCAGATGCACAAGTTACTAACTTGTGTAACGATATATCTGTAAGAGACAGTAGTTAGTGACAGATTCCTTACCGCCCACCCATCCTCCCCATTCTGCGAACTGATTTCTAGGGTTAAGGACATCCCTTTCAGGGCCCTAGTATTTTTCAGACACCTGTGTCAGCTTCTTGCATGGCTCTGCGTTCCTGGCGCGGAAAGTCGTGTACAGAACTGACGTCAGCGCGCAGGGGCGGCGCCTAAGTACTGCCCGCTACGTCATCCCGGCGATCACGACGCCGACGACGGACGCGGAGCCGCACGACGCCGCCTACCGACGCGCAAGGGTACTGCTACGCAAAACTTTCCGGATCCAGCCTGACGCCTGGGGATATTCTAAGGTAAGGAATCTGTCACTAACTACTGTCTCTTACAGATATATCGTTACACAAGTTAGTAACTTGTGCATCAGGCTTCTACTGCCGAGGAAGAGACGTTTTCCATAGAAGGCGCCGGCTCCGACGTAGAGATCGCCCTCCACTTGCAGGAACTTCAGTCGGGTCAACTTACCGTGATGACTAATGTGCCCGTCCTGCCACCCAAAAACATTTGGTTGTGGCCGAACATAAGGCTCCCAGGCCACCACTGCCAGCAGGCCTTGGTCGGCACCGAACTCCTGCTCCAGATGCCCAGCCCTCAGGCTCGACACCGAAAGCACAACCAAAGCCATCCGCTTCCACACCGAGCTGACCCTCTTCATCTTCAGATCCGACCACTTTGGCACCAAGCACTTCAGTACTGAAACCACTTTTGGCACTTTCAAACTTTGAAACCGGCATCAATATCAGTGCCTGGTACTCCGGTGGAACCAATCTTCCAGACGATGCAGGAAAGGCTCGATCCACGCCAGAAACAATTGCATATACAGCCTCTGACTGGCTGTATTTTAACCAAGACTATGGTGTCGGCGCCACCTCATCAAAGTGCCAGCTTTCCTCTGGAGAAGCCATAGACTTACCAGTATCTATTAAAAAGAGGAAAACGGACAAGGCTACTAGTCCCTTGCACCCTCCTCCATCAACTTCACCCCCACCACTACCTCCTTCCCCTCCCTTCATTCCACCACCTACACCCTCTCCACCTCATTCTCAGGGCAATCCCCTAGATATTACTCCACAGGGGTCCCCACATTCCTTCACAGGTGGGCTTGGGGGGTGATGATTCGTATGATGCACCACAATCACAGGATCCATGGGCCGACTATGACATTGACCCTTAAGGGGACACAGATATCGATCTGTACCCTGCCAAATCATCGCCTCCTGATGACACCACGCATATCAGGAGCTCATCAGCAGAGCTGCAGTGTACCACCAGGGTCTCCTCCATAAAGAGCCTACAGAGGAGGATTTCCTCTTTGAAATACTATCCAGTATACTATAGGGCTACCCAATACCTCCCAATGCTAAAATGCATGATGCGTCACACTGATGACATCTTCAAAGACCTGCGAGAGCTTGTATTATTACTCCTAGGTTCGACAAAAAATACAAGGCTGCACCCTCACACCCTATTTACATCCAAGGGCAACTTCCCCTTGATTTTTTTGGTTGTGTCCAATGCTCTTAAACGAGCTAATTCACAAACAATAGCTGACGCTCTGCCTCCTGATAAGAAGCCTACGCTCATTGATGCTTCCAGGAAGCGAGTAGCAGCACAATCCGTCAATCACTGGTGGCTTGCAAATACACGAGGCTTTTTAGCCAGGTATGATCGTGCCCACTGGAACTCCTCCTGTACTTCCCAGAAGAGCATAGGAAAAAGACACGGGAACTTGTAGTGGAGGGCAAACTAATTTCCAATAGTTCCATTAGGTGTGCGCTAGACTCCGCAGATACAGCTGCCAGGGGTATTAATACCAGTGTATTGCTACATAGACATGCTTAGCTGCGTATCTCTGGTTTCAAAGCACACACTCTTAAATGTCCCCTTGGATAAGGAACACCTGTTTTGCCCACAAATGGACCCAGCATTAGAAAAGATGAAGAAGGATACGGAGGTTGCTAAGTCGATGGGTGCACGCCAAACACCCACTCCCTGTGGTTCCTTTTGCCACTCCTCGTACAGGGCAGGTTCCAAAGCAGCATCTTGTAATGCCTCTTCTTCCTCATTTTGTCCACAAAGGCACAGCTCCCCTTCACGAGGCTATTACATGGGTACTTACTGGGGTAACAACTCCAAAGGACATGGTAGGGGTGCCTCCTCAAGTGGTGCCACACCCATCATAAAGCAGTGACTCTCTTCTCCTTCCCCCCGATCATTTAACACCTGTCCGGGTCGATTACACCAGTTTCTCCCCACCTGGCGATCCATAACATCGGATCAGTGGGTGTTGGACATTGTCCACTATGATTATTGTCTGGAGCTCATTACCACACCACCAACAATTCCACCTCGCACTCACAAACTCTCTCTAGAAAATCAAACACTGCTCAGAAAGGAAGTTCAAGCTCTCTTGCTCTAAGTAGCTATAGAACCCATCCCTTTTCAACATCAGGGGTCAGGGGTATACTCCCTGTACTTTCTCATTCCCAAAAAGGATGGCTCAGTATGGCCCATCTAAGATCTGAGGCCCTTAAATCATAACATCCTGTCAGAGCATTTCCATATGGTCACCCTCCAAGATGTGATCCCACTTCTCCAGCAAGGTGACTTTATGTAGGCACTAGACTTAAAGGATGCCTACTTTCACATCCCAATCCATCCAGCACACCGCAAATACCTCAGGTTTGTCATAGCTGGCAAACTTTATCAGTTCCAAGTCCTCCCCTTCAGGGTGACTACTGCACCCTGCGTGTTCACTAAATGCTTAGCAGAGGTAGCAGCACATCTACACAGACAAAACAGCCATATTTTCCCATATCTGGACGACTGGCTTATCAAAGCTAGTACCCTTCCTGTATGCCACCAACACACTCTGGTCACCATAGACGTGCTCCATCAACTAGGGTTCACCATCAACGTACAAAAATCCCATCTTCAACCTTTACAGGTTCAGCCGTATCTGGGGGCGATTCTCAACACACAGATGGGATTAGCCTATCCCAATGCAGCTAGGATTCACCATTTTCAAACCCGGCTACCACAATTTCAAACCAATCAACAACTAACAGTCAGAACATTTATGTATCTGTTCGGCGTGATAGCCTCATACAATGCCATAGTGCCACATGCACGACTACACATGTGTCAGCTGCAAGAATGTCTAGCACAACAGTGGTCCGTCCCAGTCATAGGGTCAGTTGGAGAATCTAGTGTTAAAAGACTGACGCATTTTTCGCTCTCTGCGGTGGTGGAACCCACAAAACCTGGTAAAAGGTTGGCCATTTCTCGACCCTGTTCCACGAATAATTCCGACATCGGATGCATCACTTACAGGTTTGGGTGCTCCCCTACAGGATCGCACAGTTCAGGTTCTCTGGCACACCAAATATCAGGGTCTCCACATCAATTACCTCAAGCTTCCAGCTGTTCATCCTAGCATTTAAAGCATTTCTACCTCACCTGATAGGCAAGGTGGTCCTAATCCGCACTGAGAATATGACAGCCATGTACTATGTACAAAAACAGGGGGGGGACACTCTACAGTTATCACGCCTATCGCAGACCATTTGGCGTTGGGCAGTACGTCACAACATACATCTGTTAGCGGAACGCCCTCCAAGAACGACTTTGCTGACCTCCTCAGCAGGATGTGGCAACAAGCCCATGAGTGGGAACTCCACCTCGAGTCGTCCTCCTCCCTTATTTCCACAAGTGAAGGTTTTCACACTTAGACCTGTTCGCAACCGCAGACAACGCAAAATGCCCTAACTTCGCCTCCAGGTTCCCACACCCACTATCCAGGGCAATGCTGTATGGTTGAACTGGTCAGGGATATTTGCCTACGCTTTTTTGCCTCTCCTTCTTCCATTTGTGGTTCGGAGGCTCCGGCAAACCTCTCTCACCCTCATTCTAGTAGCTCTCACTTGGACTCGTCAACCCTGGTTCACAACACTACTCAAACTCTCCATAGTTCCCCACGAGAAGCTTTCCCTCAACTGAGACCTTCTCACTCAGAACCATGGAGAAATCAGGCATCCAAATCCAAAGGAACTCAACCTTGCGATTTGGCTTCTGATGTAATAGAATTCGGTTACTTAAATCTACTACCTAAATGTATGACCATTCTCAAGAAGCTCGTAGGCCTACAACTAGAGCATGTTATGCAGCTAAGTGGAAAAGATTTGCCTCGTACTGCCATAATAAGCACATTGACCCATTTAATGCAACTGTGCAAAATATTGTTTGCTATCTTCTTCATTTACAGCTCTGTGGCCTCGCCTACACTTCTATTCGCTTATATTTAGCTGCAGTGGCTGCCTATCTACAAAATAGGCTACACTTATATCTGTTCAAAGTTCCAGTCATTAAGGCCTTTATGGAAGGGCTTAAAAGAGTGATTCCACCCAGAATTCCGCCTGCACCCACATGGAATCTCAATATTGTTCTCACTAGACTTACGGGCCCACCTTTGAAACCCTTACATAATTGTCCTCTCCAATTTCTATCTTGGAAGGTCGCCTTTTTAATTGCCATTACTTCACTTAGGCATGTCAGTGAGCTCAAGGCTCTAACCTTAGAAGAACCTTTCTTCAAACTAAACAGGGATTGAGTGGTCCTTCGCACCAACCCAAAATTCCTTCCAAAGGTGGTTTGTCCTTTCCACCTTAACCAATCAGTTGAGTTACCTGTTTTCTTTCCTCAACCAGACTCAGTTGCGGAAAGGGCTCTTCATACACTGGATGTTAAGAGCTCTAATGTATTACATTGACAGAACCAAAGATTTCCGTAAAACCAAACAATTCTTTGTTGCTTTTTCACTCCCTCACAAAGGAAAGCTTATCCCTAAATCAGGCATTTCTAGATGGATAATTAAATGTATTCAAACATGTTATGTTAAAGCTAAAAGGACTTTACCTACACCTCCTAGAGCACACTGTACTCGTAAAATAGAGGTATCCATGGCTTTCCTAGGGAAATATTCAAATAGCTGACATTCGTAAGGCAGCTACATGTTCTACACCACACACGTTCACTAAACACTATTGTGTGGATGTTCTAGCACGCCAACAAGCTAATGTAGTGCAGTGCTACGTCACTTTTCCAAACAACTGCAACACTCACAAGCTAGCCACAGCTTTTGGAGGGCACTACTCTACAATCTATGCAAAGCATGTGTATCTACAGCCACACATGCCTCGAACAGATTATGTTACTTACCATGTTAGCATCTGTTCTTGCCATTTAGGGTCAGATGTACGAAGCCATTTAGCATTTCTTAACTGACCAAATCTCTATTTTGGCCGTTAAGAAATGCTAAATGGGCTTTTCAAATGCACAAAGTCCTTTAAGTGGTCGCAAATTGTGATTTCTAACCAGTAGAAATCGCAATTTGTGATCTCCTTAATAAGAAATCACAAATAGGGATTATCTATTTGCAATTCCGATGCACATGTACACAGCATTTCCTAAATACGAATTGGGCTTTTAGGAAATGCAATTACCAGTGACTCCAAGTCGATGGTAATCCTGTGCAATTTAAAAAAAAGCACCTAAAGATGCTTGTTTTGAAATGCGATAGAGCACACACGCCCCTAGGGCATATGTATGCTCTACATGTGCCCCACTATTTTTGGGGTGCATCACGGGAGTCCTTATACCCATAGCCATCCTTGGTTTAGCATTTCCAAAACAGTGATTTCCTAATAGGAAATCGCTATTTTGGAAATGCTAAACGGGCCCCTTGGGGCAAATGGCATGGGATTTCCTATTTGCAATTTCCTAATAGCGATTCCTACTCTGTAGGAATCGCTTTTAGGAAATCAGATGTTTCATACATATCATTTTGTATTTCCTAAATAGCGATTTCTAAGGAGTCTCTATTTAGGAAATGCAAAATTGCATTTTCGTACATCTGGCCTGTAGTGCTGTATATTTACATGCGTCCACTCTCCTCCCCGGACACCTGTGGCCGTTGCAGTTCATTTTAAACTTTTTCTTTTGCATGGACATCTCTTTACTGATACCTTCTTATATTCCATTATCACCCGCCTGCGGGAAAACAATCTAACAATGTAGTTGATGCCCATGTGCATTATCACCAAGAGGAGGAGTCAATTTACCTCGTGACTCGAAAGACTTCTTCGAAGAAAAACAACTTGCACACATCTGGACCCAACACTAGATGGCAGGAGTATGCAAAGCATGTGAATCTACAACGCTACATGCCAATAACAGATGCTTAGAGGGTAAGTAACATAATCCTTCTATCTTCAAAAACACCCAAGACGTGAATAAATTTGTGACACAGTATTGATACGTGCATCGCTACTAAGCCTCTTCCAGAGCATGTTTTGTGCCTGAGAGGACATGATTGCCGAAATCTAACGTCACCTCGGATTTTAGTAATATTTGCAGGATACCACGTTCCTACCACCCTTTGCCCACATTATCAGCAAAGTTATGACTTTGGCAGATTGTGTATAGATCAGGCTCCCTTAGCCCTACACAAAGGCCCCCATTATAATTTGGCTTATTTCCCTCCGGAGTGATACCTCTGGGTGAAATAACCCAAGTCGCCACTGCAAGTGTGTCCGGGCCCAGAATTATTGCGTCTGAAGACTCCGGACCTGATACCTCTGGCCCCACCGCACCGTCCCGGGTCTAATGCTGTGGGCAGCAGCATTGGCCGGCCCCTGCCTGCCCTCAGCGCTCTGGGGAGCAGACAGTGCCCTCCCCGGACAGACACAAGCATGCACTGGACACCTGATATGACACACACACACCATTTATGCCCACCACCAGCTCGCCCATGGACCCTTTCTGACAGCTCAGTGAAGACAGTACATGTCAATATTGTTTTTCACCAAAATATGAAAAACTGCCTAGTAAAGCACGAGGTAACTCCGAGTCCGAACAGTAATTCCCCATTCCAGGGGGCTGGGTGGGCGGGAACTTGTAATAGCCAGAGATAGCGGCGGTAATTTTACTTCCCGCCCGAGATCCCTGCACCAGAGTCCAGCCAATGTGTACGGAGTGCCAAGGAGGGGAGCAGCAGCGCCACAGCTTCTGATCGTAGAAAGAGGGCCCGTTGGCATGATTAAAGGAGCAGACTGTTGTTACGCGCAATAAGGAAATGAAAAGCAGAGCCTGAGCAACTAAGTTTAAGTATTTTTTTTAAATTCTTTTTATTAGTTATTTTCATAACGCGCCCGCTGACATGGTTATACATGACAACGAAGCTCAACTACACATTTGCAATACAAACAATAACACAGAAAGCAAACAATGTTGTTACAGTTGCTCAGTGTGCACGCCACGTCATCCCCAGTTCCATTGGAGCCAAAAGGATTCGAACTTCCCTCTCCCACCCCTCGGTCTCTTCCCCGGCAAGCGTTTCGCCATTTGCATCATTAGCGCACAGACTGGTATACATCAGAGCTCCCCAGCTTATATAACTTAGGGTCCCTTCCCCCCCTCATCGCCCATCCGCACCCCAAGGGCCCCTCAGGAGTGAGCCACTCCCCCCTACTGTCCTCTGTCTGCTGCCTCTGCGTGTCAGAACGTTCAGTGCCCTGTGAATGCGACCCCCGCTCACTACCCGTCAATCCCCGTCTGCATATCCTCCAACAGTGTGGCCCAACTTTCTAAGCCATCCTACAGTTTATCATCCCTTCGATTGGTTTTCATGTGTCCCTCCTCTGCTAGTGCCCACTCAGCTACGTCTTTAACCCTCAACGTGAAGGAGTTTAAATATTTACCTCCTTAGCTTAAAAATTGCAATTGTAGGAAATCATGGACATCATTTAGAGGTCGCCAGGGGTCGCAGCTGCGCCCCCTGGCTTGCCCCTTGCTACCCCTGGCACTGCTTTTGTGACTCCTGGCCTCAGAGGTGGCAAAATCAGTGTCTGGAAAACAGGGGCAGCTCTTCCTAATGGACGCTGGTTGGAGCCCCACCTGCCTGGTTTCTGTCAAATGTTTTTATTACACAAGTAGTGAACAATAATATTCACTATTGGTGTAATAAAAAAATGAAGGACACCAGCTGGAATATGAGCCTATCTGGAAGCTAAGGTAAGTAAAAAATGCTGTTAAATGTATGTTGTATGCATGCCTGCGGGGGAGAGTGTGTTTATATGCGAGAGAGTGTTGGATATGTTAATATGTGTGAGTATGTGTGTGTGAGTCAAAGTAAAGGTTAAATGGCATGCAATGTCACTTCCGCTACCCCTGGTATATTGGTGAATTGACGTCCATGAAGGAAATCCTAGCCAAAGTTTTGTGAGTGAAGTAAGAGTACGATCATCAAAAGTACTAACTAAGCGGGACATCATGAGATGCTATGAGGGAGAGGACTGCATCGGTCATGCTTGTCCCATTGCAGAGAAAGGGAGGAATGTAGGGAGGGGAACTGGAAGCTACCATTATGGCCAGCCTGTTGGAGTCAGTGTTGCAGTCACCGCATTAAGAATCCTGTGTTCTAACTTAGCCAACCAGGCTAATATAGTTGTTATATATAGCCAGGGCCACTGGAATTATGCGGCATGAGAGAGCCACATTATGCGACAGGGTTGAGTAAATTATGCAGCAAGGACAGGCTAATTATGCGGCATAATGCAGTACATTTTACAATAGTATTACTTCATTAGTTAGTCATTTTTAAACTTCGTAACAATGTCTAGGCATTGGTTGCACCTCATTAGTACCAGTTTAATGTCCAACTATAGCAATAAGCAACAACAGAAAGGTGAGCAGTCCAGCTTTGCCAAGGGCATTCCACTGCGCTGCAACACGTGTCGCTGCATTTTTAGTAACTTTTGAACCGTTTGAGCTAGAAACAAATTTTTGTTTTGTTAAAATCTGCAGATTGTGCGGCAGATGATGGATTATATGGCAAATGGATAACTATGCGAAAATCGCTGCAGCCACACTATCACATAATTCCAGTGGCCCTGTATATACAATTACTTTATTATATTAGTCTTATTTTTTAACTAATCATTTTCCTTAGCCCCTGTTGGTGTACCCCAACCCCTCCCTGTTCGCATGGGATGATAGATTTGCGTGAATCTTATGATGAAAAGTGACCATGAGGGAGAGTGAGCTTAGAGGACGATGTTGTATTTGTTCCTGAAAAAGCTCCTTCTTTCTGCCTTCGTGATTGGATTCATCCTTACAATAACTACTCGGGGGCCTGATGAGCCAGGATGTTGGATCAAAGACGTCTGGTTTCTGGAGCACCAGAGCCATCCTGACTTTTATGCTGCTCCTCTATCGCACAGGGCTCACTCCTGAGACTGCAGGAAAGGATCCAGCCACCAACTGCACCAGCCTTCATGGCATATCGTACACAATAAGAAGTTACTTCAACTTTCCTCACGTAGGAACTTGCAGGTTGAAGTTTCCTCTTCAAGAGATTGGTTTGTCTAGATGAAAGTTTTACATTTCCTTCCAAAGCCAGCACATGGCTTTCGTGCATCGTGGACACGTCATCCTACATGAGATGAGTACCAGTACGTGCGGTATCATTGGCGTTTGTCCCTTTCCCAAGCCTTTCTCCCCACTGATTGTGCCAACCTTTGGGCTTTGCTTCTTTATGTCAGAACCAGGACCTTAACTTCTCTTGCCATCTCAGGAGTCTTTTTGTAGGGAACCTGTTCTGCCTTCAGCTTTTGTTCCTTTTCTGCTAAGATCATCCAGCTGAAAATTCCAGAGCATCTGAAAGGTTCTGTGTCTGTGCTACAAGTCTTCCTCGCCTTGCCATTTTTCCTGATATGGGACTTCCTGGTATAGTTCTAGGATTTGCTTCACTAAAACACCCCTGAATGGTCTGTGGCCCTGTCGAGGTAGCTTTTGCCCAGAATGAAATCAATTTACCTATCTCATTGCAGCACATCCCTCCCACTCTAGGACCATCTCAGCCACAAACCAACACAGTTCACTACTTCATCTGCCTGGACCTCCAGGATACTCTGTACAGGAGTCCTCTCTGGGAAGGGTAACATTACTCTCCTCTTGTATGGCCTGCTTGTGTTACTCACACACATCTTTGGATGTGATGTATTCCAGAAGGGAGCACCTCCAGGTTTGTCTAAGCGCCTCTTACTAATGTTGGCCAGAACCCTTGGCCTGGACCCTTGGCCTGGGCCCTTGGTCCAGGGTGGGCTGTTCTTCATTGAACATTTGTGGTCCGATCCTTCTAGCAGTTCTACTGGATTGCCTTTTGTCTCCGCTACGATTCTTTCTGAAACCCACGGTCTTCATGACCAGCTCTCTCAGCTCTGGAAGCTTTCAGTCCAGCCATCACTCGCGCAGGACCACCGGCCAGTTGTCAAGAAATGTTCTCTGGCCACTAGATTCAGCTGGCTTCTCTCCCTTTAAACCAACTCGTTCTCCTGTCTCAAGACCCCCAGTGATGATCTTTTATGTTCACACACTCCCTAAGTTCATCCTAATGTTTGGCATCTTAGGGTCTTGGCAGATGTCCTCAGAACAGCCTCCTTCTTGTGAGTGGGCTTTGGTGGGATTTGAACCTGCGGCCTGCAGTTTCCTTGCATATCTCTGGGTTATCTCTCTGACAGAGGTTCAGAGTCATCAAACGGTAAGGGCTATGGGAGATAACAGATGTGGCTTCTGGTGGGTGACTCGGGGTACCCATGCTCTTTTTTTCTTTCCCTGTTGCAGGTCGAACCTAGAAGATCCCACACTCCTGGATCGCTGGTGTAGGGCACTTACTGCATGTTCTGATCCGATGACCTCTGAGGTGCTGCGACTTGCTGCAGCGCAGGCACTCGGGTTGGTTGGTGCAAATGTGGTTCGTAGAGCGCTGAGCACAGCACATCCTTCCCTCCAATCGCTGGCTGTAAAGTAAGTGCTGCACTGTAATATAATGCTGGCCCAAAAGCCAATCTCCTGTGTTCTTTGTAAATACTATACTCAAGCATTGGTGTATGTGTAATTGCTGTAATGTACTGTGGGTGTACATGGGAGTGTGAGTGTTTGCTGTGAAGTAATGTGGATGTGGGTTCTGATGGTATAAGTAGTGTGCATGTCACAGTTTGCAGTCATACAATACAGGTGCCCGTTCTGCACCGTGAAGTCACAGCCTCGGCCAGTAGTTTGGGACTGCGTCTTTGCCTCCAACTATTTTACAGCATCAACCAGAGGTCGCTGGGCCTTTGTCAGTGCTGTGACCTGGATTACTACCTGCTGATGGTCAGAGCCATGCTGTCGTTCATGGTCAGGGGCTCAGTCTCTGTCAGCAGTTGGGTAACCACTCACGGCTGATGGCAGCGAGGCACTGCCTCTCCACATGTACAGGGTCAGGGTCGCAGTCTTTGCGAAGATCAGAGTCCTGGTCTTTGTTCTTGGTAGTGTTGTGGTCTCTGCCTGTGGCAGGGGTTATGGGCTGTCTCCTGTATCTTAGTAATTTGTCACTGGCAAAGGTTTTGGTTTCTTCACTGAGGGCCTGATTTAGATCTGGGCGGACAGGTTACTCCATCACAATAGTGACGGATATCTCGTTCGCCGAAATATAAATTCCATTATATCCTAAGGGATTTATATTTCGCCAGACGGGATATTCGTCACTATTGTGACGGAGTAACCCATCCACCGAGATCTAAATCCGGCCCTTTGTTAGGGTGACAGTTGCGGCCTCTAATTGGGGTGGCTGACTCTTGGTCTAGCTTCATCCCTGGTCACTGTGACAGTCTATCACATTAGCTGGTGTCCCGGTTCTACGGTGCTTGTGGTTGGGTTGTGCCTTTGGATGGTCTCCCGGTCCCTGTATGCAGTAGAGTTCCCGGTCCCTGACTGTGGTTTGGGTGCCCATCCTCTACTTACAGTCGGGGTCCTGGTTCCTGCCTGCCCATGGTGAAGGTGCTCCTCCCTGCCTATGTTCGTGGTCCTTCCTCCTGCTTAATGATAGGATCATGGCCTTTGCCAGTTTCTGGGGTCTAGAGGCACCTCTCTGACCTTTGATGCTGCTGCTTCTTAAGGCTAGAATATCTCTTGGCTTTCATGATGCTGAGATGCCTGCCCTTGCAAAGTTTTGAAAGTGCAATGGATAGCCGAGTGTGAGGACTCCCTCACTGCAGATGGCAGGACTGAAAAAGAGCTTCATATCTAGAAGAGGACCTACTAGGTGAGGTCTTTGCATGTGTGTGCGCGTCTGATTCCTTGACTGGAAGCAACAGCAGAGTTTTGGGGTTTTGACTTACCACCCTCCATTGTCATCGTATCTTTTTATTTTGGCAGAGTGATTGGCGTGGGTCTCCAACTCTTGCAAGATGAGGACCAGGCGGTGCGCCAGCAGGTGGAAGGCTTTGCCAGCCTTGTCTGGAGCTCTGTGCAAGCTCAGACATTGGTCATCAGGGTGCATAGTAACAAGGGGCTGCTGTGTCTGTTGCAGCTGCTCCTTGATCACTTCTGGCAATGTGACGAGACCTTCAACACTTTATTGCTGCACCTCCCTTCAGCAGAGCTGGAAGAGACCTTACAGGAGCTGCAGGCCAACAGGTGAGTCATGGTGGGGTGCAGGATGAGATCAGTGCTCATGTTTGAGGCTGAAGCCCAGGTCAGGGGGCCAGCCTCATATATGCAGGTAGAAATCACTGGCCGTGTGTGCAGGCACCGGACTTAAAGCAGAAGGGCCTATCCAAGTACGCGATGCTCAATGGTGCATCCAAGTGTGCGATGCTCCATTGCTCCCTCAGTAGTGAGGGCCTAACTCTTCTGTCCCTAACTGACGTGAGAGACCGTAGATGGAGTGTACGCATTTGTGGGGCAAAGTGAGAGGTAGTAACCTATATGAGCAGCTGTAAATTCCTGATTTAGTACTACAGGCCAGTACCTTTCTGACCCTTACCATCCATCTCCACATCAGGTACATGTTCCAGCACTCTAACTGCACTTCAGCCTACTTAACTACCTTCACCCCTCGCATTTAGGACATGGGTAATATGATTCCTTACCCGCTAAAGGCTGTAAAGCACAGCTTATCACCCGATAGGGTATCCAGGCGTTTGCAGGCCCCAGAGGCTTATTCGAACAGCCTGGTCTTGAGGGCAATTCGGAATTCCAGAAGTGAGGTGATGGTCTGGAGGTGCGTGAGGAGGCTGTTCCAGGTGTTTGCTGCGATGTAATTAAGGTGAACAGAGCCCCACTCAGACCTGGATGTCTCTTGGGGTCTTACTGCAGACCCTTCCTCTGTAAACTCTGACATGGTTGAGAGGGTCTCTTGGAAACCTTTTAACTTTTCTGGCTCCTGCTGCCATGTGGCAGGAGGTGGTAAAGCACTCAAGTCTGTGACAGACATAAAGTGATACAAGCAAATAACATATTCTTTTCTGCGACGGTGACCTGCTCTAACACTTGTGACTGAGAAACCAGAGCTTAAATCTTGGATACAAACAATATCACCTCCGCCAAATGAGGCTCCTACCTCACTGCTTCTTTCAGATGTGGTAGCGTTACCTTCTTTTGGAATACCATTTAAGGAACGTGGCGGTGTGCATTCGATGCCTAGAAATAGTGCAGGAGAACGTCCATCACAGTAGCAGTTGCGTTTTATTTCCTGGGTTAATGTTGCAATATGAATTTACATCTACTTATTCATGACTCTAGAAAGGAAAGGTGTACAGTGGCCTGTGTTGAATGTGAAATGCTTGCTGCTTGGGCTAACGGTCCCTCAGTGTCCTTTCTTATGCTGTCCCCTTTTTGTACCTGGGGTAAGGATGCTATCACTCGTCCTTTGGAGCAGATGCCTAGACATGCCATCTTTCCTCTTCTGCTGTCTGGCATGCCTTAGTGATCATACCTCTTGAGCAGGTTAATAGAGGCAGTTGTAGGCCCAGGGGGTTCTGTAAATCCTGCAGGGCCTGCCACATTCATGTATGGCACACACACAATATCCCATGGGCACGTCACTTGTATGACCTCGCCTGTTATCTTTCCTGGTCTGGAGTACAAATCTGTCAGAAGGTCAAACTCTGGTTTTTAGGCAGCTTAGAGCCTTGATACTTTAATGTGTTTCTAGATTGGCTTAGAAAGTCACGTACAGAGGTTTGGTTGAGGCATAAACAAATTGCAAGGCAGTACATACTTCAGTAACATACATATCTGATAGAGACTACTAGCCGCAGATTCCTTAACGTAGAATTATCCCCAGGCGTGAGACTGGACCCGGAAAACTTTCTTTGCCCCAGCATCTCTGCGCGCCGGGGGGGGGGGGGGCGGTACCACGCGACTCCGCCCTGACGTCGTCTGCGGGCGTGACGTCAGCGAGGTCACGTAAGCCCCGCCCCGGCGCGCTGACATCAGTTTCCTTCTTTTTCGCGTGCAACGCGGATCCGGAATCGTGTCCCTGGCCTGTTTTCAGGCCTTCTTTTACGCTTTTGCGTTGTGGAACAGTGTGCGAATGCCTTCGGGCTTCAAGATGTGTACTTCTTGTGTGCGTCAGATGTCGGCGACGGACCCTCACCCTATTTGCATGTGGTGTCTGGGCGAGCACCATGACTCTACGGACTGCGACGCTTGCCAGCATCTGAAGCCGAAGTCCCGGCGGGAGCGCCGGATGAAGCTCCTGTCGGCCCGCTTGTCCAGATCGGTGTCGTCACCGCGTCCGTCCCCCGCGGAAGGGCCCAGGAACCGCCGCTTCCGACATCGTCCTTCACCGAGGCCCCAGGGGCGTCGCTCGCCCGCCGGTAAGTCTTATGGCTTGTCCCCGAGGCCTGGTCCCCGTTCTGCGGAGGGCGCAGGTTCTCCTCAGGACATGCGGCCTCGTTCGTCGCCACCCTACCTGCCGTTTCCTGGCGTTGGGGCGACGAGGGCCCAAATGGGGGCCTATGCTGTGGCTCTGCAGGCTTCCTTGGCCCCTCCTCCTCCTCTTCCTGAGACGTCCGCGGATCCCTTGCCACGTGCGGGGCCTTCCGCGGAGTCTCCGGCGCCGACGGGTTCGGCTCCAGGTTTTGGGGGTGTGGTGTCGTTGGGGTGCGGCCCTACGGGGTTCCCCTCTTCGGCCCACGGCGCCTCTGCCTCGCCGCAAACCCCCACGGGGGTCCCTGTGGTGTCGCAGGAGGTCGCCGGGACTCGCGGTTCGTCCCCGAGTCCCCCTCGGTCCTCTGGGCAGGCGGCGGCCTTGCTGGAGGCCGAGCCGACGCCGCTCAGGCGCCGACGCGGGTGCTGGCTATGGGCCGGGATGTTTCCCCGGGTCCCTCTCGGCCCTCCGTGCAGGCGGCTGCCTCGTCAGAGGTCGGGTCGGCGCCTTTTCGGCGCCGTTCTTTAGCCACCCCGGCTCCGACCCCGCCCCATTCTCCTGGGGCGCAAGTGATGGTGGGGGTCGACCCGGCGTCCCCGGTGTCAGTACCGGCGCTGGTCGACGTCACACCGGCGCCTGTGGCGGACTCCACGGCCGCGTGCCGGCGTCGGGTCGTCGACTCGTCTCCAGAGGTCCCCTCCTCTCCGGAGGTTTGTCACCTCTTTGTCTCCTCTTCCCCGGAGACGGGCCGCCGCGTCGTTGCTTTTTCTCCGGCGTCTTCCAGGGAGGGCTCTTCGCCGTCCCCGCGATCTCGGCCTTCCCCGGAGGCGCCTCAGGTCCCCCACTCGTCCGTGGGTCCTCCATTCAGGGGCTGGCCGTTTTTTCCTCCAGCTGGATTCGGGGATGGCCGGCTTAGTTTACAGCCATCGCCCACGGAGGGATTGCTCTCTCCCCCACATTCCCTACGCAGGCGGGTGCGGCTTTTGTCCGGGCCATTTCCACGGCCGCTGGCATTTTGCGCATGGGCGACCCCGGCACCCCATTCCCTACGGACCATTTGTTAGAGGTTCTCCATCAGGGCTCTGGTGGACGGGAGCTGCTTCTTCCATTCGAAGCTTCGCTCCATACTTCTCTTCTGGGGGCGCCCTGCCACGGGTGATCCCGTGCCTCAGCCGCTCCTACATCGCCCTGCTCTGCACGATCCAGTCTGCCTTTCTTTCCACCCTTCTACACGGGGCCCTCTTCTGCAGACTGCTTTTCCTTCCCTGCCCTTGGTGTTGTTTCCTCCGTCACGGGAGGCCCGGTGCTTGGATTCGTGGGGGCGCCACATCTTTGCTTCCTCTAGTGCTGCTTTGCGAGCGCTCAACACATTTTGTGTGTTGGCCAGGGCTACTTCCAGTCTGTGGGATTCCGTGGAGTCCCTTCTGTCTGGTGCCTTCCCCAAAGGTGTCCGCGCTGATCTGCGAACCCATGTGTTGGATGGCCGGGAGTTGGCCGAGTTTATTCTTCGTTCGGCCTTAGATGTCTCTGATGCTCTCGGCCGCGCCATGGCAAGTTCAGTAGCTCTCCGTCGCCATGCTTGGTTGAGGGATAGCGTTTTTCCAGAGAATATTAGGGAGCGTCTGGTTGACCTGCCTTTTGATGGGGTTCTTTTGTTTAACACCCATGCGGACTCCGCCATTCAGCGGCTTCTTGCGGGGCTCCGACCTCCTCCCCCTCCGTAAACTTGGCTTGTCGGTCCTCTGGTGCGTTATGGGAGGCGTTCTCCCACCTTTTTTCGGGGGTCTGGTGCTTCGCTTGGCCCGGTTGTGTGTTCCGTGTGGTTTGGCGTGCCTTCGGGGTCCTTAGGTTGGCCCCTCTGTACTGTTGGCTGCTGGTACAGCCTCCCTTTGGCTTCTGTGTCTTTTTGGCTGATTGACAAGCCGTCTGTGGTTTTACCCGCAGGTCCTTTATGTTCTTGTCCTCTGCTGCGGAGTTTTTTCCTAAGAGGTGTTCCCATGTTTTCCTTGGGACGTATCATGCCCTAAGTGGGGTACTTGTAGCTATTACATAGCTCTGTCCTACGCTGGGGAGGTGTGGATGCCCTTTTTCGGGTTCCTTGCCTTTCCTGGCATCACTGTATACCGCTGGTGCGGTCTCTTTTGCCTTTTTCTTGGGCAGCTTACGCTGCTCCAACGTCTGTCATTCTCGGTGTTCACTACATCGCTCGGCCAGCCTGGCATGCCGTCTACGGCATCGTGTTGTGACGTTTCCGCCTTCCTGTCCGGTGTTTCGGCCTGGTCCTCTGTCTGGTGTTCCAGGGGGGGCAACGTTTCTTCTGGCTTTCCTGTGCTCTGGTTGCCGGCTGGTCCATCCTCCGTGTCTCTCCTCTTTCTCTTCTGCCTGGTCCCACTTCTTTCGTGGGCCGGTGTATGTCTCTGGCACGGCCCCCCTTTGGGGATTGTTCTGGGTTTCCCAGGCTGCTGTCCTCGGCTTGTGCCTGGCTTGTTCTGGGTGCACTGCTCCATGGTGTTGCCGGCTGCCGGCTGCGCATGCCTGCTCATTATGGTTCACCGCCGTGGCCCTTGGTGTGTTCCCTTGTACCCCTGCCTCTTGTTCTGCTGGGGCTTTGCGCACCTGTGCCTTTCTTCTTCGCCTGCGCCCTTTGGCTGTGGAGCCGCTCCTGCTTTGTCCGCTGCCTGGAGGCTGATGCCTGTTCAGCTGCCCCCTATCGCTATGTCTGTGTTTTCCTACGGCAGGCTCTGCCTCCGGTTCTACCTCTTCTCCCTGGAGTTTGGGGTGGTTCTATTCTTCCTTGGTGCTCCTCTGGCGCTGTCTGCCCCTACGGGGTTTTCTGGCGGTTGTACCTTGGATGGGCTTGGGCTTTCCTGGCCTTCCCTTCGCCTCGTTCTTGCTTGGTGAGGGCTGGGCCACCCTTCTTGTCCCTGTGACACATCCCCATACTGGGGCCCTGTGTTCTCCCAAGCTGGTGAGATTGTCTCGCAGACCCTCCTCCCCTCTGGGTATGGCTAGGGTATCTATTCTACCTTAAGGAATCTGCGGCTAGTAGTCTCTATCAGATGTACAAGTTACTTACCTTCGGTAACGATGTATCTGGTAGAGACGATTCTAGCCGCACATTCCTTCACGACCCGCCCTTCCTCCCCGTTCTGCGAGGACCTTCTGCACTCGCCTCCCTCCGGGTGGCTTGTCTTCTGTGGGGGTATGCTTCGCCTCCTCCCGGACAGGATGCTTCGTTCTGCTTGTTGTTCCACCCCTTCCTTTCTGATCCGAGGTCGGTTGGTTCATGTGTGCTTCTGCCTCCCTCCACTTTGGTTTTTTCTCCAAGTGTAGGGGCCTCCTTGACTCTTCTCCTTTTACTGGCTTGGGGTTTCTGGTTCCTTTGCAGTTCTCTGCGTTGGTTTTTTTTTGCTTGTCCCTCGGCCCTGTCGCTCCTTTCAGAGGATACGGCCCTCCTTGATGGTGTCGTCTGGGGGTGGATTGCTGTTACTCCTCTGTTTCGGGCTTGTTGCCCCTTCACTGTTGAGGATTGTGATTGCAGATTCTCTCTCTCTCTTCTGCTATAGCGTTTTTCACATGTGTTCTGCCTCCAGGGGGGATGTCGCCTTAGCTTGCAAGGTTGCTCCTTGGGGCGGTGCTCTGCTCTTTCCCTGCTATGGCTTTCGCTGCTATGACTTTTTGGTACCTTAGTGCTTGGCACTTTTCCAATTGGTGCTGTTCCTCACCTTTCGTTTCTCTCTTCTCTTTTTCACTGTTTTTCGCACACTGTTCCCATATTCTCCACAGTTTTGTTTGTGATGGCTCCGCGTTGTGGCGCGGAAAAGTTCTCCGAAGAAAACTGATGTCAGCGCGCCGGGGCGGGGCTTATGTGACCTCGCTGACGTCAAGCCCGCGGACGACGTCAGGGCGGAGTCGCGTGGCACCGCCCCTTCCCCCCCGGCCCGCAGAGATGCTGGGGCAAAGAAAGTTTTCTGGGTCCAGTCTCACGCCTGGGGATAATTCTACGTTAAGGAATCTGCGGCTAGAATCGTCTCTACCAGATACATTGTTACCGAAGGTAAGTAACTTGTACGTTAAACCTACAACTCGTATAGCGAGAGACTCAAGTTTATTGATAATATATATGAAGCTGTGCAGTGTAATATGCTATTCTGATTGATACTTCTATTAGAAAATGTGTCACCTGTTGAATATCCCCAGGCACCAGATGGGATTTGGAAATTTTCCAAACCTTCTCAATATCGATAGGGGTGCTCGCTCCAGCTGATGTGGGAAGCGGCATCACAGTGACGTCACTGGAGCCAGAAAGAGCTTGCCCGGCGCTCCAACGCCAGTTTCTGTTTTTCTCTGCCTTTCAAAGCAAATCTGGAGCTCCCCTGTTTTCAGAGGTTTCTTCTGAGTTTCTTCTCACAGAAATTTTACTAAAAACCCAGTGCAGTGTTAGGAAATATGTCCCCTTTTAAGAGGTCAGGTTTTGAACCTTGTTGCACCTGCGACAAGCAAAACGTAGAACTGATCCTCGCAAGGGCTCTCTGGTTCCTTGGCTCCAGGCATGATTCCCACTCCTGCTCACAGTGCCACAGTTTGCTGCCCAAGACCATAAAAGAATGAGAAGCCAAGCTGTTTATGGCCAAGGCGGACTGACAAACTCATCAATAATCTTGGTCCAGGACTCAGTCCTGCTCCAGCTCTCGTGCTTCACTCTCTTCCTGGCGAGAGAAAAGTTGACCACAGAAGAAAAAGCGCTTAAGGACCCTAATGAATTCTTGAGCCCGAGGTAAGTCACTTCTTCCACCTGAGCCCCACTCATCGAAGCCTGAATTGATGGTGGCCTCTTCTCCACAGAATTCCCCACCAGCTCTGCCAGTGCTATTCGTAGCTCCAAAGCCTCCAGAGCTGTCGGCTCCGCAGCCATTGCCTGTCACCCTGCCACCAGCTTACCCCGAGTTTGTGGCACTTGGTGTAGGTCCAACTTCTTTCCTGCGGGATGTTTGGCACATATTTGAACAGGCATCAGGCCCCTCTGTTGTGCCTTCTGGCCCCGTTGGACCGTGTTGGGCTCTGTTTGGGCTACCACCTGCGGTTCCTCCCCTAGTGCCAAGCGTCCCTCTCATGCAGCCATTGCCACACCCGGTGCTAACCGGCATCATTCTAGTTCCAGGATCCTCACATATGACTTCATGGTCAGTGCCTATACTGGTGCAGAAACCCGACTCTGCCAGCTCCAGTGGTGCTGGCTCCTCCCCTCCTTGGTACCTGATGCTCCACCTGTCCCAGTGAAAACTCACCACTCCAGGTGGGACGTTCATAGACTCATAGAAGAGGAGAGTGTTAAAGTTAACTCAGTATCGCAACAGGCCTTTATCCTGAGGATGAGGGGTATCTGATACGAATACTGTTCAAATGAGAAAAGACTGTCCTACAGATACAGACGATTGAGAAGCTGTTGTGCATCTTGTCCCCACCACTTCCATTCTGTGGACACAGCAGATCTCTTGACATTACAGAACACTAGTAGCCTGGGCACGTCCCCGGATGTGAACATAAAGCCTCCGGCAGGTCCAGGAGAAATAGCATCTTTTCAGACCATCATCAAAAAGGCTGTCAACCTTTCTAGAGTTCATCAATCAATCAATCAATCAATCACGGCATTTATAGAGCGCGCTACTCACCCGGGAGGGTCTCAAGGCGCTGGGGGAGGGGGTAAGTTACTGCTCGAACAGCCAGGTCTTGAGCTGCTTCCTGAAGGAGAGATGGTCCTGGGTTCGCCGAAGGTGAGTGGGGAGGGAGTTCCATGTCTTGGCTGCCAGGTAGGAGAAGGATCTTCCTCCGGCGGTGGTTCTGCGGATGCGTGGTACGGTGGCGAGGGCGTGGCTGGTTGATCGTAGCTGGCGTGTGGGCGTGTAGAAGGTCATGCGGTCGTTGAGGTACTTTGGGCCCAGGTCGTGGAGGGCCTTGTGTGCGTGGGTGAGGAGTCTGAACGTGATTCTCTTGCTGACGGGGAGCCAGTGCAGGTCTTTCAGGTGCGCGGTGATGTGGCTGTGTCGGGGGATGTCCAGGATGAGTCGTGCGGAGGCGTTCTGGATGCGCTGGAGTCTCTTTTGAAGTTTGGCTGTGGTTCCGGCGTAGAGGGTGTTCCCATAGTCCAGTCGGCTGGTGACGAGTGCCTGGGTGACGGTCTTCCTGGTTTCAGTGGGGATCCATCTGAAGATCTTGCGGAGCATGCGCAGGGTGTTGAAGCATGAAGATGAGACGGCGTTGACTTGTCTGGTCATCGACAGGGAGGAGTCCAGGATGAAGCCCAGGTTGCGTGCGTGGTCCGTTGGCTTGGGCGCGGTGCCCAGGGCCGGGGGCCACCAGGAATCGTCCCAGGCGGAGGGTGATGAGCCCAGGATGAGGACTTCCGTCTTGTCTGAGTTCAGTTTAAGGCGGCTGTTCCTCATCCAGTCGGCGACGTCTCTCATCCCGTCGTGTAGGTTGGCTCTGGCGGTGGTGGGGTCGTTGGTGAGGGAGAGGATCAGCTGGGTGTCGTCAGCGTAGGAGATGATGTTGAGGTTGTGTCGGCGTGCGATGGCTGCGAGGGGGCTCATGTAGACGTTGAAGAGGGTTGGGCTGAGTGAGGATCCTTGTGGAACGCCGCAGATGACTTCGGTGGCTTCGGATCTGAACGGGGAAGGCGGACTCTCTGGGTTCTTCCGGCGAGGAACGAGATGATCCATTCCAGTGCTTTCTCTCGGATTCCGATGTTGCTGAGGCGCTTCACTAGGGTGCGGTGGCAGACGGTGTCGAACGCCGCAGAGAGGTCCAAGAGGATGAGGGCAGCTGTTTCCCCGTTGTCGGTTAGGGTTCTGATGTCGTCGGTGGCTGCGATAAGGGCGGTCTCGGTGCTGTGGTTGGCCCGAAACCCGGACTGCGAGGGGTCGAGGGATCCATTCGTCTCGAGGAAGGCGGCAAGCTGTCTGTTGACGGTCTTCTCGATGACTTTGGCCGGAAACGGAAGGAGCGAGATGGGACGGTAGTTCTTGAGGTCGGTGGGGTCCGCCGTTGGTTTCTTCAGGAGGGCGGTAAGCTCGGCGTGCTTCCAGCTCTCCGGGAAGGTGGCGGTGTGGAAGGAGGAGTTGATGATGTCCCGGAGATGGGGTGCGATGGTGGCGTCGGCTTTGTTGAAGACGTGGTGTGGGCAGGGGTCGGTTGGTGATCCGGAGTGGATGGAGTTCATCGTGCGGGTGGTGTCTTCGGTGCTGATCGGGGTCCAGTTGCAGAGGGTGGTGGTGGCGGGCGTTGGTTCGGCGGTAGGGTGCGTTGTTTGTGCGTCGAAGCTGTTGTGTATGTCGGTGATCTTGCGGTGGAAGAACGCGGAGAGTGAGTTGCAGAGGTCTTGCGAGGGGGTGATGTCGTTGTTTCCGGCGCTGGGGTTGGAGAACTCTTTGACGATGCTGAAAAGTTCCTTGCTGTCATGGGCGTTGTTGTCCAGTCGTTCTTTGAGTGCCGACTTCTTGGTGGCACGGATCAGCTGGTGGTGTTTGCGGGTGGCGTGCTTGAGGGCGGTCCTGTTGTCTGTGGTCTGGTCGAGTCGCCAGGTTTTCTCGAGAGTGCGGCAGTTCTTCTTGGATTCCTTGAGTTCGTTGGTGAACCAAGGGGTTTTCTTGCTTCCGGGTCTGCTGGGAGGGTTTTTAGTGGTGCGAGGTCGTCGGCGCAGGCGGTCAGCCACTTGGCGAGGTTGCTGGCTGCTTCGTTTGGGTCCGTTGTGTTGGTGGGTGTGTTCTGGCTGAGGGAGGCGGTGAGCTGCTCGGCGGTGATCTTGCTCCAGCTCCGGCGGGGAGCCTGTTGCGGGTGGTGGTGGGTCGCAGTCTTTCTGAAGCTGAAGTGGACGCAGCTGTGGTCGGTCCAGTGGAGTCCGGTGGCGTGGCTGAAGGAGATGTGCTTGCTGGACGAGAAGACGGGGTCAAGCGTGTGGCCGGCGTAGTGGGTGGGCGTGTTCACCAGTTGCTTGAGTCCGAGGTTGGCGAGGTTGTCCAGCAGGGCGGTGGTGTTTCTGTCGTTGTTGTTCTCCAGGTGGAAGTTGAGGTCCCCTAGGAGGATGTAGTCGGCTGAGGGCATGGCGTGCGGGCTGATGAAGTCTGCGATGTCTTCGCTGAATAGTGTGCGTGGTCCCGGGGGTCTGTAGATGAGGGTGCCTCGGAGGGTGGTCTTGGGGTCAGTGTGTATCTGGAAGTGTAGGTGTTCGGCGGCGGAGAAGGTCTCGTCGGAGTTAGTCGAGATGCGGATGGTGTTCTTGTGTACGATGGCGATGCCTCCTCCCGTCTGGTTGACGCACAATAGGTGATGGGAGGATGCTTGCAATAAGTCTAAACTCTGACAATCGCTTAGGGTAGTATTCCAACCCATCGTTCTTTTGCCCACCATGCCACTTCAGATGAGACCCAGCTATATGCAAATCAGTCTTGACCCTGCTCCAATAGGATCAGTCCACCCTGAACTGCCAAGCCAGGATCTCTCTGAACTGGAACACAAGCAACCCAAGATTGGTTTTGCCCTAACTGGGGCTCTTCAGTCAGGTATAGCTTGGTTACAGTGGCACAGTTAGCGAGGAACCCACGTCTTGGCATACCTTAGGACACTTAGGGCAGTACATCAAACACACAAAAGCTGATGGGAGGATGTTTGCAATAAGTCTACCCACTGCAATCACTTGGGATACCATTCCAACCCATCGTTCTTTTGCCCACCATGCCACCTCAGATTAGACCCAGCCATATTCAAATCTGTATTGACCCTGCTCCAATAGGAACAGTCCAGCCCGAACTGCTTCTGAGGAAGAGGTGCCAGGACCGAGCACAAGCCATTCTCATTGCCCTGTCTGGCTGAAAAGGGTGTAGTACACAGACCTCCTGCGCCTCTCCTATTGTCCTTTATTCCATCTTCCTCTCAGTGCAGACTTTCTGTCCCAATTGGAGGGTCAAGTGTTGCACCACAACTCTCGAGCCTCCTCCTTGAAACCTGGAGATTGAGTGGGCACATTTGAGTGCTTTTCAGCTGTGACTGGAAGTGGTCAATGTGATCCTTTCTGCTAGCCATCTTTTCACAAAGTTGATCTACTCTGAAGTGGAATAGGTTTGTTGCATGGTGTATGGAGCAGAATGTTAACCCTTGAAAATACTGTCTTTCTGGCATCCTTTGATGCACGCTCTCGCTGGCCCACCGGGACTGTGCAGTGGGCTCTGTAATGGGTTACATAGCAGCTTTGTCATCTTTCCTCTGCTTCCTCATGCCTAGGTGGTGTCTAAGCTGTTGGCCTTTTGTGATGGGGTCTCCTTTCAAGCCTCTTCACAATTGCCAGTTATGTCTTTTAACCTTCAAGATTGTCTTTCTGATTACCTTTATTCAGCAAGACGCTCGGTTGCAAGCACTGAGCATCTGCCCACCATTCATGTGCTTCTTCACAGACAAGCTGGTACTCTGTATGAGAGCTTCCTTTCTTTCCAAGGTGGTATCCCCTTTTCATCTGACACAAGCCATATCTCTTTCTACCCTCAACCTCATCCCACCAAAGAGGAATAAAGACTGCATCAGCACCAGACGAGCTGTGAGGTTCTGCAGTGATTACACCAACGACTTCAGAGTAGATGATCAGCTGTTCATGAGCTACACTGGTTGTAAAAGAATGCAAAGTTGTGCAGAAGAGGATGTCAAAATCTGCTGTACCCTAGCAAAGAAATAATCACCAGAAGGTCTGCAAGACCATTCCACCAGGGTGAAGGGTTCTACATCTGACCTGGCCAAGGTCCCTGTTGCTGACATTGGTCATCCTACAAAGGCTTCTCTTAACACCCTCGCCAAACATTACTGTCGGGGTTCTCAGGTGAATGCAGTGGTCATTTTACATGTTCGGTTCTGTAAGATTTCCAGGTTTCACCAGTCCTTCAGACCCTTAGCCTTGGGGAGGTACTGCTTTTGAATCAATACAACAAGCGAGGAATCTGCACGGAGAAATGTCCATCAGAAGAAAAAGTTACTTACATTCAGTAGCCACCTTTCTGGTGGATACTCTACTTTCAGATTCCTCAACAACCCTATCCTCCGCCCTATTCTGAAAAATGGTCAAATGCAGTCAATGATGATAAAAAAATTATAATCGGTTGTTAAGTTGGATATCTCTGCACAGTGTTTAATTGATGTCACTCTTGTCTCAGCCTCAAAAGCACAGAAAAAAGTAGACAAGAACTGATGTTAGTGCACCGAGGTGGACACTTTCTGGTTCCAGTGACGTTGCTGTGATGCAGCTTCTGGTATCGAGATGGAGCCAGTGCCCCTTACCTGTGCCGAGGAGCTATGCAAAATGTCCGGATTCAGTCTGGGGCCTGAGGATATTCAACAGGTGAGGATCTACAGGTAGAGTATCCACCAGAAAGATTATTACTGAAGGTAAATAACTTTTTCTTTATTAGCATTGGGTGTGGGGAGTTCAGTGACCCAATAGAGGTGGAGCCTCGAAGTAAGTCTTGATATATATCCCACCAAAAGTAGCATATCATCCACTGCATCTGCATGCATGGCTTATTCCACACTGTTTTCTCATATACAGGAGCTTTAAACAAAGGGGTTTACCATAATGAGTAATTGCAGCTTTTAATAGCTGAAAGGCATTGTTTTTAAGGAGACTTTCTAAACTTTGAAAAATAAACTTCCCTATAAAGGGTTTATGTGCTTCGGCATCTGTTTTTTCTGAATTCATAAAGAACTGACAAAGATAATTATTTAACTGCTTTGGTGGGTGTTCTGGTGCTCTGAAGCTGCCTCTCTGAAATGAAGTATTCATTTGGCTCTGAAATGCAGTGTGAACTGCTATCAAGAAAAGGGAATAAAAGGGCATTGGCTGGGAGAAGTTATGACCTCCTCCTGACAGGATGGCCTAGGGGATGTGGCCACCAACTGTACCAGCTTCAAAGGGGGCAGCCCCTGTCACAGGCACATGTAACTCACACCTAGGCCTGCCACTGTCTAAGTAGCCAGAGTGGCACCACAGCTAGCGAGGAAAACCCTGTTACAGAACTTGTTTTGTTGGGGAATTTCCTCATTTCCCATGACACATCTCTGGGGAGAGCTCATAATTCTGACCCAGGGAAAAAAGATTCTGACATCTTTGATTTGAGCAGAGAGATGCACTGTGGGATTGTTTAGTGCCAAATTCCCAGGGAGTGATGTAAGAGTGGGTAGAGATGCCTGTAGGAAGTTTATTCCTAATGGCCAGGGAGTCTTCCCCCACTCACGAGCTAGTGGTGGGCATAAAAGTGGCACCGCTGGCTATATCCTTCAGAACACTGCTGGACCTGTGGAACAACAGAACACCTGCTGAAACAAAGGACTGGAACTCAGACGTTCTTCTGTTTTAATTGTGGAGGGAATCACCAAGAGCTGGATCTACTGCCACTTGAACCCAGGACTGAAGAGTGGAATCCCAGGGCTAGTTGGCTCCAGGAACACAAAGACTGCAAGAAGCCTGTAACAAAGAAGAGCCCAGCTGACCAGTTCCAACTGGATTTTCCCAACTCCCTCCTGGAGGATTCTGAGAGAATGAGTCCTAACTCACTCGGTGGTGCCCAAAAGGTCCTGGACCCTTGGCTGGGGTTAGAGGGTACTCCCTCCTCTTCAGGATTGCAGAAGTGGACACTTAGAAACATTTTGGGAACCTTTTTCTATCCGAAAGAGAGGCTTCCATGGGACTGCCTCTGTGAGGGAGAGGTACATTAAAATACCCTTGCGTACGTGTTGCAACATTCGGGGTATTCACGCAGAGGGCCAACTTGTGAAGAACATTGGGACATTAGGGTATTCCACGAGAGGCGGACTCTGTCAGTGCTGCGGAGTGATCCCTGAGCATCCAGCTGTGCAGGAAGGGTGATCTGAAAAGCAGCTTCATTCTCTCGGCTAGTTACCTCTCCAGAATGAGATCCCTGCTAAGACATCTGCCCCGCTTAGACCGTTCCGAAACGCGATGGTTGTTGTGAAAGGTTTTCCTGCCAAGTAACCTGTATTTGTAACATGTATCACTAGATGGCAGTACATTCCAACGAATAATGTCCATGTGTTCACACTAGTACCCACGCACGAGGCTTGTGAGTTTGGCTGGCTCTGCACACCTGATGTGGCACGAGAAAGTACAATTGGGGATGCAAAGGTTTTCCCTGCTCACCTTTGGCAAGTTTTTTTTTTTTACTTTGCAATGTTTGCGATCCTCCATGAAGATTGCAGCCTTCTGCTAAAAGTTGGATTGCAGAAGAAAAGAGGGAGAGGATGTGCGTAATTTGTTTTTGCAGTTTTATAGAGCGCGAACTCGACCCAAAGATATCAGAGCCCTTTACATGAGCACCAGTTGCATTACAGACGGACACATCCTTTTTTTTTTTTTTAGGCACGGGGAGATTAAATGATTTGCCCAGATTCACAGGAGGCTTGAGCCTCCCGTCAGACTCGAACCTGGTTCCCCAGCTTCAAGGTCGGCCGCTCTAGCCGTTGAGCCACATCCGGAACTACAGACTTCGCCAGGTTCGAGTTTTGGAGGCGCCTCGATATATCTCGTAATTCTGGGCAATCGCTTTATCTCCCCGTGCCTAAAAAATGTAAAACAGTGTGTCCTTGTGTAATGTAACTGGTGCACGTGTGAAGCGCTCCAATACCTAAGGGGCGAGTGTGTTAGATAAAAATGAAAGAAAAAAAAAATCAGCCCAAAAATATTTAAGCGAGAGAATAGTCTATGAAAAATGTTTTAATAATACATTCTCGTGCTTGTTTTGGGGGTGTTCAAGGGGCAGTCTTCTGCTGCAGGTGAAGCTGGGTTACTCTGCAGTTTCTTTACAGCTGAGTCTAAATTCGAGAACGAAACTTGAAACTAGTTTCAAACATCGCAGATTCTAAAATTAATATGTTTGGAAAACCAGTTTTTCTGAAAGGGGGAGGGGGGGTGTTAAGCCTTCATACACATTCAATTAGTGTGTCAGAGGAGACCAGCCTCCTACAGAGGGTGGGCAAAAATTCATTTTCTGGCTGGCCCTAGAGCCCACTAACTAGCACAGGAGCTAGTCGGTGCCAGTTGTAAGAGCGGTCATTGGTAGTAATCCCCCTCCTTTTGGTACAGGCACCTTTCCTGGTGCCCTCAAAGCTGGTCCCGGGAGTAGGGTGTGCCTCTTGTCCACATGTCGGGGATTGGATAGGTGCGCCCCCTCCACCCCACCCCCCGACCTAGACATGCAGTGTCCAGTCATAGGGCTTTGCTTAGCTGACTGCCTGACCTACACCGGTGGCACGGGCCTCTCGCTCACCCTAAGCCCTTCTTCCTTCCAGGGCGGCCAGCCTCTACGAGCAGGACGAGCCCAACGTGTACTCGGAGCCGGCGGTCTTCTCCCATCTGCTGCTCCCCTACCTCCTCCAGCTGATGGGGAAGATGGCGGCGTCCCCACTTCACTGCTGCCGCGTTGCATGCTGGGTGAGGGAGTCAGAGAGGCAGATTCTCAGTGGCTTGGAGCTTTGCCAGCAATGGTGGAGCCAAGGTAAGGAGTCTGTTCATCTATTCGTTGGCTGTGCATGCTCATGGTTGTTTTTTGTTTGATGGAAACGGAAAGGTCCTGTAGTGTGTAGTTGAACATATAGAATTGTGTGGTTGAGAAATGAAAGGTGGAATGAGAGGTGTCAGTGCGAGGGGATAGTGGCGCTGGGCGATAAGAGTCACTGGTGGGGTGATGAGAAGTAAAAGTGTGAGATGAGAGCACGGGGTGTTAGCAGTGAAGATTGAAGCATAGGTTCAGTGTCAGCAGTGGGGACAGAACCGTGTAATGTCATGATTAGGACTGGGTGGAGGTCGTGTAGTTTTACTCTGCGGAACTCCGCGAAGTGCCAGAAAAACTCCACCGCGCTCCGGGGATTTCCGCCAGCAGCAGAGTCTGTTAAGTCGCACTGCTCGCACTTATTTTTAGCACCAGGAGTTTGTCCCGCACTGTAAAAGCAGCGCAAACTGCACTACGCGTCGCACCATAGGGTGCTGCTGCTTTCTGCAGCTCGAGTTGACATTCTACTCAAGCGCTGGCTTCCTCAACACAAGCAGCAGATTTCTCAATGTAAGCGGTCGTGACCTGCCGCGACCACCCGTGATGAGCAATCTCGCCGGGAGGAGGTCCAGCACGCAATTTTCTCTTGCGAGCGCTCGCCAACGCCGCTCGAGAGAAAAAACTCCGCTCCGCATGGAGTTTTTCGGAACTCCGTGCTCCATACTCTGCGAACTCCACTGGTGGAGCAGAATTCTTCACCCACCCCTTGTCACAATGCAGTATTTTTTTTTATTTGGCAGATAGAAGTGTAGGGCGAGATGGGTCACTGCCCAGAGTTGGAAGCCCTAGGCGATTCACACATGGGAATTGCGGAGAAGGGTCGCTGTTGGGGGATAGAATTGTTGCTGGGAACTGTCACTTTTCAGTGTTGGAGGATATAAGTGTATTTATTTATTTAAAATCATTTATCTGAAAGAGACACGTTAGTGACAGATTCCTTACCTTAGAATATCCCCAGGCGTCAGGCTGGATCCGGAAAGTTTTTGCGTAGCAGTACCCTTGCGCGTCGGTAGGCGGAGTCGTGCGGCTCCGTCTGTCGGCGTCGTGATCGCCGGGATGACGTCGCGGGCAGTACTTAGACGCCGCCCCTGCGCGCTGACGTCAGTTCTTCTTTTCCGCGCCAGCAAGCGCAGATCCGGGAAGAGCAGTGCCCTAGTCATTTTTTGACTAACTTTTTGGTGAATTTTTTCACTGTTTCTTCGAATCGACTCCAAGGTGTCGTAGGGATGCCCGGCTTTAAACGCTGCGGCGCCTGTGCTCGGATGATGTCCATCACAGACCCGCATCGGGAGTGTCTCTTCTGCCTCGGCCGAGGCCACGACACGGAGTCGTGTTCCGACTGCCGGGCCCTCAACCCGAAAGCTTTGCGAGAGCGGTCTCAAAAGCTCCTCGAGGCCCAGCAGTCGGCTCCGCGCCACACCAAGCCCCGGTCGCGTGAGAGGTCGAGGGGTCGGTCGCGGAGTCCTCACCGGTCGTCGGGATCAAAGTCTTCGTCGTCCGGTAAGTCTAAGCACAAAAAGTCCAAAAAGCATCGTCGCTCTAGGACTTCGCCTCGCCGGTCTCGCGACTCGGCACCGTCCCCGCGGCCCCGGACATGCCTGTGGAGTCGCCCCCGCAATACCCGTCCTTCCCGGGTTCGGGGGCGGATCCGGCCCAAATACAGGAATTCCTGTCGGCCATGGCCCGCCTCTTCGGGCCTCAAGGTCCCTCCGGTGCGCCTTCGGGCCCCGCGGGCCCTGATGGGGTTGCCCCGGCGTCGCCGACGGCTCCGGCCCCGGCGTCGCCCGTGCCTCCAGCCTCGATCCCGGCTCCGGCCTCGATCCCGGCTCCGCAACCCCCATCGACGCCGGTCGACCTGACCACGCCTCCGCCGACGTCTCTGGTGCCGTTCTCGACGCCGCCTGGGGCTCCGGGCGGCGTCGTCCCCAGTTCCTTCCGGCTCCGGACATGGAACCGGACCGACGCCGCTCGACGCCGGTTCCGGCGCCGATGAGACCTTGGGTCCCAAATGTCCCTCCTCCTCCTTATTTTGAACCAGAGGAGGACCAGGAGGACTGGGAGGGGTCTGACGACACTCTGGCACAACAGTGTCAGTATGATGAGGACTGGACAGAGGGACTAGGGGATGCCAGTGGTCTAGATACTTCCCTGACACTGGCATGCTGTCTCCTCCCGTGGCTACGGAGGAGGGAGCCAATTTTGCAACGGTGTTGCGTAGGGCGGCTGGAGCCTTACATCTCCAACTCCCTACTGTGGCGGTCAAGACTAATCTCTTGACAGAGGTGCTTCAGCCGGCAGCCTCCTCTACGGAGACTGTGCTGCCGTTTAACGATGCCCTCACTGACGTTCTTTGGGCGCCTGGTCCAAGCCCAACACAGGGGCTCCTGTGGATAGGAACGTGTCCCGACGCCATCGCCCAGCTCCGGGCGACCCCTATTTCTCTCTGTCCACCCCACTCCTGAGAGCTTGGTTGTCCAAGCCTCCGCTTCCCAAACCGCCTTCCCTACCGCCCCTCCGGATAGGGAATCCAAACGCCTGGATCAATTTGGGAAGAAGGGTTTTCTTCCTCCAGTGCTGGCTTGCGGTCCATCAACACCGCTCGTCTTTTGGGCCGATATACCCACTCCTTGTGGGATTCGGTGGCGACTGTTTTGCCCCAGTGTTCTGAGGAGGTCCAGACACTGCTTTCCCGCGCCATTGCGGAAGGAAGGGATGCGGCCAAATACACAATACGATGTGGCCTTGACACCGCCGACTCGCTGGGCAGGTCTATTGCAACGACGGTGGCGCTGCGTCGCCACGCCTGGCTGAGAACCACTGGTTTTTCAGGGGATGTCCAGAATACTCTCATGGACATGCCCTTTGATGGAGTCGGTCTTTTTGGGTCCAAAGCAGACCATGCGTTGGAGCGCTTTAAGGACTCACGGGCTACTGCCAAGTCCCTGGGCCTTTCTGCTACACGCCCTCCGCTAACTTCTGCTTTTCGCCCCTATCGTGGCCACGGAAGGGGCGCCCAGTCACGTCAGCAGCCCAGCCACCGGCCCGCGCAGCAGGCGTCTTCGCGTGGCCGAGGACGTGGATACCGCCGTGGCGGTTCGGGCAACCAGCGTGCGGGTCAGGCCACCACCTCCAACCCGTCCGCGGCCTCCAAGCCCTCCTAGTCCCTCCTTTCAGGTGCACAGCACGCCAGTAGGGGGCAAGGTCCGCCATCACCTTCACCACTGACGTCCCATCACCTCGGACAGGTGGGTCTTGGATATTGTCCGAAGGGGCTACTCCCTCCCCTTCGAGACCACCCCCCCAGCCATGCCACCTCAATTCCACCGCATGTCAGGGGATCACTTGGTACTTCTGCAGAAGGAAGTCACGGCCCTCTTGGCCAAGAGGGTCATCGAGCATGTTCCGAACCCAGAAGTAGGACGTGGTTGCTACTCCCACTACTTCCTGGTGCCCAAAAAGGACAAGGAGGACATGCGTCCTATCTTGGACCTCCGGAACGTCAATCGCTTCCTCCGGAAGGAGAAGTTCAAGATGCTCACCCTAGCTCAGGTCTTGACTGCCCTCGACCCTGGAGACTGGTTGGTAGCGTTGGACTTGCAGGACGCTTATTTCCACATCCCCGTCCTGCCGGCCCACCGGCGTTACCTACGGTTCACGGTAGGCCTCGAGCATTTTCAGTTCACCGTGCTCCCCTTTGGCCTTACCAGTGCCCCTCGGGTGTTCACGAAAGTGATGGCGGTGGTCACAGCTCATCTGCGTCGGGCAGGGGTTTCAGTCTTCCGCTACCTCGACGACTGGCTGCTGAAGGCGGGCTCGTCCCAGGCAGTCGTCTCCCACCTCCAGACTACGGCCGAACTCCTGCACTCGCTGGGGTTCTCCATCAATGTGCCGAAGTCGCATCTGATTCCTTTCTCCACAGCTCCTTTTCATCGGAGCAGTTCTGGACACGACGCAGTTTCGGGCCTATCCTCCCGAACGGCGAGTCCGGGATATTCAGGCTATGATTCCGATCTTTCAGCCTTTATCTTGGGTTTCAGCACGGATGACCCTGAGGCTGCTGGGCCTCATGGCCTCCTGCATCCTGCTGGTCAATCATGCCAGATGGCATATGCGGGCTCTGCAGTGGGACCTGAAGTTCCAGTGGGCGCAGCACCAGGGCAACCTGTCCGATCACGTCCAGATCTCGGAGGGGACTGCAAAACAGTTGCAGTGGTGGCTCTCGAACCGGCAATGGGTCATGGGCAGATCCCTCTCCCTTCCCCAGCCAGAGCACACAGTTGTGACGGACGCGTCCCTTCTGGGATGGGGCGGTCACATGGGAGAGGCGGAGATCAGAGGCCTCTGGTCTCCGGCGGAGTCCCGGCTCCATATCAACCTTCTGGAGCTCCGGGCGATCCGACTTGCACTCAAGGCATTCCTTCCCTCTGTCAAAGGGAAGGTAGTGCAGGTGTTCACAGACAACACCACCGCCATGTGGTACTGCAACAAACAGGGCGGGGTGGGGTCGTGGACCCTCTGTCAGGAGGCTCTGCGCCTCTGGACATGGCTGGAACATCAGGGCATGTTCCTGATGGTTCAACACCTGGCAGGTTCCCTGAACGCCAGGGCGGACGAACTCAGCCGCAGGTGCATGATGGATCACGAATGGCGTCTTCACTCGGAAGTGGTGCAAGGACTCTTTCTACAATGGGGAGAGCCTTGGTTAGATCTATTCGCCACCGAAGAGAACGCACAATGTCATCAGTTCTGCGCGTTGGAATTTCCAAGGCGGGAGTCGCTCGGCGACGCTTTTCGTCGCGAGTGGAGTTGCGGTCTGTTGTACGCCTTTCCGCCTATACCACTTCTACCCAGAGTGTTGAAGAAGATTCGGCACGACCGGGCCCAAGTCATTCTTGTGGCTCCGGACTGGGCTCGAAGAGTTTGGTATCCCGAGCTACTCAGTATGAGCGTGGATCCCCCGATCCGTCTGCCTCTTCGGGAGGATCTTCTGTCGCAGCAGCGGGGGACGGTCCTCCACCCGAACCTGTCCAGTCTACACCTGCTTGCGTGGAGATTGAGCGGCGGCAGTTGATTCCTTTCGACTTGCCTCCCGAAGTTTGTGATGTGATTCTGGCAGCCAGGCGTCCCTCCACTAAGGTGGTATACGCCTGCAGGTGGAACAAATTTGTGGCATGGTGCACAGCAAAGGCTGTGGATCCCCTTTCTGCCCCTCTCTCTGAGGTCCTTCTGTTCCTTCTTTCTCTGGCCCAACAGGGTTCTGCCCTGGGTACCATCAAGGGTTATCTTTGTGCTATCTCGGCCTTCCTCAGGCTCCCTGATCAGCCCTCCCTTTTCAAGTCCCCTGTTGTTAACAGGTTCTTAAAAGGCATTACACACCTCTTCCCTCCTGTTCCGTTTGTGATGCCCCAGTGGGACTTGAACTTGGTTCTTACCTTTTTAATGTGCGCTCCTTTTGAGCCTCTACATAATTGTCCTCTTCGTCTTCTCTCTCTGAAGACAGCCTTTCTGGTGGCCATCACCTCCGCTCGGCGGGTGAGTGAGCTCCAGGCTCTATCTTGCAAACCTCCCTTTCTGTTTGTTCATCCAGACAAGGTTGTTCTTCGGACGCGTCCGTCCTTCTTGCCAAAGGTGGTTACTGCCTTCCACATTGGGCAGACCATCACTTTGCCTACCTTCTTTCCGCCTCCGCATCCTTACAGAGAGGAAGAGGGGCTCCACCGTCTGGACCCAAAACGTGCGCTCTCCTTCTATATCGACCGCACAAAACACTTCCGGGTGGATGACCAGCTCTTTGTTGTTTGTGGGTGCCAAAAAAGGTCGGGCGGTGCACAAACGAACCATCTCCCGCTGGGTTACCTTGTGCATCAAGACCTGCTATTCTTTGGCTAAGAAGGAGCCTCCTGTTGGGCTGCATGCCCATTCCACCAGGGCAACGGCTGCTACCACGGCCTTGGGCCGCGGTGTTCCGCTGCCGGTTATCTGTCAGGCAGCTACGTGGGCCTCGCTGCACACGTTTACAAAACATTACTGCATTGACAGTCAGGTCCGGAGGGACGGCTTCTTTGGCCGTTCTGTCCTCCAGGACTTCCTTGTCTGATCTTTGTTCGCAGACCCACCACCGGGGTTGGTATTGCTGGGGTATCTATTCTAAGGTAAGGAATCTGTCACTAACGTGTCTCTTTCAGTTGCACAAGTTACTAACTTGTGTAACGATATATCTGTAAGAGACAGTAGTTAGTGACAGATTCCTTACCGCCCACCCATCCTCCCCGTTCTGCGAACTGATTTCTAGGGTTAAGGACATCCCTTTCAGGGCCCTAGTATTTTTCAGACACCTATGTCAGCTTCTTGCATGGCTCTGCGTTCCTGGCGCGGAAAGTAGTGTACAGAACTGACGTCAGCGCGCAGGGGCGGCGTCTAAGCACTGCCCGCGACGTCATCCCGGCGATCACGACGCCGACGACGGACGCGGAGCCGCACGACGCCGCCTACCGACGCGCAAGGGTACTGCTACGCAAAAACTTTCCGGATCCAGCCTGACGCCTGGGGATATTCTAAGGTAAGGAATCTGTCACTAACTACTGTCTCTTACAGATATATCGTTACACAAGTTAGTAACTTGTGCATATAGCACATGTTCGCATCAAGGGTATCTTGGCGCTAGTAATGTTTGGGCTGAGAATCCCACCAGGTGTTCGATACTAACCACCGTAACAGCAAACAGCCAAGTTCCCAAAGATATCCTGAACTTTAACAAATCAGCTTCCTTCCTAAGCAATGAAGTCATTTCCAAAGTGTGGCTGCCAGGACCGAGAAGGCTCTGTCCCAGAGTGGACAGCGTTAGAATGAGGGAGTATCCAGTAGTCATGTCAACTAGATCCCAGAACTCTCCTCAGTTTATAGAACGAGAAACATCCACCCAGAGGACTCGCCTTGTCTCCTTAGACTGGTCTGTCAACGAGACACAGCAGTATTAATGTTACTGTCTGGGCGACAGGTAAGCAGTGTCACTTAGCCAGGCCTGCGGATAGATCCATTCTTCCTGATGATACGAGTCAGCCTGACTGCAGCATTCTGAACTATTCCCAGTTTTTTCATAGGTTTTTACAGCAGAGATGAATAGACTGTGGTGCAGTAGTCCAGTTTAACAGAGATAAAAGCATTCAGTATGTTGTTTTTTTTTTTTTTTTAGAATAAATAGATAAATAATTGTCTTCAGGACCTTCAAGTGGAAAGGCAAATTTTTACCCCTGCCTTGATTGCGTCTTCCATCTGGAGATTTTGAGTCTAACACGTGAGTTGGCACGGGGACAATGCTGCAGACCTCAGGGGTGGAAGTGTTTGGATGGGAGGGAGCTGGAAATCCTAGTTAGATGAGAGGAGCCAGTGCCCTGAAGATACAATGTGTGGATGTTAGAGAAAAGGCATGGGAGATGTTGTCATTTCGGGGCTGGAGGACACAATTGTACATCTAGAGGGACCAATGCTGTGGAGCTGCGAATAGAAGTGGGAGCCAGCAGTGTGCAGTGTTGCACACTAGGCTTGGATGAGAGGGATCAGTGTGGGGGAGGGTTGAGAACTAGAAGGGCTGGTTGAGAAGAATTTGTGTAGGAGGTTAGGGAATACAATGTAGAATGAGGGAGCAGTTTTGGGGGGCTGGCATGTAGACATGTGGCACAAGAGTACTCAATTGGGAGGGTGAGGCACAGAAGTGCAGAAAAAGTGGGGTCAGTCTTCAGGGAGTGGGGGATGACTGGGTTTGAGGGTGAGGGACTCAGAGAGCCAGATTCTCAGTGGCTTGGAGTTTTGCCAGCAATGGTGAAGTCAAGGTAAGGAGTCTGTAGGTCGATTCATTGGCCGTGCTGGTTCATGATGGGTTTTTGTTTGAAGAAAGGGGCAGGTCATGTAGCTGGGTGAGAAGAATAGAATTTGGTGGTTGAGAAATAAAATGCGGAATAAGAGGTCTCAGTGCGAGTGGATAGGGGCCCGGGGCAATAAGGGCCACTGTGGGGGTGATGAGAAGTAAAAGTGTGAGGTGCTGGCAGACAGAATTGTAGGATGAGAGTGTTACATTTTAGGGGATATAAATGTGGGATAATAGGGCCAGTGTTGCATGACTAGAGGGGCCAGCGTTGAATGTTTGGGGGGTGAAAATGTTAAAAGTGATGTTTTTTGGGCCATAGATTGAATGGTCCGACGATAGCGTCAGTAGGTGCAATGCTGAAAAGAGACAGATATATGGTATGAGGAAGCAGATGACAAGATGGGAAGCAGGGTTGGTAAAGTGAGTTGTATAATAGGACGGGAAGCGTTGGATGTGCACTGGATGCTGTCAGGGTGGGAGGAAGGGTGGCTGTTCGCTTCAGTGAATGATTTGTGGCAACAGAGGTCAGTACCACGCTGTGGAGCACAGTAGAGTGGAGAACAAGGCTTAATGGATGGCTTTGGGAGATAATAGTTTGGAAAGAATGGCCAATAGCATCTCACACCCAACACAGCTCGGAAGTAAAGACATTGGCAGCGTGGAATTAATAGTGGTGCGTGGTGTGGAGTGGGCACGCCAGGATGGGACATGGGTTGGTGGTTTGATGTGTGCGATGAGGGGTATGTTAGTACAGCTCGAAACTGATATCACAAACTCTTGTGTCGCTTGACAGCGTAATAGCCACAGTGACCTTTTGGGCCTCATACCATCATTTATTTTCTTTTGGCAGATGCTGCTGTTGGTCCATGCTTTACTAAGGTGCTGGGCTTCCCAAAGGTACACACTGCCCTGGCAGTGCTGCTGACAAAGGGTGAGCTCCTGGTACATGCACTGGCAGCACTTAATGATGGCAAGGCCGTGAGCAGTGCCTACACCTCTCAGGAGATCGCACAGAAGCTGGGCACGGTGCAGGGCCTCCTGATGCAGAATGGAATGACTTCACGTCACAAGGTTAATGTAATGGACAGACCTGCTCAACTGCTGGGCAGGGCTCCCAGTGATATATGATTCCCAAACAAGAGATGTTCACATAGTGATCAAGCTTCAAGGTAAAGTTTCTTCAACATGTGGTGAAACAGATAGGAAGGAAATGTTGGGTCCTCAGCTAAGTGACATTGAAGGAAGCTTCAGGACCATAGAGAGGAAGCAACAAGGGGAAGGTTGGCGCCATGGATCTTCAAGATAAGAAGAAAGCACCAATATGGGAACTTTGGAGGCAGGTCCAAGTGCCCTGGAATGGACCAGCAAGACCATAGAAAAGCGCGAACAGGGAACATTTGAGCCATGGTTAAATGCCACTAAAGGGAACTTTAGGACCATAGAAAACACGAGCGAAGGGCACACTGGACCATGGCCACATGCCATCAGGGGGAAGTTGGAGGGAAAGACCATTGACATGAAAGAAAACATTTCTAACATAGCTATTATGGAACTTTTAGATTGTTTCCTAGAGCCCATGGAGATGAACCTTTGGGCCTTGCCTAGGCACAATTGAAAGGAACATAGACCTGCACCATGGGAACATAGAGGAGCTCCAATGGAAAGTACATTTGGATCCACAGGCATTGAATGAACCTGAAGATCATTAAATAGGCTCAAGGAAGTGCACCTTGGAGCTTTATCCAAGCACCATTAAATAGAGCAGGGACTCTGGAAAATAGACGATGAAGGGACTGTGGGCTGTCAGTGCAATGTATTGATAGATTTGTTAAATTTAAGTATAATCACATGGACAGAATCACTGCATCAAATACAGTATGCAGAAGGGATTCACATTTCATGTTCTAACTCTAAATCTTCTATTTTTGCACCATTGAACGTGGGCAGTGTGACCCGTAGCGGTGTTTGGTAGAGGATGCTGATAGGATTAAAGAATACGTTTTTGGATTGTTTTCAACTGGTACTGTGGGTTTGGGGCAGGGTAATCCAGTCCCAGAATGCAATCACTCTAAACATGAGGCTTAGGTAGTGTATGGGTGTTGCCAGTAGTATTGAAGCTGTGGATGAGCTGTGGCAATTGGAGCAGAGTTGGGTTACGTCATTGGCTGTTTTTGTGGCTCTCTTGGTGAATCATGTCTGTGCTGTGACCAAATGCCATTGATTCCTAGAACTGGGTCAAGCACCATTGAAGAGAATGCTGGAGTCGAGTGTCATTCAGCAGAATGCAAGGGCAAGATGCCCAAAGACTGTTTGAATGTTCTTACACGCCTGTGTGCAGTGTGGTACAATCGTGTTGTATAGATTGAACCCCTTCTGCTCAGGTTTTACTATTTAGTGGCCATGCAGCACCACTGTAAGTGGCGCCAAAATGCACCAACATAAGGCCCATAACCAAGCATCATCGAAGTGGACTTCAAAGCCTAGACCAAGCGTCATTAAAGTGAACAGAAGGGCCATCATCAAAGAAAACATCAGGACAAGACCAAGCTTTAACAAAAAGAAGAGCATGCCCATAGTCCAGCATAATCTAATGGGATAGTAGGCTTAGACAAAGATTAATCGACGGGAACATCATGGTCACAACCTAGCATCGTCGGGGGGGGACATCGAAGGGCAACAGCAGGGCCACACCCTAGCATTGTCGAAGGAAAGCATCGGCGCCATGGCCAGATATCATTGAATGGGAACAGCAGGGCCACACCCTAGCGTTGTCGAAGGAAAGCATCAGTGTCATGGCCAGGTATCATCGAAGGAAAGCATCAGTGTCATGGCCAGGTATCATCGAAGGGCAACAGCAGGGCCACACCCTAGCATTGTCGAAGGAAAGCATCGGCGCCGTGGCCAGATATCATTGAATGGGAACAGCAGGGCCACACCCTAGCGTTGTCGAAGGAAAGCATCGGCGCCATGGCCAGATATCATTGAATGGGAACAGCAGGGCCACACCCTAGCGTTGTCGAAGGAAAGCATCAGCGCCATGGCCAGGTATCATTGAATGGGAACAGCAGGGCCACACCCTAGCGTTGTCGAAGGAGAGCATCAGCGCCATGGCCAGGCATCATCGAAGGGGAACAGCAGGGCCACACCCTAGCATTGTCGAAGGAAAGCATCGGCGCCATGGCCAGATATCATTGAATGGGAACAGCAGGGCCACACCCTAGCGTTGTCGAAGGAAAGCATCGGCGCCATGGCCAGATATCATTGAATGGGAACAGCAGGGCCACACCCTAGCATTGTCGAAGGAAAGCATCAGCGCCATGGCCAGGTATCATTGAATGGGAACAGCAGGGCCACACACTAGCGTTGTCGAAGGAAAGCATCAGCGCCATGGCCAGACATCATCGAAGGGGAACAGCAGGGCCACACCCTAGCATTGTCGAAGGAAAGCATCGGCGCCATGGCCAGATATCATTGAATGGGAACAGCAGGGCCACACCCTAGCGTTGTAGAAGGAAAGCATCAGCGACATGGCCAGGTATCATCGAAGGGGGAACAGCATGGCCACACCCTAGCATTGTCGTAGGAAAGCATCAGCGCCATGGCCAGGCATCATCGAAGGGGAACAGCAGGGCGACACCCCAGCATTGTCGAAGGAAAGTATCAGGGTCATGGCCTGGTGTCATCGAAGGTAAACAGCAGGGCCACACCCTAGCATTGTCGAAGGAAAGCATCAGCGCCGTGGCCAGGCAGCATCGAATGGCAACAGCAGGGCCACACCCTAGCATTGTCGAAGGAAAGCATCAGCGCCATGGCCAGCTATCATCGAAGGGGGAACAGCAGGGCCACACCCCAGCATTGTTGAAGGAAAGTATCAGTGTCATGGCCAGGTGTCATCGAAGGGGAAACAGCAGGGCCACACCCTGGCATCGTCGGGGGAAAGCATCAGTGTCATGGCCAGGTATCATTGAATGGGAACAGCAGGGCCACACCCTAGCATTGTCGAAGGAAAGCAACAGCGCCATGGCCAGGTATCATTGAATGGGAACAGCAGGGCCACACCCTAGCATTGTCGAAGGAAAGCATCAGCGCCATGGCCAGGTATCATTGAATGGGAACAGCAGGGCCACACCCTAGCATTGTCGAAGGAAAGCATCAGCGCCATGGCCAGGTATCATTGAATGGGAACAGCAGGGCCACACCCTAGCATTGTCGAAGGAAAGCATCAGCGCCATGGCATCATTGAATGGGAACAGCAGGGCCACACCCTAGCATTGTCGAAGGAAAGCATCAGTGTCATGCCCAGGTGTCATCGAATGGGAACAGCAGGGCCACACCCTAGCATTGTCGTAGGAAAGCATCAGCGCCCTGGCCAGTCATCAAATGGGAACAGCAGGGCCACACCCCAGCATTGTCGAAGGAAAGTATCAGTGTCTTGGCCAGGCATCATCGAAGGGGAACAGCAGGGCCACACCCCAGCATTGTCAAAGGAAAGTATCAGTGTCATGGCCTGGTGTCATCGAAGGTAAACATCAGGGCCACACCCTAGCATTGTCGAAGGAAAGCATCAGTGCCATGGCCAGGTATCATTGAATGGGAACAGCAGGGCCACACCCTAGCATTGTCGAAGGAAAGCATCAGCGCCGTGGCCAGGCAGCATCGAATGGCAACAGCAGGGCCACAGCCTAGCATTGTCGAAGGAAAGCATCAGCGCCCTGGCCAGGTATCATCGAAGGGGAACAGCAGGGCCACACCTGAGCATTGTCGAAGGAAAGCATCAGCCGCCCTGGCATCATCGAAGGGGAACAGCAGGGCCACACCCCAGCATTGTCGAAGGAAAGTATCAGTGTCATGGCCAGGCATCATCGAAGGGGAACAGCAGGGCCACACCCCAGCATTGTCGAAGGAAAGTATCAGTGTCATGGCCTGGTGTCATCGAAGGTAAACATCAGGGCCACACCCTAGCATTGTCGAAGGAAAGCATCAGCGCCATGGCCAGGTATCATTGAATGGGAACAGCAGGGCCACACCCTAGCATTGTCGAAGGAAAGCATCAGCGCCCTGGCCAGGTATCATCGAAGGGGGGACAGCAGGGCCACACCTGAGCATTGTCGAAGGAAAGCATCAGCGCCATGGCCAGGTATCATCGAAGGGGAACAGCAGGGCCACACCCTAGCATTGTTGAAGGAAAGCATCAGCGCTGTGGCCAGATATCATTGAATGGGAACAGCAGGGCCATGTCCAGGATCTTTGCAGGGAATATCAAGGGCCATGACCAAGCATCATTACATTTATACCAGCGCCACTGTAATGTTGTCAGTGCTGAGATTCAACAATGGAAGGATAGGGGCAAATGTTCGTACCCCACATTTTATATCGATCTGTCTGCCTGCCGGTACAATTGCATTGAGATAATGAACCTGATGCAGTGATTTGTGGGCTCCAGGTTTAGGTCCGGACTATGGTGACCCAGAATTTCCTCCTCCAGTGGTCAATAAAATGAGGAGCTTTGAGTTGGCTAACAATACTGCCTTTTCATTACAGCGCTGCATGACTGGTTCCAAGCACTGCATAAAAAGAGTTATCAGCACGGTGGTACGGGACCCAGTTGTGTTTACCAGATAAAAAGTCAGCCTTAAAAGCAATCGCTCTTAAAACTAGTATGTTTTTTATTACGCTAGCGTCGATTTTTGTCACCAACTTACAGGTCGCTCTCAATAAATGAGAGACGGATCTACAAAAGAATCTAATATAGCAACCAAAAATTTACATCAACCTAAAACAATATAATTGTTTCAAGATGACATACATTTTTTAAACTTTTTTTTCTCTAATAAATGAGACGTTTTTAGATTTGTCTGACAATCTGTATAACATTGTCATCCTCTGAAGACTCAGCTTCATCTTGTAACCAGATCCTTTTATCCGTGATGTGTCGGCGCCAGTGGGTGAAGCTGTGTCAAGTTGCCAGTGTGTTGGTGATGGCTAGTGGTCTGCTAGCCCCTCTCGCCCGTCCTCTCTCAGGCGGGTTAATCCCAGGAATCGCTGCTGTCATACCAGATTAGGCTCCCAGCCAACAACGAGCAGGTCTTCCCTTTGTAAGCCTGCGCCAAGGCTAAGCTGGGTTCAAGGGGGGCAGCTGACACAATCCTTTTTTCCCATGCGGCTTTTCACGGTCAAAGTTTTGCGCTGACACGAGGAATACCACAGAGGTTGGCGCGATGAGGACGAATGGTGCTCTCCGGAGTAGGGTTCCTCGATGACGCTGTGTCACAGGGACTGGAAGGACTTTTCCAGTCTTTGGCTTCCTCTCACAAATTGCTTTCAGACCTGTTAGTCACATTTATTCAAACGCACCAAATGAAGACCGCAGCTCCCAGAATGCACTGATTTGTTAGATGAGCGTGCAGGATGGGGGAGACGAGGTGTACCCGATTACAGGGAGCCATCTACTCACCCTTCTCTGGAGAGGTACAGGTTGGAATGTAGGCCTGAGGCTGAGCGCACCTCGCTACTGTAGGGGGTCTGATGGATGTAGTGAACAGGTTTTGGCGATGGAAAGACCTCCCCACCCCTAACAAATTTAACTCTGTGAGTTAGAAGTATAGAGCACCTTCTACATGTCCAGCCTATAGTTTCTTTTAAACCAAACACCTGTGTTATGTTTGCATTTACTCGCCTATTTGGATTTTATTTTGCTATTTTATTGGCTTGCCCTTTCCTGTGATGTGTATTTATCCAGTTTTGGTAGAGTATCATTTGCAGCAGTGTCCAGAGTATGACCTGTAGGCCAGTACCATGCCATACTCTAAGGATCTCCACATATGATACGTTTGCATACAATGTGCCACACTCTAAGGATCTCCACATAAGATACGTTTGCATACAATGTGCCATACTCTAAGGATCTCCACATAAGATACGTTTGCATACAATGTGCCACATTCTTAGCATAGCCACATCAGATACATTTGCATACAATATGCCATACTCTAAGAATATCCACATCAGATACATTTGCATACAATGTGCCATACTCCAAGGATAGCCACATAAGATACGTTTGCATACAGTGTGCCATACTCTAAGGACATCCACATAAGATACATTTGCATACAATGTGCCATACTCTAAGAATATCCACATAAGATACGTGTGCATACAATGTGCCATACTCTAAGGACATCCACATAAGATACATTTGCATACAATGTGCCATACTATATGGATCTCCACATAATGTGCGTTTGCATACAATGTGCCACACCCTAATGATATCCACATAAGATACGTTTGCATACAATGTGCCATACTCTAAGGATATCCACATAAGATACATTACTCTAAGGATAGCCACATAAGAGACGTTTGCATACAATATGCCATATTCTAAGGATAGCCACATAAGATACATTACTCTAAGGACATCCACATAAGATACATTTGCTTACAATGTGCCATACTCTAAGGATCTCCACATAAGATACATTTGCATACAATGTGCCACGTTCTTAGGATAGCCACATAAGATACGCTTGCATACAATGTGCCACACTCTAAGGATATCCACATAAGATATGTTTCCATACAATGTGCCATATTGTAAGGATATCCACATAAGATACATTACTCTAAGGACATCCACATAAGATACATTTGCATACAATGTGCCATACTCTAAGGACATCCACATAAGATACATTTGCATACAATGTGCCATACTCTAAGGATAGCCACATAAGATACGTTTGCATACAATGTGCCATACTCGAAGGACAGCCACATAAGATGCGTTTGCATACAATGTGCCATACTCTAGGGATCTCCACATAAGATACATTTGCATGCAATGTGCCATACTCTAAGGATAGCCACATAAGATACGTTTGCATACAATGTGCCACACTCTAAGGATATCCACATAAGATACGTTTCCATACAATGTGCCATATTCTAAGGATATCCACATAAGATACATTACTCTAAGGATAGCCACATAAGATACGTTTGCATACAATATGCCATATTCTAAGGATAGCCACATAAGATGCATTACTCTAATGACATCCACATAAGATACATTTGCATACAATGTGCCATACTCTAGGGATCTCCACATAAGATACATTTGCATACAATGTGCCATACTCTAAGGATAGCCACATAAGATACATTTGCATACAATGTGCCATACTCTAAGGACATCCACATAAGATACATTTGCATACAGTGGATATAATGGATTGTGTTTACATCATCAGTGGTCATCTTGAAAATCTGCTGTGGATCCAGCCCTCTCTGACCAAGGTTTGACACCCTTGCTTTACAACAAATAAACTGCTGGGTAGGGCGTTATGTGCTTATTAGCCTGGCCCAGGTTTGATAAACCGTCCCTAATGCTGGGAGATAAGTGTCCACAGATGCTCCTGATCCCCAATTGTGTATGGAGATCTGCACAGTGGTCTAGAGTGCCAGTGCTGAGATGCAGAGTTCAGGTAGTGGTGAAATGCAATTTCCTCGCTTAGTCCTGCTTTTGCTGTAGTGTGCTGCCTTCTCTGGGCTGGACCAATGCAAAGCTCTCTACTGTTTGTCTCTGGTACCACTGAGCATCAGCTCGCTCCTCAATCCTTTATCCTCATGATCCTATCAAACCCGACTGTGTCTGTGCTCGAGCGCCTTAGAACTGAGGATCTCAATGAATATAAGGGGGGAATTCAGTAATGGTGGGGGAGGATCCAAAGGCCATCAGAAATCTGCCTTACGAGTGTGAAATTCCAGGGTTCAAGCGGGGGTTGAGAGTTGTATGTCTTCCCTTGTTACTAATTTAATTGTTGCCAAATTGAGAATGATGGAAGCCTTACTACAATATGGTGTCTCGTCTCAATTGACTTCAAAGCCCTGCAGAACGCTCCAGCTCCCATCTTTCTTGAACAGAGTACAGTGAACACATCACTTCTGTTTCTCCTTCCAGCATGCTTATCCCCTCTGAGTTACTGGGAAAAAGAATCCTATCCACAACCACACACTCCTGTCTGACCCTTCGAAGCCAATCCACAACCTCCCCTCATTACTCAACTTAATGTGTTACTGCCACCGGCACCAACCGTTCTGTGGCTTCCCTGGGTTCTACCATTCCCTCATTACACAGTTTCTACAATTCCTTTTGCACTCCATGTCGAACATTAATGGGAATTTTTCCTCATCTTGCAAACAACAGGAACAGAGCCAGTTTTTAATGTTATTTTGTGTATTCCACCTTTCAAGCAACACCTTCATGAACATACATAAACCCTCATCAGCTGTATTCATCTGAGCAGGAGGAACACCAATGGGATTCAGAACCATGCACATATCCTTTTGATGAAGCCGTCAAGGATGATTACCCTGCACAAGTACACATACTTCACCTTCCACACGTCTCTAAATTATATTTTAGAATCTGTTCAATTCAGTTGGTCCCAAAACACACTTTACCCATACAATTTCCCATAGGAAAATTTAAATGTGTGTATATATATATATATATCTATCAGGCCGAGGTAGTACTGCGGGATAGGCAGATCAACAGATAAGATCTGATTGGCTACCTCACATCAACAAAGATGTTTGGCAGCTATTTAAGGACTCGGGGACTGAGTCCCCATGGCCTGAATAAAAAAAAAAATATATTAACACATGGGGAGGCATGTTAGGCATACCCTCACCCCCTACGCCTTGTGTAGGGTCCCTCTGGGCCAAAACCTAAAAATATATTTGCAGTACATGCGATCCTCCCTCCCCGAGCCATTTAATGCAAAAAAGGGATCTACAAACTCTGGGTAGTTCCCAAGCTTAGGCGGATAGCAGTTTAGTAAGAGCACCCTACAACACCATAGACACTCTGAATCTGATCACCTCAAATGTCTGTTTTTCTAGCCGAGTTTTTAGGCATAGGGTTAGCACAGTGCCGTCCATGCTGAGCTAGAAAGGAACAAAACCCTTTGCCACTCCAGGCACAGTAATACAGCTTTGGATTGGTAAATACCATCCAAGCCCACCTGGAATGAATAAAAGCAATCCCTGACACGTGTTTCGCTCTAGTTAGAACTCATCATAGAGGTATACCTTTGTGCAGACGCAAAGGGGCATCTAGAATAAGTCAAGCCAAAACCCTTTCAGGCTTAGAGTGCTGCATATAGTCTTGACTTGTACTGGGTGCTCCCTTGTGTATTTTACCAATTCAAAGCTGTAATACTGATTCTGGAGTGGTTAAAAGCTTTTGTCATTTTACAGCTTTGCATGGATGACACTGTGCTAATCCTATGCTTAAAGACTTTGCTGGAAAAAGGCTTTGTCACTTTCTGTGCTAAACTTGAGTTTACAAATGCTTGAAAAACAGGCATTTGAGGTAAGGAGATTGAGAGTGTCTATTGTGTTGTAGGGTGCTCCATATAAAGGAGCTGCTCTCCGCCTAAATTGGAGAACTACACAGAGTTGTGTGCATCCTGTTTTTTTTTTTTCTGTTCAAAATATTTTATTAGGTACATTTTTCATAAACATTAAGAAACACAATACAAAGAATAATACCGAACATAAAAGTATAGATACATATTACAATATAAAAATGAAACAACCATTAATAATGAAAGAGAATACCTATACCAGCATTAATAATTATATATGAGAAATAAAACTATATTACAGACATGATACAAACAATACAGGGGCTACATTGTATAAAAATTGTGTGCATCCTGTTTTGAATCATTTTTGCATCACTCTAAGCCTTAAATGATATTGTTTTGACGTGTGTGTGTACGTATATATATATATGCATATATATTTATATATATATATATGTGTGTGTGTGTATATATATATATATAACTGTATTTTAGGGGGTGAGGGCTAAACCTTCCGTTGCAAACGTAAGGGTGTTCATGGTCCTCCCGCCACACTTTGGGACAAGAACTCTCGATTACCCCATCACTTCCTTAGATTACCCACCACCTGCATCCATTGATAGAGGGACCTTGTTTGACTGTCCGTTTGTTTGGATACCCTGTGTCCACGGAGAACATTTCTGATTTCGCTGATCATTGTGATCATGACCAACTACAGGACAATGCTGATCAGCCCTGTTATATTTACCTTTCTGATTTTTAGACCTCCGAAATAATGGTAATCCGAATTGCCGGATCTGAAATAACGATAGGGTGAAACTGTAGATACAAAATTGTGGGAGTGTACTGATTTGATGCTTATAAATCTTTGGGCAAACCAGAGGTAACTGAAGGAGATATAGCGAGGGTTAAAGCTTCTGGAAGACATATAGCTGGATCTAAGTTCACTCATTTTATCGGTGTGGAGCAAACTCTTCAGGAATGTATTCAAAACTGATTGATGGGTTTGGAGTTTGAACAGAATATCTCTGTACAAGGATCTTGTGACCAATGGAAAAAGAGAAAGGTCATGACATCATTAAGGGTGATGTAAGACAAGGGCCTTTTCCCAGTTATGCAAGGGTCCGACGTATAGTAGCACTGTAAAAGGTTTTTTTCCCCCCAGGGTGTGCAAACGTCCGCCTTACTTTAAGGAATTTGTAATAATGTTAGCCTGTAACTTGGTGACTTTATTTTGACTTACTTTTATTTCTTCATTGTAGGGAGATGTGTGTTTTTGGGATTCTTCCACTGAATGCTTATTCATTCTCTTATGGGAGAACGGTAGATTACTTCATTTGATAAGAGTTCAGCGAGGTGTGAAATGTTGTGGGTTGACCATGACTGAGGCCATGGACCTGCTGCTGGTTGGGGTGTTCATTTTGGAGCTGATCTAAATAGATATTAAACAGCTTTTCTACTCACCATGGATCATCTGTTTACTTCTTACATGATCAAAATCCCTGTTCACATCTGTGTTCTCAGGCTCTTGCTCCTCTCACGTGAAAATGGGTGTTTGGTGGACAGGAAATATTTCATCCATCCAAGGCTGAAAGGCCTTTCCTGAGTTCATCTCATTCTTTAGAGACTTCAAGGTGTGAAAATGAAAGACTGTCAGTTGCACATGTGGGACAGCTGTGTTCGTTTTCTCCCCTGGCCAATTATCTCACCAAATCAAGAAACGTTCTGTACATGTTTCCGAAGACTAGATTGAAACAAATCATTTCTGGCATCAGCAGCAAATGATATCATTTCAGGCTCCTATTCCACTGTTGCATCACTTCCCATTGCAACCCACTTCCAGCTGTGTTCTGTACATGTGACAGTGAGACTTGGTTTGTTATCAACAGATGTCCTCTGTGCATAAAGACAGATGTGCTATTGCAGTACACAGTGATGTCTAGGTTTACTAGGCCTCTTACAGTGGTCTCTAACAGAACTGCTGCTATGCCTTGGCTTTCTGTTATGTCCACCCTCAGAGATGGATTCAGAACGCCTTGAGTGAGCAGTAGCTCACTCGATAACATATATTCACTCATGCATGTCCTTCTACCTCCCTCACCAGTTCCTTTTTTCATCTATTCGTGTGGCACAGATTTCATACCTTCTCTTCTTTGTCTCGTCTTGATCTCGTGTACCTTTGATGCAATGCTGTGGGTTTATGTCTGATAGGTGGTGCCATCAGTCGTTTGTTGCAGCTCACCTGCATTCCCTATGTGTGAACCATCTGGTGCATATTTGTGCTGTGTGTGATTGTTGCTGCGGGATCCTTCACCCGCTGGGTGAAGTACAGAGTACTGTTAGGCCATAACACAAAAAATGTTGGTTGATATTCTTAAGAAGAGGAGTCAAGTTTTAAATACAATGGGTAGGACACAGAGCCCTTTATCCTTCTGTCGAAAGCTTGGTGCTCGTAGGTTGCCCTTATAGGACAAGTGCAGCGAGAGCTAGTAATCATGAGAGGGTGAAAACACCAATCGCATCATCTTGCCTTACTGAGTAACTGCCTCTTCTGAGTTATTATTATTATTATTATTAATTTAATTTATAAGGCGCAACAGCTTCCCAAAAAGGGTTTCCCGACGCCGACCAGGCCAAGGAATAGATAACAGCTTAATGATTATTGGTTGAATAGCCAGGTTTTTAAGGATTTGCGGAATTGGACATACACCGTTTCATTCCGAATTGATGTAGGGAGGGAGTTCCATAGGGAGGGACCAAGATATGCAAACGATCGACCACCCATCCGGGATAGTTTGACTCTAGGCACAGAAAATTTCCCTTGGGTAGATGAGCGAAGACAATGAGGAGGCATATAGGGACAGACCAAAGACTGCAGATACTGAGGGGCCACACCTATTTTGATTTTAAACATATAGCTCAGGGCTTTGAACTTAATTCGGTTCTCAACCCTGAGTCAGTGCAGGTTCCGCAGGTGACCAGAAACAGAGATAGCTCTAGGAACCCGGCAAAGTAATCTTGCAGCAGAGTTCTGAACCATCTGCAGCCTACGAGTCACCTCCTTATTGGACCCCAGATAAAGAATGTTGCCGTAGTCGAGTCTAGAGGTGACAAGCGCCTGGACTACTGTTCTCTGGGTGAGCTCCGGCAGCATCCAAATAATCTTTTTTAGCCATTTCAAGATGGTAAAACATGTGGCGGCTACTTTAACAGCTTGATGTTGCATAGTTAGTGAGTCATCGATGATGACACCCAAGTTACGAACTTGGCGGGAAAGCTGGGGAAGAACACCCATCTCACTAGGCCAGTGTTGGGGGCCCCAGAGATCCTTGTTTTTCCCTAAAACCAAGACCTCGGTCTTCTCTCCGTTGAGCTTAAGGTAATTAGCCTGCATCCATGAGGCAATTTTACCCAAGCCCAACTGGAGGGGGGAAATCTCAGCCGCACTCTCCACTGAAAGAGAGAAGATAATCTGGGTGTCGTCCGCGTAGGAGAACAAGGACAACCCAGCTTCTTCAGCAACATCAGCCAGAGGTCTAACATACAGATTGAATAGTAGCAGGCTAAGAATGGAGCCCTGAGGTACCCCATAGGGTGAAGAATGGGTATCGGAACTGGCTGTTGGAGAAAAGACTTGGAAGGTCCGATTGGCAAGAAATGAAATAAGCCAATTGAGAGCTGAGCCACAGATGCCCAATGATCTTAAGGTTTTCACTAACACAGTGTGAGACACCGTGTCGAATGCTGCGCTTAAATCAAGCAGTATAAGAGCCACCGTATCTCCAGTATCCAGGTGGCGAAGCAGTCTTTCCGTGACCCCAAGAAGAGTTGTTTCAGTTGAAAAACCGGCTCTAAAGCCCGTTTGGGATGGATGAAGGAATTTTTGTGACTCTACAAAATTAGACAGCTGTGAGTAAATATGCTTCTCTAAAATCTTGGAGAAGGCCGGCAACAGAGAAAGTGGATCCGATTGCCTTTCAGGATTAAATCTCCTGTTGCTCCAGGGAAACTGTTGCCCCATCTGGGCAAGTACTTCTCACCTAGGTCTGGTGGTCCAACTTAGCTGCTTTGTCAAGGTGGCAATGGTGCGTTCCTTAGAGAGTTAAAGTACTCTCTCTAAGCGCATCTTCTGTGGGACTGTGCCCTGATTTAGGGTTTGGCAGATGGAGTAAAGGCAGACAAGATGGCAGCGGATTTATGTCTGCCATCCTCCCTTTAACCCACCTCCCAAACTCAGAGACTATTCTAGCATGTGTGCTGAGGCCAAGCCCTGTCCAAGGTGAATATGAGGTCCAGAATCTGTAATCTAGAGCGGTGCACCAAGCGTGTCCTATTTTGCTAACATGGGACTACAGTCTATGTCTTAGGTTGTTGACATGAAGCGTTGGTGGCAGCGCACAGATTATTCTGGATTAGTGTATCTGAGCAGACCTCCATTTTCCAGGGATATGTGGCCTACCAGCCACACGTGTAAAAGCTCCATTTAGATGTAACATCCAGACCCTTGCGCTGACATTTTGTGGGTGGGGATATGCCGATTGCTTGTTTATATGCTGTAGATGATAGCTAGAGACAGATTATTGGGACCTGCGGTATCCATTTTGGATGTCTTATGGCAGAAGATGGGAATGGAATATAGCTCTCCAGACAATGGAAGTGTATTTCCTGCATTCCTGAAGCAGTAGGGTTGAGACCACACACTGAACTGAGAGAGGATTGTGTAGTATTCTAGTCCACACGTTCAGGTAATGAAGTAGACGAGGTAGACGTAGCTGAGTAAAGTAGTAGGTTTATTAAGTCCATAAATAAGATAACAGGAAGCAGAGGTCTGGAACAAGCAGCCCCACCAGGAGCAGCCTACTAGCTGCTCAGCCCATCTCCCAACTGACAACACTCACACCAGGCACCCAAGCATTCCATCCATGTCAATCACACTAACATTCTACCCGGAACACTCACACTGGCTGAGCAGCTAGTTGCAGAGGTGTAAAGAAACATATGTATAAACCTGAGGATACTACATTATCCTCTTCCTCTCGAAATGAAAAACAAAAGAGAAACTACAATAAAGCGAGAAAACTATACACAGTAAAAATACAATAGAAGCACTAGATCCGTAAACCCAGGGATGAAGGTGAGACCACATCGCGAGAGGGAAAACAGACAAACAAAGAAAGAAAGAAGGAAGAAAGGAATAGAAAAACACTAACACTATCCTCCTCCTTTAATAGTGAATAAAGAAAAGATAAAAGTGAAAGAATAACTCACAAAGAACAAGTGAGCATGACCTAACGTGAAGAGGGGTTCCTCACGAAAGGAGACTGTGGCAAAGGGAAATGACAACCCTACACGCCACCCCTCATGTGAGGGACTGTGTGAATATGGGGTTAACCCATAACAAATAAGTGTAGGTGTAACATGGGACAAAAACCCAAGAACACACGCAGCACGAGATGGTGCAGCACAATGTGGCAAACGCACACATAAAGTCAAGGTGAAGCACAGGGTGACTTACACACACAAGACGACGTAAGAGTACAAGGTGATGCGCGGGCCGGCTTACACACACAGGACAAAGTGAGCCGCAAGACGACTACACACAAAAGAGAACGTGATGCACAGGGCGACTTACACACGACAATGCAAGGTGAGGCGCAGGGTGGCTTACACATAACAAGGCAAGGTGAGGCGCAGGGCGGCTTACACACAATCAAGGCAAGGTGAGGCGCAGGGCGGCTTACACACTGGGCACAGTAAGGTGAGGCGCGGGACGACTTACACACAACATGGTACACAATGAGGTGGTGGGACTGACACCCATAACACACCCAAATAACAAAGAAGTGTCCAACATACGTAAATGGGGAAAACACCCCATAACCCCAAACAGCGTGAGGGTTAACTTAAACATGTAGAGACCAATGGCTTGGATATGGGGCTTACACCCATACCAAATGTAGCAAAGGGTAAGAGACCCCATAAGCCAAACTAAGGCTTGCATGACCAGTGACATTAACGTAAAGAAGGAACATGGGACTGAGACCCACTCCCATCCCAAAGGCAGGGATAAGACACCTGTAAATGAAACATGCGAGAAACATCAAGGTACTGCATTCGTGGAGGGTGAGAACACCCAACAATAGTAATCAGCATAGCAATGTGCTCATAACATGACGTCTTTAAAAAAATACACACAAACTTTTTTTTTTTTGAGACAACCATTAAGTATGGATTGTAAACCTATAAATAGGCACTATAAGCTTAATACAACAATGAATGTCACTGGTGTGCCTGTCACCGCGATAGTGAGGAACAGGCGTTCAAAGAACACGAGCAGAGTCTTAATAAACGAAACATCTCCAGGAAACTTGCCACCTGAAAGTACTTTGCTATGGAAAAATGCCCAATGAAGACTGGAGGAACAAAGTACTTGGCACCAAATAATAGTACTTTGCAGCAGAAACCATGCCCACTGAAGATGGAAAGGCTCTCTTGTTTGTTTAAATAATTTCAACTCACCACATGACTCCACCTAAGTGTTCATGACAAACCAAACCCGAAGCACAGTACAAATGAAGAAACAGCCTGGTAAAAATTCCACTCCAAAGGACGATTGCGCTTTCTAATGATCCTCACATAGCGACGCTGGTGCTTGCATCCTTCAAACATAAAACTTTATTCAGTGCACACAACGTGGTTGGCATTGAGACCTCCTTGGCCCATAAGAAACTGTATGGAGTGGCTGGAGCTTCCAGCCCCAAGATGGCGGCACGTTCATGAGACGCACGCCGAGTGGCTCCCGTCACGCCCGGCTGCAAAGCGTCAGACAGCAGGCTTGAAAACTGTGGAGACGTCATGAAGGGTTCTTGTGCGGCTCCGCGCGACACCGTGGACAAAGTAAGTTGCGCGAGCCATGTTTGAATTTTATTCAAAGCGCAACTGTTATCTTTCAAAGGCCTCTCAGTAGAGAAGACAAGACTACAAAATAAATACACTAAACAGTAAGTTTCTTACCATGACGGTCCCCTCTTGTAGCAGACAGGGAGACCTTGCGGTGACAGTACATCCAAAACGCCAGTATTTGAAAGTACACAGGCCAATGTAGAGTTCCCTCCAGTGCTGCGCGAGTTACAACACACCAAAACCCACAGAAAGGAAAGTCTTGAACTTAGAAAGAGTCAAGGATGATGTACTTGCAGAAAAACAGCCTCACGCAGAACAGAAACACTGCACTTCGCATTGGAGATAGAATCACAGGCAGTCACTGATTACCTTGTTACTTGAAGAGGCACTGTTGTGGCGCAGTAGACTTTTGTTGTGGCCCTGTATACGTTTGATGTGGCACTGTAGCCATTTGTAGAAGCATAGTATCTTTAACAACATGTTGTAGCTGTAGAGATCAAGGCACAGCACGCCTGGGCTGGGGCTGTCCGGTGTAGTGTACACTGGTGGGGCTACAGAGCGTGCTTGTCGAGGTTCCTTTATCGTGAGTTTCTTGTTGCTTGTTCCACAATCGTTACTGGTTACTCCCACTCCTGTTAGATACCACGTTGAGCGCAGGTAAGTCTCCTCAAGATCGTCGCCAAAAATGTGTAGTATTCTAGTCCACACGTTCAGGTAATGAAGTAGACGAGGTAGACGTAGCTGAGTAAAGTAGTAGGTTTATTAAGTCCATAAATAAGATAACAGGAAGCAGAGGTCTGGAACAAGCAGCCCCACCAGGAGCAGCCTACTAGCTGCTCAGCCCATCTCCCAACTGACAACACTCACACCAGGCACCCAAGCATTCCATCCATGTCAATCACACTAACATTCTACCCGGAACACTCACACTGGCTGAGCAGCTAGTTGCAGAGGTGTAAAGAAACATATGTATAAACCTGAGGATACTACATTTGGCGACAGGGCTACGCCTAGAACTTCTAGGAGGACCTTTTTAACAGGAAATTACTGATGAGTCTTTTCCGAGCACTGTCATTTGGTGGATAGTGTGGGTGAGGGGAGTAGTCTGCAGTTTCTGTTGTTAAGGGTGAGGAGGATTCTATGTAGGGCCTGCCTTTTTTGTCTTTCCCGGATTACTACTTCCAGAAGGCGGAAGACCGCTGGAGAAGCTGTGGGTTTACCTTGAGTCTACATGCCTGTCTGCCTGCTCAGAGATGGAAGGAGAGACTGTCCAGGAGAAGAAGACACCTGTGTTCCTGGTGTCTAGAGCGCGCAGAAGAGCTGCCTCACATTAGGAGAGCAGCTGACTCCGACCCACGTTTTGAGTGGTCTCTTGCTGAAGTACCTGCAAGTCCAAAATACAGTGTGCCGCTCCGCACTCCTACACGTGCTAATGGAGGGATTCGTACTGTTGCCACCTAAAGGTGTGGGGCACCATTACCTAGAACAACATCACCAACCTAGTGGTGGATCTTTTGCACGGGTGAAGCGACTCATACTGCACCTTAACATGTGTCCCCACACTGCCAGGCTCAATGGCACTGCTATAGCAGAGGACCTGTCCAACTGCCCACAGTCAAACATGGCGAAGCCTAACTCTCTCCAATCTGGCCTGCTGCTATTTTTGGTTCCCTCCATTATTTATTTTTATTTACAGGTTTTTTTTAGCGCCACTAACCACCTTTCTGACCTCTGAGCTTTGACGTAGGTGACAGTGGGTGGACGTTTGAATGGAAACCTGCAGTCTAATGACCTCACGATGCATGTTTTTATTTATTTAAATCTCCTTATAGATTTTCATACCACCGGGTCGGAAGCTGCTACCCGTCCGCAAACAGTTAAATATGAGGCTTGTTGAGCGCAATACATTAGAATCTGTTGACCGAGGCACCGGCCTATGCCCTACAGGCCCAAGATGTAAGAGCAGATAATATATATATATATATACATATATATATATATATATACACACATACATACAAAAAAGAAGCAGAGAACTCTGGGCAGTTCTCAAGTTTAGGTGGAAAGCAGCTCCATTATAGAGCACTCAACACCAGTGACACTCTAAATTTGCTCACCTCAAATGTCTGCTCTTCTATCAAAGTCTTTAAGCGTAGGATAAGCACAGTACCATCCACGCCGAGATAGAAAGGAACAAAGTCTTTTACCATTTACACAGCAAAGTATTTAAGCATAGGATTAGCACAGTGCTATCAATGCTGAGCTGTAAAATGGCCAAAGCCTTTTACAACACCAGGCACAGTATTACAGCTTTGGATTGATAAAATACCATCCAAGCCAACCTGGAATGAATAAAAGCAACCCCTGACACGTGTTTCGCTTTCATTAGAGCTCTTCAGAGAGGTATAGCTTTGTCCAGACACAAGGGAGCACCCAGTATAAGTCAAAAGAATACCCTTTCAGGCATAGAGTGATGAATAAATTATGCAAAAAAGAAGCAGAGAACTCTGGGCAGTTCTCAAGTTTAGGTGGAAAGCAGCTCCAATATAGAGCGCACTCAACACCAGCGACACTCTAAATTTGCTCACCTCAAATGTCTGCTTTTCTATCAAAGTCTTTAAGCGTAGGATTAGCACAGTGCCGTCCACGCCGAGATAGAAAGGGACAAAGTCTTTTACCATTTACACAGCAAAGTATTTAAGCCATTTTACAGCTCGGCATGGATAGCACTGTGCTAATCCTATGCTTACACACTTTGCTGTGTAAATGGTAAAAGACTTTGTCTATCTTGGCGTGGATGGCACTGTGCTAATCCTACGCTTAAAGACTTTGATAGAAAAGCAGACATTTGAGGTGAGCAAATTTAGGGTGTCGCTGGTGTTGAGAGTGCTCTATAATGGAGCTGCTTTCCACCTAAACTTGAGAACTGCCCCGAGTTCTCTGCTTTTTTTTGCATAATTTATTTGTCACTCTATGCCTGAAAGGGTATATATGTATATATATATATATATATATATATATCTCCAAACGACCACCTCCTTAAAAGCAATCGACAAGGCCACAGCGTGGAATATTGCGGGAGACTCTTTATTCACCGGTTACAGCTTTGCATAATGCATTTCGGCATGTCCGCCTTCATCAGATGCTAAGGTTACCCCGTTGTCACCTCCTCCCTCCTTTGAACTTCCTGTGGTGCTCCCTTTGGTGGGAGATCAGCTGATCCTGCTGCATTGAGGACTAAGCAGTCAAATGGGAGACTACAGTTCCCAGCATGCATCAGATTAGGTAAGTGCGGCAGCAGGAATCGATGTTGCTCATGTGAGTGCTGTTGTTTGCCAAGCAAAGGGGGCCGGTAGCAGCTGGTGATCACGTAATTGATGGTGTTCAGGGCTCCCTCAAGTCCCCTACGTCCAGCCCTAAAATTGAAACAAACCGGGCCGTGAGGTTAGCTGGAATCAAGCTCACCTCCCCGTGCAGTCACATGCTGCCGATGGCAGCAGCCACTGGCGTGGTTCGTTCTCGAGGCAGTCCTGGATAAATCAATATATATATATATATATATATATATATGTTATCTGACATGACATTCTCTGTGCCAGTTTAGTTCCCTCAGTTCTTGTACCCATCTGGGTCTCCTGCTCAAGCTCCCCCCACCCCCCATGCAGCATTTTCCTCAGCATGCTGCCAGGGACCCCATATTTTGTCAAATTTCTCGGGGCAGACTTATGTCTGATACACCATTTTTTAAAATCGCATACACCAATCCACATGGAACTCCTAGACCTGCTGCGTTGGGATCTCTCCTCTCCCTCACATTCTGACCACACAACGTTTCGCCACCATCAGTTTAGTGTTTCAAAACAAGGAGGGAGTATCGGTCTAAGGACTGCTGCCCCCAAATACCCAGGGCAGTTAGTTTGGGGGGCAGGGGGATTCAGCTCAAGTGTGCAGTCAAAGACTGCTGAGAGCCGTCTCCCTATTCCCCCCTGGCATGTCTGAATCTTGGGGCCACCCCAAAGGGTGTGTATTAGTGTGCCTTTCTGCCTGCATCCCTCAGACACAGGTCTGTTTCGGCCCTTCCCATACAGAACATTCTAGTTCTTGTGAAGTAGGCCCAATGGAAGATTTTCAGTTGGATTAGTTGGAATCTGGCCTGTATGGCTGCCTCCCAGGGGTACCCGTAGACCGCTCCCAATCATCGTCCTCTAGTATACTCCGATCCCCCTCCCATTTCTCTCAGAGACTTTCCAGTGGTGGGAGGCTATTGTGTAGGAGAGTCAAATACAGTCGGGATACTGCATGGCTGATAAGGGAAGCCAGAGGACTTTATATTCCAGGGGTGATTCATCCAGGGCCTCCCTCAGGGCTTCCATCTGCGGCCGCAGGAGGTATCGTAAGTGTTGGAAGCGCAAATATTGACCCCCGGACAGTTCGTATTGTTCCTGTAATTCAGGAAACTGTGTCATCTCAAATATGCCCACCTTGGATATTCCCACTAGGCGCCATAGCCCCCTTGATATTTCTGAGGTCCATAGCGGGGTTTCTATCGTCAGTTTACTTTTCCATCCCAGGGCCTTGGTGGCTTTGTGCCAGGTCTCGACCACCACTGCTGTGGGTGTCGGCAACAGAACCATCTCCTTTCTCTCGTACAGTCGTCGGATGTAGCCCTCCGGTTCCATTGCTTGCCTATTTGTCACCACAGAGAGTTCCTGTTGAAAGGAAAAGGCCCAGTCATTGAATATCTGCAGGTGGGTCACCCGGTAGTACAAACTTAGGTTGGGGAGGGCTATGCCACCTTACAAAGGTTTCCTAGTGAAGAACGTCCAAGCGATCCTCAGTGTCCACCCCAGTTACCCCCCCCCCCCCCAGCAAGTCTCATGTAACATCCGCTACCGCCCGAAAAACCCGTTGGGGACCTCAAATGGAGTGTACTGAATGATGTAGAGAAATTTTAGGAGGTAAATCATTTTATACAGGGCGTTGGCCCAACATGGACAGTGGCAACTTTTTCCACCGTTCCACCTGTTTTTTGTATGAATCCAGGATTTCCCCCAGATTTTCTGCCAGGAACATATCCTGATCTTTCGTGACAAATATTCCCAGGTATTTAAACCCTCTTTGTTACCACACCAGAGGGTAGTGCCAGGTCCACCATGTAGTCCCCTCAGAGAGTGGGAACATGATGGCCTTGTGCCAGTTAATTCCCAACCCTGAGAAGGTCCCAAATCTCCTGAAACTCCAGCACTCTGGGTACCGAGTGCTCCGGGTCCGCTAAGTACAGCAGTATGCCATCCACTTGTAGGGATACATCTTCCCAATCATGGTCCTACCTTAAGCCGTGCATTAGTGCATCTGTTTGCAGCTAGCATGCCCGGGGTTCGATCACCAGTGCAAACATTAGAGGGGAGAGCGGGCACTCCTGTCAGGTGCCTCTGCCAAGGGAGAATTCCCTGGAGAAGGCCCCATTCACTTTGACTCTGGTCAGCCGATCATTATCTAGTAAGCAAACCCAAGACATAAACCTCTTGCCTATCCCCATCCTTCTCCGTATTGCCATAAGATGCGATCCGGTCGCATCTCACCAGGCAGCCGACCAGCCTACGAAGATTGTGTCTGGTCACCCTATAGGGCATGAAACCCGACTGATCTGGGGCCACCAACATATCAATTACCTGCAGGAGGTGGTTGGCAAGGACTTTAGCCAAGACTTTGGTTTCCAGGTTAAGAAGTGATATGGGCCGATAGGATACACCCCCCTCTCAGGGCTACCCTTGTTTATGTATCATGACTATCGTTGCCCTACGTGGGTCCCAGGGCAGGATGCCCTCCCGCTGAGCCCTGTTGAACATTGACTTGAGCGGGCCCTTTATATGTGTTTTTGTGCAATTGAACAATGCAGTTGGAAAGCCATTTTTACCCAGGGATTACCCACATTTCATTTGTCCTATTGTATCGACCAACGCCTGCTCAGACAGTTCCCCATTTAGGGATTTGCTCAATTCGCCCTGCGGTCTGAGTGCCTGTATTTAGCTGGTGAAGTTCTCAAGGTTGCGAGGGTCATTTACCACCCCAGCTCGGTAAAGGTCCTCCAGGTGTGCCGCAAAGGCTTGCGCTATGGCTGTTGGGGTTTCCGCCCCCCCTCTTCGACTCCCTCCCTCAACCACGGCGATCTTTTTATGGCCGTCTTTCTTTTTGGCTACCCACGCTAGGAGTTTGCCCACTTTGTTGCTGACTTCAAATAGTCTACCTTATTTCACCCTGCACATCACCCTTGCCTCATGGGGTGACAAATTAGGCAGCTCCTCTCTCCCCCCTCTATCTTGCCCTCTAGGCCTAGGGTGGGGTTGGTTACATAGTCAGCCTTCCATTGAGCCATTTGATTTTCGAGCTCTTTAATCCCTTTCTTTTTGTTTAACTGAGACATGGGCTATGAGGTGACCACGCAGGATCGTTTTATAGGCTTCCCACACATAGACCTCTGAGTCCACGATTCCTATCTTTTACTTGAAGTGCTGAGCTGTGGTTTCAACTGCAGCTTTCTAGTGTCCTATGTAGTCATGTCCCAGGGGTCTAGCTTCCACTTCCCACTTGTTCCCTGAATGTCTGTTTGCAAGAGCGTTGTCAGTTGTGAGTGGTCGGCTATGCCCCATGCTAGGACAGTGGTTTGCCTGTACCTAACCAGTTGGCGTCTTGTCGTCAGGAGATAATCCAGCCTGGACATGAAGCACAGCTGGTTGGAGTTGTATATGTATTGTGTTCCCATGTGTTCCTCCCGCCACAGGTCCACCAGTCCCATAGTGTCCAGAAAGGAAGCTAAATGCGTATCCCATCTGGGCCTCTCCCCATCATTCTGTCAAAGTCACCATGGTGGGTCCAGTTAAGGTCTCCCTTATCAAAAGTATGGCCTCCGACACCTCTGCTAAGCATGCCCCCATTCTGTCCAGACCTTCTGTCTTTAAGCCAGGGGGGGAAGTACCAGGCGGCGAGTGTCAGGTTCACCCCTTTCCATCGACCACTCACTGCAGCCTGGCAGCCTAGACTATCTGCCCATGTTCAGGTCACCTGCAGGGGTAGCTACCGGTGGGCCATTGTGTCTGCCCCTCTGGAGCCGGATGAGAAGCCTGCATGTGCTTGCAGGTGGTATCTGCCATGGTGCAGCACTCTGCATGTGTTCCCTGTGAGATGCTCTCTTGGAGGAGAACTATATCCGGGTTCTGTCTCACTAGATATTTCCATACTACCCCCCTCTTCAAAGTACTGCCCAGCCATTAATATTCCAGGATAAAACCCTTAAGGGTGAGGCACGGGGATGTCAGATGGTGTGTGGTGGCTGGTCTGATCCGGTGTCTGTCCATCTCAGTGGTGTCCTGGTGTGTCTCTAACAAGACCCTGAAACCTCCCCTCTCCCCACCTAAACTCCTTGTGCCGTGGATTTAGAACTACCCCCCAATGGCCAAGGGCTCTGTCGCCCCAACTTAATTAACAACATAACAAACTAATTCTCCAAGTCTCTTCTGGTGGAAGTGAAAGGCGCAGGCCAAGCCCCATGTATATCACTGTGGGGTCTTTCCTACCATCGAGCCATCAAGTGTCTCCCCATGGGCAGCTTGTCATTTCCCTTGACGACCATAGCAGTCATCGCCGGTCCTCTTATTATCATGTCAGCTGTAATTGGTGCTCACCGCCGGCCTGTTGCTCTCCTCTGAACCTTCTCTGGAAACCCCGGAATCACTAGCGTTCTCATCGGAGTCCTGCGCCAGAGCTTTTCATTTGTTGCCCGACCCCCAGGATCGATGCTATTGGATGTCTGCCACTACTTTTTCCTGCTCAGTCTCCGCCCCGGATTCTGGTCGGGGCAGCTGTTGGACTTCCACTGTTGCTACCACTCTCGCTCCCGGGACTGTTCACCGGAGTCCGGGAGCAGGTACCCCTTCGATTCCAACCATTCCCATGCAGCATTGGCTGTGTAGAAGTGTTCCTCTCCGCAGATGCACAGCTTTGCTGGAAAAAAAAGGGCATATTTTAGTTTCAATGACCAGAGGTGCTGTTTCATTTGCTGAAATGTTTCTCGCTGCCTCTGGACAGCGGTGGTATAGACTGGGTAAATGTTCACCGAGGTCCCCCAGGGCTTGTGGGACTGCGGGCCTACGCCACTTGTAGGATGTGATTTAGGTCACGAAAATTAAGGAGCTGTGCTACTATCCGCCTGGGAGCTGCGCTGGGACCTACCCAGCACTTTATGTGCCCTCTGAACCGTGAACATCTTTAACACCTTGCCCCCCAGCACCTCCATGAGGAGCTAGTCCTCCACAAACAGTTCCATACTCTGGCCTTCTGATGTCCCTAGGACCCCCACCAGCCTGACATTGTTCTGACGGGAGCATCCTTTGACGTCATCCATCCTGTCCCTCAGGTGGGTGGCAGTTTGTTGTAGGGTTAGGATTGTCGCGTTGCCCTTCGAGATCCTGGGTTCCAGGCTTGTCAGAACGTGCTCTGTTTTTCCCACCCTCTCTACCTGTTTTTTATGGTCTGCCACAGGAGCCCTAGGTCCAGGGCCACTATGTCGATTTTGTTCTCCAGGGTGGTTTTTGTGTCCCTAATGGCCGCTACTTTAGTGTCTGTGTGGTTCTCCTGACTGTGGTCTATTTCCAGGGAACCTTGTCTGCGGGCGTCATTCGACTGTTGGAAGGGGAGGGTCCACAGTTTGTCCCATCTTCTGCATCTTTGGACAGACCATCCCTCCGCTGGAGCCTTGGGCTCTGTCCCAGGCCTCCTAATGTCCAACTGCAGCGTTACCAGCAGGTGTCCTTGAATCATTGCGGCAAGGCCACCAAATGCAGGGGGTTCACGGCCTCCCCGCCCTGGCTGGGACCCCCCTGACCCATGAAGGCCAGCTACTCCACCTCTGCTGACCTGGGCACTGGACGGGCCACAACCGGACAGCTGCCCACACTGCCCTACAGGCACGAGCACCATCCACCTACCTCTGGCCCCCTAGGCCTAGGGGCATAAATCCGCTATGGTGGCAGCCCCTCTCTTGCAGCCCCTCTCTTGCAGCCCCTCTCCTGGAGCAGATCCATCTGTCACTTTCTCCATCTGCAGGGTCAGGTGGCGCCCTTGGCATCAGTGAACCTCTCAACTTTCTGCCACTGGGGTTCCTCCCCCACTCCCAGGGGCCCCCGTGTCACAGTTTTTGTCCCCCCGATCCAATGGGGCTGCCTCTGGCTTTTTGTACCTACCCGCCTCTTCTGATGTACCAGGCCATATTGGGTCCTGTGGCTTCTGCTTTATGCATCCCAATGCTCAGGGAAGGGCCGCCCACCTCTTCAGGGCTACCGGCCCACTCCACACTTCCTGCCGGGAGCAAGACTACCTGGTTTTTCTCACTGTGTGATCGCCATCTTGGTGGGCCTTGCCGGCGGGCCCCGGTCAATGTTCTTCTCTCTCAGCCGCCCCTCCCACCAGTGTCGCAGTCCGCTCTGTCACTCCACAGCACTCTCTTAGGCCCGGAGATAGCCGGGGGCTCCAGGATTCGAATGTCACAGGGCAGGCTGTTGGAGTGAGTCGCTCACACAGCCATCTTCGTCAGCGGCTCTGCCACACCTCCCCTCACAATGCAATGTTGATGACAAAGCCATAGATATTATGTAATTATATAATTTCAGTCTATTCAGAAGGGGTATAACTGTCTAAGACATTGGACAGGTAGGAATACTAGAAAGTTAGACAACTAGGCTCTGATGGCTGGGCTACCCAAACGCCAATGTGAAGAGGTTTGTCTATAGGGATTTCCTGAATTTGATGTAGTTACTGTCAAGTCTTAAGTGAGTGGGTAGAGACTTCCACAGTGAAGAACCCTGGTAGTGAAGAGAGCGTTTACGGAATCTTTTGTATTTGACTCGTTGAGAAGTCAGCAGTACTCGATTGATGGACCTGAGGTTTTGCAAAGGTTGATTTGGTGCAAAAATACTGGAAATATATGTAGAGCTTTATGGACAATACAGAGGATTTTGTAGCATGGTGGGCATGTGCTCCCACCTTTTTGATGGTGCGTCCCTTGGCCTGGATTCACACATCAACGTACAAATGAAGAGCACATTGTGGATACTTCTTAAGGTCTTCATTGAATAGTTCCAATACCTCCCATTACAAATTGATTGTGAGGATCTTGATCTTCGATTCCTTTCTTTCGGTAGTCTGACCCTAGATGTTTATGGTATATACCAACAATACCACTACCACCTTCTCTATAAGAATAAGACGGGACTCATTCATCACAACTGAAAAGGCTGGTAGCAAATCTGAGGGTGGGTTGTTTTTCAGAACATGATTTTCGGGGTCTCTCACCTCAAACTAGTCGAGACAGCCAAAGAAGGTGATAGTCCTCAACTCCATCTTTGTGATTAGGGAGTGGGACCAAACTGAGACGTTTATGATCCATCTGGTTGCAAAACTAGACAATTTTATAGGAATCGCTGATGGGATCTTTGATCACTAAATGGAGATTAGTATGCTAAACTGGTCAGTAATGTCTCAAAACGTCTTGTTCGTGCATTGGTAGTATAGAGTCTGTAAAATGATAAAGGGCTGTGTTGGGGTATTTAGTCATCCTGTAGGCTCTGCTAAGCGTGATAGTCAGATCTTAGAACACTGCGGGGGTGGACAAGGGGTGAGGTAAAGAAGCGGTGAAAAGAGGGCTGGACACAAACAATTTAAGAATACAACAAGAGACCATCTGGCTTGCCTGAGGCAAAACCTATCCTGCGATACTGAGCACTTGGTTCCTGGAGAGTTAGGTGTTTCCAAAGGCATCAGCCCTCTCACCTGCACTGGGAACGGTGTTTTGTTTATCCTGGCACATGGTGGAAGCAGACACTTGCAAGACAAGTAGGTTAGTCACTGGATCCTGCCCTTATGAGCCGAAAGAATCCTATTCCTCTTCCAACAAGGTCATCAAGCTGACTGGTCTGTTACATCTGTTTCCCCAGATCACTACTGGTCTGCTGTGACATGGGTTCTGGCTAGTCAGAAGCCTTCTGAACCAGTGGGCCTGTGACCGGAAACTGCTTCGCTGGATTTCAGCATTCCTAATCGCCATCGGATCTGCACAGTCTATTACAGATTTGAAGGTCCTTGGCGGTTCTGTAGCACACAGTGTCTTTCAATAAATGATGTGGTACTCTGAACACATCCTACCTTCTTCCCTAAGGAGTTGAATGAATTTCATGAGATTTATATCCCAGTCTTTTTTCATGTCTTCGTGTTTCTCCAGCTGTGAAAGAGCTGCACAGCATGGATGTCAAGTGAGCTCTTGGATTTCATCTGGGCAGAACCAGAGATCTGGGTTGTTCAGGCCTGCTTGTTGTCATCTTAAGTAGCATAGATGCCAGATAAAGAATGCTCTGCATATCCCATCGCTATTCCTAACAAGGGGTAACTTTTCTTTTGAATATTCAAACGGGTTCCTTCCGAGCAGAGATCACTTCCGATGCATTCTCCGGGCATCTTTATAATGTTGAAGGTAGACTTCTTCTAGATGAGTTGGGCAGCAGACCAAGATCACTCTTTATTGGCATCAGGTGAGACCGTAGGTCGCCTCCCCAGGGGCAAACCCACCCTCCCTGCTCCACTTCCCCTTGGATTGCTCCATTTGCTGCACTATCCTTGTGTGATATGTCACATCGCACATGATATCACACCTAGAGGCCCATGCAAGAGGATAATTCAAGGTAAAACAATACACACATTTGGAACAAGACTTGTGTGGTATTCCTTACAGTGTGTTTATTGGCAATCACAGCTGGGCCCTGTTCTGGCACTAGATGTGATTGCCACTATGATGTCATGTGCTGTAGGTTGCCATGGGAATGGAATGTCATTACTTGAATGTACTGGTCAGTTGGGAGCTGCCCTGCTGATGGATGGCTGGGATCTTCTGTTAATAAAGGATCATCAAGCTTCAACTGCCTCTCTGTTACTTACTGCTTCAACAACACTTGGCAGCGTATTTTCCTGAATCGCCACACTGGCGTAGTCGGCAGCCTCAGAAGATCCCAACTCCAAGAAACAACCTTTGGGTGAGACCGTTTCAATTGCTCTCATCTATCTGCGGAGCTGTGTCTTTAGCATTGGCACTGCTTTTCTGCCTCTGTTGTTCATTAAAGGGAAACAGGTGTGCCATTTGGGACTCCTTTCTGCTGATTGTGCACTGTTTACCAAATGTGCTGATCCCTTAATATATCAAGCTTGAAATTGACACTTGAAATTCTTGTGCTAACCAAGAAGGCTGTGATTAATTGACAATTTATTCGGAGTGCTCTTCCCGATGGAGCTTGTTTAATCTTTATTCCACTTGGTTTAATGTTGGAATGTGAGCCAAGCATGTCAGTTGCAGCGCATTTGATTAAAAGCTGAACCGGAGTGCACTTGCTGTTTGATCTTCGGCAGAGCCAGGGCCGGACTGGGAACCAAAACCGGCCCTGGCAAAGTGCTCGGCCAGACTCCCCAGGGTTCCGGGGTGCGGCCGAGCTGTTTGCCAGGGCCGAGCTTCGCCGATTTTGTTACAGGGCCGATTTTGCAGCTATGCTGCAAAAACGGCCCTGTAACAAAAATGGCCCCCCAGGGGCCTAAAACCGGCCCCCACCCTTGCGGCCCACCGGGGTAATGCCCGGTGCCCGCTACGGCCAGTCCGGCCCTGGGCAGAGCGTGTCAGTTGCAGCACAAAAGAAGAAGGCTGTTCAATTTGAGTTTAGCTTAGCTGCTAATGGACATTGTTTTATATCTTCATTCTCTGTTTTTGTGCCTTCGCTAATGGGCACACCTTGAAACACATTTGAATAATTATTGGTTCGTGACCTTTTTAAGCCGAGTGCCTTCGCTGACAGGCACAGCTTGACTGTAATCTGTCTTGGAGCAGCATCGGAGCATGGAAGTGTAATGGCTTGATTGTCTGCTTATTATCTCTTGCCATTGTCAATGTAAATATCTTTAGTTACAACGAGAGCCTTCAAATGCCCTGATGTTGTCCGCGCGCTCTCGTTGTGAAGTGATTTAGAATACAAGAATCCGTTTATCACAGCAGCCACGAAGGAGCATTGAGCAGCACGGCAGGGAGCCCATTCTTTCACTCGCTCTGTGTCGCGAGCGGTTCACGCTGTCGTCACCTTTCAGTATTGTGCCTTCGTTACTTTATGCTCATAGGCACAGCTGCTTCTGTTGTAATGCTATACTTTATATTGGGAGGGAGGGGGACAAGCCAAACCGAGACCAATTTTTGTGTGTGTAAAAGGCCGCTTTATTGAAACAGGTGCATATCACAATGAATAACACTGGCAACTGCCTTACAAACTAAAACCTCACTATACATAAAATAACTGATCCCCTGTTCCGCTACGATCCCCACATCAAATCCCCCACCCTGCCGATAACATAATAACATTACATAACATCCACATTACATAGTATTGCGGTTATAAATCCTGCCCTCCAATGAAACCCAAACCCCTACCTGCCTTTCTGCAACTGTAACTACCAAACATCTAGTCTAAACTTAGCCTACCTGCCTACCCTTTCCCTGCCCCTGCTCACAAACTTCCAACACTTAACTAAAAACTTCTGCCAATCTTGGCCAACTTTTAACAACCCCGCCACCCAGGAAAAAGTGGGAGAGTAAGCGGAAACGCTGCCTCCCCTTTTTTCTGTCCCCCCTGTCCTCATAGGAATACCATCTTTAGCGCCTCTGGGCATTCAACACCCTGGCCAGCACCCCTCTAATTTCCTACCGATACAAATCCATGCCCATCCATGACAAGTGAACACCCTCACCCTTGAAGCATTCAACTGTGTCAAATCCGCTATCTTTATGTGCAAATCTCTCAACCCGATCTCCCTACAGAAGCGCCCCATTTCTGTATTGAGTTTCCTCCTGGCCCCGTCCACTACCCCTGGGTTAACTGCGCCTCTCCACACCCTGCGGGGGACAAACTCCGTCCAAATGACCGAAACACCCGGACCCCTGCCATTTTATAATGGCCATGTCCTGCTTCAAGCTCCTCATCAAAACTAGCCCCATGTCCCTGACCTTGAAATTCTTCCCCAAATTAAGTAACAAGATGTCGGGGCACTTACCGGCCACCAATACTCCGTTCAAAACCCCGGATCAGCTCTTTCCAGAGCATGCCCCCTTTTCCCTTCCAATAAACCTTAAACAAATCTTTATTAACCCCAAAAGTTTTCCCCCAAAATAACCGGCGCGGGCCTGGACCTGTGCCCACTTCACCAATGAATGGCCCACTATCCAAATGGTCATCTCTCTGGCGAGGGGTCAAGCCACCGAACATGAAACAAGAAAAACTGTGTGAACCGAAGAAAACACAGAACCTAAAAGCACTCACCTCCCTGTGCCTCTGAACCGTTTTAAACATTCGTAGCCCTATGCAGACTTTATTATGCTCGGTATCACATCCCCCCATTCAATACCTCCCCCAACGCATTGTGACTTTGTCTTTTGCCAACATTGCTGCCATCAGCCCTAGCATTTGCTGCTTTTTTGTCTTCCGGCAGGCGTGCCTCTATCCATTGTGAAACCAACGCCATCCCCATAAAAGAAAGAGCCGTGCAGGGCCCCATAGTCTTTTCCGGCGCCAGCGGCACCCCTAGTTCCCTCATGATCTCTTTGAAGCTGTCCAGAGCTGCCTGGCACTCCGTGGAGTCTGAGGTGCCCACAAAGAAGTCATACAGGTAATGTGTTACCAACTGGTGACCCGTCCGGTCCCTCATGATCTCTTTGAAGCTGTCCAGAGCTGCCTGGCACTCCGTGGAGTCTGAGGTGCCCACAACGAAGAAGTCATCCAGGTAATGTGTTACCAACTGGTGACCCGTCCACTTTAAAAATAGCCTCTGGAGAAACATACTAAAGCCCTCAAATCATGCGCAGGACATCGCGCAGCCCCACGGTAATGCTTTGTACACGTACCATTTTACCATTGAAATGGATGCCCCAAGAGATCCCAATCATCCCGGTGGACTGGAAGCAAACGGAAAACCAATTTTATGTCCCATTTTGCCATCATCGCCGTTGCGCCCGCGGTCACTACCAGTGACATGGCCACGTCAACTGACGAAGAATAAACAGTAGCCTCCCTTTCATCCATGAAATCATTCAGTGCGGCCCCTTCTGGCCATGACAAATGTTGAATTAATCGGAACTGCCCCTGTTCCTTTTTTGGCATCACCCCTATGGGAGACCCAAACAGATTCTCCAAAGGCCAATCTTCCCATGGGCCCGACATGCGACCCTCACGCCTTTCTTTGTCCAATTTTCTTGGACTATCTTGTGTTTCCTTTGCCGACTGTAAATTATCCGCCCACCTCCTTATCCTAGGTCCCCCGTACCCTAGTCGAAAACCCTCTTGAAATCTTGCCCGCAAGATTTCTACCGCCCTCTGGTTGCACATAACCCTGTAGGGCTGCTACTAACCCCTCTACTATACCCGGTGTATGAGCCCTTTGGCCCAGTCCCTTTAGCCCCCCCGTCCTCCCACGAAGGGCTGTTGTTGATGTCCGCCCGCATTGAACCGCCCTTGGTGCCCCCCTCGCTGCTGGCCCCCTTGCTGCTGCCCCGGCCCTCCCCCGAAGCAATTAACCAATGCGTGTCTTCCTCCACATTTCGAGCAGTCATGCCTGAATCTACAGAAATCCCGGGTGCCCATGCCCTTATTAAAATCCCAGCAGGCCCCTCCCGATCCTGTCTGCCCTCTGCCTGTACCATCCACCCCTCCCCAGGTAGGTCCCCCTTGAAAGGGCCGGTACACGAGTGGTAGCCCGCTGGCCGTGAAGATCGTCTTCCCTTCCCGAGACGCCCCCATTGTATGCTGCCACAAGTCTGTATCCAACTCCCCCCATTTTGCCTCAGTGTCCCACGCCAAGTGTGCCCTAAATTCCTTGTCATATTGAGCCCATGCATATCCACCCCCCGTGATCTGGGCCTTGCTGATCACATCCATGTACTTAAACAGCGCCACACACCTCTCCGGGTATTTTTCACAGTACACACTTGTATATATCAAAAAGGCCGCTGTCCAATTCTCAATTGTGAGAGGCACCTTCAGCCGCTTGGCCAATTCGTACTACTCCTCTTTGGATCCCTCTTTCGCCCGTACTTCTCTATGCAGAAGTTTGAGCATCTCGACATACTCGCCCTTCCAGATCCGCTCCTTAGTAGCCAGCATTAAGTGCGCGCCCAAAGGCTTGGTTACTCCCATGTAAGGCAGCTGTTTTATCTTTAACCCCTTACTCTCTAACTTGTTATCTGACTCAACTGCCGTTAGTACCACTGCATCTTTTTTGGCCTTAACACCGTCCCCTGGGCTCACTGACGCGTTACCTGCGTCCTCTGTGCCCACTCCCACGGTCTTAACATCGTACCCTATGTTCGCTGAAGCCTTACCTGCGTCCTCTGTGCCCACTCCCACATCCAAAACATACTTTCGTTTCCGCAGCATGCCCCCGCCCCCCTTTGTTCCCCCCCTCCACCCCCCACTGATACCATGGTGGGCCGCAATCTCCCATCCTTCTGTTTACCTGGCTCTAAGGAGGATGCCCGTCGTCTTGCAGTCCACCTTGCCAATGGAGCCGACCGTTCGTCCAACCTCGATGTCCGACCCGTGGGCTCTGCCGGGCGTCGTGACACCTGTAACATACTAGACAAAACATTACTCGGGGGCCCCCCCCCCCCACACCCTCGTCCTCAATTTCCCGTAACTCGCCCTCCTCAAGGCTGTCCTCCTCGTAATCTAGCTCTTCGAGCTCTCTGAATCCCCATGCCCTCTCAACCGGAGGTGCATACTGCACCCTCCTAGCCCCACTTATATGCCGGTCGTCTGAGCTCCTGCGTCCTCGATGCCCCGAGGACCGTTGGGGCCCATCGGGTGTTGTGGCCGGCGAGCCCGCCCGGGGCCTACTTATGCCAGCCGCGCCGTGATCCCACGCTGGTACTGGGCATGCCGCGCGAGGCTCTACCCTCCCTTCTCCTCGGCGCCTTTGAGCCGATCCCATCTCTGCCAAGTCTTGCGCCCGCTGTTGCTCCACCGCCTGAAAGAAAAAGGAATGGTCTGGTGTGCTGGGCGTACCTACCCTCTCTCTCTCCCATCCCAGCTCCTCTTCCTGCCCGCCCCCAGCGTACTAGCCGCCCATGCCTGCCCTACCATACTAAGATCCACCGCTTCCCCCCCGGCCACCTGTTCCTCCTCCTCGTCACTCCATTCCAAGCCCGCCGCGCCTCGAACCCCGGCCCAACTGGGCCGAGCCCCAGCTCTCAAAGACTCCCCACCCAACCCCCACCCTTCACCCCCGCTGGCCCCCGCCCCTGATTGCCCGTGCCCCTCTACCCCCAAACCCACTGACCCCCCCTGCGACAGGTACCCCTTCCGCTGGCCTACCCCATCTACCCCCCGCACCTCCTCATTCCAGGAGGTGAAAATATCCAGACCCTCCCAGTCCCTGCCACTCCCTTCCGACTCCAAGTCAATAGGCGAACCCTCTCCCTCATCTTCCACAGCCCAGGCACTACCCCCTCTCACCCCTCCCCCAACCTCTCCCTTCCCAGGAACAACCTTGACGCCCCCCAAACCGCCACCCCAACTACGGCTGCCCCCTCCTGCTCAGCAGGGGTAGGCTGAGCCAGGATCTCCCTGGTCCCCCCTGTGCCTGACCTCCCTTGCCTCTTACTGCCCCCATCCTCCAACACAATTGTGTCTGCCTGTGCCTGAAGGCCTCCAACCTCTGGTGTAGCCAGGCCCTTCCCCTCCTTCCTACTTTTCTTCCCGCTCTCCCGCTGCTCCACTGCCCTTACTGAACTCAGGGCCTCCCTCCCTCCCTTCCCCTGCAGCCTCTTGGAGCCTGGCGCGCTCCGCGGCGAACGGCTCCCCCGGCGGGCCCCGCCCCTGTCACTTCTCGCCGGAGCCTCTACCAGGGAGGGAGGCTCCGGCTCGATGCACACACACGGGCCGCTCTCCTCACATAGGAGCGGCCACGGACCTTTGGAGACCCCGCCGGGGAGACGCGAGACGCGCTCCCCCGCCGGGCCCCTCTTCTCCGTACCTCCGCAGCCACCTTCCCCCTCCCGCCATCCTGCACCGCAGAGACGCCTAAAGGGGCCGCGCCTTCCCCATACGCGCGGCCCCCAACTCTCACCTGCCCTTTCTTCGCCTTCCGGGGGGGGGGCGAGCAGGCCACGACGGCGGCTGCCACCCCCGCCGTTGCACGCCTCACCGGGCGCGCGCTCCCCGAGGCCTCCGGCATTAAGAGGTCAAGCCGGCCGGCCTCACTAAGCAGTCGAACCGCCTCCAGCACGCGGTAATCCTCTGCCGACATAACGAAACTGTCGCATACAAGAAACAAGGCACTACACCAGCACTACAACTACCACAGAAACTACCCAAAAACGCTAAAAGCCCTACGCTCCCAGCCACCAGGTCACCAAACCTAAAATGGTGGCTGGGAGCGCGCCAAACCCCCAGATATATCGTTGGGCTACAAATTATGTTGGGCTACAATTGGGCTATTCCCAATGTAGCCCAACCGCTAAAATGGCTGCTATCCGGCTCGCCCCTTCCTCCTCCCAATCTGCCCGGGCGGGCAGACCTCACCGGGTTCGGCTGCCCCCCAAGCCTCCCTTTTACCATGAGTCGCGTGCCACCACATGACTCATGGTCATGGTTATGTCATATGCTATGTACATTCTCGAGCGTTGCTGTTCGGTTACGAAGAATCCTGGCAACGCCAGATAAGACGTTGGATTCTTCGTGACTGGTTGGCTCTGGTCGTGGGTGCTTTGTTTAAGAATTAATCCTTGGACAGAAAACAAGAATTTCTCCTGTTTCCTTACAATAGCTTCTCATCATTGCGCTCACCCTTCGCTGGTGGGCACAGCTTTAACTGTTTGACTACGGTGCATTTGGAGGCTGTTTGTGCGCACGCTGATGGGCACAGCTTCGAGCCTTTGATGTGTTCTGCCTCGTTTTCAAGGAACAACAAACCTAGTGATTACATCGTGCCTTCTTTGCGCTGATAGGCACAGCTTGTTTATGTAATTGGCCTTGGCACACCTTATTCTTAAATGTGGCATGGCTTACCTTACAGACACTGTTCATTACTCTGCTGTTTTCTTCTGCTCCTCCATGCTTGTATTCCTAGCATTCCATGGGCTCTCCTTGTGATAGTTTGCTGACACCTACCGGTTGATGGTGTTACTACAGGCACACACCATTTTTTTTTCTTCTCTTTTTCTTCGCTCTCTTTATTGAGACTCACAGTAGAGTTAACATTTTTTGCAAGGTTTCTGCTTTATTTTTATCTTTAATATTTTATTGCTTTACATTTATATCACATTGTTGTCTCTAACACTCACTACAGTGTGACCTGCTGTTTCTGCTTTACTCTTATTTTAATTTCCTGGGAATTATGCAAAACATCACAGCTCCTCCTTTTTTTCTTTCCACTCCTGGTACACCTCCTATTAAGTGGAAGAAATGGAGAAGAGTTTTTGAGAGATATGCAAAGGTTTGTTGTGCAACGTTGAGTGCTGAGCGTAAAACAGCACTGCTCATGCACTGTCTTGGGTCGGAAGGTCAAGACGTTTTTGATCACCTTCCTATGCCACCTCAAGCAGATATTGAGGGTTTGGATGAATATGAACTGTGTGTTCTTAAGCTTGACAAACATTACCTGCCAAAGGTGAGCACCATTTTGGAGCGTTACCATTTCGCTAGAAGGCACCAAGGTGATGGAGAATCTATTGAGACTTATGTCACTGATCTTTACAGGCTTGCGTCATCTTGTAATTTTGGGGGATTGGTGGATGAGCGCATACGTGATCAATTTATGGTTTGTTGTAAGATTGAAAAAGTATGTGATGAGTTGTGGTTAAAAGATGAGCCTTCGTTAGATGAAGTCTTGGCCGTTGCCAAGAAGGTGGAACATTCCATGGAATGCGTTGGAGTTATTAAAAAGCAAACGAGAAGGATGTTGCTAATGTTCACCTTATTAAAGAAAAGAGTAAAGAGAGTGTAAAGAAGAAAGAAAATGACAGCCCCAGGGCTGCTGCTAATGTGAGGAGGTGCTAGTGATGCGACAAAGTTGGGCACTTAGCGAATGACAGGAATTGTCCAGTAATAAAGGCAGTTTGCACGAAATGTAGAAAGAAGGGACACCTTGAGGTTGCTTGGAAAGCTAAAATTCCCAAATCTTCAGTTAAAGAGGTGTCTATGGGGATTGATTCGGTGGAAGAAGAGGCAGATTTTGTGTGTGGTCAAATTATGTTTCAAGTCCATGGGGATTCCTCAGTCAAAAGCTCACCCGTAGATACCATCAGTGTTCATGGTGAGGCTACTGATGTTCTATTTGATTCCGGGGCTAAAATAACAATTGTTTCTAACAGTTTTTATCAAAATTTCCTCCATGGCAAGGTTACACTAAATCAACCTGACATTAAGCCTTGTGCCTATGGTGGAGAGCCTATCAAATTGCATGGTTTCTTTGAGGGGGTTATTGAGTATAAACACAGGTTAACATCCGGGAAAATGTATGTCTCTCAAAAAGGTGATTTAGGAGTCATCTTGGATCCCAGTGGTCCCGTTCCCATTCGCTTAAAGGACAAAGACATGATATGTCCTGTTGGTGTGTTGGTTGATCCGGATTTGGTGGTGCGGATGAGAAAAGAGTTTCCACAGGTTTTCAGGGAGGAATTGGGATGCTTGGTGGACTACGAACACGAAATACGGTTGGTCGCTCATGCTCAACCTGTACATTGTAAGGTGAGAAATGTGCCCATTGCTGTTCGTGATGAGATGAGTCTCGAGATTGAAAAACTTAAGGATGGTGGCATTATACAAGAGGTTGTCACCGCCAGGAAGGCCAATGGTAGTCTACGCCTGTGTGTGGACTTAAGACACCTCAACAAATGTGTTATTGTTGATAGATATCCCCTGCCCAACATAACAGAACTGGTTCTACTACTTGGGGGTGCTACAGTTTTAGTACCATTGATCTCACTTCAGCGTATCACCAGATCAAATTGAAAGAGTCGTCAAGGGACTTGACAGCTTTTGTGACTCCCTTTGGCACCTTCAGGTTTGTCAGACTTCCCTTTGGTCTGGTTTCGGCTGCTTCTATTTTTCAAAGGGTGATGGAGAGAGTTTTAAAAGGCATTAGTGGTGTCTGTGTTTACCAGGATGACATCCTGGTTTTTGGCAAGGGTGAGGCTGACCATGAGAGGTGTGTGAGAGAGGTGTTGGATAGGCTTACTAAAGCTAATCTCGCCATTAAAGCGGAAAAATGCAAGTTTGGCACCAAGGTGGTTGATTACTTTGGTCACACCATTTCTGGTGATGGGGTTTTTCCCAAAGGTGAGTTGGTTGATACTATTTCTAGAATGGTTTCACCGACATCACGTGAGGAATTGATGAAATTTCTAGGCATGGTGGAGTTTTATGGGAAATTTCTCAAACATTTTGCTGAGTTAAGTGTCAATATGAGGTGCCGTTTGAGGAAAAGTGTTGCTTTTACGTGGGATGGAGCGTGTGAGGGGGAATTCATTAATCTAAAAAAGTTTGAGTGCTGCACCCAAACTCAAGAGTTTTGACCCAAAGAAGCAATCCTTTGTCACCACTGATGCCAGCCTCAAAGGTCTTGGTACTGTTTTACAACAGAAAGGTGAGAATGGTGTCAATACTATCATGTTTATCTCCCGTGGGTTGAAAGATGCTGAAACACGATACTCTGTCATTGAGAGGGAGGCCTTGGCTGTGCATTGAGCTGTCAGGAAGCTGAAGAAGTTCTTGTGGGGTTCGAGGTTTGTTGTACGATCTTATCATAAGCCCCTCGGTGAGGTTTTCACAAAGAAGGGTTTGGATCAGGTTTCCAGTAGGATTACCAAGTGGGTAATTGCTCTTCAAGAGTACAACTTTCATCTGGAGTATCTTCCAGGTGTGAGGAATACTATTGCTGACACGCTCTCCAGGTTGGTCTCCGTTGAGAATGCTTCATCTGATGATAATGAGTGTTCTGATGATAATGAAGAGGGTAACTTTGTGTGCCTGGTTGATTGCAAAACCATTTCGGAAGATATGTGGCGAGATGCACTTTCCTCTGATTGTGTTCTCATGGAAGTGATGCGTCTTTTGGAGTGTGGTTGGCATGCCAAAAAAGTCGGTACCTCTGGATGTGAGTCGTTTTGGAAGGTCAAGGATGAACTGAGTGTCAATAAGGATTTACTGTTTAGGGGGACAAAACTGATTCCTCCTGAGAAGCTAAGGGTGGAGCTAATTGAACTTGCACATGTGTCTCACCTGGGGATGTCTAAGTGTAAGGAGAGGCTTCGTTGTTCTTACTGGTGGCCTGGTATGGACAAGATGGTTGAAAGACTTGTCAGATAATGTTCAGTGTGTGCACTCAGTGACAAGACGAAGCAAACTAGAGTTCAGCCCATGGAAATCAGGAGTTTACCTGATGGTCCCTGGTGTGAGATTGCTTTAGACATCCTGAGACCAATTCATGGTGAGGGTGTGCAAAGATTTGTCATTGTCGTTATTGACATGTTCTCCAGGTGGCCTGAAGTTTGCATTTCCAATTCTATTGAGAGTAAAGACGTCATCAAATTTTTAAATGTTCTGTTTGGGCGTGAAGGGTTCCCTTGCACTATCCTCACGGACAATGGTGTGCAGTTGGTCTCTAAGGAGATGAGTGAGTTCCTTTCTGATCGTTCTATCATTCACAAAAAGTGCTCACTCTACCATCCAGAGACCAATGGCATGGTGAAAAGGCTGAACAGGGTTCTCAAGGAAACCATTGCAGTGGCCAAGACTAATTCTCAAAACTGGAAAGAGGAATTGTTGAGGCAAGTTGAAATGTGGATGTATGATGATGCAACTCAAACAAAAACAACGCACACCATTACATCGCATTTCTCACATCGCATGCATTCACCACGCAAACCATTACATCGCACTCCACCCTCACATGCATGCAAAAGACCTTTACAACGCAGACAAAGACCACGCAATCTATTACACAGCAAAATTCTCCCTAACGGCCCCCCCAAACACACTACAACGCCCTGACACTACCCTCAACCCTAAGGCGTAAACAGTAAAGCCAAAAACAGTACCATACACTATTAACCCTAAGCCCTAACCCTAAAGCCTAAAACACTACCATAGACTACTATTAACCCTAAGCCCTAACCCTAAAGCCTAAAACACTACCATAGACTACTATTAACCCTAAGCCCTAAACCCTAAGCCTAAAACACTACCATATACGACTCTTAACCCTAAGCCCTAACCCTAAAACACTACCATATACGACTCTTAACCCTAAGCCCTAACCCTAAAGCCTAAAACACTACCATATACTACTATTAACCCTAAAGCCTAAAACCCTCCCCTCCACTACACTCCCCACCAACTACCCTAAACCCTAAAACACTACGAGTACAGCGTCGTCCTTACCTGTCTCTCGTCGTGGTTCCAGCGTTATCTCCCCGCCGTCCGTGTCCCTGCGCCTGCGTTCTAAAAGCGCCCGCGATGTAATGGCGCCTGCGATGTAATGTCGTGCGTAGTGAACGCACGGTTCGTAACGTCGCATGCGTTGTAACGGCACGCGACATGAACGCATGCGATGTAACGCATGCGTTGCGATGGTCGTTTGCCTTGAAATGTATAGGTTTACTCCTCATTTCACCACAGGCAAAACTCCTTTTCAACTTTTTAGGGGGAGATTACCAAACACATTTGTGGAACCTCCCTGGGTCAATGAATTCAAAGGGGAAGTTGGCAAAAGGTGTGATGATGAGGGCTGGCGCATGGGAGAAGAGGGAAAAATTGTGCAGAGGAAGGAATATTTTGATGACAAACATTCAGTGAAAAAACTCAATGTACAGGTCGGGGATTTGGTCGCTGTCAAGCGTCCAGGTTTGGGTGGTGTTATGAAATTTTCAAAACCCATTCTTGTTGTGAAAACCTTTAATAATGCTGTACGCACTCAAGATCACCACATTTGGAACATGAACAGGATTGTTGTAGTTAAAAGTGCTGGTGGTAATATTGTGAACTCACCTGAGTCAAAGGATGGTGTTGTCCCAAGGAAGTCTGGTCGTATTGTTAAAAAACCTCGGCACTTGGTAGATTATGTTTAATTACTGGTGGGTGCCCTCTTTCCACTGTTGCTGTTTATCTTCTTAGTCTCATCTCATTCTTTCTTATTGTTTTGTTGTTTCTTTTGTTGTTTATCAAAGGAGGGAGGTGTGTGGTATTCCTTACCGTGTGTTTATTGGCAGTCACAGCTGGGCCCTGTTCTGGCACTAGATGTGATTGCCACTATGATGTCATGTGCTGTAGGTTGCCATGGGAATGGAATGTCATTACTTGAATGTACTGGTCAGTTGGGAGCTGCCCTGCTGATGGATGGCTGGGATCTTCTGTTAATAAAGGATCATCAAGCTTCAACTGCCTCTCTGTTACTTACTGCTTCAACAACACTTGGCAGAGTATTTTCCTGAATTGCCACAACTTGACAGAGTCTAAAATAGCTAAGGCGATCGGAGATCTCAAATCAGGTAAAGCCGGCGGCCCCAACGTTCTGCCAATCGAACTATACAAAATAACAGTCAAAGTGCTACCCCTGTTGCAGAATATGTTTAGTGAAAGCTATAAAAATAGGATACTTCCTAGAGATCAGCGAATAGCCAGCATTGCGGTGATTCCAAAGCGGGTAAGCCCCCTAACGAGTGCGGCTCGTATAGGCCGATTTCTCGTCTGAATGCCGAACCAAAAATCCTTGCAAAGCTTTTAGCAAATTGCCTGCTCCCGGTGAAACATTCTCTAGTCCACCCTGACCAGTCGGGCTTCATGCCGAAACACAACACAGCTCTCAATCTTAGACGACTACATGGGGTTCTGGGCAGAGCTGCAACCGTTGATGAGGATGCGCTGATAGTGTTGCTAGACGCACGTATGGGGTTCAATACAGTGGAATGGCCAATTCTATATGCAGTACTGGAGAGGCTGGGCTTCAGGCCGAAAATTCTAAACTGGATTAAACTCTTGTATGCAAAGCCCTTGGCACATGTCTCAGTGAATGAGAATATTTCTAGAGTGTTTGAGCTCCGGAGGGGAACAAGGCAGGGATGCCCGCTGTCCCCCCTGTTGTTTGCACTGGTTCTGGAGCCCTTAGCGACCTGGATTCGGGGGATCCCATGATCCGCGGACTCAATTGGATACCAGAGAGGCAAGATAACATTTCCCTATATGCGGATGACATCCATATGTATGTAGCGAACCCGAAGGTCACGATTCACAGGATGCTGCATATTTTTGAGCTGTACCGTAAGTATTCAGGGTACACAATTAACTGGTGCAAGTCAGAGATATATGTCCTAGCAGGAAGTCAGCCCACACTCCCCAGAGGATGTCAACTCTGAATTAACACAGAGGGGTTCCGATACTTGGGCATACATATTACTAGAGACCCCACAGGTTTCTATGAACACAATTTGGCTCCCCCACTGAGCCGCCTGAAAAGTGATATCCAACACTGGCGCTCGTTGCCGCTGTCCCTTTTGGGGAGAGCAGCGCTTTTTAAAATGATGGCACTGTCCAGGTTTCTTTACGTGCTACACAATACACCTTACACCTTACCCAGTACCCTCACGGTACTTCCAGCAAATAGACGCAGCGGTACAACAGCTGTTGTGGGACGGGGGCGTCACGAGTCTCATTAATAAAGCTGACCAGGGGATGGTATGATGGAGGGGTGGCGCTCCCCTCACTCCGGCATTACTACTGGGCATCCCAGCTCACTGTAATTAACCACTGGGTACATAAACCCCAGAATGAGCCAGCACATCGGATGGATCATCATAATTTGTCACCGGGCGGATACCTCAGGGCATTATATGGAGGAGATGAGATTGCTTCCTTCCACCCCCGGACCTCAACCACGCTCCGGGTTTGGCAGGAGGGTACGGCAGACTCACCTTGATGACTCCCTAGTGGCATTCGAAGAGGTTAGGCCTGTTGACACACCGGGCGGGTTTCGGCAGGTGGGACACGATTGGGATCTCAAGGGTGGGGGATCTCTGGGGGGGGGGGGGACTATCAAGACCTTCCCGGCTTTACAGAAGGAATACCAGATGACACAATCTGAAGTTTTCAGATACCTCCAAACCACCCACACACTGAGGGCGATAATACCCAAGGGGACAGTACTTCCAGAGGCCTCCCCACTCGAGGATAGGCTCCTGGATGACTATTTGACTGCAAAGGCGACATCGCTGGTATACCGTAAGCTTATCAATAATCCCCCGGACCCCTTGACGAAGCTTCGGAGCAGGTGGGAGGGAGAACTGGGTGCGTTGGAGGACAAGGAGTGGATGGAGGCCATGGCCTCCCCTAGACAGGTGGCCATACGACTGCGTTTCAGACTAATACAGTTAAAGATCCTTCACAGGGCCTACTATGCATGTACCACCCAGGTGAAAATGGGGATACTCGCCTCAACACTATGTCCAAGGGGGTGTGGACAGGAAGGTACCTTCTTCCACCTGCTGTGGGAGTGCCCCCCACTCCATCAATACTGGGCAGCGATACTAACGACTATGAGGGAAGTTTATAATGTCGAAGAGAATAAATCGCCGAAATGGTGTCTGTTAAATATCTGGGGAGACTCGGACCTTTCGAACACTGAACGCCTGTGGGTAACATTGGGATTCATGATAGCCAAATGCAATATAGCAAGGAAATGGAGGGCGATAGATACCCTGACGTTGAGGGATTGGAAAATGGATTTGGATTGGTGTATGCAGGCGGAAAGAGCGGTTTATGAGAGCAGGGGATGCCCACAAAAATGGACAAAGATTTGGGGAAATGGAATAGCTATCGGGGGTTGTTATGTGGTCCGATAGCCGACAAGATCAGGAGCAAGAAACATTTTAACTGGGAGGGAATAAGGGACCGGGGTGGGGGGAGAGAAGCGGAAAGTTGTTAATCATTGTTAGCTGATTGTTATTGATTTACCAGTCTGTTTGAGAAGTGTCAGACTATTATGACATGTATCCTGTAAAAGAGATGGCGTTTTGTTGTTTCAATAAAAAAGATTTTTTTTTAAAAAGAGAAAAAAAAAACATTACACACATACACCTACCTTACTCAAATGCCTGGTGTATCTCCCTGTGTTAGTGCCTGAACGATACACAGACCGGCGACTTGGATCATCTCTTATTGCTTCCTCACCAGTGATGCACACTTGGGCCTACAGATTTAAAGTGATCTCTTCATTTTTGTTACTGGCTGTCTTTCTCCTCCCCCTGCCATCTGTCATACTAAGAGGCACCTTTTTAGGCCTGGCCTTGAGACAGCTTTTTTCTCATTAGTCTTCATCCATTATTTTGTTCTGCTCTCGTTCACATTTACTTCTGCCCACTACAGCATTCAACATGGGGCAGTGGGTCAGTCACTGCCTCTTTGCACCGTGAGTGATGACATTTTGTCTGATGGCATGCAATTCTGCTCATGAAAAGTGCATGTCAGTCCCAATGGTGAGGGGCCAGTACTTTAACTTGCTATTACTTGTTTCTCTTTGACATGTGTCACTCCACAGGTTGGGAAGATGAGGCTGGTGTAATGGCTATCATGTTTTAGGTTTAAACATGTAATGACTGTTAAAACGTCACCAGAAGGGAAACAACCCTCTTCAGTGTAAACATAATAAGCACCTGCACAACCAAAAACGAAAATGCAATTCAAAGAAAGGGAAGTGAAAGAGAATGAGTCCTTTTTTATTTCTTCCTGAAGGTGCCAACACAATGGAGCTTTGTTATACAAAGTAGCAGCAAGAAAGACTTGTCTGAGATTATTCTGCTTGAGTTTTGTTGTTTAAGGATGTCACTAAAGTATTGTTTCTTCTTCCTTTTGTTTCTTCCTTTTTTGTGTGCTTGGATTAAAGGTACAGGGTTTAGAAGCATGTTTTTAGGCGATGCTGATTATTCAATGCTGCGAGGAGATTCTGGAAATATTAAAATCATATTTGATTTTTTTTGGCAGTGTTTAATTTTTTCACTGCTTGGTGAAATGGCTGGGTCATAAGAATCTTGGCCAACAACTACTATCACATTAATCCACAAAATGGGTTAAACTCTATGTACATCTGCTCCTTTTTAGGTCCAGTCTAGTGGCAGTGCGCATGTGCTGCTCACTCTGCTAACTTGCATGCTGAGCGCAGCGCCCGCTTTAGGGACACCGCGCTCAATTTAATGTTTTCTTTTTTTACTTTGATGTTGAGCACGGCACCCACTTCAGGGACACTGCGTTCGGTTTCTTTAAGTACAGTGTGTTGGGGGTTGGGGAGTAGAAGGCGATGTATTACACGTTCTTTTCTTAAACAATGAACACTTCATTTGCCGGATTTGTGTCTGCAATGCTGTTTACTGTGCCTGCACCAGAATCACCCTAGGTTTCGGAAGCACCCCTGCAGAAAAGCAGAAAGCAGTGTATGTGATGTATGGAACATATATGTCAAATGGCCAGCAAGCAGTCCTGGGACGGCTGTGTTATTTCTGCTTTGCAAACGTGCAAGCGAAGGGCTTCTTCCACAACATTTTTAATACACTTTCTCTTTCCCAAGCCAGGCATTGACAAATTGGCTTTAACTTCAGAAATGGAAAAAAAAAAGAATGCTCAGTGTTATGGCCCAAACAGAATGACAAAACAGCAGCGCGTGTGTGGGAAAATGGAAGCTGTCCAATGTCTGCAGTCATTTATCTACCCTGAGGAGGGCTGCTTTATGTATTTCACAGAAACTTGTACTGATTGGTTTCATCACCTTAGGGGTGGGAACAGGAGGGACTGGAGACCAATGACTGAAGCTCTGGGGGCTCCATATTGATCGCCCGGCCTCTCTCCGACCTGTTCTGATAGTGGTACATTTGTGACTTGTCTTGTTAGACCACACCCCATTAGTAGTCAGACTGAGCGCCGAGTCCAAGCGCTTGTCCAGTGGTTCCTATCTGTCGACGCAGTTGGCATTGCAAATAAAAGGTTATTTTTGCGAAGATATCTTAAGCTTGAGGTTGGAAAATACGAGGAGAGATTAAAAAACACATGAAAATGACTATTCAGCAAAGTGGGCTCCACATTGGCCGTCCGCCCGCCTGTTTTCCCACCTCCATCACTTACAAATGTACATGATGTGAGAAGTAAAGCACATTAAAAATGTTATGCAGAGTTCACAAAGCAGGTTCAAATATAATTTTTTATAGTTTTTTGCCAAATACTTTTCTGTGAGGTTTGCCACTTGAAATCTGCAAATGGACAGCACACGTGCTTATAAACTGACATGTAATGTAAACATTTTCATGAGAAATTGCTGTTTTAAGATGCATACTGTGTGTGAACTGTGAAAGTATGATGTACTTTTGGCAAATCTCTCTCTCTGAGAAATTGTTTTTTAGTTGAAAATGTTAGTTAGCAAATGCGGCCATGCTATAAATGGAAAATAATACACCGTTGCACATTATTTGCTGCATTTCTAGGTGATGAGCAGCTATAACCGAGAGAAAAATATTGAGGTTTGGAAGAGTTTTGGTAAGATATTGAAATGCTAACCAATTGAACTGTGCAATGACAAAGGAACTCTGCAGCCGCGCTCTGCAATACAATAGGTATTGCTTTTGCAAAACTTTGAACTATTGGTATTGTAAATGTCAATGCCTTTTAATATTATAAAAAGCAGTGCCATTCACAATGCCAATAGCTCAAAAACTCGCAATTGCGAGACCTATTGCATTGCAAATGCTTGTTCTAAAAAGTCAATATTGATAGGAAGTGAACTGCCAAACACTCCAGGCTTTAAACATTCAATGCAGGGTATAGTAACCAGTATCTGTGAAAAGAGTGCACATGGGATAGTGGTGAAAACATGACACAATACTGTACACATACCAACAAAATACATAGCTGCAAGGTGCCCCGTTGTTATGTGTGATACCTTCTGCTAATCATGGCTTTTTACTCAACTGCACTTTACTGCTGGGGTTTTTGAGCCCGTAGTTACAATGTTAATAACATTTCAGATCCCAGAATACTATGTGATATCTGGTAAAAGAACAGGACTGACATTGGGACTATTGGCAAGCGGACACTTAGCAGCTATGAATTTCCACCCTATAGCAGCACACCCTTAATGTAGTCATGTAAAGAGCGCAGGAAAGCAGTGGTGAGCATGATTAAGGCATCCGGTTTCAGGTGCCTTGGAAAGCATGGCTACAATGTAATCTGGTGTAATTCAACAGTTTAAAAGTCTCCCAAGGTGCTATACTGTTGGCAGAGTTGACCACCCATACAAGTCAACATTCAGTAAGGCGTAGGTGAATGACCCCAAACTGTGCCCAAGAGTTAATTAAAACATTTGAATATAGCACTCTTACTTTTTTAATCCATTAATAGTCCTGTAAACCAGACAGTCCTGACCGAGTAAGTGTGAGAGGTAATGAAATGTACAGAGGGTAGTAAGATGTGAGTTTGAATGAGAGTGCAATACACAGACTCTCTATGCTTAAAGCAGTCTAACGTAGTTTATACGACACACTGTCAATGGGAAGACACTACATATCCTATATTACTACTTCTTTAAATTAAAAAGGTGCTTAATAACAACATATTTTGTAAACACTGGAAAAACACGGTTTTTGTCTTATTCTGTGGGGGTTAGGCAGCTGCATCAACAAGGATAAGCACTGATTTAAAAAAGTTTAGAAAATACTGAAATCCACACACAAAATAAACACTGACAACAGGACAGCCCAGACATATGCATTCATTCTGGTGTGTTTCTGATTTGTCCTTTGAGTAGTCAACAAAACAACTGGAATTTGCTTTGCATAATCACCTGGCATCTTTCATCTACAATTCTTTTTCCTGGTTACTACGTTCCCTAAGCTCAATCTTCAAGGAAGAATACATTTTTTTTTAAATAACATTTTATGCCTCACAAACGAAGATTCTGGGAAATGACGAAATCTCTAACTTTTGAACCCCACATTTGTAAATTACTAGCTTTCAAACATGGGACAGTATGAACCTTGATTTTATTAATTTTGCATCATTTTTTAAAAAGTAAATAATGTGTAATTGTGTGAAAAGTGGTTTTGCTGGTGTTATTCCTTTTTAGAAGGAAAGTGAACACGAAAATCTTATGCTTTTGCACCCCAAAATCGCCCAGTTCGTTGCTTTCAAACAGGGCCACCATTATTTCACTTTGATTTTACCCATTAAAAAAACATTACATTCGATTGCATGATAGTGGCTTTAGCTGCAATTCTGCTGCAGGAAACGCACAAACAGAAAGAGCTACAGGACCAAGTTGTGCTCATGTGAGAGACAGAAAGATGAATGTTAAAAAAAAAAAAAAAGACACCGACCCTCCCTTGTGCTTTGGTGCTATGCAGAGTTCTGATAAATAACACGTCGTCCATGGTGTCCAAGGAGAAAGCGCCACGAGGGACGGCACAGTGGGTGGGGGGTCTTCCACTCGCTTTCAGCCCTCTTTCCCATTGGACCCAGGTAGTCTTGGCTTATGGTCCCCCAAATATTTGCTGTCACGCCGTGCCATCACACGAAGAGGTAAGAGTACTGGGGGCACGCGCAGTCGTCCTGGAGAGATTCTCGAACCCACGAGCCTTGGCACCCAGGAGCTGAAGCGAAAGTCCAGAATGTTCTAGAAAAGAAAGGAGGAAGGCGGGTCAGGAATTGGCACTAAGGCGATATTTGCTTATGTTGCGCAATGCTGAGGTGTTATGAACCCCCTTCTTGTTCACACTTCTAAGGTTCCCTTATTGCCCCTCCTCAGCGAGGAGTAACTTCAGACCACTGCATCTTACTCCACATGTTCATTGGAATGTCCATGGAGGGGTCTTGATGAGCTCGGGCGAGTGCAGATGCTCGCAGCTCGCTCCATCACAAAACAGCTTAAACAGTCCTTCAGGGTTCCTCTTATGTCAACAGCTGGACTGAACTTTGACCTGATTCACAAGGTTTAACTTACGTGCCCAAATGGCATGATGTACCAGTGTAAATAAAAAAAATGTTATAGTTGTGAAACTGATTTGCACGGATGTAACATCACCTAAGTATGTCAAACTTTTAAGTGAGAGTAAATCTGCTCTGAGGGGACTAGGTATTGCAGAGCAGGATTGTCTTCCAAAGTACATGGGCATCCCTTAAGTTGTGGCTATTCACAGATGTTTTCACAACCTGTGCCCACCCTGGATAAGGTCCAGGATTTACTTCTGTCAAGGCCAGGAGTAAATTCCTATTCAGGACGGTGATGGTTTGGGTGCGAGAGAAGTGGTCTCTCCCCTTGTTAGGAAGCTAGCATGTGCAAATGCACTTTTGCTAACCATGTATGAATGCACATTTATGCATATGTCAATATTTACACATAAGTACTCGCGGAAAACAGGGACTGCTGCAGCTTCCCAAATCTATTGGATTAGTTTTATACAACTCTCCCCAAAAATCATAAATCCACTCCAACTGTTGGTATAAACCTAAAAATATAGACTTGCACATTCTTTTGAGATTTGGGCCATTTATCATCCTAGGACCAGGCCTTTCAGTGGTGCTGATGTAACTATCGCATGGATCGGTATACCCAAGGCGAACAGGATAAGAGATCTCTGCCAGGAAGAAAGTGAACCCCTTCTTCATACCTTGTTTGAGGGATGGTAAATCTAGGCAGGCCTCACTCCTCAATCCTATGCTAGACAAAACTTGGTGAACAGAAGTAAAGCAGGGAGACGAAGAGTTCTATATTGGTCTCAGTCATGAATATGAGCACAGCGCAGGATTGCAATGATGCAAAGTATGTTCCTCTACTGTTCTTTGAACGTTATATCATTGCAGAGAGAGCACCTGATTAAACACATTTGCATGTATTCAGTATTACAACTGCATTCTCAAAAGGATGTTTATTGACTGCTGTGGCAGTCCTGTACCACAGGATCTGAGCTGCACCTCACCGACGAGGACCAACAAGAATGAAACCGGTCTGGGTACCATGCTCGCTGTACCACAGGATCTGAGCTGCACCTCACCGTCGAGGCCCAACAATAATGAAACCGGTCTGGGTGCCATGCTCGCTGTATCACAGGATCCAAGCTGCACCTCACCGACGAGCCACACCAAGAATGAAACCGGTCTGGGTGCCATGCTCGCTGTATCACAGGATCCAAGCTGCACCTCACCGACGAGCCACACCAAGAATGAAACTGATCTGGATACCATGTACGCTGTACCACATGATCCAAGCTGCACCTTACAGACGAGGCCCAACAAGAATGAAACTTTTCTGGGTACCATGCTCGCTGTACTACAGGATCTGAGCTGCACCTCACCGACGAGGCCCAACAATAATGAAACCGGTCTGGGTACCATGCTCGCTGTATCACAGGATCCAAGCTGCACCTCACTGACGAGCCACACCAAGAATGAAACTGGTCTGGATACCATGTACGCTGTACCACAGGATCCAAGCTGCACCTTACAGACGAGGCCCAACAAGAATGAAACTGGTCTGGGTACCATGCTCGCTGTACCACAGGATCTGAACTGCACCTCACCGACGAGGCCCAACAATAATGAAACCGGTCTGGGTACCATGCTCGCTGTACCACAGGATCTGAGCTGCACCTCACCGACGAGGCCCAACAAGAATGAAACCGGTCTGGGTACCATGCTCGCTGTACCACACGATCCAAGCTGCACCTCACCGACAAGGCCCAACAATAATGAAACTGAGCTGGGTACCATGCTCGCTGTACCACATGATCTGAGCTGCACCTCACCGATGAGGCCCAACAAAAATGAAACCTGTCTGGGTACCATGCTCGCTGTACCACAAGATTTGAGCTGCACCTCACCGACGAGGCCCAACAATAATGAAACCGGTCTGGATGCCATGCTCGCTGTATCACAGGATCCAAGCTGCACCTCACCGACGAGGCACACCAAGAATGAAACTGGTCTGGGTACCATGTTCGCTGTACCACAGGATCTAAGCTGCACCTCACAGACGAGGCCCAACAAGAATGAAACTGGTGTGGGTACCATGCTCGCTGTACCACAGGATCCAAGCTGCACCTCACCGACGAGGCACACCAAGAATGAAACTGGTCTGGGTACCATGCTCGCTGTAACACAGGATCCGAGCTGCACCTCACCGATGAGGCCCAACAAGAATGAAACCGGTCTGGGTACCATGCTCGCTGTACCACAGGATCTGAGCTGCACCTCACCGACAAGGCCCAACAATAATGAAACCGGTCTGGATGCCATGCTCGCTGTATCATAGGATCCAAGCTGCACCTCACCGACGAGGCACACCAAGAATGAAACTGGTCTGGGTACCATGCTCACTGTACCACAGGATCCAAGCTGCACCTCACAGACGAGGCCCAACAAGACTGAAACTGGTGTGGGTACCATGCTCGCTGTACCACAGGATCCAAGCTGCAGATCATCGACGAGGCACACCAAGAATGAAACTGGTCTGGGTACCATGCTCGCTGTACCACAGGATCTGAGCTGCACCTCACCGATGAGGCCCAACAAGAATGAAACCGGTCTGGGTACCATGCTCGCTGTACCACAGGATCTGAGCTGCACCTCACCGATGAGGCCCAACAAGAATGAAACCTGTCTGGGTACCATGCTTGCTGTACCACAGGATTTGAGCTGCACCTCACCGACGAGGCCCAACAATAATGAAACCGGTCTGGGTGCCATGCTCGCTGTATCACAGGATCCAAGCTGCACCTCACCGACGAGGCACACCAAGAATGAAACTGGTCTGGGTACCATGTTCGCTGTATCACAGGATCCAAGCTGCACCTCACAGACGAGGCCCAACAAGAATAAAACTGGTGTGGGTACCATGCTTGCTGTACCATAGGATCCAAGGTGTACCTCACCGACAAGGCCCAACAAGAATGAATCTGGTCTGGGTACCATGCTCGCTGTACCACAGGATCCGAGGTGCACCTCACTGACAAGGCCCAACAAGAATGAACCTGGTCTGGGTACCATGCTCGCTGTATCACAGGATCCAAGCTGCACCTCACCAACGAGGCCCAAAAAGAATTAAACTGGTCTGGGTACCATGTTCGCTGTGCTACAGGATCAAACAGCACCTCACTGACGAGGCCTAACAACGATGAAACTGGTCTGGGTACCATGTTCGGTGTGCCACAGGATCCAAGCTGCACCTCACCGATGAAGCCCAACAAGGTTGAAACTGGTCTGGGTACCATGCTCGCTGTATCACAGGATCCAAGCTGCACCTCACCGACGAGGCCCAAAAAGAATGAAATTGGTCTGGGTGCCATGTTTGCTGTACCACAGGATCCAAGCTACACCTCACCGACGAGGCCCAGCAAGAATTAAACTGGTCTGGGTATCATGTTCGCTGTGCCACAGGATCAAACCAGCACCTCACCTATGAGGCCCAACAAGGATGAAACTGTTCTGGGTAGCATGTTCGCGATGCCACAGGATCGAAGCTGCACCTCACTGACGAGGCCGAAAAGGATGAAACTGGTCTGAGTACCATGTTTGCTGTGCCACAGGATCCAATTAGCACCTCACCGACGAGGCCCAACAAGAATGAAACTGGCCTGAGTACCATGCTCGCTGTACCACAGGATCCAAGCTGCACCTCACCGATGAGGCCCAACAAGAATGAAACTGGTCTGGGTACCATGTTTGCTGTGCCACTGGATCCAGGCTACACCTCACCTATGAGGCGCCAAAGGATGAAACTGATCTGAGTAGCATGTTCGCTGTGCCACAGGATCAAACCAGCACCTCACCAATGAGGCCCAACAAGAATGAAACTAGTCTGGGTACCATATTTGCTTTGCCACAGGATCAAACTAGCACCTCTCCGATGCGGCACCAAAGGATGAAACTGGCCTGGGTAGCATGTTTGCTGTGCCACAGGATCAAACCAGCACCTCACTGACAAAGCCCAACAAGAATAAAACGGGTCTGAGTACAGTGTTCGCTATGCATTAGGCTCCAAGCTGTGCCACACTGAGGATCAAAGATGAAACTCTTCTGGGGTGTCTTAGGTTTATATGCAGGGGAAGGAGAGAAGTAAGCACTCGCCACTTTGGGAGCTGGTCGCCGCTCCCCTGCACTCAGCACTTTGTACAGGAGCCCTGCCTGCCTGACTGAGGGGCGTGGACACTATTTAAGCCCTTCCGTGGTCCTGCAGCGCGGGAAGGAGAGAAGTAAGCACTCGCCACTTTGGGAGCTGGTCGTCGCTCCCCTGCACTCAGTACTTTGTACAGGAGCCAAGCCTGCCTGACTGAGGGGCGTGGACACTATTTAAGCCCTTCCGTGGTCCTGCAGCGCGGGAAGGAGAGAAGTAAGCACTCGCCACTTTGGGAGCTGGTCGTCGCTCCCCTGCACTCAGTTCTTTGTACAGGAGCCCTGCCTGCCTGACTGAGGGGCGTGGACACTATTTAAGCTCTTCCGTGGTCCCGCAGCGCGAAGGAGAGAAGTAAGCACTCCGCCACTTTGGGAGCTGGTCGTCGCTCCCCTGCACTCAGCACTTTGTGCAGGAGCCCTGCCTGCCTGCCTGACTGAGGGGTGTGAACACTATTTAAGCCCTTCCGTGGTCCCGCAGCGCGGGACGCACGCGGGGCGTGCCCGGCCCGGGCCAAGACCGGGCCAAGACAGGCCCGTCTTGGCCCGTCTTAGCCCGTCAGAGTTCGGAGGAGGCTGGGCTGGGCCCCCCCTCTTGGCCGTGTGCTCGGGCTCGTCTCTTTTCTGTCAACTGGAGTATGCACCATATAGGGTAGTTCTGACTGGAAAGGATCGAGCAAGTAAGCCCAAATCTAATACTGTTTGTTGAGCATTGTCGTGCTTTGACTTTTGGGAGCTGTTAAACATCTGAGTCTCATAATATTTGAAACCGTATTTGCTCTTTTGTCTCCCTATTTGACTATTGGGACGAAGAAGCATATTTTAGCGTGGTGAAGCCTGAATTAATGTACAGGTCTAAGGATGGGCAAAAGAAAGACAACGGCAAGCCAATCATTACAATCATCGTGTAAGACCAAGGGGGCTGGATTGACTCTACTTAACTATCTCACAGGGGCCATGGAAGTTATCGAAAAGCAAATCTCCACGGTCGAAGAGACTTTGAACTTGGACTCTTTGGGGACATTAGTTAAGGAAAAAGGAAATGTCACTGAGGACATGAGGGTGGGCACAACTGGTACAACTGGTCCTACCAGGGAGGGGTTACCTCAAAATGGGTGTATTCAGCACATTTCCGATTATATATTGAGTAGTGACCTGGAGTCGGAAACCCAGCCCCCCTCGAAAAGACCATGTAATCCTGAGAAAATCGTAAGCCCTGAGACTGTTATGAGGGAAATACAAACAAACCCCCATGAATCTAGGACTTTAAAATCAAACACCAGGAAACAGCTGCCCAAAAGTGCGAAAACTCTGACTCGACCCTGTATAGATCAAACCCCCCGTCCTAAGAAGAAGCACCCCGCACCTCCCAGTGATCTTGGGAACTTAACTACCCTAGTAACACATTTAGAGATCTAGTTAAAAGAGATCCTAAGTAGTTTAACAGATAGGGTGAGCAAGATCGAGGATAGACTGGAGAAAGCGCTTAGAGTCCAGAATACTAGCAAGCAGGAGGGTATAATACACAATCACGAACTACTAAGAGTCCCATCTAGGGCCACTAGTATAAGAATTGATAGTCCTTCTAAACTAACCCTGGGCGTAGTTCGCGTAGTAGTGCTACGCGTAGCTACGCGAAGTGCACTTCGCGCTACGCATAGCTACGCGAACTGCGTAGTGCGGTAGGGAAATGCTGTTCGCACTGATTGCACAGTGCCGGATGCTTGTCCGCACTGTGCAATCATTGCAAACAGCATCTTGCACAGTGCAATCGGTCGTTTTCTGCCGCTCGAGTAGATTTGTACTCGAGCTGCAGCTTTCTCAACGCGGACTGGTAGTTTCTCATCGCGAGCGGTCGCGAGCATACGCGACCACTCGCAATGAGAAACCTGACCTCCCCGCGTTGAGAATCTCGCCGGGAGGATTATTTTCCACGCTCGCGATCGGCAACTTGATGTTGCTGATCGCGAACGAGGAAAAAGTCTCGCTGGGATGTTGATTTTGCTCGCTCGCGGTCGCCAACTTGACGTGAGGACCGCGAGCAAGCAAAAAATGCCAGCTACGCTACGCGTTTTTGCACTGTGCTACGTGCAATTCGCGTAGTGCGTAGTAGCGCAAACTCCGCGAGCGTAGCGTAGTTTTCCGCCCAGGCCTATTCTAAACCTTTGACACCATTTAGCGATGGCTCAGGGGAATAGCGTTATAAGAAGAGTATGCTGTTCCCCAAGGATGGACAACAAGTAGGGAGGCCAAAGGAGGGAAATCCTCCTTTTCGGAACTAGAGTCCTCACACACCCAGCAAGCTAGGTGTCATGCTTCATCATATGGACTTGCTCCTCGTCGGGTCGGCGCTACAATACCCGACGGGCACCCATAAAGGGGCTCTTTAGCGGAGATCTTCTGTTCTTTGCCGTATGGTGCCGTGGGTGTGAGGGCCCTAGGGGACTGTGTAGAGGTGACGTGAGTGAGTGATGTTAAAAAGGTTAGATAATCCAAAAATTATGTTTATTAGGGTGGTTATCCACCTTATTAAAAGAATGGAAGAGTGGCCGCTCGCTGGCTCAACGGTCCAGTGGAGCGATGCTCAACTCTTAGCAAATGGTCGACATGTTTCATGCAATACGTTCAGTAATGATACACTGCATTTCATCAGGACCTATGTGAAAAACACTATCTACACATTGTGGTGGGCGGAAGAGTTCCTACCTACCACTATTCTTGGGTGCGAGCACGAGGTCCCGCTAAACCTAGTAGTAACCTAAACAAGGATGACATGGAAAACAAAGTGACTAGATATAATAGTCTGACAAAAGAATACTGTCATCCTCACAGCCTCATACAAGTGTCCATCAGGTCAGTGCATCGTAAGTGAGTAATGCACCCCTTATTAAAATCACAGGGTTTTAAAGAGAGAGTGACTGGATTAAAAACAACAACATTAAAGAAGAGAGAAACAATGGGTTTAATTATATCCATCAAGGTGCAGCTCACCTATCTGAGTGGTAGCGCTTGCTCCATACAGTCTTCTCAGCTCCAGACACCTAAATTAGTGGTGTCCTGTAGAGTGGAAGATAAAGCAAAACGTAGTGACTGTCGTCACCAGTCGATCATCCATGGTGGGGCAAGGCATAAACGGGTCCCAGACTGGTGACCAGGCGTCCAAAAGATCACCCAAACCCTGTCGTAACAATCGCGTATGCCCGCTGGCCCTCGTAGAACAAAAGGCGGTCTGTGGTAAAGAAGGCGGATGCACCCCCAGCAACGCTATAGGGGTGGTCCGTCCAGAAATGACCATTGCCGCCAGTGTGTCCACGCTGTCAGTTAAGCCACGCAAATATCCGCGGCAGTGGCCCGGTGAGGTACTGGGCGTCCAAACGCCCATGCCCAAAAGGACCCATTCAGTCCCTACAACACCGCCATTACATGACTACCTGAAGAGCAGCCCGCTCACTCACCTGTCCTCGAAGGATGCGTGCCGGTAGCCTACCCCGCGCTGAGCCGAGAAGCCGGATCGTTACCGGCACACCATCGGTTGTATATAAGGCTTACTCATTTCCTGCGGTCATGGAGTGTGGGGAGCCGGCGTCACGTCACGTTGAGTCACGTGGTGGCTGCAGCGTCTCAGAGATGTAAGAACTACCGGCTCTGGCAGTATGTCGGCCATCTTAGAGTGTATAGGCTTGGTTAGAAAGAAACTAACGCTTGCCAGTGGCAAGTAATTTTTCTTAAAGTCCATGTGGATGGAACAACAATCAAGCAGGCGGTCATATAATTGAGTACCAGTTCTATACGAGTGCGCAGTTGAAATAATGATGCGTTCTCAAAGGTGCGGTGCAAACTGCATCGAAAAAGGCAAAAATTCATTATCGACATCACAATGTCACCACAATTTCATTACAATCGCACCACCCTTATCGGCCTGTTTGATTGTGATGCTGGTGTCATTGGATAGAGTCATAGCCGCCTTCCTTTCAACATTAGAGAGGTTGTGGAAAGGGTTATTTCCCCTCCCCCCCCAGAAATAACCCTTTCCACAACCTCTCTAATGTTGAAAGGAAGGCGGCTATGACTCTATCCAATGACACCAGCATCACAATCAAACAGGCCGATAAGGGTGGTGCGATTGTAATCCAATACACTGCAGACTACGATAGAGAGTGTAGACGCCAACTTGGAAACACCGGTCACTACACTCCTCTAGCTGTAGATCCCACACCCAGAGTATCTGCGGAGATAGCGACAATGGTCTTTGAGGCTGAGAGTAATGGATGGATAACTAGAAAGGAGGCTGACTTCCTCGTAACCAATGACCCCAGGACACCATATTTTTATACCCTTCCGAAGATCCACAAGAACACCACACCTGTCCCAGGTAGACCAATAGTGTCAGGTATAGGGTCTCTGCTGGAACCACTGTCCAGGTTTTGTGACCACTTCCTTCAACCCTTTGTGAAGAAGATACCCTCGTTCGTGCAGGACACCACTGACGTTCTCCGCATGATTGATAACACCGAGAACCTCGATGGGGTTGACCTTTTGGTTACATTGGATGTGGAAGCGCTATATACTAACATTCCACAACAAGCCACTTTGGAGGCTGTTGAGGCCAGTCTATCAAAGGAAGAATGGGAGTCACCTACCCCTATCTCCTTCATTATGGGTTGTGCCACTTTAGCATTAACTGAAAACTTTTTCGAATATGAGAAACAATTGTTCCACCAGACCCAAGGTACTGCCATGGGGAGTACCTTCGCGCCGAGAATAGCCTGCCTGTACATGGCAACTTTTGAGGAAGAAGTCATCATGAACCCAAACAACCCCTATAGAGCAAACCTGACACTATGGAAGAGGTACATAGATGATATCCTCATTCTGTGGAAAGGAGACTTAGCAACCTGTGAGGCGTTTTGTCACTGGTTCAATACGCAAAATGTGTTCCTCAAATTCTCACACACAATATCAGACACGAGCATCCCCTTTTTAGACCTGAGGATATTGCTTACCAACACAGGTTTGAGTACGACCCTGTATAAGAAGGCCACAGATAGGAACAGTCTCCCCTTATACAATAGTCACCACCCTATGGCCCTCAAGAATAATCTACCGTTTGGGCAGTTCCTCCGCATTAGGAGAAATTGTAGTACCTTGGCTGACTACAAAACAGAGGCCCAGTGCTTACAACACAACCTGAGAGAGAGAGGCTACCCGGGACACCAGGTCAGGAATTCCTACAAGAGGGCTATGAATAATCCAAGAGAGGCATTGCTTCAGGTCACAACTAAAGAACAGACAGAGGTCCTGACATGTGTCAGTTCTTTCACACCCCACTCCTCACTGATCAAGAAAGTCATCAACAAACATTGGGGTATAGTGAACACAGGGGACCTGAACCTCCCTAAACCTAGATTTGCCTTTAAACGTACACAAAACCTGAAAGATATTTTAATACACACCAGGCCCAAAAAGGAACAAGGGGTCCAGAGGACTCTGTGGGACCTACCACCGGTCACCGGCCACCATCCATGTGGGATGTGCTCGGTCTGTGACCAGACAAGCTCTGTCAGAGAGATCATGCTGACTGACACTTTCACGTGGCGGCTCAAGAGACACACCAACTGCAATACACCAAGGTGTATATATATGATCACATGCCCCTGTGAGAAAAAGTATGTGGGGATGACAATGAGGCCGGTGAAGTTACGTATCACTGAACACAAAAGCAACGTGAGGTGTATGAGAACTACCACCAAAATATACACACACTGCAAGGACCTCAACCACTCGGCAGATTCTTTGAAATGGGTGATACTTGAGGCACACGCTAGTATTACGCACCAGGCCCTTTTCAGAATCGAACAGAGATGGGTACACCGCCTGTCTACGGACTCGCTTGGTCTTAATGATAACATACCCTGGGCTGCGCTAACTAGGAGGTAGTTTTTGCCTGTTTTCAGAATCCTGATACTCCAAACTTGGGCTCTCCCTTTGGTTAGACCATGGGCTTGGTTTAAAAAAAAAAAAAAAACCTTTTAACTAGACATCACTACTGTACAACATGAGTCTCATGCTGTAACCACCGAGACTGTGTATACTTTTATAATACCTGTACATATACACATCACGTACCGCACGTTTGTCATTGGGACCCTACTATCCACTTTACTGGACAAATAACGTGCTTGTTTACATTGCGATGTCGATAATGAATTTTTGCCTTTTTCGATGCAGTTTGCACCGCACCTTTGAGAACGCATCATTATTTCAACTGCGCACTCGCATAGAACTGGTACTCAATTATATGACCGCCTGTTTGTTTGTTGTTCCATCCACACGGACTTTAAGAAAAATTACTTGCCACTGGCAAGCGTTAGTTTCTTTCTAACCAAGCCTATACACTCTAAGATGGCCGACATACTGCCAGAGCCGGTAGTTCTTACATCTCTGAGACGCTGCAGCCACCACGTGACTCGACGTGACGTGACGCCGGCTCCCCACACTCCATGACCGCAGGAAATGAGTAAGCCTTATATACAACCGATGGTGTGCCGGTACTCCCACGATCCGGCTTCTCGGCTGAGCGCGGGGTAGGCTACCGGCACGTGTCCTTCGAGGACAGGTGAGTGAGCGGGCTGCTCTTCAGGTAGTCATGTAATGGCGGTGTTGTAGGGACTGAATGGGTCCTTTTGGGCATGGGCGTTTGGACGCCCAGGACCTCACCGGGCCACTGCCGCGGATATTTGCGTGGCTTAACTGACAGCGTGGACACACTGGCGGCAATGGTCATTTCTGGACGGACCACCCCTATAGCGTTGCTGGGGGTGCATCCGCCGTCTTTACCACGGACCGCCTTTTGTTCTACGAGGGCCAGCGGGCATACACGATTGTTACGACAGGGTTTGGGTGATCTTTTGGACGCCTGGTCACCAGTCTGGGACCCGTTTATGCCTTGCCCCACCATGGATGATCGACTGGTGACGACAGTCACTACGTTTTGCTTTATCTTCCACTCTACAGGACACCACTAATTTAGGTGTCTGGAGCTGAGAAGACTGTATGGAGCAAGTGCTACCACTCAGATAGGTGAGCTGCACCTTGATGGATATAATTAAACCCATTGTTTCTCTCTTCTTTAATGTTGTTGTTTTTAATCCAGTCACTCTCTCTTTAAAACCCTGTGATTTTAATAAGGGGTGCATTACTCACTTACGATGCACTGACCTGATGGACACTTGTATGAGGCTGTGAGGATGACAGTATTCTTTTGTCAGACTATTATATCTAGTCACTTTGTTTTCCATGTCATCCTTGTTTAGGTTACTACTAGGTTTGGCGGGACCTCGTGCTCGCACCCAAGAATAGTGGTAGGTAGGAACTCTTCCGCCCACCACAATGTGTAGATAGTGTTTTTCACATAGGTCCTGATGAAATGCAGTGTATCATTACTGAACGTATTGCATGAAACATGTCGACCATTTGCTAAGAGTTGAGCATCGCTCCACTGGACCGTTGAGCCAGCGAGCGGCCACTCTTCCATTCTTTTAATAAGGTGGATAACCACCCTAATAAACATAATTTTTGGATTATCTAACCTTTTTTAACAACACTCACTCACGTCACCTCTACACAGTCCCCTAGGGTCCTCACACCCACGGCACCATACGGCAAGGCACAGAAGATCTCCGCTAAAGAGCCCCTTTATGGGTGCCCGTCGGGTATTGCAGCGCCCTAGGTGTCATGATGAAGCATGACACCTAGCTTGCTGGGTGTGTGAGGACTCTAGTTCTGAAAAGGAGGATTTCCCTCCTCTGGCCTCCATACTTGTTGTCCATCCCTGGGGAACAGCATACTCTTCTTATAACGCATTACCTGGGCATGTTTGCTGGACTCCGTTTAAAAGCCCTATCAGTCCCCCTTTTTTTTTAAGAAGCTCAGGGGAATAGGCCACATACTAAACCTCTAGCTAGCTCCTTAAGACCCCTTCAAAATAGTTATGGTCCTACAGGTGGACCAGTGTATGAAAGGAACAAAGATAGTACTGCGGAGGGCCATTCTTCTGAGTCTTCCAATAGAGCCCCACTCACCTTTTCTCCTTATGTGGAGACTCCAGATAGTTTAAATCGCCTAAACTTACCACCAGCCGCCACCCCGTATACTGTCATTCTGGCCAATGTACCAAGCCAGTTCCCGAGAGAAAACGAAACCTGGGTTTCCCTACGAAATAAGGCTTTACATTGGCTGGGGAGTAATACGGGGTTGGCCAATGTATTGTTTGATGAATTTAAAATGGTTAGGAGAATTGGGTGGCTGGGCAATAATAGGAAAACTTTCCAGGGGGACTGTGTTGTTCTTACGTTTAAAACTCCACAATTGGTGGAAGAAATTCTTTGCAGATCTGGGGACAATAATATATCTTTTTACAGTATTAATGTCCTCCCTTTGGGTTTTTTCTACCAGCCATCGCATTGTACGGGGCAAAGAGTGAATCGTTTGGCCACGCTAGGTTTTGGACAACGTACCTATAATATAGATGTATCAAATAGATTTGCGCCCCTCCAAACACTAGATGAGATCGATTGACTAACTACCCAGAAAATCAACATTAGGTCCAGAGGGGTAGCGGCCACCTACATTGCTCCTGTCTCTCCTGCAGATAAACAGAATGATGTCCCAGATGGTGCCTTGGGGGTTATTAATGTTAGCGGTCGTCAGGGTATAGGAATTAAAAACTCACAGAGAAGTCCACTATCACCAACCTGGGGGAACAATCAAGCTAGTAGGTTGAATTTAATACAAGAATTCCCACTTTCAACCGAATTACCCCCAGTTAGGCCAGAAAGCTATAATGCCCAAAATGATACTTTAAGCATACTTTTCTGGAACATAGCAGGTCTGCGAACTAAATTGACAAACCCTGTATGGACCGAGTTCACTCGGAAATTTAAAATTCTCTGTCTTCAAGAAACATGGGCAACAGACGAAATCCACATTAATGGCTTTAAGACATATCACACTGCCGCAGTTTCCTCAGCACATGGGAGAGCCAAAGGGGGAATCTGTACTTATGTTTCAAATCTGATCAAGGTTTTTAAGATTACTCTGTTGATATCTGAAATTGATTATCAAATCATTTCGATTAATCTAGATAAATATCACATATTGGCCCTGATAAAGTTTTATAATAATGCCCTGAAAGATCAGATAAGGGAAGTCTTGAAGAAGTTAAACAGTGACCTGTCCAAATTACAGAAAGATAGAGATCAAGAGGTGATTTTTATCTGGGGTGGTGATTTTAATACCGGGTTATGCCCCCTAAGCGGGGATAGTAACTGCGGTTTACTACTAGAAGAAAACTATCCTTATTCTCATTTTTTGCACTCTTATTCCGGGGACCTATTAAATGAGATTTTATTCTCACATGATTTGGGCTTAGCCAACAGCTTGTGCTCTCTCCCAGTCGATTTTGAGCACACTTTTATCGGGAGAGGTTTTAAATCAACAATCGACTTTATTATTTTACCTAGTCGATATGCTTCATGTCTCTTAAGTTATAAAACCCATAAGAACGCAATAAGTGACCACCTCCCATTGAGTGTAAGTTTAGCGCTCCCAACCAGCAGGCGGAACCAACATATTAGTCAAGTACCTTGGGCCCAGAACTTATCTTTGGGGAGGACTAATGGGTATTCTTTGCGCTGGTCCAGTTGTGAACCAATAGAGTTCACCAAGCAAATCGTGACCAAGTGCTATAATGCTATTTTAACCTGTTTGGAGGAATCCAGTTCCCATGATATTACGCTAGAAGCTTTTGCTCAACTTACATTTGAAATACAAAATACTCTTAGGGTGGAGCGTAAAGGAGCGCAAACACGCAGCCAGGGTTGGTTTGATACCAAATGCACGAAAGCTTACACCAAACTAAAGGCAGCCCTCCATAGATCTGAAAGGGACAGTGAGGAAATTCGGGAGTGCAGGAGGGACTATAACCAAGCCCTAAAAATACGCAAAAAGAGTTAAAAGATAACGTATGGGCCACTCTTTATGAAGCCTCGCGGAATAAGGATAGTGCCGCTTTTCGGCAGGCGGTGAATGCTCCTTTTTTCACTGCTTCTAATAAACCATCGATAGAGGTTGCGATTGATGAAAAGCAATGGGTGGATTTCTTTTCTAAGGTCTATAATTCTTACCCAGATGAGGTAAGTTTAACGTCCCCTTGTAGCCAACGGGGAATTAGTTCCTATGAAATACCTCCCCTAGACCTTTATTTTACATATGACGAGGTTATTGGTGCAATCAACGAGAGCAAGGGCGGTAAGGCTCCCGGCCCAGACGGCATGCCAATTGATCTTTTTAAATCAAATCTGTCCCTTTGGGCTCCTTTATTGACACAGGTATTGCATGCTTGCTGCTCGGAGGGTTTCATTAAGACCTGGTCCGAGTCTATTATAGTACCCATTTTCAAGAAAGACGACCGGCAAAACCCTGCCTGCTATCGCCCAATATCTTTATTGAACTTTTTGGTGAAGGTAGCAGGGCGGATTGTTTTAAACCTGCTCCAAGTTTGGGCAGAAGACAAAAACATTTTGTCAGATGTACAATATGGTTTTAGGCAGGGGTTGGGCACTATGGAGCAAGTTCTTAATCTCAGTATTTTAACAGGGAAATACACACAGGCTAAAACAGGGAGACTTTACCTAGCATTCGTCGTTCTCCCAGCCGAATTCGACTGTGTCATACATTGTAAACTCTGGGTCATTTTAACTGATATGGGGGTGGATCCCCCGTTGGTCCTGTTTCTGAGGCAGCTGTATAGTGGGGTGACAGCCAAGGTCCGATATGGAACTAGGGGAGAATGCACTGTACCGTTCATGGTGGAAAGGGGGGTTAGACAGGGCTGCGTCCTGCCACCGTTCTTGTTCACTTTATACACAAATGCCTTGGAACAGGTAATGGTGGAAAAGGTCCAGGACACGCCATATATTAATAAACGCCCTATAGCTACCCTTCTGTATGCGGACGACGCGGTGTTGATGGCCCGCACACAGATAGGCCTACAAAAGGCACTTTCCACCTATACTGCATACATGGACAATCTTGGCTTAAAATTGAACGCCACAAAAACCTACATAATGACGTGTGGGAAGGGAAGCCAGAAATGCAGGAGCATGTCCATAGGGGATAGTAGGGTAGAATCTACCAAGACATTTTCATATTTAGGTATTTTATTCGATTCTAATGGGTCCTGGCTTCAGGCTGTTAAAAGTAGGAGGCTACTTTTCATGAAATCAATGACAACTGTGGCCAATTTCGCAAAAAAATTGGGCAGCAGCCCTGCTCCTGCAGATCTATCAAGCTAAATGTGTGAGTATAGCTACGTATGGGGCGGGCGTGTGGGGGTTCCAAGATTCCCAACCTATTCAGAGTGTCGAAAATGCCTTTTTAAAGTTCCTCCTAGCAGTCCCAGCTAGTACCACTGTTTACAATTGCCATTGTGAATTAGGCGTTCCATATATTTCGGACATTATTAAAGCTCAGCCGGCTTTATTATGGCATAGGATCTGGACTTCTACCAGAACTGGTCTTAACCAAGATATTATTAAAGACAGCATGAAGCTGGACCAGGCTACTAAGATCGCCTGGTTAAAATATGTAAAAAACTTAATGTATGACCTCGGGCATCCAGATTACCATAATTCCCCTGAATCCATAAACTCTGTCTCCAGGAAGGGAGTTTAAAAGAATTTGTATGACTCACCTGGAGGCAAACAGATTTATTTAAGAAGCAAATAAACCGACAGTACAACGGCACCAATTGATCTTAACTACCCACACTATACAGCCGTACAAACTGTTTAATCTAAGTGGGTATGATAGATATGTTTTGACACGATTTAGATTTGGGAACTTTTACCGTTTGATAAGTTTTCCCGAAATAAATAATTTGTCAAAAGAGCTATGCTGTTGTCCATGCGATAATCAGTCTTCGCAATCATCAATGCACGCTGTTTTATTTTGCAAATTTTACAAAAAACAAAGAAAGAGGTGGATTCAGTCAATTTTAAGATTAGGGGGGTTGACCCAATGCCGACCGGCGTTTTTATTTCTGCAATTTTTAGACAACGAATGTTTTACCAATGCAATTGCCTGTTTTTTAAAAAAGTATATTGAGAATCAGAAAGACTATTTCTATTTAAACGTCACACGGACATGTGTTTTTGATATTCTGTGATGGACTTAATTCCGTGAGACATCGTTTTAATTGCGATTCCTCTTTCTTTTGTTTGACTGTGTTGTACGTCCACAATTAAGCTTTTTTTTGTAAGATGATGTGTTTTTAATTGTTGTGTCTGCTTTTGTGATTTTACATGTATAAAATCGAATAAAGCTTGTTCTGATTCTGATATGCAGAGGAGAGACGGCCTGGCTGTTCGGCTGGACAGTTCCTATTGGAGCAGAACCAAGACTGATCTGCATAAGGGTGCTCCCATCTGGTGTGGTCCAGTGGGCAAAAAAATAATAGACTGGAATACAGCCCAGAGAGACTGCCTGTGACAGAGAATGTTATAAGCATTCTACCCATCAACTTCTGTTTTAATGGCGTCGTAAATCCAACGGGTATGCCCAGATGTGAGAGACTCACTGCACTTTACGATCCAAGCTACGCTGCTCTAAATAGGCCCAAGGCTGAAAGTGTCCTGTGATTACTTGTGTTCTCACTTAGAGGGGCTGTGACCTAGCAGTGGAACTAGACTGATTTGCATATGGCTGCTCCCATTCTGGAGTGGCATAGTGGGCAAAAACAAATGAGTGGAATGCAGCCATGATGGATTGCCAGTGGTAGAGACATTTGCAAGCATTACACACATCACCTTTTGTTGTACTAAATTCTGAAATATGAAAGAGCTAAAATGCCTTTCTGACTTGCACACCAGGAAGCAGGTGTGCATTACAATTCATACCATTGAGGAAATGGCAATCCCATTAATGTGCTGGGAGGGGTGTTCAACCGGTGATTGCACCGGGAAAAAAAAGCCAGAGGAAATTTGCACTAGATTTCTGTGCTGGGGAAATGCTTGCTGCGTATTTAAAGACGAGTTATTTTTATTTTCTTAATTTGGTGTTCTTTCAGCTACTTTCTCCCCATATGAATACCCCCAGGTAATAAATGGGATTCGGTGCAGCATAAGGGAAGCCCTTAGAGACATTTATTTAGTCAAGAGCATTAGTTTGATGATCACAAAATCCCAGGGCGATATGAAAACTCCCTTACCACTCCCACTGCCTGCACAGTGCAAGGCTGGGGGTTTGTGTTCCCCTTAGGAAGGTCTGCGGTAAGTGGTGTGTTGAAACCAGGGGCCATATTAAACATAGTGTCCAGGGGCACAAAGGGCGTTTGCACCCGCTTTTTGCCCCCACAGAGCGCAAAAGTATTATAGAAGGGGCCTCAGGCGCTTGCAAACAAGGCCGGACTGGCCGTACAGGGCGTCAAGCGTTTCCCAGGGAGGCTGAAAAGGTGGGGGCCCCTTTTTTTTTTTTCCTGGGGCCCGGTTTTGTAGCAGTGCAACAGTTTTGAAAGCACTGCAGAGTTCCTTGTATATCCAAATGTTTTCAGGCAACAATAAAAGTGCCAAGATAACTCTGGTGATTAAGGTACCTGCTGATCAGGGTTTTGTCTAGTGGCAGTTTTGACTCATCTAAGGTAGTGTAGAGGTTTAATATGCCTGCCGCAAAGAGTGTGTACTATGCAGATCACAGAACAATATTTTATGTGCAGAGCTCAGTGGGTTACTGCTTTTGTCACAGAGATCCTTTTGTAACTGTGTAGTTCATAAGTTACAATTGTAATGTAGGTTAAAAGTTAATTTTTCCCCAGTCTTTCATTATCCTAATATTGCTAAAAAGGGTTTGTTTGGGTAGAAATAAATTCTCATTGGTAAAGTCAACCCTTACCCCTGTATTACATTCTGAATCCTGAGTTTGTGCCTCCCCAGACCAAGCACTCTTAAAAAATGCCTCCCAGCATGGATGACATGTGACTCCTACACCTTGTAGTCCCCTTTGTCTTATGTAACATTTTCTATACACTGACTTACACATATATGATTCATTATCTCTGTATGTGTGTGTGTGTGTGATGTAAAATGCTCTGACACCGTACACTCAGTGCTTAATTTGAGCCGGTGGTTTCCGGTGCTCAGCACCATCACTTAATCATCAACACCAGCGCTTTTCATAAGCACCAATTAAGGGCACATTAATTTATGTGGAGATTAAGTGATTTGTCTAGAATCACAGGATGTCGAGCCCATGCGGAGACTAGAAACTGGTTCTCCAGATCTCAAGTCGGTAGCTCTGGCCATTTTGCCACATCCTCTCCCCACTTTCATGATTAGGAGTTGGTTGTGTTTAAGGCTGCGCTAACAGGAGAAATGAGCTGGTGCAAGCTGCCTCCTGACGAGAGCCAAGGCACTTTTTTTTTTTACACAAATTAACCACTCCCGACACTAGTGCTATAAAACAAATGAAATACACGTGAGAGAGGGGCTATGGAGAGATGAGGGCCACTGTTGGAGGGTGATAGTGAGGAAATAATTGAAGAACCCTCATAAACATTGCCGTATCCTAGTGCACTGTAAGGTCATCATTACATCATTTAAAAACAAATACAATTGAATATATAATGAAAAATGTTTTCTTAAAATGCACAATTTTTGTTATTTTTTCAAACATTTTCTTGGAGGAGGGAACTCCCCAATCCCTTTTGTGGTGGTCAGGCTGGCTGCAGTCGCTCGCTATGCACCATATGGGGAGCTGGTCTGACAAGATTTGCCATGGCTGCTTTACGTGCCCAGTCCGGCCCTGCTTGTAAAGCTCCTTCTGTAATATGGATCATGTCGGCGCTAAATGTGAACTGGCGCGACCTGAGGCAGTGTGCTCTTATTTGTGGAGGCGTGGCCAATGCAAATGAGTTAATGCTTGTGCCTCACCCTAAACCATAGGTTCCGGCCTGCAATAGGAGCCATGCATATATTGTAAATAGTGAACAATGCTCGGGTCTGTGACATGCACACCCAGTTAAAGGTGTGCCGCGGTGCAGACTGCACTTACCTGGAGCCTTCCAGCCCGTCTCCCTCACAGCGCCCCCTGCTGCCCATGGCGTGTGACTGGCACTCCACGCAGATCCGCCTCTCTCTCACCAGCTGGCTGGTCCAGGAGTGCAGACGGCAGGCCAGCCCCACCTGCTTCAGGTGGAAGTGCACGCAGTACCTGAAGAAAAGGATCAAGTAAATATGGATGAACCATTGCGCGGGCATTAATATACCCACACCCCAAAATGGTTGAGTTTGGTGAGTTCATCGCCGGCTGCAGACCTATGTGTGTGTAACCTGTGGGTCACATGTTCGCTCTGAGGCATGGCCAACCCCGCCTCTCATCCTCCAGAGGTCGATAAAACCCAGCTGGCTTGTAATAAGCCGAGAATTATTATTAGTGCTCCCAGGTCACATATCATCAACCATTCAATGAGACAGCGTGTGATAGTGAAAGCAGGAGACACCCTGATAAAGACGGGAGAGACAGGAGAGGGCTCCTGTTACCTCCAGTAAGTCCCACACAGCAGGAGTGCTGAGAAGTTGTCAGAAGCCATGCCCCCTTTCTCCACCACTCTGAAAACGTGCCTCCCAGTGCACTACTAGTTGGGGGATAAAGTCCCCTTGGCTCCAGAGGGGCCTTGGGGGCCAAGAAGCCCTCCTGGTACCTCCTGTAAGTCCTACACAGCGGAATTCCTGAGAGCTGGTCGAAGGCCCAGCACCCTTTCTCCACCACTCTGCAAACGTGACTGCTAGTTAAAAACCTTAGAAATTCACTAAAAACAATGGTTGCAGGGACGTTATAGTTAGGAATTAGCATTTAAAAAATCTTAGAAATTCACTGAAACAAAGAAAGGTTACAAAGATGTTATAGTTAGCAAATAGAATTTAAAAAACCTTAGAAATTCACTAAAAAAAACAAAGGCTACAGGGACGTTATAGTTGGGGTCGGATTTTACTCATACAAAACCAGAGAAATTCAGCTGTTATAGTTACCTGAGTTAACTATAACTCGTGCCCCGCAATGCATTGCTTATGACCTCACATATTACATCACTCATGACATGGTCAGTGACATCTCAAATGACATCACTGATGACATCAGTGAGGAAATCATCCAATGACTGTTTTTAAAAAGTGTATGAGTGTTAAATATATATATATCTACTAAGGTGTATTGGTGAATCAGTGGGTGTATGAGTGTCTGTATGGATGACTCAGTGGGTGCATGCCTGACTGTATAAGTGAGTGATTAGGTGTCTCAGTGAATGTATAGGTGAGTGACTGGTTGTGTAAGGGAGTGTAGCTGTCAGTCAGTTGATGTCTAAGTGGGTGTATGAGTGTGTTAGTGGGTACATGAATGGCTATATGGGTGATTGATTGGTTGTCTGACTACCTTTATGGTGGTCTGGGTGTCTGTGTGTGTGGGTGAGGAGGTGTGTGACTGCCTGTATGGATGAGTGAGTGGGTGAGTCAGTGGCTTTATGGGGTACTGTGTGCGTGTCTGAGAAGCTGTATGGGTGAGTGAGTGTCTGTATGGCTGTGTCGGTGATTGAGTTCATGTGTCAGTATGGGTGAGTAACTGGGTATGTGAAAGGCAGTATAGATGACTGACAGGGTATATGAGTGACTATGCGTGAGTGAGTGAATATGAGAGTGGCTATATAGATGAGTGTGTGCTTCTGTCACTAACTGTATAGGTGAGTGAGTACCTGTTACTATTTGTATGAGTAAGTGGGTGTCTGTGTAACTGTTTGGGTAAGTGGCTGTGTGATTGACTCTATGGGTGAGTGTTCAGGTGTGTGAGTAGTTGTATGGCTGACTCACTCAGTGTTTGAGTGCCTGTATGGGTGTATGAGTGGATATGTCAATGGCTGTATTAGTGAGTGAGTGGGTGTATGAGTGGCAGTATGGGTGAGCGAGTGGATGTGTGTGTAGATCTATGAATCAGTGAGTGGGTGTGTAAGTACCTGTATGGCTCTCTGAATGGGTTTGTGAATGGTTGTGTGGGAGTGGGTGTATAAAAGATTCTATAGGGGTGTGAGTGAGTGCATCAGAGATGCTGTGGATGATGTCATCACTGATGTCATTTGAGATGTCATCAGCGATGTCACGGACCATGTCATGAGTGATGTAATATGTGAAGTCATAAGCAGTGCATTGTGGGGGCGCGAGTTATAGTTAATTCAGGTAACTATAACGATTGAATTTCTCTGGTTTTGTATGAGTAAAATCTGACCCTAACTGTAACGTCCCTGTAAACTTTGTTTTTTGGTGAATTTCCAAGGTTTTTTTAATTCTGTTTGCTAACTATAGCATCCTTGTTACCTTTGTTTTTTTCAGTGAATATGTATATATATCTATATATCTTACCCAATGGCAGTGACCGGGTAGTAATAGTTATGTGTTAGGTCAGCGTTTGTATAGGAAATTCCTTTTTTGTTTTGCCTATAACTTTGCCACCATTTGACGACTCGTCACAAAACTTTCCCAAAAAGTGCTCTTTTTGCCTAGTTTGTGCATGGAAAGTTTTGGGGTGGTCCGTCAAGTTGGGGCCGAAAAAAAGGGGGTTCTCAAAAAGCATTATCCCCATACATTTTCCATAGACTTTTGTCAAAAGTGTTTTCGCAAAAACTGCTGAATGGAATAACGCCAAATTTGTCAGGAAGCTAGATCTTAATCTTGTGCCTTTTGTGATGTGGTGTAAATCCTTTCAGTAGTTTATCAATCAATCAATCAATCAATCACGGCATTTATAGAGCGCGCTACTCACCCGGGAGGGTCTCAAGGCGCTGGGGGAGGGGGTAAGTTACTGCTCGAACAGCCAGGTCTTGAGCTGCTTCCTGAAGGAGAGATGGTCCTGGGTTCGCCGAAGGTGAGTGGGGAGGAGTTCCAGGTCTTGGCTGCCAGGTAGGAGAAGGATCTTCCTCCGGCGGTGGTTCTGCGGATGCGTGGTACGGTGGCGAGGGCGTGGCTGGTTGATCGTAGCTGGCGTGTGGGCGTGTAGAAGGTCATGCGGTCGTTGAGGTACTTTGGGCCCAGGTCGTGGAGGGCCTTGTGTGCGTGGGTGAGGAGTCTGAACGTTATTCTCTTGCTGACGGGGAGCCAGTGCAGGTCTTTCAGGTGTCCGGTGATGTGGCTGTGTCGGGGATGTCCAGGATGAGTCGTGCGGAGGCGTTCTGGATGCGCTGGAGTCTTTTTGAAGTTTGGCTGTGGTTCCGGCGTAGAGGGTGTTCCCATAGTCCAGTCGGCTGGTGACGAGTGCCTGGGTGACGGTCTTCCTGGTTTCAGTGGGGATCCATCTGAAGATCTTGCGGAGCATGCGCAGGGTGTTGAAGCATGAAGATGAGACGGCGTTGACTTGTCTGGTCATCGACAGGGAGGAGTCCAGGATGAAGCCCAGGTTGCGTGCGTGGTCCGTTGGCTTGGGCGCGGTGCCCAGGGCCGGGGGCCACCAGGAGTCGTCCCAGGCGGAGGGTGATGAGCCCAGGATGAGGACTTCCGTCTTGTCTGAGTTCAGTTTAAGGCGGCTGTTCCTCATCCAGTCGGCGACGTCTCTCATCCCGTCGTGTAGGTTGGCTCTGGGCGGTGGTGGGGTCGTTGGTGAGGGAGAGGATCAGCTGGGTGTCGTCGGCGTAGGAGATGATGTTGAGGTTGTGTCGGCGTGCGATGGCTGCGAGGGGCTCATGTAGACGTTGAAGAGGGTTGGGCTGAGTGAGGATCCCTGTGGAACGCCGCAGATGACTTCGGTGGCTTCGGATCTGAACGGGGGAGGCGGACTCTCTGGGTTCTTCCGGCGAGGAACGAGATGATCCATTCCAGTGCTTTCTCTCGGATTCCGATGTTGCTGAGGCGCTTCACTAGGGTGCGGTGGCAGACGGTGTCGAACACCGCGGAGAGGTCCAAGAGGGTGAGGGCAGCTGTTTCCCCGTTGTCGGTTAGGGTTCTGATGTCGTCGGTGGCTGCGATAAGGGCGGTCTCGGTGCTGTGGTTGGCCCGAAACCCGGACTGCGAGGGGTCGAGGGATCCATTCGTCTCGAGGAAGGCGGCAAGCTGTCTGTTGACGGTCTTCTCGATGACTTTGGCCGGAAACGGAAGGAGCGAGATGGGACGGTAGTTCTTAAGGTCGGTGGGGTCCGCCGTTGGTTTCTTCAGGAGGGCGGTAAGCTCGGCGTGCTTCCAGCTCTCCGGGAAGGTGGCGGTGTGGAAGGAGGAGTTGATGATGTCCCGGAGATGGGGTGCGATGGTGGCGTCGGCTTTGTTGAAGAAATTAAGTTTTAGAAATAATTGTATATCTGGATGGTTGGATCTGAAAGACTCTTGAGAGAGTCCCTCGAACCCAATTTTTTAAAAATTGAGCGTTCTGATTGGCCCAGGGAGTTTTTTTCCTCTTAGGCCAATTTGCTTCAGCGAGAGTCAGACTCTCTCTGGAGTGAGAGCTCTGATTGGCTGCCAGCAACATGAGAAAAATGTTGCTGGCAGCCATTACAGGACTCGATGACTTAGTCCCCTGTCCTGAAGTTAAAAAAATAATAATATATATATAATGGGGCAGGGTAGGTATACCATGCCCCCCTAGGCACTGTAGGGGGGACCCAGAGAGATCACCCCCTGGGTAGAAAATTTAACAATAAATTGCCAATTTTTGCCTGCAATACCGCGGGACTCCCACGGCCCGTCTTAAAAAATATATGGAGAGGGGGCATCAGTGGGGCCCCCTCCCCAAGCCCATTTTTGGCCCCAGGGACTCGTTCCCTGGGGCTGCATTCTTTAATTAAGGGGAGGGGTCACACTGCCCTCCTCCCCGTGCCATGATAGGCCTGGAGGAGCCCATCCCTCTGGGGCCATATTCTTTAATTTAGGGGAGGGGGTGCAAATGCCCCCCTACCTGAGCCATTACAGGCCCCGGTGAGCCCATCCCTGGTGCCAAAATGTATAATGAAGGGGAGGGGGCCTGGGCGGCCCCCTCCCCGAGCCTTCAACTGCCCCAGTGATCCTATCCGCCCTTCTGACTACTTAAAAAAGTAGAAGAAGGCCAAGCGGCCGTCCCTCCCCCAGCCTTAAATGGCCCCGGGAACCCCATCTCACCGGGCCGGCTCAGTGACTGTGTCCCGGTAGCCCACTCCCTGATACAGTAGTTTCCCTGTCCCCCCTACCGCTGAAGGGGAAACATATGTTTGCTCCCGTCTGCCAGGAGCATTTTTACATCTCGTACCAAACAGGAGTAAACATACAAGTCTGCTTTCAAAATGCTCCCTCTGTCTGGGAGCAGACTTGTGTTCTGTATCTCTACCCACACTCCTGCAGGAAGGAAAACAAAACACATATTGCTCCTGCCCGGAGGAAGCATGCAAAAAACAGCTGCTCCCTCCAGGCGGGAGCAATTCTGGCTCTATACCATGCGGGGAGCTGGCTGAGGCCATGGTAATTATGTGGCTCCACCAGTGGCCCCCAATGTGTGGTTATTGGGTGCCCTGGGTGGGCATCGGCCTATAATTAATGGAGGCCCTGTGGGATGGGGTTCCCGGGCCCAAATAGGCTGGGGGAGGGGAGGCCACGCAGCCCACCTCCCTTTTTATTATAATATGCTGCCCCGGCGGATGGGATCCCCGGGGTCTATTAAGGGTTCGGTAGGGGGGCCGCAACCCCCCCCCTTCCTTCATAATTTGGCCCCGGGAGTGGAGTCCCCGGGCCCAAGAAGGCTCGGGGAGGGGTGCTGCATGCCCCACTCCCCTGTTTAATTGTATGTGGCCCTCGGGATGAGGTCCTGGGGGCCCTTTAAGGCTCGGGGAGGGTGGCCTCCTCATAATATTTATGTTATGGCCCCGGGGGGATAGCGTCCCCGAGGCCCAAGTGCCCACCCTATGCTGTGCATGTCAAAGACTGTGCACAACATGGGGTTGGAAGCCTGCTGGGGGGTTGGCCACCGGGCCTGGCGCAGGCCAAGCCCTGTGGCTAACCCCCCACTGCGCACGGCCAAGGGCTGTGCACAGTGTGGGGTTGACTGCCTGTGGGAAGTTGGACACAGGGCCATGCTGCAAGCCATGCCCCGTGGCCAACCACATGCACGGCCAAAGGTTCCCATGAAAAGTCATGCACAGCGTGGGGTTGGATGCCTGTGGCCAACCTCGCAGCGTGGGGTTGGCTGCCTTGCGGAGGGTTTGTAGCAGGGCCTGGCCACAGGCAGGGGGTTGGCTTTACTTCTGGTAATGAAATATTACTTTATGTTAAAAAAAACTAGAAATTCACTGAAAAAGCAAAGGTTAAAGTAACGTTAATGTTCAATAAGAACGTAACTTATTAAATAAAAAAACCACAGAAATTCAACAACTATAGCTATCGTTATCTCTAGTAACTATAACTTGTGCCCTAAGGTAACTATAACTCGAGCCCTCACCATGCACAGCTATTTACCCTATATGTTACATCACTCGTGACATCTTCTATGACATCATTGATAATATCACTGCCACATTTGCAATGAAATTATTGATGAGAAAACTGTGCATGGCGGGGCACAAGTTATAGTTACCTTAGGGCACGAGTTATAGTTAATTGATGTCTGTTTTTTTAAGTTTAAAACATTACGTTGTTACTGAACATTTCACCTAACTATAACGTTACTTTAACCTTTGTTTTTTCAGTGAAAAAAAATATATATATATGTACAAATCTATATCCATTCCCTTTAAAACCTCTTACAATGAATGAAACACCTTCCTGAGTGCTGAGTTCTCCGCAAGAGGTTTGAAGTGATGTGATAGAAGTGTCATTGTTGTAGCAATGACAAACAAGTTATATGCCTTAGTAAAGTTGCCAAAGTTGAAGTTGATATATACATATATATGACTCAAAGAACAGGTTATATAGGGTTAAAAGCAAGGACAGTCAGTCACACACAGAATGGGATGGAAAAAGCTGTAGGCAGAGAGTCGGGCAGTAAAGAAAATCTCTGCGGATCTGGCCTGCTTTCCAAAAATAGCCTGTTACAAATTAAAAACAAGGCACAATCTGTTCCCTGCTCTTTTCATTTTCTTTTTTTTTTTTGCTGTGTTGCCAAAGTTTGAAGTTGAGATAGATAGATAGATAGATAGATAGATAGATGTGTGTGTTTACACATATGCATTTTTATTATGATTTATTTGGGGGAAAAAACACAAGTTGGCAAGCTGTTTCTAGCCAGACATAAAAATGGTATTCTTCATACAAAGCAATGTAGATTTCAAGAAAAAATTTGAGGACCTTGTAGATGAATCAGAGGATTAAAATGGACTTGTCTGTGCTCTGCATCTCCTTCAACTGGAAGGCTTCCTCTTCTACTCCCCACCCCACAAGGTGATGCTCTGGTTCACCAGGAAACTCCTAATATTTCTTTACCTCTGTATTGCTGCAAGGTGACCACCACCCTCCTGGTCATAAGGACACTTTTCCGTCCTTGACTTTCGTGTGATAACCCCATTCTGATATAGTCTTAATTTGCTTCCATTGAACTAATTGGACTAACACACCTGAAATCAATGATTGAAAGGAAATACATCAGGACTGAAGACAACATCCGTAATGACCTGAAGTGATGTAGTCACTTTATACTGCTGTGTGAAGAGGTGCTTTAGGAGTGACTGGTTGTTTCACACCGACATTGGAGTGCTTGAGTACATAGTTCCTGTGCAACCAAAGTTGCTCAGTGAGTTAAATGCTCAGCTTTGACATCTTCTGTGACCAACAGATCATGAATTTGGCAAGGCCGAGTTGGTCTCTCATCCTTCAAACACAGATAAATTGAATACCAATAAACTGAATATTAGCACCTGTTGCTAACGGAGCTTGGAGATGTTAGAAACCTTTCTACAAGGAGCTAAATAATAGACTGCATTAGAGACTATTTTAGTGGAAAGAGTGGCCTTCATATAATGATGCTGTAGAAGTAGATCTCTCACGAAAGAAGATTAAGACTCTTGTAATTGAAGTGAGAGAGGTTTATTGAAGCAGGTGCAAGCTTTGAGACCCCATCCAGCAGCTAGTCGGGAGCAACTGCCTTTTCCAGTTCAAGCAGTGCTAGGCAACCACCACCACATTCCAGAATCAGGAATGTGTGGTTTACAAAGAACACCACATCACCTCCCCTTCATAAACAAACAGCAGAACAATGAAAATGAATAAACTAAAAATAGAAAAACACAAAAGAAACAAGTAGTAAAAGACATTGATGCATTAAGAAGCATAATCTTGAAAACGAAGAGGAACACGCTTCAAGCGAAGCGGTCTTACACACCTCTCAGGAACAACATATTCATGTCTATCCGACAATGAAGAGAAAGCTGCGGCAGGACATGCAGGTGTCGGGCGGTATTTTGCTACTCTGCCCAAATTCCAAATCCTGTGATCACTCGTTTTTATGGCATTTTTAAATACTTTGATGACTTGAATTGGCTGACTGTATTTTGACACACCAGAAATTTTCCTTGGTAACTTGATCTTGACCCACTCACCAACTTCAATGATCGTACTTTTCACAGCTTTTCTCATATCATAGCTAATTTTCCTTTTATCCATTCTAGCTTTCTCTCTTTCCTTCCAACCATCAGTGCTACCCACTTTTTCATCAACCAGCGCTCTCTTTGCAGAAACCCAAGAGGGAGCAACTTCAACATTCGACATCCTACCTTTAAAGAGCCGAAAGGGAGCCACAGCTGTAGAGGAATGGGGAGTGAAACAATATTCTCTCACTTTCTTTCTCACAGCAACCTCCCAGCAATCACCACACGACCTTGCCTGTTGCATCGCTTCTTTAAGCACCTTGATAAACCTCTCAACCACACCATTGCTTTGTGGATGATAAAGAGCAGACGTCTTGTGTTTAATGCCCCTAGCAGCCAGAAAATCTCCACTAAGCGAGAGGTAAATTGAACGCCATTGTCAGACAAGACGGTATGAGGAAAGCCTTCTCGCTCAAAAAGTTCATCCAAGAACTTTACCACAACAGCTGACTCAACAGAGTTCACAATCTTGATTTCCGGCCACCTTGAAAACAAATCAATGCATACGATGACATAACGATCTTGTGATCTCAACTTCACAGGACCTAAGATGTCTAAGGAAATGTCAGACCAAGGAGAAGCAGCTTGCTCTCTAACCACCATTGGTTGAGTTCTACACTTGATCGTCTTGTCACAATTAGCACACTCTACACATTCCCGCACAAGTCTTTCTACAAAAACATCCATGGCAGGCCACCAGTACACTTCCCTGATTCTCTCCTTGGTCTTGGCTATACCCATGTGTGAGGCATGGGCACTACCAACCAATTTCTCCCTTAAGACCAGTGGTGGAATAAGCTTACTACCACGCATAAGCACACCATCTACTACAGCCAAATCCTCTTTGACATGCCAAAAGCCCTTCAGCAGATCATCACAGTCTTTTTTATCGCACCAACCGTTACTCACCATGGTGATGACCTTTTGTAAAGTCACATCACTAACAAGGTGTTCCTTCCACTCATTTTCCGTAACAACACCTTCACTAATTACACACACATTCACATCCTCTTCAAGATCCTCTCCAGCAAAGTACCCAACATCATCACACGTTTCATCATCAACACCGCTAAGCCTCGAAAGACAGTCAGCAAGAACATTGTTTGAGCCAGGTAAGTATGACAGTTCAAAATCAAATTCCTGAAGAGCTACCACCCACCTGCGAATGCGGTGAGATACAAAATCTATCCCCTTCTTTGTAAAAACTTCTTTGAGTGGTTTGTGGTCAGATAGAATTTTAAACCTTTTACCCCATAGAAATTTTCTCAATTTACGCACCGCCCAGAACACACCTAGCGCCTCCTTCTCAACAACAGAGTAACTGCATTCTGCACCTCTTAGGGGCCTGGAGATGAACAAAATGGTTTTTTCTACACCATCTACTTTTTGTAACAACACTGCCCCTAGACCAGTCGAGCTGGCATCAGTCATGAGAAAAGAGGATTTTGCAGGGTCAAAACTACTGAGACATGGTGCATTATTGAGGTGAACCTTAATACCAATGAATTCCTTCTCACAATCTTTTGACCACTCAAAATCACACCCTTTCTTCAACAAAGACCTTAGGGATAAGGTTTTTCCTGCAAAGTTCGGAATGAATTTATGATAAAATTCTGCCATCCCCAAAAATTTTACAAGTTCATCCTTGCTAGAAGGTGAACGCAAATTGAGTATAGAATCCACAAGAGTTTTTTTGGGTTTGATTCCTTCTGCTGAAACAAAATGACCAAGGTACTCAATTTCTTTGACATTGAATTTGCATTTGTCAGCACGAAGAGTGAGACCAGCATTTTGTAACTTCCCCAAAACGGACCTCAACCTCGAATCATGCTGTTCTAAATCTACTCCAAAAATGAGCACATCGTCCTGATACACCTTCACACCCTTTAAATCTCCAAGAATGCCCTCCATTACCCTTTGAAAAACGGAGGCAGCTGAAATCAGACCAAAGGGCATTCTTAGAAACTTAAATGTACCAAAGGGTGTCGCAAAAGTCGTGTATTCTTGACAAGAAGGATGCAGCCTAACCTGGTGGTAAGCAGAGGTTAAATCCAAAGAAGAAAAGTGCTTAGCCCCTTCAAGAGAACAGCATTTCTGCGATATTGGGTAGAGGGAAGTGATCAACGACTACCGCTCTGTTGAGTTCCCTTAAGTCCACACAGAGTCGGGCCTCACCATTTGCCTTAAGTGCCATTACAACCGGAGAGACCCACTCTGTTGCCTCAACCTCTTGGATGATACCTCTTTCCAGGAGTTTGTCCAGCTCACTCTTCATGCTATCCCTTACCAAGAGAGGAACACTCCTAACTTTGGCAACCTTAGGAATAAAATTTTCCTTGAGTCTTATTCGATGTATATAATTTTTTAAACAGCCCAGGTCACTTGCAAAAACAGCAGGAAACTCTTTGATTAGGACATTCACCAAATAGTCAACCACCCTAACAGGCGGCAATTCCTTCAGACAGACCTGAGGATCTTCGTTGGGGTCGAGAAACACATGCAGATCTCTTTGGTGAAACCAACTTATAAGTGAGTCACCTTTCATTGACACATACATTTTCCCTGATATCACTCTCCCTTTGAAGTTTATTGACCCCCAAAAGTAACCAAGTAGGTCAATATTGACACCTCCATATCCTTTAGGTCTGATGTCAGGTTTCTTGAGAATGAATTTATCTTGTAAATTGCTCTCATAAAACACTTTGGGAACAAGTGGAATCTTGGCCCCAGAGTCGAACAACATTTTGACCGATGCATCATTAATTAAAACATCCTCATAGGGACCATCAGGCTTACTCCCTGAAACCTGACAAATAATAACTTCTTCAGCATCATCATCATAGACATCAACTTCTTTGACAGAATTGTTACCTTTACGTGACCTGCAACATTTTGAAGCATGACCTTTCTTACCACAAATCTTGCAAATGACTTTCCAACCTGGACAGTTTTTAAAATCAGCCATGTGACCAGAGTCACCACACCTGTAACATTTGCCTTGAAATTGCCTGGAATTCCAAGATTTCTGACTTTGAAAGGAAGTCCTTTGATTTTGGTAAGAGAATTTTTGAGGTTGACCAGACTGTTTTTGGTCTAAAATATTTTAGGTTTAACAGACTTATCTGAAACTACCTTGACATCAGAATGATCTGTTTTCTCCGAAGAACATTCTTTCTTTATGATGTCAATACACGCTTTCGAGTGCTCATGGCTCTTTGCGATGGTAATGACCTCTTGTAGAGTTGGATTGTCCTTTTGCCATAGAGCATCTCTAGTCTTATCTTGAACACAACCCAACATAAACTGATCCCTCAGCCGTTCCTCCAATGTGGCACCAAAGTTACAGGTTGAGGCCAGCTTACGCAAAATTGTTATATACTTCTCCACGGACTCATCTTGCCTCTGCATTCTTCTACCAAAATGATAGCATTCAAGCACAGTACTAATCTTAGGTAGGTAGTGCAAATCAAGCTTTTGATACAAATTTCATACTCATTAAGAGACGCAGAGTCACTATCAGCGAGATCAGGTAGGTGCTCGAAAACTTCTTGCCCCTCCGAACCTAAACAGTGCATCAAGAGAGAAGTCTTTCTCTCTGCACTGAGGGAGGTACCACAGACGCGAGCATAGTGGTTAAATACTTTATTCCACTTTTGCCAGAGTATAGGAGGTACACCTGGGGAAGAAAGAAAAAATGGAGGTGCTGGAACATTCTGCATTATAGTAACACTAGTGAGAACTATAACAAAACAAAAAAAATCGAGGAAGAGAAAGTCACAAACTGAGTAAAACAGTAAGAGTGATAAACACTTATTATAAGAATGGCATTGTACAATAATTGCGCATCAGGGCACAACAAATGATGAAAATATAGAAGCTGACGAGACGTAGGATCAGCTTTGCGCGTCAGCGCACAATTTGTACTCTGTGAATATACATACACTGAAGAAACTTTGAAATAGCTGTGCGTGTCAGCGCACAATGTGATGTACCACGTAATATAAGCTGTGTGTATCAGCGCAGAACTACCACCAAGAGATCATGTACATGCCGCACTAAACGTAAAAACAGCTGTGCGTGTCCGCGCAGAATTTCCACCAAATGATCATGCACACACAGCACTTGAAGAAGCGTAGGATCAGCTGTGCGTGTCAGCGCTGTAATCATGAACTCGCAGCACTGAAGAATCAATGAAACAGCTGTGCGCATCAGCGCACAAATTGCAGTGTGTGACCAGGCACATGAATGAAAAACGGCATCAGTACGTGGCACTGATTGAAACTGCAATGACACAGAGTGAGGAAACCTTCAGCCCAATAAAAGATGGATGCCAGATATTATTCCCAGATAAGTTATATTGGGCCAGGCCACTAGAATCGTGCCGTACTAGAAGAGTGGAACAAATAAGATGTCCGCCGCCGTTTTTCCCTCTATGACGCCACTGGAAGTCAGACACGTATAGAAGCCAGGCACGTTTTGGAGACCTAAAATGGCCACCACGTCCATATGCGTCCACACGCGATGACGTCAGGACCAGGCAAATCAAGACCAGGCCGCTCCGCAAGTCAGGCAATGCGGAGAGCTGATCAGCCCCTCAGCAAACCGAAGCGCTGCGCACATACCTCCACTCGTGCAGCTCACAAGGTCAGGAAAACCTCCCTCCAGGGTACGCTCAATCCACAATGTCTTACTTGGGGGAGCAAACCTTTGGCGATGCTGGAACACGAAGACCATTCAGGACACACTGCAGCAGGATGCCGGAAAATCAGCCGATCCTTCCCCTCTTCAACAGATGAAATAGGAAGTGAAAGTCAGCTGAGAGGTAGGAGAGTTGCTCGTCGTTACTTGTAGAAACGAAGAGTAGAAGAGCTGTTAAATTTGAAAGTAAGCTGTTGGGGTCTCTTTGTCTGCGTAGGTAGATCGTCGCCAAAATGTAGAAGTAGATCTCTCACGAAAGAAGATTAAGACTCTTGTAATTGAAGTGAGAGAGGTTTATTGAAGCAGGTACAAGCTTTGAGACCCCATCCAGCAGCTAGTTGGGAGCAACTGCCTTTTCCAGTTCAAGCAGTGCTAGGCAACCACCACCACATTCCAGAATCAGGAATGTGTGGTTTACAAAGAACACCACAGATGCCCGGGTGGAAAGGCAGTTAATAAGTGGGGAGTTGCAGCATGGAAAATTTATAGTCATATATTTATAGTATGTACACCAACAGAAGCAGAACGCTGTTCAAGACAATGAAGCACTGCATCAACCCCCTTCATGAGCCACCTATTCCTCACTCCACCGAAAGTGCAATGCCATCAACCTCTTCTTAATTGAAAAAATACAGAAGATCCATTAGCACATCAACGACACCAAGCCTGCTATATCTCTTACACCCACCCTTTCCTGTAGAATCCTGTAATGGTCAGCCTTAAAGCTCTATCTCTCCTTATCTCGCAAACATACTCAACTCCCTCAAAGTCACTTCTTGTGAAGATGATGTCTTACCATCTTCCTTCATCAAAGCTCTCTCTGGGGATGCTCTCTCACCCCTACTTGCCATTGTGAATGCCTTCCTCACTCAACGCATCTTCCCAGAAACTTTCAAGACAGGTCAGATCCTCCCACTCCTAAAGAAACCTGCACTAGACACCGATGACCTCGCCAACTACTGGCCCATCACTCACCTACCATTTACCGGGAAGATCATTGAAAAAGCAGTCTATGTTCAGTTGGCTTGAGAACACGCTGCCGCATGGAGACAGCTACCTTACGCATCGTAGACAATGCCCTATTGACCACAGATGAAAATGGATGACCCTTGCCTCCTAATATTGCTGGACCTCTCAGTTGCCGTTGACCCAGTTGACCATCCCACTCTCATGTGCACCATGGGGTCTTGAATGGGATTCACTGGTAATGTCCTTCGTTGGTTCTCTTCCTAGCTTTCAAGTTTGTTCACATGGGGATCTCCAGTTAACACAAGATCCCTGTCCCCTGTGGAGTCCCCTCTGGGTTCCATACTGTCTTCTGTCATCTTCATCCTTTGCATTGAGCTGCTTGGTGCTCTACTCACAGATAGCATCATCAAGAGTAATCAATATACTGATGATGCACAACTCTACTGAAAAGTCTCCTCTGCTTCAGACATCCAATGCCTCAAACATGGCTTACGCTGCAGCCAGACATAGATGCCCAGCTCCTACCTGAAGCTCAACCCAGCCAAGACAGAATTCATGTTATTTGCCAAGAACAACAAAAAAGAGACAGTACAATCCTGGTTCAATGACATGCACCTTGCAGGCTTGAACCCCTACCTTTCACCGAATACTAAGTTACTTAGATTCACCCTAGATGCCATTGGTTAAGACGATAAACATCCTCCAATGGGAGTTGAGACATGACCTTTAAAAGATCGTTATCGTTATGTGCCATTGTTTTTAATCTATAAGTACTGAGGAAGGCAGAATTGCTGAAACGCGTCTACTTGATTAAAAGGAATATTGATTGACCCCGCGAGTGCTCTGCATTTTGTTGTGGATCTGTATGTACCGTGAGCCTACCTTCACGTTAGCAGAAGCACCCGCTGTGAGTTCGGCATGCTCTTTGGTGGGACTCGTCCTTGGAATTCATTAGCAATATGCCTGAACCGCCGCAATGGAATAAAGGTTTCCGTCCAGCATGATGGTGGGTTATACAAAAGTCAAGGATATCTGATTATTCAATCGATACCCACGGATATTCTTCTCCTATTGTGCGGCAAGCGAGGGGTCATTGGCACTTGAATATGGCACGGGACTACGTGTGATGAGCCATGGTTAGCATTGAATGAGAATCTGAGTCCCTGTATGTTCCTTTGTCTACTGCGGAGAGATGAAATATTGGGACAATGAACTGAAAACAACGGTATGTGTGGGAACACTGGGACTTTCATTTGAAAAGTATTTTAACAACACCATGCTAACATGGCGCCTAAAGTTACAAACATTAAGTGAAGATGGCTGTAGTCGCCTACTATTGGTTAAGACGATAAACATCCTCCAATGAGAGTTGAGATTTGACCTTTAAAAGATGGTTATCGTTATGTGCCATTGTTTTTAATCTATAATTACTGAGGAAGGCAGAATTGCTGAAACGCGTCTACTTGATTAAAAGGAATATTGATTGACTCCGCGAGTGCTCTGCATTTTGTTGTGGATCTGTATGTACCGTGAGCCTACCTTCACATTAGCAGAAGCACCCGCTGTGAGTTCGGCATGCTCTTTGGTGGGACTCGTCCTTGAATATATATATATATATCTATATAGATATATATATATCTATATATATATATATATATATATATATATATATATATATATATATATATCCAAACCACACTCCTATTGCTGTGAGCACAGAAGTCGAGCACACACGGGTTCTCAGGGAAGCAGCGCTTTATTAAATCACTCGGCATGACGCGTTTCGTTCGTTTGAACTTCCTCAGATGCCGCAATTACGTGAGTTACTCCAGCCCACACTTAAAAATACAATGTCCATCTACAATTGGCTGGAAACATTGCGGGCAAATGCTGTAGGGAAAACCTGGCTCGGACTTCGCTGTGTAAGTCCGTGCGGAGCAGACACCAAAACGTAGGTACTTGCCCCAGTGGGCGGTGTCTGCTCCTTTCCCCCTTGCTTGCCTTTGATCTCTTGCGGGCGTGATCTTTTACTGGCAGCAGCTCACCCGATCCCTCACCTCACCGCTACCATCCCGGAACAGGACCAGCAGGCACTTCCCAAGTGAGCAGCCGCCTCCCACGAAGTCGTGGTCCATCTTGTAATGGCAAAATACACTGTTCCAGGTAAGCGGGGCTTCGAGCGTTTTTGAAAAGTTTTCAAATTGTCACCACGTTGCCACCAATTCCGCCGAATCACTTTCGAGGTGGGCGCTCACAGGGTGCTAGTGGCTGCACCCTTTAACATCCAAACCACACTCCTATTGCTGTGAGCACAGAAGTCGAGCACACACGGGTTCTCAGGGAAGCAGCGCTTTATTAAATCACTCGGCATGACGCGTCTTCGGCTCGTTTGAACTTCCTCAGATGCCGCAATTACGTGAGTTACTCCAGCCCACACTTAAAAATACAATGTCCATCTACAATTGGCTGGAAACATATATATATATATATATATATATATATATATCATTGTCCAATTGCCCTTGAGCTTATGAGAGCACTCGGCTGCGTGCCTACCATCTGGTTACCAATTCCATTTTTCTCGCTCGTGCGCAAAACAGTTTTCCATGCCTTACGCGTTTCGATGCATCAGCATCTTAATCATAGGCAGACATCATGGAAAGTTGTGGGAAGTGCTCTTTTTATTGCCATTATTTAAATTACATTAATTCCACGCCCACAGTGGGCTTGCCAATGTGCATTTGCTGTGCTTGTGCATTCTGGGACATGTAGTCCCTTGCGAGCGTCCATTCTTCCCTTTGTAGGGTCCTACAACATCCAATATTTTAGTCAGCTTGTGAGCCTTTGTAGGCTTTGGCACAACGGAAAAAATCCATTCATTGAGGCCCCCTGCGCTGCTCCGTGGAAAATCGTTTCTCCTCTCAGCCCTTCTGGTATAACGAGGTGGTGCTCTTCCCCTACGGCGGGGCCGCCGCGTGTAATTTCATTGTCCAATTGCCCTTGAGCTTAGGAGAGCACTCGGCTGGGTGCCTACCATCTGGTTACCAATTCCATTTTTCTCGTCGTGCACAAAACAGTTTTCCATGCCTTACGCGTTTCGATGCATCAGCATCTTAATCATAGGCAGACATCATGGAAAGTTGTGGGAAGTGCTCTTTTTATTGCCATTATTTAAATTAAATTAATTTCACGCCCACAGTGGGCTTGCCAAAGTGCATTTGCTGTGCTTGTGCATTCTGGGACATGTAGTCCCTTTCGAGCGTCCATTCTTCCCTTTGTAGGGTCCTACAACATCCAATATTTTAGTCAGCTTGTGTATATATATGTTCATAGTCAATTTCCAGTCCAGTCAGACCCTATTCTTCGATCGATTACTGCAGCAGTTACCAGATAATTCCTTGGACACCACTTAGCAAGTGCTGGATTTTCATTTGACAAACCAGTGCATTCTGGAGAATGTAGTCTTGTAATGCAGTGTTTCTATTTTGCATGCTTTAATCTATTAACAAAAAATAGCTACAGATAAACAGGTGTTGTTAATACTGGTAGTTTGTAGGGCGTGTTAGTAAAGCATTATTCAGTGCAATTGATGGGAAAGACAGGGTTAAAGGGAATGACTCAAACAGTCACACACAAAATGGGAAGAAAAAAGATGTAGGCAGAGGGTCAGGGAGCAATGAAAATCTCTGGGGCTCTGGCCTGCTTTCCAAAAATAGTCTGTAATACATTGAAAACAAGACACAATCTGTTCCTTGCTCTTTTTATTTTCTTTTTTTTTTGCTGCGGATTGCAGATGCCAGACATGAGCTCAGCTGGGGCCAGCTGTGTGTGTGGGCGGAGGCCTGCCTATGAAGTTCACAATTGTTTGTTTATCTTGCTTTTTGTGAAGGCCTTGGTGACTTCTGTCACCCCCACACCCTTTTCTAACCCCCATTGTGGTACTGGTGCCAGGTTGACGGTGGTCTGCAAGGCCCTCAATGTGTGAGACCCTCGTCTCGTGGCCTCTGAGACAGGTACTACAGCAGATGTAGAACTAGCCAGAGGAGTGGAGCAGGGGCCGCCCTCGAAGACAATGTTCTACTAGAAATGTGTTTTGTGCTCTGGCATCCTTTCCCTCCTCCCCATTGGCAGTGTGTCACTCCCTATGGACAGCTGGAAACCAGCTTTAGGAGGATCTAGTGGCTGTGATACCAAAATTGCCTGCAACTGCTTTATGACTATCTGTTGGAAATGTGCCATTCCTGCAGGGTCGCCCCGACGTTTTTCTGAACCTTATTTTTTCCAGCTATAGAACTCTGAGCACTTTTCCCATGCTAACCAGAGGTAAAGTGCTTGTGCTCCTCCTTTTGACATGGTAAAATGTGTATACTCCTGATTTGTGTATGGTACCCACAGCGTAGCCAGGACCTGTAAGTTAAATGTCACCAGTGGGCTGCAGCACTCATTGTGCCAAACACTTCAGTGACAGAGTACACCATGACTGCAGGCCTGCCACCGCCAGTCCCGATCTGTGCAGGTTTTTTTTGTCAAAGCTTTCTTTATTAGATTTTATACATGTCAAATGAGTGCCGTACATTTGAAAACGTGCCCCTCAATGTTTACAAATAAGCTAGTCCAATGAATAGTTTCTGACAGATGAGGAGGCAACATCAAAGCTTTACAAAGGCCGATAACAGGTGCTCTAAACAAAACTTACAAGGTAATTACCCCACTCCCCTTTCCCATCCTCTCCCCATCCCACCCGAACCCCATCAAATCTAACAGAAGAAAAACGAACCCCAAAGAACAGAACTATAGGGAACAGAAGAAAAAATGAAAAAAAACAAAAAAGTTAAAGGGGTGCATTGAAAGTGACAGAGGGTGACCAAGATTTATCGCAGTTGTCAGTGTGGAGTTGTAGGAGGGGGGGGCGGCTCATGGGGAGGGCATCGGCATGAGCTAGCCAGTATCAAGTCTCTCCTATCAGAATTGGAAGAGATGCAGAGCTCTTATGCGGGCGGGGCAGGCGGTCAATGGCAGTCTCCTGGAGAGGTAAGATACCAAGGGCCCTCAAATATATTCGAAGTTTTTAAAATCATCCTGGAAGATGTCTGCCATTTGTTCCATTGTCAGGGCCTGCCACAGGTGCGCGTGCCATTGTGTCAACGCTGGGGCCTCTTTCCTCTTCCAGGCTGCAGCCACTGTTCATTTAGCTGCCCCAAGGCATAGCCACATTATTGCTTTGTCCCCTTTAGTTGGTGCTTTAAGGCGTCACCCCTTAGACCCAATAATGCAAAACTCAGGGTATCCGGAACGGGGTATCCCAGGATGTCCTCGATTTGAGCCAGGATTTTGGCCCAGAAAGGACGGAGTGCCGGATAATCCCACCAAATGTGGTGAAAGTCGCCCAGCAGATCGCATCTCCTCCAGCACAAATCAGAAGTATCATGGACGACTTTTTGAGTTTGGTTGTGTAGAGGTACCAGCCATACATTAACTTGCAGTGCACTTCCCTCATGCCTAAGGAGTGGTTGCATTTCGGGATATCCCTCCAGAGTTTCCTCCAACTCGTTGCAGGGATATCCCTCCCTAGGGTATGCTCCCAGAAAGTTATGTGTCGCGGCTGCGTTGTGTGAGGTGTGGTGAGTAATAAGGAGTATAAGAAGGAGAAGGTGCCTCTTGAGGAGCCTGTTTGTTTAGGGAATTGTTCTATGGGGGTGAGGTCTCTCGTGGCAGCCTGTCTAACTTCAGGGTGGAGTGCTCAATAGTTCAGTTGTGTATAGCAGTAATGCTCCGCTTCTGAAAGGTTGAAGTCACTTTGACAATGGTCAAAGGTAAAGATGTCCCAACCCCTCCTCCCTCCAGGCATCAAAAGAACCCGGCACGAGGGCTGGGGGGAAATGCAGCATTATATTGAGTGAGAGGGGAGGGAAAGGTGGTCTACTCTGTTTTATTCACCTTGTCCCAAACCTTGAGAGTTGTTCTCATGGGGGTGCTCAAATAGGCATTCGGTGGCAATCTGCTTTCGGGTTCCATAGGATATCCCATATTACTCTACCTACTATTGCTCTGTCCATATGCAGCCAGTGTTTGACTCTCGTAGCGACCATTCGGAAATGACCCGTTACTGTGCCGCCCTATAGTAAAGATGGAAATCCGGGAGGGACAGTCCACCTGAGTCTTTGGGGAGTCGGAGCAGTGTAAATGGCAGACGGGCCATATGATCTTGCCAGATAAAGCATGTAATATTCGTGTGCAGGGTCGGGAAGAAGTCTCTGCCTAACTCAATAGGAAGACCTTGAAAAAGATAGAGTACCTTAGGCAGGACCATCATCTTGATAGCATGGACACGTTTGTGCCAAGATATATACATTGGCGCCCACAGTTTGAGATCTGCTTTCAGCTGCTGCAAAAGCAGGTGATAGTTGGCGCGAAACCGGTCAGACAACCTAGGGGTGATTCTGATACCGAGGTAGGTACGTTCCTTTTTAGCCCACCGAAAAGGTATGGAAGCTACTAAGTTCTCTATAGCCGTGACAGGTAATGTCAGGTTGAGAAGGAAGGATTTGGTTAGACTAATACGGAAGCTCGCCACTTCCTCAAAGTTGCTTAGTTCGCCTTTGGAGGGATGTTAGAGAGGACTGGGGGTAGGTGAGTGTCAGTAGCACAACAGTCTGTAAAATAAAGAAATGTTATGCTCTATGGAACCAGTCATGAGGCCCCTGATGGAAGGCGTTGAACGTATTATCGCCGCTAGGGGCTCAATATGGAGAGCAAATAGGAGTGGTGAGAGAGGGGACCCCGTCTCGTCCCCCTCCCCAAGTGAAAGAGCTCCGAGCTCACCCCAATAATCAGAACTCTAGAAAGCGGAGTTGCATAATTAGCCCGTATCATTGCAATAAAGAAGTCACAAACCCAAAGCGCCTCAGGGTATTAAGTAAAAAAGACCAGTCTACTCAGTCGAATGCCTTCTTGGCGTCAAGACCTAGCATTACCGCAGGTATCTGTTTATTGGTGGCTTTTTCGATCTTGTGTATGATCCTCCTCACGTTGTCATGCATCTGCCTGCCCTTGATGAAGCCAGACTGATCTGGGTGGATCACGTCTGGCAACATATCTTCCAGTCTCGAGGCCAGAATCTTTGGCAATCAAGTAAAGTTTGACATCTAGATTAAGCAAAGCGATGGGCCTGATGAAGCCACAAAGACGATTGTCCTTTCCTGGCTTCGGAATGACCGATATAAGTGCTTCGCTCATAGAAGGCATAACATTCTTGGCCTCAGCTATGTAATTAAATAAAGAGGTGAAGTGTGGCTCTAGGTCAGAACTGAATGTTTTCTAAAATTTTCTATAAGTCCATCCGGTGATTTATGAAGTTTCAGTGATGTTATCGTTACCTGGACCTCTTCCGCGCTAATGGTCTCACCTAGTATTGTATTTTGAGGGTCAGTCACCCATGGGAGTTCCACCCCCTCAAGGTAGCAAAGTTGGATTGTAGACAGGGTCAGCTGTGTAAAGCTTTTCATAAAAGTCGCCAAAGATTTGGGCTTTCTCTACATCAGAGTTCACTAGTTCGTCCGAGTCTTGTAAAATGTCACCAATATATTCCCACTCCCGCTTTACCCTAAGTTGCCTCGCCAGATGTTGACCCACATTGTTTTCCTGCTCATATGAGGTGCGCTTGAGGCGTAGGAGCATAAGTTCAGCCCTATTGGCATAGGTAGGATTTAGTTTTCACTGGAGTGCCGTGACCTTTCGTTGCAGAGCTAAGGTTAGAGCTGTTTTGTGAGTTTGTGCCAGTTGTTGTAGCTCTGTTTCAAGTTCCAAGCAATCTGCAGCCCTTTGTTTATTAAGGGTTGAAAGTAGTGCAATACATTTCCCCTTCAGCACCGCCTTGAATGTATCCCAGTTTTTTAGAGGGGGTAGTGTGAAGATCATCCCTTAAGGGGCGATCTCTCGTCAGGGAGTGAGGGAAGAACCAACTTCGGTATCTCGGCAGCAGGTCTCCCCAGTCCAACGACACTGATACAGTGCGTGATCAGATATAGAGATGGGGCGAATCGAGGCCATCTGTAAGGCTTGGCTTAGGGATTGACTAATAAACACATAATCCAATCGGCAATACGTACGATGTGTCTGTGAGAAGAAAGTGTAGTCACGGGAATTGGAGTGTACTACCTACCAAGCGTCCACTAGACCTAAGTCATTAATAGCCTGTTTGAGTGTTTTGGGAAGGTTGCCCATGGGCGATCTGTGTGGGTGTGTGCTGTCTATTCCTGAGTTGCATGTGAGGTTGAAATCGCCCATCAAGAAGATCTCACCCTCGGCGAAGCCCCCCAGTAGTAATAGTAGTGCTTGTAGAAATGGGTGTTCGGTCCATAAACTGAGGCAAAAGAGAACAGTCTGCCCCTAAGTTTACCCTTTACTAAGACAATTCTGCCCTCTTTGTTTGCCTTGTAAACTTCTGGTTGGATTTTAAGGGCAGAGCGGAACATGAGTGTCACACTATTATGTTTAGATGCTGCTGAGGATTTATACATTAAGGGAAAGACCTTATGCTTGAACCTGTGGTCCTCACTCCGTTTGAGATGTGTTTATTGTATGGCTACAACGTCACAGTGTTGATCCAATAGATATTTCCACATTTTGTGATATCTGGCTGGTGAGTTTAGGCCTTTAATGTTCCATGTGAGTGCTGTGATTACCATAGTGTTTACAGACAGTGTGTTTTTAAGAAAAAGCTCCCCTGGTCCTCCACTTCCCTTCGTCTATCGTGGCTAACCCTACCGCCCCTCTCAATAGCATACCCCACGTAGTCTCATTCCCCCCCACACTCCCATTGTGCCCATACAAATAATTGCTTGCCATGCACCCAAAAGAAAAGAAAAGAAAAAAGATAGAACAAACCCCTAATCCAATAACAATAGCAGGTGGGATAACAGGTCCCTGATTGCAAACATCATATAGATAGGAAGTTATCTTTAGCGGGCGAATGGGACCGAACCCGCTAATGCCACTTCAGAGTAGCCTATTTTGTGAAGGTATTGTTCAAACAGTTGAGAAAAAGATCTGTGCATGATAGCGTCTGCTTTGTGAAGGACATGTGTCCAAACCACTTCAGTGACCAGCGCTCCCTCTAAGAGCAGACCCTCCTCTGACGAAAGTCAAGGAGTCCCAGATTCCGGAGACTCAGCTTCTCGCCATTTGTGATCCTGGAAAGTCAACCAGCGGAAGACAGTTTCAAGACGTGGAAAGCAAGTCATAGTGTCTCAGCGCTTTCTATGAGAGCAGGGGCTGGCATTGGGAAAGCCAGAGGCCAGTAGGTTGTGCGCCCCCGGCGTTACCTTGTAGGGTCCAGGTGTCATACCCGGCCACTGGAGTCTCAGGAGTAGGAATGTTTAGAAGAGTCATCGCTTCGGCGAGATCCGTGACGTGGTGTGATTGGTTGTGCAAGTTAAAGGCCAGCCCAAAGGGGTAGGTCCAGCGATATTTGGTGTTGTCTTGTCTTGTCTCAATTTATCAGTCACAAGACGGAATTGCTGGTGTTGTGTGATGTCTTGGAAGAGAGTGCGGGAGAACCCTTGAAATGTGATCATGTCCTTCTTCCGAGCCGCCTTATGATGGTCTCCTTGACCTTAAAAAAAGTGTAGTTTGGCCAGAACGTCTTTTGTATGCTTCTTTTTGCCTGACTCCTGTGAGCCCATGCGATGAACCCTCTCTACTTTGACTTTCAATTTTAATAGTATAAAAAAAAAATCAAGAAAATTGACTTGGTGGTGTGCAAATGATAAATGTTCACTGAAACCGGATTTTCAAACATTATAGTTTGTGTGTTATAGAGTTATACCAGTAAACTGCTTGTCTATGCATATTTAGTGAGAATTTCAATGGAAATGTGCTGTATGTAAATGACAGTGCGCCACCACACCAGCGCTCCAAAATGTACCGGCTGCTGCATACTACTCCCTTACCACTCTCCTTCTGAATGGGTGTGGCAAATTTGTACACTTGTTTTTTTTTTGTTTGATGCCGGGATTTTACACAATCCATATGACTTCAGTCATGTAACATTGATGACAACACCCCCATTCTGAAAATTGTTTCAGCACCTCTGCCTGTGAGTCTCTAAGTGCCTCCCCTGTCTTAGTAATGTACTCCTGTGGTGGATTGAGACTTAAAGAATTAAAGTCAGAAGGTAAAATCTTTTTCCCAAGACAAACCTGGTTGGTATAACCACGACCATTGACTATGATTATCACTTTGTGCTTATTGGCACGATTTTTACTTAAACGTTTAAAATTCATATCTGGTTCCCCTGATTGGATTATTTTCATTTTGGTGTCATTTTGTTCATTACAATTTACTCTATTTGTCTAATTAATTTTGGTTTTATTACTTTATTATTAAGTAAGGCATAAATACTTTACACATTGTCTCTAAGTTTAGCCTGCCTGCTCTGTACCATAGCTACCAGTGGGATGAGCTAAGGTTATTTTAGTGACTTTGAGGGTTCACCCTGATAAAGACTGTAGTTATTACCTGAGGTGGGCAAATTCCCTTCTTAATTAATACCCCAGTTTCTTACACCATATTTTCCACATTATTAGCTGGAAAGTGATAGAAGAAATGTGGTGAAATTCAGGTGTTCTTCTGTGACTAACAATGACTTTTTAGGTTTGGCTAATGGAATGTCACTGATGGTATTCATTCTTGCACTTTTTTTAGCTGCAGGAATACGTCATTAGGGTATGATGTTTCATTGCAGGCTTTGCTATTGGCTGACCACGCGAGGTACACAATCATCGGCTTTGCGATTGGCTGACCAAGAGAGATATGCAAGCATCATCTTTAAGGAGTGGAGTTTAGCTCTTGCACCTCAGTATGGCAAAAACAAGAGGGCTACCATATATTCTTACTGGACCCTGTCTAATTGTGAAATGGCAAACACAGTGGTTCCACCGGTTATTCATAGAACACAATTACTCTCAAATACAATTTAAAAAATCAGTGGTGAAACAGGAAGGTGAGAAATCAGTTTCATAGGAATCACACCATAAACAGGACGGATCAGCAACAGCGTAGGAAATCAGTGACTTTAAGCACTACAACTTAAGTGCCATGGGTTTGTGACCGACCACAGACGCCTTCGGTGCTGTGATCAGTGCAATTGTGCGAAAACGTGTGGCAAGTGGAAATAATAAAAATCCATGACATTTGGACTAAGGGTAGGCAACGGGCACAAAAAAATATGTGGCGGGCCATTTTAAACGCTGATTTGTCATGATACAAACAGGTCATTTATCAGATCCTACAGTTTTTTATTAGCTCATAGTCAATGTTTTGATCGTACTGAGGTACCTGTCGGGTCTTCATCAGGGCAGGAAAGAATATGGACCGTCTGGGAATGATAGTGGTAGCGCAGAATAAGGCACTAATGTCCCTAATTAGCCAACAAGATCAGCCACAACTCAAAAATTGATTTCCATTAGATACTGGACAATGGCAGCACCCACATTTTCAAGAGCAACTCCACAGACAGGCTCCTAAATTTTCAAAGTTTGATTTGTTGGAGCCTGCAGGTCCAAAAATGGCTGTGCCTTGTATCTGTGAGATATGGCACAGTGTGCCCAGGAATCTGCCCAGGAATCTGCTGCTTTTATTGGTGGTGGAGTTAAAATCCAGTTTTATCTTTACAGTAACCATTTTGAGGGCATACGTTTTTGTAATAATATGTTTACACACACATGTTACATCCCTCTCTTTCTACAATAAAGGTGAACTGCTTAGGATCCTCTGTTTACAGGGAAATGCAAACACAGGTTAATGAAAATGTTTGCTAGCGCTGCGGAGTTAAAAAATCCAAAGGAATACTGATAATATACATGATGTCATCGATTATGTCATTTGAGATGTAATCAGTGATAATATAACTGATGTCATAGAACATGTCATTAGTGGTGTAATATGCGAGGTCAGAAGCAGTGCATGGCGGGGGAGCAAGTTATAGTTAGGTCTGCTAACTATAACTGGTGAATTTTTGTGTTTTTTTTAGTTCAAAACTTTATTGTTGTCACTGACATATTCACCTGACTAAAACGTTACTTTAACCTTTTTTTTTCTTCAAACAAAAACAGATCTGTTTATCGCACCTAACTACAACATTATTTTAACCTTTGGTTTTTTCAGTGAATGTTTAGTTTTAAAAAAAATGTAAAGTAATATTTTATTACCATACGTAAAGCCAAGCCCCCACCACGCACAGGACCTTATGCTTTTCAAAGGGGATCGGTCCACTTGCCCCCCTCTCCGAGCCTTATTAGGCCATGGGCACCAACCAAGAGGTCCTTTTTTTATTTTTAAAGGGGAGGGGGGCCGCATGCCACCCCTTCCCAAGCCTTATTAAGTCCTGGGGTCCACATCCCCCAGGGCCTTTTTTATAATTAAAGGGGGAGGGCTGCATGGCCCCCCTACCCGAGCCTTATAGGCCCTGGTTACCTGATCCCCCAGGGCTGTTTTTTTTAATTAAAGGGGAGGGTTCACGTGGGCCCTTTCCCGAGCCTTATTAGGCATTGGGGACCCCATCCCCCAAGGCCACTACTTAAATAAAAGGGGAGGTGGGTCCGCATGGCCCCTCCCTCCTCGAGCCTTGTTAGGCCCTGGGGACCCCATCCCCCAGGACCATTCTTTAAAAATTAAAGGTGAGGGGGTCCGCGTGGCCTCCCTCCCCAAGCCTTGTTAGGCCCTGGGGACCCCATCCTGCAGGACGTTTTTTTTTTAGTTAAAGGGGGGTCACGTGGCTCCCCTCACCAAGACTTGTTAGGCCCTGGGGACACTATCCCCCCAGGCTGTTTATTTTAAGTAAAGGGAGGGCCACGTGGCCTACCCAGGCCTTGTTAGGCCCTGGGGACCCCATCCCCCAGGTCCCTTTTTTTAAATTTAAATGGGAGGGGCAGCTTTGTGGCCCCTCTCTCCGAGCCTTGATAGGCTCTGGGGACCCCATCCCCCAGGGCCGTTTTTTTAATTAAAGTGGAGTGCCCCCCCTTTCAGAGCCTTGTAAGGCCCTAGGGACTCCATCCCCAAAGGCCGTTTCTTTTATGAAAGGGGAGGGGGGCCACATGCCCCCCTTGCCGAGGTTTCTTAGGTCCTGCGGACCACATCCCCCAGGGCCTCTTTTATAATTAAAGGGAGGAGGCTGCATGGGCCCTCCAACCCGAGCCTTATAGACCCTACGAACCTCATCTCCCAGGGCTGTTTATTTATTTAATTAAAGGGGAGGGGGTCCGCGTGGCCTCCCTCCCCAAGCCTTATTAGGCCCTGGGGAACCCATCCCCCCAGAGCCCTTCTTTAAAAATTAAAGGGGAGGGGGGCCGCCTGGAGCCCCTCCCCTCCCTGAGCCTTGTTAGGCCCTGGGAACGCCATCGTGCAGGACCTTTTTTTAAAAATTAAATGGGGGGCATATGCTCCCCCCTCACTGAGTCTTGTTAAGCCCTGGGGATCCTATCCCTCAAGGCCGTTCATTTTAAGTAAATGGGGGGAGAGACACGTGGCTCCCCAAGCCTTGTTAGGCCCTGGGTACCCCATCTCCCAGGGCCCTTTTTTGAATTAAAGGGGAGGGGGGCAGCCCCCCTTTCTGAGCCTTGTAAGGCCCTGGGGAACCCGTCCCCCAGGGCCACTATTTTAATTAAAGGGGAGGGGGGCCACGTGGACCCCTCCCCGAGCCTTTTCAGGCACCAGAGACCCCAATCCCTAGGCCCACACTGTCAAAGGTGGGTGTCCTGGAGCCCACCCAGGGCACCCACCACATACTTGTTGGGGGCCACGGGGTGCCCCAAGGGCCCATGGCCGGAGCCAGCTCCCCACATGCAGCAAGAGCAGACATTGCTCCCACTTGGAATGAGCAGCTACTAATGCTGTACCCTCCGAATGCGAGCAATATTTTGATCTATTTTCCTGTCCGCATCAATGCGGGCAGGGTAACGGATCAAAAGTCTGCTCCCAGCAGGCAGGAGCATTTTTAAAGCTCCCACTGGCTGGGATCAGAATTTGTGTTTGCTTGCGCATGGCGAGAGATTCAAAAATGTTCCCACCAAGCGGGAGCAAGCACGGGTTTCCCTGGCCACGCCGGAGTGGGCAGGGAAACCACTACATCCCGGGGGTGGGCTCCCCGGGACACAACATGTGAGCCGGCCCTGGGGAATGGGGTACCTGGGCCGTTAATGGCTCAGGGAGGAGGCCATACAGCCCCCCTACCCATTTTAAGTAATTTCGGAGACGAGGGTGGGCTCCCAGGGGCCTATAGAGGCTCAGGGAGGGGGGCCGTGTGGCTCTCCCTACCCATTTTGAAAAATGTTGACCCCAGAAGTGGGCTCCCCGGGGACTTGAGCAGCTCTGGTGGGGGGGCACATTGCCCCATATACACTTATTTTGGCCCCAGGGTTGGGCTCCCTGGGACTCTGCAGGCTCGAGGAGGATGGCCATGCATGGGGAGTGGGGGCTGCATGGCCCCACTCCCCTTACATGCAGATTTCGGACCCGGGGGAGGGCACCATGAGCCTTTAATGGCTCGAAGAAGGAGCAGGACGTCCCCTCCTCTTTTTACATGTTTTCAGCACCGCAGGTCTGGTCTTTGGGGCCTTCAATGGCTTGAGGATGGGAGGTCATAAAGCTGCCCTCCCCTTATTGAATACAGCCCCGAGGGTGGGCTTCCCTGGGTATAAACGTAATGAATGCGACATGGCAGCCCTTTTGTTTTGTTTTCTTTCGATCCCGCGAGAGTCCTGTGGAATCGCTGCAATTTTTTCTGATTTGTTTTGTTTGTTTGGTCTCTGCGTCCCGTCCATGGGGCCTAGGGAGTCAGGGTATCCCTACCCTGCCCCCTTATATTACTTTTAATTTTTCACTTCAGGACAGGGGACTAAGTCCCCGAGTCCTGTAATGTCTGCCAGCAACATTCTTCTGATGTTGCTGGCAGCCAATCAGAGTGCTTGCTCCCGCGGGAGTCTGACTCCCCAGGGAGCGGGATGGCTGAAGGGAAATAAAGCTCCTTGGGCCAATAAGAACACTCTATTTTTAAATTGGTGCTCCCGCGAACGTCTCTCAAGCCTCGCGCAGACCGAACCATCCAGATATGCAATTATTTTGTAACCTTAATTTCTCGAAAACTGCTGAACCGATTTACACCAAATCACAAAAAGCACAATCTGCAGACCAAGATCTAGCATCCTGCCAAATTTGATGATATTCCATTGAGCAGTTTTTGCTGTAGCCCTTCTTAACTATGTCTATGGAAAATGCTTGGGGATTTAGCGTTTTGGGACCCCCTTTTTTTCTTGGCCCCTGCTTGACAGATCACCCCAAATCTTTCCATGCACTAACTAGTCAAAAAGTAGCACCTTTTTGGAAAGTTTTGTGTACCAAAATGCATGTAATTCTTTTGGAAGCAAACTTATAAAATCATAAACCAAGTGAATGTTTTGTATAGAATATTAAACCTTGTAAACCTAATGACTGCACACAGCAGTGAAAATAATGTTGCTAAATTACTTTTTGTACCCCAGGCACCATTCTTTTGGGCCTGGAAGTTGTGATTTTGATGTTCACAACACCAATGCAGTACATACTCCTGAAATGTTTCACATCACATCATAACATATATAAAAGAATCTGTTCGCTTAAAACACTATTTACACAAGCACACCGGGCCATAGATATCATATTATCAAGTTATTTCCTACACCCTTTTAAGTCCCATGCCTTGCAAACAGTGCCAACCGTTGGCATCTCTACAGTGCAGCTATATCAGGCTCCTGATTCCTTTTTATGGACAAGCCACTCAGGTTGTGATGGAGTTTCTGATTTGGATGACAATGTATCCCTCAAAGAATTAATTATTGCGAGTGCATAAAGCTTTTCTTTAAATATTTTATTGCAAAAGGATGAACCTGCTCTCCATTTCCAGTACCCACAGCTTTGTTGTGTAGGTGGCCATCTAATGAGTTCAGCACAGGACCGTAATTTCACAAGCGACTTCTGCCAAACACCATAAGCAGGTTGCCAAAGAAGCCCTTCTATGGCAGAAACTTTGGGACTAATTTATTGTTTTTCACGCAATGCAGCGCAGCAGATAAAGTTTTGACAGATGTGGCGCTGTTACTCTCTTCCCAAGTGCTTGCACATTTCCTGGTTGCCTAGTGCCATGCACACACATTTACACCAAAGTGTCTGAGTTAGTACAGCATAGGTTTTGTACAGGAATGGCTCTCTTCCACTACAAAATACTATATTGTAGACCTGCTTTTACATTTTCCCACTTTGTATAGGGGCTGTACAGTACAGCACACACAAAGTTAGAAAACTTTGGCAAAAAGAAAACCTTTTTCCTTCTTTGTGCCTTCCTTTAGCAGTGACGTAAAGTAAAATGATGGGGCCATCTTGCGGAAATGTGGTGAGGGGCCCCTGAATTCCCCCTATCTCACAAATATTCAGTAGCCTTGGGCTGAATAGGCCCCCCCGAATATTAGGGAGCTGTGAAGTATTGGGGCCCCTTCCCATGTCATATGGGCTGCAGGGGCCTGCTCTTGAGGAGGACTTCTTTTTTAGGCGCAAAGCAATATCTACAAATATTATATAGGGCTTTGTGTAAAAAAACATGAGTGGTTGCATGCGAACCCCCATGTACCACCCATAGGACACCCCCCTTGACACAAAGTAATGCAAAGCAGTGGAAAGCACTGCTTTGCGTTTCTTTCAGGCAACTTTACAGTACAAAACGAGTTTTGCGCTACAAAATAAATAACAGATCACCACTTTGCGCTGGTATGCCTCGCTTTTGGCGAGTTTGCAGTTGCGCAAAGAGTTGAATAATCAGGTCCTTCAGTTCTTGCTTATTATGAGTGAGACGTATACAAAAAAGCGATGGATGGAATGCTTTAATTAATCTGAGCCACTGGTAATTACTCGGGCCGCATCCCAGTCCATTGCTATTTTGCACACCATGCCACCTCAGTTTGGATCCAGCCGTATGCAAATCAGTCTTTATCCTGCTCCAATGGGAACAGAAAAGCCCGAACTGCTAGTCCAGGTCCTCCCTAAACCGGAAGACAAGCGGAGTGCATGTGTTTTCCAGCTGACTCCCTCATGTACTTCCCCCCTCTGCTGTGCTCGTATTGCTCTTTCTCTTCCCCTTGTGCTTCTCCCCACCCCTCTGTCATGTGCACGCGCTTGTGCGCTTCTCACACCCACTTTACTTTCTCACCCACCCATGTGGTTCTCCCCGCCCAGCTCCAAGCTCCGCTCTCTCCCATCAATTTGCTTTCACCAGTTCCACACTGGGGATGCTGCACAGCCTGGCTGAAACCATCAACAAGGCTAACAGGGAACAAACATGCATCAACACCAACTTTAATGTCTAAAAAATACACCCAGCTTATTTTGTTTACTCACTAAAAGCAGCTTAAACATTTAATTTTGAAATTCCACATCTGTTCCAGATTTGCCTGCTATTTCCACGCTCAATTACAAATTGATATGAGGAAATAAAATACATGTCGGGTATAAAAAGTAAAATAAAAAAACCTTGCTTTTCTCTTTCCTCTGTGATTATGTTAATGTGTTGTTTTTATATGAGATCACTTCTTGTGACGTCACATCCAGTGACGTCAATGTGAATTGTGTATGATAATTAATCCCCCCCCCACTATTTTTCTTCGGACTAGTGTCCTGGTTAATAGCACAAGAGATGTTGTCGGTAAGGCTGAGGGCTGACACCCCACATATCTTCTGCCTGTGTCAGCATTGCAGATCACAAGGAGTAAACCGAGCGGCACGGCAACAAGAATCATATACTGCCTGGGGAAGATTTATCAATGAGGTGCGTCATCCTTGCGACCCGCAAGGGCGACGCAACTACTACTACGTCAGATTTATCAAGCCCCTTGTGTGCCCCTGAGTGGCTTGATAAACCTAGAGTAGCGCAACGCAGTGCAAATTGCTGCGTTGCGCCAGTCTGCCCCAGGGAGGCGTTCCATGGGTGGAGCGTGGGTGTTCCCAAGCTTCCACCCATGGATTTTGTTGCATTCACAGATTTACCATTACTGGTAGACCTGGAAATGCATTAAATTGCTACGCCTCCCCAGGTGAGGCGTAACGAGGAGAAATATCTTTATTTCTCCTCATTTTTTCCTCATTCTGTGTGTGTTGCATTCTGCAGCAACATAGAATGAGGAAAATGCCTCAGGGGATTGATTTTATGCAGGAAGGTGCCCCTTTCTGCACAAAAACAATCATCGCTGCAACGCAGGCACCATTGCACCTTGGCGCAAGGGAGCCCGCATTTGTGCTGGCAGCCAAAAGGGCACCAGCGCAGGAAAAAGACAGGAATGCGCTGTATAATGTTAAATATGGCGTACTCCTGCCCTTTCGCGCAGCGCAGCTCAGGAAGGTAGCTCGCTGCGCTGCGCGAAAGAATGATAAATCTGCCCCCTAGTCTCCATGCTTTTGTGTGCTTCAAGGACTTCCATGGCTTTAGTTTCTCCTTGTTTTGCAGGCTGCAGTCACATTACTCTAATCTGATGATCGTGTGGCTTTTAGCTGAAACTATACATTTCAGGACGGTATTGTAGCGTTGTACAGAACTCTATTAAAGTTCTATCTTCTGCTGACTGAAAAAATAAAAAATGACATTTTTGGATGTGATTCTTTTCTGCAGAGTACCTCAGTCTGATAATACCTCGGTATCAGATTTAAAAATGACGAGGCTCTGGTTTATGATGAGGCACGTTTGCAAAAAAGCTGGCATTACCCTCGATTAACGGAGCTGTGGTTGAGTCTAGTTAAAGGGTATGCATAAACCCCACATTGGTGAGAGATGCCCAGCTCAGAAGGATACTAGAGCCTACATTTACACGGTGCACCAGCAGCAGAAGCGGCCCTATATGTGCACATATGGAATTCACTTTTAGAACTAATATGTTCTCCATTGACCACAGTGAAACCTCGCTGGAGTAAAATCGTATTGTTTTTGCTGAGCTGTGTATACAAGGTTACTGTTCCTGATGGGGAAGGGACCCATGCCTTACCAAATGTAATATTAGCCAGTTTACCTACCTCAGAAGGATAGAAGGCTGAGGTGGCCTTGCGAGGTTTACAAAACTGGACCTGCAGTTCACAGCAGATGTCAGCAGGGATCGTTTGACTCACTGAGCTGGTCTTGCCAGCATGTAAGAAGGAGAGCGCCAGTGTGAAGTTGAGGGTTCAGGGGTCTTTCTATCTTTTACTGATTCGCTCCTAGGAGATGCTGAACTCTGACCCCCAGAGTGAGCCCGGATCGGTCCCTCCGCCCCTTCCATTCTGCTGTTGAGCAGAGTGCTGCAATTACATGCGTTAACAGGGTGCATTTCTTATTTTGGGATTACTGTTGGAACCCGTAACATACTCTATATAGCAACAGCAACTGCGTGGGTCTGACAAAAGGTTCTATGGACGCCCAGGTTACAGCCTAGACTAGAATGGTGTTTGCCCAAGGGCTCACAGCGAGTCATTCGCTTGAGCTGGGATTTGATCACTGAGGGCTGATTCCCAAAGCCACTTGTGCTTGTAAGTCCAGGTTACACGTCTACAAGTCTTGATTTACTGAAGGAAAGTAGAAAAGGTGCGTTTTTGCCCGAAACGCAGCATCCAATCCACAGTATAAGTACACAGTGGTGTAATTTGCGCATGATTAAATCCCACTCCAGGGAGAGGAGAGTGCGTCTTCCAGGGTGGGGATGTTGTCGAAAGTTTGCGACACTCACAATCCCTCATGTTCGTGAGTGGTCACAAACTTTTTCCACCTCATTTCCATCCTGGAAATGATTGGCGAGTTATGCTTGTCAAGGGTAGGAGTAAGTCTATTTCCAGAGTGCAAAGGGACAGGGGAACACCCCCAAAATTGATGTAGGTGTAGATGATGGGGTCACCAAACGGGGAGAATATGTTTGCTCTGTAGATTTTTAAAAGATGCATTCACACACATGGGAAGGCATTTCCCCATGCACTTGCCCACTTTTGTTTAGTAAAAGGAACAAATGATGGACGGAATGCTGAACAATGCAAACACGCATCCCCAGTCCCAAAGATCTGGGTTCAATTCATTGCTCTTTTGCTCACCACACCACCTCAGTTTGGACCCAGCCATATGCAAATCAGTCTTGACACTGTTCCTCATGGGAAAAGACCAGCCCAAACCACCAAGCCAGGTTCTACCTGGACCGGAAACAAGCATACTAGGACCGGTTTTGGGGCATCACCCTCATCAGCTTTTGTTTAGTAGCATTTTTATAGTGCTTCATATCCTGTTGTGGAGCGTCTAAGCACACTATCGGGCACATAGCACGTTATATCGTGGGGCAGTGCCCGGTTGGCAGAGTGCTGTATTTGTTGTGATCCTTTCCATGTGGTGTGTGAGTGACCAGAGGGGTGTTCTTATCTCGTCTGGGGGTGCAGAGCCCAATAGTGTGATGGGGAAGGAGGCGTGAGACATAAAAGTACAAATGATCATTTTAATTAGCTTGTTATAAATGACTCTTCATGTCCTGTGCTGTGTTTCATGGTTTGTATTTCAGGATTATGGCTGGAAGCTTGCATCTTTCACAGGCCTCCAAGTGTACTTTCAGAAAACGGTAAAGTACATTTTTTACATTTCGAACCCTTCACGCATGCGCGCTCGTAAACCTATAGGTGCCAGTATTTTCTGTGCAGCAGGCCAGAGATATTTTACAGGCCCCTCTACACCTGAGCTCCTGCCACTGACGAGTATTTGCTGAATTCCTTTTAAATGTTATTTTAAGCGACCTGACCATGGGGATTTAGCAATAGTTTGTAACAAAAATCGGTACTTGGACTTCTGTGTACCCCAAAACATTAATCATGAACTACTGTGCACCTCAAAACATTAATCATTAACTACCGTGCACTCCAGAGGTGGCTGCACGCAGCTTTTCCCTTCACTGGGCGGTGGTGGCCATGAAACTGAATGGGCGAGAGGGCCTGTCAGGTGTCCGGGCGGGAGGTGTTTGTGAGGCGGCCCAGACCTTTCCGAGCCGGCCTCGGCCCCTGGCAGGCTGCCGCCTATGACGAGATGGGGCTGGGATGCTCTCTTCAGCCAACAACGGCAGGTGACGCAGGACTCCCTCTGGGGCCCGCCATCTGCAGGGTCCTGGGGCTGCCAGCAGAGCCGAGTCCCCATCACAGCCGCGTTCTCTCCACTTCTTCAGACAGGGCCGCCTTCACCTTGGGTTCCCTTTGTCAGTAGCCCCAGACATGGCCACCTCAACCTTGTGCGCCCTTTGTAACAAGCCTCAGACATGGCCACCTCGACCTTGTGCGCCCTTTGTAACAAGCCTCAGACAATACCGCCTCGACCTTGTGCGCCCTTTGTAACAAGCCTCAGACATGGCCGCCCTCACTTAGTGCGTCCTTTGTAACAAGTCTCAGACATGGCCACCTCGACCTTGTGCGCCCTTTGTCACAGGCCTCAGACATGGCCACCTCGACCTTGTGCGCCCTTTGTAACAAGCCTCAGACATGGCCGCCTCGACCTTGCGCGCTCTTTGTAACACGCCTCAGACATGGCTGCCTTCACCTTGTGCGCCCTTTGTAACAAGCCTCTGACATAGCCGCCTCAACATTGTGCACTCTTTGTAACAAGCCTCAGACATGGCCGCCTCAAACTTGTGCACCCTTTGTAACAAGCCTCAGACATGGCCGCCTTGACCTCATGCGCCCCTTGTAAGAAGCGTCAGACATGGCCGCCTCGACCTTGTGCGCCCTTTGTAAGAAGCGTCAGACATGGCCGCCTCGGCCTTGTGCCCTCTTTGTAACAAGCCTCAGACATGGCCGACTTCACCTTGGGTGCATTTTGTAACAAGCATCAGACATGGCTGCCTCGACCTTGTGCGCCCTTTGTAACAAGCCTCAGACATGGCCGCCTCGACCGTGTGCGCCCTTTCTAACAAGCCTTAGACAACGCCGCCTCGGCCTTGTGCGCTCTTTGTAACAAGTCTCATACATGGCCGACTTCCCCTTGGGTGCCCTTTGTAAGAAGCCTGAGACATGGCCGCCTCAACCTTGTGCGCCCTTTGTAACAAGCCTTAGACATGGCCACCTCGACCTTCTGCGCCCTTTGTAAGAAGCCTGAGACATGGCCGCCTCGACCTTGTGCGCCCTTTGTAACAAGCCTTAGACATGGCCGCCTCGACCGTGTGCGCCCTTTGTAACAAGCTTCAGACAACGCCGCCTCGACCTTGTGCGCTCTTTGTAACATGCCTCAGACATGGCCACCTCGACCTTGTGCGCCCTTTGTAACAAGCCTCAGACATGGCCGCCTTGACCTTGTGCACCCTTTGTAACAAGCATCAGGCATAGCCGCCTTCAACTTGGGTACCCTTTGTACAGTACAAGCCTCAGACTTGGCCGCCTCGACCTTGTGCACCCTTTGTTAAAAGACTCAGACATGGCCGCCTCGACCTAGTACACCCTTTGTAACAAGCCGCAGACAATGCCGCCTCGACCTTGGGTGCCCTTTGTAACAAGCCTCAGACAATGCCGCCTCGACCTCATACGCCCTTTGTAACAAGCCTCAGACACGGCCGCCTTCAATTTGGGTACCCTTTGTAACAAACCTCAGACAACGCCGCCTCGACCTGGTGCGCTCTTTGTAACAAGCCTCAGACATGGCTGCCTCGACCTTGTGCGCCCTTTGTAACAAGACTCAGACATGTCCGTCTCGAAAACGTGCGCCCTTTGTAACAAGCCTCAGATATGGCCGCCTCGACCTTGTGCGCCCTTTGTAACAAGCCTCAGACATGGCCGCCTTGACCTCATGCACCCTTTGTAACATCATAGCCACCTCGACCTTGTGCGGCCTTTGTAACAAGCATCAGACATGGCCGCCTTCAACTTGGGTACCCTTTGTAACAAGCCTCAGACATGGCCGCCTCGACCTTGTGCGCCCTTTGTAACAAGCCTCAGACATGGCCGCCTTGACCTTGTGCGCCCTTTGTAGCAAGCCTCAGACATGGCCGCCTTGGCCTCAGGAGCTCTTTTTAAAAAGCCTCAGACAGGGCCGCCTTGACCTTCTGCGCCCTTTGTAACAAGCCACAGACAGGGCCGCCTTGACCTCATGCGCCCTTTATAACGAGCCTCATACAATGCCGCCTCGACCTTGTGCGCTCTTTGTAACAAGCCTCAGACATGGCCGCCTCCCCCTTGTGAGCCCTTTGTAACCAGCCTCAGACATCGCCGCCTCGACCTTGTGCGCCCTTTGAAACAAGCCTCAGACATGGCCGCCTTCACCTTGTGCGCCCTATGTAACAAGCCTCAGACATGGCCGCCTCGACCATGTGCACCCTTTGTAACAAGCCTCAGACATGGCTGCCTCGACCTTGTGCGCCCTTTGTAACAAGGCTCAGACATGTCTGCCTTTAAAACCTGCGCCCTTTGTAACAAGCCTCAGACATGGCCGCTTCGACCTTGTGCGCCCTTTGTAACAAGCCTCAGACATGGCTGCCTCGACCTTGTGCGCCCTTTGTAACAAACATCAGACATGGCCGCCTCGACCTTGTGCGCCCTTTGTAACAAGCCTCAGACATGGCCGCCTTGACCTTGTGCGCCCTTTGTAACAAGCATCAGGCATAGCCGCCTTCAACTTGGGTACCCTTTGTACAGTACAAGCCTCAGACTTGGCCGCCTCGACCTTGTGCACCCTTTGTTACAAGACTCAGACATGGCCGCCTTCAACTTGGGTTCCCTTTGTCATATGCCTCAGACATGTCCGCCTCGACCTTGTGTGCTCTTTGTTATAAGCCTCAGACATGGCCACCTTGACCTCATGCGACCTTTGTAACAAGCCTCAGACATGGCCGCCTCGACCTTGTGCGCTCTTTTTAACAAGCCTTAGACATGGCCGTTTCGACCTTGGGTGCCCTTTGCAACAAGGTCCGACATGGCCGCCTCGACCTTGTGCACCCTTTGTAACAAGCATCAGACATGGCCGCCTCGACCTTGTGCGCCCTTTGTAACAAGCCTCAGACATGGCCACCTTGAAAGCGTATGCCCTTTGTAACAAGCCTCAGATATGGCCGCCTCAACCTTGGGCGCCCTTTGTAACAAGCCTCAGACATTGCCGCCTCGACCTTGTGCGCCCTTTGTAACAAGCATCAGACATGGCCGCTTTCAACTTGGGTACGCTTTGTAACAAGCCTCAGACATGGCCGCCTCGACCTTGTGCGCCCTTTGTAACAAGCCTCAGACATGGCTGCCTCGACCTTGTGCGCCCTTTGTAACAAACATCAGACATGGCCGCCTCAACCTTGTGCGCCCTTTGTAAGAAGCCTCAGACATACCCGCCTCGACTTCGAGCGCACTTTGTAACAAGCCTCAGTCATGGCGCTCGACCTTATGCGCCTTTTGTAACAAGCCTCAGACATGGCCGCCTCGACCTTGTGCGCCCTTTGTAACAAGCATCACACATGGCCGCCTTCAACTTGGGTACCCTTTGTAACAAGCCTTAGACATGGCTGCCTCAACCTTGTGGGCTCCTTGTAACAAGCCTCAGACAACGCCGCCTTGACCTTGTGCGCTCTTTGTAACAAGCCTCAGACATGGCCGCCTCGACCTTGTGCGCCCTTTGTAACAAGCCTCAGACATGGCCGCCTCGACCTTGTGCGCCCTTTGTAACAAGCCTCAGACATGGCCACCTTCACCTTGTGCGCCCTTTGTACAAACCTCAGACATGGCCGCCTCGACCTTGTGCGCCCTTTGTTACCAGCCTCAGATATGGCCGCCTTCAACTTGGGTGCCCTTTGTCATATGCCTCAGACAGGGCCGCCTTGACCTTGTGCGCCCTTTGTAACAAGCCTCAGACATGGCTGCTTCAACCTTGAGCGCCCTTTGTAACAATCCTCAGACAACGCGGCCTTGACCTCGTGTGCTCTTCGTAACAAGCCACAGACATGGGCACCTCGACCTTGTGCGCCCTTTGTAACAAGCCTCAGACAATGCCGCCTCGACCTTGTGCGCCCTTTGTAAGAAGCCTGAGACATGGCCGCCTCGACCTTGTGCGCCCTTTGTAACAAGCCTTAGACATGGCCGCCTCGACCGTGTGCGCCCTTTGTAACAAGCTTCAGACAACGCCGCCTCGACCTTGTGCGCTCTTTGTAACATGCCTCAGACATGGCCACCTCTACCTTGTGCGCCCTTTGTAACAAGCCTCAGACATGGGAGCCTCGACCTAGTACACCCTTTGTAACAAGCCGCAGACAATGCCGCCTCGACCTTGGGTGCCCTTTGTAACAAGCCTCAGACAACGCCGCCTCGACCTCATACGCCCTTTGTAACAAGCCTCAGACACGGCCGCCTTTAATTTGGGTACCCTTTGTAACAAACCTCAGACAACATCGCCTCGACCTTGTGCGCTCTTTGTAACAAGCCTCAGACATGGCCGCCTCGACCTTGTGCGCCCTTTGTAACAAGCCTCAGACATGGCTACTTCGACCTTGTGCGCCCTTTGTAACAAACATCAGACATGGCCGCCTCAACCTTGTGCGCCCTTTGTAAGAAGCCTCAGACATACCCGCCTCGACTTCGAGCGCACTTTGTAACAAGCCTCAGACATGGCCGCCTCGACCTTGTGCGCCCTTTGTAACAAGCATCACACATGGCCGCCTTCAACTTGGGTACCCTTTGTAACAAGCCTTAGACATGGCTGCCTCAACCTTGTGGGCTCTTTGTAACAAGCCTCAGACAACGCCGCCTTGACCTTGTGCGCTCTTTGTAACAAGCCTCAGACATGGCCGCCTCGACCTTGTGCGCCCTTTGTAACAAGCCTCAGACATGGCCGCCTCGACCTTGTGCGCCCTTTGTAACAAGCCTCAGACATGGCCACCTTCACCTTGTGCGCCCTTTGTACAAACCTCAGACATGGCCGCCTCGACCTTGTGCGCCCTTTGTTACCAGCCACAGATATGGCCGCCTTCAACTTGGGTGCCCTTTGTCATATGCCTCAGACAGGGCCGCCTCGACCTTGTGCGCCCTTTGTAACAAGCCTCAGACATGGCTGCTTCAACCTTGTGCGCCCTTTGTAACAAGCCTCAGACAACGCGGCCTTGACCTCGTGTGCTCTTCGTAACAAGCCACAGACATGGGCACCTCGACCTTGTGCGCCCTTTGTAACAAGCCTCAGACATGGCCGCCTCGGCCTTGTGCGCCCTTTGTAACAAGCCTTAGACATGGCCGCCTCGACCGTGTGCGCCCTTTGTAACAAGCTTCAGACAACGCCGCCTCGACCTTGTGCGCTCTTTGTAACATGCCTCAGACATGGCCACCTCGATCTTGTGCGCCCTTTGTAACAAGCCTCAGACATGGCAGCCTCGACCTAGTACACCCTTTGTAACAAGCCGCAGACAATGCCGCCTCGACCTTGGGTGCCCTTTGTAACAAGCCTCAGACAACGCCGCCTCGACCTCATACGCCCTTTGTAACAAGCCTCAGACACGGCCGCCTTCAATTTGGGTACCCTTTGTAACAAACCTCAGACAACGCCGCCTCGACCTGGTGCGCTCTTTGTAACAAGCCTCAGACATGGCTGCCTCGACCTTGTGCGCCCTTTGTAACAAGACTCAGACATGTCCGTCTCGAAAACGTGCGCCCTTAGTAACAAGCCTCAGATATGGCCGCCTCGACCTTGTGCGCCCTTTGTAACAAGCCTCAGACATGGCCGCCTTGACCTCATGCGCCCTTTGTAACATCATAGCCACCTCGACCTTGTGCGGCCTTTGTAACAAGCATCAGACATGGCCGCCTTCAACTTGGGTACCCTTTGTAACAAACCTCAGACAACGCCGCCTCGACCTTGTGCGCTCTTTGTAACAAGCCTCAGGCATGGCTGCCTCGACCTTCTGCGCCCTTTGTAAGAAGCCTGAGACATGGCCGGCTCGACCTTGTGCGCCCTTTGTAACAAGCCTTAGACATGGCCACCTCGACCTTCTGCGCCCTTTGTAAGAAGCCTGAGACATGGCCGCCTCGACCTTGTGCGCCCTTTGTAACAAGCCTTAGACATGGCCGCCTCGACCGTGTGCGCCCTTTGTAACAAGCTTCAGACAACGCCGCCTCGACCTTGTGCGCTCTTTGTAACATGCCTCAGACATGGCCACCTCGACCTTGTGCGCCCTTTGTAACAAGCCTCAGACATGGCAGCCTCGACCTAGTACACCCTTTGTAACAAGCCGCAGACAATGCCGCCTCGACCTTGGGTGCCCTTTGTAACAAGCCTCAGACAACGCCGCCTCGACCTCATACGCCCTTTGTAACAAGCCTCAGACATGGCTGCCTCGACCTTGTGCGCCCTTTGTAACAAGACTCAGACATGTCCGTCTCGAAAACATGCGCCCTTAGTAACAAGCCTCAGATATGGCCGCCTCGACCTTGTGCGCCCTTTGTAACAAGCCTCAGACATGGCCGCCTTGACCTCATGCGCCCTTTGTAACATCATAGCCACCTCGACCTTGTGCGGCCTTTGTAACAAGCATCAGACATGGCCGCCTTCAACTTGGGTACCCTTTGTAACAAGCCTCAGACATGGCCGCCTCGACCTTGTGCGCCCTTTGTAACAAGCCTCAGACATGGCCGCCTTGACCTTGTGCGCCCTTTGTAGCAAGCCTCAGACATGGCCGCCTTGGCCTCGGGAGCTCTTTGTAAAAAGCCTCAGACAGGGCCGCCTTGACCTTCTGCGCCCTTTGTAACAAGCCACAGACAGGGCCGCCTTGACCTCATGCGCCCTTTATAACGAGCCTCATACAATGCCGCCTCGACCTTGTGCGCCCTTTGAAACAAGCCTCAGACATGGCCGCCTTCACCTTGTGCGCCCTATGTAACAAGCCTCAGACATGGCCGCCTCGACCATGTGCACCCTTTGTAACAAGCCTCAGACATGGCTGCCTCGACCTTGTGCGCCCTTTGTAACAAGGCTCAGACATGTCTGCCTTAAAAACGTGCGCCCTTTGTAACAAGCCTCAGACATGGCCGCTTCGACCTTGTGCGCCCTTTGTAACAAGCCTCAGACATGGCTGCCTCGACCTTGTGCGCCCTTTGTAACAAACATCAGACATGGCCGCCTCGACCTTGTGCGCCCTTTGTAACAAGCCTCAGACATGGCCGCCTTGACCTTGTGCGCCCTTTGTAACAAGCATCAGGCATAGCCGCCTTCAACTTGGGTACCCTTTGTACAGTACAAGCCTCAGACTTGGCCGCCTCGACCTTGTGCACCCTTTGTTACAAGACTCAGACATGGCCGCCTTCAACTTGGGTTCCCTTTGTCATATGCCTCAGACATGGCCGCCTCGACCTTGTGTGCTCTTTGTTATAAGCCTCAGACATGGCCACCTTGACCTCATGCGACCTTTGTAACAAGCCTCAGACATGGCCGCCTCCCCCTTGTGAGCCCTTTGTAACCAGCCTCAGACATCGCCGCCTCGACCTTGTGCGCCCTTTGTAACAAGCCTCAGATATGGCCGCCTCGACCTTGTGCGCCCTTTGTAACAAGCCTCAGACATGGCCGCCTTGACCTTGTGCACCCTTTGTACAAACCTCAGACATGGCCGCCTCGACCTTGTGCGCCCTTTGTTACCAGCCACAGATATGGCCGCCTTCAACTTGGGTGCCCTTTGTCATATGCCTCAGACAGGGCCGCCTCGACCTTGTGCGCCCTTTGTAACAAGCCTCAGACATGGCTGCTTCAACCTTGTGCGCCCTTTGTAACAAGCCTCAGACAACGCGGCCTTGACCTCGTGTGCTCTTCGTAACAAGCCACAGACATGGGCACCTCGACCTTGTGCACCCTTTGTTACAAGACTCAGACATGGCCGCCTTCAACTTGGGTTCCCTTTGTCATATGCCTCAGACATGTCCGCCTCGACCTTGTGTGCTCTTTGTTATAAGCCTCAGACATGGCCACCTTGACCTCATGCGACCTTTGTAACAAGCCTCAGACATGGCCGCCTCGACCTTGTGCGCCCTTTGTAACAAGCATCACACATGGCCGCCTTCAACTTGGGTACCCTTTGTAACAAGCCTCAGACATGGCCGCCTCGACCTTGTGCGCCCTTTGTAACAAGCCTCAGACATGGCCGCCTTGACCTTGTGCGCCCTTTGTAGCAAGCCTCAGACATGGCCGCCTTGGCCTCGGGAGCTCTTTGTAAAAAGCCTCAGACAGGGCCGCCTTGACCTTCTGCGCCCTTTGTAACAAGCCACAGACAGGGCCGCCTTGACCTCATGCGCCCTTTATAACGAGCCTCATACAATGCCGCCTCGACCTTGTGCGCTCTTTGTAACAAGCCTCAGACATCGCCGCCTCGACCTTGTGCGCCCTTTGAAACAAGCCTCAGACATGGCCGCCTTCACCTTGTGCGCCCTATGTAACAAGCCTCAGACATGGCCGCCTCGACCATGTGCACCCATTATAACAAGCCTCAGACATGGCTGCCTCGACCTTGTGCGCCCTTTGTAACAAGGCTCAGACATGTCTGCCTTAAAAACGTGCGCCCTTTGTAACAAGCCTCAGACATGGCCGCTTCGACCTTGTGCGCCCTTTGTAACAAGCCTCAGACATGGCTGCCTCAACCTTGTGCGCCCTTTGTAACAAACATCAGACATGGCCGCCTCGACCTTGTGCGCCCTTTGTAACAAGCCTCAGACATGGCCGCCTTGACCTTGTGCGCCCTTTGTAACAAGCATCAGGCATAGCTGCCTTCAACTTGGGTACCCTTTGTACAGTACAAGCCTCAGACTTGGCCGCCTCGACCTTGTACACCCTTTGTTACAAGACTCAGACATGGCCGCCTTCAACTTGGGTTCCCTTTGTCATATGCCTCAGACATGGCCGCCTCGACCTTGTGTGCTCTTTGTTATAAGCCTCAGACAATGCCACCTTGACCTCATGCGACCTTTGTAACAAGCCTCAGACATGGCCGCCTCGACCTTGTGCGCTCTTTTTAACAAGCCTTAGACATGGCCGTTTCGACCTTGGGTGCCCTTTGCAACAAGGTCCGACATGGCCGCCTCGACCTTGTGCACCCTTTGTAACAAGCATCAGACATGGCCGCCTCGACCTTGTGCGCCCTTTGTAACAAGCCTCAGACATGGCCGCCTTGAAAGCGTACGCCCTTTGTAACAAGCCTCAGATATGGCCGCCTCAACCTTGTGCGCCCTTTGTAACAAGCCTCAGACATTGCCGCCTCGACCTTGTGCGCCCTTTGTAACAAGCATCAGACATGGCCGCTTTCAACTTGGGTACGCTTTGTAACAAGCCTCAGACATGGCCGCCGACCTTGTGCGCCCTTTGTAACAAGCCTCAGACATGGCTGCCTCGACCTTGTGCGCCCTTTGTAACAAACATCAGACATGTCCGCCTCAACCTTGTGCGCCCTTTGTAACAAGCCTCAGACATACCCGCCTCGACTTCGAGCGCCCTTTGTAACAAGCCTCAGTCATGGCGCCTCGACCTTACGCGCCTTTTGTAACAAGCCTCAGACATGGCCGCCTCGACCTTGTGCGCCCTTTGTAACAAGCATCACACATGGCCGCCTTCAACTTGGGTACCCTTTGTAACAAGCCTTAGACATGGCTGCCTCAACCTTGTGGGCTCTTTGTAACAAGCCTCAGACAACGCCGCCTTGACCTTGTGCGCTCTTTGTAACAAACCTCAGACATGGCCGCCTCGACCTTGTGCGCCCTTTGTAACAAGCCTCAGACATGGCCGCCTCGACCTTGTGCGCCCTTTGTAACAAGCCTTAGACATGGCCGCCTCGACCGTGTGCGCCCTTTGTAACAAGCTTCAGACAACGCCGCCTCGACCTTGTGCGCTCTTTGTAACATGCCTCAGACATGGCCACCTCTACCTTGTGCGCCCTTTGTAACAAGCCTCAGACATGGGAGCCTCGACCTAGTACACCCTTTGTAACAAGCCGCAGACAATGCCGCCTCGACCTTGGGTGCCCTTTGTAACAAGCCTCAGACAACGCCGCCTCGACCTCATACGCCCTTTGTAACAAGCCTCAGACACGGCCGCCTTTAATTTGGGTACCCTTTGTAACAAACCTCAGACAACATCGCCTCGACCTTGTGCGCTCTTTGTAACAAGCCTCAGACATGGCCGCCTCGACCTTGTGCGCCCTTTGTAACAAGCCTCAGACATGGCTACCTCGACCTTGTGCGCCCTTTGTAACAAACATCAGACATGGCCGCCTCAACCTTGTGCGCCCTTTGTAAGAAGCCTCAGACATACCCGCCTCGACTTCGAGCGCACTTTGTAACAAGCCTCAGACATGGCCGCCTGACCTTGTGCGCCCTTTGTAACAAGCATCACACATGGCCGCCTTCAACTTGGGTACCCTTTGTAACAAGCCTTAGACATGGCTGCCTCAACCTTGTGGGCTCTTTGTAACAAGCCTCAGACAACGCCGCCTTGACCTTGTGCGCTCTTTGTAACAAGCCTCAGACATGGCCGCCTCGACCTTGTGCGCCCTTTGTAACAAGCCTCAGACATGGCCGCCTCGACCTTGTAGCGCCCTTTGTAACAAGCCTCAGACATGGCCACCTTCACCTTGTGCGCCCTTTGTACAAACCTCAGACATGGCCGCCTCGACCTTGTGCGCCCTTTGTTACCAGCCACAGATATGGCCGCCTTCAACTTGGGTGCCCTTTGTCATATGCCTCAGACAGGGCCGCCTCGACCTTGTGCGCCCTTTGTAACAAGCCTCAGACATGGCTGCTTCAACCTTGTGCGCCCTTTGTAACAAGCCTCAGACAACGCGGCCTTGACCTCGTGTGCTCTTCGTAACAAGCCACAGACATGGGCACCTCGACCTTGTGCGCCTTTGTAACAAGCCTCAGACATGGCCGCCTCGGCCTTGTGCGCCCTTTGTAACAAGCCTTAGACATGGCCGCCTCGACCGTGTGCGCCCTTGTAACAAGCTTCAGACAACGCCGCCTCGACCTTGTGCGCTCTTTGTAACATGCCTCAGACATGGCCACCTCGATCTTGTGCGCCCTTTGTAACAAGCCTCAGACATGGCAGCCTCGACCTAGTACACCCTTTGTAACAAGCCGCAGACAATGCCGCCTCGACCTTGGGTGCCCTTTGTAACAAGCCTCAGACAACGCCGCCTCGACCTCATACGCCCTTTGTAACAAGCCTCCAGACACGGCCGCCTTCAATTTGGGTACCCTTGTAACAAACCTCAGACAACGCCGCCTCGACCTGGTGCGCCCTTTGTAACAAGCCTCAGACATGGCCACCTCGACCTTGTGCGCCCTTTGTAACAAGCCTCAGACATGGCCGCCTTCACCTTGTGCGCCCTTTGTACAAACCTCAGACATGGCCGCCTCGACCTTGTGCCCTTTGTTACCAGCCTCAGATATGGCCGCCTTCAACTTGGGTGCCCTTTGTCATATGCCTCAGACAGGGCCGCCTCGACCTTGTGCGCCCTTTGTAACAAGCCTCAGACATGGCTGCTTCAACCTTGTGCGCCCTTTGTAACAAGCCTCAGACAACTCGGCCTTGACCTCGTGTGCTCTTCGTAACAAGCCACAGACATGGGCACCTCGACCTTGTGCGCCCTTTGTAACAAGCCTCAGACAATGCCGCCTCGACCTTGTGCGCCCTTTGTAACAAGCATCAGACATGGCCGCCTCAACCTTGTGCGCCCTTTCTAACAAGCCTCAGACATGGCCACCTTGACCTCATGCGCCCTTTGTAACAAGCCTCAGACATAGCCGCCTCGACCTTGTGCACTCTTTGTAACAAGCCCTTGACATGGCCGCCTCGACCTTGTGCGCCCTTTGTAACAAGCCTCAGACAACGCCGCATCGATCTTGTGCGCCCTTTGTAACAAGCCTCAGACAATGCCGCCATGTGCCTGTGCCCCCTTTGTCACAAGACTTAGACATGGCCGCCTCGACCATGTGCACCCTTTGTAACAAGCCTCAGACAACGCCGCCTTAACCTTGTGCGCCCTTTGTCACAAGCATCAGACATGGCCGCCTCGACCTTGTGCGCCCTTTGTAACAAGCCTCAGACACGGCCGCCTTCAACTTGGGTACCCTTTGTAACAAACCTCGGACAACGGCGCCTCGACCTTGTGTGCTCTTTGTAACAAGCCGCAGACATGGCTGCCTCGATCTTGTGCGTCCTTTGTAACAAGACTCAGACATGGCCGCCTCGACCTCATGCGCCCTTTGTAACAAGCCTCAGACATGGTCGCCTCGACCTCATGCATCCTTTGTAACAAGTCTCAGACATGGCCACCTTCAACTTGGGTACCCTTTGTAACGGTCCTCAGACAACGCCGCCTTGACCTTGTGCGCCCTTTGTAGCAAGCCTCAGACATGGCTGCCTCGACCTTGTGCGCCCTTTGTAACAAGGCTCAGACATGTCGGCCTTGAAAACGTGTGTCCTTTGTAACAAGCCTCAGATATGGCCGCCTCGACCTTGTGCGCCCTTTGTAACAAGCCTCAGACATGGCCACCTTGACCTCATTCGCCCTTTGTAACAAGCCTCAGACATAGCCGCCTCGACCTTGTGCGGCCTTTGTAACAAGCATCAGACATGGCCGCCTTCAACTTGGGTACCCTTTGTAACAAGCCTCAGACATGGTCACCTCGACCTCATGCACCCTTTGTAACAAGTCTCAGACATGGCCACCTTCAACTTGGGTACCCTTTGTAACAAGCCTCAGACAACGCCGCCTTGACCTTGTGCGCCCTTTGTAACAAGCCTCAGACAACGCCGCCTTGACCTTGTGCGCTCTTTGTAACAAGCCTCAGACATGGCCGCCTCGACCTTGTGCGCCCTTTGTAAAAAGCCTCAGACATGGCCGCCTCGACCTTGTGCGCCCTTTGTAACAAGCCTCAGACATGGCCGCCTTCACCTTGTGCGCCCTTTGTACAAACCTCAGACATGGCCGCCTCGACCTTGTGCGCCCTTTGTTACCAGCCTCAGATATGGCCGCCTTCAACTTGGGTGCCCTTTGTCATATGCCTCAGACAGGGCTGCCTCGACCTTGTGCGCCCTTTGTAACAAGCCTCAGACATGGCTGCTTCAACCTTGTGCGCCCTTTGTAACAAGCCTCAGACAACGCGGCCTTGACCTCGTGTGCTCTTCGTAACAAGCCACAGACATGGGCACCTCGACCTTGTGCGCCCTTTGTAACAAGCCTCAGACAATGCCGCCTCGACCTTGTGCGCCCTTTTTAACAAGCATCAGACATGGCCGCCTCAACCTTGTGCGCCCTTTCTAACAAGCCTCAGACATGGCCACCTTGACCTCATGCGCCCTTTGTAACAAGCCTCAGACATAGCCGCCTCGACCTTGTGCACTCTTTGTAACAAGCCCTTGACATGGCCGCCTCGACCTTGTGCGCCCTTTGTAACAAGCCTCAGACAACGCCGCCTCGATCTTGTGCGCCCTTTGTAACAAGCCTCAGACAATGCCGCCATGTGCCTGTGCCCCCTTTGTCACAAGACTTAGACATGGCCGCCTCGACCTTGTGCACCCTTTGTAACAAGCCTCAGACAACGCCGCCTTAACCTTGTGCGCCCTTTGTCACAAGCATCAGACATGGCCGCCTCGACCTTGTGCGCCCTTTGTAACAAGCCTCAGACACGGCCGCCTTCAACTTGGGTACCCTTTGTAACAAACCTCAGACAACGGCGCCTCGACCTTGTGCGCTCTTTGTAACAAGCCGCAGACATGGCTGCCTCGATCTTGTGCGTCCTTTGTAACAAGACTCAGACATGGCCGCCTCGACCTCATGCGACCTTTGTAACAAGCCTCAGACATGGTCGCCTCGACCTCATGCACCCTTTGTAACAAGTCTCCGACATGGCCACCTTCAACTTGGGTACCCTTTGTAACAAGCCTCAGACAATGCCGCCTTGACCTTGTGCGCCCTTTGTAGCAAGCCTCAGACATGGCTGCCTCGACCTTGTGCGCCCTTTGTAACAAGGCTCAGACATGTCGGCCTTGAAAACGTGTGCCCTTTGTAACAAGCCTCAGATATGGCCGCCTCGACCTTGTGCGCCCTTTGTAACAAGCCTCAGACATGGCCACCTTGACCTCATTCGCCCTTTATAACAAGCCTCAGACATAGCCGCCTCGACCTTGTGCGGCCTTTGTAACAAGCATCAGACATGGCCGCCTTCAACTTGGGTACCCTTTGTAACAAGCCTCAGACGTGGTCACCTCGACCTCATGCACCCTTTGTAACAAGTCTCAGACATGGCCACCTTCAACTTGGGTACCCTTTGTAACAAGCCTCAGACAACGCCGCCTTGACCTTGTGCGCCCTTTGTAACAAGCCTCAGACATGGCCGCCTCAACCTTCTGCGCCCTTTGTAACAAGACTCAGACATGGCCGCCTCGACCTCATGCGACCTTTGTAACAAGCCTCAGACATGGTCGCCTCGACCTCATGCACCCTTTGTAACAAGTCTCCGACATGGCCACCTTCAACTTGGGTACCCTTTGTAACAAGCCTCAGACAATGCCGCCTTGACCTTGTGCGCCCTTTGTAGCAAGCCTCAGACATGGCTGCCTCGACCTTGTGCGCCCTTTGTAACAAAGGCTCAGACATGTCGGCCTTGAAAACGTGTGCCCTTTGTAACAAGCCTCAGATATGGCCGCCTCGACCTTGTGCGCCTTTTGTAACAAGCCTCAGACATGGCCACCTTGACCTCATTCGCCCTTTATAACAAGCCTCAGACATAGCCGCCTCGACCTTGTGCGGCCTTTGTAACAAGCATCAGACATGGCCGCCTTCAACTTGGGTACCCTTTGTAACAAGCCTCAGACGTGGTCACCTCGACCTCATGCACCCTTTGTAACAAGTCTCAGACATGGCCACCTTCAACTTGGGTACCCTTTGTAACAAGCCTCAGACAACGCCGCCTTGACCTTGTGCGCCCTTTGTAACAAGCCTCAGACATGGCCGCCTCAACCTTCTGCGCCCTTTGTAACAAGACTCAGACATGGCCGCCTCGACCTTGTGCGCCCTTTGTAACAAACATCAGACATGGCCGCCTCGACCTTGTGCGCCCTTTGTAACAAGCCTCAGACATGCCCGCCTCGACCTTGAGCGCCCTTTGTAACAAGCCTCAGTCATGGTGCCTCGACCTTATGCGCCCTTTGTAACAAGCCTCAGACATGGCCGCCTCGACCTTGTGCGCCCTTTGTAACAAGCATCACACATGGCCGCCTTCAACTTGGGTACTGTAAGAAAGTGGCTCTGTATATACTGAACCAAAGTAAGGTTCAGTGTGCACAGAGTCCACAGTCCCCAGAGGTTTGGCAGAGGCTAAAGTTAGATATAACCTTACTCTCTAAAGTGGTAGCTTGGTGGAGCAGTAAGGCAGTATCAGAGGACAGTGTAAAGCATTTGTTGTACACACTCAGTCAGCAAATGGTCTCACACACTCAAGAACTGAAGTCTAGGCCAATTGTTTTGTATATAAAAATATATTGTTGTTTTATTTTAGAGCCACAAGTAGGTACAAAAATACTTTCTCAGAATGAGATGCTTTAGTTATATACTTTCAATACACAATAGACTTTTAAATGCAATAGCTACAGTTGTTGCAATAGGCAACACAATTCAAACACAATTATAACATTGAGCTCAACGGGAGTTTTTAAGTAAAAGCAGTTTCAGTTACTTTACATATGATTTTCTTACTCAGGGTTGGATCCTGGATTCAACCCTGGTGCATTTCCTGTAAACAGTTGAAAGAAATCGTTTTTGTTACACAGGCGATTTTTAAGGAATATTTGTTTGTTTCAAAAATCGACACTTAGAAGAATTTCTGGAGAAAATCAGGCAATGTTATCCTATGGAGGAAAATCAAGTTATCGGTAAGTACAGTTGTAATTGCTTTTCAGGGTCAGTGCTGGGCACCAAGATCCAGCACTGGGATCTCTCCTGATAACAGGTGAGTAATTTCGTTTTCGTTGATCGGGCGATTTTTAAGGAATATTTGAAAGTTTCAAAACTCGACACTTAGAAGAAATTTCAGTGTAAACCGGTCAATGTTACCCTATGGAGAAAATGTAGGTTATCGACTTTCAGGTAAGTACTCGACTGGCAGAGTTAAGGTTCTGGGCATAGACTCAGGGGTCTCCCAGGGTCAGGTAGGTACAGTTGGTACACCCTCAGCGGCACAGGGGCGGCCGGGTGCAGAGTGAGTTAGGCCCATTGTTAGCCTATGGCGGGCAGGGGGCCCTTGGTTGGTGGCTGCTAGCAGGCAGGCCACGCGGCTGTGGGAGCTGGGCTCCTGGTCACTTACACAGGGCAAGTGGGGAAGTAGAATAGGATAGGTGTTGCACTCCCAGGGGCACTCGGGCGGCTGGGTGCAGGGTGCTTTTGAGCCGTCGGGCGCTCAATGTATTTCAATGGAGAAGCTGGAAGTTGAACAAAGGCTGCAAGCTCGGGGACGGAGATTCTTCAGGTGCGACCACCACTTCGAGAGGTAAGTTGGGTAGTTGGAGGATAGGTAGGCACCCCGGAGTTGGGCACAGGGGGCCGCAGGGCGCCGGGTGCAGGGGTGTCTTTTCGCGTCGGGAAATCTTACCCTCTGCTGGTCGCGGTTGGAGGGGTCCCTGGTTCTGAGGCTGCAGGCGTCATCAGGAGCGTCGAGGAGGGTCCTTGGGTGCTGGACTCTGGGTCACAGTCGCCGGGGGGACGTCCTCGTGGTCTTTGTCCACTCAGGCACAGGCCGGGCTCGGCGGGTGCAGAGTGTGCAGGATTCGCGGTTCCTGGCTGGCACCAGGGGTTGTTACTTGCTTTGAGCAGAACCACTGCTCGTGGGAGTCCCAGTCTTTTTAGAGTCACAAGGCAGTCAGGTCCTCCGGGGTTTTCGAGGTTGCTGACCACTGGAGACGCCGGGTTTTAGCAGGAGCAGGTTCGAGGGTCGACAGGCCTGTAGGGCTGGGGCCAAGTCAGTTGGTGTCTCCCCCTTGTTAGCAGCTGCACGGCAGGTCTTCTTTCTTCTTGTTCTTCTTGCTTGTTTTGGTTTCGGGATCTGAGGAAGGAAGGTTCAGGGTGCCCCTAAATACTAGATTTAGGGGCGTTACAGGTAGGTAAAGGGCAGGGACCAATGGGTCCCTTCCCTGGGGTGGGTACACCCCCTATCCTGCCACTCTCCAGTGGGAGGGGGGCAGGAGCCTAGTCCTGATTGGGTAGGGCTCCCCATCTTCAAGATGGCGAGAGCCCGGAGATGTGCTTCACCTCGCCTCCCCCACCTGAGGGGTGGGGTTGGCAGAGGCTGGCACACCCCCTTTCCTCACTTGTGGTTTCCCGGCAGTCTTCTCGCCAGAGTGGGGGCTAGAACCGGTGGGGACCAGTTGCTGAGTACAGCAAGTGGTCTGGGGAGGCTCACCAAGGCGGCATGCCTTTGAAGCTTCCCCCTGCCCATCCTGGGGGAGGAGACCTAGCACCTCGCCCAGGACGTGCATTGTTGCAGGCCCGGGAGAGCGGATGGCTCTCTACCCTTTTTTCCAGCAACATGTCTGCTGGGTGGCAGCCCAGGCAGCCTCTCAGGCAGGACGTGGATTGTGGGTTAGGTTCAGGGGGCAACTCTAAGTTGCCCTCTGTCGTGCATCTTACATTAAATCCCACACTGGCATCAGTGTGGGTTTAATGTGCTATGAAGTTTGATATCAAACTTCTGTCTTCAGTGTAGCCATCATGGTGCTGTGGAGTTCGTGATGACGACCTCCCAGCACCATATACTCTGAATGGCAGCACTGCACTTACAGTGCCCAGGAATGGACCTGGGTACTGTAGGGGTACAGGGCTCATGCACTGGTACCCTCACCACTGGCATAGGGCACCCAGCTAGAGGGGTGACTGAGGTATGCCAGGGCATGGCACAAAGGGATGTGTGCCATGTTGACTCTCTGTTTTGTTCTGCACCAAGACACTCAGCCTGCAAAGGCAGTGTGTGTGTGTCAGGGTACAGGGCCTCTAAGGGTGGCACAATAAGTGCTGCAGCCCTTAGAGGCCTTCTCTGGTCACAGTGCCCTGGGTACCTAGGGTACCATTTACCAGGGGCTGACATGTGGCCAGAGATGCCAATTGGGTTTAGGCTACAATGCAGTTTTAGGGAAGGAACACAGGCCCTGGGCACCTGATTGGCAGGAGCCCAGGGCACACTCAGTCAAAGTACATCAGCAATTCAGCAAAAAGTGGGGCACTTTCTCACAGGTACCCTTTGTAACAAGCCTTAGACATGGCTGCCTCAACCTTGTGGGCTCTTTCTAACAAGCCTCAGACAACGCCGCCTCGACCTTGTGCGCTCTTTGTAACAAGCCTCAGACATGGCCGCCTCGACCTTGTGCGCCCTTTGTAACAAGCCTCAGACATGGCCACCTTCACCTTGTGTGCCCTTTGTACAAGCCTCAGACATGGCCGCCTCGACCTTGTGCGCCCTGTGTTACAAGCCTCAGATATGGCCGCCTTCAACTTGGGTGCCCTTTGTCATATGCCTCAGACAGGGCCGCCTCAACCTTGTGCGCCCTTTGTAACAAGCCTCAGACATGGCTACCTCAACCTTGCGCGCCCTTTGTAACAAGCCTCAGACAACGCCGCCTCGACCTTGTGCGCCCTTTGTAACAAGCCTCAGACAACGCCGCCTCGACCTTGTGCGCCCTTTGTATCAAGCATCAGACATGGCTGCCTCAACCTTGTGCGCCCTTTGTAACAAGCCTCAGACATGGCCACCTTGACATCATGCGCCCTTTGTAACAAGCCTCAGACATGGCCGCCTCGACCTTGTGCGCTCTTTGTAACAAGCCCTTGACATGGCCGCCTCGACGTTGTGCGCCCTTTGTAACAAGGCTCAGACATGTCCGCCTCAAAAACGTGTGCCCTTTGTAACAAGCCTCAGACAACGCCGCCTTGTGCCTGTGCATCCTTTGTCACAAGCCTTAGACATGGCCGCCTCGACCTTGTGCACCCTTTGTAACAAGCCTCAGACAATGCCGCCTTAACCTTGTGCGCCCTTTGTCACAAGCATCAGACATGGCCGCCTCGACCTTGTGCGCCCTTTGTAACAAGCCTCAGACATGGCCGCTTTCAACTTGGGTACCCTTTGTAACAAGCCTCAGACATGGCCGCCTCGACCTTGTGCGCCCTTTGTAACAAGCCTCAGACATGGCCGCCGAGACCTTGTGCGCCCTTTGTAACAAGCCTCAGACATGGCCACCTTGTGCCTGCGCACCCTTTTTAACAAGCCTTAGACATGGCCGTCTCGACCTTGTGCGCCCTTTGTAACAAGCCTCAGACAGGGCCGCCTCGACGTTGTGCACCCTTTGTAACAAGCTTTAGACATGGCCGCCTCGACCTTGTGCGCCCTTTGTAACAAGCATCAGACATGGCCTCCTTTACCTTGTGCGCCCTTTGTAACAAGCCTCAGACATGACCGCCTAGACCTTGTGCAACCTTTGTAACAAGCCTCAGACATGGCCGCCTTCAACTTGGGTACCATTTGTAACAAGCCTCAGACATGGCCGCCTCGACCTTGTGCGCCCTTTGTAACAAGCCTCAGACATGGCTGCCTCGACCTTGTGCGCCCTTTGTAACAAGGCTCAGACATGTCCGCCTTAAAAACGTGCGCCCTTTGTAACAAGCCTCAGACATGGCCGCCTCGACCTTGTGCGCCCTTTGTAACAAACTTCAGACATGGCCGCCTTGTGCGCCCTTTGTAACAAGCCTCAGACATGGCTGCCTTGACCTTGTGCGCCGTTTGTAACAAGCATCAGGCATGGCTGCCTTTAACTTGGGTACCCTTTGAACAAGCCTCAGACATGGCCGCCTGAACCTTGTGCGCCCTTTGTTACAAGCCTCAGACATGGCCGCCTTCAACTTGGGTGCCCTTTGTCATATGCCTCAGACATGGCCGCCTCGACCATGTGTGCTCTTTGTAACAAGCATCAGACATGGCCTCCTTTACCTTGTGCGCCCTTTGTAACAAGCCTCAGACATGACCGCCTTGACCTTGTGCAACCTTTGTAACAAACCTCAGACATGGCCGCCTTCAACTTGGGTACCACTTGTAACAAGCCTCAGACATGGCCGCCTCGACCTTGTGCGCCCTTTGTAACAAGGCTCAGACATGTCCGCCTTAAAAACGTGCGCCCTTTGTAACAAGCCTCAGACATGGCCGCCTCGACCTTGTGCGCCCTTTGTAACAAGCCTCAGACATGGCCGCCTCGACCTTGTGCGCCCTTTGTAACAAACATCAGACATGGCCGCCTCGACCTTGTGCGCCCTTTGTAACAAGCCTCAGACATGGCCGCCTTGACCTTGTGCGCCCTTTGTAACAAGCATCAGGCATGGCCGCCTTCAACTTGGGTACCGTTTGTACAAGCCTCAGACATGGCCGCCTCAACCTTGTGCGCCCTTTGTTACAAGCCTCAGACATGGCCGCCTTCAACTTGGGTGCCCTTTGTCATATGCCTCAGACATGGCCGCCTCGACCTTGTGTGCTCTTTGTTACAAGCCTCAGACATGGCCACCTTGACCTCCTGCGACCTTTGTAACAAGCCTCAGACAATGCCACCTTAACCTTGTGCGCCCTTTGTCACAAGCCTCAGACATGGCCGCCTCGACCTTGTGCGTCCTTTGTAACAAGCCTCAGACATGGCCGCCTCGACCTTGTGAGCCCTTTGTAACAAGCCTCAGACATGACAGCCTCGACCTCATGCGCCCTTTGTAACAAGCCTCAGACAACGCCGCCTCGACCTTGTGTGCTCTTTGTTACAAGTCTCAGACATGGCCACCTTGACCTCACGCGCCCTTTGTAACAAGCCTCAGACATGTCCGCCTCGACTTTGTGCGCCCTTTTTAACAAGCCTTAGACATGGCCGTTTCGACCTTGGGTGCCCTTTGTAACAAGCTCCGACATGGCCGCCTTGACCTTGTGTACCCTTTGTAACAAGCATCAGACATGGCCGCCTCGACCTTTTGCGCCCTTTGCAACAAGCCTCAGACATGGCCGCCTTGAAAACGTGCGCCCTTTGTAACAAGCCTCAGATATGGCCGCCTCAACCTTGTGCGCCCTTTGTAACAAGCCTCAGACATTGCCGCCTCGACCTTGTGCGCCCTTTGTAACAAGCATCAGACATGGCCGCTTTCAACTTGGGTACCCTTTGTAACAAGCCTCAGACATGGCCGCCTCGACCTTGTGCGCCCTTTGTAACAAGCCTTAAACATGGCCGCCTCGACCTTGTGCGCACTTTGTAACAAACATCAGTCATGGCGCCTCGACCTTGTGCGCCCTTTGTAACAAACCTCAGACCTGCCCGCCTCGACTTCGAGCGCCCTTTGTAACAAGCCTCAGTCATGGCGCCTCGACCTTATGCGCCCTTTGTAACAAGCCTCAGACATGGCCGCCTCGACCTTGTGCGCCCTTTGTAACAAGCATCACACATGGCCGCCTTCAACTTGGGTACCCTTTGTAACAAGCCTTAGACATGGCTGCCTCAACCTTGTGGGCTCTTTGTAACAAGCCTCAGACAACGCCGCCTCGACCTTGTGCGCTCTTTGTAACAAGCCTCAGACATGGCCGCCTCAACCTTGTGCACCCTTTGTAACAAGCCTCAGACATGGCCGCCGCGACCTTGTGCGCCCTTTGTAACAAGCCTCAGACATGGCCGCCTTCACCTTGTGCGCCCTTTGTACAAGCCTCAGACATGGCTGCCTCGACCTTGTGCGCCCTTTGTTACAAGCCTCAGACATGGCCGCCTTCAACTTGGGTGCCCTTTGTCATATGCCTCAGACAGGGCCGCCTCGACCTTGTGCGCCCTTTGTAACAAGCCTCAGACATGGCTGCCTCAACCTTGTGTGCCCTTTGTAACGAGCCTCAGACAACGCCGCCTTGACCTCGTGTGCTCTTCGTAACAAGCCACAGACAAGGCCCCCTCGACCTTGTGCGCCCTTTGTAACAAGCCTCAGACAACGTCGCCTCGACCCTGTGCGCCCTTTGTAACAAGCATCAGACATGGCCGCCTCAACCTTGTGCACCCTTTGTAACAAGCCCAAGACATGGCCACCTTGACCTGATGCGCCCTTTGTAACAAGCCTCAGACATGGCAGCCTCGACGTTGTGCGCTTTTTGTAATAAGCCCTTGACATGGCCGCCTCGACCTTGTGCGCCCTTTGTAACAAGGCTCAGACATGTCCGCCTCGAAAACGTGCGCCCTTTGTAACAAGCCTCAGACAACGCCACCTCGACCTTGTGCGCCCTTTGTAACAAGCCTCAGACGACGCCGCCTTAACCTTATGCGCCCTTTGTCACAAGCCTCAGACATGGCCGCCTCGACCTTGTGCGCCCTTTGTAACAAGCCTCAGACATGGCCGCCTCGCGCTTGTGCGCCCTTTGTAACAAGCCTCAGACATGACAGCCTCGACCTCATGCGCCCTTTGTAACAAGCCTCAGACAATGCCGCCTCGACCTTGTGTGCTCTTTGTTACAAGACTCAGACATGGCCACCTTGACCTCACGCGCCATTCGTAACAAGCCTCAGACATGGCCGCCTCGACCTTGTGCGCCCTTTTTAACAAGCCTTAGACATGGCCGTTTCGACCTTAGGTGCCCTTTGTAACAAGCTCCGACATGGCCGCCTCGACCTTGTGCGCCCTTTGTAACAAGCATCAGACATGGCCGCCTCGACCTTGTGCGCCCTTTGTAACAAGCCTCAGACATGGCCGCCTTGAAAACGTGCGCCCTTTGTAACAAGCCTCAGATATGGCCGCCTCAGCATTGTGCGCCCTTTGTAACAAGCCTCAGACATAGCCGCCTCGACCTTGTGCGCCCTTTGTAACAAGCATCAGACATGGCCGCTTTCAACTTGGGTACCCTTTGTAACAAGCCTCAGACATGGCCACCTCAACCTTGTGCGCCCTTTGTAACAAGCCTCAGACATGGCAGCCTTGACCTTGTGCGCCCTTTGTAACAAGCCTCAGACATGGCCACCTTGTGCCTGCGCACCCTTTTTAACAAGCCTTAGACATGGCCGCCTCGACCTTGTGCGCCCTTTGTAACAAGCCTCAGACATGGCCGCCTCGACCTTGTGCGCACTTTGTAACAAGCCTCAGACATGGCCGTCTCGACCTTGGGCGCCCTTTGTAACAAGCCTCAGACATGGCCGCCTCGACCTTGTGCGCCCTTTGTAACAAGCCTCATACATGGCCGCCTTGACCTTGTGCGCCCTTTGTAACAAGCCTCAGACATGGCTGCCTTCATCTTGGGTACCATTTGTAACAAGCTTCAGACATGGCCGCCTCAACCTTGTGTGCCCTTTGTAACAAGTCTCAGACATGGCTGCCTCGACCATGTGCGCCCTTTGTAACAAGGCTCAGACATGTCCGCCTTAAAACGTGCGCCCTTTGTAACAAGCCTCAGACATGGCCGCCTCGACCTTGTGCGCCCTTTGTAACAAACATCAGACATGGCCGCCTCGACCTTGTGCGCCCTTTGTAGCAAGCCTCAGACATGGCCGCCTTGACCTTGTGCGCCCTTTGTAACAAGCATGACGCATGGCCGCCTTCAACTTGGGTACCCTTTGTACAAGCCTCAGACATGGCTGCCTCAACCTTGTGCGCCCTTTGTTACAAGCCTCAGACATGGACGCCTTCAACTTGGGTGCCCTTTGTCATATACCTCAGACATGGCCGCCTCGACCTTGTGTGCTCTTTGTTACAAGCCTCAGACATGGCCACCTTGACCTCATGCGACCTTTGTAACAAGCCTCAGACATGGCCGCCTCGACCTTGTGCGCCCTTTTTAACAAGCCTTAGACATGGCCGTTTCGACCTTGGCTGCCCTTTGTAACAAGCATCAGACATGGCCGCCTCGACCTTGTGCGCCCTTTGTAACAAGCCTCAGACATGGCCGCCTTGAAAACGTGCGCCCTTTGTAACAAGCCTCAGATATGGTATGGCTGCCTCAACCTTGTGCGCCCTTTTAACAAGCCTCAGACATAGTAGCCTCGACCTTGTGCAGCCTTTGTAACAAGCATCAGACATGGCCGCTTTCAACTTGGGTACCCTTTGTAACAAGCCTCAGACATGGCCACCTCGACCTTGTGCGCCCTTTGTAACAAGCCTCAGACATGGCCGCCTCGACCTTGTGCGCCCTTTGTAACAAGCATCAGACATGGCCGCTTTCAACTTGGGTACCCTTTGTAACAAGCCTCAGACATGGCCGCCTCGACCTTGTGCGCCCTTTGTAACAAGCCTTAAACATGGCCGCCTCGACCTTGTGCGCACTTTGTAACAAACATCAGACATGACCGCCTCGACCTTGTGCGCCCTTTGTAACAAACCTCAGACCTGCCCGCCTCGACTTCGAGCGCCCTTTGTAACAAGCCTCAGTCATGGCGCCTCGACCTTATGCGCCCTTTGTAACAAGCCTCAGACATGGCCGCCTCGACCTTGTGCGCCCTTTGTAACAAGCATCACACATGGCCGCCTTCAACTTGGGTACCCTTTGTAACAAGCCTTAGACATGGCTGCCTCAACCTTGTGGGCTCTTTGTAACAAGCCTCAGACAACGCCGCCTCGACCTTGTGCGCTCTTTGTAACAAGCCTCAGACATGGCCGCCTCAACCTTGTGCACCCTTTGTAACAAGCCTCAGACATGGCCGCCGCGACCTTGTGCGCCCTTTGTAACAAGCCTCAGACATGGCCGCCTTCACCTTGTGCGCCCTTTGTACAAGCCTCAGACATGTCTGAGGCTGCCTCGACCTTGTGCGCCCTTTGTAACAAGCATCAGACATGGCCGCTTTCAACTTGGGTACCCTTTGTAACAAGCCTCAGACATGGCCACCTCAACCTTGTGCGCCCTTTGTAACAAGCCTCAGACATGGCAGCCTTGACCTTGTGCGCCCTTTGTAACAAGCCTCAGACATGGCCACCTTGTGCCTGCGCACCCTTTTAACAAGCCTTAGACATGGCCGCCTCGACCTTGTGCGCCCTTTGTAACAAGCCTCAGACATGGCCGCCTCGACCTTGTGCGCACTTTGTAACAAGCCTCAGACATGGCCGTCTCGACCTTGGGCGCCCTTTGTAACAAGCCTCAGACATGGCCGCCTCGACCTTGTGCGCCCTTTGTAACAAGCCTCATACATGGCCGCCTTGACCTTGTGCGCCCTTTGTAACAAGCCTCATACATGGCCGCCTTGACCTTGTGCGCCCTTTGTAACAAGCCTCAGACATGGCTGCCTTCATCTTGGGTACCATTTGTAACAAGCTTCAGACATGGCCGCCTCAACCTTGTGTGCCCTTTGTAACAAGTCTCAGACATGGCTGCCTCGACCATGTGCGCCCTTTGTAACAAGGCTCAGACATGTCCGCCTTAAAAACGTGCGCCCTTTGTAACAAGCCTCAGACATGGCCGCCTCGACCTTGTGCGCCCTTTGTAACAAACATCAGTCATGGCCGCCTCGACCTTGTGCGCCCTTTGTAGCAAGCCTCAGACATGGCCGCCTTGACCTTGTGCGCCCTTTGTAACAAGCATGAGGCATGGCCGCCTTCAACTTGGGTACCCTTTGTACAAGCCTCAGACATGGCTGCCTCAACCTTGTGCGCCCTTTGTTACAAGCCTCAGACATGGACGCCTTCAACTTGGGTGCCCTTTGTCATATACCTCAGACATGGCCGCCTCGACCTTGTGTGCTCTTTGTTACAAGCCTCAGACATGGCAACCTTGACCTCATGCGACCTTTGTAACAAGCCTCAGACATGGCCGCCTCGACCTTGTGCGCCCTTTTTAACAAGCCTTAGACATGGCCGTTTCGACCTTGGCTGCCCTTTGTAACAAGCATCAGACATGGCCGCCTCGACCTTGTGCGCCCTTTGTAACAAGCCTCAGACATGGCCGCCTTGAAAACGTGCGCCCTTTGTAACAAGCCTCAGATATGGTATGGCTGCCTCAACCTTGTGCGCCCTTTTTAACAAGCCTCAGACATAGTAGCCTCGACCTTGTGCAGCCTTTGTAACAAGCATCAGACATGGCCGCTTTCAACTTGGGTACCCTTTGTAACAAGCCTCAGACATGGCCACCTCGACCTTGTGCGCCCTTTGTAACAAGCCTCAGACATGGCCGCCTCGACCTTGTGCGCCCTTTGTAACAAGCATCAGACATGGCCGCTTTCAACTTGGGTACCCTTTGTAACAAGCCTCAGACATGGCCGCCTCGACCTTGTGCGCCCTTTGTAACAAGCCTTAAACATGGCCGCCTCGACCTTGTGCGCACTTTGTAACAAACATCAGACATGACCGCCTCGACCTTGTGCGCCCTTTGTAACAAACCTCAGACCTGCCCGCCTCGACTTCGAGCGCCCTTTGTAACAAGCCTCAGTCATGGCGCCTCGACCTTATGCGCCCTTTGTAACAAGCCTCAGACATGGCCGCCTCGACCTTGTGCGCCCTTTGTAACAAGCATCACACATGGCCGCCTTCAACTTGGGTACCCTTTGTAACAAGCCTTAGACATGGCTGCCTCAACCTTGTGGGCTCTTTGTAACAAGCCTCAGACAACGCCGCCTCGACCTTGTGCGCTCTTTGTAACAAGCCTCAGACATGGCCGCCTCAACCTTGTGCACCCTTTGTAACAAGCCTCAGACATGGCCGCCGCGACCTTGTGCGCCCTTTGTAACAAGCCTCAGACATGGCCGCCTTCACCTTGTGCGCCCTTTGTACAAGCCTCAGACATGTCTGAGGCTGCCTCGACCTTGTGCGCCCTTTGTTACAAGCCTCAGACATGGCCGCCTTCAACTTGGGTGCCCTTTGTCATATGCCTCAGACAGGGCCGCCTCGACCTTGTGCGCCCTTTGTAACAAGCCTCAGACATGGCTGCCTCAACCTTGTGCGCCCTTTGTAACAAGCCTCAGACAACGCCGCCTTGACCTCGTGTGCTCTTCGTAACAAGCCACAGACATGGCCCCCTCGACCTTGTGCGCCCTTTGTAACAAGCCTCAGACAACGTCGCCTCGATCTTGTGCGCCCTTTGTAACAAGCATCAGACATGGCCGCCTCAACCTTGTGCGCCCTTTGTAACAAGCCCCAGACATGGCCACCTTGACCTGATGAGCCCTTTGTAACAAGCCTCAGACATGGCAGCCTCGACGTTGTGCGCTTTTTGTAACAAGCCCTTGACATGGCCGCCTCGACCTTGTGCGCCCTTTGTAACAAGGCTCAGACATGTCCGCCTCGAAAACGTGCGCCCTTTGTAACAAGCCTCAGACAACGCCACCTCGACCTTGTGCGCCCTTTGTAACAAGCCTCAGACGACGCCGCCTTAACCTTATGCGCCCTTTGTAACAAGCCTCAGACATGGCTGCCTCGACCTTGTGCGCCCTTTGTAACAAGCCTCAGACATGGCCGCCTCGCGCTTGTGCGCCCTTTGTAACAAGCCTCAGACATGACAGCCTCGACCTCATGCGCCCTTTGTAACAAGCCTCAGACAATGCCGCCTCGACCTTGTGTGCTCTTTGTTACAAGACTCAGACATGGCCACCTTGACCTCACGCGCCATTCGTAACAAGCCTCAGACATGGCCGCCTCGACCTTGTGCGCCCTTTTTAACAAGCCTTAGACATGGCCGTTTCGACCTTGGGTGCCCTTTGTAACAAGCTCCGACATGGCCGCCTCGACCTTGTGCGCCCTTTGTAACAAGCATCAGACATGGCCGCCTCGACCTTGTGCGCCCTTTGTAACAAGCCTCAGACATGGCCGCCTTGAAAACGTGCGCCCTTTGTAACAAGCCTCAGATATGGCCGCCTCAGCCTTGTGCGCCCTTTGTAACAAGCCTCAGACATAGCCGCCTCGACCTTGTGCGCCCTTTGTAACAAGCATCAGATATGGCCGCTTTCAACTTGGGTACCCTTTGTAACAAGCCTCAGACATGGCCGCCTCAACCTTGTGCGCCCTTTGTAACAAGCCTCAGACATGGCAGCCTTGACCTTGTGCGCCCTTTGTAACAAGCCTCAGACATGGCCACCTTGTGCCTGCGCACCCTTTTTAACAAGCCTTAGACATGGCCGCCTCGACCTTGTGCGCCCTTTGTAACAAGCCTCAGACATGGCCGCCTCGACCTTGTGCGCACTTTGTAACAAGCCTCAGACATGGCCGTCTCGACCTTGGGCGCCCTTTGTAACAAGCCTCAGACATGGTCGCCTCGACCTTGTGCGCCCTTTGTAACAAGCCTCATACATGGCCGCCTTGACCTTGTGCGCCCTTTGTAACAAGCCTCATACATGGCCGCCTTGACCTTGTGCGCCCTTTGTAACAAGCCTCAGACATGGTCGCCTCAACCTTGTGTGCCCTTTGTAACAAGTCTCAGACATGGCTGCCTCGACCATGTGCGCCCTTTGTAACAAGGCTCAGACATGTCCGCCTTAAAAACGTGCGCCCTTTGTAACAAGCCTCAGACATGGCCGCCTCGACCTTGTGCGTCCTTTGTAGCAAGCCTCAGACATGGCCGCCTTGACCTTGTGCGCCCTTTGTAACAAGCATGAGGCATGTCCGCCTTCAACTTGGGTACCCTTTGTACAAGCCTCAGACATGGCTGCCTCAACCTTGTGCGCCCTTTGTTACAAGCCTCAGACATGGACGCCTTCAACTTGGGTGCCCTTTGTCATATACCTCAGACATGGCCGCCTCGACCTTGTGTGCTCTTTGTTACAAGCCTCAGACATGGCCACCTTGACCTCATGCGACCTTTGTAACAAGCCTCAGACATGGCCGCCACGACCTTGTGCGCCCTTTTTAACAAGCCTTAGACATGGCCGTTTCGACCTTGGCTGCCCTTTGTAACAAGCATCAGACATGGCCGCCTCGACCTTGTGCGCCCTTTGTAACAAGCCTCAGACATGGCCGCCTTGAAAACGTGCACCCTTTGTAACAAGCCTCAGATATGGTATGGCTGCCTCAACCTTGTGCGCCCTTTTTAACAAGCCTCAGACATAGCCGCCTCGACCTTGTGCAGCCTTTGTAACAAGCATCAGACATGGCCGCTTTCAACTTGGGTACCCTTTGTAACAAGCCTCAGACATGGCCACCTCGACCTTGTGCGCCCTTTGTAACAAGCCTCAGACATGGCCGCCTCGACCTTGTGCGCCCTTTGTAACAAACATCAGACATGGCCGCCTCGACCTTGTACACCCTTTGTAACAAGCCTCAGACATGCCCGCCTCGACCTCGAGAGCCCTTTATAACAAGCTTCAGTCATGGCGCCTCAACCTTATGCGCCCTTTGTAACAAGCCTCAGACATGGCCGCCTCGACCTTGTGCGCCCTTTATAACAAGCATCACACATGACCGACTTCAACTTGGGTACCCTTTGTAACAAGCCTTAGACATGGCTGCCTCAACCTTGTGGGCTCTTTGTATCAAGCCTCAGACAACGCCGCCTCGACCTTGTGCGTTCTTTGTAACAAGCCTCAGACATAGCCACTTCGACCTTGTGCGCCCTTTGTAACAAGCCTCAGACATGGCCGCCTTCACCTTGTGCGCCCTTTGTACAAGCCTCAGACATGGCCGCCTCGACCTTGTGCGCCCTTTGTTACAAGGCTCAGACATGGCCGCCTTCAACTTGGTGCCCTTTGTCATATGCCTCAGACAGGGCCGCCTCAACCTTGTGCGCCCTTTGTAACAAGCCTCAGACATGGCTGCCTCAACCTTGTGCGCCCTTTGTAACAAGCCTCAGACAACGCCGCCTTGTGCCTGTGCACCCTTTGTCACAAGCCTTAGACATGGCCGCCTCGACCTTGTGCACCCTTTGTAACAAGCCTCAGACATGGCCGCCTCGACCTTGTGCGCCCTTTGTAACAAGCCTCAGACAACGCCGCCTCGACCTTGTGCGCCCTTTGTAACAAGCATCAGACATGGCTGACTCAACCTTGTGCGCCCTTTGTAACAAGCCTCAGACATGGCCGCCTCGACCTTGTGCGCCCTTTGTAACAAGGCTCAGACATGTCCGCCTCGAAAACGTGCGCCCTTTGTAACAAGCCTCAGACAACGCCCCCTCGACCTTGTGCGCCCTTTGTAACAATCCTCAGACAACGCCGCCTTGTGCCTGTGCACCCTTTGTCACAAGCCTTAGACATGGCCGCCTCGACCTTGTGCACCCTTTGTAACAAGCCTCAGACAACGCCGCCTTAACCTTGTGCGCCCTTTGTCACAAGCCTCAGATATGGCCACCTCGACCTTTTGCGCCCTTTGTAACAAGCTTCAGACATGGCCGCCTCGACCTTGTGCGCCCTTTGTAACAAGCCTCAGACATGACAGCCTCGACCTCATGCGCCCTTTGTAACAAGCCTCAGACAACGCCGCCTCGACCTTGTGTGCCCTTTGTTACAAGTCTCAGACATGGCCACCTTGACCTCAGGCACCCTTTGTAACAAGCCTCAGACATGGCCGCCTTGACCTTGTGCGCCCTTTTTAACAAGCCTTAGACATTGCCGCCTCGACCTAGTACACCCTTTGTAACAAGCCTCAGACATGGCCGCCTTGACCTTGTGCGCCCTTTGTAACAAGCCTCAGACATGGCCGCCTCGACCTAGTACACCCTTTGTAACAAGCCTCAGACAACGCCCCTCGACCTTGTGCGCCCTTTGTATCAAGCCTCAGACAACGCCGCCTTGTGCCTGTGCACCCTTTGTCACAAGCCTTAGACATGGCTGCCTCGACCTTGTGCACCCTTTGTAACAAGCCTCAGACAACGCCGCCTTAACCTTGTGCGCCCTTTGTCACAAGCCTCAGACATGGCCGCCTCGACCTTGAGCGCCCTTTGTAACAAGCCTCAGACATGGCCGCCTCGACCTTGTGCGCCCTTTGTAGCAAGCCTCAGACATGACAGCCTCGACCTCATGCGCCCTTTGTAACAAGCCTCAGAAAACACCGCCTCGACCTTGTGTGCTCTTTGTTACAAGCCTTAGACATGGCCACCTTGACCTCATACGCCCTTTGTAACAAGCCTCAGACATGGCCGCCTCGACCTAGTGCGCCCTTTTTAACAAGCCTTAGACATGGCCGTTTCGACCTTGGGTGCCCTTTGTAACAAGCTCCGACATGGCCGCCTCAACCTTGTGCGCCCTTTGTAACAAGCCTCAGACATGGCCGCCTTGAAAATGTGCGCCCTTTGTAGCAAGCCTCAGATATGCCCGCCTCAACCTTGTGCGCCCTTTGTAACAAGCCTCAGACATAGCGCCTCGACCTTGTGCCCCCTTTGTAACAAGCATCAGACATGGCCGATTTCAACTTGGGTACGCTTTGTAACAAGCCTCAGACATGGCCGCCTCGACCTTGTGCGCCCTTTGTAACAAGCCTCAGACATGGCAGCCTTGACCTTGTGCGCCCTTTGTAACAAGCCTCAGACATGTCCACCTTGTGCTTGCGCACCCTTTTTAACAAGCCTTAGACATGGCCGCCTCGACCATGTGCGCCCTTTGTAACAAGCCTCAGACATGGCCGCCTCGACCTTGTGTGCACTTTGTAACAAGCCTCAGACATGGCCGTCTCGACCTTGTGCGCCCTTTGTAACAAGCCTCAGACATGGTCGCCTCGACCTTGTGCGCCCTTTGTAACAAGCCTCCTACATGGCCGCCTTGACCTTGTGCGCCCTTTGTAACAAGCCTCAGACAGGGCCGCCTCGACGTTGTGCAGCCTTTGTAACAAGCTTTAGACATGGCCGCCTCAACCTTGTGCGCCCTTTGTAGCAAGCATCAGACATGGCCACCTTTACCTTGTGCGCCCTTTGTAACAAGCTTCAGACATGGCCGCCTTCAACTTGGGTACCATTTGTAAGAAGCCTCAGACATGGCCGCCTCGACCTTGTGCGCCCTTTCTAACAAGCCTCATACAGGGCCGCCTCGACCTTGTGCGCCCTTTGTAAGAAGCCTCAGACAGGTCCGCCTCGACCTTGTGTGCCCTTTGTAACAAGCTTTAGACATGGCTCCCTTTTCCTAGTGCGCCCTTTGTAACATGCCTCAGACATGGCTGCCCCGAACTTGTGTGCCCTTTTTAAAAAGCCTTAGACATGGCCTCCTCGACCTTGTGTGCCCTTTGTAACAAGCTTTAGACATGGCTCCCTTTTCCTAGTGCGCCCTTTGTAACATGCCTCAGACATGGCTGCCCCGATCTTGTGCACCCTTTTTAAAAAGCCTTAGACATGGCCTCCTCGACCTTGTGCACCCTTTGTAACAAGCCTCAGACAGGGCCGCCTTCATCTTGTGCGCCCTTTGTAACAAGCCTCAGACATGGCCGCCTTGACCTTGTGCGCTCTTTGTAACAAGCCTCAGACATGGCCACCTTGACCTCATGCGTCCTTTGTAACAAGCCTCAGACATGTCCGCCTCGACCTTGTGCGCTCTTTGTAACACGCCTCAGACATGGACGCCTCGACCTTTTGCGCCCTTTGTAACAAGCCTCAGACAACACCGCCTCCACCTTGTGCTCTCTTTTTAACAAGCCTCAGACATGCCCGCCTCGACCTTGTGCTCCCTTTGTAACAAGCCTCAGACATGGCCACCTCGACTTCATGCGCCCTTTGTAACAAGCCTCAAACATGGCCACCTCGACCTCGTGCGCCCTTTGTAACAAGCCTCAGACATGGCCGCCTCGACCTTGTGCGCCCTTTGTAACAAGCCTCAGACATGGCCACCTTGTCCTCCTGCGCCCTTTGTAACAAGCCTCAGGCATGGCCGCCTTGACCTTGTGCGCCCTTTGTAACAAGCCTCAGACATGGCCGCCTTGACCTTGTGCGCCCTTTGTAACAAGCCTCAGACGTGGCCGCCTCGACCTTGTGCGCCCTTTGTAACAAACATCAGACATGTCCGCCTCGACCTTGTGCGCCCTTTGTAACAAGCCTCAGACATGGCCGCCTTGACCTTGTGCACTCTTTGTAACAAGCCTCAGACATGGCCGCCTCGACCTTGTGCGCCCTTTGTAACAAACATCAGACATGTCCGCCTCGACCTTGTGTGCCCTTTGTAACAAGCCTCAGACATAGCCGCCTTAACCTTGTGCGCTCTTTGTAACAAGCCTCAGACATGGCCGCCTCGACCTTGTGCGCCCTTTGTAACAAGCCTCAGACATGGCCACCTCGACTTCATGCGCCCTTTGTAACAAGCCTCAAACATGGCCACCTCGACCTCGTGCGCCCATTGTAACAAGCCTCAGACATGGCCGCCTCAACCTTGTAAGCCCTTTGTTACAAGCCTCAGACATGGCCGCCTTCAACTTGGGTGCCCTTTGTCATATACCTCAGACATGGCCGCCTCGACCTTGTGTGCTCTTTGTTACAAGCCTCCGACATGGCCACCTTGACCTCATGCGACCGTTGTAACAAGCCTCAGACATGGCCGCCTCGACCTTGTGCGCCCTTTCTAACAAGCCTTAGACATGGCCGCCTTGACCTTGTGCACTCTTTGTAACAAGCATGAGGCATGGCCGCCTTCAACTTGGGTACCCTTTGTACAAGCCTCAGACATGGCCGCCTTGACCTTGTGCACTCTTTGTAACAAGCATGAGGCATGGCCGCCTTCAACTTGGGTACCCTTTGTACAAGCCTCAGACATGGCCGCCTCAACCTTGTGCGCCCTTTGTTACAAGCCTCAGACATGGCCACCTTGACCTCATGCGACCGTTGTAACAAGCCTCAGACATGGCCGCCTCGACCTTGTGCGCCCTTTCTAACAAGCCTCAGACATGGCCGCCTTGACCTTGTGCACTCTTTGTAACACGCATGAGGCATGGCCGCCTTCAACTTGGGTACCCTTTGTACAAGCCTCAGACATGGCCGCCTCAACCTTGTGCGCCCTTTGTTACAAGCCTCAGACATGGCCGCCTTCAACTTGGGTGCCCTTTGTCATATACGTCAGACATGGCCGTTTTGACCTTGGGTGCCCTTTGTAAAAGCTCCAACATGGCCGCCTCGACCTTGTGCAGCCTTTGTAACAAGCATCAGACATGGCCGCCTCGACCTTGTGCGCCCTTTGTAACAATCCTCAGACATGGCCGCCTTGAAAACGTGCGCCCTTTGTAACAAGCCTCAGATATGGCCGCCTCAACCTTGTGCGCCCTTTGTAACAAGCCTCAGACATAGCCGCCTCGACCTTGTGCGGGCTTTGTAACAAGCATCAGACAGGGCCGCTTTCAACTTGGGTACCCTTTTAGCAAATGCAAAACACACAAGATGATGGACGGAATGCTGTACATTGGCAAACATTCACCCCCAGTCACAGATCTGGGTTTAATCCATCGTTATTTTGCTTCACCACGCCACCCCAGTTCAGACATAGCCATATGCAAATCAGTCTTGACCCTGTGCCTCATGGGAACAGTCCAGACCGAACTGCCAAGCAATGTCTTCCCTGGACCGGAATCAAGCATCCTAGGACCGGTTTCAGGCTATCAGCCTTCATCAGCCAGGATAGCTTGACTCCAGTGGCGTAGTGAGCACGGGACCCACATCTGGGCATACCCTTCCCACTTAGGGCGAAATGCAAAACACACAAGATGATGGACGGAATGCTGCACATTGGCAAACATTCACCCCCAGTCACAGATCTGGGTTTAATCCATCGTTATTTTGCTTCACCACGCCACCCCAGTTCAGACATAGCCATATGCAAATCAGTCTTGACCCTGTGCCTCATGGGAACAGTCCAGACCGAACTGCCAAGCAATGTCTTCCCTGGACCGGAATCAAGCATCCTAGGACCGGTTTCAGGCTATCAGCCTTCATCAGCCAGGATAGCTTGACTCCAGTGGCGTAGTGAGCACGGGACCCACATCTGGGCATACCCTTCCCACTTAGGGCGAAATGCAAAACACACAAGATGATGGACGGAATGCTGCACATTGGCAAACATTCACCCCCAGTCACAGATCTGGGTTTAATCCATCGTTATTTTGCTTCACCACGCCACCCAGTTCAGACATAGCCATATGCAAATCAGTCTTGACCCTGTGCCTCATGGGAACAGTCCAGACCGAACTGCCAAGCAATGTCTTCCCTGGACCGGAATCAAGCATCCTAGGACCGGTTTCAGGCTATCAGCCTTCATCAGCCAGGATAGCTTGACTCCAGTGGCGTAGTGAGCACGGGACCCACGTCTGGGCATACCCTTCCCACTTAGGGCGAAATGCAAAACACACAAGATGATGGACGGAATGCTGCACATTGGCAAACATTCACCCCCAGTCACAGATCTGGGTTTAATCCATCGTTATTTTGCTTCACCACGCCACCCCAGTTCAGACATAGCCATATGCAAATCAGTCTTGACCCTGTGCCTCATGGGAACAGTCCAGACCGAACTGCCAAGCAATGTCTTCCCTGGACCGGAATCAAGCATCCTAAGACCGGTTTCAGGCTATCAGCCTTCATCAGCCAGGATAGCTTGACTCCAGTGGTGTAGTGAGCACGGGACCCACGTCTGGGCATACCCTTCCCACTTAGGGCGAAATGCAAAACACACAAGATGATGGATGGAATGCTGCACATTGGCAAACATTCACCCCCAGTCACAGATCTGGGTTTAATCCATCGTTATTTTGCTTCACCACGCCACCCCAGTTCAGACATAGCCATATGCATGGCCACCTTGACCTCATGCGTCCTTTGTAACAAGCCTCAGACATGTCCGCCTCGACTTTGTGCGCTCTTTGTAACACGCCTCAGACATGGCCGCCTCGACCTTGTGCGCCCTTTGTAACAAGCCTCAGACAACGCCGCCTCGACCTTTTGCGCCCTTTGTAACAAGCCTCAGACAACACCGCCTCAACCTTGTGCGCCCTTTGTAACAAGCCTCAGACATGGCCGCCTCGACCTTGTGCGCCCTTTGTAACAAGCCTCAGACATGGCCACCTTGACCTCATGCGCCCTTTGTAACAAGCCTCAGACATGGCCACCTCGACCTCGTGCGCCCTTTGTAACAAGCCTCAGACATGGCCGCCTCGACCTTGTGCGCCCTTTGTAACAAGCCTCAGACATGGCCGCCTCGACCTTGTGCGCCCTTTGTAACAAGCCTCAGACATGGCCGCCTTCACCTTGTGTGCCCTTTTTAACAATCCTTAGACATGGCCACCTCGACCTTGTGCGCTCTTTGTAACAAGCCTCAGACATGGCCACCTTGTCCTCCTGCGCCCTTTGTAACAAGCCTCAGGCATGGCCGCCTTGACCTTGTGCGCCCTTTGTAACAAGCCTCAGACATGGCCGTCTTGACCTTGTGCGCCCTTTGTAACCAGCCTCAGACATGGCCGTCTTGACCTTGTGCACCCTTTGTAACAAGCCTCAGACATGGCCGCCTCGACCTTGTGCGCCCTTTGTAACAAACATCAGACATGTCCGCCTCGACCTTGTGCGCCCTTTGTAACAAGCCTCAGACATGGCCGCCTTGACCTTGTGCGCCTTTGTAACAAGCATGAGGCATGGCCGCCTTCAACTTGGGTACCCTTTGTACAAGCCTCAGACATGGCCGCCTCAACCTTGTGCGCCCTTTGTTACAAGCCTCAGACATGGCCGCCTTCAACTTGGGTGCCCTTTGTCATATACCTCAGACATGGCCGCCTCGACCTTGTGTGCTCTTTATTACAAGCCTCAGACATGGCCACCTTGACCTCATGTGACCTTTGTAACAAGCCTCAGACATGGCCGCCTCGACCTTGTGTGCCCTTTTTAACAAGCCTTAGACATGGCCGTTTCGACCTTGGGTGCCCTTTGTAAAAAGCTCCAACATGGCCGCCTCGACCTTGTGCACCCTTTGTAACAAGCATCAGACATGGCCGCCTCGACCTTGTGCGCCCTTTGTAACAAGCCTCAGACATGGCCGCCTTGAAAACGTGTGCCCTTTGTAACAAGCCTCAGATATGGCCGCCTCAACCTTGTGCGCCCTTTGTAACAAGACTCAGACATAGCCGCCTCGACCTTGTGCGGGCTTTGTAACAAGCATCAGACATGGCCGCTTTCAACTTGGGTACCCTTTGTAACAAGCCTCAGACATGGCCGCCTCGACCTTGTGCGCCCTTTGTAACAAGCCTCAGACATGGCCACCTCGACCTTGTGCACCCTTTGTAACAAACATCAGACATGGCCGCCTCGACCTTGTGCGCCCTTTGTAACAAGCCTCAGACATGCCCGCCTCGACCTCGAGCGCCCTTTGTAACAAGTTTCAGTCATGGCGCCTCAACCTTATGTGCCCTTCGTAACAAGCCTCAGACATGGCCGCCTCGACCTTGTGCGCCCTTTGTAACAAGCATCACACATGGCCGCCTTCAACTTGGGTACCCTTTGTAACAAGCCTTAGACATGGCTGCCTCAACCTTGTGGGCTCTTTGTAACAAGCCTCAGACAACGCCGCCTCGACCTTGTGCGCACTTTGTAACAAGCCTTAGACATGGCCGCCTCGACCTTGTGCGCCCTTTGTAACAAGCCTCAGACATGGCCGCCTCAACCTTGTGCGCCCTTTGTAACAAGCCTCAGACATGGCCGCCTTCACCTTGTGCGCCCTTTGTACAAGCCTCAGACATGGCCGCCTCGACCTTGTGCGCCCTTTGTTACAAGGCTCAGACATGGCAGCCTTCAACTTGGGTGCCCTTTGTCATATGCCTCAGACAGGGCCGCCTCGACCTTGTGCGCCCTTTGTAACAAGCCTCAGACATGGCTGCCTCAACCTTGTGCGCCCTTTGTAACAAGCCTCAGACAACGCCACCTTGACCTCGTGTGCTCTTCGTAACAAGCCACAGACATGGGCACCTCAACCTTGTGCACCCTTTGTAACAAGCCTCAGACAACGCCGCCTCCACATTGTGCGCCCTTTGTAACAAGCATCAGACATGGCCGCCTCAACCTTGTGCGCCCTTTGTAACAAGCCCCAGACATGGCCACCTTGACCTCATGCGCCCTTTGTAACAAGCCTCAGACATGGCCGCCTTGACCTTGTGCGCTCTTTGTAACAAGCCCTTCACATGGCCGCCTCGACCTTGTGCGCCCTTTGTAACAAGGCTCAGACATGTCCGCCTCGAAAACGTGCGCCCTTTGTAACAAGCCTCAGACAATACCGCCTCAACCTTGTGCGCCCTTTGTAACAAGCCTCAGACAACGCCGCCTTGTGCCTGTGCACCCTTTGTCACAAGCCTTAGACATGGCCGCCTCGACCTTGTGCACCCTTTGTAACAAGCCTCAGACAACGCCGCCTTAACCTTGTGCGGCCTTTGTTACAAGCCTCAGACATGGCCGCCTCGACCTTGTGCGCCCTTTGTAACAAGCCTCAGACAACGCCGCCTTGTGCCTGTGCACCCTTTGTCACAAGCCTTAGACATGGCCGCCTCGACCTTGTGCACCCTTTGTAACAAGCCTCAGACAACGCCGCCTTAACCTTGTGCGCCCTTTGTCACAAGCCTCAGATATGGCCACCTCGACCTTTTGCGCCCTTTGTAACAAGCTTCAGACATGGCCGCCTCGACCTTGTGCGCCCTTTGTAACAAGCCTCAGACATGACAGCCTCGACCTCATGCGCCCTTTGTAACAAGCCTCAGACAACGCCGCCTCGACCTTGTGTGCCCTTTGTTACAAGTCTCAGACATGGCCACCTTGACCTCAGGCACCCTTTGTAACAAGCCTCAGACATGGCCGCCTTGACCTTGTGCGCCCTTTTTAACAAGCCTTAGACATTGCCGCCTCGACCTAGTACACCCTTTGTAACAAGCCTCAGACATGGCCGCCTTGACCTTGTGCGCCCTTTGTAACAAGCCTCAGACATGGCCGCCTCGACCTAGTACACCCTTTGTAACAAGCCTCAGACAACGCCCCTCGACCTTGTGCGCCCTTTGTATCAAGCCTCAGACAACGCCGCCTTGTGCCTGTGCACCCTTTGTCACAAGCCTTAGACATGGCTGCCTCGACCTTGTGCACCCTTTGTAACAAGCCTCAGACAACGCCGCCTTAACCTTGTGCGCCCTTTGTCACAAGCCTCAGACATGGCCGCCTCGACCTTGAGCGCCCTTTGTAACAAGCCTCAGACATGGCCGCCTCGACCTTGTGCGCCCTTTGTAGCAAGCCTCAGACATGACAGCCTCGACCTCATGCGCCCTTTGTAACAAGCCTCAGAAAACACCGCCTCGACCTTGTGTGCTCTTTGTTACAAGCCTTAGACATGGCCACCTTGACCTCATACGCCCTTTGTAACAAGCCTCAGACATGGCCGCCTCGACCTAGTGCGCCCTTTTAACAAGCCTTAGACATGGCCGTTTCGACCTTGGGTGCCCTTTGTAACAAGCTCCGACATGGCCGCCTCAACCTTGTGCGCCCTTTGTAACAAGCCTCAGACATGGCCGCCTTGAAAATGTGCGCCCTTTGTAGCAAGCCTCAGATATGCCCGCCTCAACCTTGTGCGCCCTTTGTAACAAGCCTCAGACATAGCGCCTCGACCTTGTGCCCCCTTTGTAACAAGCATCAGACATGGCCGATTTCAACTTGGGTACGCTTTGTAACAAGCCTCAGACATGGCCGCCTCGACCTTGTGCGCCCTTTGTAACAAGCCTCAGACATGGCAGCCTTGACCTTGTGCGCCCTTTGTAACAAGCCTCAGACATGTCCACCTTGTGCTTGCGCACCCTTTTAACAAGCCTTAGACATGGCCGCCTCGACCATGTGCGCCCTTTGTAACAAGCCTCAGACATGGCCGCCTCGACCTTGTGTGCACTTTGTAACAAGCCTCAGACATGGCCGTCTCGACCTTGTGCGCCCTTTGTAACAAGCCTCAGACATGGTCGCCTCGACCTTGTGCGCCCTTTGTAACAAGCCTCCTACATGGCCGCCTTGACCTTGTGCGCCCTTTGTAACAAGCCTCAGACAGGGCCGCCTCGACGTTGTGCAGCCTTTGTAACAAGCTTTAGACATGGCCGCCTCAACCTTGTGCGCCCTTTGTAGCAAGCATCAGACATGGCCACCTTTACCTTGTGCGCCCTTTGTAACAAGCTTCAGACATGGCCGCCTTCAACTTGGGTACCATTTGTAAGAAGCCTCAGACATGGCCGCCTCGACCTTGTGCGCCCTTTCTAACAAGCCTCATACAGGGCCGCCTCGACCTTGTGCGCCCTTTGTAAGAAGCCTCAGACAGGTCCGCCTCGACCTTGTGTGCCCTTTGTAACAAGCTTTAGACATGGCTCCCTTTTCCTAGTGCGCCCTTTGTAACATGCCTCAGACATGGCTGCCCCGAACTTGTGTGCCCTTTTTAAAAAGCCTTAGACATGGCCTCCTCGACCTTGTGTGCCCTTTGTAACAAGCTTTAGACATGGCTCCCTTTTCCTAGTGCGCCCTTTGTAACATGCCTCAGACATGGCTGCCCCGATCTTGTGCACCCTTTTTAAAAGCCTTAGACATGGCCTCCTCGACCTTGTGCACCCTTTGTAACAAGCCTCAGACAGGGCCGCCTTCATCTTGTGCGCCCTTTGTAACAAGCCTCAGACATGGCCGCCTTGACCTTGTGCGCTCTTTGTAACAAGCCTCAGACATGGCCACCTTGACCTCATGCGTCCTTTGTAACAAGCCTCAGACATGTCCGCCTCGACCTTGTGCGCTCTTTGTAACACGCCTCAGACATGGACGCCTCGACCTTTTGCGCCCTTTGTAACAAGCCTCAGACAACACCGCCTCAACCTTGTGCGCTCTTTGTAACAAGCCTCAGACATGCCCGCCTCGACCTTGTGCGCCCTTTGTAACAAGCCTCAGACATGGCCACCTCGACTTCATGCGCCCTTTGTAACAAGCCTCAAACATGGCCACCTCGACCTCGTGCGCCCTTTGTAACAAGCCTCAGACATGGCCGCCTCGACCTTGTGCGCCCTTTGTAACAAGCCTCAGACATGGCCACCTTGTCCTCCTGCGCCCTTTGTAACAAGCCTCAGGCATGGCCGCCTTGACCTTGTGCGCCCTTTGTAACAAGCCTCAGACATGGCCGCCTTGACCTTGTGCGCCCTTTGTAACAAGCCTCAGACGTGGCCGCCTCGACCTTGTGCGCCCTTTGTAACAAACATCAGACATGTCCGCCTCGACCTTGTGCGCCCTTTGTAACAAGCCTCAGACATGGCCGCCTTGACCTTGTGCACTCTTTGTAACAAGCCTCAGACATGGCCGCCTCGACCTTGTGCGCCCTTTGTAACAAACATCAGACATGTCCGCCTCGACCTTGTGTGCCCTTTGTAACAAGCCTCAGACATAGCCGCCTTAACCTTGTGCGCTCTTTGTAACAAGCCTCAGACATGGCCGCCTCGACCTTGTGCGCCCTTTGTAACAAGCCTCAGACATGGCCACCTCGACTTCATGCGCCCTTTGTAACAAGCCTCAAACATGGCCACCTCGACCTCGTGCGCCCATTGTAACAAGCCTCAGACATGGCCGCCTCAACCTTGTAAGCCCTTTGTTACAAGCCTCAGACATGGCCGCCTTCAACTTGGGTGCCCTTTGTCATATACCTCAGACATGGCCGCCTCGACCTTGTGTGCTCTTTGTTACAAGCCTCCGACATGGCCACCTTGACCTCATGCGACCGTTGTAACAAGCCTCAGACATGGCCGCCTCGACCTTGTGCGCCCTTTCTAACAAGCCTTAGACATGGCCGCCTTGACCTTGTGCACTCTTTGTAACAAGCATGAGGCATGGCCGCCTTCAACTTGGGTACCCTTTGTACAAGCCTCAGACATGGCCGCCTTGACCTTGTGCACTCTTTGTAACAAGCATGAGGCATGGCCGCCTTCAACTTGGGTACCCTTTGTACAAGCCTCAGACATGGCCGCCTCAACCTTGTGCGCCCTTTGTTACAAGCCTCAGACATGGCCACCTTGACCTCATGCGACCGTTGTAACAAGCCTCAGACATGGCCGCCTCGACCTTGTGCGCCCTTTCTAACAAGCCTCAGACATGGCCGCCTTGACCTTGTGCACTCTTTGTAACACGCATGAGGCATGGCCGCCTTCAACTTGGGTACCCTTTGTACAAGCCTCAGACATGGCCGCCTCAACCTTGTGCGCCCTTTGTTACAAGCCTCAGACATGGCCGCCTTCAACTTGGGTGCCCTTTGTCATATACGTCAGACATGGCCGTTTTGACCTTGGGTGCCCTTTGTAAAAGCTCCAACATGGCCGCCTCGACCTTGTGCAGCCTTTGTAACAAGCATCAGACATGGCCGCCTCGACCTTGTGCGCCCTTTGTAACAATCCTCAGACATGGCCGCCTTGAAAACGTGCGCCCTTTGTAACAAGCCTCAGATATGGCCGCCTCAACCTTGTGCGCCCTTTGTAACAAGCCTCAGACATAGCCGCCTCGACCTTGTGCGGGCTTTGTAACAAGCATCAGACAGGGCCGCTTTCAACTTGGGTACCCTTTTAGCAAATGCAAAACACACAAGATGATGGACGGAATGCTGTACATTGGCAAACATTCACCCCCAGTCACAGATCTGGGTTTAATCCATCGTTATTTTGCTTCACCACGCCACCCCAGTTCAGACATAGCCATATGCAAATCAGTCTTGACCCTGTGCCTCATGGGAACAGTCCAGACCGAACTGCCAAGCAATGTCTTCCCTGGACCGGAATCAAGCATCCTAGGACCGGTTTCAGGCTATCAGCCTTCATCAGCCAGGATAGCTTGACTCCAGTGGCGTAGTGAGCACGGGACCCACATCTGGGCATACCCTTCCCACTTAGGGCGAAATGCAAAACACACAAGATGATGGACGGAATGCTGCACATTGGCAAACATTCACCCCCAGTCACAGATCTGGGTTTAATCCATCGTTATTTTGCTTCACCACGCCACCCCAGTTCAGACATAGCCATATGCAAATCAGTCTTGACCCTGTGCCTCATGGGAACAGTCCAGACCGAACTGCCAAGCAATGTCTTCCCTGGACCGGAATCAAGCATCCTAGGACCGGTTTCAGGCTATCAGCCTTCATCAGCCAGGATAGCTTGACTCCAGTGGCGTAGTGAGCACGGGACCCACATCTGGGCATACCCTTCCCACTTAGGGCGAAATGCAAAACACACAAGATGATGGACGGAATGCTGCACATTGGCAAACATTCACCCCCAGTCACAGATCTGGGTTTAATCCATCGTTATTTTGCTTCACCACGCCACCCAGTTCAGACATAGCCATATGCAAATCAGTCTTGACCCTGTGCCTCATGGGAACAGTCCAGACCGAACTGCCAAGCAATGTCTTCCCTGGACCGGAATCAAGCATCCTAGGACCGGTTTCAGGCTATCAGCCTTCATCAGCCAGGATAGCTTGACTCCAGTGGCGTAGTGAGCACGGGACCCACGTCTGGGCATACCCTTCCCACTTAGGGCGAAATGCAAAACACACAAGATGATGGACGGAATGCTGCACATTGGCAAACATTCACCCCCAGTCACAGATCTGGGTTTAATCCATCGTTATTTTGCTTCACCACGCCACCCCAGTTCAGACATAGCCATATGCAAATCAGTCTTGACCCTGTGCCTCATGGGAACAGTCCAGACCGAACTGCCAAGCAATGTCTTCCCTGGACCGGAATCAAGCATCCTAAGACCGGTTTCAGGCTATCAGCCTTCATCAGCCAGGATAGCTTGACTCCAGTGGTGTAGTGAGCACGGGACCCACGTCTGGGCATACCCTTCCCACTTAGGGCGAAATGCAAAACACACAAGATGATGGATGGAATGCTGCACATTGGCAAACATTCACCCCCAGTCACAGATCTGGGTTTAATCCATCGTTATTTTGCTTCACCACGCCACCCCAGTTCAGACATAGCCATATGCATGGCCACCTTGACCTCATGCGTCCTTTGTAACAAGCCTCAGACATGTCCGCCTCGACTTTGTGCGCTCTTTGTAACACGCCTCAGACATGGCCGCCTCGACCTTGTGCGCCCTTTGTAACAAGCCTCAGACAACGCCGCCTCGACCTTTTGCGCCCTTTGTAACAAGCCTCAGACAACACCGCCTCAACCTTGTGCGCCCTTTGTAACAAGCCTCAGACATGGCCGCCTCGACCTTGTGCGCCCTTTGTAACAAGCCTCAGACATGGCCACCTTGACCTCATGCGCCCTTTGTAACAAGCCTCAGACATGGCCACCTCGACCTCGTGCGCCCTTTGTAACAAGCCTCAGACATGGCCGCCTCGACCTTGTGCGCCCTTTGTAACAAGCCTCAGACATGGCCGCCTCGACCTTGTGCGCCCTTTGTAACAAGCCTCAGACATGGCCACCTTCACCTTGTGTGCCCTTTTTAACAATCCTTAGACATGGCCACCTCGACCTTGTGCGCTCTTTGTAACAAGCCTCAGACATGGCCACCTTGTCCTCCTGCGCCCTTTGTAACAAGCCTCAGGCATGGCCGCCTTGACCTTGTGCGCCCTTTGTAACAAGCCTCAGACATGGCCGTCTTGACCTTGTGCGCCCTTTGTAACCAGCCTCAGACATGGCCGTCTTGACCTTGTGCACCCTTTGTAACAAGCCTCAGACATGGCCGCCTCGACCTTGTGCGCCCTTTGTAACAAACATCAGACATGTCCGCCTCGACCTTGTGCGCCCTTTGTAACAAGCCTCAGACATGGCCGCCTTGACCTTGTGCGCCCTTTGTAACAAGCATGAGGCATGGCCGCCTTCAACTTGGGTACCCTTTGTACAAGCCTCAGACATGGCCGCCTCAACCTTGTGCGCCCTTTGTTACAAGCCTCAGACATGGCCGCCTTCAACTTGGGTGCCCTTTGTCATATACCTCAGACATGGCCGCCTCGACCTTGTGTGCTCTTTATTACAAGCCTCAGACATGGCCACCTTGACCTCTTGTGACCTTTGTAACAAGCCTCAGACATGGCCGCCTCGACCTTGTGTGCCCTTTTTAACAAGCCTTAGACATGGCCGTTTCGACCTTGGGTGCCCTTTGTAAAAAGCTCCAACATGGCCGCCTCGACCTTGTGCACCCTTTGTAACAAGCATCAGACATGGCCGCCTCGACCTTGTGCGCCCTTTGTAACAAGCCTCAGACATGGCCGCCTTGAAAACGTGTGCCCTTTGTAACAAGCCTCAGATATGGCCGCCTCAACCTTGTGCGCCCTTTGTAACAAGACTCAGACATAGCCGCCTCGACCTTGTGCGGGCTTTGTAACAAGCATCAGACATGGCCGCTTTCAACTTGGGTACCCTTTGTAACAAGCCTCAGACATGGCCGCCTCGACCTTGTGCGCCCTTTGTAACAAGCCTCAGACATGGCCACCTCGACCTTGTGCACCCTTTGTAACAAACATCAGACATGGCCGCCTCGACCTTGTGCGCCCTTTGTAACAAGCCTCAGACATGCCCGCCTCGACCTCGAGCGCCCTTTGTAACAAGTTTCAGTCATGGCGCCTCAACCTTATGTGCCCTTCGTAACAAGCCTCAGACATGGCCGCCTCGACCTTGTGCGCCCTTTGTAACAAGCATCACACATGGCCGCCTTCAACTTGGGTACCCTTTGTAACAAGCCTTCAGACATGGCTGCCTCAACCTTGTGGGCTCTTTGTAACAAGCCTCAGACAACGCCGCCTCGACCTTGTGCGCACTTTGTAACAAGCCTTAGACATGGCCGCCTCGACCTTGTGCGCCCTTTGTAACAAGCCTCAGACATGGCCGCCTCAACCTTGTGCGCCCTTTGTAACAAGCCTCAGACATGGCCGCCTTCACCTTGTGCGCCCTTTGTACAAGCCTCAGACATGGCCGCCTCGACCTTGTGCGCCCTTTGTTACAAGGCTCAGACATGGCAGCCTTCAACTTGGGTGCCCTTTGTCATATGCCTCAGACAGGGCCGCCTCGACCTTGTGCGCCCTTTGTAACAAGCCTCAGACATGGCTGCCTCAACCTTGTGCGCCCTTTGTAACAAGCCTCAGACAACGCCACCTTGACCTCGTGTGCTCTTCGTAACAAGCCACAGACATGGGCACCTCAACCTTGTGCACCCTTTGTAACAAGCCTCAGACAACGCCGCCTCCACATTGTGCGCCCTTTGTAACAAGCATCAGACATGGCCGCCTCAACCTTGTGCGCCCTTTGTAACAAGCCCCAGACATGGCCACCTTGACCTCATGCGCCCTTTGTAACAAGCCTCAGACATGGCCGCCTTGACCTTGTGCGCTCTTTGTAACAAGCCCTTCACATGGCCGCCTCGACCTTGTGCGCCCTTTGTAACAAGGCTCAGACATGTCCGCCTCGAAACGTGCGCCCTTTGTAACAAGCCTCAGACAATACCGCCTCAACCTTGTGCGCCCTTTGTAACAAGCCTCAGACAACGCCGCCTTGTGCCTGTGCACCCTTTGTCACAAGCCTTAGACATGGCCGCCTCGACCTTGTGCACCCTTTGTAACAAGCCTCAGACAACGCCGCCTTAACCTTGTGCGGCCTTTGTTACAAGCCTCAGACATGGCCGCCTCGACCTTGTGCGCCCTTTGTAACAAGCCTCAGACATGGCCGCCTCGACCTTGTGCGCCCTTTGTAACAAGCCTCAGACATGACAGCCTCGACCTCATGCGCCCTTTGCAACAAGCCTCAGACAACGCCGCCTCGACCTTGTGTGCTCTTTGTTACAAGTCTCAGACATGGCCACCTTGACCTCAGGCGCCCTTTGTAACAAGCCTCAGACATGGCCGCCTTGACCTTGTGCGCCCTTTTTAACAAGCCTTAGACATGGCCGTTTCGACCTTGGGTGCCCTTTGTAACAAGCTCCGACATGGCTGCCTCGACCTTGTGCGCCCTTTGTAACAAGCATCAGACATGGCCGCCTCGACCTTGTGCGCCCTTTGAAACAAGCCTCAGACATGGCCGCCTTGAAAACGTGCGCCCTTTGTAACAAGCCTCAGATATGGCCGCCTAAACCTTGTGCGCCCTTTGTAACACGCCTCAGACATAGCCGCCTCGACCTTGAGCGCCCTTTGTAACAAGCCTCAGACATGGCCGCCTCAACCTTGTGCGCCCTTTGTTACAAGCCTCAGACATGGCAGCCTTGACCTTGTGCGCCCTTTGTAACAAGCCTCAGACATGGCCACCTTGTGCCTGCGCACCCTTTTTAACAAGCCTTAGACATGGCCGCCTCGACCTTGTGCGCCCTTTGTAACAAGCCTCAGACAACGCCGCCTCGACCTTGTGCGCCCTTTGTAACAAGCCTCAGACAACGCCGCCTTGTGCCTGTGCACCCTTTGTCACAAGCCTTAGACATGGCCGCCTCGACCTTGTGCACCCTTTGTAACAAGCCTCAGACAACGCCGCCTTAACCTTGTGCGCCCTTTGTCACAAGCCTCAGACATGGCCGCCTCGACCTTGTGCGCCCTTTGTAACAAGCCTCAGACATGGCCACCTCGACCTTGTGCGCCCTTTGTAACAAGCCTCAGACATGACAGCCTCGACCTCATGCGCCCTTTGTAACATGCCTCAGACAACGCCGTCTCGACCTTGTGTGCTCTTTGTTACAAGCCTTAGACATGGCCACCTTGACCTCATACGCCCTTTGTACAAGCCTCAGACATGGCCGCCTCGACCTTGTGCGCCCTTTTTAACAAGCCTTAGACATGGCCGTTTCGACCTTGGGTGCCCTTTGTAAGAAGCTCCGACATGGCCGCCTCGACCTTGTGCGCCCTTTGTAACAAGCATCAGACATGGCCTCCTCGACCTTGTGCGCCCTTTGTAACAAGCCTCAGACATTGCCGCCTTGAAAATGTGCGCCCTTTGTAACAAGCCTCAGATATAGCCGCCTCAACCTTGTGCGCCCTTTGTAACAAGCCTCAGACATAGCCGCCTCGACCTTGTGCGCCTTTTGTAACAAGCATCAGACATGGCCGCTTTCAACTTGGGTACCCTTTGTAACAAGCCTCAGACATGGCCGCCTCGACCTTGTGCGCCCTTTGTAACAAGCCTCAGACATGGCAGCCTTGACCTTGTGCGCCCTTTGTAACAAGCCTCAGACATGGCCACCTTGTGCCTGCGCACCCTTTTTAACAAGCCTTAGACATGGCCTCCTCGACCATGTGCGCCCTTTGTAACAAGCCTCAGACATGGCCGCCTCGACCTTGTGCGCACTTTGTAACAAGCCTCAGACATGGCCGTCTCGACCTTGTGCGCCCTTTGTAACAAGCCTCAGACATGGCCGCCTCGACCTTGTGCGCCCTTTGTAACAAGCCTCATACATGGCCGCCTTGACCTTGTGCGCCCTTTGTAACAAGCCTCAGACAGGGCCGCCTCGACGTTGTGCAGCCTTTGTAACAAGTTTTAGACATGGCCGCCTCAACCTTGTGCGCCCTTTGTAACAAGCATCAGACATGGCCGCCTTTACCTTGTGCGCCCTTTGTAACAAGCCTCAGACAGGGCTGCCTCGACCTTGTGCGCCCTTTGTAACAAGCTTTAGACATGGCCGCCTTTTCCTTGGGTGCCCTTTGTCACATGCAGAGGCCAGGCCATCCAGGGGCGGGCTGGTCTGGGCGAGAAAGTTCAGCCATACCGGGAAAAGCACTTTGCAAAGGCCAAGAGACTCGAGATAAGAAAAGGCTGGTGATATCAGCCAGTCTCCAGCTTAAGCAGGAAGTCTCAACGTTGTCAATCAATCAATCAATCAATCAGAACATTTGTAAAGCGCACTACTCACCCGTGAGGGTCTCAAGGCGCTGGGGGGGTAGGAGGTGCTGCTACTGCTCGAACAGCCAGGTCTTAAGTAGCCTCCTGAAGGTTAGTAGGTCCTGGGTCTGCCGTAGGAGGATGGGGAGGGTGTTCCAGGTCTTGGCGGCGAGGTAGGAGAACGATCTTCCACCGTTGGTCGCTCTTCGGATGCGGGGGACGATGGCGAGGGCAAGGTCGGCGGAGCGGAGCTGGCGGTTCGGGGTGTAGAAGGTGAGTCGTCTGTTGAGGTATGCCGGTCCGGTGTTGTGGAGTGCTTTGTGTGCGTGGGTGAGGAGCTTGAAGGTGATCCTCTTGTTGACGGGGAGCCAGTGCAGGTCTCTCAGGTGGGGTGAGATGTGGCTGTGGCGAGGGATGTTGAGGATGTGGCGTGCAGAGGCGTTATGTATGCGTTGCAGTCGTTTCAGGAGTTTGGCCGAGGCTCCCGCGTAGAGGGCGTTTCCGTAGTCCAGCCTGCTGCTGACGAGGGCCTGGGTGACCGTTCTTCTTGTTTCGGTGGGGATCCACCTGTAGATCTTGCGGAGCATGCGTAGGGTGTTGAAGCAGGAGGACGAGACGGCGTTGACCTGCTTGGTCATGGAGAGTGAAGAGTCGAGGATGACCCCCAGGTTGCGTGCGTGGTCGGTGGGTGTCGGTGCTGCTCCTAGTGTGGTTGGTCGTCCCAGGCTGACTGGGTGGAGCCGAGGATGAGGACCTCCGTCTTGTCCGAGTTCAGCTTCAGTCGGCTCTTCTTCATCCACTCGGCGACGGCCTTCATTCCTTCGTGGAGGTTGGCTTTGGCGGTGAGGGGGTCCTTGGTGAGGGAGAGAATCAGCTGGGTGTCGTCGGCGTAGGAGATGATGTTGAGGCCGTGCAGTCGGGCGACGTGGGCGAGCGGTGCCATGTAGATGTTGAACAGTGTCGGGCTTAGGGATGATCCTTGGGGTACGCCGCAGATGATCTTGGAGGCTTCGGAACGGAATGGGGGGAGGCGGACGCTCTGGGTTCTGCCGGAGAGGAAGGAGGTGGTCCATTCCAGAGCCTTGTCTCGGATCCCTGCGTTGTGGAGGCGTGTGCGTAGGGTGCGGTGGCAGACCGTGTCGAAGGCGGCTGAGAGGTCCAGGAGGATGAGGGCCGCGGTTTCACCGTTGTCCAGCAGGGTCCTGATGTCATCGGTGGCGGCGATGAGGGCAGTTTCGGTCTGTGGTTGCTGCGGAACCCGGACTGGGATGGGTCCAGGATGTTGTTCTCCTCGAGGTAGCGGGTCAGTTGTCTGTTGACGATCTTCTCGATGACCTTCGCCGGGAACGGGAGCAGGGAGATGGGCCGGAAGTTCTTGAGGTCTCTCCGATCCGCCTTGGGTTTCTTGAGTAAGGCGTTGATCTCTGCGTGCTTCCAGCTCTCCGGGAAGGTCGCGGTCTCGAAGGAGATGTTGATGACTTTGCGGAGATGGGGTGCGATGGTGGCGCTAGCTTTGTGGAAGATGTGGTGCGGGCACGGGTCTGACGGAGAGCCGGAGTGGATGGTGTTCATGATTTTGATGGTGTCGTCGTCGCTGCTCACGTTGGTCCAGGTGAGCATGGGGTCGATGCGGATGGTGGCCGGGGGTCCGAGGTGTCGTTGGCTGTCAAGGCGGTCAGGTTGTTGAAGCTGTCGTGGATGTCTGCGATCTTGCGGTGGAAGAAGGTGGCAAGGGAGTCGCACAGGTCTTGCGATGGTGGGATGTCGTTGGCGTTGGAGCTGGGGTTGGAGAGTTCCTTCACGATGTTGAAGAGCTCTTTGCTGTTGTGTGCGTTGTTGTCGAGGCGGTCCTTGAAGGAGGCCCTTTTGGCGGTTCTGATGAGGTGATGGTGTCTGCGGATGGCGTTCTTGTGGGCCTCATGGCTGTCCAGTGTCTCTTCGCGGTGCCATTTCTTCTCTAGTTTCCGGCAGGTTTGCTTGGAGGCCTGGAGGTCCGCGGTGAACCAGCTGACTTTCTTGGCGGTGTGTCTGTTGGAGGGTTTCTTGATCGAGGCGAGAGTGTTGGTGCAGTCGTCGATCCATCGCCTGAGGTCGCGGGCGGCGGTGTCGGTGTCGGTAGGGTCGGCGGGTGGACTCCGGGCGAGGGTGGTGTTAAGCTGGACATCGGTGACTTTGCTCCAGCTGCGGCGGGGGATCAGTTGAGTGCGGTGGTGCGTGGTGGGTTTCCGGAAGGTGAAGTGGATGCAGCGATGGTCGGTCCAGTGGAGTTCGGTGGTGTGACTGAAAGAGACGTGGGAGCTTGCGGAGAAGATGGGGTCGAGCGTGTGGCCGGCGGAGTGGGTGGGCGTTGTGACGAGCTGTCTGAGTCCGAGGTTGGCGAGGTTGTCGATCAGGGTGGTGGAGTTGGTGTTGTTGGTGTTCTCGAGGTGGAAGTTCAGGTCTCCGAGGAGGATGTAGTCTGTGGAGGACATGGCGTGCGTGCTGACAAAGTCGGCGATGGAGTCACTGAACTGAGGCCAGGGTCCGGGGGGTCTGTAGACGAGCGTTCCTCTGAGGGTGGTGTTGGGGTCCGTGTGGATCTGGAAGTGCAGGTGTTCGGCGGTGCTGAGGGTGTCGTCGGTGCTGGTTGTGACCCTGAGGGTGTTCTTGTGGACGATGGCGATTCCACCTCCTACTCTGTTGGTGCGGTCCCTGCGGGTGATCTTGTAGCCGTCCGGGATGTCTATGGCGATGTCGGGCGCAGAGGAGGCATTCATCCAGGTCTCCGTCAGAGCTGGCAAACCAGAGGATTGCTGGGAGGAGCTGAGCCAGTGCTGCAGCCGGATTCAAGCAGCTTAAACACGGGGCGACCATGCAAGGAAAAAAAAAATCAAGATTTGTTCCCGGGTTTATTTGGGGGGTATTTGGATAATCACAGAAGCAGTGGCGTAAGGAAACTTAAGGGGGCCCCCCTGAAAGGTACATGGAGGGGCTCCTGCTCTGGATTTAATCAGGAGCTGTCATTCCAGAGTACTGTGCTGAGGGGGCCCCTTGCAGCTCACCCCCCCTCAAATCCCCTCTCCCCTCCCGGACCGAGGGGGCCCGTGTTACGCCAGTACACAGAAGTGATATTGGTTGTGTATGACGTCTTTCTCTTTTTAAAGATGCAGACGCTTTATGGCATTTCTACACACCTACAATAAAGTATGGCCCGGGTAACATAGCTGAGTGGTACAAACGTGTCTATTGCCATAAAGCAAGGTAGTGTAGTTCCTATTTCTTTCCTTATGCAGTTTTATATAGCACGGACATTACCCAAGGTGTTAGAGCACGTTACAATAGCACTGTAGGTTTACATAAAACAAGCAGATTACATAGTCATGAACAGTGAGTATCAGAAAGAGCTGAGGTGCCAGGCTGGGAAGGTACCCTATACCGCTGAGGGCACAGAGGAACATCTGCGATATTCCCAGGTCAGTGCTTAATTTGTAAAAGAATAAGTGCCAGGGCCCTCGTCAGGAGGCCACCACAACTGGCACCACCCATTGCCGCTGGCAGTGCTGCCAAAGACAGTACCAACACAACTACTAACCATCACAATGCTGCAAGTGTGACAAATTAGATGGTTTGAGGCCCCTAAAGCTATAAGAATAACTTGGGTGGTAGGTATTAGGTGTTTTTAAAGTATATTAAACAATAAACAATTGATGTTCTGCTCATCTCTAAATTACAGAAACAGCGCCACCATGTGGCAGATGTCATAAGTGCCGGTGTTGACAATTAAGTGCCTGTGCCAAGCACCGGAATCCACCGGCTCAGATTAAGCACTGTCCCAGGGGTTTGAGCACTTTCTGTTACAGATAGAGTGTTCCATCTTATACATAGATTGCACAATCAGAATTGCTGAGTGTCAGAATGACAGTTTGGACAGTGCTAGGTGGGAGCCAAATCATATTAAGATAGAAAGTTGAATCTCTGGGTATGTGTCATTGTGTAGCATCGCACACTAGATGAGGAGGGAAGAATAGAAATTAGATAACATTTATTGCAAATAGAAGGGATTTCTTTTCCAGTTTAAAGATTGCCAGTGAGGTGGGCATTACAGAACTGTCAAGGGGCTGCAAGCCACGTGTCACACTCTGATGGACCTCGGCCCTCATTGAGGGCCTCAATTACAAGGCCCTAGTGGCACTTTTGCTCAGCCGGAGCGTCACTTTTTTCATGCTCCGGTGGCGCAAAGTGCTGCAGCATATTTACAAGGCCATGCAAAACCACTTTCCGTGGCTTTTCATGGTCTTGTAAATATGTGCCTCTTTCATGCAGAGAACTGCGTGAAAGGGGCGTTCCATGGGTATTGCTGTGGGTGTTCCCACACAACACCCATGGAATCTGAAGCATTCCCAGATTTTTGAGGAATCATAAACCTCGGAATGCGGGGAGGCATTGGAGTGGTCCAACGAGGAGAAACACTTTTATTTCTCCTCGTTTTTTCCTCTTTCTATGCATGCTGCATTCAAACACTCCAATGTTCCTGAACATTAAACAAAAGTCAACAATAAAGTCGGGGTGGGCAAATACTGTGTACTGACCAGTGCTTAATTTGAGCCAGTGATTTCCGATGCTCGTCACCATCACTTAATTGTCAACACCGGCACTTATGACAGTCACCCACATGGTGGCGCTGTTTGCCTAATTTAGAAATGAGTGCAACAACAGTTGTTTAGTCATTCACAACACTTAAATAATGACTACTGCCTGCCGCCCGAGCCATTCTTGTAGCTTTGGGGTCTTGGAATAGTCTGAATTGTTACACTTGTAGGAGTGTGATGGTTAGTAGTTGTATTGGTACTGTCATTGCCAGGCCTGGCAGGGGTAATGGTTGTTGCAAGCTGCAGTGGCCTCCTGACGAGGGCCTTAGCAATTCGTTTTTTTTTTACAAATTAAGCACTCGTCCTGACAGGCCCAACTCTAACACATACCATTTACACACATACAAGACAACCTAGGATAGATTTCAAAATCAGACCAACTTCAATATTCGTTAACAACAAGCAAAATACATAAACAAAACTGACTTGGGCAAAGTCCATGTGCTGGGAGCTCAAACGTCACACCTACTACATACACACATAACACACAAGTCCTCCTGGATTTCAAAATCAACCTTACTCCGCTGTTCGCCAACGTAAAAAAAAGTCAATAAACCAACTATAAAGAGAGTTTTTAAACTTAAAGTAAAATACATAACAAGTGTTACTGAGTCTGTGACCATCTAAAACACGCATACCCCAATATGTTTGTTAACGATAAAGTTATTTTAAAACATAGCCACATGTTCTTATATGTTATTTGTGAACGTCTGTCCGAGCCAAAAAGAGAAAAAACAGAAAATTGAGTTTTTCTCACTCGTTATGTGAGCCGTACATCAACATAAACCAATGAAATTCACAGGAAAAAACTAAAGTCAAATGGATGTTAAGGCTGACAGAGGTGTCACTAGCGGTTACTGATCAAACCCTCAAAAGACATGACATTCACAAGTTAAGCTACTACTTTAACTATAATCCCCCCATCCTGCCCCCTGTACTGGTGAACAGGGCGCCCTGGACCTCCATGGCTGCAGGCCAAGGAGGGCCTCACAGGTGACAGCTGACCTGGGGCCATCTTCATAACTGAGAAGATGGCCCTGGGGCAGCTGCCACAGCATTTGTTTGGACAACATCTCCACCCCTTTGTCCTTGGGGAAGGTGTCGGGGAGGGGCTAGCAAGTTCTCCCTACCCTTGGGTAAGACCGTGGCGACGAAATACCTCTGATAGGGCAAGGAAAGGGGCATGAAATGGCCATCCTGCCCCTGAGGACGGTAGGGGAAGCAGAGGAGCAAAAAAAAAAAACCTTTCCAAGAATAAGGAGCGGGCAGCAATCAATACACCTCCCGCCCTTGGGCAAGGCAGCATTGGCAAAACCATCCCTAGCTCCTAGGCGAGGCCAGGAGAGTCTCGTGACACTGGGGGGTCGATTATCTGCCCCTTTGTCAAATTAATATGTAGCTCTCGCACTTGAACAAGACCAGGGCGATCGGGGCGTCCTTAATCCCTCCTCCACCCTAAGGCAAGTCCGAGGAAGGAATAAAAACCAACCCCCGCCTTTGGGGATTAGAAACCACCTCCTTCTTCTCTTTCCCACATTCACCCAGACTTCCTTCTGCTTGTCTCTTGCTGCTTCATTTTGACTTAGGATCTCATTCTGAGTTTTATGGTAATCGTCAAACTCCGGCAATTTCCCCAGAAACATGGAGCATAGCCTCTTTGCCATCTCTTCGATGGGCTGGCTTCGGTACTTTCTCTGCTTGCTTTTAGGGACCTACTTTATCTTTTGTCTAAAGCATTCCACAAGAGTGCATGTGTTTTCCAGCTGTCTCCCTAGTGTGCTTCTCTTCCTCTCTATGTGCTGCTATCTCTTGACCCTGTGCTTCTCTTTCCCCTCTCTCCATGATGTGTTTGCTGTTGTCTGCTTCTCCATAATGCTGCTTTTCCTCAGGTATGCTTCTGCCCCCTCGCAGGTTATGTTACTTTCTCTCTCTGCTTTCCGTTCCCTGCTCCCTCCGCGTTGCTTCCCAATGATCTGCGCCCTCCATGTTGCTTCCAGTCCCACATGTTGCTTCTGTGCCCCCCCATTGCTTTCGCCAATGCTCTAAAAAAAAGTCGCTTTCCCACATTTAAAAAAACAATGTTATCTACCAATCCAACTCAGATGAGGAGATATGAAGGGAAAAAAAGCCCCGCGTCATTTTGTAGGTGTATGCATGCGTGTTGCACGTGCCTACAAAATGACACGGCTACGTCCTACGTTTTCTTTTCTTAGCCATGGTGCACAACACTGTACAGCATTGCTAAAGACCATTTGCAAAGTATACAGTTGCCAAAGGCGAGACCTATTGGCTTTGCCAAAGCTTTTTTTCTAATTTGCTAGTGCCAAAACAAACAAGCACTGGAAAAGTCAGTACCTTGCCAGTTGCCTTTTAAAGGAGAGTCCTACTGGCATTGCTTCTATTTGTTTAATGTAGCTCACGCTGTCTTATGGCTCTATGAATAGTAGGTGTTAGCATTACCCAATTAAGGGGCATATGTATAAGCCCCTATCGCCACCACAACGTCACCTATAGTGACGTTGTGGTGGCGATAGGGGCTGCGCCTTATGTACAAGGCAGCGTTAAGCCACTTGGTGGCTTAACGCTGCCTTGTACATAAGGCCCCCTTTCACGCTATGGTTAGCGTGAAAGGGGTGGGCAGTGGGTGTGCATTGGGGGTTCCACCGCAACACCCATTCATTTTGACCCTGCCCCTATGGGCAAGGGTGGCGTACATAGGAGGCAGCGCCAAAATTAAGACCAGGTAAAAACTGGTCTTAAGATGGCAAAACGAGGAGAAATACATTATTTCTCCTCGTTTTTGCTTTTTCCATGTGTGCTGGCTTATGCAGCACACATGGAAAAAGCAAAATGGCATTGTTTGTTTATGTACAGGAAGTTGTCCCTTCCTGTACATAAATATACTTTTTTTAAAATGCCATTTTGTCACTTTCATGTGTGCTGCATGAAGCAGCACGCATGAAAGTGACAGAATGGCATTTCTAGGATTGTTTATGTGCAGGCAGGGACACCTTCCTACACATTAACAATCCTCCCCTGCACGCAAGGGTGCCTGCGTTGGCGCTAAGTTGCTAAACTTAGCGCCATCGCAGGGGGAAACGCAAGGCTGCACCACATTCTTGTAAATATGGTGCAGCCTTGCGTTTCAGAAGTGGCGGAGAGAGGGGTTAAGCCCGAAAGGGTAACGCCTCTCTCCTCCACTTCCTTGTACATATCCCCCTAAATGTTACTAAATATACGGACTCAAAAGTATGAAGGGCTGAGTGGGCCCAGCTGGGATTCTAACTTATAACTTGCATAGCAGCTGCACGTGCTTGTCTCACCAGCCCATCTCCCTGGGTCCCAGACGTGTCTAGGTGGGAATGGGAGATTACCCTGTAGGGCTGAGACAGAGGCTGATGTTTGACTAATTCTACACCAGCCCCACCGGCCTATCACAGCTGATAACATGTCAAATCAATGCACCATAGGTTGGTCAGGTTTCGGCTTTGGTCCCAGACCCAGATCCCTACCAGGCCTCCATCTTCCATTGGTCTCTCACGTACCTTGCTTGCATGTCCTGCAGTAGCATGTGGGGTCTTCTCCAGGGGTCCTTGAAGTCCCTTTTGAAAGTATCCGGAAGGATCTTGGCGACCTCTGTTAAAAAAGCAAAATATATTATACATCAGGGGAGTTGATTTATACAGGCAGCTGCTGCCATAGACTCCAACCTCCCAGTTTCATGTAAGTCCACTTGCTTCAGGACAGTTTTTTAGGTTGAACCTGGGCAGCGCATGCGCTGCTCTGCGAGGCATGCTGTATTGGAGTATGGACTTGAAGCCCTGTCCACTCTCCGCCCATATTTGTCATTGGCTTGTGTCATTGCCCTTTGTAAATGCTAGCTTCTGATTCGTTAATAGGCTTGTTAGTCCCTCCTTACTACCGCCTTGTCTTCATTTGTAACCTCCCATGAGGACTGGCCATTTTACTTCGGTTGTTACACCCAACGTCTTATTTACTCTGTAAGCACTATTTTCTTTAATGGTTTCTCCTACTGCAGGCACTACATGCTTTCCTGCAACATTCAGCGCGTAATGCACGCTTTCACGGGCGCTTTTACAAAAAAAGCTTATGTTTGTCAACTTGACAAACAAATGCGTTTTTTGGTTAAAGTGCCTCATACCGCGCTTTCACTTTAATAGCGGCCGCAGACCTTTCTTTAGACACGGCTCGTCTAAAGAAAGGGGCGAGGCCTATATTAGCATGAATGCGCAGCATGGGACCTTGTAAACAACAAGCATTTGCAATGCAATAGGTCTCACATTTTAGAAACTTTGACCTATTGGTATTGTAAATGACAATGCCTTTTATTATTGCAGGTTTTTTAAACACAAATAAAAGACCTTGTCATTTACAATGCCAATAGCTCAAAATCTCGCAATTGCGAGACCTATTGCATTGCAAATGCTTGTTTTCTTTGCATTCTGGAAATTGTAGTCTTGTTAATCCCTTAAAAAAACAAGGTCTTCGAGTTCCATGAAGCTAAGGATAAACGCGTGGACTGGAGCAACTAGTTATGCATGGGCCCTGGAAACTTGGTAGCTATGGTCCTACGTGCCGGCACGTTTCATCTCTTCCCAGGATCATTAGTGCCGCTTGTCAGCTGGACTGCTGTGTTTAATGAGGTAGTACCGGTCCTTACCATCAAAGCTGCTATGCACATTCTGGGACAGTACTGGCTCTTTCCAGCAGGTCTGCTGTAGGTTGAGTAGGACAGTGACACTCAGAAAGCATCTCAGAAGAGCTGTTTGTTGAGACAGCGCAGGCACTTGTCAGCAGGCATGCTGTGCGCTTAATGGCATAGTACCGGCATAGTACTGTTTGTTAGAAGGGCTGCTGTACATTTCCTTGAACTGTACCAACCTTTCTCAGTGGGACTGCTATGGGATAAAGGGGTCATTCTCTGGACTTCTCAGCTGCAATAGTTTTAATGGGAGGTACAGTACTTTTGAGCAGGGCGGACCTATACTTAGTGTGAAAACACAAGCACTTCTCAGCACAGCAGGGCTGTGGTACTTTTTTAAATAACAAAACCAAAGGGGAGGATGGACGGAGTGTTGAACATTGCAAGCACTCACCCCCAGTCAACTGATCTGGGTTTAATCCATCATCATTCTTTAGCTCACTCCGCCACCCCAGTTCAGACATGGCCATATGCAAATCAGTCTGACCCTGTGCCTCACGGGAACAGTCCAGCCCGAACTGCCAAGTCATGTCTTCCCTGGACCGGAAACAAGCATCCTGGGACCGGTTTCTGGCTTACAACCGTCATCAGCCAGGCTATCTTGAATCCAGTGTCAAAGTGAGCAAGGGACCCACGTCTGGGCATACCCTGCCAACTTAGGGCGAACATAGCAAAACCAAAAGGGATGATGGACGGAGTGTTGAACATTGCAAGCACTCACCCCCAGTCAACTGATCTGGGTTTAATCCATCATCATTCTTTAGCTCACTCCGCCACCCCAGTTCAGACATGGCCATATGCAAATCAGTCTGACCCTGTGCCTCATGGGAACAGTCCAGCCCGAACTGCCAAGCCATGTCTTCCCTGGACCGGAAACAAGCATCCTGGGACCGGTTTCTGGCTTACAGCCATCATCAGCTTTGGTTTTGTTATGTTCGCCCTAAGTTGGCAGGGTATGCCCAGACGCGGGTCCCTTGCTCACTTTGCCACTGGATTCAAGATAGCCTGGCTGATGACGGCTGTAAGCCAGAAACCGGTCCCAGGATGCTTGTTTCCGGTCCAGGGAAGACATGGCTTGGCAGTTTGGGCTGGACTGTTCCCATGAGGCACAGGGTCAGACTGATTTGCATATGGCCATGTCTGAACTGGGGTGGCGGAGTGAGCTAAAGAATGATGATGGATTAAACCCAGATCAATTGACTGGGGGTGAGTGCTTTGGTTTTACTTTTTTAAATAAACCGTTTAACTGGAAATTTTATCATAGAACTGCAACAGAATAAAAATGAAAGTATCATCAGGCATTCTAAACCCCTTGGGTATTCTAGCATAGGTTATCATATGCAGAGAGTATTCATAATTGAGTCCCAGAATGTCACTACACTCCCTGTGAGGGACCCCAACCAGTACCACCAGACTCTTCTACCCACAGGGCCCCTCATCATCTATGAGATATGGGAGACTCGGGGACATATTCTGTGTGGGGGAGGCATCATTTCACCTAATACCACTGCCCACAGGTACAGCATGGGCAGCAGTAGGGCCAGATTTCCTTGCGTAGATCCTGTGCAGCAGTGCAAGCTTCGGTCACACGTAGAACAAGAACGGCATGAATATTAGCAGTGCAAGCTTCACTCACACGTAGAAAAAGAACGGCATGAATATTAGCAGTGCAAACTTCACTCACACGTAGAAAAAGAACGGCATGAATATTAGCAGTGCAAGCTTCACTCACACGTAGAACAAGAACGGCATGAATATTAGCAGTGCAAGCTTCGGTCACACGTAGAGAAAGAACGGCATGAATATTAGCAGTGCAAGCTTCACACACACGTAGAGAAAGAACGGCATGAATATTAGCAGTGCAAGCTTCACTCACAGGTAGAGAAAGAAAGGCATGAATATTAGCAGTGCAAGCTTCACTCACACGTAGAACAAGAACGGCATAAATATTAGCAGTGCAAGCTTCACTCACACGTAGAGAAAGAACGGCATGAATATTAGCAGTGCAAGCTTCACTCACACGTAGAACAAGAACGGCATGAATATTAGCAGTGCAAGCTTCACTCACACGTAGAACAAGAACGGCATGAATATTAGCAGTGCAAGCTTCGGTCACACGTAGAGAAAGAACGGCATGAATATTAGCAGTGCAAGCTTCGGTCACACGTAGAGAAAGAACGGCATGAATATTAGCAGTGCAAGCTTCACACACACGTAGAGAAAGAACGGCATGAATATTAGCAGTGCAAGCTTCACTCACACGTAGAACAAGAACGGCATGAATATTAGCAGTGCAAGCTTCACTCACACGTAGAACAAGAACGGCATGAATATTAGCAGTGCAAGCTTCACTCACACGTAGAACAAGAACGGCATGAATATTAGCAGTGCAAGCTTCACTCACACGTAGAACAAGAACGGCATGAATATTAGCAGTGCAAGCTTCACTCACACGTAGAACAAGAACGGCATGAATATTAGCAGTGCAAGCTTCACTCACACGTAGAACAAGAACGGCATGAATATTAGCAGTGCAAGCTTCACTCACACGTAGAACAAGAACGGCATGAATATTAGCAGTGCAAGCTTCACTCACACGTAGAACAAGAACGGCATGAATATTAGCAGTGCAAGCTTCACTCACACGTAGAACAAGAACGGCATGAATATTAGCAGTGCAAGCTTCACTCACACATAGAACAAGAACGGCATGAATATTAGCAGTGCAAGCTTCACTCACACGTAGAACAAGAACGGCATGAATATTAGCAGTGCAAGCTTCAGAACAGCAGAGGCAGCAACAATGCATGCGTCTCACATATACATAAACTTACATTCCCCGCAAAGATAACACATGGACAGAAGCTTCCTTCACAGACTAAACATGTACAGCATAGGCAGCACCAATCTACGCTTTTTTATTTTATTGATCTTCTCGAGTTTTCTATAGCGCAAACGTGCCTCGAGGGCATCAGAGCGCTTTACAAGAGTTGAACAGACATCACTTTACACTTTACAAGGTTTGCACAAGAATAGTAGTATGCATGCAGGTAGTAGTAAACAATAAGAGGTGGAATAAATGTTCAATAGTTTCCAGAGGTAGAGATGCTCAGGTTTTTCGGTAATGGGAGGGAAAGCGCACAACAGCAAATCCATTATCTTAGGTGGGTGGAAAGAGGTGTTTGTTGAGAAGGAATTATTTAAGGTTTGTCCTGAAGCTTAAGAATGACTGATTGTCAGAAGATCCTGGGGTAGAGCTTTCCAAATTCTAGGTGCATTCTCAGAGAAGGAACAGGCAAGAGATTTTTCTTTCTTGAATTTTGGAGGAATCAAGAGTAAAGTGTTTGAACTTCGCAGAAGCCTCAAGTTTCGACCATCTTTTGATATTTTGTTTGCGAGGGAGCTTGGTTTCTCTGTGTAAAGAACTTTGTTGGCTATGCAAGCCGTCTTGAATATGCTTCTTGCTTCAATTGGAAGCCAGTTGAGTTTCTTTTTTTTTTTGTAAACTCTTTTTATTGCAATATGCTGAGCAAACAATATTTCAAGTAGACAGTTCAATACGGATCTTCGAGTCATACCATTCATTTCTTTTGATCATTGCAGGAGGAAACAGAAAACATCTGCATCATGAGATAACATTCACTACTGAAGACCCACTCCCTCCCCTTACAGACCCCGGTAAGCCCTCCAGAACCCCCAAATCTTCTCCCATTTACTTGGGCACCCTCTACTTAGATATATTGTGTGTTTCGCCTGGTGACACCAGTCCAAATCTGATTTCCAGTACAACACCCTGTGGGGGGACTATTCCCCAGGTTTTTGCAATGTTGTGTTTTGCGATTACAGCGGCTAATGTCAACCAGAGTCTCATGTGTCTAGGCCAGGCTTCGTTACTTGATATAATCAAAAGGAACCGTTTGGGTTCGACCGGGACCTCAGCTCCCACTACCGTGGCCATGATTCTACCTATTTCAAGGCAATATGTTTGTATCACTGGGCAATCCCATAACAGATGGAAGAAAGACCCCTCCTGCCCACATACTCCCTGACATAGCCCATTCTCAGCTCGCCCTAGCTGGTGTAACACTGTCCTAGGATAGTATACCCGGTGTAGGATCTTTAATTGGATCAGGCGGAATCTGGTGCATATCGCCACCTCCCTCGGGCCCTGTATGGCTTCAGTCCATTCCTTGTCGTCTAGTTGGCCTAAGTCACTCTCTCATGATGTCTATAACGCTCCCAAGGGGTCAGGAGAGTTGTTAAGGATTTTCTTATATATTAACGATATTGCCCTTTCGGTCAGGGGATCCGTCAACAGTCGATCCTCCAGAATGGACGCTTCCTCCAGTACCACCCCTTCACGAATATGGCTCTTAAGGGCGTGTCCCAGTTGGAGATATTTCAACCACTCCCCTTGCCCCATTTCATATTCCTGTTGTAGGGTTACATATGTAATGTATGCCTGTCCTCTCCACACATCCCCCACTCTATCCAGGCCCAGCAATTTCCATTTGCCGAAGATACACAGCTGTCCCACCTTTCGAAGCTGATTGCTGTCCCAGAGTGGGGTCATCCTGGTTAATTTCCCTTCCCACCCCAGGAACTTCGTCACTGCTCGCCACGCCCTCACCATAGCCTGTGTGTGTACTGGCAGGTCTCTAATCATTCCCTTGTCGTGTAGTGAGAGGAGATACCCCCCAGGTCCCATAGCCACTCTATCTACTCTGTAGGCTGGTTTTGCTCTATCGCTGAATACCCAGTCATTCACGCTCACTAATTGGGAGGCCCAGTAGTAAGCTTTAATATCCGGTACCGCCAAACCCCCTTCATAGACTCATTTTTGTAGTTTACGCAGAGCTATGCGCGGGTCGCTCCCGCCCCAGAACAGTGATCTTAACTTGGCTTCAACTTTTTGAAAGAAGGGGTTGGGGATTTCATAAGGTGTATTTTGTAATGCATAGAGCAGCTGCAGGAGCGTCATCATCTTAAATAGAGCTGCTCGGCCCATTAACGTGAATTGAAGCGACCGTCAACGTTTGGCATCCCCAATGAATCTGTTCAGCTGCACTTCTGCGTTCCATTGGTAGAACTCCTGAGGATTCCTAGTCATGTATATCCCCAGATATTTGAAGCCCTGGGTCTCGACTGGTACCCTGCACCAAGTCGTAAGTTCGGGAATACCTCCCACCAGTGGAAACAGCAGAGATTTGTCCCAATTGATGCGGTATCCTGAGTAGTCCCCATAGATATGGAAAATCTGCAGTACTCTATCAATGGATTGCCTTGGCCTTCTGACGTACAACAGAATGTCGTCTGCATATAGGGATATACATTCATCCCATTCCCCTCCCACCGAAATACCCCATATCAAGGGGTCCTGCCGTACCCATGCCGCTAGTGGCTCTAGCACCAAGGCAAACAATAGAGGGGACAGTGGGCAACCCTGTCTGGTCCCTTTCTGGAGCGAGAACACCCGGGACACAGTAGCGTTGACTCGCACCCTTGCCAGAGGTTGGTGGTAAAGAAGCCTAACCCAACCGATGAAATTTGGTCCGAATACCCAGACGTTCCAGGACGGCAAAGAGATAGCTCCATTCCACGCTATCAAAGGCCATTCTGGCATCTAAGGACAGCAGGGCTGCCGGGTCAAATGTATTTGAGGTCGTTGTGTGTAGGACCCCAAACAGTTGACGTAGGTTTAGCCTCGTGCTTCCATGGGGCACAAATCTAGATTGATCTGGATGTATGACGGAGGTGATCACTTCACACAGTCGTATGGATCGGGCCTTGGCCAATAGTTTGGCCTTGTAGTTGAGTAGAGATATTGGTCTTTAAGATCTACACTCCAAGGGGGGTTTGCCTTCCTTGGGGATCACTACAACCACTGCCGTTCTCTGGTCATGGGGGAGAGCACCCTCCTCACTGGCCTCTGTGCACATATTAAGGAGGTGTTCCACTGTTTTATCGAGCATGCATTTAAATAGCTCTACCAGTAGACCATTCGGTCCCACCGCCTTCCCTGATTGCAGTGTGCGTGATGCGGTTTTAATTTCCTCCACCAACAAGTCTCCCTCCAACATATTTCGCTCCGCGGTGGACAATGTTGGTACCTTTATATCTCGAAGGAACTCTTTACAGTCTGCCTCCATGTAGAGGTGTACAGTAACTCATAATGTGTGGCGAATGCTTCTGCTATCTCTTTTCCCGTCCTGAGGCTGCGGCCTGCGTTGTCTACTATTCCTGGGACCCATTTGCTTTCTGTCCTTTTCTTTTCCAGCCTTTCCAGGAGCCTACTAGCTTTATCCCCCACTTCATACAGTCTGTGTTGGGTGGCAAGCGCCTGTGTTCTGGCACTGTCTTCTAATAGGTCACAAAGCTCCCTCTGGCGCAGCCCCAGCTGGAGCCTCACGTTCGAGTCATTCACCCCTCCCTCCACCACTTGGGTCTCTAGAATAGAAATGTCAGTCTCGAGGGCGTGGCTAGCGGCCAACGAGAATGGCTGCTGCCTGAGAGGGCTCCTGAACCCCCGCTGTAAATCCTCCAATATCCGCTGCCATCCACTGTCCAAAATTGCAGAAATACACAGTATCTCACCCCTTACCTTCTGGGAGAGACTCGACGGGTGCAGCGACTCGGCTGGTGACTCCGGCGCCCCCTTTTGCTGCGTCCCTGATGAGGCGGTAATGGCGGCGATGGCGGACGCTTAAAGAATGGAAGCGTCGACACTGCCCGGGGGACGTTAAAGAAGCCAGGCAGTTGGGTGATCCGCAAGGGGTCCCGGAGTGCATTAATCCTGCGCAGAGCCTGGTGCGGACGAGGACTGGCTGAATGCTCCCGCGCAGAGCGGTGCTGCTGTGAGGGGGAGGACCCGGTGAGTGCCTTAATCACCCGAGCCCCCGGCTTCGAGGCCTTTGTGCGCCGCGGCCGCTATCATCGGCCTTGTGTATCCTGAGGGGCAGTAGCTTGGAAGATTCCCAGCGGGAAGTGGTGGCACGGCAGGGATCTGGCGCTTGGGTTCGCTCGCGCTGCGAGGACCGGCGCACGTTCGGCAGCCTGCATACTGGAGGGGGCGTGGCGGCCCCGAGCCTGAAGATATCTGCCTCTGCGGGCTACGCGAGACCCCGGCTTCACGGCCTGCGGTGTGGAACTACTGAGAGGCGGGGCGGGAGACCTAGTTGATTACCGCTGGAGCGACGGCCTTTATACTTGATGTGGGGCACACAGTGCGGACCTGCCTGTCCAGGGGAGAGCGTTGGCATCTCTGTGAGAGCCCGTGAGTAGTGGGAGGCGCCGCCCTGTTGGACATATTGCCCTGCGGCCTAGTTCGAGGCACTCTGCTCTATAGCCGGTGGCGGAAGACATTGGGAGGACAGAGCGCCGTGGCCCACAAGACATTAGACCGTTGTGGCGCTAAAATAGTAGCCCCGGCTTGCGCCCTGCCTGAGAGGTGTAGGCTGGCACTGGTGCGTGAGCGAGGTCACGGAATATACAGGTTTCCAAAGGATTGAATACTGCTGATGAATCCAAGTAAGCGCAATTTGACATTCTATAGCGTTCGTGGCCCTGTGGGCCAGCAGCGGTACTGTGGGGGGCGTCTGCGCTGGATCCCCGGGCCTACGTTCAGATGAGGCCGTAACTGGAAGGTCCCTTGTCCAGTCAAATCCGCCTGGAGTGGGCCCACAGAAAACACATGACGCATGGTTTGGGCCGGCAGTCCTACACAGGAGTGATTCTGGGGCATGCATCAGAACTGGGAGCTTTGTCCAGTGGTGACAGATGATGGCAGTAGGGGACACCTGAGGATGGGGATTGCTGGCCCTGACAACTCCCTACAACTAGACAGCATTGGCAGTGAAGGCCGGACTGGGGCTCGGAGGGCGCTCTGTACTTGATCTGCACTGTCACAGGGGGGCGCTGCAAGCTCCAGCTCCGCAGGAGATATAGAGATAGAGGGCCGTAAATAGAGGGAGGAGAAGCTTCCTGCAGAACGCTGACGAAGATCATCAAGCCGTACTGACGTGGGCCGCGGAGTGGATGGAAGCCCAGCCAAGATAGTCCATGTTCTGAGGCCGAAGTACCCAGACTTCGAATCCGAAAGCGAGCCTTGGGAACTCAGTCACTCTTGTCAACGACTTGCAGTCAACTCTCCGGAACTGGTCCAGGTTTTCATCTAGGAGGGCGTCCATTGCCGCACACCCATGGCAACGGGAGGGAAGGGGCCCAAGGCGACCGCCCAAAAGCAGCTGGCCAAGTTCGCATGGTCCAAAGTGGGAGACAAGGGTGATTCGCCGCAGTCGGAGAAGGATGGAGGGGCGGCAGCCTCCAAACAAGGCCCAGAGCCAACTTTGCATGATGTCATGGCGGCTATTAATGGAGTGCGCGCTTCGGTGGACTCGGTTACGGTGGAGGTCTCTCTCATCAGGGCGGACTTCCGGAAGATGGACGAGAAAGTCAAGGAGCTTAGGGTGGTCACCAGTGCCCTACAGACGGACACGTCGGAACTTCAGACGCAGATGCTTGCAATGCAGAAGAAACAGGACAGGATGGAACAGCAACTCGATGACTATGAAGGCCGGGCCCGCCAAAATAACATTTGCATCCTAGGGGTTCCGGAAAGAACGGAGGGGCCGGCAGCGGACTTATACGTAGAAGACCTCATCTTGAAGCACCTGCGACCTAAGTCTCTGTCTAACTACTTCTCTATTGAAAGAGCTCATAGAGTACCAGGAGGTAGACCAAAACCAGGAGCACCTCCGAGGCCTCTTATTGCCCGAGTATTCAACTACAGAGATAGGGATGTTATACTGCAGACGGCGAGGTCCAGTCCTCCGCTGAAAATAGATAACTACGAGGTGGCCTTCTTCCCGGATTTCACGGCCAAGGTCCAAGCCCAACGTCGCAGCTTTCAGGCGGTGAAGAGGGAACTGCGGGACCGGGAAGTGAAGTACGCGATGCTCTTTCCTGCGAAACTGAGGGTGGAGTCGGATGGCAAGTCGTGGTTTTTTGATTCACCGGATGCAGTTTGGGACTGGATGGAAGGATGGAGCACGGTGGGAGGCCAGAGATGTGAACGCTCTGAAAAGACTAGCCAACGCAGGGGCTTCCGTACAGACGCGGCACCGAATGGCCCTGCAGAGGAAGAAGGTCCGCTGAAGGAACAGGAATGAGGACCCCTGGCATCATCGAGGGAGAGCCGGCGCCCAACTGACAGCGCAAGTAGGGAGGATCGGGTGGGGGGTTGATATACCCATCGGGGGTGAGACTTACAAAAAGGGACCCGGTACAAGGTTTGAGACCGATGGGATTAAACAGATGTGATTTGAATGTGACTGGACTATGCGATCAGTGGATGGGGGAAAAAATTCAAGTTAATTGTGATATGTGCGGGCGGGGATGGGAGTTGATCGTCCCGTGCATTTCTAGCATTTCAGGGGGGGGAGAGAGGCCCTCTGCCGGGTTTGGGAGTGGGTAGTTTTAAATCCACGGGCAGGGGGGCAGGGATCGGGGGGGTTTGAAGGCGCATCGTGTTGTGGACCGGGGGGCGGGGAGGGGGGAAGGGACCAGGGGGCCGGGAATTGGGGAATGTTACTTTTTTGACTGTGTTATTGGTAAGCAACGTGATACTGTAATTCGAAAGCGTAAAGTAGCCATATTGACCATTGGGCGGCGATTACTGAGTGGACAGGTTCAAGTTTTTTCCTACATAGCGATGATCCGAGTACTGGAATTGAGTGTGTTACACGGTAATGGGGCAGGATAGAGACCGTACCCTTTCAGTAATGTCCTGGAACGTCAACGGGGTTGGGGATAAAATTAAACGGGGAATAGTGCAACAATACCTGAAGAGACACTCACCTGATGTGGTCCTGTTGCAAGAAACGCATCTAGTAGGTCAGAAATCCAAGGCCCTTACTAGGTGGGGATACAAACTTCTGGTACACGCAGACTACACCACGGGCTCGAGGGGGACGGCTATATTGGTAAGGAAAAATACGCCCCTTATTGTTCATAAGACATGGGCGGATACGGGGGGTCGTTTCGTGGGGGCGGAGGCCCAGTGGGATGGAAAAGACATCAACATACTCTCTGTATATGTACCGCCATCTCTGGGCAAGGCGGCATTGGAAGAACTAGGGAATAGGCTGACGAGACTCCGGGAGGGCACACTTATAATGGGGGGAGACTACAACATGACCTTAGATGACACTGTTGATCGCCACCCACCGAAGTCTAGGGAGAAATCAAACGACCTAATGGCTGATTTTGTGAAGGCGATGGGTTTGACAGATGTGGGTCGGGTGATTCACCCCACTGATAAATTATTCACGTATTTTTCTAGTGTCCACCGTAGTTTATCACGTATTGATTATTTCATTACGCATCTGTCCACGATCGGTAATTTCGCCCAGTATAAAGTTCTACCCAGAGGTATTTCGGACCATTCCCCGGTATGGACGGAGTATACGCACTGGGAACGACAACCACGCAGCACTATTGTCCTTACTCCATGGCTCCTACATAAACCGGATATAAGAAACGAACTCCGCACTCAAACGGAGAACTATTTTACTGAAAATGTGGGCTCAGTCGATTCCGCACAAATAATTTGGGAGGCATACAAAGTGGTTCTTAAGGGGCAAGCTCTGTCACTAAAGACGAGTTATATCGCAAAAAAGCGCGAACTCTTGGTCCAGGTAGAGTCCGACCTCCTCGAACTAGAGCGGGAGCATTCACGAGACCCCTCGCCAGACACTAGCCATAGACTCCTACTGAAGCAAGACGAATACAGGATAAAAACCAGGGAACAAATGGTGGCTAAACATTGTGCCACCCAACATAGACTCTATGAGCTTGGGGATAGGGCTGGCAGGACACTGGCGTGGTTAGAAAGGCGAGAGCAGGGGTCCAGATGGGTACACAAATTGACGACATTGGGGGGGTGAAGCAGTGATTCATCCGCAAGAAATAGCAGAGAAGTTTGCTGATCATTTTGAAACTGTGTACTCCCCCTCCACTCAATACACGGCGGAGGACTCCCGTCAGCTCCTCCAGGACAGTAAGGTGCCGGGCCTCTCGGATGTGGAACGGGAGGCCCTGGAGGCAGACCTTTCGAACGAGGAAATAAGCAAGGCCTTGGGGCAGATCAAGTCCGGAAAGGCGATGGGGCCTAACGGAATTCCAGTAGAGCTTTTGAAGGCTACTGCCTCTCTGACTGTGCCGCACTTGAAAGCTATGTATGAAGAAAGTTTAGAAGTTGGTGGGCTACCAGTAGATCAGCGGCTGGCCACCATCGTAGTCCTCCATAAGCAGGGTAAGCCAGCGGATAACTGTGGCTCATATAGGCCAATCTCGCTGATTAACGTAGAGACGAAGGTGTTGGCAAAAGTCTTGGCGAATAGATTGGTGTCAGTTATTACATCACTGGTCCACCCAGACCAATCTGGTTTTATGCCAGGTAGAAATACGGCCCTTAATATACGGCGTTTACATAATGTGATGGCTCGTAGGCAGTATATGGAAGAAGATGCAGCGGTGCTATCTCTCGACGCCTCCATGGCATTCGATTCCATTGAATGGCCATATCTGTTCGAGGTCCTAGGGAAGGTGGGACTGGGCCCTAAATTTGTGGCATGGGTAACGCTTCTATATACTGGTGTGCTGGGACAGGTGAGGGTTAATGGTTTTACATCTTGGACGTTCGAGCTACGAAGAGGTACTAGGCAGGGGTGCCCGCTCTCCCCGCTGATCTTCTCTCTTATGCTAGAGCCTCTCGCGGCCTGGGTGCGTAGAGACGTGAGGGTGCGAGGGTTGCGCTGGGCAGATGACGTGGAAGATCGAATAGCCCTCTATGCAGACGATATACTTCTATACCTGGCATCCCCGTATAAATCGATCAGGGTGGTGTTGGATATATTCACGAATTTTGGTAAATATTCGGGGTATGCGATAAATTGGCACAAGTCCGTATTGTTTATGTTGAGAGGCGCAGTTCCCCGCCTTCCGGCAGACTGCGCTATAGCGGTCGCGACGGAGGGGTTCCATTATTTGGGGATCTTTGTCACTTCAGATCCGGCTTGTTTCTACAGCTCCAATTTGGCCCCCCCTTTGGCCCGATTACGAGCGGACGTAAAACATTGGAGGTCTCTGCCCTTAACACTGGTGGGGAGGGCGGCACTCTTTAAAATGCTAGCCCTTCCTCGTTTTCTTTATATACTACACAACTGTCCCCACAGGGTCCCGGACTCATATTTTAGAGCGGTTGAAGGGGAGATTCGCACACTGCTCTGGGATGGCAGGGCCCCTAGAATTGCACTGCAGAAATTGACAAAAGGCTGGTACGATGGGGGCATAGCCCTTCCTGACCTACAGCGTTATTACTGGTCGGCGCAACTGGTGACCGTCAATCACTGGATGTACCACCCCTCGGATGACCCAGCATATGCCCTTGATCGATACCAAACTGACCGCTCCGGATATTTGGGGGCCCTATACACTACTGATAGGAAAAATAAGGGAGGTTCTTTGGACCCACCCAACACACTTTGGAAATCTGGCGGGTGGTTACTTCCCGGCTGGGATGGAAGAGCGTCCTCTCGCAGGCTACACCGTTGTGGTTCACCCAGAAACTGGGCATGCTGTGCTATCAGCCTGGGTTTGATAAATGGGACCTCATCGGGATATCAGCGGTGAGGGATCTGGTTAAAAAGGGAGCAATGCTTACCTTTAGTGAGCTCCAGAAACAATATCATCTGGCGCAGGGAGAAATGTATAGGTATTTACAGATCAGGCATGCGCTACAGGCGGCGTTTCCATTTCTTAAAGATATACCAGAGTCATCACCTCTGGAAGACCGCTTGCTGGACGGGCCCCTCACTTCAATGGCAATATCTCTGACCTACAAGAAATTGAGTAATAACCTGCCAGACACCTTCCCGAAGCTCAGGGAGCGGTGGCAGGATGACATCGGTCCTATAGATGACGAGGACTGACAGACGGCACTCATGTCCCCTCGAGAAGCGGCTATCACACAGAGATTTCGGCTGTACCAGCTTAGGATACTGCACCGATCATACATCTCCGGGACAGTTTTGGCGAGAATAGGAACTAGACCTGACGACCGTTGTACGAGGGGTTGTGGACAGCAGGCCACATGTTATCATACTGGGAGGACCGGGAGCAGTCGCCTAGGATCCACATGGGAAATTTCCCTTGATGCAGGTTTGACTACAGGGGTTTCCCCTCCCCTCCCCTCCTCCCATGGGGCAAGTAGCTTTGGTATCTAGGGCTTGAAATTAGAGGCCATCAAGTTGTGGAGTGTGGCAGTGCTCACGCCCACACAGTGGTTTACTCTTACCACTAGCTGGTAAGAACGGAGCCCTCTATGTTCTTTTTAGGTCCTGACGAATGCCCTGGACCCAAGCGGGCCATTAAGGCAGAAACATGTTGACCTCTCACATAACGGATAGGGGACATTAATTCCCCACATACCGTCACTTGATTTTAATATCATATAGTTACCTTTAACATTAAAAACACGATTAAGATAACTATAATGTTTTTAACCACACTTTTTGTTTATGGGCCCCCACTTAGTTTAGAAGTGCATCCCTGTCGTCAGGTGTATGTCCGCCCTCTATCAAACCAAGGTTTTAGAGGGCGAGGACTGGTCAATGATGAAGCATGACACCAGGTGGTGTGTGAGACCAGTCCGTTACTTTTTGTGAGATGCCTTCACTTACAAATACATCCCAAACCTCGTAGTGGCAATTCAGTTAGGAGCAGCTTTTTGTGGTTAGACTGTTAGTGTTGGAGGCTGCTAGCTCCTAAGACCCCGTGCCTCTCGTTCCCTTCTCCACACAACGTGGGGCTTTTGTGGTTATTGTCACATGTTATCATACCCTGTGGACTTGCCCAAGGATACGTGCCCTTTGGGAGGGAGCCTCAGACCACATGCGTACAGCTTTGGGGAAGGACATAATATTAACACCACAACTGGGACTGTTGAACATATGGGAGGCGACTGATCTCACGGAGGTTGAACAGCAATTTACGACATGGGATACACGCTGGTGAAACGGGAGCTAGCTAGAGGTTGGGGGGGAGCGAACCCACCACTCGTCATCTTGTGGGCCAAAGAAATGGATAGATGTATGTTGGCGGAGACTGAGGTGTTTAAGGCTCGGGGGTGTCCCAAGAAGTGGGATAGGAAGTGGTCACACTGGAATAAACATCGAGGGGAGCCCTGTGTGTCGCCTACTGTTGAAATGGAGATGCATAGACTAGCAAGTCTTGTAGGAAATGCTTAATATGTAACCAAAAGTAATGTCTGCTTGCCTATTTTGTTGACAACCTCGAATATGTTGTCCAATCATGTGATGTATGGCTGTGATTGAAACCAATAAACAAAGTTTAAAAAAAGAAAGAAATGTCAGTCTCTAGGGCAAGGCACTGAAGCTTCTTTTTTCAATGCCCCAATTTGAGCCTGAGCCTGGTCCCTGATCACTACTTTAGATGCTTCCCAAAGTGTCACCCTCGAATCTACTGAGCCCACGTTGTCTTCAAAGAATTGCTCGGCCCCTTTCCTAATGGCAGACTTAAATTTTCCGTCTTTGAGGTACCACGAGTCAATTTTTGGGGGCAGGGTATGGTCCCTCCGAGGGCCCTCCAGGACAACCTCTACGGGAGAGTGATCCGACACCCCTCGCGCTATATGTGTTGCATTATGAAAGTCCCCCAAACCCTGGGCCTGGGTAAAGATGTAGTCTAGCCTGGAGAGGCTTCCATGTGCCGCCGACATGTGAGTGTATTGTCTAATAAAGGGGTGTTGGTGTCTCCACATGCCACTTAAACCCATTGTCAGGAGGAAGTCTCTCAGTGGACCCAGCCTCCGACTCACCGCTGTTCCCCCTACGACATCCACCTCAGCTGAGACGATGTCATTCATGTCTCCCCCAATTATCAGTCTGCCCTCTAGGAGCTCTAATAATAGTGGACCTAATAAGTTCAGTGTGGTGGTTTGGAGACCCGGTGGGACATATACTGAGCAGAGGTTCAGAGTCCGTCCCTCCCATTGTCCACTTATCGCCACGAATCTCCCTAACGGGTCTGTCCATGACTTATTCCGGGTAAGGGAGAGCGTCGCCCTGCATAGTATTCCGTCTCCCCTGGAACCAGACGTGTAGCCTGCATGTGCTAGCAATGTAAATCCAAATCTGTTCAGTACCCCACACTGATTCCCAAGGAGATGTGTCTCTTGTAGCAAATAGACGTTGGGGGAGTGTCTTTTAATGAATTGCAGCACCACTGTCCATTTTAACCCACTATTAAGACCGTTGATGTTCCAGGACCATACCTTTACTGATTTTAGAGAGGCTTCAGGAGTCGTCATGCTGTAAGGTTGCTTTTCCCCCTCCCACTTCCCCCCCCCCATCTCTTTGTAACCTCTCCTTTGGATGACTCTTTGTATCTCGAATGGTACTTGTTCTTCCTAAACCACCACGGAGCACTTAACTGTCCACTGGAAACACTGTGATAATAAAACAACTTTCCCCCCACTGGAACCCCCTCCCCCCTCCCTGCTACCATGTTTGATAGGCTGTGCATACCCCAACTTGTCAACCTGCAGAGTGCCTGTCGCCCAGTTACTAAGATACACCAAACACAGTAAAGGGTGATTCGGCCACTTCCAAGTATCAAGTCCTACAGTTACTTATGTCGAACCTGTATTCCCTTTTTTATCAAATAATAACAGTCTCCCACCCCCTCACTGGATTTTGCTTACAGTTCCAATGACGTTCTAGCATCACCAGCCTCAGGCTCCCCCCATGCCGGATCATCCGTGTCTTCAACTTGCATTGCTCCTATCGGCGTCCGGTCCCATCGCATGTGCCTCTTCTGCTTCTCTCTGGTCTGGCTGCTCTCCGATCTTTTTGCCTCGATCTGGACCTCCTTGGCCAGGTTTTATCCTTCTGCCTCCGCTTTGGTTGGTGGTACGCCACCCCTTCACCCATTCCCATGTCTCATCCGGGAAGGTGAAGTGCCAGGTTTTACCCTCCGCCATTATTCTGAGTTTTGCTGGAAAGACCATCATATATTTGTTTTCTTGCTCTCGAAGTTTCCTCTTCACTGCTTCGAAGCTCCTCCGTTGCCATTGCACCTGCAGCGTAAAGTCTGGAAAGAACCGGATGTGGGTATTTTCAAAATGTATGTCCCCTTTTGCTCTGGCTGCTTGCAGGATGGCGTTGCGGTCACAATAGTTAAAAATCTTTCCAATTAATGTCCTTGGGGGGGGCCCCCGGTGTGGGTGGGGGCACCGGGGCAGCAGGGCCCGGTGTGCTCTCTCTACAGAAAAAAATTTGGACAGTCTCTTGGGTCACAGTGTGTTCACTATAAAATCTTCCAGGAAGAGGTCAACGCTAGGGCCCTCCACCCCCTCCGGGGCCCCCACCACTCTAATATTATTTCTTATTGCTCTCCCTTCCTGGTCTTCGAGTTTGGCTGCCACGATCGTGGTCTGCTGGGTTAGAGTTTGCACTTGTGCCTCCAGGCGTTTTGTCGTGGACTACAGCTGGGTAATGTGTGTCTCGGCCGTCGTAACCTTCTCACTTAGTTTTGACAGGTCTGTTCTGATTAGGTTGACCTCGATGGTCACTGTATCTATTTTGGGATCCAATTTACCCTTCAAGTCTATTATGGCTGCCATAATGGCACCCAGGGATGGCTCCGCTGCTCCCTCCCCCCCTCTACCTGTGGGGGTTTTGGAATAGCATAGTTGTCCATTTTGTTTGTCTGGAGAACTCCCGGCCCCTTCGGTTTCCCCATCATGTCATTGGACTCTGATTGTATAAACTTCTCCTTCCCCACCTTATGAATGTCGGAGACGTCAGGACCCTGCCACCGGCAGTCGCGGGTCTGCTGTGTTATGGGGGGGGGGGGGGTGTGGAGGGAGAAACAGCTGCTGCCCTCGCTCTCTTTGTGTCTCCTACTGAGGGTCTTCCTTGCTTGCGACTCAGTTGTCCCAATCAGCTTTTTAATATATACGCCCGAGGCCTTAGGCACTGTCAGCTCACGCTAGAGGCCGGACCACTTGCCGCTGCTGCTCCGCCTACCTTACAAGCTGGGTCTGTGATGCTTTCTCGGTTTCGCTGGGTCCCAGGGACCTCGTTTCACTCCTTTGGTAGGCCCCGATGTGGCCGTGCCCAACGGTCCAAGGGTGAATGGGAGGAGAGGACCAAAGGATTTCGGCTGGTTATCAGCCCGCTCCTTACGCGGCCACGGGTTTCCATGAACCGCCTGCATCCCGAGTTCTGTTGCATGTGCTGAGCACAGCCCTCCCAGGTCTGTCCAAATCAGGGTTCACCGCAGGGGCCGGGTCATCTCCTGCACCGCACTCCCCCGCAAATCCGGTAAGATGGTTCTGCACACCTCGTCTCCGCTGCGGAGGCTGCAGCGTTAGCACAGCCCCCGGAGGGATCGGCCACATCCCTCTGTCTCGCTGTGTGTTCCTTTGACTCTTGCACGTCGCTGTAATCCATTCCAGGTGGTCGGAGGCCTCACCTGCACTTCTCCCGCTGGCCTGGAGTATCAGCGTGGTCGAGGTCGGCGCCACTTCCGGGGCCCTTGGGGTAGCCGATTGACGAGTGGTACCCTGTCTATGTCGTCAGCGGCGGCCCTCGATCACTCACTCAGCCTCTCCGCCTGCTGCACTGGTTTGCCACCTCCTCTGTCTGCTCTCCGGGCCCTCAGGTGCCCCCACCAGTCAGTACCACTTTTCCACTGCTCTGGGGTTTGCTTTTACATCGGATATATGAGCGGATTACGGGATTATGCTCCGTTGGTAGCGGAGCTCAGTTACAGTGCAGCCATCTTCGATCGCGGCCAAGCCACGCCCCCCGCCAGTTGGATTTCTTAAGCGTGGGAGTGATGTGAGGCTATGTCTCTCCCCTGAGAGAAGACTACGTAGTCCAGCTTAGAGAGGACTAAAGATTGCATTGCAGTCTTTAGACCTTCTGGGGGAATGAAGGGTTTTATTTTTTTTTAAGTTTATCAGAGTGTAGAAGGCATTTTTTGCTGAGGCATTGATATGATCCTTCATGCTCAAGGTTTTGTCAAGTGTAATCCCTAATGACTTGACAGAGCTGGAGATAGATAGTTTGTAGCTTAATGCATCTAGGCTGCCAAGCCAGTTATGGATAGGATGTGACTTTGCTTTTGGGGGGATGAGGAGAAGTTGGGGTTTGCTGGGGTTGAGCTTTAAGTGGTTGTGGGACAGCCAGGATTGTGCCATGGTGAGAGTGCTGTTCAGGTGCTGGATATTTTTAGATGATGATATTTTGATGTGGAGTTGGGTGTGGTCTGCATAGAGATGGTAATCAATTCTGGTCTGTTTCAAGATAACTGCAAGGGATTCCATGTAGCGGTTGAACAAGGTAGGGGACATTATTGATTCTTGGAGGACTCCTTGTGGAACTGGTATTGCTTGTGAGGTGGCTTTGTTTAACTTAATGAGGTGAGATCATTGGCTGAGGTATGAGGCAAACCACTTTAGGACAGTTCTGTTGATGCCCGCATGCTGGGAGAATATTGTGGTTGGCCATATCAAAGGCCAATGAGAGGTCTGGGAGGATTAGGAGGCCTCACCATCATCAAGGGTTCTGTGGATGTCTTCAATTATGTTAAGGATTGCAGTCTCTGTACTACACCCTTTCCTGAACCCAGATTGGAAGGTATCGTGGAGGCTGAATTTTTCAATGTGGTTGTTAAGTTGTGATAGCACACATTTTTCAACGGTTTTGGGAGGTTAGTTATAGGTCTGAAGTCATTTAAGTCTATTTAAGTCATTCCGGTCGGCATCTGGCTTTTTGATGAGGGGGGTGACATGGCCGAGTTTAAGGGAGGTCGGCATTGAGCCGCTGGATACGGAGGAGTTAATGATCTTAGTCCATGTCGGGGATATGATGTGGCTGCGATTTTGTACTAGAGAGGAGGAAACCGTATCAGAGAAGTGCAATGTTGGTTTCATGCAAGCAAGTATTTTAATGACCTCTTCTTTAGAGATACTTTCAAACTTGGTCCAGGATCCACTGTTTTTCAATTGTATGTGATTGTTGTTGACATTCTGGCTGTCTGAGAGGATGGGTTTTGGGAGACCATCGTTGGTCGGAGGTGAGGCAGTGGGGGGGCATCTTTGAGAGGAGGACGATCTTGGGTATGAGGTGGGGCATTAGGGGGGTCAAGAGAGGTGAATATATGTTATTGTGTGTGAGAACAATTTGGCGAACTCTTTACAGCGCTCAACAGAGGCTTCGTTTGAATGTTGTGAGAACGTGGAGGTTTGCTGTTTAATAATGTTGAAGAGGTCTTTAGGTCTATTTCTTGAGAAGCCAAGTTGTGCTCGAAAGAAAGAGGATTTCTTTCTGTCGATATGTTTCTTGTATTTTAGACATTCAGCTTGGAGGAGAGAAAGGTGAGTCAGCGAGGGGTATTGCCTCCAAGTTCTTTCTGTCAATCTAAGTTGTGTTTTCTCCATATTTAGGTTTTATTGAACCAGGATCTGGAGTGGATGTTTCTCAACTTCTTGAGTTTTAGTGGGGCGACAGTGTCAACAATTTCTGCAATTTTCATATTGTAATGGGAGGTAAGATCATCGGCAGAAATAAGGTCAGGTGGAGGTAGAATTTGGGAACTGATTAGGGATTCTAACACTGATTTTGGGGTTTGGTGAATATTCCTCGCGTAGTGCTTGGGACGATTAGTTTAGGTTGGGTGCTTTAGGTGGTTGCCATTGAGTTCAAATAGAATTAGGTTGTGCTCTGTCCAGTCAGTGGCTTGGATATATTTGAGGGATGTTGTATTATGGTTGGCAATGATTGCGTTGAGGCTAGAGCCCTTATTGTTAGTTTACTCTTTGCTTTGTTGTTTGAGACCATTCGTTTCAAGGAGGATTGTTAGGGCTTGTATCATTGTATCTTCGGCATCGTTCAAGTGCAGGTTTAGGTCTCCCAGTATAATGTCTGGGGTGTTCTTCAGGGAGTTTTGCATTATTAGGTCTGCTAATTACTTGAAGAATTGTTGTTTTTCATTTGGGGTGGTAAATGACGTGGAATTTGATAGGATTTGAGCCTTTAGAGGAGAGCTCGACTCCTAGGTATTCAAAGGTAGAGTATTCGATAGAACGGAAGGGTTTTAGGCACAGGTCATTTTTGTGTATGATAGCTATCCCACCACCCATACAGCCCTTGCGGTCGCGACGAATCATTGAGAAGCCTGGTGGAGTGAGGAGATTGATAATGGGAGATGAGTGGTCATTTAACAAGGATTCAGTCAGAAACCAGATGTCAATTTCATGCAATAGGATAGCTTCCGCTATTTCAGTGGCATACTTGACTGCTGACCTACAGTTTAAGAGCATGCAATTTGTCTTGGGTGATGTTCTCGGTTGAGATTGTTCTGGTTGGGTGGTAGTGAGCTGGGCGGGCAGCCTGGGGGGGGAGATTAGTTGGAGGGGTCCTACTTGTGCCTAGAATTACAGGAACCTTAGAATAGCAGGGTTGACTGGGAGCATTGTTGTATGTCTTACTCAACGCTTCCTTTTCCAGCTGTGACGATCCATTAGTGCTGTGTCTAGGCTTGAGGTGGTGATGGCTGGAGGGGATAGTTGGTGGGAATCTAGAGTGTGAGCGGTCAGGGTGCATGTTTGTGGCAGGAGCAGTGTTTGCCACAATTGTAAATGTAAATGTCCAGTATTTGTAAAGCGCACAGCTACCTCCAGAGAGGTGTCCCGGCGCTGGGGGCTGTCGAGAAGATTAAGCGAGCTATTGCCCAGAGTCACATGGTGCTGGGCTGACCTGCTGCCGGGGATCGAACCATGAGCCCCAGGATCCAGAGTCAGTCGCCCTGGCCGCTGCGCCACACCTCTTCCCTAATTGTGTGATTAGGAAGAGAGTTGGAGCATATCTTGGTGTCCTTCCCTAATGTGGTGATTTCCTCCAATATTGTATTGATTTTAAGTTCAAATCGAGTGAGTATGCTCAGTTGATAAACACAGAACAGTTTCTTCAAATAAATCAGCAGCGCAAACCTCACTCAAAAACCCGGACAGTTATAGTAATGCAATTAGTAATGCATTGTATGGTATAAAGGCAAGGACGCTTTCCTTGTTTAATATGTTATCTAACATATGGAAATGAAAGCTTAGTATTAGCTCTTCCAGCTCACTTGAAATGATTCGCCTCGAGCTGGCATTAACTGGTATAATCTTTCGAGCTTGCTACCAGGTCATTCATTCTTTTTTCAACTATTTAGCAGTCCAGAAAAAACACTGAAAAAAGTTATTTGGTGGGAACATTGCAGGGTTAGTAAAGGGATCTATACACTTGGGATCACCTACAGTCATAGTTGACATCACATGCCTTGAATAGTGACGAGGCGCTTATCTTGCCGGACTAGTGGTGCCTTAAAGTGGTGCTTAAAAAAGATTGCTAAAATTAGAAGCTTTCATCAAGGCTTTCAACATTGTTTACAGATAAAAAATACTTCATTTGAGCTGTATGTTCCTATGATGTGGTGAGATGCAATTCTATTTAAAGGCCAATTTTTGCCCTCTTGAGCAAAGATTTTTTATGAAATGTAGGTTTAATCAGATACCGATTTGTGAAAACGTGTGGATTAAAAAGGATGGGTGGTCCTGTCACGGTTAGAGATTGTTGCTTGCCACACTAGGGCAGTGGTGCACTACACAAAATCTAGCTAATATAAGACCGCAAATAGCCCCTACTGATAGCTTCAGACATCAGAGAAACCTTGGGGCATATTATCAAGGGCTTCATCGCCGATTTAGCGGCACTTTTTGCCGCTAAATCGGCGATATTTTTAACGCCCTATTAGCAAGCTGTCGCTAGCAGGCAGCTTTCAGGCGTTAGAGGCCGGGAATTACATCGCCTTGCATGTCAGCGATATTTATCGCTAATGACATGCAAGGTAGGCGTTCCCCACTAAAAGCGACTGTAAACAGTCGCTAACCCCACTAACCCCTATTATCAAGGCAGGCGAAGCGATAAAATAAATCGCGCTAAGCGCGTTTATCGCTAGATTTTAACACCTGCTACCGACTATGACTTACCTGTTTAAGGTATAGGAGGTGGATTCTAATGCTGAATCCACCTTAGCGTTAATGCAAGAATATCGCTGGTTTTCCAGCGATATTCTCGCATTTTGCCGCTATCGCTGGAAATATTATCGCTATGGAGATTAACCTTACTAATAGGGTGTTATCTCAGCGATATTTTCCAGCGATAGGCGGCGTTAACAGGATTCGCGCTAAGCGCGTTTAGCGATAAATATCGCTATTCCTTGCTAATATGCCCCCTTCTCTTTAGGACAGAGGAAGATCAGAGCAGCCTTCACTCATAAAGGCAATCAAAGGACCAGCCATGGAAGCTTAAGTAACACAGAGAAAGGATACAGTACAGGTAGAGTCGGTGCAAGTGGCCTACAAATGATGAACAGTAGGGTCAGCAGCAGTGCAGGCTGCCCTTCCCTAGTTAGGGAGCAGCAGTGGCAGCAACTGTACAAGCTTCAGTCACATACAGAACAAGCAGCCCCTTTCTGATGAGGCGCTATAAGGCCGAAACATGTCTGCCACTGCTTGTGTTACCTTTCAGACGGGACCTGAGCGCGTTAGGATGTGTCATCTCATTTTCAATAATGGCACAGAGAAAGTGAAAAATAATGGAATGGGATGCACCCAAAGTAACTCTCAGTGGCTCAGGCTGATTCATGTGTTTCTAACCCACGTGGGGCGGGTGCGCCCAGACGAGGGTCCCGAAGCTCACTGTATCAAAGGGACTGGAGTTGCACCTCCCTGCAGTCTCACCCTTGCTTCCCCGGCCTCATAGGGGCTTTTTCCAGTCCGTGGGCCCTGCAGGCTATTGTTACCCCATGCCACTGCCCCTCTGCCTGAAGGTGAGGGGAACAATGGGGGCTGGGGGCATGAGGAACTAAAGAGAAAACGACTAATCAGAACTCCCCTTTTCCTACATTGATTCAGAATTTTTGCAGCATAAAAATCGAAATTTTGCGGCACCCAATTGCATTTATTGCAGCATTTTTGTGGCAAATACAGATTAAAATGTATTTTTTATTGCTGCGCTCTGTTGCCGGTATTCTTTGTAAATTTGGTGCAGAAAGTATAAAAATTACACAGCAAGCATGAGAAGGGTGTAAAGAATATAGGTTTATGATAAACAGTAATAAAAATATGTGAAACAATGTTCATTGCATTCCATAATTTAATTGAAGTGTGTTATAAGGCTCTGTGAAAAAGCAAATTGTCACTAAAGTGGGGTTTAAGAAAGATATGTACTTGTTGTGCAGCATTTATATTTGTTATATATATGATGAGCACACACATTAAAATCTTTACACACAGGAAGAAACAAGTCATGGACAAAAAATACAAACCATTGCAGTTGTCAAACTATTCTTTTAAGTAACAAGTGAAGTTTCATGATTTCTTTTAAGTATTTTTTTTAATAAGAATCATAAGATTAGACAAAACAGGCAATGTGCTGACAGTTTTATATCACATTTCCCTGACCTCTGCCACTTGCAAGGTTTCTCTGCTTTTATTGGAAATGAAAGGAAAATCGGAAAATGACAGGAAAATCCCCGAGATCAGGCTTCAGAGTTAATTTCGCGTTTTTTTTGCAAATCACAAAATCGAGAAAAAGCTGTTGGGTCTGACTAATGCCTAAGTTTAATGGAGAGGGAGAGCAACTGTCTGAAGGCTCTCTTTTGTGGAAGGACACAATGTAGTGGCGCTACTTGACTGCTCATCACTAACACTCTTTCAGAATCTAGAGCAACAATAGCCTCTTCCCGGAGCTGCTCTGTCTTCAGCCAGACCTAAAAGTGACTGCCTGGGGTCGTACAGTAGGACTTCAAGCGTTTAACAAGCATTTGCAATGCAATCGATTTCTTTCGAGTCTTTTTTTAATTAGAATCATAAGATTAGACAAAAAAGACAAAGTGTTAACAGTTTAATACCACATTTCCTTGACATTTGCCACTGTGTTCAACAGACTGCAAGGTTTCCCTGCTTTTATTGCAAATTAAAGGAAAATCAGCAAATGACAGGAAAATTTAGATTTTTCACAGCCTGATGGGCACAAAATCTGGATTTTTATTAAAGACACGGAGTTTAAGATTATGCAAATCTCCTTTATTGCCAGCTCACAGCAGCAACAATTGAAGAATATAGAACTTCAGAAACATTCTAATAGGTTATAAGGTCCCCCCACATGCAGTATTCTCCCTTCTTTGGCGTTGCGAACAAGATAATTCCCAATGTCGTTAACTTCCAGGCGAAAGAAATTTCAGCGGTGAGAGAGAAATCTCTTACTCTGAAAGAGAAAGAAATCAGTATATTCAGAAACTTAACTCCACTAGGGAGGGTAATCATGTGGAGGGATAATCTTAGCCTCCGTGTCTTTAATAAAATCCAGATTTTCTGCCCATCAGGCTGTGAAAAATCTAAATTTTATGGCATGACACAAAGGCTAACATCTTGCAAGTTTAAAGTGCATTTAGTACATTGTCGATTGCACTTGTAACAGGTCTAAAGGAGCAAGATTCAAACATGCTATCATTGGACCAGTCCGCGGCCCTAAGGATATCCTGCAAACCTCCTCCCAGGAAAAAGGCTTTGGAGGCTGAATCACCCCTAAGGGAATGTGCACCAAAGATAGAAATGTCTACATGTGCTTCTTTCATTACTTCTTTCAGCCATCGTGCTAAGGAGGGGGAAGACACTGCTTTATGAGGTGTTCTATGAGATATTAGCACTTGCTCCGTATTTCCTCTCAGATTCACAGTCCTCCTCTCATACTCCATCAAGCACTTCACCACACAAACTCTTTCATTCTGTGTAAAGAAAGGGTAGAAAACAGAAGTTGACATGGTCTTTGTGTGTCTTTTTAAATAGAAGCAAACCCCTTCAGGTTGATAGGCCCTGTTGGTGATGTCTAGGGCTCTCACGTCTGAGGCCCGCCTAAACGATACTAGACAGAGTAAGTCAGTTAAATTAATAAGAGATACATTTTAGAGATAAGTCAGAATTCTCTCCCCAACTTACTAAGACCTGTAGGACGTCTCTAACATCCCATAAGGCAGTGTATTTTGCAGAAGGTGGGTTTAGTACCTGCATACTTCGCATGATTTTTTTAATCAATAGATTTTGTCCTATGGAAATTCCGTCGACAAGGTTCTGACCTGCTGCAATAGCCAATCTGTAAACATTAACTGTTCTATAAGAGAGTACTGATGTGAATAGTTCAGATAAGTAATTAATTACATGTACTAGATCAGTTGAAACAGGATTGTAATCCCGTCGAAGACACCAGCGAACCCATTTTTCCCAGGCCAGTCTATATGATTTCCTTGTGCCAGTTGCCCATGACTCCGATATGAGTCTGAAAGCATCTGCCAAAAGGCCTGGGATTTACAACTGTCTCCTGAAATCCTCCAGGCCATTAGCGTTAGAAGTCCCTGCTCTACAAGAGGGCGTGGCTCTCCTTCTGGGCCTATAATTATCTCTCTGAAAATTGGGATTAGGATTGGTAAATCTATGCTCATTTCCAATAGGATTGGGAACCAGGCCTGTGACCTCCAGAGAGGAGTTATCACTACCGTGTTCTCCTTGCTCCTACATGCATGTAGCAGAACCCTTGGTAGCATGACAAATGGAGGGAAAGCATAGGGTGCTAAGCCCTTCCAGTTCTGAAGGAAGGCATCCATCACTTGGGCTTGAGTGTCCGGCCTCCAGCTGAAGAAATTTAATAGTTGGGTGTTCAGTCTGTCTGCGAAGATATCCACCCCGAAAGGTCCCCATCTCATCTGGATATTGAGGAAGATTCCCCTATTCAACCTCCAATTGCTGGAGTCCCTGAAGTTTCAGGAGAACCAATCCGTAACACCATTGTTTAACCCTGGGATATGTACCGCCACTACTGAAATCCCCTTGCTTAAGCAGTACCCCAAAAGGTCTTGGCCAAGTCCGCTAGTCACTTGGAGTACGGGCCTCCCATCTTGCTGACATATCTGACTGCAGAAACGTTGTCCATGCGTAACATCACAGAGCATTAAAGAACCTCCTAGTAATGCTGAGCAGTTGATGTGCAACTCCTTCTCCTGATCTGTCCAGCGTCCTCCTGTTGATGAGTCACCACATCTCGCACCCCATCCCTCTAAACTCGCATCCGATTCTATCACTATCTCTGGTTCTTCTCCAAAAATGGCTCTGCCATTCCACGATTCTGCATTCTTCAGCCACCATTCTAGTTCCTTCTTGGAGTCCAAGTCTAGACACAACCTTTGAGAATAAGATTGATCTGTTCTCAATGCTTTTGCTTTGAGTCTTTGGAGTGCCTGGTAGTATAAGGGGCCTGGGTAGATCGCTTGGAGTTTTGAAGACAGGAGACCTAGGATCCTTGCTAGAGCCCTCAGGGGAAATTCCTTTCTCGCTAGGATGTTTCTCAACTCCTTGCAAAGTTTTCGTAACTCCTCCCCTGATAATTTCAATTCTGTCTATATAGTATTTATGACAAAACCCAAGAATTGCATTTCCTGACATGGTATTATGCAAGATTGTTTCTTGTTTATGACAAAACCCAGGTTTTCCAAGAGGTTTATGGTAAGCTCTGTGTGACATGAGACCATCTCTCTGGATTGGGCCATTATTAGAATATCGTCTAGATATAGGATTAGTCTCACTCCTCTTGCCCTGAGCCAACCCGCTACGGGGCGAAGCATCTTGGTGAAACACCATGGGGCTGAGGGGAGTCCGAAAGGGAAACCGCAAAATTGCAACAGTTTTCCCATCCAGGTAAACTGAAGGTACTTTTGATGAAGTCGCCAAATTGGTATAGTCAAGTATGCGTCTTTTAGGTCTAGTCGAGTTAGCCAGTCCCATTTCCGTAATATATCTCTTAGGAGGTGTACTCCTTCCATCTTGAAATGGTGGTAGGTCACCCATTCTTTCAACTCTTTTAGATTTATCACTGGTCTCATCCCTTTGTCTTTCTTTTCCACTAAAAAGATGGTGCTGATAAAGCCTAGCTCTGTTCCCTCTTGAATTGCCCCTTTGGTCAATAGGTCCTCTATCTCTTGTGAAACTAGGATTGAATTTTCCTGTGAAAAGATCATTTCCGAAGATGTTTTCCTTTGCCTTGGTCTACCTATGAATTCTATTTTGTACCCCTTCACTGTCTCTAGAACTCAGGGGTCCTGACTCACCAGGTTCCAATTCCCACAGAATTGGGCTAGTCTGCGTCCCACATTTATAGGGATATCTGAAGGGTCTTTCATAGCTCCTACCTGCTGAGAAGGTTCTTTGTCTCCACTCTCCTCTGAAGCCTCTCCCACTGAACCTCTGTTTCTGAGTATAGAAGGTTGAACCGAAACTTGGGTTTGTAAATCTTGGGCCACGTCCCAGGTAGGGCCTTCAAAAGCTTTGGCCACGGATGAGGAACCAACCCCAAGTTCTCCCGGCCCTTCCAAAAACTCTATCTGGAAGACTTTATTGATGTCTTTCTGGGACTTTTGGATCGAGCTGAATGCTCCCATGTACTTGGCCATATCCCTAATGAAGTCGTCTCCAAAGAGTAGGCCCTAACAGGTAGCTCCTCCTTCTTTAGTGACCAGTTTCACTAATTTGGGGTCTATTTTGAGTAGTATGCTCTTTCTTCTCTCATTGGACAGTGCAGTATTCGCATTCCCCGGAAGGCAGATGGCTCTTTGTGCCCATTGGTGCAATTCTTTTGAGTCGATGAGTGTGTCTTTGAGGTAGGCTGCCTTAGCCATTTCAAACATCTTTGTCAGTGGGCCCGTAATGTCGAGTAGACGGTCTTAACAGGACATTAGTCCTTTATCCAGACCTTTTCTAGGGTCTTTCCCTCCTTTGGCAATAAATGCCACCACCTTTGCATCTAGGTCTGGTGTTGATGCGACCTTATCTGGGAGGAAGGGGCGTGGACATTCAGATCTCACGCGAGACTTGACTTCTTTCAGGATCTCTTTCCTGAGCCAAAAGGATAGGTACTCTGCAATATGCTGTGAAGGGGCCCATTCTGGGGATAGGGGGTGTTTAATAAGGAGTGGGTCAAACATGCTTTCTCCGAATGGGTCCACAATGCCCATTTTTGACCCGCAGGCCTTTGATGCCTCATCAGTTGTACCCATATTTCTCACCTCCATCTGTTCAACATCCATGTCAAAATCAGAGGAATAGGAGTGGGGCGCTTGTTGAGCAAAAACCTTCGCGAGGCATAACTTTTGAAAGAAAATCCGGTTCGTTGCTGAAGTGGTGCAAGGCCGGTTGTTCTTATGGTAAAAGGTGTGTTTCTCGGCCTTAAAGAGCCGAGGGGGAATGGGATTATGTCCGGCACGGGGTAGGAGAAACCTCCGGCTCAACGATGATAAGAGATAATTCTATGGTGATGACCACCCTCTTTCCCAGACCTAATAAGGAGACCTTGGAAAGTCGTATTACTAACCTAAGTGGTCTTCTAGTAGTATCAGGGTTAGGGGAAATTATATTGTCTATAGGGGAGGGTGGGATTGTTTAAATGCAGGAATAACCCAGGTTAAGAAATAGGAAATGAAAAGCTGTACTTATCTTGTGAGCAGCAGCAACAAAGTAGGGAGAATACTGCATGTGGGGGGACCTTTTAACCTATTAGAATATTTCTAAAGTTCTATATTCTTCAATTGTTGCTGCTGTGAGCTGGCAATAAAGGAGATTTGCATAATGTTAGCCTCCGTGTCATGACATAAAATCCTCGAGATCTCGCTTCAGAGTTAATTTCGCGTTTTTTTGCAAATCACAAAATCGAGAAAAAGCTTTTGGGTCTGACTAATGCATAAGTTTAATGGAGAGGGAGAGCAACTGTCTGAAGGCTCTCTTTTGTGGAAGGACACAATGTAGTGGCGCTACTTGACTGCTCATCACTAACACTCTTTCAGAATCTAGAGCAACAATAGCCTCTTCCCGGAGCTGCTCTGTCTTCATCCAGACCTAAAAGTGACTGCCTGGGGTCGTACAAAAGGACTTCAAGCATTTAACAAGCATTTGCAATGCAATATGTCTCGCATTTATGAATGTTTGAGCTATTGGCATTGTAAATGATAATGCCTTTTATTTATGTGTTGTTTTTAAAACAGATAAATAAAAGGCATTGTCATTTTCAATGCCAAGAGCTTAAACTCTTGCAAATGCGAGACCTATTGCATTGCAAATGCGCCCAGAGATTTTTTTAAAAAGCATTAGGAGAGAGCGTGTCCTGCCTGCAACAGCAGTCAGGACAAAGCTATTTGAGAAAATAGTGCTCTGAGTCTGTAATTAAAGCCTACCGAGTAACAGCACACGTAACAGGGGGTGTCCTCATGGGAGGTTACAAAATAAGACAAGGCAATACTAAGCTGGGACTACTAAGTCTATTGACCAATGAAAAGCCACGGTTTACAGGGGACAATGACATGAGCCAATAAAAAATATGGGCAGAGAGTGGCCGCAGTTTCAAGTTCATACCTGAATACAGCATGCCTCGCAGAGCAGCGCATGCGCTGACCAGGCTCGACCTAAAAACATGTAAATGATTCTATTAGGGACCCCAGGGAGGCTCGCTCACTTACCTTTAGACGTCTGGCATATCGGGTTGTCTCCATGGCAACCCCTCCGTTGCTTGAGGTCCGGGCAGGGGGCCCCTCCATTCCGCGGTGGCACCCTCACCTGGCGGGCCCTCTCTCGGCTGCCGACCCCGCAGAGGGAGCTGCACTCGCTCCACGGGCCCCAGGGCCCCACCACACAGTGAACGGCTGCTGGGATGAGAGCAGGGTGGGGAGGAGGGGAGAGGAGAGGAAGAGAGGGCAGGAGGAATGGAAGGGGCAGGATGACAGAAGAGAAGGACAGGAAGGGGGAGATTGAGGAGAGAGGGCAGGAGGAATGGAAGGGACAGGGGTGAGAGAATAGAAGGACAGGAAGGGGGCAGGACAAGAGCGGGAGAGACGAAGAGTGCCGAAGGAATGGAAGGGACAGGATGAGAGATGGGTGGGGGGGCAGTGGGGAGCGGGATAAACAGAAAGGGCCCAAGGAATGGAATGGACAGGATAAGAGAATAGAAGGACAGGAAGAAGAGGGGACCAGGGAGAGGTTGGGGAGAGAGGGCAGGAATACGAGGAGAAGAGAAAGACAGAGAAAAGGAAGCAGGGAGAGGTATATGAGAGAAAAGAGGCAATGAGACGAGTAAGGAGAGAGGAGAAGTGAGAGGGTAGAGAGAGACAGTGAGAGAGGGAAGTGACAGAAGAGACCGGGAGACAACGTGAAAAACAGGGAAGCGAGCGGGACGGGGAGAGGACAGAGGAAAGGGAGAAAGGACAGAGAAAGATACAGCGGGTGAGTAAGGGGAAAGTGTAGACAGAGTAGCAGGGACAAGTGAGAGGATAGAGAGAGGCAGTGAGAGATGGAAGTGAGAGAAGAGACAGTGAGAGAAGAGAGAGGAAAGAGAGCAGGTCGTGGACAGAAGAGAGACACAGGGCGAGGAAAGGTGAGACCGAAGGACAGGGAAAGGAGCAGGGATGAAGCATGAGAGGAGTACCATGTGAGTGGGGAGGAGAGAGGATAAAATCAGGAGACAGGAGAGCAGTGGTCGAGGAGAGAGTGAATGGTGACAGCAGACGGAGTGCGAAGGAAGGTTGGAGGGAGAGTTGGCGGGACAAAAAGCCGTAGTAGAGAGATTCGGGGCAAAGAGGGGACAGAGAGAGGGAGGAAGGGAGATGCCGAAAGGAGAAGGCAGTTATAGGTAGAAAGAGGCATGTTGGGATTTGGATGAGGGAGAAAACAAGGAAAGGGGAGAATAAGAGAAAGACGGAGAGAAATGGAAGAGAAGAAGGGAAAGAAAAGGGAAGGAAGAGAGAGAGAAGAAGGAAACGTAGCGGGATATTACAGGGAATGGGAAGATATTGAGAGGTGTGGGAGTGGGGCAGAGAGAGGAGGGGATGAAAGAGACATTTACGATACTTATTAGGGATGTAAACATTAAGCAGTTGATAATAAGTACAATCTCATAATCTGTATATTGTATTCAAGGTTTTAAACACAACAGACCCATTAAATACATTTGTGTTACTGTGATACATAAGAAGCTTAATGTAGACCTGGACTTCAATTCATCACAATGCCAGACTCGGCGGAAGTGACGTCATGCAGTTGTTGATCCTCCATGTAACCACAAGGTAAATTCTGTGCTCCACCCATAACCCCTCACCTGATGCCTCTTTGCCATTCAGGGGCTATGACAATGACAGGTGGGAACTACCTGCAGAGCAGGGGCCAGAGGTCTTTGGGCCCTGGTTACAGCTCTGCGTGATGATGTCTTAATGACCAGAGAGACTAGGGGTATGGAGGACGGGCCAGGGGGAGCACCAGGTAGAGCAAGGGGTACTAGTAGTAGTAGTATCTTTATTAAAAGCACAACAACATACAAATACAAATACATTTAAAATGACCCCCAACTCCGTGTCCTCAGAATAATAATAGTACGATAGAAACACAGAAATTCATAACATGCAACTTGTCACAGTTCACATTTCCATCTTCTGGTGACTATTCTGGTTCATGTCATAAATGTGCTGAGGATCCGTATATGCTTTAGTATTTAATAAAGTGTCAAGTGCACAACTCCCTAAAATATTTACAGTATGGTGATAGCGATGAGGAAGGAATAAATACAATTCCACGATCGGTTAAAACTTGCCTATTAAGGGAGAGGTTAAAAACTCTTTAAGAGCATAGATACTACCGTTAGAAAGGAAATGAAAAGAAAAGAAAAAAATCATTGTTCTCAGTAAACGACACTCAGTGCTCCATAACCAACTTCATGTACACATGTACACATGTGCTAATGTCAGTGGTGGACTTCTCATAAATTCGCCAACTATTTCCTAAAAAGATACCCTAAATAAATAAATAATACATTTCTTGAGCAAGGGGTACTAAAGGGCAAGCCAGGGGAACAAAGGGCAAGCCAAGGACATGAACGGGCAGAGTCAGGAGTACCAAAGGGCAGAGCCGCGGGGCCAAAGGACAGATCTAGGGGACCAAAGCGCATGCCAGAGCTCAGAGCCAGGGGTACCGAAGGGCACAGCCGCGGGGCCAAAGGGCAAGCCAGGGCTATCAAAGCTCAGAGCAAGGGCTATCAAAGCTCAGAACCAGGGCTATTAAAGCCCAGAGCCAGGGCTATCAAAGCTCAGAGCCAGGGCTATCAAAGCTCAGAGCCAGAGGTACCGAAGGACAAACCCAGGGGTACCAAAGGGCACAGCCGCGGGGCCAAAGGGCAAGCCAGGGCTATCAAAGCCCAGAGCCAGGGCCATCAAAGCTCAGAGCCAGAGGTACCAAAGGACAAACCCAGGGGTACCAAAGGGCACAGCCGCGGGGCCAAAGGGCAAGCCAGGGCTATACAAGCTCAGAGCCAGGGGTATCGAAAGGCAAACCCAGAGGGAGTAAAGAGCAAAGCAAGGAATACTAAAGGGCAGAGCAAGAGGTACTAAAGGGCAAGTCAGGGGTATCAAAGCTCAGGGTCAGGGGTACCAAATAGCAGAGCAAGGGGTACCAAAGAGCACAGCAAGGGGCATCAAAGGGGAGGGCTAGGGGTAACAAATGGCAGAGCAAGGGGTACCAAAGGCCACCGCAAGGGGCATCAAAGGGGAGAGCAAAGGATGCCAAAGGGCAAGTCAGGGGTATCAAAGGGGAGAGCCAGGGGTAACAAATGGAAGAGCAAGGGGTACCAAAGGGCACCACAAGGGGCATCAAAGGGGAGAGCAAGGGATGCCAAAGGGCAAGTCAGGGGTATCAAAGGGGAGAGCCAGGGGTAACAAAAGCCAGAGCAAGGGATACCAAAGTGCAAGTCAGGGGTCTCAAAGCTCAAAGCCAGGGGTAACAAATGTCAGAGCAAGGGGTACCAAAGGGCAAGCCAGGGGTATCAAAGCACAGAGCTAGGGGTAACAAATAGCAGAGCAAGGGATACCAAAGAACAAGCCAAGGGTATCAAAGGGGAAAGCCAGGGGTATCAAATAGCACAGAAAGGGGTACCAAAGGGAACAGCAAGGGGCATCAAAGGCCAGAACAAGGGGTAACAAATGTCAGAGCCAGGGATAACAAATGTCAGAGCAAGGTGTTCTAAAGGGCACACCAGGAGGACAAAAAGACAGAGCTAGAGGGAACAAAGGGCAGAGCAGGGGGTATCAAAGGGCAGAGCCAGAGGGAACAAAGGGCAGAGCAGGGGGTATCAAAGGGCAGAGCAGGGGGTATCAAAGGGCAGAGCCAGAGGTACCAAGGGGCAGACGAAGGGATACCAAATGTCAAGCCAGGATCACACCAGGCAATAACCACTTTGTGGCTTCTCCAGCTTCAATAGCACCCTCCTTTTCCATTGTTCTTAACATACCTTTAACCTCTTCCCAAATAGCTACAGGAATCCACCTCGCTTTACGCATCACTGGTTGGGCACTCTCTGTTAAAATGCTCTTGTAGGAATAACCTGTTACTGCACCTAGCTGTCTCTTAAAAACCTTTCCTGCCGTGTTTGAAATTTCCTCCAAATTAGTGCCTTCCACCACCATAAGCTGGTCCGGTGCCCTCAGGTTCAGTATGATCAGGGCCACTGGAATTATGCAATTGTGCATCTGCAGTGTTTTATGCATAATTATAGATTTGAAGCATTTGCCACATAATCCATAATTTGCTGTCAAATCTTCAGATTTTAACAAAAAACAATGTTTCTAGCTCAAATGGTTCAAAAGTTACTAAAAATGCAGTGCCACGTGTTGTCACGGAGAGGAAAGCCCTCTGCAAAAGTTGACTGGTCGCCTTTCTGTTACTTATCACCATAATCAAGTGTTAAACTGGTACTAATGAGGTGCAACCAATGCCCAGACATTGTTAACAAGTGTAAAAATGACAAATAATGAAGTAGTACTATCACAAAATGTGCTGCATCACGTTGCATAATTTGCCTGTTCCTGCTGCATAATTTACTCAACCCTGCCACATAAATCGGCCCTCCCCTGCCACATAATACCAGTGGCCCTGAGTATGATTTGTAAATAATATTGGCGCACCCAGCCCAAAATCACCGATCCCTCCTCTGCATATAAACCTTGCCCTCTACATATGTCTTTGTAAACAATGTTTTTCCTAATATAACCTAGCCTTTTTTATTTTTCCCTATACTTTACCATGCAAACATCTCCACCCCTGCTGCAGAGTCTCCCAGAGATGAAGCATAAAGAAGATAAAAAATATATAAATTTAATTCTAAAATAAACATTGCAAATATTAATATTAATGGAAATTAATTTTATATATTTATTTTAAATTATTTTTCTGAAGTTTAAATTTAAAATAAAAATCCTATCTAAAGAAAACGTATATTTTTCATCATGAATTAATAATTACCAAATGTGATGTATAGAACTAATTAAACATATGTAATTTAATTCAACATTATTTCCTATGAGGTTTTAATTTAATTCCCTACCTTCAATATGTTCAACGGGAGGGTGTTGCCGGACCAATGATCGGCCACATGTGGTGCTGGACTTACAACTTTTTTTTTAGTAGCGACTTATACTTAGACTTTGTGAATAGCCACAAGTTGGTAACTTACTCAAAACTGTAAATTACTCAAAAAAGTATACTTGAATTTGTGAATCAGGCCCAATGACATAGACCTTGGAGTGCATAAAAGGTGACAGACTAAAATGCAGGATTGTATTGCCAACCAGCTTCAAGTCTTTAGTACATCATAGGATAGAATTACTAATTGTGTGGATGTTAACATGGTGCAGCGTAATGCACAATGTAATGCCTATTTATTGTACATAATGAAGGACCACGAATATAGCACAAAATTGCATTGCTGTATGTGTACGGTTACACAAATATTAGTACATATACACCTAAGTTTCTAATCTGATGCTTTTCTGCTACCATCAGTTGTGTGAACCCCCGGTTGGTCCAATGGACTCAATCCATGACTACAACTCCCATAACACATAAAGCTGTCCAATGGCAGACAAGGACGAAGAACATGATACCCGGATGTTGTGGGGTAGGGTGGCAAACACAATGAGGATACGATGGTTGAACCTCCCCAATCAGATCCAGCCAAAGGGCCACATGCTGAGTAGGCTTCAAATTACTCTTGGTGTAACTGATATAAAATCAACTAACTCATATCGAGAGGCGAGTGGGAGGGTAGCCAGAAACCAAGTCACATTTCCGCCTCTGACTATGAGAACCGTCCGGGGAGGGTGGCACATCCCTGCATGCAACGCGGCACTCCTGCCAAGAGGGGTCTTGTGGAAACAGGAAGTGTGCATCAGAGTGCGCGTGGCTGTGGGAAGGTGAAGGGATGTCTACTGCACTTGGTCGCCCCTCACGACCCCACGGCTTCTTCTGGAGTTGGAAGGGTCTATTTCCAAAAGCGGAGACCTTAGACTAAAACAGCCAAGCTCAGCTCCAGTAACTGAAGGCATGCTGATGTCATGTACTTTGAGTTTTTCCAGCTTGAGTGCTCCCCTTTTTGTTCATTTGTGCATTCATTCATATATTAATTTATTATAACTGTATGTTTTTATTTTTTATTTACATGTATAACGAATAGTTCATATATTACATATTGTGGTTTGATTAGATGTATATTAAGTTTAAGTAAGTGTGCAAAAGAATGCATATGCTAATTCCTGCATTTTACACCACAGATCACGAGGTCTGACTCTTTCCAAGATGATGGGCAAAGTGTATTTACAGCAGATGTACAAGCTTTCCGGTGAAGAGGACTTCCAGGCAGAGAGAGGGTCACGGCACAGACATATCGACTCAGGCGACCATAGACTTGTAGCTTGAGTCTTATGGACTCTTGGACTGTGAAGTGCCAGAGAGAGGCAGAAGGCAGCCTCGTCTCTGTAGCTGTGCACAGCAGACAACAGACAGAGCGACATCTTGTGAGGGATGCGTTTCAGGCCTATCAAGCAACTCATGTAGGCACCTTTGGTGGTGAATAGGTTTAACTCAGCGTAATCCTAAGAAAGGAGGGGTCCATCATAGATTGATTATATTGAAAATCATCAAACATGTTGTCGGTTTTTTAATCTTTTGTTTCATTGCGTATATTATCTTGGTTGTTCTGTTCATATTAATTACAACTTGTATTCATACTATCTGCACTAGGATAGGGCATTCATTTTCATTAAAGCCTCTTAAAATATATGGTGTGGATTTCTTGTGTGTGTTCATCCATGTGGGGAAAGGGCTGTTGAACTCACTAATAAAAATAGTCCTGTAAATCCCACAAGTCTGATCATTACCCAATACACATTATCTCCGAGTAAGAGGTGGGAGGTGTGTGGGTTAAAGTCTATCTGTTATGGTATGTGAATTTGTAAAGAGCTCTATCACCTACGAGGGTATCCTGGCGCTGAGGAGGTGTGTGTGTGTGTGTCTCGCCCTGCCTATGGTAGGCTGGTTAATTGAAAAGCCAGGTCTTCAGCTTCTTATGTAATCCAAGACAAGAGAAGGAGGCTCTGATGTGGGGTGGGAGGTCGTTCGACACAATAGGAGCGATGTAAGAGAACATCAGTCCTTCTGATCAGGTTCTATGTATGTGTGGGATGTGTGAGAGTATGAGTCTTGCAAAGCAGAGGTGTCTGGGTGGTTGGTAGAAAGAGATGCAACTCTTTCAGGTAGGTGGGGCCTGAGTTGTGGAGTGCCTTGAATGTGTGTGAGGTGTTTGAATTGAGTGACTTTGTGTACTAGGAGCCAGTGTAGTTCCTTGAGGAGAGGTGTGATATGACTTCTGTGTCGGAGGTTGTGGACGAGTCTTTTGCCGCATTTGGGATGGTTTGTGGTCTTCTAGTGAGGTGCTTGGTGATCCCGGTGTAGAGGGTGTTCCCATAGTCCAACTTGCTGGTGACTAAGGCGTGAGTGACAGTTTTTCTAGTGTTGCTTGGAAACCATTTGAAAATTTTCCTCAGTATCTTCAGGGTGTGGAAGCAGGATGCAGTGACTGCGCTGACTAGTGCGGTCATGTCCAGCTTGCAGTCGATGTTTAATCCAAGATTCCTGGCGTGCGTTCTGGGTGTGGGTTCTGGGTGTGGGTCCAAGTTCAGCTGGCCACCAGTTGGATTCACATGTGGTCAATGTTAAAAACCACTAGTGACAATTGGTCACTTGCAGGTCGAGTTGCGGGGTACCCAAGGAGAGTAAAGGTGATGCGGGTCCCAGGACCAAGCCACACAGTCAGTTCAATTTTAGCTGGCTCGAGAAGCCCGAGTGCAGAGTCGTCCTGGCTGCCCTTGGTGCTGACGCGGGAGAGCTGGTTTTACCGCTTAAACGTGCTGGTGGGGAACTGGGTGCAAAATGTCAACAACGGAGCCACTGCTGATGCCGGATAAAGGTTTTGCGGAGTTCCCTTGAGGTGCAGCGTCGAGTAATGGTGGTCCAGGGACATTGTTGATTAAGAGACAAAAGAGTCTGACTGGTAAATTGGGAAAGGACGGTAGTACCCTTCAGCGTGGTGTGTTGATATAATGGGGGCTTGCACAAATGAGCAAAATTATCGTATGGACAAAATATTGTGTCAAGAATATCAAGGACAAAAATGCTATGAAGGTAGGTTTATATGGGTAAGCAAATCAATAACTATACTTAACTCCACATATATGTATCTTGACAGTATATATATGTATCTTGACAGTATATATATATATATATATATATATATCATCAAGGTACATAGGTGTGGGGTTAAGAATATGAAATCTATACTTACCTCGTTGCACTTACCTTTTCGATATTTTTGACAAGTTATTATGTCTATGCGATGTTTGTTTCCTCGATATTCCATCAGACAACCAAAATTATGTACAGGTTGTAGGCGCACTTTTGTACAAAGGTGGGCAAGAGTATCCTGTTGCAGAAGATTATACTACGTAAGTGTTTGGGAAAGTGCAGTACCCTAGTGTTGCGAAGGGGTGGAAGGAGTACCCTGCCGCAAGAGATTACATTAATCGAGTGTTTGAAAAAGTGCAGTACCCTAGTGTATTGCACAAGCAGTAACTTGTCAGAGGGTGTGCATTGAGGATTATGGTGGAACGAAGGTGGGGATGAGCACACTGTTGCAAAAGGAAGCCTATGGAAGTGTAGTATCCTTTGGTATTTTAGCTGGAAATCATGGGATCCACTGGCGTGTGCTCCCAGACCAATAGTCTGTGTACTTATGGGAAGTTTCGACAAGTGTGTGGCACTAGAGGCGAAGTACTTCAGTGTGAGGAGGTTTGTGTGTGTTGTTTCACCTATATGTGCTCTGGGACCAGTCGTCATTTTGGATAAATGGGAGGATTTCACAGGTGTGTGGTAATGGAGTGTTAGAAATGGGATCTCTAGTTGGCAAGGGCTTGCACCTTTGTCCAAGTAGGGACCCTTCTTCCTAGTCAGGGTAAGGGAGTTACACTCCTAAAATAACCCCTGCTCACCCCCTTGGTAGCTTGGCACGAGCAGTCAGGCTTATTCTTGAGGCAGTGTGTAAAGCATTTGCACATAACCAACAGTAATACAGTGTAAGCACTACAAACGGACACCACACCAGTTTAGAAAAATAACCAATATTTTTATATACTCAAGACAAGACCAATTACGACAAAAATCCACAATACTATACTTTAAAAATGAATGCTTGATAAGGTAACTTCTTCTTTGCAGGAATAACACAAAAGCAAAGTTCAGACGAGTCGGTAGCCCCGTCCGGGTCTACCGCGATGCTGAATTACACAGAGTCCAACAGTTCCAGCCGACCGCGTCGCTACGGGCCAGCAGAGTCGTGAACAGACTCGGTCACAGTACCTTTCTCGTTGTGGCTGGTACGGAGTGTACGAGCCGGTCGGCGTTCGTCGCGGTAGCGGTGCAAGACGGAGCGATGCAAGGTGCAGTGTCCCTCAATGCGGTGCAGGCAGCGGCTCGATGAGCGTCGTGCAGACGGAGTCGGTGAGTACAAGGCGTGCGGTGCAGGGCGAGACGGTGCACGATGCGGTGCTGATAGGTTGCGATGCAGGCGACCAAGCCGGAGTGCGGGAGCTGGCGTCGGACAGCGGTGCGAGTCGGAGCGGTGCGTCGCAAACGTGCGAGCGGTGCCCCAAATGCGATGCGGTCACGACTGTTGAGCCAGTTGCAGCGTCCGTGTTGGTCGGGTCCGGCTGGTTCAGTGAAGCGATGCGATGCGAACTGCGGTGCCCACAGGTCACGGTGCAAGCAGCGGCTCGGTGTTGACGGCGTCGGACGTCGCCTACGGTGAGACCAGGGTTGCGATGCGAAGCGGGGCAATGCGGTCTGCGGTGCAAACAGGTCACCGGCCAGGGATGGATTCGGTTGACGGAGTCGGTTGCGGTTCCCTTCCTCTGTGGCAACTGAAGCAGAGTTCCAGAAGCGGTACCCAGAGGCTTGTGAAGTCTTTGTAGTCCCTGAGACTTCTTAACAGGAGGCCAGGTCGGTTCCAGGCCCTTGGAGATACTCAGCACAAGTTTGTAGAAAGTTCAGTCTAGTCCTTTTACTGCCCAAGGCAGAAGCAGCAGCTGCAGGCCAACCCAACAAAGCAACAACACAGCAAAGGGGCAGTACTCCTCCTGGCAGCTCTTCCAGCTCTTCGTCTTGGCAGGTTCCTTGATTCCAGCGAGATCTAAATTCATGGGGTCAGGGCCCCAATATTTATATCCCAAATTCCTTTGTTCTCTGAAGGCAGAGAGGCCTTTGCCTAGTCCAAACCAGTTCTGGAGCACTTTGTTGACAAGTCTCCGTCCCTTCTTTCAGAGAGTAGGCCAGGGACATCAGACGCACCACAGGAGGTGGAGCCAGCATTGTGGAGGGAAGGCACCGTCCTATTCAGGGCCCAGGTGCAACTCCTCCCACCCATCTACATGTAGATCTTGCTATTCAGCCCTGTGCTGACTCACCCTGTCTCCTGGCATCACCCAGCCCCTGTCACTCACACTCCAGACACGGAATACACAACCTCGCAGAGGCAGGCTTGGATGGTTAGACAAGAAAATACCCACTTTCTAAAAGTGGTATTTTCAAACACAGAATGTTAAAACCAACTTCACTAAAAGATGCATTTTATCATTCTGAGTCCAGGCATACTAAACTCGAATTTCTACCATGTTCCCGGGGTCTGTTAGGATTATAAGCTGTAATAATCAAAACGGCCCGTTCTGGCCTATGGGGAACAGGTAGCCTTGCAATAGTGAAAAACGAACTAGGCTGTAATTCACTATCAGGACATGCCACACACACCCGGGCATGTCCTACCTTTCGCATACAACGCACCCTGCCCACAGGGGTACCTTGGGCCTACCTTAGGGGTGACTAACATGTAGAAAAGGGAAGGTTTAGGGACTTGCAAGTGTGCGCACTTGCCAAGTCGACATGGCAGCCCCAGGCTGCGCACAGGCTCTGCGATGGCAGGCCCGAGTTACACTTTACGGGCTGTTTGCGTGGGTGGCACAATCCAGTGCTGCAGCCCACCAACAGCATTTGGTCTATAGGCCCTGGCACTCGCAGTGCACTTTACAAGGGACTGACACATAAACCAAATAGGCCAATCATGGAAACACCAATCCATAACACATTTTATACAGGAGCACTTGCACTTTCCCACTGGTCAGCAGTGAGGAAAGTGCGCAGAATCATTACACCAGCAAAAACAGAGTCCAAACCGGGAGGTCAGAAAGCAAAAAGTCAGGGTAAACACGCTAAAAGATGCCAAGTCTAACACATGTCCCCTCCAGCTGAAAGTAGGGAGAACTACCCAACACCATTGGAGTTCTCTTCACTAAGGCGGAAGAACCTGGACAGACCATCTGCGTTGGCGTGTTCTGTACCAGGACGGTGTTCCACCGTAAAGTCCATTCCCTGTAGGGAGATGGACCACCTCAGCAGTTTTGGATTCTCACCCCTCATTTGCATCAACCATCTGAGGGGCCTGTGGTCTGTCTGAACCCGGAAGTGAGTCCCAAACAGGTATGGTCTCAACTTCTTCAGCGCCCAGACCACAGCAAAAGCTTCCCTTTCTATGGCACTCCACCTCTGTTCCCTGGGGAGTAGTCTCCTGCTAAGGAAGACTACAGGCTGATCCAGGCCCTCTTCGTTCAGTTGTGAGAGCACCGCTCCCACACCATGCTCTGAAGCGTCAGTCTGCACGACGAATTCCTTGGAGAAGTCAGGTGCCTTGAGCACGGGCGCCGTGCACATGGCTGCCTACAGGGCATCAAAAGCTTTCTGGCAGGACTCAGTCCAGATCACTTTCCTGGGCTGCTTCTTAGAAGTCAGCTCTGTTAAGGGGGCAACGATGGTGCCATAGCCCTTAACAAATCTCCTATAGTAGCCGGTGAGACCTAAGAAGGCTCTCACCTCTGTCTGGGTCTTGGGGGGCTCCCAAGCCAGAATGGTGTCAATCTTGGGTTGTAGGGGCGCCACCTGGCCGCTTCCTACCTGGTGTCCCAAGTACACCACAGAACCCTGTCCGATCTGGCACTTACTGGCCTTGATCGTGAGGCCTGCACCTTGCAGGGCCCTCAACACTTTCTCAAGGTGCTGTACATGTTCTTCCCAGCTGGAACCGAACACAGCAATGTCATCCAGGTAGGCGGCACTGAAATCCTCCAGCCCAGCCAACACCTGATTGACCAACCTCTGAAAGGTGGCAGGGGCATTCTTCAACCCAAAGGGCATCACCCGGAATAGGTAATGACCTTCTGGGGTTGAGAATGCTGATCTCTCCTTGGCCCCATCGGTTAAGGCAATCTGCCAGTACCCAGACGTCAAATCAAACGTGCTGAGGAACCGGGCAGCTCCCAACCGATCAATGAGCTCATCAGCTCTGGGGATGGGGTGCGCGTCAGTCCTGGTGATGGCATTGAGCCCACGGTAGTCCACACAAAACCGGAGTTCTGGAGTGGCACCGGGCGCAGCAGCCTTTGGGACCAAGACCACTGGGCTGGCCCAAGGACTGTGGGAGGGCTCAATCACCCCTAACGCCAACATCTTAGAGACCTCCTCCTTGATGCTGGCTCTGACCCGGTCAGTCAACCTGTAAATCTTGTGCTTCACAGGAGGGCTGTCACCAGTGTCCACGTCATGGGTACACCAGTGAGTAACACCGGGGGTCAGAGAGAACAGTGGGGCGAACTGTCCCAACAACTGGTGACAGTCCCCTGCTGCTCCTGAGTCAGAGTAGGGGAGAGGATCACACCTTCTACTGACCCATCATGCTCCTTGGTAGACAGGAGGTCAGGGAGAGGCTCACTCTCCTCTTCCACCCCATCATCTGTCGCCAAGAGCATACTCACTTCGGACCTCTCGAAGTGGGGCTTGAGGCGGTTCACGTGAAGGACCCTCAAAGGGTTCCTTGGAGCTTGCAAATCCACCAGGTAGGTGACGTCACTTTTGCGCTCCACCACCTCATATGGCCCAGTCCACTTGTCCTGCAAGGCACAAGGTGCCACTGGGGCCATGACCCACACTTTTTGCCCAAGTTGAAATTCGACCAGAGTGGCATTCTGGTCATACCATCTCTTCATTTCTTCCTGGCTTGCTTCTAGGTTCGCCTGAGCGAGCTTCCTGAAGCGGGCAGTTTGGTTTCTAAAGGCCAGCATGTAGCTAAACACATCCTGGGGAGTTTTCCTGGGAGCTGCCTCCCAGCCTTCCTTTACCAAACTCAGAGGTCCTCTGACAGGGTGGCCATACAGGAGCTCAAAGGGGCTGTACCCAAGAGACTTCTGAGGCACCTCCCTGTATGCAAAGAGTAGGCATGGCAAGAGGACGTCCCACTTACGCCTCATGGGTTCTGTTAGACCCTTGATCATGCCTTTCAAGGTCTGGTTGAATCTCTCCACCAGACCGTTTCCTTGTGGGTGGTAAGGAGTGGTGAACTTGTAGGTTACACCGCACTCCTTCCACAGTGATGTCATATACTTGGATATGAAATTGGTCCCCCTATCAGAAACCACCTCTCTGAGGAATCCCACACGGGAAAAGATCCCCATTAACGCCCGGCCCACCACTGGCGCCGTCGTTGTCCTGAGAGGGATTGCCTCCGGGTACCGGGTGGCATGGTCCACCAAGACCAGGATGTACCTGTTGCCCATAGCTGTCTTGGGATCCAGTGGCCCCACAATATCCATCCCTACCCTTTCAAAGGGTGTACCAACAACAGGAAAAGGTTGGAGAGGAGCTTTGACCTTCCTCCCACTCTTACCACTTGCCTGGCAAGTTTGGCAAGACCTACAGTGTGCATCTGACTGCCTTCGCATTTGGGGCCAAAAGAAGTGGGTGACAAGCCTGTCAAAGGTCTTGTCCTGCCCCAAATGTCCTGCCAAAGGCACGTCATGAGCCAGACCAGTAGGAAGGTCCTGAAGCGCTGGGGTACCACCAGCACACGGGCTGACCCAGGCTCAGCAACCTTAGGCTCACTGTATAGGAGACCACTCTCCCAGTAGATCAGATGTGACCCGGACTGATTACAAGCTGCCTGGTCTGCAGCCTGCCGCCGCAGACCCTCCAGAGTAGGGCACTCGTTCTGCTCCCTGCAGAACTCCTCCCTGGTGGGACCCCCTTCTTGCTGCCAATGGGTCAGCTCCTAGATGTCTCCCAGTTCGGCTACCTGCTCCCCTGTAGGTACCGGGCGTCCCCCTCGAGGTCCGCCTCCTCCCGGTCCGTGGGAACTTCGGGGGCCGGTTTCCCGCGCCCCCTGCCCTTTCTCTTGGCAGGGACTTGGGCCACTGTTCCAGGCTCCAAGTCCTCTTGATCACCCTTTCTGGCTGCCATTGACCGAGTAGACACGCATGCCCACTCTGGCAACCCAAGCATCTCCAAGTGAGACCTGAGCTCAACCTCCTTCCATAAGGACTGCTCCAGGTCGTTACCTAGCAGACAATCTACAGGCATGGTAGGGCTCACAACCACCCTCAAGGGACCTGAGACCCCCCATTCAAAGGGAACCTGCGCCACCATACACTGGCGCTCAGAGTTGTCTACAGCAACTACTTGGTGGAATGCCCCTGGGACTACCTGCTTCTCAGAGACCAGGTGACACCGGACAGAGGTCACACTGGCTCCAGTATCTCTGAGAGCCTCTACCCTGTTCCCATTAATGGTCACCCAGGTGCTATATTTCTTTGTGTTAGGGGGCACCTGGTTTCCTGGGACCATCTCACTGTCCCCTAGTGAGACAAGGGTCATTTCTGCGGGATCCCCACCCTCCTGTGGGCACCCCTCCTCCCCAAGCGCTACGCTAGCCAACACTTTGGACTGTCCACCGGTGGGTGGCTGTGTCCCCTTTGGGCACTTGGGGTCCCCCTTAAAGTGACCTACCTGGTCACATGCATAACACTTGCGGGGGCCGGTCTCAACAGGCTTCCCTGTAGAGACTCCTTTCTTCTTATCACCGGGGGGCTGGGAACCTTTACCCTGGGTACTAGTTTGGGGCCCTATAGAGAACTCCTGTGCTTTACCCTTGTCCCCCCCACCTTTCTGCTGGGGACCCTGCCCACCTTTGGCTGAGTCTCCCCAAACGCTTTCTTGTGGACCCTGGTACTCACCCAGCGGTCCGCTTCCATAGCAAGCTTCCTGGGGTCAGTTAGCTTACTATCCACTAGGTGCTGGCGCAGATCTGCAAAACATAGACTAGACAAGTGCTCCCACGCAATCAAGTTGTAGAGCCCCTGAAAATCTGTTACACTACTGCCCTTCACCCAACCATCCAGCGACCTGCAGAACACATCCACATATTCCAACCACGTGTTGGCATCAGACTTCTTACTGGACCTGAACTGATCCCTGTACTTTTCAGGAGTAAGACCATACTTAGTGAGAAGGGCATCCTTCATGTCAGCATAGGTGAGGTGATACCCCTTACCCAAAGCTATCAGAACATCCCTTGCTTCTTCAGGGAAAAGTGGCCACAATCCTGCTCCCCAATTTTCCTTAGGGACCCCATTCATGTGTATGGCTGCCTCATAACCCTGGAACCACCTTTGTATGTCATCCCCCTTCTTGAACTCCTTGCCTACATTCTTGGGAATGTGCACAATCCTGTCTGCCTTTCTGGACGAATTGCTGCCACCATCTGAGCCTGACTTACTCCTAAGTTCTAGCTCCTTCAGTTCTCTCTCATGCTCTAAGAGCATCTTCTTCTCCTCCATGGCCAATCTCCTCTCCTCCCTCTTCTCCTCCCGCTCACTCTCCAGCCTGAGCTTCTGCAGCTGAAACTGCCTTGCCTCCCACCTGTCCTCCAGCTCCTCTGGGGACAGACTGCTGCTGCCTGACCTGGCGGGTTCCCCCCCACCCAAAAGCACATCCACCCTGGAAATAGGCTCCTCCACCTCCTCACTGAGATTACCAGGCTGCCCACTGGCATGTCTGGCTGCTACCCAGGCCCTCAGCGCCTTCTGTAGCTCCTCCTTCCTTGTGAGGCCTTTAATTTGGACTTTCAGGTTTTTACAAATCGCTCGTAGTTCCTTAACGGCGTAGGACTCCAACCTATCCTCCTCAAAGATAACTTCCAGAGATGCAACGGATGATGCAGTTGATTCAGGCATGACAAAAGTAGTGAGTTGAAAACTGGCAAGATCAAAAATAGGCCAAAAGAAAAAGAACCAGTATGTGGTACGTAATGGTCTGCGATATGGTAGTAGTGCACACCAATCACTGTAAGTCAAGTGCAAACACAAGTCCTATCCTCACTGCTGACAACCAATGTTAGAAATGGGATTCTAGTTGGCAAGGGCTTGCACCTTTGTCCAAGTAGGGACCCTCCTTCCTAGTCAGGGTAAGGGAGTTACACTCCTAAAATAACCCCTGCTCACCCCCTTGGTAGCTTGGCACGAGCAGTCAGGCTTATTCTAGAGGGAGTGTGTAAAGCATTTGCACATAACCAACAGTAATACAGTGTAAGCACTACAAACGGACACCACACCAGTTTAGAAAAATAACCAATATTTTTATATACTCAAGACAAGACCAATTACGACAAAAATCCACAATACTATACTTTAAAAATGAATGCTTGATAAGGTAACTTCTTCTTTGCAGGAATAACACAAAAGCAAAGTTCGATACGAGTCGGTAGCCCCGTCCGGGTCTACCGCGATGCTGAATTACACAGAGTCCAACAGTTCCAGCCGACCGCGTCGCTACGGGCCAGCAGAGTCGTGAACAGACTCGGTCACAGTACCTTTCTCGTTGTGGCTGGTACGGAGTGTACGAGCCGGTCGGCGTTCGTCGCGGTAGCGGTGCAAGACGGAGCGATGCAAGGTGCGGTGTCCCTCGATGCGGTGCAGGCAGCGGCTCGATGAGCGTCGTGCAGACGGAGTCGGTGAGTCCAAGGCGTGCGGTGCAGGGCGAGACGGTGCACAATGCGGTGCTGATAGGTTGCGATGCAGGCGACCAAGCCGGAGTGCGGGAGCTGGCGTCGGACAGCGGTGCAAGTCGGAGCGATGCGTCGCAAACGTGCGAGCGGTGCCCCAAATGCGATGCGGTCACGACTGTTGAGCCAGTTGCAGCGTCCGCGTCGGTCGGGTCCGGCTGGTTCAGTGAAGCGGTGCGATGCGAACTGCGGTGCCCACAGGTCACGGTGCAAGCAGCGGCTCGGTGTTGACGGCGTCGGACGTCGCCTACGGTGAGACCAGGGTTGCGATGCGAAGCGGGGCGATGCGGTCTGCGGTGAAAACAGGTCACCGGCCAGGGATGGATTCGGTTGACGGAGTCGGTTGCGGTTCCCTTCCTCTGTGGCAACTGAAACAGCGTTCCAGAAGTGGTACCCAGAGGCTTGTGAAGTCTTTGTAGTCCCTGAGACTTCTTAACAGGAGGCCAGCTCGGTTCCAGGCCCTTGGAGATACTCAGCACAAGTTTGTAGAAAGTTCAGTCTAGTCCTTTCACTGCCCAAGGCAGAAGCAGCAGCTGCAGGCCAACCCAACAAAGCAACAACACAGCAAAGGGGCAGTACTCCTCCTGGCAGCTCTTCCAGCTCTTCGTCTTGGCAGGTTCCTTGATTCCAGCGAGATCTAAATTCATGGGGTCAGGGCCCCAATATTTATATCCCAAATTCCTTTGTTCTCTGAAGGCAGAGAGGCCTTTGCCTAGTCCAAACCAGTTCTGGAGCACTTTGTTGACAAGTCTCCGTCCCTTCTTTCAGAGAGTAGGCCAGGGACATCAGACGCACCACAGGAGGTGGAGCCAGCATTGTGGAGGGAAGGCACTGTCCTATTCAGGGCCCAGGTGCAACTCCTCCCACCCATCTACATGTAGATCTTGCTATTCAGCCCTGTGCTGACTCACCCTGTCTCCTGGCATCCCCCAGCCCCTGTCACTCACACTCCAGACACGGAATACACAACCTCGCAGAGGCAGGCTTGGATGGTTAGACAAGAAAATACCCACTTTCTAAAAGTGGTATTTTCAAACACAGAATGTTAAAACCAACTTCACTAAAAGATGCATTTTATCATTCTGAGTCCAGGCATACTAAACTCGAATTTCTACCATGTTCCCGGGGTCTGTTAGGATTATAAGCTGTAATAATCAAAACGGCCCGTTCTGGCCTATGGGGAACAGGTAGCCTTGCAATAGTGAAAAACGAACTAGGCTGTAATTCACTATCAGGACATGCCACACACACCCGGGCATGTCCTACCTTTCGCATACCTTGGGCCTACCTTAGGGGTGACTAACATGTAGAAAAGGGAAGGTTTAGGGACTTGCAAGTGTGCGCACTTGCCAAGTCGACATGGCAGCCCCAGGCTGCGCACAGGCTCTGCGATGGCAGGCCCGAGTTACACTTTACGGGCTGTTTGCGTGGGTGGCACAATCCAGTGCTGCAGCCCACCAACAGCATTTGGTCTATAGGCCCTGGCACTCGCAGTGCACTTTACAAGGGACTGACACATAAACCAAATAGGCCAATCATGGAAACACCAATCCATAACACATTTTATACAGGAGCACTTGCACTTTCCCACTGGACAGCAGTGAGGAAAGTGCGCAGAATCATTACACCAGCAAAAACAGAGTCCAAACCGGGAGGTCAGAAAGCAAAAAGTCAGGGGAAACACGCCAAAAGATGCCAAGTCTAACACATGTCCCCTCCAGCTGAAAGTAGGGAGAACTACCCAACCCCATTGGAGTTCTCTTCACTAAGGCGGAAGAACCTGGACAGACCATCTGCGTTGGCGTGTTCTGTACCAGGACGGTGTTCCACCGTAAAGTCCATTCCCTGTAGGGAGATGGACCACCTCAGCAGTTTTGGATTCTCACCCCTCATTTGCATCAACCATCTGAGGGGCCTGTGGTCTGTCTGAACCCGGAAGTGAGTCCCAAACAGGTATGGTCTCAACTTCTTCAGCGCCCAGACCACAGCAAAAGCTTCCCTTTCTATGGCACTCCACCTCTGTTCCCTGGGGAGTAGTCTCCTGCTAAGGAAGACTACAGGCTGATCCAGGCCCTCTTCGTTCAGTTGTGAGAGCACCGCTCCCACACCATGCTCTGAAGCGTCAGTCTGCACGACGAATTCCTTGGAGAACTCAGGTGCCTTGAGCACGGGCGCCGTGCACATGGCTGCCTTCAGGGCATCAAAAGCTTTCTGGCAGGACTCAGTCCAGATCACTTTCCTGGGCTGCTTCTTAGAAGTCAGCTCTGTTAAGGGGGCAACGATGGTGCCATAGCCCTTAACAAATCTCCTATAGTAGCCGGTGAGACCTAAGAAGGCTCTCACCTCTGTCTGGGTCTTGGGGGGCTCCCAAGCCAGAATGGTGTCAATCTTGGGTTGTAGGGGCGCCACCTGGCCGCTTCCTACCTGGTGTCCCAAGTACACCACAGAACCCTGTCCGATCTGGCACTTACTGGCCTTGATCGTGAGGCCTGCACCTTGCAGGGCCCTCAACACTTTCTCAAGGTCCTGTACATGTTCTTCCCAGCTGGAACTGAACACAGCAATGTCATCCAGGTAGGCGGCACTGAAATCCTCCAGCCCAGCCAACACCTGATTGACCAACCTCTGAAAGGTGGCAGGGGCATTCTTCAACCCAAAGGGCATCACCCGGAATAGGTAATGACCTTCTGGGGTTGAGAATGCTGATCTCTCCTTGGCCCCATCGGTTAAGGCAATCTGCCAGTACCCAGACGTCAAATCAAACGTGCTGAGGAACCGGGCAGCTCCCAACCGATCAATGAGCTCATCAGCTCTGGGGATGGGGTGCGCGTCAGTCCTGGTGACGGCATTGAGCCCACGGTAGTCCACACAAAACCGGAGTTCTGGAGTGGCACCGGGCGCAGCAGCCTTTGTGACCAAGACCACTGGGCTGGCCAAAGGACTGTGGGAGGGCTCAATCACCCCTAACACCAACATCTTAGAGACCTCCTCCTTGATGCTGGCTCTGACCCGGTCAGTCAACCTGTAAATCTTGTGCTTCACAGGAGGGCTGTCACCAGTGTCCACGTCATGGGTACACCAGTGAGTAACACCGGGGGTCAGAGAGAACAGTAGGGCGAACTGCCCCAACAACTGGTGACAGTCCCCCTGCTGCTCCTGAGTCAGAGTAGGGGAGAGGATCACACCTTCTACTGACCCATCATGCTCCTTGGTAGACAGGAGGTCAGGGTGAGGCTCACTCTCCTCTTCCACCCCATCATCTGTCGCCAAGAGCATACTCACTTCGGACCTCTCGAAGTGGGGCTTGAGGCGGTTCACGTGAAGGACCCTCAAAGGGTTCCTTGGAGCTTGCAAATCCACCAGGTAGGTGACGTCCCTTTTGCGCTCCACCACCTCATATGGCCCAGTCCACTTGTCCTGCAAGGCACAAGGTGCCACTGGGGCCATGACCCACACTTTTTGCCCAGGTTGAAATTCAACCAGATTGGCATTCTGGTCATACCATCTCTTCATTTCTTCCTGGCTTGCTTCTAGGTTCGCCTGAGCGAGCTTCCTGAAGCGGGCAGTTTGGTTTCTAAAGGCCAGCATGTAGCTAAACACATCCTGGGGAGTTTTCCTGGGAGCTGCCTCCCAGCCTTCCTTTACCAAACTCAGAGGTCCTCTGACAGGGTGGCCATACAGGAGCTCAAAGGGGCTGTACCCAAGAGACTTCTGAGGCACCTCCCTGTATGCAAAGAGTAGGCATGGCAAGAGGACGTCCCACTTACGCCTCATGGGTTCTGTTAGACCCTTGATCATGCCTTTCAAGGTCTGGTTGAATCTCTCCACCAGACCGTTTCCTTGTGGGTGGTAAGGAGTGGTGAACTTGTAGGTTACACCGCACTCCTTCCACAGGGATGTCATATACTTGGATATGAAATTGGTCCCCCTATCAGAAACCACCTCTCTGGGGAATCCCACACGGGAAAAGATCTCCATTAACGCCCGGCCCACCACTGGCGCCGTCGTTGTCCTGAGAGGGATTGCCTCCGGGTACCGGGTGGCATGGTCCACCAAGACCAGGATGTACCTGTTGCCCATGGCTGTCTTGGGATCCAGTGGCCCCACAATATCCATCCCTACCCTTTCAAAGGGTGTACCAACAACAGGAAAAGGTTGGAGAGGAGCTTTGACCTTCCTCCCACTCTTACCACTTGCCTGGCAAGTTTGGCAAGACCTACAGTGTGCATCTGACTGCCTTCGCATTTGGGGCCAAAAGAAGTGGGTGACAAGCCTGTCAAAGGTCTTGTCCTGCCCCAAATGTCCTGCCAAAGGCACGTCATGAGCCAGACCAGTAGGAAGGTCCTGAAGCGCTGGGGTACCACCAGCACACGGGCTGACCCAGGCTCAGCAACCTTAGGCTCACTGTATAGGAGACCACTCTCCCAGTAGATCAGATGTGACCCGGACTGATTACCAGCTGCCTGGTCTGCAGCCTGCCGCCGCAGACCCTCCAGAGTAGGGCACTCGTTCTGCTCCCTGCAGAACTCCTCCCTGGTGGGACCCCCTTCTTGCTGCCAATGGCTCAGCTCAGAGATGTCTCCCAGTTCGGCTACCTGCTCCCCTGTAGGTACCGGGCGTCCCCTCGAGGTCCGCCTCCTCCCGGTCCGTGGGAACTTCGGGGGCCGGTTTCCCGCGCCCCTGCCCTTTCTCTTGGCAGGGACTTGGGCCACTGTTCCAGGCTCCAAGTCCTCTTGATCACCCTTTCTGGCTGCCATTGACCGAGTAGACACGCATGCCCACTCTGGCAACCCAAGCATCTCCAAGTGAGACCTGAGCTCAACCTCCTTCCATAAGGACTGCTCCAGGTCGTTACCTAGCAGACAATCTACAGGCATGGTAGGGCTCACAACCACCCTCAAGGGACCTGAGACCCCCCCCCATTCAAAGGGAACCTGCGCCACCATACATTGGCGCTCAGAGTTGTCTACAGCAACTACTTGGTGGAATGCCCCTGGGACTACCTGCTTCTCAGAGACTAGGTGACACCGGACTGAGGTCACACTGGCTCCAGTATCTCTGAGAGCCTCTACCCTGTTCCCATTAATGGTCACCCAGGTGCTATATTTCTTTGTGTTAGGGGGCACCTGGTTTCCTGGGACCATCTCACTGTCCCCTAGTGAGACAAGGGTCATTTCTGCGGGATCCCCACCCTCCTGTGGGCACCCCTCCTCCCCAAGCGCTACGCTAGCCAACACTTTGGACTGTCCACCGGTGGGTGGCTGTGTCCCCTTTGGGCACTTGGGGTCCCCCTTAAAGTGACCTACCTGGTCACATGCATAACACTTGCGGGGGCCGGTCTCAACAGGCTTCCCTGTAGAGACTCCTTTCTTCTTATCACCGGGGGCTGGGAACCTTTACCCTGGGTACTAGTTTGGGGCCCTTTAGAGAACTCCTGTGCTTTACCCTTGTCCCCCCCACCTTTCTGCTGGGGACCCTGCCCACCTTTGGCTGAGTCTCCCCCAAACGCTTTCTTGTGGACCCTGGTACTCACCCAGCGGTCCGCTTCCATAGCAAGCTTCCTGGGGTCAGTTAGCTTACTATCCACTAGGTGCTGGCGCAGATCTGCAAAACATAGACTAGACAAGTGCTCCCACGCAATCAAGTTGTAGAGCCCCTGAAAATCTGTTACACTACTGCCCTTCACCCAACCATCCAGCGACCTGCAGAACACATCCACATATTCCAACCACGTGTTGGCATCAGACTTCTTACTGGACCTGAACTGATCCCTGTACTTTTCAGGAGTAAGACCATACTTAGTGAGAAGGGCATCCTTCATGTCAGCATAGGTGAGGTGATACCCCTTACCCAAAGCTATCAGAGCATCCCTTGCTTCTTCAGGGAAAAGTGGCCACAATCCTGCTCCCCAATTTTCCTTAGGGACCCCATTCATGTGTATGGCTGCCTCATAACCCTGGAACAACCTTTGTATGTCATCCCCCTTCTTGAACTCCTTGCCTACATTCTTGGGAATGTGCACAATCCTGTCTGCCTTTCTGGACGAATTGCTGCCACCATCTGAGCCTGACTTACTCCTAAGTTCTAGCTCCTTCAGTTCTCTCTCATGCTCTAAGAGCATCTTCTTCTCCTCCATGGCCAATCTCCTCTCCTCCCTCTTCTCCTCCCGCTCACTCTCCAGCCTGAGCTTCTACAGCTGAAACTGCCTTGCCTCCCGCCTGTCCTCCAGCTCCTCTGGGGACAGACTGCTGCTGCCTGACCTGGCAGGTTCCCCCCCACCCAAAAGCACATCCACCCTGGAAATAGGCTCCTCCACCTCCTCACTGAGATTACCAGGCTGCCCACTGGCATGTCTGGCTGCTACCCAGGCCCTCAGCGCCTTCTGTAGCTCCTCCTTCCTTGTGAGGCCTTTAATTTGGACTTTCAGGTTTTTACAAATCGCTCGTAGTTCCTTTACGGCGTAGGACTCCAACCTATCCTCCTCAAAGATAACTTCCAGAGATGCAACGGATGATGCAGTTGATTCAGGCATGACAAAAGTAGTGAGTTGAAAACTGGCAAGATCAAAAATAGGCCAAAAGAAAAAGAACCAGTATGTGGTACATAATGGTCTGCGATATGGTAGTAGTGCACACCAATCACTGTAAGTCAAGTGCAAACACAAGTCCTATCCTCACTGCTGACAACCAATGTTAGAAATGGGATCTCTAGTTGGCAAGGGCTTGCACCTTTGTCCAAGTAGGGACCCTCCTTCCTAGTCAGGGTAAGGGAGTTACACTCCTAAAATAACCCCTGCTCACCCCTTGGTAGCTTGGCACGAGCAGTCAGGCTTATTCTAGAGGGAGTGTGTAAAGCATTTGCACATAACCAACAGTAATACAGTGTAAGCACTACAAACGGACACCACACCAGTTTAGAAAAATAACCAATATTTTTATATACTCAAGACAAGACCAATTACGACAAAAATCCACAATACTATACTTTAAAAATGAATGCTTGATAAGGTAACTTCTTCTTTGCAGGAATAACACAAAAGCAAAGTTCGTGACGAGTCGGTAGCCCCGTCCGGGTCTACCGCGATGCTGAATTACACAGAGTCCAACAGTTCCAGCCGACCGCGTCGCTACGGGCCAGCAGAGTCGTGAACAGACTCGGTCACAGTACCTTTCTCGTTGTGGCTGGTACGGAGTGTACGAGCCGGTCGGCGTTCGTCGCGGTAGCGGTGCAAGACGGAGCGATGCAAGGTGCGGTGTCCCTCGATGCGGTGCAGGCAGCGGCTCGATGAGCGTCGTGCAGACGGAGTCGGTGAGTCCAAGGCGTGCGGTGCAGGGCGAGACGGTGCATGATGCGGTGCTGATAGGTTGCGATGCAGGCGACCAAGCCGGAGTGCGGGAGCTGGCGTCGGACAGCGGTGCGAGTCGGAGCGGTGCGTCGCAAACGTGCGAGCGGTGCCCCAAATGCGATGCGGTCACGACTGTTGAGCCAGTTGCAGCGTCCGCGTCGGTCGGGTCCGGCTGGTTCAGTGAAGCGATGCGATGCGTACTGCGGGGCCCACAGGTCACGGTGCAAGCAGCGGCTCGGTGTTGACGGCGTCGGACGTCGCCTACGGTGAGACCAGGGTTGCGATGCGAAGCGGGGCGATGCGGTCTGCGGTGCAAACAGGTCACCGGCCAGGGATGGATTCGGTTGACGGAGTCGGTTGCGGTTCCCTTCCTCTGTGGCAACTGAAACAGCGTTCTAGAAGCGGTACCCAGAGGCTTGTGAAGTCTTTGTAGTCCCTGAGACTTCTTAACAGGAGGCCAGCTCGGTTCCAGGCCCTTGGAGATACTCAGCACAAGTTTGTAGAAAGTTCAGTCTAGTCCTTTCACTGCCCAAGGCAGAAGCAGCAGCTGCAGGCCAACCCAACAAAGCAACAACACAGCAAAGGGGCAGTACTCCTCCTGGCAGCTCTTCCAGCTCTTCGTCTTGGCAGGTTCCTTGATTCCAGCGAGATCTAAATTCATGGGGTCAGGGCCCCAATATTTATATCCCAAATTCCTTTGTTCTCTGAAGGCAGAGAGGCCTTTGCCTAGTCCAAACCAGTTCTGGAGCACTTTGTTGACAAGTCTCCGTCCCTTCTTTCAGAGAGTAGGCCAGGGACATCAGACGCACCACAGGAGGTGGAGCCAGCATTGTGGAGGGAAGGCACTGTCCTATTCAGGGCCCAGGTGCAACTCCTCCCACCCATCTACATGTAGATCTTGCTATTCAGCCCTGTGCTGACTCACCCTGTCTCCTGGCATCCCCCAGCCCCTGTCACTCACACCCCAGACACGGAATACAACAACCCGCAGAGGCAGGCTTGGATGGTTAGACAAGAAAATACCCACTTTCTAAAAGTGGTATTTTCAAACACAGAATGTTAAAACCAACTTCACTAAAAGATGCATTTTATCATTCTGAGTCCAGGCATACTAAACTCGAATTTCTACCATGTTCCCGGGTCTGTTAGGATTATAAGCTGTAATAATCAAAACGGCCCGTTCTGGCCTATGGGGAACAGGTAGCCTTGCAATAGTGAAAAACGAACTAGGCTGTAATTCACTATCAGGACATGCCACACACACCCAGGCATGTCCTACCTTTCGCATACAACGCACCCTGCCCACAGGGGTACCTTGGGCCTACCTTAGGGGTGACTAACATGTAGAAAAGGGAAGGTTTAGGGACTTGCAAGTGTGCGCACTTGCCAAGTCGACATGGCAGCCCCAGGCTGCGCACAGGCTCTGCGATGGCAGGCCCGAGTTACACTTTACGGGCTGTTTGCGTGGGTGGCACAATCCAGTGCTGCAGCCCACCAACAGCATTTGGTCTATAGGCCCTGGCACTCGCAGTGCACTTTACAAGGGACTGACACATAAACCAAATAGGCCAATCATGGAAACACCAATCCATAACACATTTTATACAGGAGCACTTGCACTTTCCCACTGGACAGCAGTGAGGAAAGTGCGCAGAATCATTACACCAGCAAAAACAGAGTCCAAACCGGGAGGTCAGAAAGCAAAAAGTCAGGGGAAACACGCCAAAAGATGCCAAGTCTAACATGGAGGCTGGGTGCATTCATGATTGTGTTGTTTGTGAGTTGTTTCAGCTTGCATAGACTGAGGTCAGTGTGGTTTTATAAGGTGTACGTGCAGAGTGTAGTATGCAGGTGCTTCCTTACCATGGTACGTAGGATGTTGGTCCCTTGGTCTGACATGGAATGGTGTTGGGAGGTGGAAGTGCTGGACTGTACCAGTGTTGAAAGTTGTGTTTTTAAGACGTACTATCTGTGCATACTTGAGGCTGCCATCATTATGTACAGGAGACTTTTGCCTGATGGTTGTGCTGCATCCAGAGGGTGTGGTATTGTGTGAAGATCCAGGTGCCTTCTTTCATGTTGCATTTGGTCATGTTAGGTTGGCCATCTAGTGTGACCGTGTGATGGCCGTGGTGGAGTGCGGGGCTGCACTTTTTTATGCGTGTAAGAATGTGCCTGAGTGGGTTGTTCTTGTGTGTATGTGTAGTTGGTTGTGAAAGATAGGGAGGAGAGTAGCGTTTGTCCTGTTGTTCTTAAATGATTGTGTAAGGTAAAGGGATGATGTAGTGATGTGGCATGACTGGGTTGTCCTGTGTGCAAGGGAAGGAGACAGTGTGGTGTGGTGATGTGATGTGTCTGTGACGCACGTGCATTCTGCGGAATGTTGAATGTGGAGCTGCGAGGATTTGATGATGCACCGAATGTGGGGGTCGTTGTCCCGGTTGTACCCTGGCAGCTAAGGCCAGTTGGATGCAGGATAGAGCCCTAAATGCAGATATCAGACCGTGGCAATAGCGTAAGCACCTAAGGTAAAATAAAGAGCTTAACCTCCACCCTGAATGGCTCCAGACTCTTGTATGAAGACCCTGTCCTCCAACTGTAGCATTAAGCTTTTTTAACGAAGAGCACCGAATAGGCCACATCAGGGAAGGCATCCTGTCCAATGAAGCACAGATTTATTCAGGGCTCAACATACCGGACCTTGCAGGGCTGCGACTCCCACTGAAGGAGTCTTGAATGCCTACTTGCGGTTTGGGAAGTTTTAATTTTGTAATCATAACTTTGTGTAGGTCACAATTAGTAGCCTTACCCTGGTTTGTGGAGTTTCCTGCATGCTCTACTCTTAGGTCAAAGCCTATTTTCTACCCTTGGTAAACAATAAATCAAAACATGATGCAAATAACAACATTAATTTAGTGTTCACTCTCTCCTCATCTCGCACTCCAAATATAAAGGTCTGATCTTGAATGCCAGCATTTGAGTGCAAACCTCGCCGAGTTTTTCCATGTAGGTGATTGGAGATGTAGGAGGAAGTGATACACCAAATTGTATTTGCTTACAAGATGGTAAACATGGGAAGTAGGTAACATTAAAATCATTCCAAAGTTCAGAATTTCGCGCTAAAGTCAAACTGTATACAACTTTGCGGCCTTCTGGCATTTAATTTCAATCGGTCAAGAAAAACAAGCTGTGCAAATCCACACATCCCTAAAGTCTACTTACTGTCCAGCCTCATAATTCACAAAAGCATTTTGTGAAGAGAAATTATTTGAGCTTTTCAATAAAAATGCAAAAATGACTCCATGTGCCAGGTGGCACCCTGTAGCCAGTGCATAATTTGTACAAAACAAACATGAAAATCGCACCCAAAGTTTTGTTCAGAAGCCCATGACTGGCGCCATTAAAGGTCAGGATGGTGAACACCAAGGCCCTATAGTCTTGATTCCACCTCATGCCGCTTCAATCCACCACCAGACACTCCCTGCCTCTCTATCTCACTCTTGTTTTTTCATCCCTGCATTCTCCTTTTGTCATGGTTTCTCCGCCTATCTCTTCTTCCTTATTTTTGTGTTTTTGTTCTCTTTTTCTCTGGATCAAGGTTTGTTGAGGAAAAATAAGTGTTGGTACCCAAAAATGAGTGCTGGTGGCCCCCACCTGCAACCATGAGCTCAAATTAAGCAGTGCCTGTATCACTGCTGCCTACTAACACAGTGCCACAAGATGTCGGTACTCTTCAAATGGTCACGGTTAATGAGCCGATATCACACAGTGTGCACAGGGTGAGCTGGGACACCATCACAGAGTAAGATTCCAGCTTAAGTGTGGCGTTCCTCAATCAATAAATCAATCAAACAGCATTTGTAGAGCACAGCACTGTCACCCTTAGGGGTATCTGGGCGCTGTGTCTCAGTGGAAGAGCCAGGCCTGGAGTCTCTTTCTGAAGACTGCCAGCGAGGGGGCTGTGCAGAGCAGGAGGGGAAGGTCCTCTTGGCAGCGATGTAGGAGAAGGAGCGGCCACCGCTGCTGCTGCGACGGATGCAGTGGGTGTGTGCGAGGACGAGTGAAGAGGAGCGCAGATCCTGCACTTTTGAAATCAATTAGGCATTGTGCATCCCCACGGGTGTAGACACAGGGTACATGGGAGGTCGCAGCCTTTATTGGAGAGGGTTTGGAACGGCTCCTCGGGCCCCCTAGGTCCCTGCGCCCTCCAATGTGCCTCCATCTTTACGGTTGTTTCCAATCCCCACTCCCACTTCAGGCCCCACTTACACAGTGCTAAAGTTTTTAAACTTCATAGGGTTGGAGAAGGCAGGGTGCTTCACGCTTGTGTTATAAACTTCCTGGGCCTCCTCAGTACAGTTTGAATGGGCTTTGTACTGCCAAAATCCTGCAATTTAGCGCATTACAAAATCCTTTAGAGCATCTGTCCCTTAATGCCTTAACATACTTTCTTTATCAGGCACTCACTCTGATGGGTTTAGTGTCTCTTAATGTGGGATCACAGCTGGCGTGGAGGCTGCATGTGTGCGCATGCGCAGCATCCCAAAACAACAAAGGACAGCCACACATATTGTGGTTTCCATAGATCCGGGGACAAGGGTGGCTGGTGCCAGATATCTGTAATAATAACCCGCTTGCCAACATACTCATCTGGTTCTCAGAGCCTCTGGTCCCCTGCTAAGCCACACCCCCCCACCCCACCACTATTACAAAGGGAAACAGACCTCACATTTCCAAAAGCGTTCACTTCTGATCGTCAAAGCCGCTCATCCCAACTCTACTGCCAGGACACAGCTTTCTGACTCCTGACTTTAGCAGTTGTGTTTGGGTCACAGAAAACACCTGTGGCAGTCACTGCTTGTACGCGTGCCAGTGTCAGTACTAACCAGTTATTTGTACCTGGAGTGGGCAGAAAACTAACCCAGGCGCAAGTCACTAAACCGTCGTAACTTAACAATATACGTATCACTGCCTCCCCTTGGGCTCTGAGTCCAAGAACTCCAACTGGACTCATGATCAAGGACTCTGACACGAAGAGGGGGGCTACGTGCTGTCCACAGGGTTTAGGACCCCTTGGTACAGAGAGGTCCAGGATGGGCCATCTTGCTGCCTATAACATAAAAGACACCAACAATATTCAACAATCAGACCAGGTCATACCCTCTTCTAGCTGAAGAGTGACCCCCGTTTCTCTGCATTCAGGGGGGCTATTTACCAAGGATTTGCACTGGCGCTCGTTGGACTCATCGCACTGCGTCGATTTACTTACCAATATAAAATCCCGAATGCACAGAACAAAACAGCTTAGCACCCTATGAGCGCCCACTCAACCCCTGGTGGTATTTTCAGCTCTGTGCTGCTGTCACCTGCTTTGGGACTGACTGGGCACTCCTTCGCTCATGAAGGATGCCCAAGGAGTGCTCTCACCATTGCTAGAAACCCACATGGGTGTGAAGGAGGGTCTCTGGCCCTTTGGCTTTTTTCCCACATTTGACATCTCTACGGGGAAAACCCACGCCCCCAACTACAGGAAGAAAACCAAGTCATCCCTTCCATGCTACTGAGGACCCCTCAACGAAACCCTACAATTCAGAGTAGTCATTGACCCCACTGATAAGATTAGGGTTGAGTGGAAGGTCGAAGTCTCACCCCTGACAGAGAAAACTGTGACTTTGAAGACGAAAGTCTGTACTCGCTGACTCCCAACAACGTAAACGAATTGGGGAAGACCTTGCTGTACAAATGTCAACTCACCTGACAAAATAACATTATATTAAAACTCCGACATAGCCCAAAAACCCTTTTCAGGCGATGGGGCGTGGCGAGTGGGTCTGTGAAATTGGTTCAAGACCACCTCAAAGATCAAATCCATTGGTGGTCACAGATGTGTATGAGCAAGAAATGACTGCCTGGTCCTGTGAGTAAAGATTTACTTTAAAACCTCCCAGCAACTTTCTAACTCCCTTTCCCTCAAACTCCAACTCTATTCCCAGGTGAAGGCAGACAGGATGGAGGCAGCTGCGTTCCTCATCTTCAGAGCAGAGCTCCGCCCACCTGCATCCAACAAGAGGGGGGCAGACGAGGACCACCCCAAGTCTGACTTCACTGTTCATCCCATGTGAGGACCCAGCAACGGATCCCCCACTCGCTGTCTCTTTCTCACACTTGTGTCTCCAAACTGGGTACACTACATAACACGTGTTACATGCCTCTAGTGTAATAATGGTTCTGTTTCAAACATATTAATATGCCTAGAGGCTATGGGGCATATTTACAAGCCCCTATCGCAACAGGAACGTCACTTTTAGTGACATTCCTCTGGTGATATGGACTTCTGGTTATTTACAAGGCAGCGTTAAGCAACTTAACGTGGCTTAGCACTGCCTTGTGAATAAGGCACCCTTTCACGCTATACTTAGCGTGAAAGGGGAGGGCAGTGGATGTTCTGCTGGGCGTTCCACCACAACGCTCATTGATTTTGACACTGTCCCCTATTTACAAAGATGGCGTAAATATGGGGCAGCGCCAAAATTAAGACCAGGGAAAACCAGGTCTTAACATGGGGAAACGAGGAGAAAGGCTTTATTTCTCCTCGTTTTTTCTGTTTGTATGTGTGCTATATTGTGCAGCACACATAGAAACAGCAAAACGTCATGAATGATTGTTTATGTGCAGGAAGGTGTCCCTTCCTGCACATAAACAATCATTAAAAAAATGACGAGTTGCACGTTCTATGTGTGCTGCACAATGCAGCACACATAGAAGTTACAAATCACCATTTGTGATTGTTTCTGTGCAGGAAGGGACACCTTCCTGCACAGAAACAATCTTTCCCCTCAACGCAGGCACCCTTGCACTATGGTGCAAGGGTTTCTGCAGTGGCGCTAGGCAGCTAAATTAGTGCCAGCGCAGGGGGAAATGCAGGGCTGCACCGTATTCTTGTAAATACGGTGCAGCCCTGCGTTTTGGAAGTGGCGGCGTGCGGCGTTAACTCAAGGTGGCTCACGCTGTGCTCCGTCACTTCTTTTGTAAATATGCCCCTATGAGAGAAATATTTATGAAGTGACACACACACACACGCACAAACACACACCTGCCTTAATTAGTTTAACAAAATAATTTTTTAGCAAGCTTCCACAACTACAATCGCCTGCTGATAAAATTCCATTAATAATTTGCTTGTGGGTGCCCACCAAGTGGACATTAAACCATCATTCGGATGATGCAAAATGTTTGTAATATGTGTTTATTTCTTTTAATTACTACTACTTCTGCAGAAAATAGAATGAAGTAGCAGCCTCTAGAGCCATCGATGCCTTAACCCCCCAGGCACCACTTACGTCTTTAGTGCTTCTCTTCCAATATATAACTGTCCCTTTTCACTGTCCTCATGTGCATCTTTCATTGCTTAATGTTGATACTGTGTTCATAGCCATGGTTTCTAAAAGAGACAATCTCACATCCAGCAGAGTGGGTTCTTATGGCTACATGATACATTGATTGACCCTTTTGTCCCTCTTCGTGTATTTCTTTCATTGATTACTATTGATAATTTGCTGATAACCGGTGCTTCTAAAATGCAGTGCTTTATAAACCCAGCAGAGTGTAATTACACCTGCTCACCCTCCTCATGCACACCTGCTCACCCTCCTCATGCACACCTGCTCACCCTCCTCATGCACACCTGCTCACCCTCCTCATGCACACCTTTCATTAATTCATTTTGATAATGTATCACTCACAGTGGCTTCTAAAAGGGATCCTCTCACACTCAGAAGCCTGGATTTGTATTGCTCCATGGTCTAACTATCCTTTCTCACCCTCCTCATGCACACCTTTCATTAATTCATTTTGATAATGTATCACTCACAGTGGCTTCTAAAAGGGATCCTCTCACACTCAGAAGCCTGGATTTGTATTGCTCCATGGTCTAACTATCCTTTCTCACCCTCCTCATGCACACCTTTCATTAATTCATTTTGATAATGTATCACTCACAGTGGCTTCTAAAAGGGATCCTCTCACACTCAGAAGCCTGGATTTGTATTGCTCCATGGTCTAACTATCCTTTCTCACCCTCCTCATGCACACCTTTCATTAATTCATTTTGATAATGTATCACTCACAGTGGCTTCTAAAGGGATCCTCTCACACTCAGAAGCCTGGATTTGTATTGCTCCATGGTCTAACTATCCTTTCTCACCCTCCTCATGCACACCTTTCATTAATTCATTTTGATAATGTATCACTCACAGTGGCTTCTAAAAGGGATCCTCTCACACTCAGAAGCCTGGATTTGTATTGCTCCATGGTCTAACTATCCTTTCTCACCCTCCTCATGCACACCTTTCATTAATTCATTTTGATAATGTATCACTCACAGTGGCTTCTAAAAGGGATCCTGTCACACTCAGAAGCCTGGATTTGTATTGCTCCATGGTCTAACTATCCTTTCTCACCCTCCTCATGCACACCTTTCATTAATTCATTTTGATAATGTATCACTCACAGTGGCTTCTAAAAGGGATCCTGTCACACTCAGAAGCCTGGATTTGTATTGCTCCATGGTCTAACTATCCTTTCTCACCCTCCTCATGCACACCTTTCATTAATTCATTTTGATAATGTATCACTCACAGTGGCTTCTAAAAGGGATCCTCTCACACTCAGAAGCCTGGATTTGTATTGCTCCATGGTCTAACTATCCTTTCTCACCCTCCTCATGCACACCTTTCATTAATTCATTTTGATAATGTATCACTCACAGTGGCTTCTAAAAGGGATCCTGTCACACTCAGAAGCCTGGATTTGTATTGCTCCATGGTCTAACTATCCTTTCTCACCCTCCTCATGCACACCTTTCATTAATTCATTTTGATAATGTATCACTCACAGTGGCTTCTAAAAGGGATCCTGTCACACTCAGAAGCCTGGATTTGTATTGCTCCATGGTCTAACTATCCTTTCTCACCCTCCTCATGCACACCTTTCATTAATTCATTTTGATAATTTATCACTCACAGTGGCTTCTAAAAGGATCCTCTCACACTCAGAAGCCTGGATTTGTATTGCTCCATGGTCTAACTATCCTTTCTCACCCTCCTCATGCACACCTTTCATTAATTCATTTTGATAATTTATCACTCACAGTGGCTTCTAAAAGGGATCCTCTCACACTCAGAAGCCTGGATTTGTATTGCTCCATGGTCTAACTATCCTTTCTCACCATCCTCATGTACATCTTTCGTTGATTAATATCCGTAATTTGTTACTATACAAAGCTTCTAAAATACAGAGCCTTCTACATCCATAGGAGTGGATTTGGTTCAGGGAAGCGGCCCTAAACCTGAGTGACGTGTCTCTCATGGAGTGGAAGTTCATAGTCTTGTGAAGTTATATTGCTTTGGTTACATGTGACACGCTCTGCTATATCAACACCAAGAACATGTCTCCCTTTGCAGAATGTTTTACTGAATAGCTTTGTTCATCATAACCTCCCCATCTCAAACCTAGAGCGCGCCACTTCTTTATTAAGTCAAGAGTATATATGTGGCGCCCAAACACAGCAAGACTGCCTCTAGGCGCTGAGTGGCATGACCTGTATGGCTCTTGACAAGGAGCTATCTTTGTAGCCCCGACCTCCACCTTGCATCCATGTACCTTTGATGCCTACAAGCATGTCTCAAGAGCACCGAGAAGCAGCTTATGTAATGGACATGTAAACAATGTGTGAAGAACCACACTTTGCAGGATTATGCTGCACGAATAGTGCAGTGTGAGAGCAGGGAGAAATCACACTCCATTCTGCATTAATTACCCCACGACACCGAGCCATATCATTGGCCAACGAGACAAACAAGACAGTTTGGCCTGGCACCTGCTGGAACATGTCAAGAAGAGGAAGGAAGGGATATCTGCGGACTGTCAGGGCCTGCTTAAAAAAAGAGACAGTTCAAAGGTCATTTAGAGATAAGTCAGCTACTCTGGGCCACTGCTGCGCATGAAAATGGTGGATGGTGGCAGTCAAAAGGCTTTCGGTGTCACTCCTGTTTCCCACTGCATGTATGGGGATGGTGGTGGAGGCTGGTTGGGATACTTTTGGAATCCTTCTTGGTACCCACTGTGGTGTATGGAGATGGTGGCGGGGGCAGTCAAGAGCCTGTCGCGCTACTCATTGGTACCCACTGCGTGCATGAGGATGGTGGTGGGGGGGTAGCCTCTCGATAGACCTTTGGGCTTCCCCTTCATGCCCACTGCGGTGTACGGGAATGGTGGGCAGAAAAGTCAAGAGACTTTTGGGCTCCAGGTTGTACCCACTGCGGTGTAGGGAGATGATGGGGGAAGCAGGTTGAGCGACTTTTTGACTCCTGATCCCTACTGTGTGTATGCTGATGGTGGTGGAGGCAGGTCAAGATACACCCCACCCTTAGTACACACTTCAGTGTATGGGGATGGTGGGGGAGAAAGGTGAAAAACTTTTCCGGCTCCCCCTTGGTACCCACTGTTGTGTACAAGATGGTGGTGGAGGCTGGTCGAAATACTTTCCAGCTTAGTACACACTAAGGTGATTGGGGACGGTGGGGAGGAGGGGGCAGGTGGAAAGACATTCAGGCTCCCCGTTGTGCCCAGTGCAGTGTATGGGGATGGTGGGGGAGAAAGGTGAAAAACTTTTCTGGCTCCCCCTCGGTACCCACTGTCGTGTACAGGATGGTGGTGGAGGCTGGTCGAAATACTTTCCAGCTTAGTATACACTAAGGTGATTGGGGATGGTGGGAGGCAGGTAGAAAGACTTTCAGGCTCCCCGTTGGTACTCAGTGCAGTGTATGGAGATGGCGGGGTTGATAGGTCTCGAAGCTTTCCATCTCCCCCTTGGCACCCACTGGGGTGTAGAGGGATGGTAGAGGGAGGCAGGTATAGACACTTTCAGGGTCTCCCTTGAAGAGGAGCATTTCAAAGTAAACTGAGATACAAGAGACGTTTGTAAGGTAATTGAGGAACTGAAGAGAGGAACATGGACTGTCAAAAGACTTTTCAAAACATCTGTAACCTGAATGATATTTTTGATGCTGATTTTTCAATGTTTCTACAGGGAAATAACATCACTTGAAGCGCTTCCTACCACTTTAGCATTCATTCAACGAAGCCTGCCACTGTTGCTTCTGCCTCAAAAGACTGCTCTGGTGATTGCTGTTATCATCATCAAACAGGATTTATAGAGCGCTGCTAATCACTCACAAGGGGATCCAGGGGCTGAGAGCCATCTGCTCGGGTGGAATCAGTTGAACAACCAGGTCTTGGGTCCTTTCTGAACTCCTGAAGAAAGGGTGAGGTCCGGAGGTCGAGTGGGAGGCCGTTTCAGGACTTTCTGGTGAGGTAGGAGAAGGAGCGTCCTCCACTGTTGCTTCGGCGGCTGCGGGGGTGTGAGCAAGGGACAGGGAGGCAGAGTGCAGGTGTCTGGAGGGTTGGTGGAAGCTCAGGCGGTGGTTGATGCATGCCGGTTCTTGGTAGTGCAGGGCTTTGTAGGCATGGGTCAGCATCTTGAATTGGCATCTCTTGTGGACGCGGAACCAGTGGAGTTTCTTGAGGTGAGGGGTGATGTGGGTTCATTTTCGGGAGGTTGAGGATGAGTCTGACTTCTGAGTTCTGTATGGTCTGCAGTCTTAGAAGGCAGTGAGTGCTAATTCCTGCATAGAGTGCGTTGCCGTAGCCCAGGTGGCTAGTGACGGGGGCTTGAGTGATGGTACATATGGGGCTAACTGAGAGCCATTTGAAGATCTTTTGGAGCATGCGAAGGATGAGGAAGCAGACGGAAGAGACTTCGTTGACCTGGTTTTTCATGGTGAGTTTCCTATCTAGGATGACGCAGAGGTTCCGGGAGTGTTCTGTAGGAGTGGGTTCCATAGGGAGGTGTTGTTCCCGAAGGTCAGTACTTTTGTTTTGTCTGCATTGAGCTTGAGGCAGTTGTTTTGCATCCAGTCGGCGACACTGGTCATGCACAGGAGGACGATGGCCTTTGTTGTGATCCAAAGAATTGACTACTGCAATGGAATATATGCTGGACTTTCAGCCAAGTCCAAGGGGCACAAGTTATGTTTTGCCTCGCCCTTGACCTGAGGTGCGCTGAATAGATCTCTCCTGATTCATTGACTCCCAATCAAATAACGGATACTGTTCAAGGCACATGAGGGTCATGTACCATCCTTCCTCCAAAGAGACTCCTATAAGGGACTGCCCAAAACCACCTCGCGTACCCCAGCCAGGTACAAATGCTTTGGTGTCAAATCATTCCATCCTCAAGGCTCTTCCCTCTGAAACTTTCTTCCTTCACCCCTCTGAAAAGGAACGCAATGAGCTCCTCGTCTCAGGCTTGCAGATTCATAGCGCTGTAAATATGAGGTGTTACTATCACAAACTTCACTGCTGGTTGCACACATACTTCTGCATCAGATGTATCACTTCAGTGAGCTACCTCAATGCCTATGTCTATGTACTTACACATTTCACTATATATTTAGATGTGTGGGTATATCTATAAATGTATATACTAATGTTTAGTTATTGGGGATAAAAATGTTTTCCCTTCAACTTCTGCCGATGCATCACTCATGCATCCCTCCACTGTGTGACTCATCCCAAACCTTTCAGACTACTCTGGACACCCAAACATCCTTTCAAAACTCTTCCCTCCTTTATGCACTTCATCTAACTAACAGGTGCACATGCCCCCCACTCCCAACAACATCTCACACCTTCCCTTTACTAATCCACTTCAATGAATCTGTCCCTTTGAAAACAGTACAGTACATGCATGAGATCTGAGGAGCACAAACTTAAATAAAACTTACACAACTAATCCACAAGGTAAACAGAAACAAACATTAGTCATTCAACGCCCTATTTAACTGTAACCTTGGGATCTGGAATAGCGTGCTACTCGCTCCAAAGTGCTTCAACATCTTGTATGGAGTGCTAACTGCTCTATAAATACAATTTACAATTATAATTACATCAGTGTACTCATAATGAAATCCGACACTACTCACAATTCCCATCACCGAGCCTTGCTTGATGTTTTATGTATCACAGGGATCTGGAGAGTCCACAGGGTGCAAGAAAGGCATTACAACAACGCCAAAGAGGACATGAATATATAAACAGGATTATAAAAGCCCCTTCCTCCCAGGAGATGTTTTCTGGTTCATGGATTCCATCCCAGCGCTGGAGAACAAGGCTGCCCCACCCCCTGTGCCCCAGGCCTCTTGCACCACCATTCACTTCACTTCTACAGGAAACAAAGATGGTGTGTGTCCATGTCATCTTGTCTAGCTTTGATTGACAGGCCCGAGCATGGGGTCCTCTGCATGCACCCCTCTCAAAGCACCTCCTGTACAATGAGGAAGCGGCTATAGCAACAGCAGATGGACCCCCTATCTGTGATGGCAGCCACCTGACACGAAGGGGTTTCAGTACAGGGTGAGGGTCCCCTGCACAGCAAACACTGAGTACACATCAACCCTCCCCTGCACACCAGAGGCACGCGGTGTGTGTGTATATATCTATGTATGTATGCACGAATTTTATGTATGTATGTATGTATTTGGAATCAATGTAAAGCGCTCTGATGCCTTCGAGTCAAATTTGCGCTACATAAAACTCAAAAGAAATAAATAAAAGAAATAAATGTATGTATGCATTTATGTATTTGGTTGTTCTATACCACAACCCTAGCCAAGGGCAGTGGAGCGCCGGAGGTGCATTCCACGCATTCCAAAAGAGTCAGGGGATCAGGGGCAGAGAAGCAGAAGGCAAGGGAATTATCAGGGTAGGGTGAGGGTGGGAACCGGTGGCAGGAGGGCCAGAGAGGAAGATGCAAGAGGAGCAGGAGCGACAGCAATGACCAGTGTTGGCATTGAGGCATGGGGGAGGGGGCATCAGTGCTGCAACAGAGGCAGGTGGCCAGGGACATATAAGTGTTGGTTGAGGGTGGGAACTGGTGGCAGAATTATCACAGTACAGAGACCGGAACCTGAGGGCAAGGAGGTAGGGGGCAGGGCTAGGGAGACAAGGCCATGTGAGACAGGAGGCAGAGCTATAGAGGTAGGAGCATAAGGGACACAGGGGCAGGAGGTAGGGGACAGGGCTAGAGAGACAAGGTCATGTGAGACAGGAGGCAGAGCTACAGAGGTAGGAGCATAAGGGACACAGGGGCAGGAGGTAGGGGACAGGGCTAGAGAGACAAGGCCATGTGAGACAGGAGGCAGAGCTATAGAGGTAGGAGCATAAGGGACACAGGGGCAGGAGGTAGGGGACAGGGCTAGAGAGACAAGGCCATGTGAGACAGGAGGCAGAGCTATAGAGGTAGGAGCATAAGGGACACAGGGGCAGGAGGTAGGAGCAGGGCTAGAGAGACAAGGTCATGTGAGACAGGAGGCAGAGCTAGAGAGATAGGAGCATAAGGGGCACAGGGGCAGGAGGTAGGAGCAGGGATAGAGAGACAAGGTCATGTGAGACAGGAGGCAGAGCTAGAGAGATAGGTGCATAAGGGACACAGGGTTAGGAGGTAGGGGGCAGGGCTAGAGAGACAAGGTCATGTGAGACAGGAGGCAGAGCTAGAGAGGTAGGTGCATAAGGGACACAGGGGCAGGTGGTAGGGGGCAGGACTAGAGAGACAAGGTCATGTGAGACAGGAGGCAGAGCTACAGAGGTAGGAGCATAAGGGGCACAGGGGCAGGAGGTGGGGAAGTTTTCAGTGCGTGCGGGAACTGGTGGTGGGAGGATCAGGTTCATCACAGGGGCACGAAGCCCAAATCAGCATCAGGTGGGGTGATAACTGTTGGCAGGGCGCCAGAGGGGCATAATGGGGAGGCAGGGGAATTAAAATTTTGGGTGGGTACTCGATGAGGACTCTGGAACAGACAGGTAGACTGCATGTCTTCTGCATCATTGGCCACTATGGATATCCTTGCATTACATAAAGATTGTACCATTGGCCAGTGGCGGCTCCTCCGCTAAGGCGAAGGAGCGTCGCCCCACTGCCTTGATGCAGCCAAAGAAAGGAAATAATAACTAATGTTATTATCATTTTATTTTGTCCTCCTGCTGCGTCAGCTTGCTTGACAGGGTGGGGCGGGAGCTGCAGAGCCGGGAAGGAGTGGTACAACCCTCCTAAGTGCGCAATGTCTGTTTGGTCGGCCCTCTCGGGCCACCCAAAACAGTCATGCACCCTTTCCCTGTTCTCCATGCAGGCTGCATTACAGCCTGTATGGAGAACATGCCCGCCTGCATGGAGAACATGCCCACCCGCCAGCCCCTGGCTGAGCGCCGTGTCACAGCACTCAGACCAATCACAACATTGCATTGCAGCATTGTGATTGGCTGTGGGAAACGTGGGAGCCCTGGTCTTCCTGCTTCCTGTTTCTCCCAAGAAGGAAGAGGACGCAGGAGAGGCGGCTGCGGCTAGCCAGCCGGCCGGCCGGGAAGTAAGTGGTTTTTGTTTTTTACCCGATTCCCCCCCCGCCCCTTTTCCCCCACCCGCCCCACTGGGAGTGGGAGGTAGCAGCCTCGACTGCCATTGACCACTATGGATATCCCTGTATCACATGAAGGCAAAAGGTCTATGTAATAGTGACTACAGTTATAGCTGTATTAGATGGCTATCCCTGCGTTACATGACAATTGGACCATTGGCCACTAAGGCTATCCCTGCACTACATGACAATTGCACCATTGGCCACTATGGATATCCCTGCATTACTAAAAGACTGCATCCTTGGCCACTATGGCTATCCTTGCATTACATGACGATTGGACCATTTGGCACTATAGATATCCCTGCATTTCATGATGATTGGACCATTGGCCACTATGGATATCCCTGCATTACATGATGATTGGACCATTTGGCACTATAGATATCCCTGCATTTCATGATGATTGGACCATTGGCCACTATGGATATCCCTGGATTTCATGATGATTGCACCATTGGCCACTATAGATATCCCTGCATTACATGACGATTGTACCATTGGCCACTATGGCTATCCCTGCATCACATAAAGATTGCATCCTTGGCCACTATGGCTATCCATGCATTTCATGATGATTGGACCATTGGCCACTATGGATATCCCTGCATCACATAAAGATTGCATCCTTGGCCACTATGGATATCCCTGCATCACATAAATATTGCATCCTTGGCCACTATGGATATCACTGCATCACATAAAGATTGCATCCTTGGCCACTATGGATATCCCTGCATCACATAAATATTGCATCCTTGGCCACTATGGATATCACTGCATCACATAAAGATTGCATCCTTGGCCATTATGGATATCCCTGCATCACATAAAGATTGTGTTATATCCTGGCTTTGTTGTCATGCATGCAATCTCTTGCTCTGCCAGTGGAATGTTCATCCAATGATGCGTTACAGAATGTTGGGAGCCAGAGATGTCAGTTGAGAAGGGCTGAGCACCATCCTGGCTGCTCCTGGTGGGGTCTTGTATTGGACTTAACTGGATGACATGTGACTTACTACTAATAAACATCTAAAGATCCTCTACACGTCTGGGCTCAGTTACCACAAGTTTTTGGCGACGATCCTGAGGCGAACCTGCGTCTGTCACCTCATCAAGAACCTGAAGCAACTTTAAAAATACAGAACCTACTGCAACTCAAGTTAAGATCTTCTAAAGAACCTGCTACTTCCACCTTTTCAAACTTCAATCATCTTCTACTACAGACTTAACAGTAACTGATGCTGTTTCTACTTTCAACTGGCACCCTTGACCCCACCAGTGACCTCCCATCGGTCGCCCTCAACGCAAAGTGCCAGTGCCACTCTACACAGCACAGTCTGTTCAACTTAAAGAGCTGTTCATCCCCCAAGGCTGTCTACACTCCTGACTCCATAACTTTCAGACAAAGCCTACTTCTAATGGTGCTGAGCCTTCTGTGAGGGTAAGCCTACGTCTGCACACTGTCTGGTGAAGAAGTGTGTCAATCAATCAATCAATCAATCAAGCATTTGTATAGCGCGCTACTCACCCGGAGGGTCTCAAGGCGCTTGGGGGGGGGTCCGCTACTGTTCGAACAGCCAGGTCTTGAGTTGCTTCCTGAAGGAGAGGTGGTCTTGGGTAAGGCGGAGGTGGATGGGTAGGGAGTTCCACGTCTTGGCAGCCAGGTAGGAGAAGGATCTTCCTCCCGTTGTGGCTCTTCGGATGCGGGGGACGGCGGCGAGGGCGTGGTTGGTTGATCGTAGCTGTGTGTGTGTGTGCTCAGGTGTGTGCCAGTTTCTACTGTTTCTGCTGTGGGAGTGGAGAAGAAGTGTACTATTGTACCTGTCCACCAGTCACTTATCTGTATGACTGTTTCACTGTAGCTGCATCCAACTTAACTGGATCTCAACCGCAGCTCAAAGTACTGCATGTTGTTCCTACACCGTTTCAACTATTTCTACTAGAGCCTTGACTACGGTGTCACCAAGAAAGATTTCTGCTGCTTGAACTTGACTGTTGTCCCCTCAACATCTCTACTGGGCCAGTCTCTTGTGGAGTCTTGTTGGTGAGGAGATCTCTACTGGACTTCCACGTCACCTTTCCATTTGTGGACTTATGGAGTTGAGTTCCTGCATCTACCTGTGAGTGGGGGCATTTGGTAGGAGATCTCTACTGGACTTCCACGTCACCTTTCCATTTGTGGACTTATGGAGTTGAGTTCCTGCATTTACCTGTGAGTGGGGGCATTTGGTTTTGGTGTTTTAGAGGCCGGTAGCGGTTGCCGCTGCACCATGGCTGTTGGGGCGCTTACATTTGAATACAGCACGAGCCCCTCACCGCGCGCACACTCTCAACACACGCAATCTTACCTTACTTTCGTTGCCTCCCTGCTGCCTCTTGTGATGTCTGGACATTTTTCAATCGCTGTGCTGTGGAGGACGGTTCGACGCGCGTTGTTGCCGCAAGCCATCCGGCGCGGCGTCTTGATGCGTGCCGCCATTTTTGGAGTGGCGGATTTGCACTACTCACCGTGTTTTCCCTTCACGTTACCAACCACGTCTCATTTTGCCGATCACGCATCTGTCTGGCATGACGTTTTCAATAAAGTTATTTTGAAGTCTGCAAGCTGACAGGAACGCCGTCGTGGGAAGATGTTCTACATGTCGTCTCTTCTCTTGCTTCCTGTGTGTTCATGTTGAAGCTTATTTCAGGTACTTTTATTGCTATCTCCATGTTGTCGTCAGAAGCACTGGAGCACAGTTGAGGTACTTTTATCACGATCTCCATGTTCTTGTCGGAAGCGCATGAGAACAGTTGTGGGCGTGAACTGATGCTTCCTTTTACGTTCTACCCGGAATCGTGCATCTGTAAAGTTTGGGGCAACTTAAGTGTCACATTACTGCCCTGTTATCCATGACTGTTGTGTTGCCTCCTCTACTTTTTAATCGATGCTGTGACATGTGCTATCTTTTTTCACTCTTTTGAGTCACAGTGGTAAAGATCTTCAACATGTGTTTGTGCATATAGTGTTACTAAGCCTGAAGCTCAAATTCCCTATCTACAGTGTTTGAGATTACAGTGTTTGGTGCGTTTTTCAAGTGCGTACGTCATGGGATTTAGTTTTTCGCTTGTTTGCTGCAATCGATTTCAGCTTTGTACTTATACGTCTGGTTTACTATTTACACGATGTGTTTTTACTGCTAGGCATTTTTACATCTCATGGACCCTAGGTATACACCGTTCAGGTACGCACCGTCAAAGTACACACTGACAAGAGTCCATTAGTTCTTTGTTCATATTTTTTGAGTTCCCTACTCTGGGACTGCAATGGGTTTCAGTCCCATCTTCTACGGTGCACAACATTTTTTTTATCTCTCAAGTGATGTCTCACATGGGTTACAGTCCCATCTTCTACGGTGCACATCATTTTTGCCTCAAAACGGGGTGTCACATGGGTTACAGTCCCATCTGTTCTGTGCACAGGAAATGACCTCGGTATTTCCTTCATTACAGTGCACAACTATTTTATGTTTTACCCTTCTTAGGGTGTGTCGCTTGGTTTTTTTTAGTCCCTTCACAACAGTGCACAATATTTTGACGTGGTGTGTTTATTGGGTTTGGTCTCTTTCTGTTCAGTGCACAGTGTGCACCCGTTCACCACATGTTTTTTTCAATATTACCTTCATACAAGGTATTTGGTCTGAATACCAATTGTTGATTTTCTCATGTTTAATGTGTTTTGTTTACAGCTTTCAATTGGTGTTCAACGTCATCATTTATTATATTGAGATTTTTATTTATGGGAAGTATGAGTGATTTATTTTATTGGCTCACTATTTCCTGTTACTGTCCAGTTTTACTTTTGATATCTCTTATTGGTGTCATCTGTGGATTCTGGTTTCTTTTCTTCTCTGTTTTTCTCTTACTGTTGTGTTCTTTCGTTCATTGGAGGTTTTCTTCTCCCACTATTTTTTAGTGTCTGGTCTCTTTTTATACATGCCTGGCCAGCTAGTGTATCTTGAGGTAGTTATTGGTGTTTTCTCTTTTCGTTTCTGTCGTTGTGGTAGAAGGGAGGATGGCTTTCTCACCTTTTGTCTTTCTTATGGCATTCTCACCTTTTGTCTTTCTTCTCTGTTTTCCTCACTTACATTTTCGCATCTTCTTTTGGTTGTTCTGTTATCTCATTGGTTTGCGGTGTTTCTGATTTACTCTTTGTCTTTCTTCTATCTTACTCTTTGTTCCCTTTTCTTTCTTCATTGTTTAATATGGAAGGAAAGGGGATATGTTATATCCTGGCTTTGTTGTCATGCATGCAATCTCTTGCTCTGCCAGTGGAATGTTCATCCAATGATGCGTTACAGAATGTTGGGAGCCAGAGATGTCAGTTGAGAAGGGCTGAGAACCATCCTGGCTGCTCCTGGTGGGGTCTTGTATTGGACTTAACTGGATGACATGTGACTTACTACTAATAAACATCTAAAGATCCTCTACACGTCTGGGCTCAGTTACCACAGATTGCATCCTTGGCCACTATGGATATCCCTGCATCACATAAAGATTGCATCCTTGGCCACTATGGCTATCCCTGCATTACATGATGATTGGACCATTGGCACTATAGATATCCCTGCATTACATGATGATTGGACCATTGGCACTATAGATATCCCTGCATTACATGACGATTGTACCATTGGCACTATAGATATCCCTGCATTACATGACGATTGTACCATTGGCCACTATGGCTATCCCTGCATTTCATGATGATTGCACCATTGGCCACTATGGATATCCCTGCATCACATAAAGATTGCATCCTTGGCCACTATGGCTATCCCTGCATTACATGATGAATGGACCATTGGCCACTATGGATATCCCTGCATTTCATGATGATTGCACCATTGGCCACTATGGCTATCCCTGCATTACATGAAGATTGCATCCTTGGCCACTGTGGATATCCCTGTATCACATGAAGACAATAGGTCTATGTAATAGTGACTATAGTTATAGCTGCATTAGATGGCTATCCCTGCATTACCTGAAGCTTGGGCCAATGGTCACTGTAGATCTCCCTACATTACATGAAGAATGCACCACCAGCCTGTATAATAGTAACTATAGATATATCTACATTTGAGGATGGTTGTGCCATAAGTCTTATAATGGACGGTTTGGATATTCGGAATAACATGAAGATTGTACCAGAGGTATTTATAATGGTAACAATAGACACATATGCATTAGTTGAAGTACTCATCATAGGTTACTATAGATATCCCTGTATCACATGAAGACCATAGGTCTTTGTTGGAGTGACTATAGTTGTAGTTGCATTAGATGGCTGTTCCTACATTATATAAAGATTGCATCATTGGCCACTATGGATATCCCTGCATTACATGAAGATTGGACCACTGGGCACTATGGATATCCCTGCATTACATGAAGATTGGACCATTAATCACTATGGATATCCCTGCGTTATATGACGATTGCACCATAGATCTATCTGATGGTCACTATAGATATAGCTGAATTATATCTGCATTACACAAAGGTTGCACCATTAGTAACCATATATATCCCTGCATGACATAAAGAGTACACCATTAGACACTGCAGGCAGCGTTGTAGTAGCTGAACGTTGCATAGCAGAAACTCCAGAAACAAAGAAGACAAGGATTAGAAAATCCAAAACTTTACAAACAAAAAAACTTTCAATCAATCCTTTGGAGCAACGCATACGGGCTCGAACTCCCCCCTGGTCTCAGGAATGTCTCCTCATAACCAGCATTTAATGAGTATAGAAGTTTTTAAATATATAGATCTCCTCTAGAAACTCGTTAATGCTCTTTAAAAATGATTTGCCACTCATAGCCCAGTAAGATCACAGGCCTCCGTCAATCTAGAAATGATCCTTTACGCCACAGACTTGGTAAAGCATCTTGAGGATCAAGAAAATATTTGGGCAATATCAACTCACAACCATGCCCGACGTCGATGGGGATATTTGAAATCACCAGGGAAAATCACCTAAGAACAACATTTGACGGAGTGGCTTGTCGATGCACTCCAGACCTGCAGAACCTCTTCCTCGAAAAGAAGATCACACACTCAGGATGATCTACATCATAAAGTTGTAAATAATGCAGCATCGAATTGTAAAAATATTTTGAATCTCTACTGTTCTCTTTGCTACAATGTCTGCCTATTTCTCACTACTGATACTATGTTGTACTGTTCTAGCTCACATCAGCTCCAAACTTCTTCAAAGTGTAAGACAATGGTGACAGTGCAGGTCAGGAAACATAAGATTTACATCTTTCCCGAGTAACATTTGTGATGCTGAGCTCCCAAGAGCACAATGTTCTTGAGTCTGGATCCTCTCAAGTGTTCACAGTGGGATTAAATGTTCCTGAAGGCGGATGATGAAGTTGTGGTACGGAAGGTCTATTTACAAGTTTGCTCACTGAGGACTGGGGAGCGTACCCGGGCACTTGTGGGTCAGGAAAGCGCTCTCTCTCGCTGTTCTTTGATGTTCGAGGTGGACTTCTCTTCTCATTACCCCGTCTTTCACCAGCCAGTACCCCTCTTGGCCCTTTCTCCAGTATCTCTCCTATGACTGCCCAAATTGCTGTTGTCCCTTCTTTCTATCACTGCCTCTCTCTCCTCTTTGGCCAACTTCCTGTCTCTCTGTCCACCTCTTGCTTCACTGTCCGCCTCTCTTTCATCACTGCCCACTCATCTGTCACCTCCACCTCTCCCATCACTGCCACGCCTCCTGTTACTGTCCATCGGTCACATCATTGCTCGACTCTCCCTTCACTCTCCACCTCCCATGAGTGACCACCTCTCCTGTCAGTATCCAGATATTGTGCTAGTGTCTACCTCACTCCAATCAGTGCCCCTCTTTCCAGTCAGTGCCACTTTCTCACGTCATTGCCCTTCCCTCCTTTCACTGCCCCCACCCCCATTCCATTAGTGACACTCTCTCCTGTCAGCACTTCTTCAAACAGTCATCTCAGGATTAAAGCTGAAGCATAGGTGCATGCAGTCAAAAAAGAAGTGCACTAGATACTCAAACAAGGTGACCAATTTGAATGTATAAAAAACTAGACCGAATCCATGTACAAAAGCAGGAAGTGATTAGAACAGCGGGAGCCATCTTACAAGCATAACAAACCTGACTATGCATGAGCACATCCACCAAATTGTACGACCTCCTCAAATAGATACCTCTTGTAGGTATGGATGCCCTAAACTACACCAACTTAAAAATACCTTCTCAAATGTGTCTACATTACGAGATAGTTGAGAACATTTCCTAACCGTAAGCACATTATTTACTTTTCCTCAATGACAATTTACACATACTACAACTTTAAAATATCAAGCAAAATAACTTGGATCTATTCTAGAGCATTATCAGATATAAACCATAAAAAGCATTACAGGTGGCTCAATAGTGCCTCGAGGGGTTGAGGTTCTCTCTTTTCTAGCTGGATCCATACACCATTTACTGGTGTCTTCAGAACGCCTCCAGGAGTTGGGCTTTTGTCGTTTCCAGATGGACCCATTCTATTAATCAATCAATAGGTATGTTTGTAAAGCGCTACTTGTCACCCCTGAGGGTATCAAGGCGCTGGATCCATTCACTACTTACTAGTGGCTTCACCGTCCTCCAGGGGGTGGGATTAGTGGCTTCTAGGTGAACCCTTAGACCATTTGCACAACATTCAGTGGATGGACGTGTAGATGGATTCATAAAGTGCCCACTGGCAGCTTACTAGTGCCTCCAGGGGCTGGTGTCCTGTCACAGTGCGCCGGAGTGGCCATCCTCCAGAACTCATGCTGGTGCATTACTGTCTACATGCAAGCCGAAGGCATGTTCGATAGGAGAAGAAGGACCAATAGTATTCAGTTTGGAATTCAGAAAAGCAAGAAAGACCTAGCTGTTCCCAGAGTGAAGTCTCAGATGACTCTCAAACTACTGTCACACTGGTTTGTACACAACACACACAAAACTATCCCTCACACTCCCAGTCTGGAGCACATCACACACACCTCATAGGTGACACAATTACCAACAACCTTCTCGGACCACGCACAACAAATGGAGTAGTTACTTAACCAATCAGAAAGGGCTTTCAGGCCCGCATCAATTAAAGAAATACTACAATGAAACACGTAGGTTTCCATGCTCCTATGAATGGCGATGTCTTAATGGACTTCTGGCGTACGGGTTTCTATGGGTGACCACTACTGGTTGAACATAGGCCTGTATGTTCTTTTATGTTTCTGTATTGACTACACAATTGCCCATAGGTTCCTAAGAATGTGTATGTGTTATTGAAGCTTTTGACTATAGCTTCTTTTTTTTGACAATCAATTTTATTGATTTTGAATGTAACAACAAACAGCACCGTTCAGAGCTACAGTATATAATGGCAGAATAGGAAGAAGAACACATCACACTGACATTGAGCAACACAAGTGAAGCAATATTCGTATAGCTGGCAAGCCCACCATTCCATTTCAGTCATCTATTATCCCGACCCATTTACCCCACATGCGGCGAAATTTCCCAGGACATCCCCTGGCTACATATAGAGGCCGTTCCTGTGCAGCGCACCAATCCACCCCCCTGCGCCAGCGCCCCAGAGTAGGTGGGGAAGTGTCCAACCATTGAGCCGCAATGTCTCTTTTGGCAACTACCAATGCGGTATTAAGAAAGAGCTTCTCAGCCCTGGAGCCGTCTAGTCCGTCAGTGATACCCAGCAAAACATGTATGGGATCAAGAGGCACCTCCCAGCCCAGGACCCCCGTTAGATCTTGTGTTAGGGACTCCCAATACCCCTGTATCACGGTGCACAACCACACCATATGATAAAAGTCGGCGTGAGGATGGGAGCAGCGGGGGCATCGGGCATCCGACCGAAGCCCCGCGCGGTGAAGACGCAGGGGTGTAAGGTAGGCAGCATGCAAGAAGTAGACTTGGACCAGACGGAGCCTTGCCGAGACCGCAATCATTCTAGGGGCCATCAGGGCGTCCCTCCAATCCGCATCCTCCAGAGCCCCAAGCCAGCCCTCCCATTTGTCTCGGAGAAGGGAAAGGGAGTTAGGTGTGTTGTTGATGAGTGAGCGGTATATCCGAGAGATCCCACCCTTCCCCAAATCGCCGGTCAGGACTTGTGCCTCGGGCGGACTATATTCAGGCAGGGACGTGCCCTCCGGAATATAAGAATGAAGGGCGTGACGCAGCTGCAAGTATCGAAAGAATTGAGAAGGATGGAGGGAGTGTCTAGCCTGCAACTCCTGGAACGATCGAATATGAGTACCACTCCAGACGTCGCCCAGCAAGGTGACCCCGATGAGGTCCCACTGTCGGGAACCCAAACAAGGAAGCAACTTCACGAAGCCTGGTGCCACACCACAAAGGAGTGTGTTGAGTCAGTCTCCCTGCCCATTGAGTGTGGCGAAGTGACGCACGCCAGGCCAGGAACACTCCGCGCGTGACTTCGGGGAGAGCCCGAGGGACTACGCCTCCGTAGAGCATCCCTTGGATAGAGGAGAGGCCTATGGTGTTGAGTTCCAGGCGGTACGCCGGGTCGGACCAGCCGCCGTTAAACCAGTCATGGATCGTGAGAAGACGAGTCGCCAGATAGTAGAGGTAGAGGTTCGTCATTCCGAGACCTCCATCAAAAGGTGGGATTCGGCAGTGGGTCAGGGCCAGCCTGGATCTCCATCCCCCCATAGAAACCTATGATCGGCCAGACCATCCATATCACGGAACCAAGACCTAGCGAAGGAGAGATGTGTGTTCTGGAGCATGTACAGGAAGCGGGGTAAGATCATCATTTTATATAAGGCTATCCTGCCCAGAGGGTTCAGGGGCAACGTGCGCCATTTAAGAAGGTCGGCGCGGACCCGCCGAACCAACGGGGTGACATTGAGCTCCCAGGCGAGGTCGGGAAGAAGGAAACCCAAATCCCCAAGTACTTAAAAGACAACCGCCGAAGGGGGATCAACGACTGCCAGTCGAAGCACTCGCGTGATAAATGCAAGGGAACAAGGACAGACTTGGCCGGATTAAGCCGTAGGCCGGAAACACGTTCAAAAAGGGCCAGTGCCCGAAGGCATCGAGGTCCCGACCGGGCCGGATCAGACAGGAACAACAGCACATCGTCCGCGTATAACACAATTTTATCCTCCGCTAGGCCGGGCCACCTCCATCCAGTCAGTGAGTGATCACTGCGGATCAGGCAAGCGAACGGTTCCATTGCCAGAGCAAAAAGAAGCGGTGAGAGAGGGCAGCCCTGCCTCGTCCCCCGCCCAATGGGGAAGGGGCGGGACAGAGCTCCGTTAACGAGGACCTGTGCCCGGGGCCGGTAATAAAGTAGACGTACCAAGTTGCGGAAAGGAATACCAAAGCCCATCTGGTCCAGCACTGCATCTAAGTAGCTCCAATCAACCGAGTCGAAAGCCTTCTCAAAGTCAGTAAGGAGAAGGGACAAGTATGGAGTCAACAGGTGCCGGTTTGCGAGGGCAAGATGAAGGCGTCGGAGACAGTGCCTAGTTCCTCGGAGAGGCATAAAACCACATTGGTCAGGATGGACAAGCTGGGCCAGATGTGGCCGTATGCGACTGGCCAATACGGAAGCGAAGATCTTAAGCTCCGTATTGATAAGCGAAATGGGACGGTAGTCTGAGCAACATTGTGAGGGGGTTGGGACTTTGGGATCACCACGATGGTAGCGAGATCCGTCTCCGGCCGGAATGAGCCACAGTCAACTGCTTCTTTGTACATCTCTACAAGGGGTGGAAGCAGGGTGTCGCGGTAGGACGAATAAAACTCCTGCGGGAACCCGTCCGGCCCAAGAGTCCTCCCCGCCGCCAAACGCGAAATGGCTTCCGACACCTCCTCAGGGGTGAGCGGAAGGTCCAGCGCAGCCGCATCAGAGCCGCCCAGGCATGGAAGAGAGAATTCTTCCCGCTGGAGGAGGTCGGAAAGGGAAAGATCCGGCGACCGCGCTGAGTAGAGGGCAGCATAGTAGGAGGCAAAGCACTGGGCCACTGCCACCGGGGCGCGGTGGAGTGAACAGTCTGCGTCCGCCATTTCCGGTATGATACGGTTAGCCATAGGGTAAGTGGCGAGGCGGTAAAGGAGCTTCCCGTTTTTGTCTCCCCAGCCGTACACACGGGCCACAGAGGAGCGCCAAAGTAGCTTGGCGGCTTCCAGAGAGGTCTGCCTGATCTCATCACGTAGGAACGCCAGTCTCCGGACCTGGACCGCGGACCTATCCTCGGGGTCCAACGTCTCAATCAAAATGGCTTGCGCCTCCAAACGCGTGATCTGGGAGTCACGCGCCGCCCGAGTGAGTTTCAACTGGCCCTTGGCGAATCCCCTAATGGTGGCCTTGCCAGCCTCCCATAGGGTACGAGAGGAAGACACCGAGCCATGGTTAGTTGTAAAATAGGTACAGAGTTCGGCACCAATGCTGTCCTTGAACTCCTCATCCTGGAGGAACCAGGCGTTGAGTCGCCAAAGCGGACGGGAGGATGAGGGAAGGGCCCCTACATGGAGTAACACCGGAGAATGGTCTGACAGGCCCCTTGGTAGGATAGAAATTGCCTGGAGCGCTCGGCAGTCCTGAACCGGCAGGAAAGCATAGTCTAGACGTGCGTGGGTGTGATGAGAGGCCGAGGTGTGGGTGTAGTGCCGTGCGGTTGGGTACCACAGTCTCCAGGCGTCCCCGAGGCCCAGGCTGGTTGCCCATGAGGAGAGGAGACCGGATTGAACGGTCCTGGAAGTAGAGGGAGGGGACGCAGTGTCAAGGCCGGGATCCATGACGGCGTTGAAGTCGCCCCCCACCATGGTCAGGCCGAGGGGCAAAGCCGTAATCAGCGGGGTAAGTCTGCGGAGTGTAGAGGCCAGTAAAGCAGGAGGGGAATAGACAGACAGGAGGTTGATCGGGCGATCACCAAGGGTCCCCTCTAGAAGAATGAAACAGCCCTGGGGATCATGTATCACCTTACGCGCCACTAGGGGAAGAGTACGACGCGCCAGGATCGCTACCCCTCTGGACCCCCTACGAAACCCGGAATGCCAGACCGTGCCATAACCATAGCGCGCAAGGAAGGGACACTTCTGACCTAGTAGGTGGGTTTCCTGAAGCAGGAGTATGTCTACCGCCTGGCGCTGGGCGTTACGCAGAACGGCTGCGCGTTTAATCTTGTCCAGTAGGCCATTAATGTTCCAGGACATCAGGCGGAGCGGTGAGAGCGCGTTAGAGTCGCCGGTCAGGAGGAGGCCATGGGGGGAGTCGGGGCGCGCAGCAGCATAACTGGGATTCTGGGAGCGTGGTATCGCTCGGAGCTCGCAAATAAGGCAGCGTAGCAGTGTATGAGATGCATTCATCCAGATGAAAGGAAACAGAGACGGTGCAAACAAAACAAAACCTGAAAAATAAAACGATCAGGAGCCGAGGCTCCAACCCTTCCCAACCCCCCACCCCACACTTCAGGAACAGAAGCATCTGTCGCCCAAACAGTAACCAGGAACAGGAACACCAAGCTAAAAACGCTTGGAAACTGGGACAGGTGTGGAGGACCCCTCCTCATTGCAGGATGATCTTGTCTTATACCATCGATGAACAGTTAGTGACCAAATGTTTTACTGATCTCAGTCACTAGACTTGATCGGCCTCGACCAGGAACTCATACAACGGAGAAGGACAGGCATTGCATGATGTGTTCAGGCCGGTCCGGTGAGAAGTGTTGGGCTACGGGAGAGATCAGTGTCCGGAAGATCTATCAAGGACGGTCGAGGCGAGGCCGAACCGGGATCAGAACGGCCCAGGGAGCCAGATCGCCGCCTGGCTGGAGAAGTCTCTCTGGATGGTCCCGACGTGCGGCCCTGTGGGGGGCCCATTGGAGAGGCAGAGCGCACCCATCGCTGACCCCTACGCCTCCCGGAGCGCCTGCGCCGCGGTCGAAGCACCGGCATGTCCCGCCGGGCGCCGCTGATGGTAGAGGGTTGAACCTGTTCGTGGACGGGCATCCGCAGCGGATGTTCTTCTGTCGCCCATGTCCATGCCTCTTCCGGAGTCTCAAAGAAGAGGGATTTGTCTTGAAAGACCACGCGCAGTCGCGGCGGGAAGAGGAGCCTGTATTGAATGTTAAGCGAGCGCAGCTTCTGCTTGACCTCACCAAAGGAACGACGTTGAGACTGGACCTCCCGAGAGTAGTCAGGGAAGACCATGATCGCCAGGTTATCATGTTTGAGAGGTTGTTTCTTCCGGGATTCAGCCAGGATAGCATCTCTGTCTCGGTAGTTGAGAATTCGCAGGATGATTGGTCGCGGGGGGGCCCCCGGCTGCGGCCGGGGGGCTAGCGATCTGTGGGCTCTCTCAATCGTGAACCAACGGGAGAGCGCTCCCTCGGGCATCCAAGAGCATATCCAACGCTCCACAAAGTCCGCTACCCGACCCTGTTCCAGGCCCTCAGAAAATCCAATCAGGCGAATGTTGTTGCGGCGGGCGCGATTTTCTGCATCTTCGGCCCGCCGGTGGAGCTCCCGTGTGTGGGACTGGAGTCGGTTCACCTGGATCTTGAGCTGCTGAACATCGTCTTCCACGGCAGACACACGGGATTCCGCCTCCTTAATCCGGGTGTTCGCATTGCGGAGGTCCTGTCGGATCAGCGTTATGTCTACTCGGGCTTCTGCAATCTTGCCTTCAACCGAGGACTGCGACGCCTGGATCGCCTGAAGGATAACTGAGAGGTCGGGTGCAGCCGGGGCCCCCGTGCCTGTAGGCCCCCCGGCGGCCCCCGCCTCAGTGGTGGTAAACCGGTCCATCTTGGTCTGGGTAGCCGGAGTCCTGGGCACCTTATCTCGGCCCATGGCGGCCCCCCGGAAGGGCGAAGAGGGAATATTGCCCCCCCCCCAAGCAGTCCAGCCAGAGAGGTCGAAGGAAAGGGGTCCTGGGTGCAACCAAGTCCTGCCGCCCACTCCAGTCCCAGTGAATTCTGCGGAGGCTCACGTGAACCACGGGGCAGTAGCAGACTCGTCGGATCACGGGTCTACACTACAGGGGGTCTGCGGCATCACCATGGCGTGATCTAGTTGACACGGGCACCAGGAGCCGATGGAGGGCTCCACGACCAGGATCCCCCACCGCCCGAACCGTGCAGCCCAAATCAGGTGAGCCGGGCCAGGGGAGCAAGACCAGGCAGTCCGGGCCAGCGCCAGTCCCTCCCCTGACACCCGACCCGCAGGACCAGCCACAGGCCCCTACCGGTCAAGCCAGTCGCCACTGCCCGAGGCGGCAGTCGAGGAACTCCCACTCTTCCAGGGCCCGAGGGGAGGAAGCCCAACGGGCACGATTCAGGCCCAGGGGTGTCACGCACCACCCCCCCTTCCGCCCGATCGACGGCCGATCTCCCCCTCAGAAGGCCGCACCCCCAACGCAGCCTGAACGCCTCCTCACCTCACAGCCGCCATCACCGAAGGGAGAGGGGGGGGAGGGGGAAGGCAGTCAGCGGGCCGCAGGCACCCTCTCAGCACGGCCCAGGCCCTCAGGGGGCCCAAGTTCCACCGCCTTCTCCAGGATCCGCAAGGCCGCCACCCTGATAGGCAGCAGTCTCCGCCTATCAGGGCCCCCCCCTCCGGCGCAGGGAGGCAAAGAAAACACTCCAGGGCCAGCTGCCAGGTCCCGCGGGACAAATCCAGGTAGGCCTCAGGGCTCCCGATAATGAACGGGAGCTCCCCGAAGCGGCGGGCCGTCTCGCCGGCCCCCGCCGCGCAGGCCGCCCCCGTGCAGCAGAAGAGCAGGTCCGCAGTCTCGCCGGCCGGTTTCAGGAGGCCGGCGACTCAGCGCTCCGCATCGGCGCTATCAGGATGCAGGGCCGTGCATAGAGCTGACGGCCGCGGTGGCAGCCGCCATCTTGGACGGAGCCGTAGGAGGATCGGATATCGAGAGCGTCCTCCGCCGCAAGGAGCACAAAGCGGCACTTCCACACAGCTCTCCGGCCCTCCAGGTGACCGGATCAGGGCTTTCCAGGGGTCACATACGTCCCGATGGCAGGCGAAGGCAGAGCGGATGACGGAGGGGTCCGGAGCACTCCTAAGGTGCGACCGCCATCTTGACGCTCTTGGCCACGCCCCCCTTGACTATAGCTTCTTATGGTGACTCCTATGTTATTGATGCATCGGCCCATAGGATTCCATGAATGCCTCTGTTTGGATGAACATTTGGTCCATAGGTTAGTATGCAAGTACACTTACACTGGAGCATAGGCCCATAGGTTTCTATAGATGGCACAGTTTTAGAAAGAGCACCTACTCTAAGGTACCTATGGATGACCCGTACTAAATGAAGGTTGGCCCATATGGTTGTTAGCGTGCCCCTATAATAGTAGAGACTCGCCCCATAGTGCCTGTACTAGAGGAACAACGCCCTACAGGTTCCCACAGGAGTCTGTGTTAATGGAACACTGGTCCACAGGATGCTCCAGATGAGCCTTGTTTACTGGAGCACTGGTTTGTAGGTTCCTACAGACGAGCCGGCACTAAATGAGAACTGGTCCACGCGTTGCTAAGGATGTCACAGAATTAACTTGGCATTAGTCCAAAACGTTCCATTACTAACCATTTTAAGGACCCAGTTTTTGAACTCAGATAGCAGGTCCTCGTTTCCCAACAGACCTCCTCCTCTGAAAGGCCAGTGGGGCTGGCAAAGGGTCCGTTGCATGTCAGGAAAAGCCAGGGCAGAGTGGACATAACGGTAAAACTCGTTGACAGAATCATTTTGCCTTTGAGGACAATCGTCAAACCCCACTCCCCAGAAGGCTAGAGCGCCCCTCTCCTGCCAGATCAGGCTCTGCACCACAGGTGTCAGGGCTGAGGTGTTTTGTGGGAGCAGAGTGTGGCTTCTAGCTGCCTCCTAGTGAGCTCAACCAACCGATTGACTGCGTGAGTCAACAGACGTCTCCTACGCTGTATAAGCCCTTTCTTTATCCTTGGTGCGGTGCCATGGGCGAGTCATTGGGGCTAGGGGCCGACTGCGTAATCTCCACTGAAACCCACGTAGGGAAGCCTGGAATCTCTCTGAGCAAAGCATGGAGCCAGCAGGCGGCCTGCCCAGCCTCCCCCGCCTCCTATCACCCCTCTGGCGTGAGAATCCCACTGCAGGATCTGCAGCTGGGAGCGCGTAACATGCCATCATGGCGGTGATGTTTGCACATGCGCAGTGTGTCAGCAGCCCCATCAACTTTAGCATAGCACAAAACCCTTACCATATCGTGTTTTATATTAACAAATGTGTGTAGCGCTGTATTGCCATTACTATGGCCTCGCAGCACAAGTTGGTTTGGATAACTTCAGGTCCTGGTCTTAAGGAGTCCATCATAGAAAGAAGTCTGTTTTGAATCATCAGGAAGTTTGGTGAAGTTAATATTTTGTGTCTATTCGGTTGTAGTGTTGTATAGTAGTTGTGTAGCCACCAATTGAATGACCGGTTTGTGCACTGCCAGCTTGAGATATGTAGAACAAATATACAAAAGAGGTTGAGGCAATTTACTACCGCACACTGCCTTGTTGTGGAAAGAATATTTGACACTTATAGAAGGTGCAATGAACCGAAAGTTCAACCCCTTTCAACTTCAATGGGAAAAAATTCCCAGCACAAACAAATTATAATGGTTCAGCACTCTTTTTCAATATATAATCATGTTTCATATTCATAACTATTCAGCACCAGACTAAGAATGTTTCATGCACAGTTCCAATAATTCATATTCTCCAATAAATGTGTTTTCAGCAAAATTCTTTATTCTTGTTCATATTCTTCTTCTTTTAAATTAATAGCCACAGTAGCCAACACGTTTCATCCAGATGGACTTCTTCAGGGCTACAAAATACATACAAATAAAAAAAAAACGTATTTACAATATATACATAAGATCTTTACCATATAGTAAATTTAAACATACAAATGTTAAGAATTCATTGCATGTTGGTATAAAAATTTCAAATTTCATGTCATAATTACGAACAGCCTGGGTGCTAGAATCCAATACATTTGGTTTAAACAGTAATTGACCCTGTTCATTCTATTTTTAGTATTGAGATTGTGCCCAATCATCATCATGTTAAAGGAAAAGAAGGTTTTGAGGCACCTAATTCTAGATGTCTTTTGATTATTTTATGTTAAAAGTTTTTTCATTGGACATAATGTTTCAACTGCAGAGATGAAACCAATTCTGTTTACATGAACACAATATCCACAGACCTCAATTACAGTTTTGTTCTTATGGAAGACAATCATATTAAGTCAATTTCCATAAAAAGACTCATCCCTTAGGTCCTACAGGAGTTAAAGAAACCATTGGAATCTAGCACCCAGGCTGTCCGTATTTATGACATGATATTTGAAATTTTTATTCCAACATGCAATGGATTCTTAACTTTTGTATGTTTAAATTTACTGTATTGTAAAGATCTTATGTATATATTGTAAATAAGATTTTTGTATTTGTATGTATTTTGTAGCCCTGAAGAAGTCCATTAGGACGAAACGCGTTGACTACTGTGGCTATTCATTTTAAAAGAAGAAGAATATGAACAAGAATAAAGAATTTTGCTAAAAACACATTTATTGGAGAATATGAATTATTGGAACTGTGCATGAAACATTCTGAGTCTGGTCCTGAATACTTATGAATATGAAACTTGATTATATATTGAAAAAGAGTTACGTGTCTTGTTAGGGTCCTAGTAACTCTTTAAATCCATCTACCATGGGTTGCTGGGTGGGTGTTGCTCTAGAGTGTCATGTGTTATCTTTACCGCAGGAACTTGTTTTACGGATAGTGAAGTGCCCTTGTGAGCTCAGTAGGGTCCAACTACATGGTGCCGCTGAGCCTTGTTGCACATTTGTGCTTTGTTCTGAGTCATTTGTTCTGTTGGAGGTTCTCATTGCTTGTTGTGAGCCTGGTGATATCCAACAACATGGAATATCCTCCTAGTTATTATCTCATTGACAACTGATGTTATGTTATGCAGATTTGTAGAGTGCACTACCACTGATCAGTCATTACCACTGAGTAAGGATTAAGTAAACAGAGTTTCCATAATCAAGTCTGGAATAGATCAGTGTGGTGATCGTACTGCAGGTTTGGGGAAGCAGCAGCAAGCTCTTCTTGAGGGTCATCAAACCAAGGTAGCAGGAAGAAGGGAGCTTGACCAACTAAAGTGAAAACAGAGATGGTGATCAAAGAAAATCCCTCGATTACCGGCCAGTTCAACAGGTTCTGGGGTGTAGGGGAACCCCTATCTACGGAAGCCACAAGATGCGTTACCAGGTAGACCAATATCCTTCAAAAAGTACATTTCTGTCAATTCAATTTTAGGTGTTTGCTTTGCATGCCGGTGGCCATATTTTCAAGCAGTTCTGTAAACAGACCTCAGCTTGGCTTGATGAAGAGGCATGCCGTATCTGGAGCTGTGTCATGTGCACAGCAGAAAAATAGAAAACTGTGTCTTCTGATAAGGTGTGCAAAAGGAGTCCTGGTAGGAATAAGAAGTGTTGGGCTTAAGGGCAAGCCTTGTGGGGTTCGTCTGGGGCCTGAATGGAAGGCAGAAAGGTAGCACGATTCCTTGTGTCCTGTCATCAAGAAAAGAAGCTACCTTGTCCAATGCACTGGATGTCACCACAATCTCAGATAAACAGGGTAGTAGGATGGGAGGAGAGCGTATGAAATGCTGTGGTAAGTCAAGGAGGGCCATCAGAGCTGGCGTTTCCTCAAACGAATGCAGGTCATCCCGGTCGGCGGTCAACACGGACTCTGTCCTGTGACCCAATCAAAAGACCACTTGTGCAGAGCCCAGGAGAGAATAGTGATCAAGATAAGATGATAGTTGGATATTCCTTGCAGATTTAGATATTTTTAGATGAGGAGAAGAGAGATCGATCAGTAATTAATATGAACAGAAAGGTGAGCACTGAGCTTTTCAAAAATGGGGAAACAGTGGCTGTATTCCAGTATGTAGTCAGGGAAAAGTTGCATATTTCCATGAGTCAATGGTCACTTTGAAGCTTTTCACCAGGCAAAGGTCCAGCAGAGAACCGAGGAACAAAGGCGATGGAAGACAGTTTAGCCCACGTAAAGTCCATAGAAACGGAACATCTGGGGGGTGGGGGAGGGGGAGATAACAAAGACAGGACCAGGATCAAGATTTGATAACTGGTAGTTTCTGATCACAGGATACAATTTACAGAAAAGGTGAGTATGTCATAGGTAGAGGGTGATCTAGGGTGTGACCCACTTGATGAGTGGGTTCAGTCACTCTTTACAGCATGCCTAAGGATGTGCATGCCTCCAGAAGACTAGCAGCTCAATTCTTCTCTGCAGCATGTGTTTAGTTACTATCTGCAGCGTGCCTAAGGCTGTGTATACTTCAGAAGATTAGGGGGTCAGTTACTCTCTGCAGCGTGCCTAAGGCTGTGTACACTTCCAGAAGGTTAGCGGTTCAGATACTCTCTGCAGCGTGCCTAAAGCTGTGTATACTTCAGAAGGTTAGCGGGTCAGTTACTCTCTGCAGAGTGCCTAAGGCTGTGTACACTTCCAGAATGTTAGCGGGTCAGTTACTCTCTGCAGCGTGCCTAAAGCTGTGTATACTTCAGAAGGTTAGCGGGTCAGTTACTCTCTGCAGAGTGCCTAAGGCTGTGTACACTTCCAGAATGTTAGCGGGTCAGTTACTCTCTGCAGCGTGCCTAAAGCTGTGTACTCTTCCAGAAGGTTAGCCGCTCAGTTACTCTCTGCAGCGTGCCTAAGGCGGTGTACACTTCAAGAAGGTTAGCGGTTCAGTTACTCTCTGCATCATGCCTGTGGCCGCTCATGCGTCAGCAGGTTAACAGATTAGTTAATCTCTGCGGCAATGCGGCATGCCCAAAGATGCACATGCTTCAAGAAGGTTAGTGGCCCGTAGTTGTTCTGAGGAACACTGGCCTGACAGTTCGGCCTGAATCATTGCTTTTGGAGCAGGATCAAGACTGATTTGCCTGCGGCTGGTTCCTATCTGAGGTGGCACGATGAGCAATAACACAAATGATTGGAAGGTGATCACAGTAATTACCACACTTAATGTTAATTCAAGCATCCCCAACTATCACTTGTTTTCGCTGAGTGGCTGTGCCTTAAACCTCAAGCTGAACCTCACAGAGGAGGTACAAATATGTCAAAAACCATTCTGCATTGTTTTTGTTCCCATTCGGCAGCGCCCAGACCTGGCAGTTCGGGCTGGTTTCTTCTACTGGAGCAGGACCAAGGCTGATTTGCATATGGTGGGTTCCTGTTGCAGGTGGTGGTCTTGTGTCATTACTATCAAGCATTCCTCCCATAATTTTTTTGTTTTTCTCTGGTCTAGCATTTGACTTATCACGTTTTTTGTTTTTCTGGCATCTGTACAAACATTAAAACCACCCAGAATACATAAATGGAAGCATGAAGAACAAACAGATGAACTATGGGGCATATTTACAACAGAATGGCGAAGCGTGGCGTTAAACAAAAATTGCTAACACCACTCTTCCACTGAACTGAGGGGAAATCCTCCCCCCTGTCAAGCCGCTACAGCCTTGTAAACGTACTTGAAACAATTTCAAAACTCAACCAAAGTAAACCAGATTATTCAAATCATTTATTCCATGGTAATCCATGGTAATCAATTTTATTCAAGAAGTTATTCGATGATTATGAGACCATAGTTTCATTCCATACTTATGATTCTACAGAGATGCCAATCCAGGCTTTAACCGTAGCACGTTGGAATCCGCTATCTCTCCGTGGAAACCGTGTGGTTAACAAACTCAATGCATTTCAGGCTTTTGTGCCCTTCGTCAGGAGTCTAAAACATAATTCATCAAAGAAACTCATCAGTTACCGTATGTAATCCTGTAGCGGCTTGACAGGGGGGAGGATTTCCCCTCAGTTCAGTGGATGTTTTTCAGTGCTACTGGGGCAGAGCACAACACAAGCCTGCACGCTGAATCACCCCCAATGAGCAGCAGTTTCAATGAAGGATTTGCAATAGAAGTAAAACTTCGGTGTGCATCCCATTTTTGCAGTGTCGTTAACGCCACTCTTCGCCATTCTGAAAAAGCAGGGATGCGCCATATACACAAGAATGCGGCTCACCCCTGCTTTTCCGCTAGCGCTGGCGCTAAATCTAGCTGCCTAGCACCAAACCAGGCACCCTTGCACAATAGTGCAAAGGTACCTGCGTTGGGGGAAATGATTGTGTGTGTGTAGGAAGGTATACTTTCTAGCACATTAAGAATCCAGAATGCCGATTTGGAACTTCTATGTGTGCTGCATTGTGCAGCACACACAGAAGTTGCAAATCGTCATTTTTTAATTGTTGTTTATGTGAAGGAAAGGACACCTTCCATCACATACACAATCATTCATGGTGATTTTCTGTTTCTACGTATGCTGCACATTGTAGCACACATAGAAATAGCGAAAAACAAGGAGAAATTAATCATTTCTCCTCGTTTCACCATGCTAAGACCAGGTTTTCGCTGGTCTTAATTTTGGCGCTGCGTCCTATTTACGCTGCCCTTGTAAATAGTGGCCAGCATCAAAATCAATGGGTGTTGCGGCGGAACACCCACCGCAACACCCATTGTCCACCCCTTTCACGCTAAGTGTAGCATGAAAGGGGGCCTTATTCACAAGGCGGAGTTAAGCCACGTTAAGTGGTAACACACCCATGAGGTCATAGACCAAGCATAAAGGAAAGGTACACGAGGTGTTGCCCGGATGGAGGGAAATTCTACTTTGTCAAAAGATGTCACAGGCCAGATATGAATCCCTCCAATGCAGGAAAAGCTGATTTTTCTAGTCCCTCCACACTAGGTTTGCTGCTGTTTTATCGCTCTGGCTGCTGTTCACATTGGCAGGTGAGGCCGGTGTGAGAGGGCGGATGCGGAACACATTGTGGGTATGCGTCTGACCAAACTACCAGCGCAGCATGTGTACTTTTGGCCGTGACCTTTCACCTCTGGTGTGAAAGTGGGAAGTCATGCATGATAATGGAGCTGCCAGACCCCGGCTCTCATTCATAACTCTAAAAGGGGGCCCCGGGCTATGATGCAGACAGGAGAAATACCACACGGTCCGCTGTGAGTGGGAAAACCCAGCCATAACTGGGGTGGGTGGAGCCCTTCGCACCCTGGGCCCGGTACCACTGCACCTGCTCGCCACGCCCCTAAGAAGGGCTTAATGCATGCACCTCTGCCTAGCTACGCCAAGTGCCTATTAGAGGGTAAGAGAGAGGAGAGGGGGGGTTGAGGTGGAAGGAGGAAGGGCAGAGGAGCATTCAGCACAAGATGCACGAAGCACAAGGAACGATCGGACCTAGTGGCACCAGGGGCCTCTTTGAAAGCAGTGAGAGGATGAGGTGGCATGGTAAGGATGGGCAGAGGAGCATTCAGCACAAGATGCACGAAGCACAACAGGCACATCTGATCTAGAGGCACCCGGGGCATCTGTGAATGTAGAGAGAGGATGATTTGAGGTGGCACAGAAAGGATGGGCAGAGGAGCATTCAGCACAAGATGCACGAAGCACAAGGAACGATCGGACCTAGTGGCACCAGGGGCCTCTTTGAAAGCAGTGAGAGGATGAGGTGGCACGGTAAGGATGGGCAGAGGAGCATTCAGCACAAGATGCACGAAGCACAACAGGCACCTCTGACCTAGAGGCACCAGGGTCATCTGTGAATGTAGAGAGAGGATGAGGTAGCACAGAAAGGATGGGCAGAGGAGCATTCAGCACAAGATGCACGAAGCGCAACAGGCACCTCTGACCTAGAGGCACCAGGGGCATCTGTGAATGTAGAGAGAGGATGAGGTGGCACAGAAAGGATGGGCAGAGGAGCATTCAGCACAAGATGCACGAAGCGCAACAGGCACCTCTGACCTAGAGGCACCAGGGGCATCTGTGAATGTAGAGAGAGGATGAGGTAGCACAGAAAGGATGGGCAGAGGAGCATTCAGCACAAGATGCACGAAGCACAACAGGCACATATGACCTAGTGGCACCCGGGGCATCTGTGAATGTAGAGAGAGGATGAGGTGGCACAGAAAGGATGGGCAGAGGAGCATTCAGCACAAGATGCACGAAGCGCAACAGGCACCTCTGACCTAGAGGCACCAGGGGCATCTGTGAATGTAGAGAGAGGATGAGGTGGCACGGTAAGGATGGGCAGAGGAGCATTCAGCACAAGATGCACGAAGCACAACAGGCACATATGACCTAGTGGCACCAGGGGCCTCTGTGAATGTAGAGAGAGGATGAGGTAGCACAGAAAGAATGGGCAGAGGAGCATTCAGCACAAGATGCACGAAGCACAACAGGCACATATGACCTAGTGGCACCAGGGGCATCTGTGAATGTAGAGAGAGGATGAGGTGGCACGGTAAGGATGGGCAGAGGAGCATTCAGCACAAGATGCACGAAGCTCAACAGGCACCTCTGACCTAGAGGCACCAGGGGCATCTGTGAATGTAGAGAGAGGATGAGGTAGCACAGAAAGGATGGGCAGAGGAGCATTCAGCACAAGATGCACGAAGCGCAACAGGCACCTCTGACCTAGAGGCACCAGGGGCATCTGTGAATGTAGAGAGAGGATGAGGTGGCACGGTAAGGATGGGCAGAGGAGCATTCAGCACAAGATGCACGAAGCACAACAGGCACCTCTGACCTAGAGGCACCAGGGGCATCTGTGAATGTAGAGAGAGGATGAGGTGGCACAGAAAGGATGGGCAGAGGAGCATTCAGCACAAGATGCACGAAGCACAACAGGCACATCTGACCTAGTGGCACCCGGGGCATCTGTGAATGTAGAGAGAGGATGAGGTGGCACAGAAAGGATGGGCAGAGGAGCATTCAGCACAAGATGCACGAAGCACAACAGGCACATATGACCTAGAGGCACCAGGGGCATCTGTGAATGTAGAGAGAGGATGAGGTGGCACAGAAAGGATGGGCAGAGGAGCATTCAGCACAAGATGCACGAAGCACAACAGGCACATATGACCTAGTGGCACCAGGGGCCTCTTTGAAAGTAATGAAGACGAGCATGAGGTGTCAGGAGGAAGGACAACTCTACATGCAGGGAGCAGCCCAGGCACATCCGACCTAGAGACACCAGGGGCCTCTTTGAAAGTAGTGAGAGGATGAGGTTGCAAGGTAAGGATGGGCAGACAAGAATTAAGCACAAGATGCAGGTAGCAGTCCAAGTACATCTGACCTAGAGGCACCAGGAGCCTCTTTGAAAGCAGTAAAAGGTAAGGATGGGCAGACAAGAATTAAGCACAAGATGCAGGTAGCAGTCCAAGTACATCTGACCTAGAGGCACCAGGAGCCTCTTTGAAAGCAGTAAAAGGTAAGGATGGGCAGACAAGAATTCAGCTCTTTATGCAGGGTGCAGTCCAGGCACATCTCACCTAGTGGCACCAGAGGCCACTTTGAAAGTAGAGAGAGGATGAGGTTTCAGGAGGAAGGGCAGAGTAGAAGCATTCAGCACAAGATGCAGGGAGCACAACGGGCACATCTCACCTAGTGGCACCAGAGGCCTCTTTGAATGTAGTGAGAGGATGAGGTGTCAGGAGGAAGGGCAGAGAAGCATTCAGCACAAGATGCAGGGAGCACAACGGGCACATCTCACCTAGTGGCACCAGAGGCCTCTTTGAATGTAGTGAGAGGATGAGGTGTCAGGAGGAAGGGCAGAGAAGCATTCAGCACAAGATGCAGGGAGCACAACGGGCACATCTCACCTAGTGGCACCAGAGGCCTCTTTGAATGTAGTGAGAGGATGAGGTGTCAGGAGGAAGGGCAGAGAAGCATTCAGCACAAGATGCAGGGAGCACAACGGGCACATCTCACCTAGTGGCACCAGAGGCCTCTTTGAATGTAGTGAGAGGATGAGGTGTCAGGAGGAAGGGCAGAGAAGCATTCAGCACAAGATGCAGGGAGCACAACGGGCACATCTCACCTAGTGGCACCAGAGGCCTCTTTGAATGTAGTGAGAGGATGAGGTGTCAGGAGGAAGGGCAGAGAAGCATTCAGCACAAGATGCAGGGAGCACAACGGGCACATCTCACCTAGTGGCACCAGAGGCCTCTTTGAAAGTAGAGAGAGGATGAGGTTTCAGGAGGAAGGGCAGAGAAGCATTCAGCACAAGATGCAGGGAGCACAACGGGCACATCTCACCTAGTGGCACCAGAGGCCTCTTTGAATGTAGTGAGAGGATGAGGTGTCAGGGGAAGGGCAGAGAAGCATTCAGCACAAGATGCAGGGAGCACAACGGGCACATATCACCTAGTGGCACCAGAGGCCTCTTTGAATGTAGTGAGAGGATGAGGTGTCAGGGGGAAGGGCAGAGAAGCATTCAGCACAAGATGCAGGGAGCACAACGGGCACATCTCACCTAGTGGCACCAGAGGCCTCTTTGAATGTAGTGAGAGGATGGTCAATAAAAGTGCACATTGAGCGGAATCCTTGTCTGAAGAACAGAACACCTTTTACAGCAGAATGTGGTTTTTTAAGCTAAATTATTCAGCTTTCTCCCAATATGTGTGAATCATTCCACTTCATTACATCTCTAAAGCACATTGAAAACTCGGGGGCACCTTTACAAGGGGATATGACCACCAGAACATCACTTTTAGAGATGTTCTGGTGGCGCTACGCCCTTCTCCATATTTACAAAGCCGCGTTAAGCCACCTTTTGCGGCATAACACCGCCTTGTAAATAAGGCCCCTTTACACGCATCACTTAGCGTGAAAGGGGTGGGCAATGGGTGTTGCTGTGGGTGTTCCACCACAACACCCATTGCTTTTGACGCTGCCCCAGATTTACAAGGAGATGTAAATCTGAAGCACCGCAAAAAACTAACACCATGCAAGAGCCAGCGTTAGAATGGCGAAATGAGGAGAAATACTTTTATTTCTCCTCATTTTGGCGTTTTCCATGTGTGCTGCATAGTTCAGCACACATAGAAAGAGCAGCACGCCATTAATGACTGATTATGTACAGGAAGGGTCACTTCCTGCATATATACAATCATTAAATAATGACGATTTGCTACTTGTATGTGTGATGCATTTTGCAGCACACATAGAAGTAACAATTCGCCGTTAGTGATGGCTTATGTGCAGGCAGGCACACTTTCCTGCAAATAAACAATCATTCCCTGCAAGGGTACCTGGGTTGGCGCTAGGCAGCTAAATATAGTGCCAGCGCTAAGGAAAATACAGGGGTACGCTGTATTCTTGTGAATATGGTGCATCCCTGCGCTTTGAAAATGTCGTAGCACAGCGCTGCCAAATTTGGCGCAGCTCTGCTCTCCAACATTTTCTTGTAAATATGCCCCTCAGTAACTACATAAGCCTGGATCGAATTCATCTGGTCTGGAGCAAAGCGTCCTATTGTTGGGGTGTTCTATTGAATAGACCGTAATTCAGCACAGATGAAGAGAGCAGTGTCTGCACTTCATCACTCCAGGCACATCCGTCCACCCATCCTTCACTGGAGGGCATGAGCCTGGCATATTTATTTTATTTTTGCAATTTTATACAGCGCGGACATGGCCCGAAGGCATTAGAGCGCTTTACAACAAGCCGGATATATGGGTTACAGCTGCTGGTTACATTATTAGTAATTAAACTCGAACGATTACTTCAGTGGATGTGTGCAGGAGTAACACAAGAAACAGCGACAGCAATAGGGCAGAGGGAGTACACATTTACAGCATCGATTTAGATGGAGGGGGTCAAATAACAGAGGCGGGTCAGAACGCCGTGGAACGAGTACCTAAGTCTGGTCGAGGAATAATTAACCAAGATGTCTGCCAAAAAGGAGGAGCTTGAGGTCCTTCTTGAAGGTTGCTAGGCAGGAGGTTAGACGGAGGTGCCCCCTACACTTCGTGGGTGGGGCCTGTTGCTGGCTGTGAAGTGGGGGCTTCATACAGTTGTTGTTCATTACTGTGATGAGAGGATGCTTGTAATGTCCTTGTGAATATCGGACACAATCCATTTGGAAAAAACAGGGTGAAATGTTGGACTTTTCCACTGTTCAGGTTGCAAAGTTTGTGCATCTCGTCTTAGAAGGACAAAGTTTGACAATAAATAGGGGTTGCTGGGTTTCTCCAGCAGAAAACACAACTTTTGCCCACTTTTTCACTTTGTTTAACTTTGCTAACTTTGTGAAGTTCAAAAAGAGTTTACTAAAACTTCAAGTCGAGGTAGGCAAAGATACACAAATTGGCCCATCCCTGGCAAAAATTTCAAGATAAGAACAAGGATTTAAATACCCTCCAATGAAATGTATTGTATGTAAATGTTTCTCCTATCCACTAGGTATGCTAAACGCCTGGGTGGAGTTTACAATCCGAAAGGCCAATGATCGCCATCTCACTAAAATCTCCAATATTAACCAGGTGGGGACAGTACTAAGATAGGGAGGAGGCTGTAGAATTCAATTGCTGAAGTGCCAGTAGCAGAACCACCGGAATATCAACAGCATATATCTCAGGTTAGAGGTGTCCTGGTTAATCAATCGAATAATCTTTATTCGGTCGAAAAGACCATCAAAGCACAGGATAGAACAAGTTACAAACAGATCACACAGGATAAAATCGCAAAATAAAATTACTCGGTTACACATCATCAAATTGCCTTTCCGTAGTGTCATGACTAAGGGCCATATGTATCAAGCATTATTGCGATCGCAAACGCTGCGATTCACAAAAATACAGTGTTTGCGATCGCAAAAATGCCCACTGCGATGTATGAAGCATGATCGCAGTGCAAAAATGCCAATCGCAATAATAGCGATTCGCATTTTTCTGCGAAGGAGTTTCTGCGAATAAAATTGCGAATTCGCATTTTGCATCATTTTACTTTGCGAATATCGCAAATCAAAAAATCGCATTTAGCCAATTCGCAACGAAATGTATTAAAAAATCGCAAATTGCGATTTACCGAAATTCGCTATTTTGCACCTCGCAATTACCACCAACTCAGAGCAGGTGGTTACCAGGTGCAACCTATATAAACTGGCCCAGAATGCCACAGTGGTTTTTCACAATGGCTGCACTGTACGTCATTGCGAGGAGGCTGAGGAACAGAGCTGCTGCCCAGGGAAGGAGGCGCCAGGAGAGGATATTCAGGGCACGCATCACCTTGTTAATGCAAACTCCAGAGGAGATACAGGAGAAATACAGGCTGCACCCAGACAGCATCCTAGATCTCATTGAGGAGTTGAAGCCCATGCTAGAGCACCCCACACGCAGGACACGCACCATCCCCACCCATGTGCAGGTCCTCTACTCACTGCATTTGCTTGCGTCTGGGAGCTTCCAGGGGGTCATAGCAGCAGCAGGAGGGGTCACACAGAGTAGTCTTTCGCGCTTCTTTAATGCGTTCCTGGATGCCATGATGCTGCGGATGCATCACCACATCCAGTTCCCAAACACGCAGCAGGCACTCGACCAAACCAAGCAGGGGTGCTACCAGAACGCCCGCTTCCCCCATGTCATCGGCTGCATCGATGGCACCCATGTCGCCCTCTCCCCACCATCCCAGACTGAGTATGTGTATAGGAATCGGAAATGCTATCACTCCCTGAATATTCAGGTAGTCTGCAATGCTGCCCATGTAATCACAGACATCGTGGCCAAGTATCCAGGGAGCACACACGATTCCTACATCTTCCGCCACAGTGGGCTACACCATCGGCTCGTGGCTGGCGAGTTCGGAGATGGCTACTTACTGGGTAAATCCATGGCTCACATCCATACATGGGATGAAGGACAGGACAGGGAGGGCAGTGTGTGACCCATGTTTTTCCCACCCTGCAGGTGACAGTGCGTATGCGGTGAGGGAGTACATCCTGGCGCCCTATCTCAATCCTACAACTGCTGCCGAACGGCGATTCAACAACGCTCACAGGTCCACACGTGGTGTCATCGAACGCACATTTGGCATCCTGAAAAGCCGCTTCCGGTGCCTCCACAAGAGTGGTGGTGCCCTACAATACAGCCTGCAGACCTGCTGCAAAATCGTGGTGGCTTGTGCAATGCTGCACAACGTAGCAACAAAGAAGGGCACCCCAGTGGAGCTGACCGACTCAGAGTCGTCGGACGAGGAGGGACCAGTTCCCCATGCAGGACCAGCAGGTGGTGTTGGGGCAGCTGCCGGATGCCAGAGACGGCAGGAGATTACGCGCAACTATTTCTAGGTGAGCAATAATGACACAATGCAAGGTATTGGTGCACAACTGTGTTTATTCCCTTCACAGCAGGAAAGTTAACTTCACACAGCCTGCTGTGCACACTATGTCAGACAACAGTAGGTAGCACTTGTTCACACCACAGTGCAAGTCTTTCAACATAATATGAGTCATTATGCAATGGGTTGCCTCACCCAGTGCTATGTCCCACTCATGCCACTTCAGCCGGCGTGCACGGCTTGTTGCTCCTCCCGCAGGGTTCACACCGTCCTCCCCTGTGCCATCGTGTGATCTCCCCTGACGCGCGCTGCGACGTCTGTCTTGTGGGAGGGGGGGAGTGATGCTGCTCCTGCTGGACTGCCCATCCTCTTCCAGTGAGCTGAGGGGTCCTGTCCCACCCATGGCTGCTGCCCGCAGCTGATCCACAGCATGCGTGACCTGCACAAGCCCCCTTGCGACATCCTGGCTGCAGTGTGCCAGCTCATGCTGCATGCTGACACAACGACGTGCCAGCACAGATGTGGCTGTGGACATACGGTTCACTGCCTTGGTGTAAAGGTCCTGCCGCTTGTAGTAGCGCTGTCTCTCTCTGCGCCTGTCTGCACGGTCTCGCCGCATCTCTGCACACATCGCTTCCATTGTGCTAGCCATGGTCATGACACCATCCCTAATTTGGGTCAGATTAGTGTTCTGTGCTGCTAGTTTGCGCTGCATTGATTTCATTGCCTTTACTTGCAGGCGCTGTACGTGAAGCATGTTGGCCTCGAGCCCGGCAAATACTGTTCCTTCGCCTGCGTCAGCGGTGCTGGTGGATGGACGGGCCCTGCGCCAGAACGGGATTCCTGTTGTGTGACGTGCAGGGGACTGTGCTGTGCGTGTTGGACCATGCTGGCCCTGGACTGGCTGCTCATCGCCACTTGTGTCATCTGCATCTGCCTCCAATGGTGTAAGTGGTGGTACAACACGGCGCCGCCTTTGTCTCACAGAGATCACTGGTGAGCCCTCATCATGCTCCTCTGGCCCTGACTGTTGTCCTGGTTGGGATTCTCCTCCCCTTCTGCCATGTGTTCCTGTGTCACTGGAGCTGCTGTGGATGCAAATGCACATATTAATTTGCTATCCTGCCTCACATTTTTTTGCAATAAATATTTCATTTGGGAGTTATATGTGTCCTATCTGTCTGTTTGTTGCCTCTCATGATGCACACATTCTGAATGTGCCTTGCTGGGTGTCACTGCTCCATTGCTTGTTAGATGTGACTACAGGTCCCAGAATGCATTGCTGGGTGTGCTGGCCTGCATGCACTGGAGTAGCAATGATGTTTGGTGCCTGTGTCTTTCCTGGGTGTGTGGGTGGTGTGGTGGGGTGTCAGGGGAATGTTAGCATGCTTCTTACCTTGTCTGGTGCCTGGGGGCTCCGAGCTGTCCAAGTCAGCCACGCCACTCACACTCTCCTGCAGCAGGGTGCTCTCCACCAACTCCTCCAGAGGGGTGGGATCTGTTGCGGTGGATGTCCCACCACCGGTCTTACGTGCCTCAGCCAGCCTGGTAGCCACCTTTTCTTTGGACCTATTGCGCATATCATACCACCGCTTCCTGAGTTCTTCTACGGTGCGGTGGGAGACGATAATGGCATTTACCTATTCTTGTATGCCTGCCCAAATTTTCCTCTTGCGTGCCTCAGGCACACACAGTGCTTTCTTCCCAAAAAGTAGTTCATGACTTTCAGCCATTTCCTGTATGAGCACCTCCAGCTCCCTTTCACTGTTTTTGATTTTCCTTTTCCTTGCATTCTCCTCCCTCTCCTTCTCCTTCTCCTGGGGATCCATTGCTCCTTCTCTGAATGGCACTGCACAGTACTTTCCCTCTCCTCCCAGCCTCTCACTCAGCTGTTGGCAGTCAGGTGCAGCATGGGCAGTCACACTTCCTGGTTGTGATGTTATCAAGCTGCACCCGATTTGCCAATTCGCTAAATTTGCGATTTCTTAATTGCGATTTCGCAATTAAGAATTCGCTATTTAGGTATTCGCTTTCCTGTTTTGCGATATTTGGCGAATCGCAAACCATTACCGAATATTTTGATACATCGCGGTTTGCGATTCTTAAATTGCGATTCGCAAATTTTCGCAATTTGAGAATCGCAACTTGTCATTTTGATACATATGGCCCTAAGTCACACTGCATACTTTTTCCTTAAACCCCTTGCCTGAGTAATAAAATTCAATACTGCGAAACAGATTGTGGGAAGACTCACAGCGTCGTAAAACTAGTAGACCTTCTTGATGAGTTTTAAAACATTTCCCTACTAAAATTGGACGTAAAGACCAGGTTCTAAAAGCTGAGTAAAAAGTGCAGAATAACATAAAATGCTTGGTAGACTGTATGGTGTCCTGGTCATATTTGAGGATAGCCAGCAAGATGGCTCAGCGAGCTGATGCTCATTCATGACATCTGCTGTGATCTGCAGGCCAGCTCACGCTCTCATCCTTCTGAGAACAGTAAATGAATTACCATGAGACTGGGTAGTAATAATAACAGCAGTTATTGCCCACACTTAGAAACAGAAGTGCACTATGAAGCACTCTACAAAAAACATGTTGTTTTATTGATTTACTTCAGCCCCTATGGATTTGAGTTCCGTTTGGATTGAATGTTTGCAAAGTTATGTGGTTTTACTGAAAATCTGGCATATATCCAACCTGCTTATACCAAGGTTTGACAGTCCTCCCTTGGATGAATATTTGAGTTAGGAGGCTTAAATTAAGTTTTGGGCTGTAATGGCTGCCAACCCATCCCTTCTGTGCTCCCAGATAGCCCGCCTGGTGGAATACTGCAGCGAAACCTTGGTGTTGAGGGTAGGAGGCGAGTAATCTGAAATACGGTATTCAGTTATCAATGCTCATTGGGTTTTATCTGTATGACTCGGGTTACTGACCCTTCTCCAGCCCTCTCACCTTCCAGAGTGTGTAGAGGTCTCTGCCCGAAGCCTGTGCCCTTGCCGAGCACTTCACATGCGAGAGACCCTGACCCAGCCCTTCCACCTTTCACACTGCTTGACCTGTGACTGACTCTGCCACATACACTCTCTGAGGGCACATAAAGTGCTGTGGCACTTCCCTGTTTGCTCTGCAGGCCTGTCCTCCACTTCTTCTACTCCCATTCTGCCCATGAGCCATAGAGCCTGTGGGCCTCATTTATGAAAAGTGACGCATCGCTGCGTGAAAACAGCGATGCGTAACTTTTCATTGCGCCCTCCTTGCGACATGCTGGATGCGTCATATTTACAGTATGATGCATCATGTCACAAGGAGTTACAGATACGTCAGTATTTCTGACGCATCTGTAGGCGCAGTAATGACGCATTGCTGGAGTGTGTCACAAAAGTGACGCAACTTCAGCAATGGGTCATTTCACATGGGCACATCCCATTTCAAATGTGCCTGCGTCAGTCTCACGCCTGCTGTGAGGCAGGCGTAAGATATTGACGCATTTGCGTCCTAGACATGGCGCAGTGAAATCTCATAGATTTCACTGCGTCACTTCTACGAGGCTTACTTGCGTCGGAACGCCCACCCTGCATACATTATACCTGGCGCAGGTATAATGTGGCACAAGGGTTTACAAAGTGACGCATCTACCTAGATGCGTCACTTTGTAAATATGACGCAACATGGTGCATTTTTTACGCCGCTTGTGCGTCACAAAAAGTGACTCCCCGGCGGCGCAAAAGTGACGCAAGGGCTCATAAATAAGCCCCTGTGTGTCTTCTGGTGGAATTACATCCAACATACGGATGACAAGCCCGAGGTGAGTCCATCATACGGATAACGTGGCAGAGGCGATTCCACCAGAAGCATAACGAGGCAGAGGCGATTCCACCGGAAGGATAACGAGGCAGAGTCGATTCCACCAGAAGCATAATAAAGCAGAGGTGATCCCACCGGAAGGATAATAAGGCAGAGGTAATTCCACCGGAAGGATAATAAAGCAGAGGTGATTCCACCGGAAGGATAATAAAGCAGAGGTGATTCCACCAGAAGGATAAAAAGGCAGAGGAGATTCCACTGGAAGGATAATAAGGCAGAGGAGATTCCACTGGAAGGATAATAAGGCAGAGGAGATTCCACCGGAAGGATAATAAGGCGGGGGTGATTCCACCGGAAGGATAATAAGGCAGAGATGATTTCACCTGAAAGATAATAAGGCAGAGGAGATTCCACCGGAAGGATAATAAGGCAGAGGTGATTCCACCGGAAGGATAATAAGGCAGAGGAGATTCCACCAGAAGGATATAAAGGCAGAGGAGATTCCACTGGAAGGATAATAAAGCAGAGGTGAGTCCACCGGAAGGATAATAAAGCAGAGGTGATTCCACCGGAAGGATAATAAGGCAGAGGTGATTCCACCTGTAGGATAATAAGGCAGAGGAGATTCCACCGGAAGGATAATAAGGCAGAGGAGATTCCACCAGAAGGATATAAAGGCAGAGGAGATTCCACCGGAAGGATAATAAAGCAGAGGTGAGTCCACCAGAAGGATAATAAGGCAGAGGTGATGCCACTATAACGATAATAAGGTAGAGGGGATTCTGTTGTAAGGATAATAAGACAGAGGAGATTCCACCGGAAGGATAATAAGACAGAGGAGATTCCACCGGAAGGATAATAAGACAGAGGTGATTCCACCGGAAGGATAATAAGGCAGAGGTGATTCCACCGTAAGGATAATAAAGCAGAGGTGATTCCACCAGAAGGATGACAAGGCAGAGGGGATTCCACCGGAGGGATAATAAGGCAGAGGAGATTCCACCGGAAGGATGAAAAGGCAGAGGAGATTCCACCGGAAGGATGAAAAGGCAGAGGTGATTCCACCATAAGGATAATAAGGCAGAGGAGATTCCACCGTAAGGATAATAAGGCGGGGGTGATTCCATCCGAAGGATAATAAGGCAGAGGAGATTCCACCGCAAGGATAATAAGGCGGGGGTGATTCCATCCGAAGGATAATAAGGCAGAGGAGATTCCACCGGAAGGATAATAAGGCGGGGGTGATTGCACCGGAAGGATAATAAGGCAGAGGTGATTCCACCCGAAGGATAATAAGGCAGAGGAGATTCCACCGGAAGGATAATAAGGCTAGGCATGTACACCCGGAAGGATAATAAAGCAGAGGTGATTCCACCAGAAGGATAAGGCAGAGGAGATTCCACCGTAAGGATAATAAGGCGGGGGTGATTCCACCGGAAGGATAATAAGGCAGAGGTGATTCCACCCGAAGGATAAGAAGGCAGAGGAGATTCCACCGGAAGGATAATAAGGCGGGGGTGATTGCACCGGAAGGATAATAAGGCAGAGGTGATTCCACCCGAAGGATAATAAGGCAGAGGAGATTCCACCGGAAGGATAACGAGGCAGAGTCGATTCCACCGGAAGGATAATAAGGCAGAGTTGATTCCATCCGAAGGATAATAAGGCAGAGGAAATTCCACCGGAAGGATAATAAGGCGGGGGTGATTGCATCGGAAGGATAATAAGGCAGAGGTGATTCCACCCGAAGGATAATAAGGCAGAGGAGATTCCACCGGAAGGATAATAAGGCTAGGCATGTACACCCGGAAGGATAATAAAGCAGAGGTGATTCCACCAGAAGGATAATAAGGCAGAGGAGATTCCACAGTAAGGATAATAAGGCGGGGGTGATTCCACCGGAAGGATAATAAGGCAGAGGTGATTCCACCCGAAGGATAAGAAGGCAGAGGAGATTCCACCGGAAGGATAATAAGGCGGGGGTGATTGCACCGGAAGGATAATAAGGCAGAGGTGATTCCACCCGAAGGATAATAAGGCAGAGGAGATTCCACCGGAAGGATAATAAGGCGGGGGTGATTCCACCAGAAGGATAATAAGGCAGAGGTGATTCCACCCGAAGGATAATAAGGCAGAGGAGATTCCACCGGAAGGATATTTATTTATTTTATTATTCATTTGAAATTTTTTATAAAGTGCGAACATGACTCAAACGGGTATCTGAGCGCTGTACAAAGGAGCGTAATTGGAATGAGATAAAAGCATGAGTACAACAACAAAACTGAACATATCAAGTACATAAAAAGCAACAAAGACATAGGGGGCATGGGGAAAAACAAAATAAAAATGATGACCCAGAGTAATCAGCTCGTCTTGTGGGATCTGTAAAGTTCCAGCAGAGCAATAAATCACAAGGACACGTGAGAAGACACCTATATCACTTTGAGCAAAAGTTATAAAAGAGTGTCAAACAGGAGATGGAAGTAGACTAAGATGGCATCAGGGCTATTGCTGTAGATGGTCATTCAGGAGTAGCCATTTGACATGTTTTTAGGTCTCGCTTAGCGTTGCTGCGCACATGCGCAGCTCGCTCGGCGAGATTTATTGTTAATGAGTAGTTTTAGAAAAGGGCTTTAAGCCCTGCCCCTTATTTCCATTGGCTGGCGTCACCGTTTATGGTAAACGGTGGCCTGCCATTGGAAATGAGGGTTTTTGTTGGACGTCCTTTCGCCTCCGAGCCGGACTCGGTGGCCTGCTTTGCTGCTGTCGCAAAGCAGTTTCTTATCTTTATGGGGCCATGTGTTTCTAATTAGAAACACATGGCCCTAAAGACAAGAGATCCCCATGCTCCGGCTGCAGCGCGTCCGGCCGCTCTGACCCGCCGTAGCTATCCGTTTATTTTGTGAAATCATCTGGATTAAAGGCGGAGGAGGAGGAGCGGCCGAGACCCCGTGAGCAGGTGAGAGTTGCTTTTGGGGGCTAAGAGGGAGGAATGTGAGTAGCTGTGCCTGCATATTTCATTCTGTGATTTCCTTTCTGTACCTCCTGTCTTATAATTAGCTGGGGTGCGAGCTCTCCTCGCCATTGACATGGAGGTCCTACTGTTTGGCGCCCGTACATTTGGGGAGAGGTTCTGAGGTGTTTGACGCGTTGCAGAAAAATCTGACCTGTTGGTGAGCCTCCCATTGGCAAGTAAGCGACTGACAGGCTCGGAGGCTGAGTCTCACGCCCTCGTCTCGGGACGAGTATTCTCGTCGGGATAGTCCACGACCCCCTCTTATCTGCGTCGTTAACTAGACTTCGAGGTAAACAACGACAGCTTGATCAGCTGACCGCCCCACCCCACCCCCTACCGCTGTCTAGTTGTAGAGGCACCGCCTCCGTGAAGCGGAGGAATCTCCCTTTGCAGTTTTATGTAACTTCAAACACGACTCTAAGGTATTTGGAGCGCTTTACATGAGCAGCGGTTACACTCCACAAAGAAACACATTTTATGGGATTAGGCTCTAGGGGGCCTCGCCCGCCCCTGCTTTGTTATGTGTTTGCGGACGTGAGGAACACTAGGGATATGAAAAACATCACGACAGACGCCCCTCCCACTCAACGCACCCCTAACGTTGTCATCACTACGATTGTTCACCTCGATTTCAAGGTTAAGAAGCAGAGGTTAGGGTCTTATGCTGTTCTTGCCCCCATATTCGTACAATGCCCGCAAACTGGCTTTTGAAATTGATCGAATCAAATACGTAAATAAGGAGGATTTTGTCACACCTCCTTGGAGTCTCACTTACACTTGTCACTGCTTTCATTAGCCAAAGCAGCCAACATTCCCCTGTGAAAGGGACATGCATGATTGACTGCATTTTGTTGCTGGCACCATTGAGATTACGGGACTGCTCTTCGTGAGCAGGGCCTTGATGTTGTAGCAGTCTCTATGAGCATTGGCGAGACCAGTCAATTTAGGTCTTGCCTACGGCCACATTTTAGCTGTTTTGTCGAAAACCTGTTGTGAACACTACTATTAAGTAGAGTGGGCTTTGGGTCCGCCTATTGGTTAGCATTGGCTTGCTTTCTTGTCGCATTTGCTTTCATATTACTTGGTCTTTCTTTACTTCTTATGTTCGTTCCTCCCCTAGAGCAAAACTTCTTTACTATCCTTTTGATTGGATGGCGTGTATTGTTCTGCAGCTCTGCACCAGATAACTGCTTTTTTTTTTGTTTTGCTTTCAGAGCTCCATGCGACTTAATGTTTTTGATAGACTTCTAGCTTCAGATTCCTCATCTTTTAAAAAGTCCCCAGGCATCCGACTTGATCGTGAAACCTCACCCCAGTCACTCTGTACGTGTGCATTTTGATTAATGTTATTGTCGCAGGGTTTTTAGATGATACCAAGTTATTAAATAGTTTTGTGTGTGAACTTCAGCGCAGTCTTTCAAAATCGTATCACGTTTTTTGTCTCAATTTAGTTGCCCTGTGTGCTTTCACGTGCTTTGCGCTACAAGCAAATTTTCTCCTAAAACTTCTAAACGGGAAACCATTTCCTGTAAGGAGACTTGAAATCCTACGACATGTTGGATATTATTATTGACTGGTGTATTCTTTTGCCTTTGTTACATATTTCTCCGTAACACTGAGCGCTGACAACGTAAGAGGTGGGATACCCACTGTTATTTAAACGGCTAGTTTGCGTTTGAGGAATGTGACTGGACATTTACGCTCTTACTGCCAGAATCTCAAGACCGTAATCTGCTTAATATTGCACTGACCGGTAGTGGTCCAGGCAGGGAGGTCCCTTTGCTATCAGTTAGACATTATTAGCACTGTCCAATGATTTGGGCTGTTCAGTGAACGTTACGATTGTATAATACATTGTTAGGTTTTGGTATGTTTTTCGCATTGTACAGCGCCAACCCCATTGTAGCACGCTTTTTTAATCTAGATGCTCTTTCATGCTGATTAGGGAATTCTGGTAATCACTCCAGAGGAATCATTGTTTGATAGTGTCTGTTAAGAATTTTGACAGTTTTTTCCAAACGCCTTGTGTCAGTTTGAAAGTAAAGCAAGCGTGATCTAATAAACTTTGTGGTGTTTTATGTGTACTGCTTGGTATGCCAAAGGAGTTTATATTTTCCTTTTGTTTTTTGGGATATCATAGGTTTTTCTATTGCCATTTGTACTGCCAGAGAACAGTTCTAGTTATAAAAGTATCACATGGTAGGTTAGTATTCTATGATGCCGAGTTCTGTTTATGGTAATAGCGTGTTTTTTGGGTTGATTGGTGGTATGTGACAATGCCATTTTTTCGCTGCCAACGTCTTTGGAGTTTTATGCATGACAGTGATAGACTTATGTCTGGTGTGTGACCGCATCATATTGCTTTTTTTCTCTTTTTACTTTCAGCCATAATGCACAGCAGCAAGGCCAATACTGTACAGCAGGTCTTAAAATTTTGGGAAAAAAAGCTTTATGACATGGCCAATGACAGGGGGAGTAACAAGGACACATGAAGGGGTGGGAGGTACAGGGGAAAGCAATAGGAAAGCGGAAAGGGTAGGATCAACCAACAACTATGCGGGAGGGGGTGGGAAGGACAGGGCAACCAATCACATTGCCAGAGTGGGTGGGAGGGGCAGGGGCAAGCTGCAGACACATGCACTCTTTTGGAGTGCTAGCCTAATAATAACTAGCATTTGCAATGCAATAGGTTTTGCATTTACGCGAGTTTAAGTTATTGGCATTGTAAATGACAATGCCTTTTATTTATGTTTTTAAAACGAAAACAAAAATAAAAGGCATTGTTATTTGCAATGCCAATAGCTCAAACTCGCATAAATGCGAGACCTATTGCATTGCAAATGCTTGTTTGAATGAGTCAGTAGATGGTTTGGATCTGATCTCGGGAGGAAGAGCGTTCCATATTCTTGGAGCAAGACCAGAGAAAGCACGATTGTATGTTCTTTTCTTATTGGAGGTTTCAACAGTAGGGTATTAGAGCTTCTTAAGTTCCAAACTCGAGCCCGATAGCTCAAGTTTTTTTGCCAGGTAAACGTGGGTGTTGTAATGGATAGCTTTGTGAGTCAGGCAAGCTATCTTGATCCTTGCTTCGATGGACAGCCAGTTTAGTTGAATTAGGTCTGCTGTGATGTGGTCATGTTTCCTGGAGCCCGTGATGAGTCTGGCCGAAGCGTTCAGAGTGGCTCTAAGAGGAGCCAATCTAGCTTTAGGTAGCCCACCTAGGGTCACCAAGCTTATTCCAAGCGTGAGATAACTAGGGATTGTACTGCTGGCTGGATGTCCTCAGGCGGAAGGAATGGCTTGATTTTCCTTAGAGTGTTGAGCTGAAGATTGGCTCCCCTAATAGTAGCACTGATGTGATCTTGCATATGTAGGTATTTGTCCAGAGTTATACCTAGAGATTTAGCAGAGTCAACAACATGAGGGGTGCAGTTAAGCGTAGTAAGATATTTGAGCCAGTCCAGGGTAGGTGCAGAGTGGTTGCGGGGGGCAATCAGAAGGAATTCAGTTTTGAGGGTATTTAACAATAGATGGTTATGAGTTAACTATTGTTGAGTTTTTAGGAGTGCATCATTTAGAGTTTTTATGTCATCTGGAGAGGCGATCTTCAAATACAGTTGAGTGTTATCAGCGTACATATGGTACTGGATGTTAGAGCGGTTCAAAATATCGGAGAGCGGTTCCATGAAAAGGTTGAAAAGTGTGGGTGAAAGTGCAAAGCCTTGAGGTACTCCAGTAGTGACCGGGGTACTGGTTGCAAGGGATGGGTTAACTTTGATTCTTTGGGTGCGGTTCTGTAAGAAAGAGGCAAACCAATTTAAGACGGGGCCCGATAACCCCATCCTATTTTGAAGAAGAGCAATCAGGTTTTCATGTTTGACGGTGTCAAATGCTGAGGACAAGTCAAGAAGGATCAGAAGACAAGGGACATTTTGGTCAAGAGATCTCAAGGAGTCATCAACAATGTGAGTTAGTGCTGTTTCAGTACTGTGCCCCGCTCTGAAACCCGACTGGTAAAGGTCAAGGAGCTGAAATTTCTCGATGTGGTTGCAGAGCTGTGTGAACACATTTCTCGAGCAATTTAGCTAAAGTCATGATGTTGGTGATCGGACGGTAATTGTTAGGATCAGCAAAGTCGGCATTAGGCTTCTTAGGGATGGGAGAGACTTGCCCCATCTTGAGGCAATCAGGAATCCTACCATGCACGAGAGATTCTTGAATAATCCGGGACCAAAGTGGAAGAATAGCTGAATTGAGAAAACGCAGCGGGTATAGGATCGCTGAAGTGATTGAAAGGTTTTAAAGACGCCATAGATTGGAGCAGCTCCACATCATCTGGAAGTAGAAAGGAATTCCAAAATACATTGTTTTTAGGAGTGCAACCTGTGGGGTAGGAGGGTGCACTCGCTACCATAGGCTCCACTAATGGTGTGAGGGAACTCAGAGGCAGCAAATTTGGTGCGGCGCGTTGCAGTTCAAGTTCAATTTTTCTTGCCTTTTCAGACAAGGGTGCTGAGAAGTCCTCCCCACTGGGGCAGGAGGTCATGGGTGTCAAGGTATGATTGGTAGAGAGGTTTGCTTGTTGTTTAATGATTTCAAACAATTTCTTGGGTCTGTTTTTAGCGCTGTCAAGCTGAGCCCTGAAGTGATCGAATTTTACACAGTGGATATGTTTGTTATATGCGCTTCTCGTCCTCCTTAACTGTTTGAGGCTAGTAGTGGAGGGAGAGTTTTTCCATAGTCTCTCTGAAAGCCTAAGTTTGCGACGTTCCCCATTTAGGGAGCCATTAAACCAGGATTTGGATTGTTTGATCGGAATCCTTCCGAGTTGCTTCGGAGTAATAGTGTCGAAAATACAAGTCATAGAGTTTATGTAATGATCCGTAAGGTCATCCAGGTTGATCATGTTAGGGGGTTGCGGAAGAAGATTCTTGTTAATGTATGTGAGATCATTGATGTTGATATCTCTCAGATTACGAACCAGCTGTTTGGTTTTAAGCGGTTGACCTTGTCTGACCAGGATCTTTTCCAGGATGTGAAAGGATATTTGGTGATGATCCGACCAGTCACAGGGTATAATGTCTTCAAGTTGTATGGTGTTGTCTTTAGCTATGATAAGGTCAAGGGTGGCGCCCTTGTTGTGGGTAGGTCCATTGCAGGCCTGGGTGAAGTTGAGGTCAGAGAGGAAAGCCTTGAAGGAGGACACTAAGGGGTCATTTGTGTCATTCCAGTGAAGGTTAAAATCCCCAAGGAAGATATGGCTGGGGTGTTGGTCCAAGCATGAGGTAATGGACTCCATAATTTGCTCGATAAAGAGCAGATTATCACCTGGTATGATATATCATGTGGAGCACGTGGGCAATCTTGCCATTGTTCCAGATGTCGGTGACTAGGTGCTCACAGGAGGACATCATAGTGTTTTGAGCCTGTTTCAACGTGAGGCTGGAGCGATAGATGCAAGCAATGCCCCTCTCTCCAGTTTTAACAGGTCTATCGAATCTGGTAATGCCATAATCAGGAGGGATTAAGATGTCGAGAATTGGGGAGGAGCAATCATTGAGCCAAGTTTCAGTTAGGATCAGGAGGTCCAATTCTTTCATGATGATTGGTTCAGAGATATCCGCTGCGTGTTTCACTGCTGATCTGCAGTTGAGAAGCATCGATTTGATGTGTGAGTTGGTTGTTACTGCTTCTAGGTGAGAAGTGGTGACCTGTAGTAGGTTATCCCTATTCACAGATCTTAGGTTAACACTTGATTCTCTACAAGGGTCAGAGGAGATAGTTGGGATGTTGATTGGTGAGTAAGAGGAGACACACCAAGAGCCGTTGTACGATAGCAGAAGTGCAAGAGTGTCATCATCCGACAACTGAGGCAAAAACCTAAGGGGCCTGGAATGGTGGTTTGGAAGAGGCTGAGTTCTCCAGAGTGGGATAAGCGGGTTATTGAGAGAAGACCTTTCACCCCCGCAGTGTTTAACACTTGATGGAGGGCTAGGTTGATCGTTCACAAGGGAGGGATAGAGTTTCCAAAACTTCTCCATCTTCTAGGAGAAATTTAAGAGGGTCTGCAGGTTATGTATGATAGTAAGGAGATCCTGCTTGAGGTCAGCCATCTTCTCCTCAAAGTAGGGGAGGCTATCACAACCAGCTGCCGGCCTAGAACAAGATAATGGATGGGACCCCTTAGGAAGAGGGGAGTTGGATGGCATAATATATCCCTCATAAAAATTGCAGGGAGAGACAGTTTCCAGTTTGAGTTCAGTCATATTACCCATTAAGGGGGGAGGATTAGCATAGAGGGCGTCAGGTCTCGGTGTAAGAAGTTGAAGAGAAAACCCTTGAGGAGGATTGGTGGGGGGCAAGGTGGCTTTATCCTATGAGCTGGGGTACGTAAAGGAGATAGGAAGGTGAGGGTTCACAGGTGAAGTACTGGGGAAAGAAACTGGGTGGAGGGTAGGAAAAGCACTCGAATTGGTATTACGAGAGCCTTGAGATAGATTATCAGGGTTATCAAGGTTAGGTTTGTAGGTATTACAATCACCATCCGTGTCGAGGGGTATAACAGACCGGTTCAGAGGGAGTGAGGGGGAAGCGGAGAGGGTGAATACAGAGGGGGAGGGAACAAGAGGTTCAGCATTTGAGGGGAGACTTTGATTATGTAGACTAGCAGGATTAGCATTATTAAGTGTATTTTTAATCCTCATAAGGATTCTGTCAAAGCGTTCAAGATTCAGGTCAGAAGCTTGAATAAGGATGTTACCATTATTGTATAGGGGTATGGCCAGATCAGTATTAAGGACTGGTGAGGGTAATATGTTTATTCTGGAACCTTGAAGGTTTTGCTCAGAGGTTTGGATCGAAGCGTAGATGTTAAGGCTCTTTTCCACTGAGCTCTTCTGGTTGTGTAGAAAATAAGGTCTGTAACCACAACACCCTTTTACATGCAAAAATAGGTATCAGAGATGAGCGTTTCCGGACATTGTTTGAGTAGATTGTGTTTAAAGGTCTTTGCCGCTTTCTTCGAGAGGTTGGGGGTAGACCATCTTAATAGCATTAAGGCCTACCTGTACCAGGAAGTCAGAGGAGCTAGTAGTAGGTTGTGCCATGGTGACGATAGCGACCAGACTAAAAGTGGTGAGAAAAGATCAGGGCTCGATATTGATAAGCTCAATATAAAAGTGATGTAAAAATCCAACTTTAGGGGAGCAATATTCCATTTTTGGGATCCAAGTTTGTCAGAGCAATGCGCAAGGATGCACTTGCTAGTTGTTGAGATGACACCTGAGGGTAGTGAAATATTCCACCTTCATATGAGATTAACAAGACTTATTTTTGAGATGACACCAGAGGGCAGTGAAATATATCGACTTGAGATACAAAACAATCAAATTTTCTACATCGTTCCAAGATGGCCACTCCCAGGGCATAATAGGACAAACAAGTCAACTTTAATATCCGAGGAAAGCTTTAAGGGCTAAAAACCCCGTCAGTTGTGTACTTTACGTAATTTTAATAAGGCTGGTCGTACCTCAGATGAGAGCTGGAGCGAAGAAATGCCGCAAGGAGCGAACTTCAATGACATACAGAAACTCCTAGGTAAAAACAGTGCATTGTGACTTGCTGCAGCAAGACTATTCCAAGATGGCCGTTCCTAAGGCAAAACAGTCCTGCCTTTCTTTCACTGCCCAAACAGAAAAACCAAGAGTCCTCTTTTGCTTTCTATGAGCCTACTTGGGCTTGAATCAATAGTCCTTTGTTTATTATTGAGACCGCTGGTCGAACCACCAAACCACTATGGAGATAGTTCATTTGGAAGGAGCGATCTCCAATGACCCCAAAAGAGTTCAGTGTAACACAACACAGCACAGATCAGGCAGTAGCCCAAGTGCCTGGGGAGAAGTCACCCAGACACGCATAGAGAAAAGATCCTCCCTGAGAGCGGGCAGAAACCAAGGAAGCAGTGCATCAAACAAAGACCAGGCGCCTCCCCAGGAATCGTGCCGGTGGATCGGGGAAAAAAAAGTACGCCCAATCAAACACCAGGAGAGAAGTTCGCCCACACAATCAGCTCCTCTTCGCTGTGAGCACAGAGAGATTGGGCGGGCAGAGTCAAGGCAACCGCACCGACGTCTCTGCCTCCGAGCACAAGGCGCAAACCCAGATCACCAGGGCTCCACCGCGCTTGCCGTCCGAGGGCAGCGTGTCCATGTGAGGGCAGCGTGTCTATGTACACGTGCCCGGATCGTGCCATAGCGCCCAACGACACCCCAGGGACTGGCATAGAACAGATAGATCCACCAGAGAGCAGAGAATGAAGTGTTGCCAAAGGCAGCTGCAGCCGAGGAAACCAAAAGCGTATTTACAGTACATCTCGGCACAATAAATACATGTTAACCATGGATAAGAGCACATGCGCATGTCCGTTGCTCGCTGCTACAGTTGCCGCCATGCCTGTAAGAGGGAAAAGTCGTCGCCCTCATCCCGAGTTCACAAAACACGGTATACAACCAGAAATGCGCATAATATCAAATTTAGAACCGAAAGCGGCTATCGGACCGCCAGCGCGCTGCTCATAAGTTGCTGCGACCAGACCTGCACCACGACCACTCAAAACCAGAAAACCTACTCGCCCCACGTGCGCCAGAACAACCAGCCAGCACAACCGCGCTGCCGGAATTCACGCCACCTGCTAGCATTGCACGCCAGGCACCCTGGGTTATCAACGGGGCTGCAGGGGAGGGGGGGGGCGCACCGCCCCTTGCCAACCTCGAACACAAATCGGCCCCCCACGCCCAACCGGACTCGACGGTAGCACCCGCTACGGTAGAGCAGTGAAGCGGGCTGTAAGCAGCCGGCCGGGAGGCAGCAACCCTGCCCACGGATCCAGGATAGTTGCAGTAATAATTTTAAGCCATAAAATGCCCATACTGAATTATTTTCATTACTTCTTCATAATTTCGAATGACTACAATGTAAGTCTGTAGGGTTGGCCATGAAAAATTGGAAATAGTAACAGTTTCAGTGCAGGAGCATGTCCTTACACCTATGATGCTGCTAGCAGGAGCAGCGTACCGTGGATTGGGCTGGGGGGTGCTAGACCCCCTAGATGACTCACCTATGAGATACCCGGGCCTCCGACCCCCAAGCACGGCGCGCGGCGGAGGCCGGACCCGTCGACCAGACAACCGGCCCTCCGCTGGGACAGATGCCCCGCGCCCAACCCCATAGACGGCCGCGCTCAGTTCTTTCAGCCCACGCGGCCAAACCAAACAAGCCACATAGACCGTAGGGGATGCCCAACCCACATCGATCAACCCGGCCTGGCCACAACAACCCAAGCCCACACCGGGGGGGCCTTAAGCACCCTTAGGCCAGGCCTCGTGGTTGCACTAACCTTATTCGACTATGGCGAAACGGCGTGCCCGGGCAAGACGGACAACTCGACCCGACGGCGAGGCTGGCAGCAAAGAGGCAGCTGGGAGGGTCAGAGGGGTATACATACCCTCCCTCCCCCCCTGGGTGTACCGGAAGTGACGCCCACACCCCCTGAACAGCGGGCTCCAGGCGGAAGCCCTCTGCTGCTAGAGCGAGGGGTAGGCTTGTGCCGCAATGGCACTAAAGGGCCGCCCTTTTAGGGGGGCCCCCTATGGGGGCGGCGGGCAGCCACAGAGTTGCTGCACATCACTTACTGAAACGGCTCGGGCTGTCAGACTTAAACAATGAAAAGTGTGAGGTTTGCGTTCAGTTTTCGTCCAAATGCTTTGAAGCAGGCAAAGCTGTTCAAGTCCCAGCAGGGCTCTGTCCGAGCCAATCAGAGGCTGGAGCTAGGAGTTCTGCAGTCGGGAGCAATGTTGAATCTGAGGCGGAATTTGTTTGCTGTTACTCTTGGTTTCCGGGCTGTTTTCTCTGCTAACTGCTGGTGGTGCTGTGTGATTTCTAGTGAGGAATAGAGCGGATGAATTATACAAACCAGGAGCTGTGAATGTGAAAAGAACAGGGAGGGTGGGCGCCCCCACCCGCCTAGGTTTCTTCCAGGAGCCCATTTAATCATGCCCCGGTAACTTTCAAGACGCAAAAAACGTCAGCACCAACCAACCTCGCCAGAAGCCTCGCAGGAATATCCTTTAAGGGTCAAATGTACAATCGCGCTAGCTTGGCAGAACGAAAGCATTAAACTGAAAATAATAAAAAACAACCTTGGCGTGCAGTGCGGGAGAGCATTATCCCAGCGGCTTCGAAAGTGGGCGTGGCCCACTGAACGTAAGCAAAACACGTCATGGTGCCCCTCCCCCCCTAGGGCAAACTCAATAAATAACAAGCATTGAGACAGGGCGAGATTAGAAACATGATGTGAGAGAGGGCACCAGTAAGCAATGGAGAGGGATGGGAGGTAGGGGGCAACAGCAGGAAAAACAAGGAATGTCAGGAATGCAGCTGGCATCCGGCCGCGCTGCTGCTCGCTCCCGAGCTCCCTAGGCCAGGGGAGTTAACTTTAGAGAGAAGGCGGGACATGCACCCGCCTTTGGCCAATTGCGGGCTTTCAATTTTTGAAAGCCACACGCAATGGCCAATCACTTCAGCTTTTCAGCAAACTCGTGCGTGTGGCTTTTTTTAGCCACACGCACGAGTTTGCTGAAAAGCTGAAGTGATTCCAAGAGGTCATTTTCTAGGGCAACGCATGCGCGCTGCACTAGGCTCGACCTAAAAAGGCAGAGGCTATTCCACTGCAATGGTAACAAGACAGAGGTGGTTCCAACAAAAGGATAAAAAGGCAGAGGAGATTCTACTGTAAGGGTAATAAGGTCCATGTGATTCCACTACAAGAATAATAAGGCAGAGGCGATTCGGCCATGAGGTTAAGAAGGCAGAGGCGATTCGGCCATGAGGTTAAGAAGGCAGAGGCGATTCGGCCATGAGGTTAAGAAGGCAGAGGCTATTCCACTGTATTGATAACAAGACAGAGGTGGTTCCAACAAAAGGATAAAAAGGAAGAGGAGATTCTATGTAAGGGTAATAAGGTCCATGTGATTCCACTACAGGAATAATAAGGCAGAGGCGATTCGGCCATGAGGCTAATAAGGCTGAGGCAATTCCGTTGTATGGTTAAAAACGGAGACGATTTTGCCAGAGGAGAACCTTCCAACAGTGGATTGTCTGGTAGCACCAGGCACCTTTTCTCTGGTTGTGGAAGCAGGAAGTTGGCTTAATAAAATGTCAGGTGTATTAGCAGTGTGCACGCCCCCAGGGGGCTGGCGCTATTGACAGTTACACAACTCAATAACAGTCCTACCTCAGAGGGATGAAATGGTGAGTGGATGACCCAGGATTCGACCCTGTGATCATGAAGTCAAACAGATCCAAGCAGTATTTGCATCAGATCACCAAGTCACTATATAGGGCTGATTGTGTGAAATGGTACAAAGGTGGCTTGTGATGTCTGAAATCTATGAACCGTAGCAATGTATTGCGGTTATTAGAGGAGGGGTTTGTGTTGTTTTCCCTGGGATTTAATGTTAGCACAATCTTCTAAGGCCTCCCTTGGGAGAGTTAATGATAGTGATTGCATTAGCGAGACATAGTTCATTTAGTTGTGAAACATTATGCCAGGTTAATATTAAGGTGTGTGACCTATTGTCATCAAAGTGACTTTCTACACACTGTAAGAGACCCTGTCGTGGTTGCGCAGTGACTTTTTACACACTCTAAGAGGCGCTGTCGTGGTTGCGCAGTGACTGTAAGAGACCCTGTCGTGGTTGCGCAGTGACTTTTTACACAGTATAAGACACACTGTCGTGGTTGCGCAGTGACTTTTTACACATTACAAGAGAACCTGTTGTGGTTGCACATTTTCACACACAGTAAGAGACCCTGTCGTGACTGCACAGTGACTTTTTACACACTACAAGAGACCCTGTTGTGGTTGCACATTTTCACACACTGTAAGAGACTCTGTCGTGGCTGCGCAGTGACCGAAGAGACCCAGTTGTGGTTGCGCAGTGACTTTTTACACACTGTAAGAGACGCTGTCGCAGTTGCGCAGTGAATTTTTACACAATGTAAGAGACGCTGTCACGGTTGCGCAGTGACTTTTTACTCACTATAAGAGACCCTGTCGCGGCTGCGCAGTGACTTTTCGCACACTGTAAGAGACCCTGTTGCAGCTGCGCAGTGACTGTAAGAGACCTTGTTGCAGTTGCACAGTGACTTTTTACACACTATAAGAGACCCTGTCGCAGCTGTGCAGTGACTTTTTACACACTGCAAGAGACCCTGTCGCGGCTGCGCAGTGACTTTTCACGCACTGTAAGAGACCCTGTTGCAGCTGCACAGTAACTGTAAGAGACGCTGTCGCGGTTGCACAGTGACTTTTTACACACTGCAAGAGACCCTGTCACGGTTGCGCAGTGACTTTTTACACACTGTAAGAGACGCTGTTGCAGTTGCGCAGTGACTTTTTACACACTATAAGAGTCCCTGTTGTGGTTGCGCAGTGACTTTTTACACACTGTAAGAGACCCTGTCGCAGTTGCACAGTGAATTTTCACACACTTTAAGAGACCCTGTCGCAGCTGCGCAGTGAATTTTCACACACTGTAAGAGACCCTGTCGTGCCTGCGCAGTGACTGTAAGAGACCCTGTCGCGGCGGCGCAGTGACTGTAAGAGACACTGTTGCGGTTGCGCAGTGACTTTTTACACACTGTTAGAGGCCCTATTGCAGTTGCGCAGTGACTTTTTACACACTGTAAGAGACCCTGTCACGGTTGCACGGTGACTTTTTGCACACTGTAAGAGACCCTGTTGCAGCTGCGCAGAGACTGTAAGAGACCCTGTCGTGCCTGCGCAGTGACTGTAAGAGACCCTGTCGCGGCGGCGCAGTGACTGTAAGAGACACTGTTGCGGTTGCGCAGTGACTTTTTACACACTGTTAGAGGCCCTATTGCAGTTGCGCAGTGACTTTTACACACTGTAAGAGACCCTGTCACGGTTGCACGGTGACTTTTTGCACACTGTAAGAGACCCTGTTGCAGCTGCGCAGAGACTGTAAGAGACCCTGTCGCGGCTGCGCAGTGACTGTAAGAGACCCTGTCGTGGCTGCGCAGTGACTGTAAGAGACCGTGTCGTGGTTGTGCAGTGACTTTTCACGCACTGTAAGAGACCCTGTCGCGGTTGCACAGTGAATTTTCACACACTGTAAGAGACCCTGTCGCAGCTGCGCAATGACTGTAAGAGACCCGGTTGCGGTTGCGCAGTGACTTTTTACACACTGTAAGAGACCCTGTCGCGGTTGCACAGTGACTTTTCGCACACCGTAAGAGACCCTGCCCTGGTTGTATAGTTTTGATGCATTTTAGGTGTAAATGTTTCCATGTTCCTGATGCAGGAGTGCAGGACTGAGTTTACCTTCCCCAAATACTCACTCTGTGATCTTGTGCACACTATTTGTTATTGTGCCTCTGTTTCTCCAAGCACTCAGAAGCTGCTTACTAGGCACTACACAAGTATATCTGATAAACCACGAGCCGTTTCACAGTTGATGGATGGTTTTATGTCTGCTCTCGTGGTAAGTGACTGAAAGCCGCTCCAAACTATCTACAAATGCGCCTCTCCTTCATGTCAGCCCACACATACTGTCCACATCTGTTTCTTGTACTAGGACACTGCCCTTTCCAGCCACGCGTAGGCCAACCCGGCCCTGGCGAGCAGAGTACCGGGCAGAGCCTGGCCTTACAAGAGGCCGGAGGGGAAGGTGCTTCTGGGGCACCAAACATGGTCAAATTAGGCCGAGGAATTCATCTGAGGCTGTGATGAGCAGCCGGGGGGCTGGGCTAAAAGCCTAGGAAAGGACGGGCGGAAGGATACAGAACCCTGCGAAAAGGCCGGGGCGGAAGGATACAGAACCTGCAAGGCCACTCACAAGAGGTGCGTGGAGATACGGGAGGGCAGACCCTTAGGCACAAATATAGACAGTGACGGAGCTGGTCTGACTCATAAAGTATAACAGGAGCCAGACAGAGCGACAGGCAACGTTAAGAGAGGGACCGAGGCCGACTGTCTTGTAGAAAATATATCGACAGAGGCAGAGGACTGTTACAGAGGCAAGATGGAGGGACACACTGATGTAGCTCGACCCGCAGGAAAAAACAGAGAACATCTGAACCACAGCGGTGCAAAAGTCTCAGCCACTGGCAATCGCTCGAGCTGCATTCCAGTCAATTGTTTTTTGCCCACAATGCCACTTCTGACATAGAAAGAAACGGGTGAACAAACCGATTGAGAAAATGCAGCGAAAAGCAGAGGGTCAGTCCATGGGCAAAATACAGAAAGAGACCGAGACAGAAGGGACTCATATACAAAACACAGAGACAGTGGCAGAGTGATTCATATGCAAAAACAGAAAGAGACAGCAGGGGATTGACCGATTGGCACAAATATAGGAAGAGACAAAGGCAGAATTTCCAATAGGCAAAATATGGATAGAGGCAAAGGAAAAATATGGGGTCAAATATGGACGGACCCATAAGCAAAAGGCAGATAGAGACAGAGGCCGACTGAAGCATAGGCTGAATATAAATAGAAGCTAAGATGGAGAGCTCCATAGGTGAAATGTAGGTATAAGCTCAGGTGGGTTGAACCGTGGGCAAACTATAGAACGTGGCAGATGCTAACAAACGCATAGGGAAAAAATATAAAGAGACTGAGGTGAAATGGCACATGCACAAAATATAGGCAGGGCAGAGACAGACTGGCCATATGCACGATTGTACTACTGAATATCAACACCGACAATATTGTGGTATACTAATATCGACAATAGAATACGGAGGGATAACATATCGAAAGGTGAGTGCATGTAGGGAAGAATAGATTTACTATTCCTAACTCCACATCTACGAACCTTGAAAATATATGTACCACATTGTTACACCTATGTGAAGTTAGGTATAGAAAATCTTCCCTCTCGATAGTTTATATTTGATATTCTGCCTTCGATAATCTGTCCTATCAACCTTGTTGATTCCATATTCAGCGGGGACCCATAGGCATAAATACTTAAAGAGACCGAGGTGGACTGGCCTGTGGGAAAAATCATTTGTTGATGGTTCTGCTGCTGGCACTAAGGAAAGAAACAAGGCAGGAAAGCATTGCTTCTGGTACTCTCTGCAGGTGGCGTACAAATGCATTTCTATCACTAACAATCACAGAGAAGTGGGCAACTTCCAGGTAGCATTGGGTGCTCTCAGCATCAATTTTACACCCCAGTTGAACCCAGACAATGAAATCTTCCTATTCGCATGGGCCGCAAGGCACAAGGAGAGTGCCAGGATGCTTTTCAATTCCACCTACAATTAATCAAACTGGATTTATAAAGCACTGCTAATCACCCGCGAGGTTATCCAGGCACTGCCCGGGTATTATCAGTCGAGCCTACAGGAGTTGGTACGCAGGTCATCTGAGCCATGTCTTCCAGCCATGGAAGACGCGGCCGAGCAGCAGAGCGGACTCGTACCTATGCAGCTCACAATGAGGTTGCATTCAATTCAGGATCCATCGAGCAGGAGGCTCCAGGACAAGCCAACAAAATATCAGATGGGGAGAACTCCAGCCACCACAAAGGTCTGACAGATGGGTGAGCCCCTGCAGGTGGAGCAACTGTGGGATTCCTGCGCCACCTCTGAGCAAGTGCCAAGCCAAAGGTGAGCGGCGTTGAAAGTGCAGCAAGTTTAACCACTTTGCAGGAGTCTGTCAGACCAGAGAGAACAACAAAGCCTGTGCTCGCAGGGGCATCAATACACATGATGGACCGTAAGCAGGACATTAATAGGATTCATCTGATGAGGAAGATTTAAGTAATAGGAACCATATGAAGGCTGAAAGCGACCACCCGGCTCACCCAAAATGACAAGTGGTAATGCAGGCTTGGTGATCACTGCCCTCGTAGACAAGGATGACACTGTCAACGTGACGGCCCTCACTCAATCTCGGAAGCTCAAACTCAGCCTGGCGATAAATGGGACCAGACCCGACATATTTCAATACAGGGGCGTGGAAGTGGTCCTGCTAAGAGGATGCCTCCAGGGCTCTATACAACAGGGCCACCTCCAGGTTCTGGGACACAACTCACCTACTCAATGGCGGAAGAACGTCCCCTTATGCTGTTTGACGCCATAGGCTCTATGTGACATCAATGACCCTGTTTGACAAGACAGCTAATATATTCTGCAGCAACTCCCTGACCAGTGAACATGGCTTAATTTCGAGCCAAGGCCAATTACTGTGGTGATCTATCCAAAGCCTCACCACGATCACCACCGAGCCACGCAGATGCAAAATGAAACTGGGGCCAGAACAGTCACAAGAATTTGTAGCGTCAAGTATCGCACTTGATTCAAAGGGGAAATGACCAAAAAGTATTTCAACCCCATCAGAACACTGAGTTAGTTGTTCAAGACAGCACACATGGAATAGAAAGGTACTCTTCCAGAAGGACAAGTGGACCATATACCATATATAACCTATGCCAGCCAAGTGGTGACTGGCACGCAATAGGATTATTCCCAGATTGAGAAGGAAGCCGTAGTTATCTAATGGGCGACTAGCCCGTCCACTTCTGTTTCACTCCTGATGGAAGACACCTCCTAGTGGGCAGTGGTCCAGCTCAGATGCATACACACCAAGAATGCCATGCATGGTGCCCATGTTGAATGAAAGAGGTTTCCCCGCCTATGGACTGGACTTGCACCTGCAGCTTTTGGGTCTTTTATTGCCACCCTACCTGGTGCTTTAGCAGGTACTATACCATGGCGAAGTCCGAGCACCCCACTTCCGAAACTTCTTATAGACCCACAACTGCTTCCTGGTTACTGAACACCCACAACACATTGCACCTAGATGTTCATCTTGAAGCACCTCTTCTTCACCTTCATCCTACTCATGGTCATCATGATTGTGGGATTGTGTATTCCAGCTAGGCTTGTTGTTCCAGCATGAGGGTTGCAGGGTCTTGAACTATGAAGCTGTGTGGAGTGTTCCTGTGTGCATGTATGACAGAGATCAGTGCTTGTTAAGTTGAAATGTGGACTAAACCTGCTTGTTGTACGGTCTTCTTCAGGGTGGAAATGAATCTCTTTCCCATCCCTTTGGCCTTAGGCCCCAGTGGGGTGATCCTCCGGGGTCTGAAGTTGAGGTGTGTTGCAAGGTTTGTGTACTGTTTTCAATGGGGCACCATTGTTGGTTGTTACCACCTCTGGACTATTTGGCTGTGAACATCTGATTGAATTTTGGGATCACAGAGGTCGCACTTGTTGACAAGATTTATCTCACCAAAGGGAAACTTTAGTAGTCCTCTTTTGCAACCATTACATATTTTCCTGTGAATATTGGGTCAAAGGCATCAATAGCTATATTAGGTCATGTGCCTTCAGCCTGTACAGACGTTTATAGACATTTGTAGTGGGGACAGATTTGTTAATATAGAAACCAATGCATTCAGCAATGAAAATAAATTCTCATCCTTATTAACAGAATCACCCGTTGTGAACTCCACATCAACCTCGACTCGCAAATATGTAGTCAAATAGGCACTGAGACCAAGGCCCAGGATTGCTGATGGATAGGTCACAGGTGGGAGGGTGCGTAGCTGGCAGGCAAACACTCAGGCAGGAAACTCTTGATCAACCCCACTGATAGGTGCAGCGACATTACAATGGTCAAGGGAGATTGCCCCCAATAAAGCACACATGGCCGGAGGGGGTACGTGCGCTCTGAAAAACACCATAAAAAGTCAGATGCCATATGAGTTAGGAACACATAGCCAATTAGGACCTAGCAAATGTAGTGATCATCCTCTCTCCATGCCGGACATCTGGACATGTTATCCACTGGCCACACTGCATTCACGCAAGGTCGAGACCCACTTGTGGTAACCATTGAAAAATTAATTTATGACTCCAAAGTCAGCAACCAACATTCCTCACCATATATGGTACGCCGGAAACTTTTACAGCCCATCATTTTTTGTATAAAAGAAGAACGCAGACTGACTGAAATTGAGACAGTCCTCAGACCTTGTTGCTGTAACTGTTTTCCTGGACGTAATGTTTAATTAAACAAACTGTTCCTGTTTTGCCAAACTCCTCTTTGTCTTCTGTTTTTAAGGGAACTTAAGTAACAGATTCATGCAGAGTCCTCACCAATATTGTCTAGTGTGGAAAATGACATGCGCTCTTTCATTAGCTACTCCGCCTCAATGTCTTTCATGAGTGAGACCTATGATGATGGTTGGATGAAATGACATTTATTCTTCTTCCTAGCAGAATGCCTCAGGTTGCCACCAGTAAATCTTCACTGACCTGCTTGAATGCTGCTATTTCTTTGATATTAACTCCTGGTGGGCGGAAGGCACTATTTATGTCTTACTTCAGTCAATGTGTCACCTTTAGATGGATTTGAGGAACACTGAATACAATGTTGCTTCTTCCGTCACCAAGTTGAGGTATTCTTCTGCAAGGAGGACTTCATTTTCTGTGGTGACAAAGAGAATCGGGACATATAAACCATTGGGTTGTACTCCTTTCCCTAATGGTGTAATTGTATGAGTATAAGAGAAGACCAAGCCTTCCAATTCTACAGGGCATCTTTGCTCTGAGATTACTAAATAATGCCTGATGACCTGTGGATGTTGTGAATTGCTTGCTGTAGACAAACAGATTAAAGAAGTATTCCAGTCCCAGGCAAAGAGTAGGTTAACTTTTTCAGGTTCAGAGGACATTCTCCCAAAGTTAGTTATATGTCTACAGACATAGGACACTGTCTTACACCAACTGTTTACTTATTGAAGTTGGGCTCAACAAAGTATGCCATGTTTTTCAGTGCCTGCCTCTTTAACCTTGAATGTCCAGAATGCGTTTTCAGATTCTGGAGCTGAATGATTTACCTTGTTTTGTTAGATCTCTTCATGGAGTGTTTGTTAGTTGTTGGCATAACCTCTGATCTAGTGTGAGCAGTAGCTGGCCACTTCTAGGAACTACTATACATTGTTGACTTCAGAAAAAGTTAACTTGTCATTTAGAGCCTTGATCTTGTCACGATCTGGGCTCATGCATTTGTCTGAAAAATGTGACCGTAGCATTTGTGACTGTCTGTAATGAAAACGCTGTAGACAAAAGGTTCTTGTAGAGAAGAGTTTATTCACTGGCTACATGGTAGTAGAGCCCACACAGCGCAGGCTCCACCAAGCACAGCTCAACCTCCAACTGCCCCACTTCAAGTGGGTTCCAATCTCCTAGGTAACCAGTGACATTCCATGTATTTACATGCAATTCTACATCAGAACGCTCAAACCTAAGAATCTAAACAGGACTAAAGAAAGATGCAGTAACAACATGAGATGCAATACTACACATCTTCCCTTCTTCCTAACAAAACAAAACAAAAAAACAAAGCAAACAAAAACAAAAGGAACAAAACAGTGAAACATATTCAAACTACGACCTAAATATGACAGGCCTGACGCTCACTCTGGTACTCCTTCTGGGACTCACCGTCTTGGAAGAGAACTCCAAAGGAGAATGAGAAGCTTCACAGTCCCTAGACTCGGACGAATCACACTTCTGCACAACCTTAGCAACCTTGGACAAATTCCACCAATGGCCTCTTTCAACTTGCACAGCATTACCCACCAACTCAACAACTTTGACGGGAACCCCGTATTTGCTTTCACCCTTTTTGACATGCACAGAGGATTTAATCCTAACCAAATATTCAACCTGAAGAAGGGTCATCTTGGCCCCCTTCTTGGAATCAAACCATTCCTTCTGCCTGGATTGGGTAACACACATATTCTCTTAGACAATGGACATCAATTTTAACACATCTGATTCAGATTTAAGCACTCTTGACATCCACCCAGGCCTAAAACTGGTGTTGGCTTTCCTACCCCTCATGAGTCAAAGGGTAAAACTTTGGTGGAAGAATGGGGTGTGGTCGGGTAGAACCAAATCATGCTATCCAAAGCCAGGTCCACATTGTGGTTACCCACCTTGGCCCACTTGACGAACTCTCCTATCACACGGTTCATCCTCTCAATGAGACCGTTGGTTTGAGGATGATAAGGAGAACTTTTCAGATGCTTAATCCCAGAGGCCCTGAGAAAAGCCTGAAATTTATCACACACCAACTGCTTCCCATTGTCTGAAACAAGACACTAAGGAAAGCCCTCTCTCATGCATACCGCCTTAAGAATATCGAGGATGTTCTCAGCATTGGCCTCCCTCACCAGTCTGATCTCAGGCCACTTGGAAGCATAATCCATAAGAACCAAAATGAATCTTAAGCACCCAGATAGTGTGTCGTACGGTCTCATGATGTCAATGTCTACTTTCATCCAAGGCCTGTCTGGGCAATCTATGGGAAGGAGAGGGGGTGTGAACACCTTTAGACTTTTATCCGCAGCACCACACACCCAAGTCAAAACAACTTCGTCAATCTCTGTGTCCATACCAGGGCACCAGAAGGTATCAGGTATTCAGCGTTTGGTCAAAGTAGCTCCTAGATGTCCTTCGTGAGCCCTTTTTATTATATCATTCCTGAAAGCCTGTGGAGGAATAAGCTTCTCCGCTCGTAACAGCAAACCATCTTCTAACGAAATCTCACTTTCAACCTTGCAGGAGGGGCAGCAACAGGGGAGACAACGCTTTTTCTCTGGGCCAACCCTTCATCACGAGAGCACGCACATCCTGTAAAACAGAATCATCAAGGCAAGCATGCCTCCACTCCTCCTCAGAGCACATAGTCAACTTTTGTATCTCTATAGTCGCAACCAAACAATCCTCACAATCTTCATCAACCAGATCCTTGAACTTGATTTGATCATGCTCATCACTCGTAACAGGGAAACAAGACAAAAAATTGGCCCTACCATTCTTACCCCCGAAATGTGGCAAACATCCAACTGATATTGAAGCAGTCTGGTAACCATTCTCAAAATCCTGGGAGTGCAGCATTTGGCCATGTTGCCATTCAGGATGTTCACCAATGGCTTATGGGCAGTTTGTAAAAGGAAACGCTTTCCCCAAATGAAAGGACGGAATTTTTCAATTGCCCAGCAACATGCCAACAACTCCTTTTCTATCACAGATTATTAAAGCTCAGCCGCTCTCAACACTCTGGAGGCAAAACCAATGGTGCTCTCAACCTTGTCAACAGTCTGAGTCAAAGTGGCCCCCAGTCCCACTTGACTGGCATCCACGGTGACACAGCAGGGATGATTGGGATCAAACGGTTTGAGGGTTCTGCAATCCTCCAATGATGTCTTTACACGTTCAAACGCACACACACATTCATCACACCATTGAAACTTGACCCCCTTTTTGAGAAGATTGCTAATAGGGCGAACTATGGTGGCAAAGTCAGGAATGAACCTGAAGTAATATTCGCAAAGACCTAACAGAGATTTACCCCCATTCTTGTCAGTGGGAGCTGGGGCCTTAGAGATAGCTTCAAGTAAACCAGGCTTGGGACTGACACCTTCCCGGGAGGCCACATGTCCCAAATATTACACCTTCTCACAAAAAAACTAACATTTCTCTGCTTTAAGGACCACCCCAGGTTCTCGGAATAAAGTCAAAACCTTATCAAGAATACAATTGTGAGATGTGGCATCTTCCCCGAAGATGAGAACGTCGTCCTGAAAAACCAGAACACCATCTAACTCCTTGAGGATATTGTTCATGACTCTCTGGAATACAGAGGCCCCCGACGCTAACCCAAAAGGCATTCGGCGGTATTGAAAGGCGCCTACAGGAGAGATAAAAGCTGTCAGATGGCGAGAATCAGGATGGAGCTCAACCTGATGATAGGCACTGGCTAAGTCGAGTTTAGAAAAATATCTTGCTCCTCTGGTAGAAGCTAACAAGTCACTAATCTTGGGGAGAGGATGAGAATCTACCCAGATTTCTCTATTGAGTGACCTCAAATCAACACAGACCCTGAGGTGACCACCCCTCTTCCGAGCAACTACTAACAGAGACAACCACAACGAAGACTCCATAGGTTCAATAATTCCCTTGGCACACTGTTCCTTCAACTCCTTGTCTAGATCACTCCTAACACTGTAAGACACACCTCTAAGCTTGTGCTTGGCAGGTGTGGCCCGTTCCTTAACAATAATCTTGTGTTTGAAACCTTTGATCTTCCCCAAGGCATCACCAAACAGGATGGGTACTTGTCCTTTCACAACTGTCCAGCATCATCATCATCATTCACCCCCACAACCAACATTTGTTCAATTTTACCCGGCCTCAAAATCATTCCAAATAATCCCTGATGAAACCAACCAAGGATGTTCAAACCCTTTACTGCAACATAAATTTTACCTCTGATTTTCCTTCCCTTAAAAACCATATCTTTTTCGAAAAACCCTAGGAGCTCGATCGTCCGCCCCTCATAGGAGACAGGGGACCAGTCAGGAGGAGACAACTGTAAGGTACCCTTCCAAACCTCATCAAATAGGTTCTGTGTAATCATGGTAATGCGGGCACCTGAATCAGCAAGCAGCTTAAGTGTTTTCCCTCCTACTTCGATGTCTACGATAGGATCTCTACAGGACGAAGAATCTCCATCGACAAATGTTTGAATGGGAGCGCATACCTCAATCTCTCTTCCTACATTGGAATTGCCCTCATCCCATACGACAGAAATCACTTCAGTATCTGACGCACTATCAGATTCTACAGCACAAGCTACAGGCTTTATGTAACCTTTATTTTTTAGACATACTTTAGCAAAATGGCTGTTTTTTTTACAATAGTTGCACGTTACATTGATCGCAGAGCACCGGGCATTTTTGAAATGAGGGGAATTCCCACACCTCGAACACATGTTGGAAGGGTTAAAATTTTGAACATCAGATTTCAAAGACTTGGGAGCAGTATAAACACCTGGGCGCACTGCGACTTTGTGTGTGCCTTTGCTGCACGGACAGCACTCACGCATTTCACACTCTTGTCATCCAACTCCTTTAAAGAAAACATAGAAATCTCTATGCTTTTGGCTATCTTAATGGTCTCATCCAAAGAAGGATTACCCAAACTTAAAAGTTATTGTCTTATGTGTTTGTCCTTGCAGTGGCAAACAAACTGGCCTCTTATGAGTTGATCGGTAACATTTTCAAATTTGCAGTCAGCTGCCAACCTACGCAGAACAGAGTCTACATCTTCTCCTTCGCTTTGCTTTCTTTTGAAGAATTTGTGCCTGAGTACCATTAGACTGGGATGTTTGTCAAATCTGTTTTTGAGTTTGAGAAGGTTTTACGATACTCATCAATACTGTCACTCTCCTCAGGGGACAAACTTGGTAGATGTTTAAAAATAGACCTGCCTTCAAAACCTAGGGAATGTAAAAGTAAACATTTTTTCCTGTCTGCACTAAATCTTGATGCACCAATTGCCCTTGAATAGGTTTCAAATGCATCATGCCATATTTCCCACCTAACTGGTGGTTCACCTGGGGTGTCCAAAAATGCAGGTGGAGGATTTACAGATTGTAAAGTGCATATGAGTAAAGTAAAAAGCCACAAAATGAATGTACAATAGATATAGTGAACAGACACAGAAAAACGCAAAAACTGTGATAACAGTACCTCCCTGGAGAAATGAAGGAGAAGGCTGTAGTTTTGTAAAGCTGAAAACAAAAGTCAGAAAAGGTGAGAACAGTAATAAAACAGAACCTGATTGGGGAAATAAAGGAAAGGGCTGTAGATTTACAAAATTGAAAAGATGAACAGGTGTGTGCATCACCGAATGACACACAACTGGAGAAAGTACCTTGTGGAAAAAGTGTGTGTGTCTGACGTGGAGAACGGATAAACAGGGGTGTGTGTATCACCATGTGACACACTGTTGATGAGCTGGGGAGCGTGAAGAAAGCTGAAGACGTGCATATCGTCGTTAAGATCACTGAAGTGTAAGACGCTCAGTGCAGATGCGGCAGACTTGAGGAGAAATGGCCGCCGTGCATGAGCAAGTTGCATGTGGCCAGGGGCCAGTGAACCAGGGACGCGCACCAGCTTGCTGGCAGATGTCACCAGAGACGGGCCATAAAGTTGAGCAGAGCAGAAAATGGCCACTGTACGTGAGGGCGTTGTTTCTTGAAGGTACGCACACCAGCTTGGCCTAGGAGTAGACACGCCGACGTAACAGCAGGCAGGTTGCAACACAGGGACGCGCACCAGTTGTTGGAGTGGGAGTGTCACAAAGCTGCTGAGGTAATCCTGGCTGCAGGGTACAATAGAGGAGTCGGCTTGAAGGTAAACACAGCACGCGCATGGGGCCGCTAGTTGATGGGAGCACGAGACGTAGGGAGTCGTGAGAAAAACTGCCCCAATTAATAAAGTGCCAGATATTTGAAACGAAAGCGTTTCTTGTAGGCTGGAGGCAGAAATTCAATAAAGTAAATCACAGTACCTTAGAGTTCATAGAAATGATAGGAGCAGGCCGACAGGTGAGAGAACGCAGTGTCTTCAGTATGTAGCACGCAGGGGTTCCACCATGTAGCCAAGATCGTCGCCAAATTTTCTGTAGTGAAAAACGCCGTAGACAGAAGGCTCTTGTAGAGAAGAGTTTATTCACAGGCTACATGGTAGTAGAGCCCACACAGCGCAGTCTCCATCAAGCACAGCTCAGCCTCCAACTGCCCCACTTGAAGTGGGTTCCGACCTCCTAGGTAACCAGTGACATTCCATGTATTGACATGTAATTCTACATCAGAACGCTCAAACCTAAGAATCTAAACAGGACTAAAGAAAGATGCAGTAACAACATGAGATGCAACACTACACTGTCCTTGTGCAATTCAACTTTTTCTACATTCAGCATTACATTGGCCTCTTCTAGGGTATTGCACTTGAGTTTCACAGCCTTGTCATGGTCTTTGGGTGTGGCTACAGAATGTTATCAATAGAGTTATGGACATTCATATTTGGTCTCCTTATATTCCCAATTGCCTCTTGATAGATATCCCCTGATGGGGAGACTATTGTAGTGGAAAAGACCCAAATGACTGTTGAGTGTTAATCTGTAAAATGAGTAATCACAAGCTTTATGCTGGTGATAGCCTTTGTTAAGTGCCAGCTCCAATAATATTTTGGCACCATTTAGGTAGGTTATCCTGTACCTCATTTGGGGTCCAAAATTATGTTTCTTTGAGCAGCAGTGGTCAGCTGTCACATGTCAACACATCACCACACTTTGCCCTATGTGTAGCGCTTATATACAACAACTAGTGGTGACGTCCATGTGGTTGTTCCCCTTAGTTCTTCAAAGATACCTACTGACAGCACGTCTAATAACTCCACTTCTACTACTTTTGAAGATGAAAAGCCACTTTGTGATGATGTTGAGCCACTGGCCTGATGGTGTTATCGAAGTATAATTGGACTTAGAAATCTTTCATTTTGCCTTGACCTGTGAACAGTTTGGGATGCTGTTTTAGAACAGAAGGACCCTTACGCATCATGTAGAGGATCACAACTAATTTAAATTGTTCAATAGTAGGAAACTGAAGAGATGGGCAGCCAGTATGGGACCGTCAGTGACATGAATATACCTACCGTTCCATATCCTAATCTCTGTACCTGAGTGTTGTTTTGAAGCATCAGAGATATGTCAGGTGTTTCTCGGTCATCTAGATGTTTACTCATGCAACAGCATGCTATAGCTACAGTGTCTACACCATCTTTTTTCTTCTGCCTCACAGATGCAAATGAGGTATGCTCCACTGTCTAATACAAATGTCACAGAGTGGTTACCTATAAAGAGGGTGATGATTTCTATGTTAGTTTTGTTGGTCTGACACCATGGACAAGTACTTATCGATGCCCCTGGACTAGGCTGTAGAAGTGTTCCTGAGTGAAACCCCAGTGGGTAATCTACAGGAGTGAAATTTCATGCAGGATGTCACGTGGCAGTTGGAAGAGCTGCTGCTTTTGTCCCTTGCTGCCCAAGATGGTTCATTGCTGGTGGCTTTATACATTGTTTCATGGTGCTTTTCTTTCGTGAACATTCAACATTCTTACTCGTCGAATGCACACATCATTGTGGGTGTATTTTTGCGCACATCAGTAGTACTCTCTTTTCTCTTAGGTGAGAATCAAGTTTTTTCTGCCTTTCTTGGGATGTTCGTTCAACCTTGACCTCCTGTTGAAGCTCCTGTTTTTTTTTTCTCACTTGCAATCTGAATGCTTGTTCTCTTTTATCTTCCTTGCTGGTCTCTATTTTCTTTCCTTGTGAATACGTCTGGTCAGCGATGCTAGATTTTTCAACTCTTTCCTCTATTTTGTAGAGACTCAGAATGATCTTCAGACCAATGGCCTATTCATCAGAATATTTGGTGAACTTGAAGTGCTGGGGATTCTGCATTTAGGTGAAAAAATCATGGAATCTTCTTGTTCTTTACCCGTGAGATTGAAGGTGCTCCATTTTTAGTCCACGCTGTTTTATAGAATGAATTTAGAGTTTAATATCTTGCCCATGCTTTGATAAGTTGCAGATTTAACAGCTGGCAATTCTTTGACTTCTCTGTGATTATCTTTGCATATAAGGTTCTTACTTGAGAAAAGTACTTCTTCTTCTTTTCTATTGATGCTGCTATAAAGTGATTAAGTTTGTACAAGCAGTCTTTCCACTTCAGTCCTAGACTGCTGCCAGGTGTCTTTGGAAATGGTTCTGGAGACCCAGGCAGGCGGCTCAGCCCTTGTCTTGCTGCCTGTTGACATAATGGTCGTAGACCAGCTTCACTTTAGCCAAGTTGTATTTGGGTGTCATGGAAGCTACATACAGTCCAACTACCTATATTTCACTATATGTCCCTGTGGCACTATGGACATTGCGATACCGGCTGTTTATTTGGTTTTCATGCATGGGCAGCCATTTCTGGTTGTGTTGCACTATCCAGTTATCCCCTTGTTTTATCTTAGTTCCACCCAAAACTACAATTTTCTGGATCTGCATTTACATTAGCGCCTGCTCCTAAAATGGCTGCTACAATGGGTTGTGTTGTTTATTTGTTGGAGAGGCCTGACTTCGAAAAGGCCATTCTTGTTATTGCGAGATTTCCTGTAATCTTCTGAGGGCTTGCGCTTCTCTCTCTGGACTCACAGGAGTTGAGATACTCCACCAGACTTCAAACTATCCACTCTGTGTTTCTCACAATACTTCCCGCTCTGTTCTTCATCATTTCCAGTTATCCTGTCTGCCGCAGGATGCCAGCGGCTATTCGACCATATGGAATCGGGCCGCTGTGGGCTTGGCTCTTCGGTGCTATCATTAGTGGCACTCTTGTGAGTACACACTCCTTGCGCTGTGATAGCTCGGGCTGACTTTCACTCTTCTCAGGGTGCTTCTAGGCACATGCCCTTGGACTGGAGCCTTCATGGCTCCTCTGTGTCATGTTCTGAGTCGCTTCATGTAGTTGAGCTCGGGGTGTACTGGGGTAGAGGCAGTGTGGCGTACAGCGACACGGGGGTAGCACGTTGGGTCGTGATCACTTCAGTTGCTTCTCAAGACTGCCAGTTCTCCTAAATGATATTGGGGCGTCCTACAGCCTAATGTAGAGCAGTGCAGGGTACCCCAACACTGGGTAGCACAAAACATTTTTTGCAGCCACAATTATTCCAAAAGGCCAGCGTTCTTGCGCGACACTCGCAGCTGATGGACCAGTGGGTCGGTAGACCGTTGTCACCAGTTCTGAGATCTCTTTTCTGGGTCAAAGGTTACCATAACTGAATGACACCGACAACCAGTAAGTTACATGTAGTCTTTTGACCCTCACTGATTACGTGTTCCCCCGGGGGCGGGGGGGATTCTGTTTGTATGCGATCCCTACACATACCTAAGTCCACGTGTCTTTTGTACTCTCACTTACTGTTCTTTCCCACCCACAGGAAGTTGTATCCAGAGTCCCGGAAGTCAGGTTCGCAGTCCGCAAGGTCCTACTGCCTCTCTGTTGTCCTGAAGACATGAAAGTGAGGACAATCGGCGGAGGGAAGGGTGGGGGCGTTATCCCCATGCAAGAGGCAGGGCTCTGCATCATGTGCCCTTCATCTGTACTGAAGAGGGGGTGCAGCCTCGTGGCCCCCACCGGCACCAGGAGACCCGAGGCAAGGCTGCTTTTCCTTGGATCCAATCCAGGGCACGAGTCGGGGGTACACGCGGGTGGATGGCGTCACCCACTATTTTCACAGGGTGAACACCGTCCACCCTGCCAAGAATTTGGGCCCCACTGAATAATGTGCTAAACTCGCCCCGGTGTAATTTCCAAACCCCGGGACACTTTCAGCAGCGCTTGCACGTTGTCTGCTTTCCATCTGCAACAACATGCAGGCATGGACTGGGCTTTCTTATTTAAGACTCCTGCTGGGCCCATAATAAAGGCCGAATTTGAGGGGTCATCAGGCCTCCTTTTGTTCGAGTCTCTTGGCTGGGAGCAGTCAGGAGCCTCACACCAAGATGCAAATGAAGCGGAGGGGAAACATAGGCTCACACCTTGTAAGCACTTCACACATATTTAAAAGAGGCAGCTTTTCACTTTGTTCAGTCCCTGTTTAGGAGATATGCATGCTGTAAGAATGTCAGATGTGTTGGTCTTTCCCAGTATTTTTTCATGTATAGCCCTACTCATTCCAATGCAGGGTGTCAGAGCGCTTTACATCAACACGTGCATATTACATGTACAATAAATTATATAAGTTTGTAAATGAATGTACAGGATGTGTTACATAAAACTGGGGGATTGCAAAGTGTAGAAGTCACATATCACCTTCCATAGCTCACTGTGCTATTATCCTCGCAATGCGCTCAAACGTCCACATGATAGACCTGCTAAACATATATGTGAGGGCTTTAGATCTGATGTCACTTCTTGTGATGCAACTTCCTGTAAAGTCGTGACTTGTGATGCCACTTTCTATGATGTCAATTCCTGTGATGCCATGTGTGATGATGTGCCCTGTGATGTCATGCGCCATGATGTTGCGCACCGTGATGTCACTTGCCTACTGCCTAACTAGGTTAGTCCCCCCACTTCTTTTTTAGGTCTCGCCTGAGCCAGCGCATGCGCTGCTCTGGCGAGAGTTTTAGTAAGCGGGTTTTGGAAGTGCAAACAGTGGCTTTTGCTGGCGACCAGCTTGCGTTCACGTGAGCGTGCACGCGCGCCATCTGCTTTTCCTCCCCCTCCCTCCCCTTCTTCCCCCTCCCTCACCAGAGAGCGCGTTTCCATTCCTCGCATCGCTGGCGAGGCGCCATCTGCCTTTCATCCCCCTCCCTCACCCCTCCTCCCCCTCCCTCACCAGAGAGCGCGTTTCTTGTTTAGCTTTCTAACTCACTAATGGAGGCCACATTTATTTTGGTTCATGGGCATATTTTCTACCCCATTCCAACCCCTGCATTCGTTTAATGTATTTTTATTGGGCCTTTTAAAATAACAGCAAACTGTATTGTTGTGTGTCTCGCCGTTATACATAATTGCTGATCATTGCATTTGTCTTCTTCCCTCAGTTACACCAATAATTGTTGAGACGTAAATCGTGGAACGCTTCTTAAACAAAGCACGTTTCTTGTTTAGCTTTCTAACTCACTAATGGAGGCCACATTTATTTTGGTTCATGGGCATATTTTCTACCCCATTCCAACCCCTGCATTCGTTTAATATATTTTTATTGGGCCTTTTAAAATAAAAGCAAACTGGATTGTCGTGTGTCTCGCCGTTATACATAATTGCTGATCATTGCATTTGTCTTCTTCCCTCAGTTACACCAATAATTCTTGAGACGTAAATCGTGGAACGCTTCTTAAACAAGGCATCTTGACAACTATCCCAAGCTTGTGTTAACTCTGGGGCGCCTTTCTGGGTTCATCCATCCTGTGTGAGTGTCGGGTAGTGGGCAGTGCATCTGCATGTGTGGGAGCGGAGAGCCTTCGGCTCTGGGGGCTTCAGCTTGGAGCCTTTTATGTTGATTCATCACCAGTCCAACCCTGCGACTGTCACATTGGCCACGGATGTACCAAATACAAGTGCATTTGAGATAGAGAGACTGCATAGTGAAATCTTGCCCGTATGAGACTATTTCCTCATTTCACTGCTCAGAGACGTGCGATATTTCCACAGGGGGGTTACTTTCCTCCTTCGGCTGCTGCGTCGTTCCCCTGGGGAGCCCGTTCCGATTGACGGAGGTGCTAATGAGTACTCTTGCATACCAAAGTAACTCTTCTTCTGCTCTTTCTGAAAACAAACACTCAACTTTCTTCTAGCTGAGGTAAGATCCCTTGATTAATAAATAATTTGCCTTTTGCTGAAGTTTTCTGTAAGATTTACCTATCGCATAAACCACACCCATATTTGTTAATAATTATATAATAGCACGTCACTTGTATAAGGTAACTTAAAACTGGATTCTAAGTCATTTCATCGACAACTCAAGATTTGCTCTCATTGTCTTTTTCATTTCACTCAGAATCCCTCATTAAAAAACAACCCCATTATTCACAATTAGACCCGGTACACCTTTGAACTTAGATATTTTTATGGAGTTTACTTGTTTTCGGCCAAGTAAGTTAATTCTTGAAACATTGACTCTGAATAAATACATCTGACAAATCGTATCTGCCAAACTGTTGCTTTTTCATTGTCACCCACTTTTGGTAATCTTTTTCTTTCTTTATGTCATGGTTGGCAGCATAGACATCTGCAAGACTCATAAATATACCTAAAGTTGCATTTACCCTTTGGCTTCTTTTTATCAGCCTCTTTCAGCCATGGGCTTGAGACATGGCAAATCACATCTTAAGTCAGAGCAATATTTCGCTCTCACATACATGCTGTTTGATGTGTCATTCTGCCTCTAATGGAGTGCGTACTTTTCGAAGTATGAGGGTCTGTTTTACTTATAAAACATTCACTCAACCATCACAATTTTGTCTTTTGCAGCTCTTTAGTTTCAATGTATTTGTTTAGTTAATGTATAACCCATAAGATATAAAAACAATTAAAAGAAGTTACGTATAAACATGGAAAATAGCAGTCTATATCACTGACCAACAGCCTGGTGCTGATTAAGCCAGTTAGTGAAGAGATAACGAGAAACAACTGCCACCATGTCACTTTGTGTGGACATCTTCAATAGCTCCAAGGCAGGTTTCAACTTTCGGATACCGGTTGGACTTGGGGCAGCATACAAGAAGCAGAAGAACAAGCATTGGCATAGCCAATAGGCCTCGCTTTTGGGACCTTATAAGTATTTAGTTATACAGCACAATATCCTTGGTGCAACAACATCAACCGTTGCATGGCTAAACACTTATAAGGTCCCAAAGGCGAGACCTATTGGCTATGCCAATGCTTGTTTAGGACTTGTGCCCTGGTCCAATCTGAGTTCAAGCCACGGTCTTTCCTTTAAACCCGCTTCCATGACATGGTGTGTACATCCAGAACGGTGCATCACGCTGTCCTTTCAACATTACATACGTGTGATAATTGTACGACATGTCAGGATGCTGGGGGGTGGGGGGTCTTGCCACGGCCCCCAGTGTATCACAGTCTGGAGACATTCCACCCAGTGCTGAAAATTACAGAGGAGGCTGTGGCAAGACCCACACATCTGTTTACACACGTCGAATTCATCTGGGGGGCGCATGGCCCACGTGCCTACAATCACAGACGGCGGGGTCCGGATGTGGGGGCAACCACCAGCCTCCTGCCCTTGCAAGGAGAATGACGTGCGGTTTACATACTCGCACCACACCCGTGTGCTATTACCACTGTAAACAAGGCTGTACTATTCCCCGGTGCAGTGACACTCTTTTCTGTCTCATCATAAGGATGAAAGGAGGAGTCAATTCCTTCAGCATTTGAACTTGCCACAGTGACAACCACAGCAGTTGCCAGGGCTTTAAGTGGACCGGGTGCCTCCGGGTCACATTCCCGGTAGTTATTAAAAACGGACATAGAAAAGGGTCCCTTTCGAGCCCTATATTCATGTCCTTAAATTTACTGGCAAATAACTGATCGATTTTTAAACAATGAATATTAAAAACGTAAAGGTAATCCATGTTAGCGATTTAATTCCTGTTTATATTTCACGTTTACCTTATTCTTGCATTCCCCAAGAATGTTAGCTATTTCCAGGATGTTGTGTTTCTGTATTGTTTGTGTGTAGCATATTACTCCTATATAGTGCATACTGTGAGCTGAATCGCGTCCAGGCATAAGAATGGCCACTATTGAGAGCTGTGGAGTTGATGCTGAAGGCAGTGTGAGTTTCTCAAAGTGCCTGTTAGTGGGTCAAAAAGGTGTCCAGAATCGATGGCCATCCAATCCTTGGCCTCTTTGCAGAGCGCACAGAGCAAAAGGTCACATATTTCAGTTGCAATTGTGATTCTGTGCAGATGTGTGTGGTGAGGTACACAGTTGTAAAAATATCGACAAGGCGAAAGTAAAAGAAAAATCAGTGCTGACGGGTGAGTGGGTGCGTTGTGTGTTTGGCAGTGTTGAAGTGAAGGAGATGTGAGGAAGTGCACTCAGGAGAGAGTGAAAAGAGGGTGCTGAAGAGGAAAGAGGTGAGGTGTGAGATATGCAGATGAACGATTTTTGGAGGGAAAAAGGGCGTACATGTGTAATACGAAGTGAACATAACGGAAGTAATTGACACAATCTGAAGATGAAATGAAATGTGGTATTTGTTAGAGTGCACAGCTACTCAAAACTAGAGTGTCCTGGCGCCTTGACAGAAGTAGGATAAAGAGTGAGAAAGACCCAGTTAATGATTAAAAAGCCAAGTTTTGCCAAGTTAGTGGCGAGTCGCTTGACCCAGGTTATTAGTAAGCTGGTTCACCCTGACCAATCAGGCTTTATGCCCAATCGAAACACTGCATTGAACCTGAGGAGATTGCATGGGGTATTGGGAAGACTCGGAACAATCCACGAGGACACAGTGGTGGTCTCGTTTGACGCCACCATTGCGTTCAACACTAACGAGTGGTCATACCTGTTCGCAGTCCTGGCAAAGATGGGCTTCGGGCCTGGGTTCATAGGGTGGGTGCAGCTACTGTACTCTGAACCCTTGGCGCAAATAGTGGTCAACAACAAGAAATCTGAGGTGTTTGCACTGGGTCGTGGAACTCGTCAGGGGTGCCCATTGTCACCGCTGTTGTTTGCTCTCTCTCTCGAGCCCCTGGCGGCGTGGATCCACAGAAACCCGGTAATCCGGGGTCTCAAGTGGTCTGAGACCTGGGAGGACCGCATCTCCCTATATGCGGATGATATCCTATTATATCTGGCTTCCCCCAGGTCATCGCTCAACGCAGTCCTGGATATATTTGCCAGCTTCGGGAGATACTCTGGCTATACAATTAACTGGGCCAAGTCTTTAATATATGTCCTCAGTGGTGATCCTCCGCGCCTGCCCTAAAATTGTCCAATTCAGGTTGCTGAAGGGGGCTTCCAATACTTGGTAATCTTCATTTCGGCGGACCCCAAGACTCGATATGACCGAAACCTGCTCCCCCCCCTTCGGGGACTGAAACGAGATGTTGCACATTGGAGGGCGCTCCCCCTCTCCCTGCTGGGTAGGGCAGCACTTTTCAAAATGATGTCGTTGCCGCGCTTCCTTTATGCCTTGCAGAACTACCCAGACCTGATCCCAACGCGTTATTTTAAGGAAGTAGAGGGTCTCCAGAGGGAACTCCTTTGGGACGGTAGACCCCGACTAGCTTTACAGAAGCTAGTTCTGGGCTGGTATGATGGAGGGATCGGTCTTCCAGACATAAGGAAATACTACTGGGCTGCTCACCTGGCCGCAATCAACCATTGCACATACCGATGCTGGGAGGACCCGGGGTATAGAATGGGCAAATGGCTGCTTCCTGGGGGTAACTACAACAGGGCCCTCTACTCTAGAACGCGTAAGCTCCCATTAACAGGGCCAACCAAACACTCAGTGCAAGTCTGGCAGGCAGCAAATCGAAGCCTGGGATGGGAACAGAAGCTCACACTCGCCACTCCCTTGTGGGACACTGAACAACTAGGCACACTGAGGACCTCGAAGGGCTTCGACAAATGGGATCTGATCGGGATCTCGAAGATAGGGGATCTATGGAAAGGGGGAGGGGTAGTGTCATTTGCCTCCCTGAAGAATGAGTACGAACTAGCAGATACGAAGTATTTCCGCTATCTGCAGGTACGACATGCCCTGCTGGCACAGTTACCTAAAGGTGCCGCTCCCCCAGAGTCCTTGCCGTTGGAAGACAGGCTGCTAGATGGCTATATGCCTACGAAAGCGATCTTCCTAGCATATAAGAAATTAATCAACAATACGCCTGATCCCCTCAGACTGATTAGGGAAAGGTGGGTGAGGGATGGACTAGAGCTGGACGACGAAGAATGGCAGGAAGCGATCTCCTCACCACGAGAGGTTGCGATTTCCTCTAGGCTGCGTCTGGTACAGCTAAAGATTCTCCATAGAGTGTATGTGTCTGGGTCTCGTCTTGTCAGTATGGGAAGGGTGAATGACGGGAGGTGCAGGAGGCAGTGTGGGCAGGAAGGCACGTTCATGCACATCTTATGGGAATGTGGGTATATTCAGAGTTACTGGAAGGAGATACACGAGTGCATGAAAGAGGTTCTTGGGGTAAGCCTTAGACCTGAAGCCAAACGTTGTCTCTTAAATGTGTGGGAACCCACGGACTTAAATAGCAAAGACAAAATATGGGTCACACTGGGCCTGATGTTGGCTAAGCGGCATATAGCCCAGCTCTGGGGTGCCGGAGTGCCGCCTCAACTCAATAAATGGAGGGCAGATATGGACTGGTGCATGTTTAGGGAGAAGACAGTGTACACAGCGCGTGGGTGCCCCAAAAAGTGGTCTGCAATTTGGAACAAATGGAACGAATATTGGGGTGACATTTGTGTTCCGCCTGTGATTCCCTCTCTTGAGGAACCTGTAACGTCTTGAGTCCTGAATCAATCGTCAACACCTGTATGATTCAATGTTCTGATGTAACTATACTGTAAAGAAGCTTTATTCCCCCTATTTGTACGCATGATATCGATTCTCTCTGTTTAATAAAAAGAGTTTAAAAAAAAAAAAGCCACGTTTTTAGGTTCTTCCTGAAAGACAGAAGGTTTGTGTTTAACCTCAAGGCCTCCGGGAGGCTATTCCACAGCTTTGCTCCCAAGAAGCCAAAGGATCTGCCTCCCGTGCATGCCAGACGTATCCTGGGAACGCAGGCCAAGTTGGCATTGGAAGAGCGCAGAGGTCTAGAGGTAGTGTAGTGATTAACCCGTTTAGAGAGGTAGCCGGCTCCTACTTTGTGACATGCTTTGAAAAAGATGGTCAGGGCTTTAAAATCTATCCGTTCTTTTATGCGGAGCCAGTGTAGGGATGCAAGAATCGGAGTCATATTAGATCTAGGTTTGGGTTTAACAATGGCTCTGGCTGCCGCGTTCTGAACCACTTGCAGTCGCTGGATCAAAAATTTTGGAAGACCGAGGTACAGGCAGTTGACATAGTCAAGCTTTGTGGTCACCATCGCCTGCACCACTATCTTTCTGCTCTCCAGGGGAAGTAGTGGCAGGAATTTTTTAGCATACGAAGTATGCCAAAACAGGTGTCAGTGAGATTCTGAATCTGAGAATGCATAGAGAGTGATTTATCAATCATAATTCCTACATTTTGGGCTTTCTCCTTTTCTACGGTTGGAGGTGGAAGATCTTCGGGCCACCAGAAGCTCCATTCCGGGGTTTCTGGGTTTCCAAAGAAAATCACTTCAGTTTTATCCGGATTACACTTAAGCTGATTAATCTTCAACCAGTTGAACACCTTCGTGAGACAGGCCCTGATCCTTGCCCCATCAAAGTCTAGGCCTTTATCACAGGTGAAAATCAGCAGAGTGTCGTCAGCATAGGAGACAATCTTGGCGCCTCCTTCCTCTACCATGGATGCAAGAGGGCATAGATAGATATTAAATAGAGTAGGGCTAAGAATGGAGCCCTGAGGGACGCACACGTCAGAGGCCGGCACCGGAGATGGAAACGGAGGGAGCCAGATATCCTGAGATCTATTACCCAAGAAGGAGGAGATCCATGTCAAGGCAGTCCCACGCAGGCCGATGTCTCTGAGCCTATTTAAGAGCCTATCGTGTGGGACCGTATCAAAGGCCGCCGACAGGTCGAGCAGTATAAGAATGGCCTTGCCACCCTGGTCCAAACTGCCCCTGATGAACTCGGTCACCTCCAGCAAAGCTGACTCGGTACTGAAGTTGGCTCTAAAGCCAGATTGGGATTCATGGAGAAGCTTACCGTCTTCAATGTGTCTTTGTAGAGCCTTGTTTACATGCTTCTCTAGAACCTTAGAGAGGGCCAGAAGCAGAGAGATCGGCCTATAGTTGGCCGGATCCGTCCGGTTGGCATTAGCTTTTTTAACAATGGAAGGATCTTTGCGTGTTTCCATAATTTTGGCATAGTGCCTGAGGAGAGGGAGGCATTAAAGAGCTGATGTACTGTAGGGTTAATAGTGGGGACTAATAAGGTCAAGATATTAGCTGGGCAGGGGTCGGATGGAGAGCCCGACTTAATGCTTTGAATGAGGGACAGTGACTCTTCCAGCTGGAGCTCCGGGAAAGCGTGTAAAAGTGGAGGATCCAGGTTTTGAAATTTATTATTAGCACTATGATAGAAAGATATCTCATCTTCTGAGATGTTAGAGAAGGCTTGTTGGATCAGCGAGATCTTTTTATGAAAAAATTGGGCAATCTGCATTGACCATTCTTCTGTGCATGGTCCTTCCGTTGAGCCGGTTTTTGGTGAGGTGAAGGATTTCACTATCCTGAAGATATCTTTACTATTATTTTGGGAAGTTTCAATCTTTGTTTGGAAAATATTCTTTTTGGCTGTTTTTACCAGAGAATAGTGGGTTTTAAAGTTTCTTTGTAAGCCTTCCTGTCTTCCGGCAAGTAGAATTTACGCCATTTACGTTCCTTTTTCCTACAGTTCCTTTTACTGGTTCTGAGATGATCACTAAACCAGGGAGCCGGCGCGGCTGACCTCTTAGAGGAGCAAGTGATAACTGGGGCCGCTGCCTCGATGTTAGTACGAAGCCAGGAATCTATTTGAGAAGCACCCAAGTGAGGGATATTAGATAGCTCTGGTAGAGAGCGTCCTAGGGCATTGGCTAACTTAGGAATGGATATTTTATGAAAGGCTCTGTAGCTGGAATTCTTTTTCCCAGCGACCACCAGGTTGAGCCAGAATGGGGTATATCAAATTTAAGAAGGAAGTGGTCAGACCAGGTAATAGGAGAAGGAGGATCAGCCGATAAGTTGAAATTATGAAAAATTTGGTCGAGGGCATGACCTTTCTCATGGGTAGCCGAGGAAATAGAGGTGAGCATCTTAAAAGTCTGCAATGTCTCCAACAGGATTGAAGCTTGGAGATCTTTCGCATTATCCATATGGATGTTAAAATCCCCCAGGATCAGGCAATCTTTGTACTTTAGGGCCAGGGAGGAGGTGGCTGAATTGAGTGAAGTAATAAAGTTTTTGATGGCGCCGGGGGGTCTATAAATCAGAAAATCCGCGATGCTTTGATGGGGAGATAAAATACAGCGGAAACCTAAGAACTCTGTGTTCTCTATGGTTTCCATCGGGATAAGGGAGGAGTCTAAGCTATGCTTATAGATTATAGCGACCCCACCACCCTTACCCCCAGAACGATCCTTCCTGAGAATTTTATAGCCCGTGGGAATGGCCATAGCGATCGTAGGGTTGGAGGCATTTGACAGCCATGTCTCCGTAAGGAATAGGAGAACAGGCTGCTCGTCTGAAAGCAGATCATGGATATGCGACGCATGCTTTTGCATAGATCGACAGTTCACTAAGATAGCTTTAGTACCCCGGGACTTTCTCGTACATTTACTCTTAGTGTTGCTAGGGAGGATTTTGGATGTGAGAGCTCTGACCTGAAAAAGATGCCAGTCGCACTTGTTGCAATGAAAATCTGTCCCTAAGCTTAGCTCAGCAGTGCTGCACTGAAATGATGGTGGTCGCCTAAGGTAGAGCAGTTTGTCCCTGGAAAAACTAATAGGGGGTGGCTCACCGGCGGGTAGTTGGGCAGCGTGGCCAGCGCCAGACGCCTCCGGGACGCTGATGGGCACAGACCGGCTTGCCTTTGGGGCGCCAGCGGCGCGCCCGCTGCGCGCGTGCGCTGCGCACATCGGTTTGCATCCCAAATATATAGTCGGATGAAACTAGACCGCACGTGCAGCAGAGGAAGTAAAGAAGTGCTAGGGCGGAAGTTAGGCGCCCGACAGTAACAGATCAGCCCTCTGCGCAATCGGCACTACCCCTTCCACAGGCCTCAGTAATGTTTAATTCACAGCCTCTCAATTTCAGAGCTGAAACGTTTTCAATAGTATTTACAACCAAATCGTTGTTGTTACTCATTTATCTTAAACAGCTAACAATCACTGACAAAGTCAGTAGTCCTGTCTGGTTTTAGGTGTATGTCAGTTGTTGAGTTATATATCTGGATGTAATAACATGAAGCTCAGAGAGGCACCGAAATACCAGTGGTGTGGCAGACTATGGGAATCACAGTAATGTAGTTTACATGTTTAAGCCACACCCTCAATGACATAGGCCACGCCTCTTTTAGAGACTCCACCCCCTCACACACACTTTTTGCATCCCACTTGTTGCTTGACCACAAAGCTATCCCCCCGAAAGGCAGATGAGGTTTTAGAAGCACAAACCACATGGCATAGTATTAACCACACTCATGCAGTCATATGCGCACGCGCTCACAATTTGGAGCCTGACAGAGTTGACTGGAAAGAAATTGGCCACATAATATTTTCATTTTCACAAAAAAATTGTGATTATTTGGGAGAAGAGAGATTCTGAACTTGTCAAGTAATTAAGGGAGATGGGACATGGTGATTGGTTGAGAAAGGTGTGGAGAGCTTTTTCCCAGAGCAAGGTGCTGTAGCTAGGGGAGGGCTTACCCAGAACAGGGGTGTAACTGTCATTAGTGCAGCAAGTGCAGTGGCACCAGGGCAACCAGGTGTGAGCGGCTCTATGCATAACTACTTATGCCCGTTTTTAATTCCATACTGGGAACAGCAGGCCAGGACACTGGACCATGACACTGTTCCAGGAGGAAGATGCTCCTGTTTGACAGGCACAAAAAAGGGCTTTGTTGTGGGCACTTGCCTAGGGCCCCTATCTCCCAAGGGGCCTCCTGGTAAAGTGAATGGGACAGTTAGAAACATCCTTCTTTCTCCCTCCTCTGTCTCTGTGCCACAACCTCCCTCTCTCTGCCTACCCACATATCTTACTCAGTCTCTCTACCTATTCCACCTCGTGACTCACTTCCTGTCTACCTCTCTTTCTCTACCTCAACCATCTCTTGCTCTATCCATACCTCGCTCACCTCTGTTTACCTCTCTTTCTACTTCTCTACCGCCTTCTAACTCACTCTTACGTCCCTCTAGCTTGCCTTTCTCTCCACCCCACTTTTAATACTTCATCTCTGTCTCTCATCTGTTTCTCTCTCTCTTTACTGCTCTGTCTTAACTCTAAGTCACCACTCACTAAATCCCAACCCTTCTCTGTAACTCACTTTTGTACCTTCCCTTCTCTATTTCTCTGTCACTTGTCTCTTCCACTCTTTCTCTGCCTCATCTATATTTGTTTCATGTCTCTCTCCTTAATTCACCTCACGTCTCTTACCTCACCCCTCTCTCTTCACATTTCACTCTAGCTCTACTCTCTTCACTTCAGTTCTGCCTCCGTCAGCACTCTTTCAATGCACCTTTCGCTACCCACCTCTCTACCTATCTCTTGTGACGTAATCTCTCTCTCTCCTTGAATCTCTACCTCTCTTTCCCCTCTCTACCTCAACTCCCTCCACCGCGCTGCTCTGTTTCCATCTCACCTCCCTGTGTCTCTTCTCCATGTATTTCAACTTCCTCTGGACCTTGTCCCTTTTTACCGCACCTCTCTGTCTCTCTCTTTAAATATTGCTACACCTCGCCTCTCTCTGCCCCATCTCTCACCCCACGATTCTCTACCGCACAACCATCTACCATATAAAGTTCTCTAATTCACATTCCAGATAAGACCCATTCAAAAAAAGGCCAATCTGGCATTGACTGATCTTACTAACTACCGGCCTATCTCGCTCCTCCCTCTACTGGGGAAGTTGCTGGAAAAGCACATTAATAAACAATTCACAAGCTAATTGTAGTCAAATAGCTTATTAGACCCTTCTCTGTCGGGTTTTAGACCACTACACAGCACAGAGACAACTCTCTCGAAGCAAATGTACCTTCAATGCTGGTACTGCTGGATTTGTCAGCAGTATTTGATACGGTATCCCCTCTTAGGCTTCTTGGTGGGATACGAGAGATTGGAATCCATGGAATGGCTTTACAATGGCTGGCTGACTTCCTTTCAAATAGGACCCAAAGGGTCATTCTGGGCCCTTATAAGTCTCGAACCGTGACTCTGGATAGCGGAGTTCCACGGGGCTCCTGTCTCAGCCCCACGCTTTTCAACATTTATGTGGCTCCCCTCGTCAAAATTGTCAGATCTTTTGTCTTTTAGATCATATCATATGCGGACGATACTCAGCTACTCTTTTCCTTTGAGAAAAATCTGATTAAATCTAAAGAATCTTTTCCTGATGGGATGAAAGCCATTGCTACCTGGATGTCTGAAAATAGACTCAAGATAAACACCGCAAAACCGGAGATTATGTTATTTGGGAGGGCCCAACTACTTTGGTCACCGGACTGGTGGGCCCTCAGAACTAGGTATGGCCCCTTCACCCAAATCAGTGGTAAAAATCTGGGAGTCTGGCTGGACTAACTCCTCACTATTAAAGAACAAATCTCGGCCACTACATGTTTATGCTTTCACATGTTTCGTCTGCTGAGAAGAGTTTTTTCTTTATTACCACTCTCCACAAGAAAAACTTTAGTCCAGGCACTGGTTATCAGCCGCTTAGTCTATGGCAATGCGCTTTTGGCCTCAGCCAATGAGAGTTTGCTTTCTAAGCTTCAGGTAGTACAGAACATTGATGCACGTCTTATCTGTAACCTCCCCCCTGGAACAGCATCTGCCCCTCTTCTACAGGCCTGAAATTGGCTACCTGTGAGGAGCAGATCTATTTTTAAGATCTGCTGTCTAACTCACAAGGCTCTACATGGGAAAGGGCCTACCTATATATCATCAAAGCTCACCCGCTATACCCCTTCCAGACTCTTAAGATCATGCATTAAGGTTTTGCTTAAAGTCCCCAGGTTTAGAAAGGCCAGGTCAGGATGCAGGTCGTTTGCCTTCCTCGCCCCCCACCATTGGAATAACCTGCCCCTGAAATGGCGTATCTGTGAGGACCACTTCCATTTCAGGAAAGTACTCAAGACTCACCTATTTTAAAGCTAGCCATCTTCATCTGTTGGCCTGGTTTTGCGCCAAGATACCCCTCCGGGGGTGATTTGTGCGTGTAATAAATAAAATAACATAACATCTGTCTCACTACCTCACCTCTCTCTTCTTCACTTCAACCTCTCCCTCACTCAGTTTACTTCACCATTCATTTGCTATCTCTCCTCTTCAGCTCCTCTTTCTCTTTCTACCTCTGTTACCTTTACCGTATATCTCTCTCACTACCTTACTCCTTTCTCACTACCTCTCTTTCTGTTCGTGGACCTGTTTTTCTCTGGCTGTCATTAAGTTTCGTACTTATAGTCCACTACACATCCAGCAAGTCACCCTTACTGTGTCCTTTCTACAATGGGAGGAACAAATAGGTAAGACACTGAGGGGCATATTTACAATCCCCTATTGCCATCACAACGTCACTTTTCTCGATGTTGTGGTGGCGTTAGGAGCTTTGCCTTATTCACAAGGCGACGTTAAGCCACTTAACGTGGCTTAACGCCGCCTTGTGAATAAGGCATCCTTTCACACTATACTTAGCTTGAAAGGGGCGGGCAATGGGTGTTGTGGTGGGTGTTCCACCGCAACACCCATTGATTTTAAAGCTGCCCCATATTTGCAAGGGTGACGTAAATATGGGGGAGCGCTAAAATTAAGACAGGGAAAACCTGGTCATACCCTGGCAGAACGAGGGGAAATGTTTAATTGCACCTTGTATTTGCTGTTTCTATGTGTGCTGCGTTGTGCAGCACACATAGAAACAGCAAAACGCCATGCATGATTGTTTATGTGCAGGAAGGTGTCCCTTCCTGCACATAAACAATTATTAAAGAAATTACGTTTTGCAACTTCTATGTGTGCTGCATTTAGCAGCACACATAGAAGTTTCAAAATGCCATTTCAGATTGTTTATGTGAGGCGCTAGGCTGCTAAATTAGCGCCAGCTCAGGTAGAAATACAAGGCTGCGCCGTATTCTTGTAAATACGATGCAGCCCTGCGTTTTAGAAGTGTCGGAGCGCTGCGTTAAGCCAAGGAGGCTAATGCCGCTCTCCGCCACTTCCTTGTAAATATACCCCTGAATCTTACGTAAAATATTGTTACTTCAAGAAAAAGTATCTAGATTGACTTCTTCAGTGATGCACTTTTAAGTTTTGTTTTGGTACTCTCTGCCAGAAGGACACCTAGCAGCTTCAGATGTGCTTTGTGTGCCCCTGTTTCTGAAAATCTAAATGTGCATTTCAATATTGTTTGGCAGCGTGAGGATTTGAATGAGCTGAAAATGGGTAATAGATTCAAAGTTCTTCTGAACAGGTGACACAGAATATGCCTTCCCCAGGGACCCAATAATCCTTAAGATGGCACCGGGGTTCTGGGTGTTTGTACGCCCCCTGCCCAAGCCTGAGGCAGACTGGATATGACCAGTCATGCACCGAAACAGGTCGCAAGGCCTTTTCTGTGGGTCCTGGGCAGTCAGTGGTTACTGGGCAGTATCTGTGGTGGTTACCATCGTTTACCACTGTTCTTCCTGGGCCTTGGGTATCACTGCACTCTAATAAGGTGACCAAGGTATCTGCATGGGTAAGTAGGGCGAGCATTCAAGGTTTACTCCTGGAGGTGGCAGGGGACTGGGACCTAAGAAAAGGCATAATTCAAACAATTACCCTCAATAAAATTCCTCCTTGGAGGCCTCCCGCCTGACCTAGAGATTTCTACTTACCTGGTGGGGATGTCTATGCCCACAGAGTGTCCGCCAATGTGGTAGATTCGCTATAGATCCGCTCACAGATGCATCTTCTTTCAAACCTAATAGATGCTTTAATATTGCATAGGAGAATAGAGTAGTTACAATAAAGAAAAACCCTAAAAGGTTCTAAGACGTTTAGGGGCCTAGATACGATACTAAATGCAGTCACCGTGCAGCGTAGTAAGTCACAGTAGTGCATATAACATTGGGGCCCATAGACTGTGTCTAGGCGCAGTAGTGCTAATAATACATGGGGCCTCCAAACAGCTGGTAGATGCTGTACAACAACTAACATCAGGGCCTAGAGACAGTAGTTAGGGGCTGCAGTACTAATACCATTGAGCACTAGATGCAGCAATGAATGAATGGCTATGTTACTTTGTAAGCAGTGCATATCTGCAAAATGCCATGGGATAGTAACAGGCCAACCCCAAAAGCTAATGCCGGAAACCAGCTGAACGCTCAATGGTCATTGGTTGAAAGGGGCTGCCCAAAAGCCCCTTTCTGTCAGGGCCAGTGGAATTATGCGGCAGAGAAGAACCAAATTATGCATCTGGGTTGACTAAATTATGCATCAAGAAAAGGCAAATGATGTGGCGTAATGCCGCATATGTTTGTTAGTAAAACCTTATTATTTTGGCATTTGTACACATGTTAACAATTTGTGGGTTAGAGTTTCACATCATTAGAACCACTTGACACTCAAAGCAAAGGTGACCAGTAAACCTTTGCGAAGGACATCCACTGTGTGGCAACATCTGTTGCTACGTTTTCAGTAACTTTTGATCCGTTTGAACTACAAACATGTTTTTGCTGAAATATGCAGACTGTGCATCAGATGATGGATTATGTGGCAAAAGCGGCAAATCCATAATTATGCGGAAAATGCCAGGGCTACAAAATATGGGTATGTGAGATGTGGCCTAGCAGCTAGAGCTGCCAATTTTGGAACTGGGGAACAAGGTTCGAATCCTAGCCTTGGTTCAACATTCTGTGATTGTGAACAAATCACTTAATATCCCTGATCCTAAAAAAACAAGCTTTGGAAATGCAATAGGTTTGGCTTTAAAGGAATGTTGTATGGCAATGTGAAGCATTACAAGTAGGTAGCATGGGAATGGATATGTATTTGTGGGGAAGCATAGAACTGTAGAATAATATTGGGATAGGTTAAAAGGTCAGGTGACAGTGGCAATGTCAAGCCAGACCGTAAAACCCATGTAGGTTAATGACTGCCTCCTTCCATCTTTACTGCTGCCAAAGAAAAACACCATAAATTATCTAGTTATATAAAACACCTTAATAGCATTAGAATGCCATGTGTGTGCCCCTGGAAATTCAAGCTCAGGCAGCTGGATAAATAAACAAAATGACCACAGCTGGTGGAGGGCAAGCACTTATTTTGTGGAAGCACACAACTTCTGCCTAATCAAAGCATGTACTCCTGGCTCCCAACATGTGGGCAGAGCCAAAGTCCGTCTCCTTGTGATTCTCACATAATTGTCTGGCGACAGGTGCATTTTCAAGCCAGACCGTAAAAGTGTAACATTCATGTAATCATTACTCTGGTTATATATATAAACATAGAGCTGTATTCAGTACTCCCCTTAGGAATTCTGATAATCCAAAGTATACTGGATAAATATAACCATCATAAGTTTTGTATTCAGACTCAATTTTTTAAACAATATTTTATAGAAGGCCAATGATAACTTAATACAAAGTACAAAGAGTCCCAGAAAGTCCAAAGATTCAACTTGTTGATTTATTCTTTTTGGTACTCCCAGCAAGGAATTTGCCATTTGCCAACACATGTTTCGTCTACTCATAGACTTTTTCAAGGCTAATCGATTTATAACCTATCTGACCCACCGATTAACGTAAATGGTCGCGATGTTTCTGAAGTACAGTTTCACGCGGCGGTGTCCTGTAAGATCTCGATACCATAAGAGTATCCAAAGAAATCCATTCAACAAATGTGTCTTAGGAGTTAGCTCAGCATCTAGACCACGTGTCATGTGGCGGCGAACTTTCAGATCCAATCTTGTGATCACAGCGAGGTCACTGATAAGATTCCTTTCGTTATAAAATTGCTTGGAGAATCAGCGCTACTTAAAATGTGTAAGCTGAAGTCCACGTGGACCACAATCCCGTCTGCGGCAGTCCCTGTAAGAAGACCCCTCTAAAACACGTGATTTTTTCCTCTTCCGTGAACTTATAGAAAAAACGCTCCACTCCGAGGGAAACCCTGATAAGTTTCCGTCCGATAACCAGGAATAGTCCACAATTCAGACGCGTGTCCCTTCTAACCGCACAGAGTCTCCTAGTTTACTTTGACACTTATTATCTTTTGATTGTGCGGTAATTTCCCATTTAGGGACCACTACTACCTACCTCAACTTATTAAACATTACTCTGGTTATGATGTAAAGCACTCTAATGCCCTTGTGACAAGTCTGTGCTACATAAAAATGCAAATAAAATGTGCGTTGGGTGGATAGTGTGTGATAACTTGAGATGTCTGTCAGCAAGATCTAAAAAGTTCTACGTGGGCATGCTGATGGGTTCCCGATCAGTAATGCTGCCTATTCAAAGTAAACCATGCAATCCTGGTCACTCTCAGTGGTTTTTATTTAAAACCTTTATTTTTCAGTTTTAACAAACAAGTAGCAGCAGTACAGATATGACATTACAGCATACAGGTTGGGCATAGGCGATGGCAACACTGTCTGACAGATGGTTTCAAGCATTCCATACTTCGGGTGTACTATTGCATGCATCCTCACCCAGTTTGTGGTCTAACCATCAATTGCACTCTCCGCGCATTTTCATCATCAGCCATGCTCACGTAGACCACTGTCAGTGGTAGAGGGAAAAAAGTGATTTCCCATATTTCCCCAAAATCAGTAAATTGGGTGCAAAAACACCAAGAACACCTGACACAAATTCAGTTTCCACCAGGGCATGTTTGTGCCCTCTGTTACCACTCAGGTCTTAATGACCCTTTGCCAGACAGCAGAGAAGGAAACAGCAATTGTCTGTTGGCTTCAGAGCTCATGTCCAGCTCCAGCCCAGAAAGTAAGAACCCTAAGCACTATCTGTAACGCAAGAGCTTTCTGCTTCCCATCAAGTCGATGCAGTGGCCAAAGAAACAGAGCTCCAATAAACCAGCCTCCCAGCAATCCCACCACTTGTTCAAAGGAAACACTGGCTAAACTACTACTGAGTGATTGATAAGGTTTTGTACAGAATCTCTTTGAAACACAACAGTTGGTGCCAGTGCTTAATTTGAGCCTGTGGTTTTCGGTGCTAAGCACCTGCACTTAATTATTAGCAGTGTCAACACCAGCACTTACGACAGTCAGCCACATGATGGCGCTGCCTGTCTAATTTAGAAATTAGTGCAACAAAAGTTGTTTATTATTTCAATATACATCAAAAATGACTAATACTTGCTGCCCAAGCCATTCTTATAGAGTTGGGCGCCTGGAATAGTCTGAATTGTCACACTTAGAGTGTGATGGTTAGTACTTGTGTTGGCACTGTCATTGGCAGCGCTGGGGGCAATGGATGGTGCAAGCAGCAGTGGCCCCCTGACAATGGCCTCAACACTTATTTGTTTTATAAATCAAGCACTGGTAGGCGCAGAACCAGGCAGCCAGAGAGGGGATGAGGTCTAGCTGCTAAAATCCTGATATTGGAATCTGGAAACCTGTGCCCTAATCTGGGAAGCTGCTGAATCACCCTGTGTGAAACATTTGTGAAATGTAAAGTAACTGCACATAAACCCATCCACCCTCGATGTACAAGATCCCCTCCACAGTGATGTACAAGGCCCAGTTGCACCCCAGCTAAACTTATGATATCCAGATAACAACACACATACACAGTCAGACTAGATGACAATCTGATGCAACCATATGCAAACCACACAACCAGATTCCAAAAAATGGCCTTGACAGAGACCTTAATGATAGGAGAGAAGGAGTGCTCAAGTGGTAAAGTGCCTTTTGTGGGGGGCTCTGAGACCTCTTACACCGGGGCTGTGCACCTCAAGCAGCCTCCCTTTCCACCAAGACTCCTGCACTGCCACCACCCTCAGCCAGAAGCAGCACAGCTGAACACATGCAGCATTTGATCCGGATTCAGAGATGGTGATGGAAAATCTGCCAATTTGTGCAGGAAGTGTTAGGCCCTCCGTTGGAGGCTTCACATGCAGTGGAAAACTCTCCAACAAAGGATCCACCACTCTTTCCGCAAATTGGAGGGCTTTCAGATCTCCCCGACTCTAAACTATACTGTGTGTCCTTAGCAGCTGATGAAAGCCCGCACTAGCCGGCCCCAATCTCATCTTCACTCACAGTATCAGTGCTGGTACTACCTCATTGGTTACTGATGCAAAACAGAAGCATTTGGTCAGTGCTTAATTTGTAAAAAAATAAGTGCCAGGGCTCTAGTCAGGAGGCCACTGCACCTTGCACCACTCATTTCTCCTAATCACGCTGCCAATAACAGTATCAGCACAGCTACCATCCACCACACACTTAGCAGTGTGACCATTAAGACTATTCTAGGCCCCCCCCCATAGCTATAAGAATGGCTTGTGCCACAGGTATTAGTCATTTTAATGTATATTGAATCAACAAACAAATGCTGTTGTGCTGTTCTCTAATTTAGGGCAGTATGCCACTTGGTGGCGCTGTTTGTCTTAGTGCCGGTGTTGACAATTAAGTGCCGGTGCTCAGCACCGGAAAGCACCGGCTGAAATTAAGCACTGCATCTGGTCAAGAAAGGATACACGTGACTGCATCGGCGGTTCCTCCACAATGGCAAGGGGTGTCGCCACACTTGCTCAGAGCCAGCAGCTGAAAAATAGGAGCCTGGTTAACATACTAAAGCCATGATTACGAGTTGGACGGTACTGGGGTAACGGTAAAATTGCATGCAATGTTACCATGTGGTGAATCCACCACGTTAAGGTCCAATTATCTGTTAAACCCCAACGAATGGGAGTTACCATGTGGGACCATTTTTCCAGTCAGGAAACCACTCAGAATTGATAGTTCAGTGGGGTTTAACCTCTGGTTGAAGGTGGGGGAGGGGAGGGAGGTGTAGGTGCACGAAATGGGAGGTTGTTGTCTGGAAGGGGGAGGATTGAACGCTCCGCCATGACAGAAATAAAGGGACAATGAAGCGCAGCTTCTGCTGCAGACTGAGCCCCAAGTATTTTTTCCTGGTGGAAGAAATTGGGTCTGGTTCTGCCACGGCCTCAAAAAACTGGGGGGCATATCTCAAGAACGTGTGATAACCATCGCAAAAGTTACTTAACGCAACCTCCAACATCGCAGTATATCTCGGGAAATTTACGCAGTGTTAACCAAGTATTCACAACACGGTGGTACCATGCGATAGTCACCAGATAACGCGTCAAATGGCCGCGTTAAAATCAACGCCACGCCGCAAAAATGCAAAACACGAACGCAAAAGAAGCTGCAATGAGGCCAATCGCGATACAAAAAGCAGCGAAAACCAGCGGCAGGCCTGCAAATCCCACTCGTCTGGTGGGAAAATGCACTATAAAAGCAACAAAAACAACACACCAGAAACAATCCAAAGTGCGTAGCAACATGGATGCACCCTGACCCAGCGCAGAGGCCAACGCGAACCCCACAAGCCCCACAGACCACCAGCAAGGACCAACGGGGTCGGGGAAGGCCAAGGAGAAGAGGGAGAGGAAGACGGGGTGCAGTCCGTAGGAAAACAAGACCAGCGTCACAGATGTGACAGAACACTACCAGCAACTGACCCACAATCAGACTACCTTGAATGCAGCCGGAGTGTCGAGGAGGCCAAGAGGCGCTGGCATGACGTGAAAACCTAAACAAGGCCCAAATCCGCTGCCAACAGGAAGGCAGCAACGGCGACAGGAGGTGGGAGTCCTGCGCCACAGGAGGAGCTGGAGGAAATGGAGGCCAGTCATCAGTGTGGAGACGGTGCAAGGAGGTGGTAGTACGGACACAGCTCGAGAGGACCTGACACAACAACAACAGGGTGAGTAACGAACAGGGACTGGGGGGACGGGGGGAGATGGGCACAATGGCACACATGCACAAGGATGTGTAGCACACTGCACACCCACAATTACCCAGGGTCATGTCCCCCATCCCCATGGCACACTGCAGCACACACACATGGCAATCACAGCACATCCCATGACAATGTGGCACAAAGTGCAACACCGACACTGCAGAACAGGGGACACAACTGGGTCCGCCTATGCGCAGAAACAGGCCAATCACATTTGACAGAGCAGGGAACTGTGAGATGCATATGTACGGGTACAACCTCACATGAGTCATGTAGTCCAAATGTCCACTGTCCCCCCTCAAATTGCCAGCACCGCCCAAACAGTCACAATGTACATTGTCACACAGTCTGCATGTCTACAAGAACAATGCGCCAACATAAATGTCAACACAATGTCAACATGCATCTCCCCTTCACATTGCAGAGGGACAAACAACACCTCCAGCAGGTCAGACCAGACAACCCATCAGTGATGCCGGAGAGGACCACCACACCTTCGACACCGACGCCCTACAACAGCCCATGGACATCCCACGCAACCCACCACCAGGACCAGGGAGACAAGCTACTCAGAGGAGAACCCAGCCCCTGCAACAGACCACACAGCATGAAGCACCTGCAAGCACGGCTGGCTCACAACACTTCACCCACCCACACATGGCACCCCAATGCCAGGTGTCAGAACGTCAAAAGGAGGTGGCCGAACAGGTGCGGTGTGGTCCGAACCCATGGAAGGCGAACTAGATCACATACGTGGGTGTCAATTACCCTTCAGGGACCACCTACACCCCACAAAGGAGACCCACACTGCCATAGAGGCACATGCAGATGCACATTCCCAGTACAGAACCACGCCCAGGGGCACGCACATATCAATCACACACCCATGTTGACTCTGCGTACTACGCCCCAGTCCACTCCCCTTACGAATTGAGTGGGTGACGACAAAGCCACATGTCCAAGCTCTAACCCGCTGCCTGCGGTGACATGTCTGCGTCCGCTGCACACAGCACACTGTAATGTCGTAGGGCCCAGGGCCCTCATGCATACAACAAGACCACAGGGACACAAGCAGATATTATGTTGAACTGGCTACGGGCACGTGCGCCCGGCCCCTTTATTGGCAGGGCCACATGTACAGTGACGCCTGTGCTGGATGTGTGTGGGGTGAGCATAAGCCAGCACGCACGGAGTGCTTGGTGCTGGCAACAATTTGAACAGAGGACACCAGTGCAATGGAAACAGAAAACACCTGCATAACAAAGTCAACTGCTGGGCAACATGGAGGGAGCCGGAGCAAGTACAGAGGTCACCCAACATACAAACAGAAGTGTCCGTGAGTTGCAGTGCACTGAGGTTGGGGCACTAGAGCTGAGCGCGCTCATGTGATGAAAATGACTAGGATTGTGTCCATTCAGGATATTCGTGATGCAGATGCAGTGGGCCTGCATCAACTTCCTCATCAATGTCCCAGGTCTCCCACACTGCCGGAGGTGACATTGCTGCACAACCTCTCCACAGCACAAAACTCAATCAGTAACGGTCCATGGGTTGCAGTGCACTAAGTCAGTGGCACCTGGAGTGCTGAGCAGGGGATCAGGCAGATGATGGCATCCACGACAGGTCTGAGCAACTCCGTTAGTCTGCCAGTACCACTGTTTCGACTCTGGCAGATGGTGGTTGGAGTTGGCCCTGGCGATGGTGGCGTGTGCCTCCTGCGGTGATGCGACGTCCGGGCCGGTCAGGACTCGATTTGATGTGTTAGCCCTGGTGGTCCGCAGTTGAGGCCGGAGGCAGCGGACAGCGCAGGGCCACATGCACATGGCGTCGATGACCCCAAGACCACCGTCATAGAGGTCATCCAATATTCATTCAGACAGGGTCCCTGACTTGAGCTGCACAGAGTTGGTGGCCCCGGATGCACAGCGGCAGGCACAGGCACACCGCCACGGGACGGTGACTTGCGGTCCACTGAGGTAGGGCCACGCAGACTGAGCGGGTCCCCATCGATGTCGAAGGTGAATGTGGCGGAGGGTTGCGGGGGACAGTGGAAGGTGTCCTCCAGGGCATGATGCAGAGGGCAGAAGCTATCCGGAAGCAGCAAATGGAGGAGTGGAAAGCGACTGCCTCGTTGCCACCACCAATTCGGCATCAGCTGCATGAGGATGAAAACTACCCCCTAGTCCATAGACTCAGACGCCACCAATGTACGACCACAGAGTGTCCATGAATGTCGGGAAACAGACTTAGTGGCACAGGGGCTGAGAGGGGATGCAGTCTGCGATGATGCCGGTACACTGATATGTACTCCGGCATTGCCGAATCAAGACTCTGTGACCTACTGGACCGCAGTGTAGGCCGGAGGCAGCGGTCAGCATTGGGCCACAGCCACGTGTCGTAGGCTCACGATGCACAGAGTTAGTGACATCAGGGCAGTTGTCGGTAGAGTTCGATCAACTCCGTAACGATGATCCTTTTTTCCTCCCAAATGCAACGCGTCATCCTCTTATGACTCTCCTTGCGGGCAATGATTCGTACTCTGCCCATGAATAATCAATGTTCAGTTCCAATTCTGTGACCTACTCGAGCGCAGCGTAGGCCGAGAGCAGTAGTCCGCGTGGGCCCACAGAATCTTGCGGCTGTGATGTAACACTAAGACCTGTTGGCACTACATCGAAGGGTGTATAGTGACATACACTCAGCCATGATTTATGTGCTCTGCCATGGTGTAATCAAGACTCAGTTCCAAATGTGTGACCTACTTGTCCGCTGTGCATGCCGGTGGAGTACGTCAACGAGAATGGAGTACTGCGGGCCTGTGTTGCGGAGGCCGTGATGGTCTGAGGAGGCTGCCAAGGTCGCAGGCCTCGGGCTCGGAGATTGCACCGGCACGTGATGGGCCCTCTTCAACACACGCCGGTGTCGGAAGGTGGACATTGAGGCCTGGGTGTGCAGGGGCGGGCAGGACTGGTTTGGGGACCAGCGTCCCGGGGTGCAGCAGGCGCACAGGATCGCTGGTGACACCGCTCACGGTGTCGGCCTCGTGGCGGGGTGAGAGGCGCCGCCCTGGCAGAGACATTGGGCATTCCGGAAGAGGACCACGCCCAGAGTTATGTGCCTTTTATTCACACACCTACGCTGGCCTGGCGTACGCTGGGCCAGCCCACTCCGCTCACGCTTACGGGGGGACATCACAAGCTACATTTCCGCGATCTTCTCCACTGGCTGGGGTGACATGGTTGCGTCCACTGTCCACTACACTCCAAACACCAGCGGTGTGTGTCGACATGGATATGTGTGTGGTCTGCATACTGCAGTATGGCCAGCACATCCACGCCACACTCACTTGGCATTGTGTACATTCTCATTCATCGGTCCCTTGCCTCCTTCGCACATGCCTGGTCCTCACCTCTTCCGACATTCTGCTATTGTGTGCCCGAGGTGCCATGCCGTTGATGGCTCATGTACATGGCTGGTCCAGGTTCCCACAGTGAGTTGTGCTGTCGTGTCTGGTGGGTGTGCATGTTGTATGTGAGCTTGTGATGTGTGCATTTCCTGTGTTGTGTGTTGCATGATTGTGGAGTTGAGGTGTGTGGTGTGTGCATTTGGTATTGGCCAACGAGCAGTGCATTTCCGTGGGTGCCATCCTGGTGGCGCAGGTTGATGATGGACTGTCGGGAGGTGCAGGTATCATGCACACTGCCTGGGTGGTTGGCGGCGGCGTTGGCGGGGATTCCACGGTGGTCCACTATTGCCTGCACATTGGCGGGATACGTGCACTTTCTGTTGCGCTTATTGTGTGCAGTGTCGCCAGGGGCCACTAGTAGGACATGTGTGCAGTCAATTGCCCCCTGACACGTGCGGGAAGCCAGCTGTGGCGTACACACCTTGCTTGGTCTCTGGCTGTTCCTGCGCAGTGTGTGTGAAGTATGGATAGTGGAGTACCAAGCTGATGGTGTCATCCATGACCGTTGTGGGGGCCTGGCTGTGTGACTCCTCCGTCTCAGGCGGATGTTGGTTGGAGGGTACCAGAGGCCAACGCGTGCAGCACGGCCTGCAGCTTTGTCTGCGGTGGGATGTTGGTTGTCTGCTGTGTTGGTACCGTCAGCCTGTGGGCAATGGTGGCCAGGATGCGGAGGAGGGTTGTCCCTTTGGGCATATAGTGGGCAATGACATTCTCTGGTGTTGGGTCTATGAGGTTGGTGCATTTGCGGAGGGTCGCCGTCTTTGTCTGCGCTGCCTCAGTGTTGGTCCGGGGGGGGGCGGTGGGTGTCCGGGGGTGGGGGTGGTCCTGGGGGTGGTGGCGGTGGGTGTTGGGGCCATCTTGGGTGTCCGGCCCGCATGTTCAGTGGCTCCATGGCATCTGTTGGTCTTCAGGTGTGGCTGTGGGCTGGGCTCCCTTTTGTGGTGCAGACTGCCATCCGACTTTACACCAGGTCAGAGCAGGTGTTATTTTCCTCCTGCTAACGCGCATTATCGCATGTTTCGTGGTCTTTTCGCAGATCTGGCTGGTGGTTGAGAATGTTGCGGAGTGGTGTTTTCGCGGCTTTTTGCACGGGTACGCCTACTCTGCATCTCATTAGCGATAGCTGCCGGGGTCATCTGTGGCGATGTTTTTTGCGGCTGCTATCGCGGGTAAACTGGTGTTATGGGCTATTAACACCAGCTTGTGAATGGGGCGATGAATTTATCGCAACTTTGGCTGCGATAAAGTGCTGTTAACTCGGCGATGGCTCCTTGAGAATATGCCCCTGGGTGTGCAAAAAGTTACAAAACCAGAATCATGCAGAGGGAAACTGCATGCAGTAATTTCGCTCCACCCAACTCGGAATGAGCTTCATATGGATTGAGGTGCTTTCTCACAGCAATCTTGAAGGAGGTGAGCAGAGGGAAAGGGCACAGTTCACAAAGGTAGGTTTACAAGTGTAGATTTAAGGCCCCATTCACCAAAAGTCTAACTTTAGACCAGAAGTCTAAGTTGCATGCAAAAGACTAACTTAACTACTTTTCTGTATTCACAGAGGTAAGTTACTACTAGAATGCCATAACTGTAGTATAGGTGAGAACTACCAGAATACTGTTACAGTGGAATAGTGGAGAGTCACCAGAATGCTGTTACAATACAACAGGGGAGAGTCACCAGAATGCTGTTACAGTAGAGTAGGGGAGAGCGGCCAGAATGCTGTCACAGTAGTATAGGGGAGAACCGCCAGAATGCTGTTACAGTAGAGTAGGGGAGAGCCGCCAGAATGCTGTTACAGTGGTATAGGGGAGAGCCGCCAGAATGCTGTTACTGTGGTATAGGGGAGAGCCGCCGGAATGCTGTTACAGTACTATGGGGGAGAGCCGCCAGAATGCTGTTACAGTAGTATAGGGGAGAGCCGCCAGAATGCTGTTACAGTAGATTAGGGGAGAGCCGCCAGTATGCTGTCACAGTAGTATAGGGGAGAACCGCCAGAATGCTGTTACAGTAGAGTAGGGGAGAGCCGCCAGAATGCTGTTACAGTGGTATTGGGGAGAGCCGCCAGAATGCTGTTACTGTGGTATAGGGGAGAGCCGCCAGAATGCTGTTACAGTGGTATGGGGGAGAGCCGCCAGAATGCAGTTACAGTGGTATAGGGGAGAGCCGCCAGAATGCTGTTACAGTGGTATATGGGAGAGCTGCCAGAATGCTGTTACAGTGGTATAGGGGAGAGCCGCCAAAATGCTGTCACAGTGGTATAGGGGAGAGTCGCCAGAATGCTGTCACAGTAGTGTAGGGCAGAGCCGCCAGAATGTTGTTACTGTGGTATAGGGGAGAGCCGCCAGAATGCTGTTACAGTGGTATAGGGGAGAGCCGCCAGAATGCTGTTATAGTGGTATAGAGGAGATCCGCCAGAATGCTGTTACAGTGGTTTAGAGGAGAGCCGCCACAATGCTGTTACAGTGGTATAGGGGAGAGCCACCAGAATGCTGTTACAGTACTATAGGGGAGAGCCGCCAGAATGCTGTTACAGTAGTATAGGGGAGAGTCACCAGAATGCTGTTACAGTAGTAGAGGGGAGAGCCGCCAGAATGCTGTTATTGTACAATAGGGGAGAGCCGCCAGAATGCTGTTACAGTGGTATAGGGAGAGCCACCAGAATGCTGTTACAGTGGTATATGGGAGAGTCGCCAGAATGCTGTTACAGTGGTATAGGGGAGAGCTGCCAGAATGCTGTTACAGTGGTATAGGGGAGAGCCGCCAGAATGCTGTTACAGTAGTATAGCTGAGAACTACTAGACTGCTATTACTGTACAATAGGGGAGAGCCACCAGAATGCAGTTACAGTGGTATATGGGAGAGTCGCCAGAATGCTGTTACAGTGGTATAGGGGAGAGCTGCCAGAATGCTGTTACAGTGCTATAGGGAGAGTCGCCAGAATGATGTTACAGTAGTATAGGGGAGAGCCGCCTGAATGCTGTTACAGTGGTATAGGGGAGAGCTGCCAGAATGCTGTTCCTGTACAATAGGAGAGAGCCTCCAGAATGCTGTTACAGTGGTATAGGGGAGAGCTGCCAGAAAGCTGTTACAGTGCTATAGGGAGAGCCACCAGAATGCTGTTACAGTGGAATATGGGAGAGCTGCCAGAATACTGTTACAGTGGTATAGGGAAAGCCGCCAGAATGCTGTTACAGTGGTATAGGGGAGAGCCACCAGAATGCTGTTACAGTGGTATAGGGAAGAGCCGCCAGAATGCTGTTACAGTGGTATAGGGGAGAGCCGCCAGAATGCTATTTTAGTAGTATAAGGAGAGCCGCCAGAATGCTGTTACAGTGGTATAGGGACAGCCGCCAGAATGCTGTTACAGTAATATAGGGAGAGCCACCAGAATACTATTACAGTGGTATAGGGGAGAGCCGCCAGAATGCTCTTACAGTGGTTTAGGAGAGAGCCGCCAGAATGCTGTTACAGTGGTATAGGGGAGAGCTGCCAGAATGCTGTTACAGTGGTATAGGGGAGAGCCGCCAGAATGCTGTTACAGTAGTATAGCTGAGAACTAATAGACTGCTATTACTGTACAATAGGGGAGAGCCACCAGAATGCTGTTACAGTGGTATATGGGAGAGTCGCCAGAATGCTGTTACAGTGGTATAGAGGAGAGCCACCAGAATACTGATACAGTGGTATAAGGTAGAGCCACTAGAATGCTGTCACAGTGGTATAGGGGAGAGCCGCCAGAATGCTGTTACAGTGGTATAGGGGAGAGCTACCAGAATGCTGATACAGTGGTATAGGGTAGAGCCACCAGAATGCTGTCACAGTGGTATAGGGGAGAGCCGCCATAATGCTGTTACAGTGGTATAGGGGAGAGCCGCCAGAATGCTGTTACAGTGGTATGGAGGCGAGCCGCCAGAATGCTGTTACAGTGGTATAGGGGAGAGCCGCTAGAATGCTATTACAGCAGTATATGTGAGAACTACTAGAATGCTGTTACAGTGGAATAGGGGAGACCTGCCCAAATGCTGTTACAGTGGTATAGGAGAGAGTCGCCAGAATGCTGTTACAATGGTATAGAGGAGAGCCGCCAGAATGCTGTTACAGTGGTTTATGGGAGAGACGCCAGAATGCTGTTACAGTGGTATAGGGGAGAGCGGCCAGAATGCTGTTACTGTACAATAGGGGAGAGCCGCCAGAATGCTGTTACAGTGGTATAGGGGAGATCACCAGAATGCTGTTACAGTGGTATAGGGGAGAGTCGCCAGAATGCTGTTACAGAGGTACAGGGGAGAGCCGCCAGAATGCTGTTACAGTGGTATAGGGGAGAGCTGCCAGAATGCTGTTACAGTGGTATAGGGGAGAGCCGCCAGAATGCTGTTACAGTAGAATAGGGGAGGCCTGCCAGAATGCCGTTACAGTGGTATAGGGGAGAGACGCCAGAATGATGTTACAGTGGTATAGCGGAGAGCTGCCAGAATGCAGTTCCTGTACAATAGGGGAGAGCCATCAGAATGCTGTTACAGTGGTATAGGGGAGAGCCACCAGAATGCTGTTACAGTGGTATAGGGGAGAGCCACCAGAATACTGTTACAGTGGTATATCGTAGAGCCGCCAGAATGCTGTTACAGTGGTATACGGGAGAGCCTCCAGAATGCTGTTACAGTGGTATAGTGGAGAGCCACCAGAATGCTGTTACAGTGGTATAGGGGAGAGCCGCCAGAATGCTGTCACAGTGGTATAGGGGAGAGCCGCCGGAATGTTGTTACAGTAGTATAGGGGAGAGCCACCAGAATGCTGTTACAGTGGTATAGGGGAGAGTCACCGGAATGCTGTTACAGTGGTATAGAGGAGAGCCGCCAGAATGCTGTTACAGTGGTATAGGGGAGAGCCGCTAGAATGCTGTTACAGCAGTATATGTGAGAACTATCCGAATGCTGTTACAGTGGTAGAGGGAAGAGCTGCCAAAATGCTGTTACAGTGGTATAGAGGAGAGCTGCCAGAATGCTGTTACAGTGGTATAAGCGAGAGCCGCCAGAATGCTGTTACAGTGGTATAGGGAAGAGCCACCAGAATGCTGTTACAGTGGTATATGAGGGAGCCACCAGAATGCTGTTACAGTGGTATACGGGAGAGCCACCACAATGCTGTTACAGTAGTATAGGGGAGAGCCGCCAGAATGCTGTTACAGTGGTATAGGGAAGAGCCGCCAGAATGCTGTTACAGTAGTATAGGGGAGAGCCGTCAGAATGCTGTTACAGTGGTATAGCAAGAGCCACCAGAAAGCTGTTTCAGTGGTATATGGGAGACCTGCCAGAATGCTGTAACAGTGGTATAGGGGAGAGCCACCAGAATGCTGTTACAGTGGTATATGGGAGACCTGCCAGAATGCTGTTCCTGTACAATAGGGGAGAGCCGCCAGAATTCTGTTACAGTGGTATAGGGGAGAGCTGCCAGAATGCTGTTACAGTAGAATACAGGAGAGCCGCCAGAATGCTGTTACAGTGGTATAGGTGGAGAGCCGTCAGAATGCTGATACAATGATATAGGGGAGAGCCGCCAGAATGCTGTTACAGTAGAATACGGGAGAGCCACCAGAATGCTGTTACAGTGGTATACGGGAGAGCTGCCAGAATGCTGTTACAGTGGTATAGGGGAGAGCCGCCAGAATGCTGTTACAGTAGTATAGGGGAGAGCCGCCAGAATGCTGTTACAGTGGTATATGGGAGAGCTGCCAGAATGCTGTTACAGTGGTATAGGGGAGAGCCGCCAAAATGCTGTCACAGTGGTATAGGGGAGAGTCGCCAGAATGCTGTCACAGTAGTGTAGGGCAGAGCCGCCAGAATGTTGTTACTGTGGTATAGGGGAGAGCCGCCAGAATGCTGTTACAGTGGTATAGGGGAGAGCCGCCAGAATGCTGTTATAGTGGTATAGAGGAGATCCGCCAGAATGCTGTTACAGTGGTTTAGAGGAGAGCCGCCACAATGCTGTTACAGTGGTATAGGGAGAGCCACCAGAATGCTGTTACAGTACTATAGGGAGAGCCGCCAGAATGCTGTTACAGTAGTATAGGGGAGAGTCACCAGAATGCTGTTACAGTAGTAGAGGGGAGAGCCGCCAGAATGCTGTTATTGTACAATAGGGGAGAGCCGCCAGAATGCTGTTACAGTGGTATAGGGGAGAGCCACCAGAATGCTGTTACAGTGGTATATGGGAGAGTCGCCAGAATGCTGTTACAGTGGTATAGGGGAGAGCTGCCAGAATGCTGTTACAGTGGTATAGGGGAGAGCCGCCAGAATGCTGTTACAGTAGTATAGCTGAGAACTACTAGACTGCTATTACTGTACAATAGGGGAGAGCCACCAGAATGCAGTTACAGTGGTATATGGGAGAGTCGCCAGAATGCTGTTACAGTGGTATAGGGGAGAGCTGCCAGAATGCTGTTACAGTGCTATAGGGGAGAGTCGCCAGAATGATGTTACAGTAGTATAGGGGAGAGCCGCCTGAATGCTGTTACAGTGGTATAGGGGAGAGCTGCCAGAATGCTGTTCCTGTACAATAGGAGAGAGCCTCCAGAATGCTGTTACAGTGGTATAGGGGAGAGCTGCCAGAAAGCTGTTACAGTGCTATAGGGGAGAGCCACCAGAATGCTGTTACAGTGGAATATGGGAGAGCTGCCAGAATACTGTTACAGTGGTATAGGGGAAAGCCGCCAGAATGCTGTTACAGTGGTATAGGGGAGAGCCACCAGAATGCTGTTACAGTGGTATAGGGAAGAGCCGCCAGAATGCTGTTACAGTGGTATAGGGGAGAGCCGCCAGAATGCTATTTTAGTAGTATAAGGGAGAGCCGCCAGAATGCTGTTACAGTGGTATAGGGGACAGCCGCCAGAATGCTGTTACAGTAATATAGGGGAGAGCCACCAGAATACTATTACAGTGGTATAGGGGAGAGCCGCCAGAATGCTCTTACAGTGGTTTAGGAGAGAGCCGCCAGAATGCTGTTACAGTGGTATAGGGGAGAGCTGCCAGAATGCTGTTACAGTGGTATAGGGGAGAGCCGCCAGAATGCTGTTACAGTAGTATAGCTGAGAACTAATAGACTGCTATTACTGTACAATAGGGGAGAGCCACCAGAATGCTGTTACAGTGGTATATGGGAGAGTCGCCAGAATGCTGTTACAGTGGTATAGAGGAGAGCCACCAGAATACTGATACAGTGGTATAAGGTAGAGCCACTAGAATGCTGTCACAGTTGTATAGGGGAGAGCCGCCAGAATGCTGTTACAGTGGTATAGGGGAGAGCTACCAGAATGCTGATACAGTGGTATAGGGTAGAGCCACCAGAATGCTGTCACAGTGGTATAGGGGAGAGCCGCCATAATGCTGTTACAGTGGTATAGGGGAGAGCCGCCAGAATGCTGTTACAGTGGTATAGGGGAGAGCTGCCAGAATGCTGTTACAGTGGTATAGGGGAGAGCCGCCAGAATGCTGTTACAGTGGTATAGGGAAGAGCTGCCAGAATGCTGTTACAGTGGTATAGGGGAGAGCTGCCAGAATGCTGTTACAGTGGTATAGGGGAGAGCCGCCAGAATGCTGTTACAGTAGAATAGGGGAGAGCTGCCAGAATGCTGTTACAGTGGTATAGAGGAGAGCTACCAGAATGCTGATACAGTGGTATAGGGTAGAGCCACCAGAATGCTGTCACAGTGGTATAGGGGAGAGCCGCCAGAATGCTGTTACAGTGGTATAGGAGAGAGCCGCCAGAATGCTGTTACAGTGGTATAGAGGAGAGCCGCCAGAATGCTGTTACAGTGGTATAGGGGAGAGCCACTAGAATGCTATTACAGCAGTATAGGGGAGAGCCGCCAGAATGCTGTTACAGTGGTATAGAGGAGAGCCGCCAGAATGCTGTTACAGTGGTATAGAGGAGAGCCGCCAGAATGCTGTTACAGTGGTATATGGGAGAGCCGCCAGAATGCTGTTACAGTGGTATAGGGGAGAGCGGCCAGAATGCTGTTACTGTACAATAGGGGAGACCACCAGAATGCTGTTACAGTGGTATAGGGGAGAGTCGCCAGAATGCTGTTACAGTGGTTTAGGGGAGAGCCGCCAGAATGCTGTTACAGTGGTATAGGGGAGATCTGCCAGAATGCTGTTACAGTGGTGTAGGGGTGAGCCGCCAGAATGCTGTTACAGTGGTGTTGGGGTGAGCCACCAGAATACTGTTACAGTGGTATAGAGGAGAGCCGCCAGAATGCTGTTACAGTGGTATAGGGGAGAGCCGCCAGAATGCTGTTACAGTACTATAGGGGAGAGCCGCCAGAATGCTGTTACAGTAGTATATGGGAGAGCCGCCAGAATGCTGTTACAGTGGTATAGGGGAGAGCGGCCAGAATGCTGTTACTGTACAATAGGGGAGACCACCAGAATGCTGTTACAGTGGTATAGGGGAGAGCGGCCAGAATGCTGTTACTGTACAATAGGGGAGACCACCAGAATGCTGTTACAGTGGTATAGGGGAGAGTCGCCAGAATGCTGTTACAGTGGTTTAGGGGAGAGCCGCCAGAATGCTGTTACAGTGGTATAGAGGAGAGCCGCCAGAATGCTGTTACAGTGGTATATGGGAGAGCCGCCAGAATGCTGTTTTAGTGGTATAGGGGAGAGCCGCCAGAATGCTTAACCAGTAGTATAGGGGAGAGCCGCCAGAATGCTGTTACAGTGGTATATGGGAGAGCCGCCAGAATGCTGTTACTGTGGTATAGGGGTGAGCCGCCAGAATGCTGTTACAGTGGTGTTGGGGTGAGCCACCAGAATACTGTTACAGTGGTATAGAGGAGAGCCGCCAGAATGCTGTTACAGTGGTATAGGGGAGAGCCGCCAGAATGCTGTTACAGTACTATAGGGGAGAGCCGCCAGAATGCTGTTACAGTAGTATAGGGGAGAGCCACCAGAATGCTGTTACAGTAGTATGGGGGAGAACCGCCAGAATGCTGTTACTGTACAATAGGGGAGAGCCGCCAGAATGCTGTTACAGTAGTATAGCTGAGAACTACTAGAATGCTATTACTGTACAATAGGGGAGAGCCGCCAGAATGCTGTTACAGTGGTATATGGGAGAGCCTCCAGAATGCTGTTACAGTGGTATAGGGGAGAGCCACCAGAATGCTGTTGCAGTGGTCTAGGGGAGAGCCGCCAGAATGCTGTTACAGTAGTATAGGGGAGAGCCGCCAGAATGCTGTTACAGTGGTATAGGGGAGAGCCCCAGAATGCTGTTACAGTGCTATAGGGGAGAGCCGCCAGAATGCTGTTACAATGGTATAGGGGAGAGCCGGGGAGAGCCGCCAGAATGCTGTTACAGCAGTATAGGTGAGAACTACCAGAATGCTGTTACATTGGTGTAGGGGAGAGCTGCCAGAATGCTGTTACAGCGGTATAGGAGAGAGCCGCCAGAATGCTGTTACAGTGGTATAGAGGAGAGCTGCCAGAATACTGGTACAGTGGTATATGGGAGAGCTGCCAGAATGCTGTTACAGTGGTATAGGGGAGAGCTGCCAGAATGCTGTTACAGTAGAATAGAGGAGAGCTGCCAGAATGCTGCTACAGTGGTATAGGGGAGAGTTACCAGAATGCAGATACAGTGGTATAGGGGAGAGCCGCCAGAATGCTGTTACTGTGGTATAGGGGTGAGCCGCCAGAATGCTGTTACAGTGGTGTTGGGGTGAGCCACCAGAATACTGTTACAGTGGTATAGAGGAGAGCCGCCAGAATGCTGTTACAGTGGTATAGGGGAGAGCCGCCAGAATGCTGTTACAGTACTATAGGGGAGAGCCGCCAGAATGCTGTTACAGTAGTATAGGGGAGAGCCGCCAGAATGCTGTTACAGTAGTATAGGGGAGAGCCGCCAGAATGCTGTTACAGTGGTATAGGGGAGAGCCGCCAGAATGCTGTTACTGTGGTATAGGGGTGAGCCGCCAGAATGCTGTTACAGTGGTGTTGGGGTGAGCCACCAGAATACTGTTACAGTGGTATAGAGGAGAGCCGCCAGAATGCTGTTACAGTGGTATAGGGGAGAGCCGCCAGAATGCTGTTACAGTACTATAGGGGAGAGCCGCCAGAATGCTGTTACAGTAGTATAGGGGAGAGCCACCAGAATGCTGTTACAGTAGTATGGGGGAGAACCGCCAGAATGCTGTTACTGTACAATAGGGGAGAGCCGCCAGAATGCTGTTACAGTAGTATAGCTGAGAACTACTAGAATGCTATTACTGTACAATAGGGGAGAGCCGCCAGAATGCTGTTACAGTGGTATATGGGAGAGCCTCCAGAATGCTGTTACAGTGGTATAGGGGAGAGCCACCAGAATGCTGTTGCAGTGGTCTAGGGAGAGCCGCCAGAATGCTGTTACAGTAGTATAGGGAGAGCCGCCAGAATGCTGTTACAGTGGTATAGGGGAGAGCCCCAGAATGCTATTACAGTGGTATAGAGGAGAGCCGCCAGAATGCTGTTACAGTGGTATAGGGGAGAGCCGCCAGAATGCTGTTACAGTACTATAGGGGAGAGCCGCCAGAATGCTGTTACAGTAGTATAGGGGAGAGCCGCCAGAATGCTGTTACAGTAGTATAGGGGAGAGCCGCCAGAATGCTGTTACAGTGGTATAGGGGAGAGCCGCCAGAATGCTGTTACTGTGGTATAGGGGTGAGCCGCCAGAATGCTGTTACAGTGGTGTTGGGGTGAGCCACCAGAATACTGTTACAGTGGTATAGAGGAGAGCCGCCAGAATGATGTTACAGTGGTATAGGGGAGAGCCGCCAGAATGCTGTTACAGTACTATAGGGGAGAGCCGCCAGAATGCTGTTACAGTAGTATAGGGGAGAGCCACCAGAATGCTGTTACAGTAGTATGGGGGAGAACCGCCAGAATGCTGTTACTGTACAATAGGGAGAGCCGCCAGAATGCTGTTACAGTAGTATAGCTGAGAACTACTAGAATGCTATTACTGTACAATAGGGGAGAGCCGCCAGAATGCTGTTACAGTGGTATATGGGAGAGCCTCCAGAATGCTGTTACAGTGGTATAGGGAGAGCCACCAGAATGCTGTTGCAGTGGTCTAGGGGAGAGCCGCCAGAATGCTGTTACAGTAGTATAGGGGAGAGCCGCCAGAATGCTGTTACAGTGGTATAGGGGAGAGCCCCAGAATGCTGTTACAGTGCTATAGAGGAGAGCCGCCAGAATGCTGTTACAATGGTATAGGGGAGAGCCGGGGAGAGCCGCCAGAATGCTGTTACAGCAGTATAGGTGAGAACTACCAGAATGCTGTTACATTGGTGTAGGGGAGAGCTGCCAGAATGCTGTTACAGCGGTATAGGAGAGAGCCGCCAGAATGCTGTTACAGTGGTATAGAGGAGAGCTGCCAGAATACTGGTACAGTGGTATATGGGAGAGCTGCCAGAATGCTGTTACAGTGGTATAGGGAAGAGCTGCCAGAATGCTGTTACAGTAGAATAGAGGAGAGCTGCCAGAATGCTGCTACAGTGGTATAGGGGAGAGTTACCAGAATGCAGATACAGTGGTATAGGGGAGAGCCACCAGAATGCTGTTACAGTGGTATAGGGGAGAGCCGCCAGAATGCTGTCACAGTGGTATAGGGGAGAGCCGCCAGAATGTTGTTACAGTAGTATAGGGGAGAGCCACCAGAATGCTGTTACAGTGGTATAGGGGAGAGTCACCGGAATGCTGTTACAGTAGTATAGAGGAGAGCCGCCAGAATGCTGTTACAGTGGTATTGGGGAGAGCCGCTAGAATGCTGTTACAGCACTATATGTGAGAACTATCCGAATGCTGTTACAGTGGTAGAGGGAAGAGCTGCCAAAATGCTGTTACAGTGGTATAGGAGAGAGGCGCCAGAATGCTGTTATAGTGGTATAGACCGCTGGTGAGACCGCTGGCTGCCCTTATAAGATCTTTCGGGCTATTCCTAACCTCTTACGCAGATGACACTCAAATTGTGTTATCTCTGCAGAGAGGTAAGGAAGCGGAAAAGGCCCCTAGCTGCCACGACTGCATGCTAGCAATAACTGGCTGGATGTCTGCTAATTGCTTGAAGTTGAATGCAGGCAAAACAGAGGTGATTATCTTTGGGAACAACCCCAACCTCTGGACTCCAGCATGGTGGCCCAGCGCTATGGGCCCGCCCCCAACCCCCTCACGGAAAGTTAAGAACTTGGGGGTGATTATGGATAACACCCTCACATTTGGGGACCAGGTTAGCGGGGTGGTGTCGACAAGCTTTTTTATTCTGAGGACCTTGAGGAAAATAAAATCTTTCCTCACAGAAGAAAGTTTTAGAACAGTCGTCTCAGCCCTCATTCTGTCCCGTCTGGACTACTGTAACAGTCTGTACCTGACTATTAATAAGAAACACCTCAATAGACTGCAGATGGTGCAGAACGCGGCAGCTAGGTTGCTGACAGGCACTCCGAGGTTTATGTCGGTCAGAAATGACCTACGTCACCTTCACTGGCTCCCAATCTTACAGCGAGTTCAATTCAAGGCTCTCTGCACGGTCTTTAAGTCCCTGACTGGAACGCCCCTGAAGACCTACAAAAGCGCATTCAATGGTATGTTCCCGGGAGAACATTGCGCTCAATGGAAGCAAGCGGGCGGTCGTTCCTAGAACGAGAAAGGCAAACTGGGGTGGGAAGAGCTTTGTCCTTAGAGCCACCAGTGCCTGGAACGGTCTTCCGTTATATCTAAGGACCGGTACTGATTTCCTCTCGTTTAGGAAAGGTCTGAAAACCTGGTTGTTTTCAGCTTAGTCTCAGCGGGGCTCAGGGGTGGAGGTCACCAGGTATTTACTGCCCAGGCATACAGTGCTCAGCGCCAGGACACCCTTGGGTAACAGTGCGCTTTACAAACCCATATAACATAACATAACATAACATAACATAGAGGAGAGCTGCCAGAATGCTGTTACAGTGGTATAAGCGAGAGCCGCCAAAATGCTGTTACAGTGGTATAGGGGAGAGCGGAGAGAATGCTGTTACTGTACAATAGGGGAGAGCCGCCAGAATGCTGTTACAGTGGTATAGGGAAGAGCCACCAGAATGCTGTTACAGTGGTATATGAGGGAGCCACCAGAATGCTGTTACAGTGGTATACGGGAGAGCCACCAGAATGCTGTTACAGTAGTATAGGGGAGAGCCGCCAGCATGCTGTTACAGTGGTATAGGGAAGAGCCGCCAGAATGCTGTTACAGTAGTATAGGGGAGAGCCGTCAGAATGCTGTTACAGTGGTATAGCAAGAGCCACCAGAAAGCTGTTTCAGTGGTATATGGGAGACCTGCCAGAATGCTGTTACAGTGGTATAGGGGAGAGCCACCAGTATGCTGTTACAGTGGTATATGGGAGACCTGCCAGAATGCTGTTCCTGTACAATAGGGGAGAGCCGCCAGAATGCTGTTACAGTGGTATAGGGGAGAGCTGCCAGAATGCTGTTACAGTAGAATACGGGAGAGCCGCCAGAATGCTGTTACAGTGGTATAGGTGGAGAGCCGTCAGAATGCTGATACAATGGTATAGGGGAGAGCCGCCAGAATGCTGTTACAGTAGAATACGGGAGAGCCACCAGAATGCTGTTACAGTGGTATACAGGAGAGCTGCCAGAATGCTGTTACAGTGGTATAGGGGAGAGCCGCCAGAATGCTGTTACAGTAGTATAGGGGAGAGCCGCCAGAATGCTGTTACAGTGGTATAGGGGAGAGCTGCCAAAATGCTGTTCCTGTACAATAGGGGAGAGCCGCCAGAATGCTGTTACAGTGGTATAGGGGAGAGCTGCCAGAATGCTGTTACAGTGGTATAGGGGAGAGCCGCCAGAATGCTGTTACAGTGGTATAGGGAAGAGCCGCCAGAATGCTGTTACAGTGGTATAGGGGAGAGCCGCCAGAATACTGTTTTAGTAGTATAAGGGAGAGCCGCCAGAATGCTGTTACAGTGGTATAGGGGACAGCCGCCAGAGTGCTGTTACAATGATATAGGGGAAAGCCGCCAGAATGCTCTAATAGTGGTATAGAGGAGAGCCGCCAGAATGCTGTTACAGTGGTATAGGGGAGAGACGGGAGAGCCGCCAGAATGCTGTTACAGCAGTATAGGTGAGAACTACCAGAATGCTGTTATAGTGGTATAGGGGAGAGCTGCCAGAATGCTGTTACAGCGGTATAGGAGAGAGCCACCAGAAAACTGTTACAGTGGTATAGAGGAGAGCCGCCAGAATGCTGGTACAGGGTATAGGGGAGAATTGCCAGAATGCTGTTACAGTGGTATAGGGGAGAGCCGCCAGAATGCTGTTACAGTAGAATAGGGGAGAGCTGCCAGAATGCTGTTACAGTGGTATAGAGGAGAGCTACCAGAATGCTGATACAGTGGTATAGGGTAGAGCCACCAGAATGCTGTCACAGTGGTATAGGGAGAGCCGCCAGAATGCTGTTACAGTGGTATAGGAGAGAGCCGCCAGAATGCTGTTACAGTGGTATAGAGGAGAGCCGCCAGAATGCTGTTACAGTGGTATAGGGGAGAGCCACTAGAATGCTATTACAGCAGTATAGGGGAGAGCCGCCAGAATGCTGTTACAGTGGTATAGAGGAGAGCCGCCAGAATGCTGTTACAGTGGTATAGAGGAGAGCCGCCAGAATGCTGTTACAGTGGTATATGGGAGACCACCAGAATGCTGTTACAGTGGTATAGGGGAGAGTCGCCAGAATGCTGTTACAGTGGTATAGGGGAGAGCCGCCAGAATGCTGTTACAGTGGTATAGGGGAGACCACCAGAATGCTGTTACAGTGGTATAGGGGAGAGTCGCCAGAATGCTGTTACAGTGGTATAGGGGAGAGCCGCCAGAATGCTGTTACAGTGGTATAGGGGAAAGCTGCCAGAATGCTGTTACAGTGGTATAGAGGAGAGCCGCCAGAATGCTGTTACAGTAGTATAGGGGAGAGCCGTCAGAATGCTGTTACAGTGGTATAGCAAGAGCCACCAGAAAGCTGTTTCAGTGGTATATGGGAGACCTGCCAGAATGCTGTTACAGTGGTATAGGGGAGAGCCACCAGTATGCTGTTACAGTGGTATATGGGAGACCTGCCAGAATGCTGTTCCTGTACAATAGGGGAGAGCCGCCAGAATGCTGTTACAGTGGTATAGGGGAGAGCTGCCAGAATGCTGTTACAGTAGAATACGGGAGAGCCGCCAGAATGCTGTTACAGTGGTATAGGTGGAGAGCCGTCAGAATGCTGATACAATGGTATAGGGAGAGCCGCCAGAATGCTGTTACAGTAGAATACGGGAGAGCCACCAGAATGCTGTTACAGTGGTATACAGGAGAGCTGCCAGAATGCTGTTACAGTGGTATAGGGGAGAGCCGCCAGAATGCTGTTACAGTAGTATAGGGGAGAGCCGCCAGAATGCTGTTACAGTGGTATAGGGAGAGCTGCCAAAATGCTGTTCCTGTACAATAGGGAGAGCCGCCAGAATGCTGTTACAGTGGTATAGGGGAGAGCTGCCAGAATGCTGTTACAGTGGTCTAGGGGAGAGCCGCCAGAATGCTGTTACAGTGGTATAGGGAAGAGCCGCCAGAATGCTGTTACAGTGGTATAGGGAGAGCCGCCAGAATACTGTTTTAGTAGTATAAGGGAGAGCCGCCAGAATGCTGTTACAGTGGTATAGGGGACAGCCGCCAGAGTGCTGTTACAATGATATAGGGGAAAGCCGCCAGAATGCTCTAATAGTGGTATAGAGGAGAGCCGCCAGAATGCTGTTACAGTGGTATAGGGGAGAGACGGGAGAGCCGCCAGAATGCTGTTACAGCAGTATAGGTGAGAACTACCAGAATGCTGTTATAGTGGTATAGGGAGAGCTGCCAGAATGCTGTTACAGCGGTATAGGAGAGAGCCACCAGAAAACTGTTACAGTGGTATAGAGGAGAGCCGCCAGAATGCTGGTACAGGGTATAGGGGAGAACTGCCAGAATGCTGTTACAGTGGTATAGGGGAGAGCCGCCAGAATGCTGTTACAGTAGAATAGGGGAGAGCTGCCAGAATGCTGTTACAGTGGTATAGAGGAGAGCTACCAGAATGCTGATACAGTGGTATAGGGTAGAGCCACCAGAATGCTGTCACAGTGGTATAGGGGAGAGCCACCAGAATGCTGTTACAGTGGTATAGGAGAGAGCCGCCAGAATGCTGTTACAGTGGTATAGAGGAGAGCCGCCAGAATGCTGTTACAGTGGTATAGGGGAGAGCCACTAGAATGCTATTACAGCAGTATAGGGGAGAGCCGCCAGAATGCTGTTACAGTGGTATAGAGGAGAGCCGCCAGAATGCTGTTACAGTGGTATAGAGGAGAGCCGCCAGAATGCTGTTACAGTGGTATATGGGAGACCACCAGAATGCTGTTACAGTGGTATAGGGAGAGTCGCCAGAATGCTGTTACAGTGGTATAGGGAGAGCCGCCAGAATGCTGTTACAGTGGTATAGGGGAGACCACCAGAATGCTGTTACAGTGGTATAGGGGAGAGTCGCCAGAATGCTGTTACAGTGGTATAGGGGAGAGCCGCCAGAATGCTGTTACAGTGGTATAGGGGAGAGCTGCCAGAATGCTGTTACAGTGGTATAGAGGAGAGCCGCCAGAATGCTGTTACAGTGGTATAGAGGAGAGCCGCCAGAATGCTGTTACAGTGGTATATGGGAGACCACCAGAATGCTGTTACAGTGGTATAGGGGAGAGTCGCCAGAATGCTGTTACAGTGGTATAGGGGAGAGCCGCCAGAATGCTGTTACAGTGGTATAGGGGAGACCACCAGAATGCTGATACAGTGGTATAGGGGAGAGTCGCCAGAATGCTGTTACAGTGGTATAGGGGAGAGCCGCCAGAATGCTGTTACAGTGGTATAGGGGAGAGCCGCCAGAATGCTGTTACAGTGGTATAGGGAAGATCCGCCAGAATGCTGTCACAGTCGTATAGGGGAGACCCGGCAGAATGTTGTTACAGTGATATAGGGGAGAGCTGCCAGAATGCTGTTACTGTAAAATAGGGGAGAGCCGCCAGAATGCTGTTACAGTAGTATAGGTGAGAACTACTAGAATGCTGTTACTGTACAATAGGGGAGAGCCACCAGAATGCTGTTACAGTGGTAAAGGGGAGAGCCACCAGAATGCTGTTACAGTGGTATATGGGAGAGCCGCCAGAATGCTGTTACAGTGGTATACGGGAGAGCCACCAGAATGCTGTTACAGTGGTATAGGGGAGAGCCGCCAGAATGCTGTTACAGTGGTATAGGGGAGAGCCGCCAGAATGCTGTTACAGTGGTATAGGGGAGAGCCGCCAGAATGCTGTTACAGTAGTATAGCGGAGAGCTGCCAGAATGCTGTTCCTGTACAATACGGGAGAGCCGTCAGAATGCTGTTACTGTGGTATAGGGGAGAGCCACCAGAATGCTGTTACAGTGGTATAGGGAAGAGCCACCAGAATGCTGTTACAGTGGTATATGGGAGACCTGCCAGAATGCTGTTACAGTGGTATAGGGGAGAGCCGCCAGAATGGTGATCCAATTGTATTGGGGAGAGCTGCTAGAATGCTGTTACAGTAGAATAGGGGCGAGCCGCCAGAATGCTGTTACAGTGGTATAGGGGAGAGCCGCCAGAATGCTGTTACAGTGGTATAGGGGAGAGCCGCCAGAATGCTGTTACAGTGGTATAGCGGAGAGCCGCCAGAATGCTGTTACTGTGGTATAGGGGAGAGCCACCAGAATGCTGTTACAGTGGTATAGGGGAGAGCCGCCAGAATTCTGTTACAGTGGTATAGAGGAGAAACGCCAGAATGCTGTAACAGTGGTATAGAGGAGAGCTGCCAGAATGCTGTTACAGTGGTATAGGGGAGAGCCGCCAGAATGCTGTAACAGTAGTATAGGGGAGAGCCACCAGAATGCTGTTACAGTGGTATAGGGGAGAGCCACCAGAATGCTGTTACAGTGGTATATCGGAGAGCCGCCAGAATGCTGTTAGTGTGGTATACGGGAGAGCCGCCAGAATGCTGTTACAGTAGTATAAGGGAGAGCCGCCAGAATGATGTTACAGTAGTATAGCAGAGAGCTGCCAGAATGCTGTTCCTGTACAATAGGGGAGAGCCGTCAGAATGCTGTTACAGTGGTATAGGGGAGAGCCACCAGAATGCTGTTACAGTGGTATAGGGGAGAGCCACCGGTATGCTGTTACAGTGATATATGGGAGACCTGCCAGAATGCTGTTACAGTGGTATGTTATGTTAACGGGTTTATTAAGCGCAACAGCTGCCCCAGCAAAGAGGCGTCCCGGCGCTAACTAGCAGTGAGGTGACAGAAACCTGAAAGGCCCTGGGACCTACGGAATGGGGAAGAGAAAAGTTTTTAGAGATTTCCTAAATTCGAGGTAGTTGGTGAGCCTCCGAATATGGGCCGGTAAGGAATTCCAGAGGATGGCTGTTCTATTCCGAAAGGAACGACCACCAGCACGAACCCTCCTAACTCTAGGAACCACCACCAGATGTTGTCCCACAGAACGGAGTTGGCGAGAGGGGACATAAGGTGAGAGCAGGTCAGTCAAGATTTTAGGAGATGCCAGTTTCAGAGTTTTAAAGGCTATACAAAGAGCCTTAAACTCGATGCGCCTAGCCACAGGTAGCCAGTGTAAACGGCGAATGGCGCTTGTCACTCAGCAGACTCGGCGCAGACCAAAAAGGGATCTTACAGCCGCGTTCTGGACTCTCTGTAGCCTCTGAACTTCAGACTTATTAGCACCCAAATACAGTGAATTTGCATAGTCCAGTCATGACATAATCAGGGCCTGGATGATGATCTGCCTAGTAGGGGCGTCGAAGAAGCCCAAAATGGGTTTAAGTCCTCGCAGCAGTACGAAGCAGGTACCCGCTACTTTTTTTGTCTGAGTCTGAAAATTAAGTGAGACATCCATCCAGACCCCTAGATTCTTCACTGCTTGCTTAGGGACAGGGGATGTGCCAAGGCTCTTAGGCCACCAATGCTCACTCCATAGACCGTGGTCTCTGCCCACCAACAGCACCTCCGACTTATTGGCATTCAGCTGGAGACAGTTGGCGGTCATCCACTCGGCGACTGCCGCGAGATCACCCTGAAATTTCAGGGCGTCCTGCTTAGAGTCGCGCGAGAGAGCCACCACCAACTGTGTGTTGTCGGCATAGGAGACCATGGTCAGCCCTCTGCTCTTGGCTACTCCGGCCAGAGGTTGAACATAAAGATTGAAAAGCAGGGGCTCAAGGAGGAGCCCTGTGGTACCCCTGACTTATGGGACGGATGCTAGAGGTGAAGGGAGGAGCAATCACCTGGAACATCCTATCCGCAAGAAAAGAGGCCAGCCACTGCAAAGCAGAGCCAGTAACTCCTGCCTCCTCCAGGCGACGCAGCAAGATATCATGAGACACCGTGTCAAACGCGGCGCTAAGGTCTAGGAGGATTAGCGCCGACGTTTGCCCGGCATCTAAAGCTTTCCAAAGATGTTCAATCACAGCCAGGAGCGCTGACTCTGTGCTGTGGTCGGGCGAAAGCCGTTTTGGAAAGGGTCAAACCTGTTATTGGCAGGGGAGAGCCGCCAGAATGCTGTTACAGTAAAATAGGGGAGAGCCGCTAGAATGCTGTTACAGTGGTATAGGGGAGAGCCGCCAGAATGCTGAACCAGTAGTATAGGGGAGAGCCGCCAGAATACTGTTACAGTGGTATAGAGGAGAGCCGCCAGAATGCTGTTACAGTGTTATAGGGGAGAGCTGCCAGAACACTGTTACAGTACAATAGGGGAGACCCGCCAGAATGCTGTTACAGTAGTATAGGGGAGAGCCACCAGAATGCTGTTACAGTAGTATGGGGGAGAGCCGCCAGAATGCTGTTACTGTACAATAGGGGAGAGCGGCCAGAATGCTGTTACAGTAGTATAGCTGAGAACTACTAGAATTCTATTACTGTACAATAGGGGAGAGCCGCCAGAATGCTGTTACAGTGGTATATGGGAGAGCCGCCAGAATGCTGTTACAGTGGTATAGGGGAGAGCCACCAGAATGCTGTTGCAGTGGTATAGGGGAGAGCCGCCAGAATGCTGTTACAGTAGTATAGGGGAGAGCCGCCACAATGCTGTTACAGTGGTATAGGGGAGAGCTGCCAGAATGCTGTTCCTGTACAGTAGGGGAGAGCCGCCAGAATGCTGTTACAGTGGTGTAGGGGAGAGCTGCCAGAATGCTGTTACAGTGGTATAGGGGAGAGCCGCCAGAATGCTGTTACAGTGGAATATGGGAGAGCTACCAGAATACTGTTACAGTGGAATATGGGAGAGCTGCCAGAATGCTGTTACAGTGGTATAGGGGAGAGCCGCCAGAATGCTGATACAGTGGTATAGGGGAGAGCCGCCAGAATGCTGTTACAGTAGAATAGGGGAGATCCGCCAGAATGCTGTTACAGTGGTATAGGGGAGAGCCACCAGAATGATGTTACAGTGGTATAGGGAAGAGCCGCCAGAATGCTGTTACAGTGGTATAGGGAAGAGCCGCCAGAATGCTGTTACAGTGGTATATGGGAGAGCCCCAGAATGCGGTTACAGTGGTATAGGGGAGAGCCGCCAGAATGCTGTTACAGTGGTATAGGGAAGAGCCGCCAGAATGCTGTTACAGTGGTATAGGGGAGAGCCCCAGAATGCTGTTACAGTGGTATAGGGGAGAGCCGCCAGAATGCTGTTACAGTGGTATAGGGGAGAGCCGCCAGAATGCTCTTACAGTGGTATAGAGGAGAGCAGCCAGAATGCTGTTACAATGGTATAGGGGAGAGCCGGGGAGTGCCGCCACAATGCTGTTACAGCAGTATAGGTGAGAACTACCAGAATGCTGTTACAGTGGTATAAGGGAGAGCTGCCAGAATGCTGTTACAGTAGTATAGGGGATAGCCACCAGAATGCTGTTACAGTGGTATAGGGGAGAGCCGCCAGAATGCTGTTACAGTGGTATAGGGGAGAGCCGCCAGAATGCTGTTACATGGTATAGGGGAGAGCCGCCAGAATGCTGTTACAGTAGTATAGCGGAGAGCTGCATGAATGCTGTTCCTGTACAATACGGGAGAGCCGTCAGAATGCTGTTACAGTGGTATAGGGGAGAGCAACCAGAATGCTGTTACAGTGGTATAGGGAAGAGCCACCAGAATGCTGTTACAGTGGTATATGGGAGACCTGCCAGAATGCTGTTACAGTGGTATAGGGGAGAGCCGCCAGAATGGTGATCCAATTGTATTGGGGAGAGCCGCCAGAATGCTGTTACAGTAGAATAGGGTAGAGCCGCCAGAATGCTGTTACAGTGGTATAGGGGAGAGCCGCCAGAATGCTGTTACAGTGGTATAGGGGAGAGCCGCCAGAATGCTGTTACAGTGGTATAGGGGAGAGCCGCCAGAATGCTGTTACTGTGGTATAGGGGAGAGCCACCAGAATGCTGTTACAGTGGTATAGGGGAGAGCCTCCAGAATGCTGTTACAGTGGTATAGAGGAGAAACGCCAGAATGCTGTAACAGTGGTATAGAGGAGAGCTGCCAGAATGCTGTTACAGTGGTATAGGGGAGAGCCGCCAGAATGCTGTAACAGTAGTATAGGGGAGAACTACTAGAATGCTGTTACTGTACAATAGGGGAGAGCCTCCAGAATGCTGTTACAGTGGTATAGGGGAGAGCCACCAGAATGCTGTTACAGTGGTATACCGGAGAGACGCCAGAATGCTGTTAGTGTGGTATACGGGAGAGCCGCCAGAATGCTGTTACAGTAGTATAAGGGAGAGCCGCCAGAATGATGTTACAGTAGTATAGCAGAGAGCTGCCAGAATGCTGTTACTGTACAATAGGGGAGAGCCGTCAGAATGCTGTTACAGTGGTATAGGGGAGAGCCACCAGAAGGCTGTTACAGTGGTATAGGGGAGAGCCACCAGAATGCTGTTACAGTGATATATGGGAGACCTGCCAGAATGCTGTTACAGTGGTATGTTATGTTAACGGGTTTATTAAGCGCAACAGCTGCCCCAGCAAAGAGGCGTCCCGGCGCTAACTAGCAGTGAGGTGACAGAAACCTGAAAGGCCCTGGGACCTACGGAATGGGGAAGAGAAAAGTTTTTAGAGATTTCCTAAATTCGAGGTAGTTGGTGAGCCCCCGAATATGGGCCGGTAAGGAATTCCAGAGGATGGCTGTTCTATTCCGAAAGGAACGACCACCAGCACGAACCCTCCTAACTCTAGGAACCACCACCAGATGTTGTCCCACAGAACGGAGTTGGCGAAAGGGGACATAAGGTGAGAGCAGGTCAGTCAAGATTTTAGGAGATGCCAGTTTCAGAGTTTTAAAGGCTATACAAAGAGCCTTAAACTCGATGCGCTTAGCCACAGGTAGCCAGTGTAAACGGCGAATGGCGCTTGTCACTGAGCAGACTCGGCGCAGACCAAAAAGGAATCTTACAGCCGCGTTCTGGACTCTCTGTAGCCTCTGAACTTCAGACTTATTAGCACCCAAATACAGTGAATTTGCATAGTCCAGTCGTGACATAATCAGGGCCTGGATGATGATCTGCCTAGTAGGGGCGTCGAAGAAGCCCAAAATGGGTTTAAGTCCTCGCAGCAGTACAAAGCAGGTACCCGCTACTTTTTTTGTCTGAGTCTGAAAATTAAGTGAGACATCCATCCAGACCCCTAGATTCTTCACTGCTTGCTTAGGGACAGGGGCGGTGCCAAGGCTCTTAGGCCACCAATGCTCACTCCATAGACCGTGGTCTCTGCCCACCAACAGCACCTCCGACTTATTGGCATTCAGCTGGAGACAGTTGGCGGTCATCCACTCGGCGACTGCCGCAAGATCACCCTGAAATTTCAGGGCGTCCTGCTTAGAGTCGCGCGAGAGAGCCACCACCAACTGTGTGTTGTCGGCATAGGAGACCATGGTCAGCCCTCTGCTCTTGGCTACTCCGGCCAGAGGTTGAACATAAAGATTGAAAAGCAGGGCCCTGTGGTACCCCCTGACTTATGGGACGGATGCTAGAGGTGAAGGGAGGAGCAATCACCTGGAACATCCTATCCGCAAGAAAAGAGGCCAGCCACTGCAAAGCAGAGCCAGTAACTCCTGCCTCCTCCAGGCGACGCAGCAAGATATCATGAGACACCGTGTCAAACGCGGCGCTAAGGTCTAGGAGGATTAGCGCCGACGTTTGCCCGGCATCTAAAGCTTTCCAAAGATGTTCAATCACAGCCAGGAGCGCTGACTCTGTGCTGTGGTCGGGGCGAAAGCCGTTTTGGAAAGGGTCAAACCTGTTATTGGCACGGGAGAGCCGCCAGAATGCTGTTACAGTAAAATAGGGGAGAGCCACTAGAATGCTGTTACAGTGGTATAGGGGAGAGCCGCCAGAATGCTGAACCAGTAGTATAGGGGAGAGCCGCCAGAATGCTGTTACAGTGGTATAGAGGAGAGCCGCCAGAATGCTGTTACAGTGTTATAGGGGAGAGCTGCCAGAACACTGTTACAGTACAATAGGGAGACCCGCCAGAATGCTGTTACAGTAGTATAGGGGAGAGCCACCAGAATGCTGTTACAGTAGTATGGGGGAGAGCCGCCAGAATGCTGTTACTGTACAATAGGGAGAGCGGCCAGAATGCTGTTACAGTAGTATAGCTGAGAACTACTAGAATGCTATTACTGTACAATAGGGAGAGCCGCCAGAATGCTGTTACAGTGGTATATGGGAGAGCCGCCAGAATGCTGTTACAGTGGTATAGGGAGAGCCACCAGAATGCTGTTGCAGTGGTATAGGGGAGAGCCGCCAGAATGCTGTTACAGTAGTATAGGGGAGAGCCGCCACAATGCTGTTACAGTGGTATAGGGGAGAGCTGCCAGAATGCTGTTCCTGTAAAGTGGTGGAGAGCCGCCAGAATGCTGTTACAGTGGTGTAGGGGAGAGCTGCCAGAATGCTGTTACAGTGGTATAGGGGAGAGCCGCCAGAATGCTGTTACAGTGGAATATGGGAGAGCTGCCAGAATGCTGTTACAGTGGAATATGGGAGAGCTGCCAGAATGCTGTTACAGTGGTATAGGGGAGAGCCGCCAGAATGCTGATACAGTGGTATAGGGGAGAGCCGCCAGAATGCTGTTACAGTAGAATAGGGGAGAGCCGCCAGAATGCTGTTACAGTGGTATAGGGGAGAGCCACCAGAATGATGTTACAGTGGTATAGGGAAGAGCCGCCAGAATGCTGTTACAGTGGTATAGGGAAGAGCCGCCAGAATGCTGTTACAGTGGTATATGGGAGAGCCCCAGAATGCGGTTACAGTGGTATAGGGGAGAGCCGCCAGAATGCTGTTACAGTGGTATAGGAAGAGCCGCCAGAATGCTGTTACAGTGGTATAGGGGAGAGCCCCAGAATGCTGTTACAGTGGTATAGGGGAGAGCCGCCAGAATGCTGTTACAGTGGTATAGGGGAGAGCCGCCAGAATGCTCTTACAGTGGTATAGAGGAGAGCAGCCAGAATGCTGTTACAATGGTATAGGGAGAGCCGGGGAGAGCCGCCAGAATGCTGTTACAGCAGTATAGGTGAGAACTACCAGAATGCTGTTACAGTGGTATAAGGGAGAGCTGCCAGAATGCTGTTACAGTAGTATAGGGGATAGCCACCAGAATGCTGTTATAGTGGTATAGGGGAGAGCCGCCAGAATGCTGTTACAGTGGTATAGGGGAGAGCCGCCAGAATGCTGTTACAGTGGTATAGGGGAGAGCCGCCAGAATGCTGTTACAGTAGTATAGCGGAGAGCTGCCAGAATGCTGTTCCTGTACAATACGGGAGAGCCGTCAGAATGCTGTTACAGTGGTATAGGGGAGAGCCACCAGAATGCTGTTACAGTGGTATAGGGAAGAGCCACCAGAATGCTGTTACAGTGGTATATGGGAGACCTGCCAGAATGCTGTTACAGTGGTATAGGGGAGAGCCGCCAGAATGGTGATCCAATTGTATTGGGGAGAGCCGCCAGAATGCTGTTACAGTAGAATAGGGTAGAGCCGCCAGAATGCTGTTACAGTGGTATAGGGGAGAGCCGCCAGAATGCTGTTACAGTGGTATAGGGGAGAGCCGCCAGAATGCTGTTACTGTGGTATAGGGGAGAGCCACCAGAATGCTGTTACAGTGGTATAGGGGAGAGCTGCCAGAATGCTGTTACAGTGGTATAGAGGAGAGCCCCCAGAATGCTGTAACAGTGGTATAGAGGAGAGCCGCCAGAATGCTGTTACAGTGGTATAGGAGAGAGCCACCAGAATGCTGTTACAGTGGTATATCGGAGAGCCGCCAGAATGCTGTTACAGTGGTATACGGGAGAGCCGCCAGAATGCTGTTACAGTAGTATAGCAGAGAGCTGCCAGAATGCTGTTCCTGTACAATAGGGGAGAGCCGTCAGAATGCTGTTACAGTGGTATAGGGGAGAGCCACCAGAATGCTGTTACAGTGGTATAGTGGAGAGCCACCAGAATGCTGTTACAGTGATATATGGGAGACCTGCCAGAATGCTGTTACAGTGGTATGTTATGTTAACGGGTTTATTAAGCGCAACAGCTGCCCCAGCAAAGAGGCGTCCCGGCGCTAACTAGCAGTGAGGTGACAGAAACCTGAAAGGCCCCGGGACCTACGGAATGGGGAAGAGAAAAGTTTTTAGAGATTTCCTAAATTCGAGGTAGTTGGTGAGCCCCGAATATGGGCCGGTAAGGAATTCCAGAGGATGGCTGTTCTATTCCGAAAGGAACGACCACCAGCACGAACCCTCCTAACTCTAGGAACCACCACCAGATGTTGTCCCACAGAACGGAGTTGGCAAGAGGGGACATAAGGTGAGAGCAGGTCAGTCAAGATTTTAGGAGATGCCAGTTTCAGAGTTTTAAAGGCTATACAAAGAGCCTTAAACTCGATGCGCCTAGCCATAGGTAGCCAGTGTAAACGGCGAATGGCGCTTGTCACTGAGCAGACTCGGCGCAGACCAAAAAGGGATCTTACAGCCGCGTTCTGGACTCTCTGTAGCCTCTGAACTTCAGACTTATTAGCACCCAAATACAGTGAATTTGCATAGTCCAGTCGTGACATAATCAGGGCCTGGATGATGATCTGCCTAGTAGGGGCGTCGAAGAAGCCCAAAATGGGTTTAAGTCCTCGCAGCAGTCCGAAGCAGGTACCCGCTACTTTTTTTGTCTGAGTCTGAAAATTAAGTGAGACATCCATCCAGACCCCTAGATTCTTCACTGCTTGCTTAGGGACAGGGGCGGTGCCAAGGCTCTTAGGCCACCAATGCTCACTCCATAGACCGTGGTCTCTGCCCACCAACAGCACCTCCGACTTATTGGCATTCAGCTGGAGACAGTTGGCGGTCATCCACTCGGCGACTGCCGAAAGATCACCCTGAAATTTCAGGGCGTCCTGCTTAGAGTCGCGCGAGAGAGCCACCACCAACTGTGTGTTGTCGGCATAGGAGACCATGGTCAGCCCTCTGCTCTTGGCTACTCCGGCCAGAGGTTGAACATAAAGATTGAAAAGCAGGGGGCTCAAGGAGGAGCCCTGTGGTACCCCCTGACTTATGGGACGGATGCTAGAGGTGAAGGGAGGAGCAATCACCTGGAACATCCTATCCGCAAGAAAAGAGGCCAGCCACTGCAAAGCAGAGCCAGTAACTCCTGCCTCCTCCAGGCGATGCAGCAAGATATCATGAGACACCGTGTCAAACGCGGCGCTAAGGTCTAGGAGGATTAGCGCCGACGTTTGCCCGGCATCTAAAGCTTTCCAAAGATGTTCAATCACAGCCAGGAGCGCTGACTCTGTGCTGTGGTCGGGCGAAAGCCGTTTTGGGAAGGGTCAAACCTGTTATTGGCAGGGGAGAGCCGCCAGAATGCTGTTACAGTAAAATAGGGGAGAGCCGCTAGAATGCTGTTACAGTGGTATAGGGGAGAGCCGCCAGAATGTTGAACCAGTAGTATAGGGGAGAGCCGCCAGAATGCTGTTACAGTGGTATAGAGGAGAGCCGCCAGAATGCTGTTACAGTGTTATAGGGGAGAGCTGCCAGAATACTGTTACAGTACAATAGGGGAGAGCCGCCAGAATGCTGTTACAGTAGTATGGGGGAGAGCCGCCAGAATGCTGTTACTGTACAATAGGGGAGAGCGGCCAGAATGCTCTTACAGTAGTATAGCTGAGAACTACTAGAATGCTATTACTGTACAATAGGGGAGAGCCGCCAGAATGCTGTTACAGTGGTATATGGGAGAGCCGCCATAATGCTGTTACAGTGGTATAGGGGAGAGCCACCAGAATGCTGTTGCAGTGGTATAGGGGAGAGCCGCCAGAATGCTGTTACAGTAGTATAGGGGAGAGCCGCCACAATGCTGTTACAGTGGTATAGGGGAGAGCTGCCAGAATGCTGTTCCTGTACAATAGGGGAGAGCCGCCAGAATACTGTTACAGTGGTGTAGGGGAGAGCTGCCAGAATGCTGTTTCAGTGGTATAGGGGAGAGCCGCCAGAATGCTGTTACAGTGGAATATGGGAGAGCTGCCAGAATGATGTTACAGTGGAATATGGGAGAGCTGCCAGAATGCTGTTACAGTGGTATAGGGGAGAGCCGCCAGAATGCTGATACAGTGGTATAGGGGAGAGCCGCCAGAATGCTGTTACAGTAGAATAGGGGAGAGCCGCCAGAATGCTGTTACAGTGGTATAGGGGAGAGCCACCAGAATGATGTTACAGTGGTATAGGGTAGAGCCGCCAGAATGCTTTTACAGTGGTATAGGGAAGAGCCGCCAGAATGCTGTTACAGTGGTACATGGGAGAGCCCCAGAATGCGGTTACAGTGGTATAGGGGAGAGCCGTCAGAATGCTGTTACAGTGGTATAGGGAAGAGCCGCCAGAATGCTGTTACAGTGGTATAGGGGAGAGCCCCAGAATGCTGTTACAGTGGTATAGGGGAGAGCCGCCAGAATGCTGTTAAAGTGGTATAGGGGAGAGCCGCCAGAATGTTCTTACAGTGGTATAGAGGAGAGCAGCCAGAATGCTGTTACAATGGTATAAGGGAGAGCCGGGGAGAGCCGCCAGAATGCTGTTACAGCAGTATAGGTGAGAACTACCAGAATGCTGTTACAGTGGTATAAGGGAGAGCTGCCAGAATGCTGTTACAGTAGTATAGGGGATAGCCACCAGAATGCTGTTACAGTGGTATAGGGGAGAGCCGCCAGAATGCTGTTACAGTGGTATAGGGGAGAGCCGCCAGAATGCTGTTACAGTGGTATAGGGGAGAGCCACCAGAATGCTGTTACAGTAGTATAGCAGAGAGCTGCCAGAATGCTGTTCCTGTACAATACGGGAGAGCCGTCAGAATGCTGTTACAGTGGTATAGGGGAGAGCCACCAGAATGCTGTTACAGTGGTATAGGGAAGAGCCACCAGAATGCTGTTACAGTGGTATAGGGGAGAGCCGCCAGAATGGTGATCCAATTGTATTGGGGAGAGCCGCCAGAATGCTGTTACAGTAGAATAGGGGAGAGCCGCCAGAATGCTGTTACAGTGGTATAGGGGAGAGCCGCCAGAATGCTGTTACAGTGGTAAAGGGGAGAGCCGCCAGAATGCTGTTACAGTGGTATAGGGGAGAGCCGCCAGAATGCTGTTACTGTGGTATAGGGGAGAGCCACCAGAATGCTGTTACAGTGGTATAGGGGAGAGCCCCCAGAATGCTGTAACAGTGGTATAGAGGAGAGCCGTCAGAATGCTGCTACAGTGGTATAGGGGAGAGCCGACAGAATGCTGTAACAGTAGTATAGGTGAGAACTACTAGAATGCTGTTACTGTACAATAGGGGAGAACCACCAGAATGCTGTTACAGTGGTATAGGGGAGAGCCACCAGAATGCTGTTACAGTGGTATATCGGAGAGCCGCCAGAATGCTGTTACAGTGGTATACGGGAGAGCCGCCAGAATGCTGTTACAGTAGTATAAGGGAGAGCCGCCAGAATGATGTTACAGTAGTATAGCAGAGAGCTGCCAGAATGCTGTTCCTGTACAATAGGGGAGAGCCGTCAGAATGCTGTTACAGTGGTATAGGGGAGAGCCACCAGAATGCTGTTACAGTGGTATAGGGGAGAGCCACCAGAATGCTGTTACAGTGATATATGGGAGACCTGCCAGAATGCTGTTACAGTGGTATGTTATGTTAAAGGGTTTATTAAGCGCAACAGCTGCCCCAGCAAAGAGGCGTCCCGGCGCTAACTAGCAGTGAGGTGACAGAAACCTGAAAGGCCCCGGGACCTACGGAATGGGGAAGAGAAAAGTTTTTAGAGATTTCCTAAATTCGAGGTAGTTGGTGAGCCCTCGAATATGGGCCGGTAAGGAATTCCAGAGGATGGCTGTTCTATTCCGAAAGGAACGACCACCAGCACAAACCCTCCTAACTCTAGGAACCACCACCAGATGTTGTCCCACAGAACGGAGTTGGCGAGAGGGGACATAAGGTGAGAGCAGGTCAGTCAAGATTTTAGGAGATGCCAGTTTCAGAGTTTTAAAGGCTATACAAAGAGCCTTAAACTCGATGCGCCTAGCCACAGGTAGCCAGTGTAAACAGCGAATGGCGCTTGTCACTGAGCAGACTGGGCGCAGACCAAAAAGGGATCTTACAGCCGCGTTCTGGACTCTCTGTAGCCTCTGAACTTCAGACTTATTAGCACCCAAATACAGTGAATTTGCATAGTCCAGTCGTGACATAATCAGGGCCTGGATGATGATCTGCCTAGTAGGGGCGTCGAAGAAGCCCAAAATGGGTTTAAGTCCTCGCAGCAGTCTGAAGCAGGTACCCGCTACTTTTTTTGTCTGAGTCTGAAAATTAAGTGAGACATCCATCCAGACCCCTAGATTCTTCACTGCTTGCTTAGGGACAGGGGCGGTGCCAAGGCTCTTAGGCCACCAATGCTCACTCCATAGACCGTGGTCTCTGCCCACCAACAGCACCTCCGACTTATTGGCATTCAGCTGGAGACAGTTGGCGGTCATCCACTCGGCGACTGCCGCGAGATCAACCTGAAATTTCAGGGCGTCCTGCTTAGAGTCGCGCGAGAGAGCCACCACCAACTGTGTGTCGTCGGCATAGGAGACCATGGTCAGCCCTCTGCTCTTGGCTACTCCGGCCAGAGGTTGAACATAAAGATTGAAAAGCAGGGGGCTCAAGGAGGAGCCCTGTGGTACCCCCTGACTTATGGGACGGATGCTCTAGGTGAAGGGAGGAGCAATCACCTGGAACATCCTATCCGCAAGAAAAGAGGCCAGCCACTGCAAAGCAGAGCCAGTAACTCCTGCCTCCTCCAGGCGACGCAGCAAGATATCATGAGACACCGTGTCAAACGCGGCGCTAAGGTCTAGGAGGATTAGCGCCGACGTTTGCCCGGCATCTAAAGCTTTCCAAAGATGTTCAATCACAGCCAGGAGCGCTGACTCTGTGCTGTGGTCGGGGCGAAAGTCGTTTTGGGAAGGGTCAAGCCTGTTATTGGCAGGGGAGAGCCGCCAGAATGCTGTTACAGTAGAATAGGGGAGAGCCGCCAGAATGCTGTTACAGTGGTATAGGGGAGAGCCGCCAGAATGCTGTTTTAGTGGTATAGGGGAGAGCCGCCAGAATGCTGAACCAGTAGTATAGGGGAGAGCCGCCAGAATGCTGTTACAGTGGTATAGAGGAGAGCCGCCAGAATGCTGTTACAGTGGTATAGGGGAGAGCCGCCAGAATACTGTTACAGTACAATAGGGGAGAGCCGCCAGAATGCTGTTACAGTAGTATAGGGGAGAGCCACCAGAATGCTGTTACAGTAGTATGGGGGAGAGCCGCCAGAATGCTGTTACTGTACAATAGGGGAGAGCGGCCAGAATGCTGTTACAGTAGTATAGCTGAGAACTACTAGAATGCTATTACTGTACAATAGGGGAGAGCCACCAGAATGCTGTTACAGTGGTATATGGGAGAGCCGCCAGAATGCTGTTACAGTGGTATAGGGGAGAGCCACCAGAATGCTGTTGCAGTGGTATAGGGGAGAGCCGCCAGAATGCTGTTACAGTAGTATAGGGGAGAGCCGCCACAATGCTGTTACAGTGGTATAGGGGAGAGCTGCCAGAATGCTGTTCCTGTACAATAGGGGAGAGCCGCCAGAATGCTGTTACAGTGGTATAGGGGAGAGCTGCCAGAATGCTGTTACAGTGGTATAGGGGAGAGCCGCCAGAATACTGTCACAGTGGAATATGGGAGAGCTGCCAGAATGCTGTTACAGTGGAATATGGGAGAGCTGCCAGAATGCTGTTACAGTGGTATAGGGGAGAGCCGCCAGAATGCTGATACAGTGGTATAGGGGAGAGCCGGCAGAATGCTGTTACAGTAGAATAGGGAGAGCCGCCAGAATGCTGTTACAGTGGTATAGGGGAGAGCCACCAGAATGATGTTACAGTGGTATAGGGAAGAGCCGCCAGAATGCTGTTACAGTGGTATAGGGAAGAGCCGCCAGAATGCTGTTACAGTGGTATAGGGAGAGCCCCAGAATGCGGTTACAGTGGTATAGGGGAGAGCCGCCACAATGCTGTTACAGTGGTATAGGGAAGAGCCGCCAGAATGCTGTTACAGTGGTATAGGGAGAGCCCCAGAATGCTGTTACAGTGGTATAGGGGAGAGCCGCCAGAATGCTGTTACAGTGGTATAGGGGAGAGCCGCCAGAATGCTGTTACAGTGGTATAGGGGAGAGCCGCCAGAATGCTCTTACAGTGGTACAGAGGAGAGCAGCCAGAATGCTGTTACAGCAGTATAGGTGAGAACTACCAGAATGCTGTTACAGTGGTATAAGGGAGAGCTGCCAGAATGCTGTTACAGTAGTATAGGGGATAGCCGCCAGAATGCTCTTACAGTGGTATAGGGGAGAGCCGCCAGAATGCTCTTACAGTGGTATAGAGGAGAGCAGCCAGAATGCTGTTACAATGGTATAGGGGAGAGCCGGGGAGAGCCGCCAGAATGCTGTTACAGCAGTATAGGTGAGAACTACCAGAATGCTGTTACAGTGGTATAGAGGAGAGCCGCCAGAGTGCTGGTACAGTGGTATAGGGGAGAGCTGCCAGAATGCTGTTACAGTGGTATAGGGGAGAGTCACCAGAATGCTGTTACAGTAGAATAGAGGAGAGCTGCCAGAATGCTCTTACAGTGGTATAGGGTAGAGCTACCAGAATGCAGATACAGTGGTATAGGGGAGAGCCACCAGAATGCTGTTACAGTGGTATAGGGGAGAGCCGCCAGAATGCTGTCACAGTGGTATAGGGGAGAGCCGCCAGAATGTTGTTACAGTAGTATAGGGGAGAGCCACCAGAATGCTGGTACAGTGGTATAGGGGAGAGCCGCCAGAATGCTGTTACAGTGGTATAGGGGAGAGCCACCGGATTGCTGTTACAGTGGTATAGAGTAGAGCCGCCAGAATGCTGTTACAGTGGTATAGGGGAGAGCCGCTAGAATGCTGTTACAGCAATGTATGTGAGAACTATCAGAATGCTGTTACAGTGGTAGAGGGAAGAGCTGCCAAAATGCTGAAACAGTGGTATAGGAGAGAGGCGCCAGAATGCTGTTACAGTGGTATAGAGGAGAGCTGCCAGAATGCTGTTACAGTGGTATAAGGGAGAGCCGCCAGAATGCTGATACAGTGGTATAGGGGAGAGCTGCCAGAATGCTGTTACTGTACAATAGGGGAGAGCCGCCAGAATGCTGTAACAGTGGTATAGGGGAGAGGCACCAGAATGCTGTTACAGCAGTATAGGGGAGAGCTGCCAGAATGCTGTTACAGTGGGATAGGGGAGAGCCGCCAGAATGCTGTTACAGCAGTATAGGTGAGAACTACAAGAATGCTGTTACAGTAGTATAGGGGAGAGGCACCAGAATGCTGCTACAGTGGTATAGGGGAGAGTCGCCAGAATGCTGTTACAGTGGTATAGGGGAGAGCCGCCAGAATGCTGTTACAGCAGTATAGGTGAGAACTACAAGAATGCTGTTACAGTAGAATAGGGGAGAGCCGCAAGAATGCTGTTACAGTGGTATAGGGGAGAGCTGCCAGAATGCTGTTACAGTGGTATATGGGAGAGCCGCCAGAATGCTGTTACAGTGGTATAGGGGGAGCCGCCAGAATGCTGTTACAGTAGAATAGGGTAGAGCTGCCAGAATGCTGTTACAGTGGTATAGGGGAGAGCCGCCAGAATGTTGTTACAGCGGTATAGGGGAGAGCCGCCAGAATGCTGTTACAGCAGTATAGGGGAGAGTCATCCTGAATGGTGTCACAGCAGTATAGGGGAGAACCGCCAAAATGCTGATACAGTGGTATAGGGGAGAGCCTCCAGAATGCTTTTACAGTGGTATAGGGGAGAGCCGCCAGAATGCTGTTACAGTGGTATAGGGGAGAGCCACCAGAATGCTGTTACAGTGGTATATGGGAGAACCGCCAGAATGCTGTTACAGTGGTATAGAGGAGAGCCGCAAGAATGCTGTCACAGCAGAATAGGGGAGAACCGCCAAAATGCTGATACAGTGGTATAGGGGAGAGCCTCCAGAATGCTTTTACAGTGGTATAGGGGAGAGCCGCCAGAATGCTGTTACAGTGGTATAGGGGAGAGCCACCAGAATGCTGTTACGGTGGTATATGGGAGAACCGCCAGAATGCTGTTACAGTGGTATAGAGGAGAGCCGCAAGAATGCTGTTACAGTAGTATAGGGGAGAGCCACCAGAATGCTGTTACAGTAGAATAGGGGATAGCTGCCAGATTGCTGTTACAGTGGTATAGGGGAGAGCCGCCGGAATGCTGTTACAGTGGTATAGGGGAGAGCCGCCAGAATGCTGTTACAGTAGTATAGGTGAGAACTACCTGAATGCTGTTACAGTAGAATAGGGGAGAGCCTCCAGAATGCTGTTACAGTGGTATAGGGGAGAGCCACCAGAATGCTGTTACAGTGGTATAGGGGAGAGGTGCCAGAATGCTGTTACAGTAGTATAGGTGAGAACTACTAGAATGCTGTTACAGTAGAATAGGGGAGAGCTCCCAGAATGCTGTTACAGTGGTATAGGGGAGAGCCGCAAGAATGCTGTTACAGTGGTATAGGGGAGAGCCGCCAGAATGCTGTTACAGTAGTATAGGAGAGAGTGGCCAGAATGCTGTTACAGCAGTATAGCGGAGAGCCGCCAGAATGCTGTTACAGCGGTATAGGGGAGAGCTGCCAGAATGCTGTTACAGCAGTATAGGTGAGAACTACCAGAATGCTGTTACAGTAGTATAGCGGAGAGCCGCCAGAATGCTGTTACAGCGGTATAGGGGAGAGCTGCCAGAATGCTGTTACAGCGGTATAGGTTAGAGCCGCCAGAATGATGTCATAGTACTATAGGTAAGAACTACCAGAATGCTGTTACAGTGGTATATGGTAGAGCCGCCAGAATGCTGTTACAGTAGTATAGGTGAGAACTACTAGAATGCTGTTAAAGTAGTATAGGGGAGAGCCGCCAGAATGCTGTTACAGTGGTATAGGGGAGAGCCACCAGAATGCTGTTACAGTGGTATAGGGGGGAGCTGCCAGAATGCTGTTACAGTAGAATAGGGGAGAGCTGCCAGAATGCTGTTACAGTGGTACAGGAGAGAGCCGCCAGAATGCTGTTACAGAAGTATAAGGGAGAGTCATCCAGAATGCTGTCACAGCAGTATAGGGGAGAGCCGCCAGAATGCTGTTACAGTGGTAGAGGGGAGAGCCTCCAGAATGCTGTTACAGTGGTATACGGGAGAGCCGGCAAAATGCTGTTACAGTGGTATAGGGGAGAGCCGCCAGAATGCTGTTACAGTGTTACAGTGGTATAGAGGAGAGCCGCCAGAATGCTGTTACAGTGGTATAGGGGAGAGCCGCCAGAATGCTGTTACAGTGGTATAGTGGAGAGCCGCCAGAATGCTGTTACAGTAGAATAGGGGAGAGCCACCAGAATGCTGTTGCTGTAGAATAGGGGAGAGCCGCCGGAATGCTCTTACTGTACAATATCGGAGAGCCGCCAGAATGCTGTTACAGTAGTATAGGGGAGAGCTGCCAGAATGCTGTTACAGTGGTATACGGGAGAGCCACCATAATGGTGTTACAGTGGTATAAGGGAGAGCCGCCAGAATGCTGTTACAGTGGTATACGGGAGAGCCGCCAGAATGCTGTTACAGTAGTATACGGGAGAGCCGCCAGAATGTGCTTACAGTGGTATAGCGGAGAGCTGCCAGAATGCTGTTCCTGTACAATAGGGGAGAGCCATCAGAATGCTGTTACAGTGGTATAGGGGAGAGCCACCAGAATGCTGTTACAGTAGAATAGGGGAGAGCCGCCAGAATGCTGTTACAGTGGTATAGGGGAGAGCCTCTAGAATGCTGTTACAGTAGTATAGTGGAGAGCCGCCAGAATGCTGTTACAGTGGTATAGGGGAGAGCTGCCAGAATGCTGTTACAGTGGTATAGGGGAGAGCCGCCAGAATGCTGTTACAGTGGTATAGGGGAGAGCCGCCAGAATGCTGTTACAGTAGTATAGTGGAGAGCCGCCAGAATGCTGTTACAGTGGTATAGGGGAGAGCTGCCAGAATGCTGTTACAGTGGTATAGGGGAGAGCCCCCAGAATGTTGTTACAGTGGTATAGGGGAGAGCCGCCAGAATGCTGTTACAGTGGTATAGGGGAGAGCCGCCAGAATGCTGTTACAGTGGTATAGAGAAGAGCCGCCAGAATACTGTTACAGTGGTATAGGGGAGAGCCGCCAGAATGCTGTTACAGTGTTACTGTCACAATCTCCCCCCTCACCCTTATTGAGCTACCTTGGTCACCCTGTCTCGCCTCGAACATTACAGCGTAGTATCTCGTGTCACGCTCCTTAGCGCGATCACGGAAGAGAGTAAACAACTACATTTCCCAGAAGCCGCGGAGCAGGGGTCACGTGATCGGGACGACGCGCGTTGCCATCAGGGAAGCGGATGAGGATAAAAGAACTTCCGCTTCTCCCGCAGCGCTGCCGCTAATTCTGGTGACTTGCTGGATATCGGGGAATCCGATCACGACTATTTCGAGGTGGTATACTGAGCAGAGGTCCGGTAAGGGTGTCGTCACACCGATACACCATTCTGTGTTCAAAGGACGCGTATGTCCTTTGGTTTGTTTGGGGACCAAAGACAACTCTGTGCATGCATTGCGGTGTCCCTCCCTGTTGGTGAGACACACGTTTGTTGTCTCTTGCAGGTAGAAGGGATACCGGCATCATTGACACATCGAGGGGGTTCTAGTGTCATACTCAGTCCGGACTACTGATAATTCATTTCTTGGCACTAACCGTAGGCTCTTGCAGGACTATTGGTGCAAAGGCTATTTTGTTTAGTGTTTGTGTGTCTTTTGTTGTGAATGAGGCAAACACCTCTAAATATTGCATAACGTATTTCCAACACTGTGAAGCAACAGGGTTGGCACCTTTTGTTTTCAATTGACGATCACTACAGTCAGACATTATACTGTTTTGCTATCAATGTTTTGGTGTTACAGAAAACGAGAATGATATGTGTTTCTCTCCGCATACAGGCCGATAGTAGTAGCAGAGAATAGTGGAAGAGACAAAAATTGCGTTCTCTGACTACCCTGTGACGCCAGGCTTGGCAATATATTGAGGGTCCTTACTTGAAGATGTATACTAGGTTCTATGCTAAATGAATAGGAACCATACATATTAACTACGAAGGGCTCATCTAAGACTTCTTGTTCTTTTATTTTTACAGGTCTCCCTCCCCGCAGTTCCCATCCTTTCCTTCCCTCGCTCGATCACTTCACTGATCTGTGCTATAACAGCAAGCAGACTTGAAGCGGTCGAGAGGTGGACCATTTTTGAGCATCGTTCCGATCCTGAGGAGTGGAGACGCGACAGTTACAGTGGTATAGAGGAGAGCCGCCAGAATGCTGTTACAGTGGTATAGGGGAGAGCCGCCAGAATGCTGTTACAGTGGTATAGTGGAGAGACGCCAGAATGCTGTTACAGTAGAATAGGGGAGAGCCACCAGAATGCTGTTACTGTAGAATAGGGGAGAGCCGCCGGAATGCTCTTACTGTACAATATCGGAGAGCCGCCAGAATGCTGTTACAGTAGTATAGGGGAGAGCTGCCAGAATGCTGTTACAGTGGTATACGGGAGAGCCACCATAATGGTGTTACAGTAGTATATGGGAGAGCCGCCAGAATGTGCTTACAGTGGTATAGCGGAGAGCTGCCAGAATGCTGTTCCTGTACAATAGGGGAGAGCCATCAGAATGCTGTTACAGTGGTATAGGGGAGAGCCACCAGAATGCTGTTACAGTAGAATAGGGGAGAGCCGCCAGAATGCTGTTACAGTGGTATAGCGGAGAGCCTCTAGAATGCTATTACAGTGGTATAGGGGAGAGCCGCCAGAATGCTGTTACAGTAGTATAGTGGAGAGCCGCCAGAATGCTGTTACAGTGGTATAGGGGAGAGCCGCCAGAATGCTGTTACAGTGGTATAGGGGAGAGCCCCCAGAATGTTGTTACAGTGGTATAGGGGAGAGCCGCCAGAATGCTCTCACAGTGGTATAGGGGAGAGCCGCCAGAATGCTGTTACAGTGGTATAGAGAAGAGCCGCCAGAATACTGTTACAGTGGTATAAGGAGAGCCGCCAGAATACTGGTACAGCGGTATAGGTGAGAACTACTAGAATGCTGTTACAGCGGTATAGGGGAGAGCTGCCAGAATGCTGTTACAGTGGTATAGGAGAGAGCCGCCAGAATGCTGGGGAGAGCTGCTAGAATGCTGTTACAGTGGTATAGGAGAGAGCAGCCAGAATGCTGTTATAGTGGTATAAGGGAGAGCCGCAAGAATGCTGTTACAGTGGTATAGGGGAGAGCTGCCAGAATGCTGTTACTGTACAATAGGGGAGAGCCGCCAGAATGCTGTTACAGTGGTATAGGGGAGAGCCACCAAAATGCTGTTTCAGTGGTATAGAGGAGAGCTGCCAGAATGCTATTACAGTGGTATAGAGGAGAGCCGCCAGAATGCTGTTACAGTGGTATATGGGAGAGCCGCCAGAATGCTATTACTGTACAATAGGGGAGAGCCGCCAGAATACTGTTACAGTGGTATAGAGGAGAGCCGCCAGAATGCTGTTACAGTGGTATAGGGGAGAGCCGCCAGAATGCTGTTAAAGTGGTATAGGGGAGAGCCGCCAGAATGCGTTTACAGTGGTATAGGGGAGGGCTGCCAGAATTCTGTTACAGTGGTATAGGGGAGAACTACCAGAATGCTGTTACAGTAGAATAGGGTAGAGCCGCCAGAATGCTGTTACAGTGGTACAGGGGAGAGCCGCCAGAATGCTGTTACAGTAGTATAGGGGAGAGTCATCCAGAATGCTGTCACAGCAGTATAGGGGAGAGCCGGCAGAATGCTGTTACAGTGGTAGAGGGGAGAGCCTCCAGAATGCTGTTCAAGTAGAATAGGGGAGAGCCAACAGAATGCTGTTACTGTAGAATAGGGGAGAGCCGCCAGAATGCTCTTACTGTACAATATCGGAGAGCCACCACAATGCTGTTACAGTGGTATAGGGGACAGCTGCCATAATGCTGTTACAGTGGTATACGGGAGCGCCACCAGAATGCTGTTACAGTGGTATAGGGGAAAGCCGCCAGAATGCTCATACAATGGTATAGGGGAGAGCCGCCAGAATGCTGTTACAGTAGAATAGGGGAGAGCCGCGAGAATGCTGTTACAGTGGTATAGGGGAGAGCCTCCAGAAGACTGTTAGAGTGGTATAGGGGAGAGCCGCCAGAATGCGTTTACAGTGGTATAGGGGAGTGCTGCCAGAATTCTGTTACAGTGGTATAGGGGAGAACTACCAGAATGCTGTTACAGTAGAATAGGGTAGAGCCGCCAGAATGCTTTTACAGTGGTACAGGGGAGAGCCGCCAGAATGCTGTTACAGTAGTATAGGGGAGAGTCATCCAGAATGCTGTCACAGCAGTATAGGGGAGAGCCGCCAGAATGCTGTTACAGTGGTAGAGGGGAGAGCCATCAGAATGCTGTTACTGTAGAATAGGGGAGAGCCGCCAGAATGCTGTTACTGTACAATATCGGAGAGCCACCAGAATGCTGTTACAGTGCTATAGGGGACAGCTGCCAGAATGCTGTTACAGTGGTATACGGGAGCGCCACCAGAATGCTGTTACAGTGGTATAGGGGAGAGCCGCCAGAATGCTGTTACAGTGGTATAGGGGAGAGCCGCCAGAATGCTGTTACAGTAGCATAGGGGAGAGCCGCCAGAATAATGTTACAGTGGTATAGCGGAGAGCTGCCAGAATGCTGTTCCTGTACAATATGGGGAGAGCCGTCAGAATGCTGTTACAGTGGTATAGGGGAGAGCCACCAGAAAGCTGTTACAGTGGTATAGGGGAGAGCCACCAGAATGCTGTTACAGTGGTATATGGGAGACCTACCAGAATGCTGTTACAGTGGTATAGGGGAGAGCCACCAGAATGCTCATACAATGGTATAGGGGAGAGCCGCCAGAATGCTGTTACAGTAGAATAGGGGAGAGCCGCCAGAATGCTGTTACAGTGGTATAGGGGAGAGCCTCCAGAATGCTGTTACAGTGGTATAGGGGAGAGCCGCCAGAATGCTGTTACAGTGGTATAGGGGAGAGCCGCCAGAATGCTGTTACAGTGGTATAGAGGAGAGCCGCCAGAATACTGTTTCAGTGGTATAGGGGAGAGCCGCCAGAATACTGTTACAGCGGTATAGGTGAGAACTACCAGAATGCTGTTACAGTGGTATAGGGGAGAGCTGCCAAAATGATGTTACAGTGGTATAGGAGAGAGCCGCCAGAATGCTGGGGAGAGCTGCCAGAATGCTGATACAGTGGCATAGGAGAGAGCCGCCAGAATGCTGTTATAGTGGTATAGAGGAGAGCCGCCAGAATGCTGTTACAGTGGTATAAGGGAGAGCCGCAAGAATGCTGTTTCAGTGGTATTGGGGAGAGCTGCCAGAATGCTGCTACTGTACAATAGGGAAGAGCTCCCAGAATGCTGTTACAGTGGTATAGGGGAGAGCCACCTAAATGCTGTTTCAGTGGTCTAGAGGAGAGCTGCCAGAATGCTGTTACAGTGGTATAGAGGAGAGCCGCCAGAATGCTTTTACAGTGGTATAGGGGAGAGCCGCCAGAATGCTGTTACTGTACAATAGGGGAGACCCGCCAGAATGCTATTACAGTGGTATAGAGGAGAGCCGCCCGAATGCTGTTACAGTGGTATAGGGGAGAGCCTCCAGAATACTGTTTCACTGGTATAGAGGAGAGTCACCAGAATGCTGTTACAGTGGGATAGGGGAGAGCCGCAAGAATGCTGTTACAGTGGTATAGGGGAGAGCCGCCAGAATGCTGTTACAGTGGTATAGGGGAGAGCCGCCAGAATGCTGTTACAGTAGTATAGGTGAGAACTACCAGAATGCTGTTACAGTAGAATAGGGGAGAGCCGCCAGAATGCTGTTACAGTGGTATAGAGGAAAGCCGCCAGAATGCTGTTACAGTGGTATAGGGGAGAGCCGCCAGAATGCGTTTACAGTGGTATAGGGGAGAGCTGCCAGAATTCTGTTACAGTGGTATAGGGGAGAACAACCAGAATGATGTTACAGTAGAATAGGGTAGAGCCGCCAGAATGCTGTTACAGTGGTAAAGAGAGCCGCCAGAATGCTGTTGAAGTAGAATAGGGGAGAGCCACCAGAATGCTGTTACAGTAGAATAGGGGAGAGCCCCCAGAATGCTGTTACAGTGGTATAGAGGAGAGCCGACAAAATGCTGTTACTGTACAATAGGGGAGAGCCGCCAGAATGCTGTTATAGCGGTATAGGGGAGAGCCGCCAGAATGCTGTTACAGCAGTATAAGGGAGAGCCGCCAGAATGCTGTCACAGTGGTATATGGGAGAGCTGCCAGAATGCTGTCACAGTAGTATAGGGGAGAGCTGCCAGAATGCTGTTACAGTAATATAGGTGAGAACTACCAGAATGCTGTTACAGTAGTAAAGGTGAGAACTACCAGAATGCTGATACAGTAGTATAGGGGAGAGCTGCCAGAATGCTGTTACCGTGGTATAGGGTAGAGCCGCCAGCATGCTGTTACAGCAGTATAGGTGAGAACTACTAGAATGCTGTTACAGTGGTATAGGGGAGAGCCTCCAGAAGGCTGATACAGTGGTATAGGGGAGAGCCGCCAGAATGCGTTTACAGTGGTATAGGGGAGAGCTGCCAGAATTCTGTTACAGTGGTATAGGGGAGAACTACCAGAATGCTGTTACAGTAGAATAGGGTAGAGCCACCAGAATGCTATTACAGTGGTACAGGGGAGAGCCGCCAGAATGCTGTTACAGTAGTATAGGGGAGAGTCATCCAGAATGCTGTCACAGCAGTATAGGGGAGAGCCGCCAGAATGCTGTTACAGTGGTAGAGGGGAGAGCCTCCAGAATGCTGTTACAGTAGAATAGGGGAGAGCCACCAGAATGCTGTTACTGTAGAATAGGGGAGAGCCGCCAGAATGCTGTTACTGTACAATATCGGAGAGCCACCAGAATGCTGTTATAGTGGTATAGGGGACAGCTGCCAGAATGCTGTTACAGTGGTATACGGGAGCGCCACCAGAATGCTGTTACAGTGGTATAGGGGAGAGCCGCCAGAATGCTGTTACAGTGGTATAGGGGAGAGCCACCAGAATGCTGTTACAGTAGTATAGGGGAGAGCCGCCAGAATAATGTTACAGTGGTATAGCGGAGAGCTGCCAGAATGCTGTTCCTGTACAATATGGGGAGTGCCGTCAGAATGCTGTTACAGTGGTATAGGGGAGAGCCACCAGAAAGCTGTTACAGTGGTATAGGGGAGAGCCACCAGAATGCTGTTACAGTGGTATATGGGAGACCTGCCAGAATGCTGTTACAGTGGAATGCTGTTACAGTGGTATAGGGGAGAGCCACCAGAATGCTGTTACAGTAGAATAGGGGAGAGCCGCCAGAATGCTGTTACAGTGGAATGCTGTTACAGTGGTTTAGAGGAGAGCCGCCAGAATGCTGTTACAGTGGTATAGGGGAGAGCCGCCAGAATGCTGTTACAGTGGTATAGAGGAGAGCCGCCAGAATACTGTTTCAGTGATATAGGGGAGAGCCGCCAGAATACTGTTTCACTGGTATAGAGGAGAGCTGCCAGAATGCTGTTACAGTGGTATAGAGGAGAGCCGCCAGAATGCTGTTACAGTGGTATAGGGGAGAGCCGCCAGAATGCTGTTACTGTACAATAGGGGAGACCCGCCAGAATGCTGTTACAGTGGTATAGAGGAGAGCCGCCAGAATGCTGTTACAGTGGTATAGGGGAGAGCCTCCAGAATACTGTTTCACTGGTATAGAGGAGAGTCACCAGAATGCTGTTACAGTGGTATAGGGGAGAGCCGCAAGAATGCTGTTACAGTGGTATAGGGGAGAGCCGCCAGAATGCTGTTACAGTGGTATAGGGGAGAGCCGCCAGAATGCTGTTACAGTAGTATAGGTGAGAACTACCAGAATGCTGTTACAGTAGAATAGGGGAGAGCCGCCAGAATGCTGTTACAGTGGTATAGGGGAGAGCCGCCAGAATGCGTTTACAGTGGTATAGGGGAGAGTTGCCAGAATTCTGTTACAGTGGTATAGGGGAGAACTACCAGAATGCTGTTACAGTAGAATAGGGTAGAGCCGCCAGAATGCTGTTACAGTGGTAAAGAGAGCCGCCAGAATGCTGTTGAAGTAGAATAGGGGTGAGCCGCCAGAATGCTGTTACAGTAGAATAGGGGAGAGCCCCCAGAATGCTGTTACAGTGGTATAGAGGAGAGCCGACAAAATGCTGTTACTGTACAATAGGGGAGAGCAGCCAGAATGCTGTTACAGCGGTGTAGGGGAGAGCCGCCAGAATGCTGTTACAGCAGTATAAGGGAGAGCCACCAGAATGCTGTCACAGTGGTATATGGGAGAGCTGCCAGAATGCTGTCACAGTAGTATAGGGGAGAGCTGCCAGAATGCTGTTACAGTAGTATAGGGGAGAGTGTCCAGAATGCTGTTACAGCAGTATAGGTGAGAACTACCAGAATGCTGTTACAGTAGTAAAGGTGAGAACTACCAGAATGCTGTTACAGTAGTATAGGGGAGAGCTGCCAGAATGCTGATACCGTGGTATAGGGTAGAGCCGCTAGAATGCTGTTACAGCAGTATAGGTGAGAACTACTAGAATGCTGTTACAGTAGTATAGGGGAGAGCCGCCAGAATGCTGTTACAGTGGTATAGGGGAGAGCTGCCAGAATGCTGTTACAGTGGTATAGGGGAGAGCCGCCAGAATGCTGTCACAGTAGTATAGGTGAGAACTACCAGAATGCTGTTACAGTGGTATATGGGAGAGCCGCCAGAATGCTGTTACAGTAGTATAGGTGAGAACTACCAGAATGCTGTTACAGTAGTATAGGGGACAGCCGCCAGAATGCTGTTACAATGGTATAGGGGAGAGCCGCCAGAATGCTGTTACAGTGGTATAGGGGAGAGCCGCCAGAATGCTGTTACAGTGGTATAGGGGAGAGCCGCCAGAATGCTGTTACAGTGGTATGAAGTAGAGCCGCCAGAATGCTGTTACTGTACGATAGGGGAGAGCCGCCAGAATGCTGTTACAGTAGTATAGGTGAGAACTACTAGAATGCTGTTACAGTGGTATAGGGGAGAACTGCCACAATGCTGTTACAGTAGAATAGGGGAGAGCTGACGGATTGCTGTTACAGTAGTATAGGGGAGAGCCGTCGGAATGCTGTTACAGTGGTATAGGGGAGAGCCGCCAGAATGCTGTTACAGTAGTATAGGTGAGAACTACCAGAATGCTGTTACAGTAGTATAGGTGAGAACTACTAGAATGCTGTTACAGTAGAATAGGGGAGACCTGCCAGAATGCTGTTACAGTGGTATAGGGGAGAGCCGCAAGAATGCTGTTACAGTGGTATAGGGGAGAGCCGCCAGAATGATGTTACAGTAGTATAGGGGAGAGTGGCCAGAATGCTGATACAGCAGTATAGGTGAGAACTACCAGAATGCTGTTACAGCAGTATAGGTGAGAACTACCAGAATGCTGTTACAGCGGTATAGGGTAGAGCCGCCAGAATGCTGTCACAGTAGTATAGGTGAGAACTACCAGAATGCTGTTATAGTGGTATATGGGAGAGCCGCCAGAATGCTGTTACAGCGGTATAGGGGAGCGCTGCCAGAATGCTGTTACAGCGGTATAGGGTAGAGCCGCCAGAATGCTGTGACAGTAGTTTAGGTGAGAACTACCAGAATGCTGTTACAGTGGTATATGGGAGAGCCGCCAGAATGCTGTTACAGTAGTATAGGTGAGAACTACCAGAATACTGTTACAGTACTATGGGGAGAGCCGCCAGAATGCTGTTACAGTGGTATAGGGGAGAGCCGCCAGAATGCTGTTACCGTGGTATGTGGGAGAGCCGCCAGAATGCTGTTACAGTAGAATAGGGGAGAGCTGCCAGAATGCTGTTACAGTGGTATAGGGGAGAGCCGCCAGAATGCTGTTACAGTGGTACAGGGGAGAGCCGCCAGAATGCTGTTACAGTAGTATAGGGGAGAGTCATCCAGAATGCTGTCAGAGCAGTATAGGGAAGAGCCGCCAGAATGCTGTTACAGTGGTAGAGGGGAGAGCCGCCAGAATGCTGTTACAGTGGTATAGGGAAGAGCTGCCAGAATGCTGTTACAGTGGTATAGGGGAGAGCCGCCAGAATGTTGTTACAGTGGTATAGGTGAGAACTACCAGAATGCTGTCACAGTAGTATAGGGGAGAGCCACCAGAATGCTGTTACAGTGGTATAGGGGAGAGCCGCCAGAATGCCGATACAGTGATATAGGGGAGAGCCGCCAGAATGCTGCTACAGTGGTATAGGGGAGAGCCGCCAGAATGCTGTTACAGTGGTATAGGGTAGAGCCGCCAGAATGCTGTTACAGTGGTATTGAGGAGAGCTGCCAGAATGCTGTTACAGCGGTATAGGGGAGAGCCGCCAGAATGCTGTTACAGCGGTATAGGGGAGAGCCGCCAGAATGCAGTTACAGCGGTATAGGGAAGAACCACCAGAATTCTATTACGGTGGTATAGGGGAGAGCCGCCAGAATGCTGTTACAGTAGAATAGGGGAGACCTGCCAGAATGCTGTTACAGTGGTATAGGGGAGAGCTGCAAGAATGCTGTTACAGTGGTATAGGGGAGAGCCGCCAGAATGCTTTTACAGTAGTATAGGGGAGAGTGGCCAGAATGCTGATACAGCAGTATAGGTGAGAACTACCAGAATGCTGTTACAGCAGTATAGGTGAGAACTACCAGAATGCTGTTACAGTAGTAAAGGTGAGAACTACCAGAATGCTGTTACAGTAGTATAGGGGAGAGCTGCCAGAATGCTGTTACCGTGGTATAGGGTAGAGCCGCTAGAATGCTGTTACAGCAGTATAGGTGAGAACTACTAGAATGCTGTTACAGTAGTATAGGGGAGAGCCGCCAGAATGCTGTTAAAGTGGTATAGGGGAGAGCTGCCAGAATGCTGTTACAGTGGTATAGGGGAGAGCCGCCAGAATGCTGTCACAGTAGTATAGGTCAGAACTACCAGAATGCTGTTACAGTGGTATATGGGAGAGCCGCCAGAATGCTGTTACAGTAGTGTAGGTGAGAACTACCAGAATGCTGTTACAGTAGTATAGGGGACAGCCGCCAGAATGCTGTTACAATGGTATAGGGGAGAGCCGCCAGAATGCTGTTACAGTGGTATAGGGGAGAGCCGCCAGAATGCTGTTACAGTGGTATAGGGGAGAGCCGCCAGAATGCTGTTACAGTGGTATGAAGTAGAGCCGCCAGAATGCTGTTACTGTACGATAGGGGAGAGCCGCCAGAATGCTGTTACAGTAGTATAGGTGAGAACTACTAGAATGCTGTTACAGTGGTATAGGGGAGAAGTGCCACAATGCTGTTACAGTAGAATAGGGGAGAGCTGACGGATTGCTGTTACAGTGGTATAGGGGAGAGCCGTCGGAATGCTGTTACAGTGGTATAGGGGAGAGCCGCCAGAATGCTGTTACAGTAGTATAGGTGAGAACTACCAGAATGCTGTTACAGTAGTATAGGTGAGAACTACTAGAATGCTGTTACAGTAGAATAGGGGAGACCTGCCAGAATGCTGTTACAGTGGTATAGGGGAGAGCCGCAAGAATGCTGTTACAGTGTTATAGGGGAGAGCCGCCAGAAAGCTGTTACAGTAGTATAGGGGAGAGTGGCCAGAATGCTGATACAGCAGTATAGGTGAGAACTACCAGAATGCTGTTACAGCAGTATAGGTGAGAACTACCAGAATGCTGTTACAGCGGTATAGGGTAGAGTCGCCAAAATGCTGTCACAGTAGTATAGGTGAGAACTACCAGAATGCTGTTATAGTGGTATATGGGAGAGCCGCCAGAATGCTGTTACAGCGGTATAGGGGAGCGCTGCCAGAATGCTGTTACAGCGGTATAGGGTAGAGCCGCCAGAATGCTGTCACAGTAGTTTAGGTGAGAACTACCAGAATGCTGTTACAGTGGTATATGGGAGAGCCGCCAGAATGCTGTTACAGTAGTATAGGTGAGAACTACCAGAATACTGTTACAGTAGTATAGGGGAGAGCCGCCAGAATGCTGTTACAGTGGTATAGGGAGAGCCGCCAGAATGCTGTTACAGTGGTATGTGGGAGAGCCGCCAGAATGCTGTTACAGTAGAATAGGGGAGAGCTGCCAGAATGCTGTTACAGTGGTATAGGGAGAGCCGCCAGAATGCTGTTACAGTGGTACAGGGGAGAGCCGCCAGAATGCTGTTACAGTAGTATAGGGGAGAGTCATCCAGAATGCTGTCACAGTAGTATAGGGAAGAGCCGCCAGAATGCTGTTACAGTGGTAGAGGGGAGAGCCGCCAGAATGCTGTTACAGTGGTATAGGGAAGAGCTGCCAGAATGCTGTTACAGTGGTATAGGGGAGAGCCGCCAGAATGTTGTTACAGTGGTATAGGTGAGAACTACCAGAATGCTGTCACAGTAGTATAGGGGAGAGCCACCAGAATGCTGTTACAGTGGTATAGGGGAGAGCCGCCAGAATGCCGATACAGTGATATAGGGAGAGCCGCCAGAATGCTGCTACAGTGGTATAGGGGAGAGCCGCCAGAATGCTGTTACAGTGGTATAGGGTAGAGCCGCCAGAATGCTGTTACAGTGGTATTGAGGAGAGCTGCCAGAATGCTGTTACAGCGGTATAGGGGAGAGCCGCCAGAATGCTGTTACAGTGGTATAGGGGAGAGCCGCAAGAATGCTGTTACAGTGGTATAGGGGAGAGCCGCCAGAATGCTGTTACAGTAGTATAGGGGAGAGTGGCCAGAATGCTGATACAGCAGTATAGGTGAGAACTACCAGAATGCTGTTACAGCAGTATAGGTGAGAACTACCAGAATGCTGTTACAGCGGTATAGGGTAGAGCCGCCAGAATGCTGTCACAGTAGTATAGATGAGAACTACCAGAATGCTGTTATAGTAGTATATGGGAGAGCCGCCAGAATGCTGTTACAGCGGTTGAAGGGGAGCGCTGCCAGAATGCTGTTACAGCGGTATAGGGTAGAGCCGCCAGAATGCTGTCACAGTAGTTTAGGTGAGAACTACCAGAATGCTGTTACAGTGGTATATGGGAGAGCCGCCAGAATGCTGTTACAGTAGTATAGGTGAGAACTACCAGAATACTGTTACAGTAGTATAGGGGAGAGCCGCCAGAATGCTGTTACAGTGGTATAGGGGAGAGCCGCCAGAATGCTGTTACAGTGGTATGTGGGAGAGCCGCCAGAATGCTGTTACAGTAGAATAGGGGAGAGCTGCCAGAATGCTGTTACAGTGGTATAGGGGAGAGCCGCCAGAATGCTGTTACAATGGTACAGGGGAGAGCCGCCAGAATGCTGTTATAGTAGTATAGGGGAGAGTCATCCAGAATGCTGTCACAGCAGTATAGGGAAGAGCCGCCAGAATGCTGTTACAGTGGTAGAGGGGAGAGCCGCCAGAATGCTGTTACAGTGGTATAGGGAAGAGCTGCCAGAATGCTGTTACAGTGGTGTAGGGGAGAGCCGCCAGAATGTTGTTACAGTGGTATAGGTGAGAACTACCAGAATGCTGTCACAGTAGTATAGGGAGATCCACCAGAATGCTGTTACAGTGGTATAGGGGAGAGCCGCCAGAATGCCGATACAGTGATATAGGGGAGAGCCGCCAGAATGCTGCTACAGTGGTATAGGGTAGAGTCGCCAGAATGCTGTTACAGTGGTATTGAGGAGAGCTGCCAGAATGCTGTTACAGCGGTATGGGGGAGAGCCGCCAGAATGCTGTTACAGCGGTATAGGGGAGAGCCGCCAGAATGCAGTTACAGCGGTATAGGGGATAGCCGCCAGAATGCTGTTACAGTGGTATAGGGGAGAGTCGCCAGAATGCTGTTACAGTGGTATAGGGGAGAGCCTCCAGAATGCTGCTACAGTGGTATAGGGGAGAGCCGCCAGAATGCTGTTACAGTGGTATAGGGTAGTGCCACCAGAATGCTGTTACAGTGGTATTGAGGAGAGCCGCCAGAATGCTGTTACAGTGGTATAGGGGAGAGCCGCCAGAATGCTGTTACAGTGGTATAGAGGAGAGCCACCGCAATGCTGTTACAGTGGTATAGGGGAGAGCCACCAGAATGCTGTTACAGTGGTATAGAGGAGAGCCACCGCAATGCTGTTACAGTGGTATAGGGGAGAGCCACCAGAATGCTGTTACAGTGGTATAGGTGAGAACTACCAGAATGCTGTTACAGTAGAATAGGGGAGAGCCGCCAGAATGCTCATACAGTGGTATAGAGGAGAGCCGCCAGAATGCTGTTACAGTAGAATAGGGGAGAGCCGCCAGAATGCTCATACAGTGGTATAGAGGAGAGCCGCCAGAATGCTGTCACAGTAGTATAGGGGAGAGCCGCCAGAATGCTCATACAGTGGTATAGGGGAGAGCCACCAGAATGCTGTTACAGTAGAATCGGTGAGAACTACCAGAATGCTGTTATAGTAGTATAGGGGAGAGCTACCAGAATGCTGTTACAGTGGTATAGGGAGAGCTACCAGAATGCTTTCACAGTAGAATAGGGGAGAGTCGGCAGAATACTGATATAGTTGTATAGGGGAGAGCCGGCAGAATGCTGTTACAGTGGTATAGAGGAGAGCCGCCAGAATGCTGTTACAGTGGTATAGAGGAGAGCTGCCAGAATGATGTTACAGTGGTATAGAGGAGAGCTGCCAGAATGCTGTTACAGCGGTATAGGGGAGAGACGCCAGAATGCTGTTACTGTACAATAGGGGAGAGCCACCAGAATGCTGTTACAGCGGTATAGGGGAGAGCTGCCAGAATGCTGTTACAGTGGTATTGGGGAGAGCCACCAGAATGCTGTTACAGTGGTATAGGGGAGAGCCACCTGAATGCTGCTACAGTGGTATAGGGGAGAGCCGCCAGAATGCTGTTACAGTGGTATAGGGTAGAGCCGCCAGAATGCTGTTACAGTGGTATTGAGGAGAGCTGCCAGAATGCTGTTACAGCGGTATAGGGGAGAGCCGCCAGAATGCTGTTACAGTGGTATAGGGGAGAGCCGCAAGAATGCTGTTACAGTGGTATAGGGGAGAGCCGCCAGAATGCTGTTACAGTAGTATAGGGGAGAGTGGCCAGAATGCTGATACAGCAGTATAGGTTAGAACTACCAGAATGCTGTTACAGCAGTATAGGTGAGAACTACCAGAATGCTGTTACAGCGGTATAGGGTAGAGCCGCCAGAATGCTGTCACAGTAGTATAGGTGAGAACTACCAGAATGCTGTTATAGTAGTATATGGGAGAGCCGCCAGAATGCTGTTACAGCGGTTGAAGGGGAGCGCTGCCAGAATGCTGTTACAGCGGTATAGGGTAGAGCCGCCAGAATGCTGTCACAGTAGTTTAGGTGAGAACTACCAGAATGCTGTTACAGTGGTATATGGGAGAGCCGCCAGAATGCTGTTACAGTAGTATAGGTGAGAACTACCAGAATACTGTTACAGTAGTATAGGGGAGAGCCGCCAGAATGCTGTTACAGTGGTATAGGGAGAGCCGCCAGAATGCTGTTACAGTGGTATGTGGGAGAGCCGCCAGAATGCTGTTACAGTAGAATAGGGGAGAGCTGCCAGAATGCTGTTACAGTGGTATAGGGGAGAGCCGCCAGAATGCTGTTACAATGGTACAGGGGAGAGCCGCCAGAATGCTGTTATAGTAGTATAGGGGAGAGTCATCCAGAATGCTGTCACAGCAGTATAGGGAAGAGCCGCCAGAATGCTGTTACAGTGGTAGAGGGGAGAGCCGCCAGAATGCTGTTACAGTGGTATAGGGAAGAGCTGCCAGAATGCTGTTACAGTGGTGTAGGGGAGAGCCGCCAGAATGTTGTTACAGTGGTATAGGTGAGAACTACCAGAATGCTGTCACAGTAGTATAGGGGAGATCCACCAGAATGCTGTTACAGTGGTATAGGGGAGAGCCGCCAGAATGCCGATACAGTGATATAGGGGAGAGCCGCCAGAATGCTGCTACAGTGGTATAGTGGAGAGCCGCCAGAATGCTGTTACAGTGGTATAGGGTAGAGTCGCCAGAATGCTGTTACAGTGGTATTGAGGAGAGCTGCCAGAATGCTGTTACAGCGGTATAGGGGAGAGCCGCCAGAATGCTGTTACAGCGGTATAGGGAGAGCCGCCAGAATGCAGTTACAGCGGTATAGGGGATAGCCGCCAGAATGCTGTTACAGTGGTATAGGGGAGAGTCGCCAGAATGCTGTTACAGTGGTATAGGGGAGAGCCTCCAGAATGCTGCTACAGTGGTATAGGGGAGAGCCGCCAGAATGCTGTTACAGTGGTATAGGGTAGTGCCACCAGAATGCTGTTACAGTGGTATTGAGGAGAGCCGCCAGAATGCTGTTACAGTGGTATAGGGAGAGCCGCCAGAATGCTGTTACAGTGGTATAGAGGAGAGCCACCGCAATGCTGTTACAGTGGTATAGGGGAGAGCCACCAGAATGCTGTTACAGTGGTATAGAGGAGAGCCACCGCAATGCTGTTACAGTGGTATAGGGGAGAGCCACCAGAATGCTGTTACAGTGGTATAGGTGAGAACTACCAGAATGCTGTTACAGTAGAATAGGGGAGAGCCGCCAGAATGCTCATACAGTGGTATAGAGGAGAGCCGCCAGAATGCTGTTACAGTAGAATAGGGGAGAGCCGCCAGAATGCTCATACAGTGGTATAGAGGAGAGCCGCCAGAATGCTGTCACAGTAGTATAGGGGAGAGCCGCCAGAATGCTCATACAGTGGTATAGGGGAGAGCCACCAGAATGCTGTTACAGTAGAATCGGTGAGAACTACCAGAATGCTGTTATAGTAGTATAGGGGAGAGCTACCAGAATGCTGTTACAGTGGTATAGGGGAGAGCTACCAGAATGCTTTCACAGTAGAATAGGGGAGAGTCGGCAGAATACTGATATAGTTGTATAGGGGAGAGCCGGCAGAATGCTGTTACAGTGGTATAGAGGAGAGCCTCCAGAATGCTGCTACAGTGGTATAGGGGAGAGCCGCCAGAATGCTGTTACAGTGGTATAGGGTAGTGCCACCAGAATGCTGTTACAGTGGTATTGAGGAGAGCCGCCAGAATGCTGTTACAGTGGTATAGGGGAGAGCCGCCAGAATGCTGTTACAGTGGTATAGAGGAGAGCCACCGCAATGCTGTTACAGTGGTATAGGGGAGAGCCACCAGAATGCTGTTACAGTGGTATAGAGGAGAGCCACCGCAATGCTGTTACAGTGGTATAGGGAGAGCCACCAGAATGCTGTTACAGTGGTATAGGTGAGAACTACCAGAATGCTGTTACAGTAGAATAGGGGAGAGCCGCCAGAATGCTCATACAGTGGTATAGAGGAGAGCCGCCAGAATGCTGTTACAGTAGAATAGGGGAGAGCCGCCAGAATGCTCATACAGTGGTATAGAGGAGAGCCGCCAGAATGCTGTCACAGTAGTATAGGGGAGAGCCGCCAGAATGCTCATACAGTGGTATAGGGGAGAGCCACCAGAATGCTGTTACAGTAGAATCGGTGAGAACTACCAGAATGCTGTTATAGTAGTATAGGGGAGAGCTACCAGAATGCTGTTACAGTGGTATAGGGGAGAGCTACCAGAATGCTTTCACAGTAGAATAGGGAGAGTCGGCAGAATACTGATATAGTTGTATAGGGGAGAGCCGGCAGAATGCTGTTACAGTGGTATAGAGGAGAGCCGCCAGAATGCTGTTACAGTGGTATAGAGGAGAGCTGCCAGAATGATGTTACAGTGGTATAGAGGAGAGCTGCCAGAATGCTGTTACAGCGGTATAGGGGAGAGCCGCCAGAATGCTGTTACTGTACAATAGGGGAGAGCCACCAGAATGCTGTTACAGCGGTATAGGGGAGAGCTGCCAGAATGCTGTTACAGTGGTATTGGGGAGAGCCACCAGAATGCTGTTACAGTGGTATAGGGGAGAGCCACCTGAATGCTGTTACAGTGGTATAGGGGAGAGCCGCCAGAATGCTGTTACAGTAGAATTGGGGAGAGCAACCAGAATGCTGTTACAGTGGTATAGGGGAGAGCAACCAGAATGCTGTTACAGTGGTATAGGGGAGAGCCACCTGAATGCTGTTACAGTGGTATAGGGGTGAGCCGCCAGAATGCTGTTACAGTGGTATAGGGGAGAGCCTCCAGAATGCTGTTACAGTAGAATAGAGGAGAGCTGCCAGATTGCTGTTACAGTGGTATAGGGGAGAGCTGCCAGAATGCTTTTACAGTGGTATAGGGAAGAGCCACCAGAATGCTGTTACAGTGGTATAGGGGAGAGCCACCATAATGCTGTTACAGTAGTATAGGGGAGCGCCGCCAGAATGCTGTTACAGTGGTATAGGGGAGAGCCACCAGAGTGCTGTTACAGTGGTATAGGGGAGAGCCGCCAGAATGCTGTTACAGTGCTATAAGGGAGAGCTGCCAGAATGCTGTTACAGTAGTAAAGGGGATAGCCACCAGAATGCTGTTACAGTGGTATAGTGGAGAGCCGTCAGAATGCTGTTACAGTAGTATAGGGGAGCACCGCCAGAATGCTGTTACAGTGGTATAGGGGAGAGGCGCCAGAATGCTGTTACAGTGGTATAGGGGAGAGCCGCCAGAATGCTGTTACAGTAGTATAGGGGAGAGCCGCCAGAATGATGTTACAGTGGTATAGGTGAGAACTACCAGAATGCTGTTACAGTGGTATAGGGGAGAGCCGCCAGAATGCTGTTACAGTAGAATAGAGGAGAGCCGCCAGAATGCTGTTACTGTACAATAGGGGAGAGCCACCAGAATGCTGTTACAGTAGAATAGAGAGGCGCCAGAATGCTGTTACAGTGGTATAGGGGAGAGCCGTCAGAATGCTGTTACAGTAGTATAGGGGAGCACCGCCAGAATGCTGTTACAGTGGTATAGGGGAGAGGCGCCAGAATGCTGTTACAGTGGTATAGGGGAGAGCCGCCAGAATGCTGTTACAGTAGTATAGGGGAGAGCCGCCAGAATGATGTTACAGTGGTATAGGTGAGAACTACCAGAATGATGTTACAGTGGTATAGGGGAGAGCCGCCAGAATGCTGTTACAGTAGAATAGAGGAGAGCCGCCAGAATGCTGTTACTGTACAATAGGGGAGAGCCACCAGAATGCTGTTACAGTAGAATAGAGAGCCGCCAGAATGTTGTTACTATACAATAGGTGAGAGCCGTCAGAATGCTGTTACAGTGGTATAGGGGAGAGCCGCCAGAATGCTGTTACAGTGGTATAGGGGAGAGGCGCCAGAATGCTGTTACAGTGGTATAGGGGAGAGCCGCCAGAATGCTGTTACAGTAGTATAGGGGAGAGGCGCCAGAATGATGTTACAGTGGTATAGGTGAGAACTACCAGAATGCTGTTACAGTGGTATAGGGGAGAGCCGCCAGAATGCTGTTACAGTAGAATAGAGGAGAGCCGCCAGAATGCTGTTACTGTACAATAGGGGAGAGCCACCAGAATGCTGTTACAGTGGTATAGGGGAGAGCCACCAGAATGCTGTTACAGTAGAATAGAGAGCCGCCAGAATGCTGTTACTATACAATAGGTGAGAGCCGCCAGAATGCTGTTACAGTGGTATAGGGGAGAGCCGCCAGAATGCTGTTACAGTGGTATAGGGGAGAGCCACCAGAATGCTGTTACAGTGGTATAGGGGAGCACAGCCAGAATGCTGTTACAGTAGTATAGGGGAGAGTGGCCAGAATGCTGTTACAGTGGTATAGGGGAGAGCCGCCAGAATGCTGTTTCAGTGGTATAGGGGAGAGCCGCCAGAATGCTGTTTCAGTGGTATAGGGGAGAGCCGCCAGAATGCTGTTACAGTGGTATTGGGGAGAGCCGCCAGAATGCTGTTACAGTGGTATAGGGGAGAGCCGCCAGAATGCTGTTTCAGTGGTATAGGGGAGAGCCGCCAGTATACTGTTACAGTGGTATAGGGGAGAACCGCCATAATGCCATCACAGCAGTCGAGTTTGTTAAGGTACAAACGACTACATCAGTGTTAGGTTGAGTAAAACAAACTTTGTTTTCGGATTTTTCTAAATCTTTGTGATTGAAATCTGTCTTCATTGGTTCTGTGAGGGAACTAAAGGGAGCTGCCTGGAGAAAGGCCTTGTTGTCAGGGTGAAGGGAGCTCCCTGAGGGCAAATCCCATTGTGTCCGTGGCTATGAAGATCGCTGCCCTGGAGCAGTATAGAGTGCGTCAATTTTATATACAATGGGGCAGATTTACAAGCCCCTTGCGCCACTTTTGCGTCACTTTTCCCATGTTAAAAGTGACGCAAAAGTGGCGCAAGGGGCTTGTAAATCTGCCCCAATGTGCTTCGAGGCGTCAGGCACTACAGAGCACACTGTGAATAAACATCTCCGTCAGGAAGCGCCCCACACATCCACTTACTGGGTACAGGAAGTCACAGGATGCAGCGATGGTCCTGCTAATCACAGGCGCTTCAAACACTCCCTTTAAGGAAGCGCCGCACTCGGAAATGCCTGTAGAACAAAGTCCCACCGCGGGTCAGAGGTCAGGGGGCGACGGAAGATCCGAGCTGGGTTGATTTTGCGGTGTTGAAAACCCTCCCTATAAACGAGCCTTCCCCAGGGACTCTTAAGGGGAAACATCTGTCTGAAGGGCTGGCTCGGGCCCAACATCTGGGCCCTGTGGCTACACGTGCTGTTGTTTACATCGAGGTGAACACGCCTTGGAGGAGATGTGTCTGTATCAGGGAGCGGCTCATAACACAGGGCCTTATTTGTAGCGCACACAAAGGGTGGACGTGCCTCTTGACGCTGTTGACAGGGAACTGATGCCTACTGTGATGCATTTTATCCACCTTGAAAAGGATGAAAAGCTGCGTGCACCCTTGCACCCACGCCTGTGACCATGATGTCAAAGACAGCAGTGGGTGCATTAGTCCACTGAGCTACGAGTCCCATCTGACGCTATGGGATGGGTGTGCGGGGCCTCCCTTTTCCGCAGCACGGTGGTGGTCGTGTATCTATAATATGTGTTGTTCGGGTAGGGGGGCACTTGGGTTCCCCATAACAAGGCAGTGCACAAAGTAATTACTTTTTATTTAAAATGTTTGCTTTTTAATTTTGAGGATGGGACATGGGAGGGATCGGCCATGCATTGCCTCCTTCGCCCTCTTTATTTAAAAAATACAGGGGCAGATTTACAATGAAAGTGACTCAGTGCATTCCGCAAGCCATTTGGCTGCGCCGCACTGAGTCACTTTCAAAGTACAGGGATGCAACATATTTACAACAATATGTTGCATCTCTGTGCTTTCCCCTAAGCTGGCGCACAAACTGCAGCCATGCGCCGGCACCCTTGCACCATGGTGCAAGGATGCCTGCGTCGTGGGGAGATTGTTTTTGTGCAGGAAGGGGCACCTTCCTGCACAAAAACAATCACTTCAGGCATTTTCCTTCTGCAGCACGCAATGAAAGAGGAAAAAACGAGGAGAAATGAAAACACTTCTTCTCGTTGCGCCTCCCTATGCCTCCCCTGGGGAGGCGCAGGATTCACACGCATTTCCAGATTTACGATTCCTCGTAAATCTGGAAATGTGCATCGTTCCATGGGTGTTGCGTGGGAACACCCACAGCAACACCCATAGAACGCCCCTTTCACGCAAAGTGCTGCATGTAAAGGGGCCATATTTACAAGGACAGGAAAAGCCACACAGGGTGGCTTTTCCTGTCCTTGTAAATATGGAGCAGTAAGATATGCCACCAGTACGTCACAAAAAGTGACATACTGGTGGCGCAGGGGGCTTGTAAATCTGCCCCACAGTTATAATGCGGCCAACATTTTGGATTGTACTTATGGAAAATTTTGTCCCCAAAGAATCCTGTGTAAATATCAGAAAAATCTGTGCGTATGGGATGTTGGTTTGGAAAATGTTGCGTGTAATTGACAAAGGCCACATCCTTTTAATCCCCGGGGTATGCTGTTCTTGACTCTTCCACGGTCTCCATGACACACTGCTCCAGAGCGTGCTCACTCTATAAATAAACACTTCCCTTGGATCTGAGACCACTTTTAATTAGAACCCATTTGAAACCTCCATCCAGCCCTTAACCAGAAGAAGGGGGGAAAGGTACATCCTTTATAAACTCAAGGCAAGTCAAAATAACTTTATTTTGGCAGCCACGGCTATAAAAGTATACACGAGATTCATTAAAATTCATTATAAATAACTAAAACAAAGAACATTCACATTAAGACACAATTTGTATATAAATACAATATTTCATAAAAGTAGCAATTGAAATCAAATTCGGCTTATGGTTGCGGAACGGCCAATCGATCACAAGCAGTAGAAGCAAGGTATAGTGAATCGTGCGATAAAGTGGATATAAAGAATAAAGCTTTCATGAGTGAAGGGAAAGAGCCTTCCTTCGGACCAGCCACATTGCGCCCAGATATGTGGCAACCTCCCAGGCATATAAGGGAAACATCTATTACAACTGAGGCATTACAACGTAGTGCCTTTACAACACAGACAGCACCACGACTGCGACGTTACCACGGGTTCCATTACAACGCAAGTCATTACAACGAATTGCTTTAGGGAATGCGGTGTTGGACTGGTGTATTTTAAGTCCAACACCTTCCCTACTGATACACCGACTGGAGTTGGAATAGTAATTTAAACTATTCCAAAGTCCAGCGCTTCCCTAAAGCAATTCGTTGTAATGACTTGCGTTGTAATGGTACTCATGGTAACGACACAGTCGTGGTATTGACCGCGTTGTTAAGCCATGCGTTGTTTTGGCATGCATGTTAACAGATGCTATTCGGCGTATAACAGCTGGCAGTCAGTTCTGAGTATGCTGAGAGCAATGCTATGCCTTTGTGTACCCCGCGGCCTAAAATAGGTGATAGCCGACGAGAACAAACTCAGGCAAAAGCAGGGCAAGCGAAAAGGGCGTGGGGAACAAATCCCTTAGGTTATAAAAATGTTTTATGCACAACTAGAATGTTCCCATTCCCCTTATAGGATTGAGATTGGTGTACTTGGAAGGTTGTAAACATATCTTGCAAAACATATTTTGAAAAAACACAGACTGCAAAATATAGAGTGCCAAAATCTCAACCGTACATGAATATCTGCCGTCAAATAGTGAGAGTTGAGGCGCGCGGCGGCGGCGATTCAAGATGGCCGCTCCCTAGATCGCTCTCTGACACCGAGCTCCGGTCGGCGCTGGAAGGCTCCTTTAACTTTTGCGGTTCCGTCTTTACAGCATGGCTCCTTGTGTAGGAAATGGCTGGGCTCACTGAGGCAAGTTTGTGGACCTTTTGAAGGTCATTTTCACAGTTTTTTCTTCGGCGCTTGCCTCACCTCAGTGTCTCTGCTCTGAGCGACCGCCATTTTGCGTTTTTGCCGTTGCTGTTTTCCCTTCCTCAGCAATGGCTCATCGCAATCTTTTTTTTGGGGATCTCTAGCCTTTTGTCATCTAGAATCTTAATCTGGCTTATTAAGAGGAAACTAAATGGATCAGCTGCTGTCATATATTTGTTGGACTTTCCAATTTTTCCCTTTTTAATTGCCTGCCATTTTATGCGGCCGCCATTTTGTGCTTTCTGCTGCCAGAGACTCGTTATTAGAGAGTTCTCTCCACAGCATATATGACTGTGAGTAATTTTTGGTTCTTTTTGGCAATTATCCGCAAGCAATGGACTTTGTTTGATATCTGCACGCCAGGAAGGTTCAGTTATCGCTACATGTCTGTTGGATGGATCCTCTCTTCTACATTCGAAGATATGCTACGATATGCTTTAATCTGTCCTCCTTTCTATTGAGGCACTTAGGCTCCTTGGTGCTTTTCAGTTAGCTTTGCAAGTGGTTTACTGACATCACTTCTAATTGGCTGCTTTATTGGTGACCTTGGAGTTTTTTGTCCTACGGGATCCTACCATCTGCTGCGTTGTTCATATTATTTCGCTATGGATCCTTCACACTCAAGCAAACCCCTTGGAGTTACTGGGTCCACCTCTGGAGGTCGTAAAGATTCAGTTGCAAGCACTAACAAGCGCCCCAAAAAAGACCCGTCTTCTCCATCAAAATCACCTCTTCCTCTGACGTTAGAGGACATAATGGACGAACTACGCCACATTAGACCTTTCATGTCGGATACCAATGCCACTCTTCAAAGAATCGAAGAGAAATGGTCTGGTCTTGAGTCAAGACTTTCGGATGTGGAACAAAAAAATAGTGATGCACAGGACGTTGTTGCCAGAGTCGATATCCTCACTAAAGAAGTTTCTCAACTTAAAAAGTCTACAGAGGACTTAGAAAATCGCAATAGGCGCAACAATTTACGCATTTATGGAATTCCGGAAGGTTCTGAAGGCTCGGACATGATCTCCTTTTTGAAGACTCAAGTCCTGCAGATTGTTGGTCTTCCGAAAACTCTGGACTTTAACATTCAAAGGGCGCACAGGTTGGGTCCACAAAATGCATCTTCCTCATCAAAACCAAGAGGTATCATTGCCTATTTCCTCCTTTACTCAGACCTCATAGCAATTCTTAATGCTGCCAAGCAACACAAGCAGATGCTCTGGTCCGGTCACAAAGTCTTTTTCAGTCAAGATGTATCTAAGCCAACTGCCACTCGACGTAAGGAATTTCTTGACCTCAGACCATCTTTGAGATCCATGAATGCCCGCTATGATCTAATACATCCGTGCTTTTTCAAAGTGACTTATAAAGACAGAACTTTTTCTTTTGAAGATCCGGCTGATCTTCGGAAATTCATCCATACTCATAAAGGAGAAGCTATTGAATTGAGCAAACCTTAATTGTTTTTATGTCTGTTCTCTTCCCCGTTTCTTAGGTCTTCTCTGTGTAGTTCCTGACACTGATGTTCATACTCCTGTTCTCCTTACGTCCCGTTATGTATGAGTTATTCCGTTCATTGTCTTCCCATTGTCTGGTAAGTTCCCTTCCATTCTGTTTAGTATGTTTACCATTTATTTTTCTTATCTTATTTTTTTATTTATTTTATTTTAAAGGTTTTATATAGCGCTTGCTAGACCCGGAGGTATCAGAGCGCTTTACATGAGTATCAGACCATAGTTGCAGGTTACATCGTTATAAAGGTTACACAGTTATTAGAGCATGGCAACATAGTTACATGTAAGGTCGAGACAAACAATAAGGACGTATGTGTAAGGGAAAAAAAGCAGGTAAGGGGAGAGATTCAGGGGAGGGGGTAGGAGTAGGGGAAGTAGAAAGAGAATGAAGGAGGGAAGGAGGAGGGGAGGGTGAGAGACACAGCCTGGAAGGAGGAGGGGGAGGGTGATGGGGACACAAACCGGTAGACGAGTCAAAGCTGGGTCCAAAGTCCAGTAAGCTGAGATCCCAGGGGAAGTGGTATCATTTCTCCATCTCTGTTGCGAGAGGTTCCCTTTACGCAGTGGACTCTCTCAGAGGGGTCTCTGAGACTCCAAGGCCTACATACTGGATCCTTCCCCTAAAAGGGGAGAGGGAGTGCTTTGGCAAGGGGTGCCATACCATACCTCAACTGTGAGTGGCTCCCTTGGCGCTGTGGACTCTCTCAGAGGGATCACTGAGACTTCAGAGTATACTTATTGGATCTTTCCCCAACAAGGGGAGAAGGAGTGCTTGGTCAAATGGCACAAGGGACAGGGGGCAAGGCGGCGTCGCAGGCAAGGGGAGAGATTCAGGGGAGAAGGGATAGGAGCAGAGGGAGTAGACAAAGAATGAAAGAGGGAGATAGGACACTGCATGAGAATATTTTTACATAGTTACATCTGTTATAGTTACAGTTAACAGTAAATGCTAGGGAGGAAAACGCTTAACAGGATAAAAAGATATTAGAGCATAGCATAACAGGACACACGTCATAGGAGTGGTGGAGGGTAGAGGGGAAAAGGAAAGCAGGAGAGAGGCAAGCGGACAGGGTCGGGTAGATCAGAAGGGGGAAGGTACTCAGGGAAAGCAGGCAGTAGAAGTAGATTGAAGAGAAGAGACAGATAGAGCCGTGAAGAGCCGTGAAAATCAATGTCCGATGTCCGGCTGGGTAGGTGACGGCCAATGGGGTGAACCAGAGCCAGACTCCGCTTTAGCTGCATAGGACAGCTCCACCGGGCAGCGGCCAAGGGTACTCAGTCTCCGCGGTAAGTAAACATGAATAAATATAGTTACAGGCCGTGGGGCATCGTCGTAGTTCCATAGAGAGGCATCAGTCCCGGTTTTACAGTTTCTACGTAAGAATAAATTCACTAATTAGTTGTATTATAGCAAGGCAGTAGTTTCAAAATTTGAATGTGAATGTTCATTATGATGCAGTAACAAATTATGAAATACACGTACAGATGGACATGCAGTGATGGTGCAACTTGTTCCGACACCCTTCTTCACATATAGTTAGGCTCTCCTCATCCAGCATGCCCAGCTGTTTGTCCTTCCCAGGATTAGGTAATACCACTATGGCCGCTATTAACATGCTAGAGGGAATCGTTCCCAGCCCCCCAAAGGAGTTAAACAGTCTCGTCAAGATCGGGGCTAAAATTTGGCAAAATTTTTTGTAGAAAGCCGCCGAGAATCCATCCGGAACTGGCGACTTGAGAAGTTTCAGGCGTGATATCGCCGTGACCATCTCTTCAATCCGTATGGGGGCATCAAGGGAAACCGCTTGATCAGAAGTTATCTTGGACGTGCGAATGCTCTGTAAATATGATGTTGTGTTGTTTTCAACTAGGGCTTCTCTTTTATATAATTCTACACAAAAGTCTCAAAATGTTTGTGCAATGTCTTCATCAGTTGTGATTTCCTCCCCACTGCGCCCCTTGAGAGAGTGAATCTTTGTTTGTTGCCGTTGAACTCTAAGCTTACCCGCTAGCAAGCACCCTGTCTTGTCTCCCCCATTGTAGTAGGAATGTTTTAAGCGTAGCGCTGCATATTCCACTCTTTCTAAGTCTATTCCCGCCAATTGCGATCTTGCAGCCTTCAACTGGCGCCACACTCTAGGCGCCCCCGTACGACTATGCACTTTCTCTAATTCTTTAACCTGTGTCGACAGTTGCTCCCTCTTCTCCATATGCGCTTTATTATCTGCTGCAGCTATAGCTATCAATTCTCCTCTCAGCACCGCCTTCAGGGCCTCCCATAATGTGGAAATGGATACCTCGGGGGAATCATTTATCTCTAAAATCCTGTATGCATTTGGTGAGTTGTTGTGCCACTGCCTGTTTGAGGAGCATATTTTCTCTCAATCTCCAGATCCCTACCCGTCTCTGTTGTGGTGGTAGCTGTAAGGTAATAGACACTGTGTCATGATCAGAAAGCGCCGCAGGTTCTATATCCACCTCTCTCATCGCCCTACTAATTACTTTCTTACCTAAAAAATAATCGAGACGTGCATAGGTCCAATGAGCATGAGAGAAGAATGAGTATTGCGACGTCTGGGGATGCGCCTCCCTCCACAAATCTACTAGTCCCATGTCCTGTAACCATTCACCCCCTTCCCGGGACAACTCTCCCGACTGGCTGAAGCGACTACCTGATCTGTCCTTGGTTGCATCCAGGCCTTATCTTATTTCTTCTTTTCTCTTTTCCATTTGTAAACTTAACCTTTCTCGGTGTCCCCCTTTTTTGGAGTGGCCATCTTGTTCTTTGCCCCCCCTCCCTCATTAATGTTTTTCCTGTTTTTGACCACCATGACTAAAGCCTCTCTGCTTTTCGTCATCTTTTCTATGTTAACTCTTTCTGGGCGACTATGCTCCCCTGTTCATTTCCTCCTCTGTTCCCTCCTCCTTTCCTTTATCCTCCTCTCCTCTTTACGTCTCTTCGCTCCTGTCTCTACTGCATCTCATTTTTTCCATCTCATGCTTATGGTACGCCATTACTTTCCCCTTCTTTCATTTTTATGGTTACAGCAAGCTAGTTATTCTAATTTCCTTCCTCTTAGTTTCTTTCTCTTTTCTGCTCCTTATTCGTTTTCACTTATCTCCTTGTTATCTATCTATGCTTTTTTCAGATAGTGGTATATCCTTCCTTTGATGGGTTCGTCACACCTTTTTTTCTACTTCTTCTTTAACTTTCTTTTACTTTCATGCTTATTTTTACTTAAAGTTTATCGATGAGTGGTTTTCGTGTAATCTCCTGGAATGTTAAAGGTAATCGTAATCCTGTTAAAAAACAGCGAGTTTTGTCTCACCTTGCAAAACTGAAATGTCATATAGCGCTATTACAAGAAACACACCTCAAGCTGCAAGATCTGTCTTCATTGCGCAAACAGTGGGTAGGAGAGGTTTTCAGTTCCCCTGCAGTTAATAATAAGAATGATGTTGTTATTTTGTTTCATAAGTCTTTAAATGTTCAGTTACAAAATGAATTCCAAGATGCTAATGGTAGATGGTTGTTTTTGAATGCTAAAGTTAATGATAATCAACTCTCTTTTTGTAATGTTTATGGCCCTAATGGCATTGATTTAACTTTTTGGAATGATTTTTCTACTCTTCTCATGCTGCAGATAATTTGATTGTGGGTGGTGATTGTAACCAACTTATGGACCCCTTCCTAAATCGGAAATCTCAAACTAAATATATTCCTAACAAAATGCAGAAAACTTTTCACAAGGTTATCACCTCTAGAGGACTGGTTGATTCATGGAGAACCTCTCACCCTGACACTTTAGAATACTCCTTTTTCTCCCCCGTTCATAGATCTCACTCCCGCATAGACTACATTTTTCTCACTCAACATGCTCTTCAATTTATGAATAATGCAGAGATTGGCTCCATCCTTATTTCAGACCACGCCCCTGTAATTTTAGATATGGAATATCCTTCACCTTCTCCTACATCCCGTCGTTGGCGTTTTAACAACTCCCTTCTCTTGGACTCCCAATTTGTTGAACAATTCACGCTTTTCATACAGAAATTTTTTCACAATAATCTCTCCTCTGCTTCTCCATATCATTTTATTTGGGATGCCTTTAAAGCTACCGCCAGGGGCTTCATAATCGACTTTGTATCCCGGAAAAAAAAGAAAGCTCTTATGGATTCAACCCTTATCCTAAAGCAAATCAAAACTCTTGAGCATAAATACTTCACTACCAATTGTCCAGAGACTTTGTCAGCTCTTATCAAAGCAAAAATGCAATATAATAAACACTCTTGGGATTCTGCTTGTAATAACCTCCTTAAATTCAATGCAAAAATGTACGGCGGTCGGAATAAGGCAGGTAGATCCTTAGCCAATTACCTTAAAATCAAAAAATAAAAATCTAAAATTACGGTTATTACGGATAACTCTGGAGTTCGATATATTACAGATGCTAAGATTCTCGACTGCTTTACTCAATATTATACCTCCCTCTACACCCCAAAGTCCACCCCTTCTCCTGAACAAATTGATTCCTTTTTTCATACTATCCCCAAACCCCCTTAAGATTTCGTCGACCTCACATCCTTGGATGTTCCCATCCTGGAACAGGAAATCATTAATGCCATTAACCTATTACCCAAAGATAAATCACCTGGCCCGGACGGTTTCACCGTTCGATTTTTTCTTCATTTTAAACATCTTTTAGTTCCCCAGTTATTCTCATTTATAAGTCATTTTCTTACTACCGGTGAATCACGAGGATCTTTCACTCAAGCAATGTTATGTTTAATCCCTAAAAAAGATAAAGACCCCTCCCTTTGCAAAAACTATAGGCCCATTTCCCTCATTAACACAGACTGTAAAATCTTCGCTAAAATACTTGCCCTCCGCATTAATAAGGTAATCCCAGACCTCATCAATATCTACCAATCAGCGTTCGTCAAAGGACGATCTATCACAGATAATTCGAGAACTTTTCTCAATATTATACACCTTGCTTCTAAAATGGAATCACCAGTTGCTGCCATTACATTAGATGCTGAGAAAGCATTTGATAGGGTCAATTGGGAATTTATTTTTGGCGCATTGAGATGGCACGGCTTCAGCCCTACTTTTATTAAATATATTCAATTGTTATACTCAGCCCCTTCTACCTCCATTTGGGTAAATGGCTGTCAATCTAAATATTTCCCACTCCTTAGAGGTACTAGGCAAGGCTGCCCTCTTTCCCCACTTTTATTCATCCTTGCTTTAGAACCCTTCTTAGAGAAACTTAGACGTTCTCCAAATTATACAGGTCTCCAATTTAAAAACATCGACATTAAATTCACTGCTTATGCAGACGACATCTTGTTATATATCTCCAATCCGTCTACTTCCTTGCCGGCTCTTTTCTCTTTATTACAAGATTATTCGTTAGTTTCCGGCTATAGACTAAACATAGATAAGTCTGAAGTTCTACCTTTAAACAAATACTGCCTTTCTCATATGTTTCACGGCTCAGGTTTTGAGTGGAATCCTAAAAATATTAAATGCTTAGGCATTCTATATGCTAATAGCATTAGGGAAACCGTCAAAATTAACCTTGCTGATATACTCAAAAAGCTCTCTGTCCTTATTGAGAGTTGGTCCCCTCTTTTCTTATCCTGGTGGGGTAGACTGGCCACAATTAAAATGATGCTCCTTCCTACTATTAATTTTTATCTTTCTATGCTCCCGGTTCCCCTCCCGCTCACCTTTTTTAGTACCATTAATCGCTCACTGATCAAATTTTTGTGGAACAACCGTAAAGCTAGAATTTCACTTTCTCGTCTTCAACAATCCAAAGAATTAGCTGGAGTCAATTTTCCCAATCTCAAACGTTACCATTCTGCATTCACCTTGAAACAAATATGGACTTTTTAACTGAGTCTCCTCATATACCTAAAACGGCTTGGAGCTCGTTAGAACAAGCTCAACACACACCTTTTTCATTTATTATAGCTTCTCGTATATCTCAACCCCCGAAGCGCTTGTCCTCACCCATCTTTCTTCATTCCAAAGCACTTGCATCCTCTTTGCTTCGAACTCATCTTTCCTCTGTGGATCAACTCTCTCGCACTCCAATCTGGTATAATAAATATTTAAAGATTAATAATAGAGCATTATTCTGGAAGGAATGGATTGACAAAGGCATCATCACTCTGGACCACTTGTTGAAGGACGGATCCCCTATCGACTTTTTGGACATTCGAGAGTCTTTTGGCATCTCCAACACACATGCTCTTCATTATCCCTTACTTAAAGCGTCCTTGATTCATCTCCTCTCCCAGAACTGTCCCTCTAATACACCTGAACAGGCCTCCTTCTCCCCACTTGATTTTTCTACCCAGCATAAAGCTGCTGTTATTTATAAAATGCTATCCCGCCCTCTGGAGGTTAGATCCAAATCTAACTTAGAACTTTTATGGGAGAAAGATCTGGCCCAAGATTTTTCGTTTCAAACATGGGACTCTATTTGGTCAAAAATACACACTTCTTCTCGCTCAGCTAGCACTACGCAGACCTTATATTATTTTTACAATAGACTTTTTTTCACTCCTACTGATTTGCACAAATTCAAGTTGTTAGACTCCAAAAAATGCTGGTCTTGCTCCCATGTGAATAGTAATTTCCTTCATATGTTTTTCCTCTGCCCTTTGGTTAAATCCTTCTGGTCTCGTATTTGGTTGAAATTGAACGAAATTTTATCTACAAATTTTTCTTTTGAAATTGTACATGTGTTTTTGGGTAGTTCTTCGCCTATCTGGGATGTCCAGAGTAATGTAGGTAAATTTATAGACTTGTTTTTAGCTATTTCCTTTCAGATTATCACCACCAATTGGAAGGACACCTCAAAAATCTCATATCAAGCTTGGTGGAATTTGCTTTGTCATCATCACAGGCTTGATCGTGCCCATGCCACTTCATTACCTCTATTGATCAAAAAAGACTTGTTGTGGTTACCACTAACCTCTTTTCTTTCTAGATTTGCTACCTGATTTTATTTGTTTATATGGTACCATTGCTATATCGTTTCACTTCATAATTCTTAATGTTTTCCATGATTATGTACTATTGTTTTAACTTCTGATTCATTTCCCCTCCCTCTCTCTTTCCCCCCCTTCTTTTTTCTTCTTCTTCTCTTCCCCTTCTTAAATTTCAAAATGTTAAAATGCATTTATTCTATGTAAAAGTTTTCCCACCCGACGGTTTTGGTTGCATTTATGTCATATATTCTTTTTGCTATTCTTTCCTTTTGCTATATGACCATGTAATGATGTTTTACTTCGTTTATTATATCAATAAAGCATTCTAAACTTTAAAAAAGTGAGAATTTATTTCATTTCTGAATTTAGCAAAAGTCAGTCCTCACATATTTAAGGAATGGGTTAGTCCACTGTGGTATGTCCATTCCTAGTATATTTAAGGACAAGAGCTGGACAGTGGGATTAAGTGGTAAAACTGTACCAGTACTGTGCAATTACCGAGTGGGACCAGATTTACAGGTCATAAAACAACACAAAATTCCTAATTCCATGGAGTTTATTGCATACATTTGCCTCCTGCTCTGAGCAGGTGGTAAATATATACCGCAGTCTCTAGGTGGGGTGTGGTGAGAATGGGGTTGGGCGTGTTGGGAGTAGGGGAGGGAAGGGAAAGCTAAGTTCTGGCAGGAGGGAGCCTTGCAACAACTGTATTGTCTTCTCTTGGCTCCTGTGTGTTCTGCAGAAATTGCCCCAGAAAAATCTTTGAGACCTGGGTCAATTGAAAGAGTTTCACTCTTATTCCAGAAGTCCATCCATCAGCGGTACTCCATGTGGACCTGTTTCACTTCAGTACATCATCTGTTTTCACTGGCCTGGCCTCCGATGAGGTTTGGGCACCCATCTTCTCACCTGCACCAGGACTCAGATCCTGAGCGACTCTGAAGGTAGGGTGTTCTTTGGTGAACTACTCATCGTCACTTTCCTTGGCCCCACGAGCACCCTTTTATCCAAGATGAGTGTCCCTCTGGGTTTCTTTAGCCACCTACACAGCACCTACACAGCAACTTCCACTGCCACCTGCAGGGATGTCTGTGCTGTGAAGGGATCTGCTGGGGTGGCTCCCTTAACAGTGTTAAAGGTTTGCATAGCAGGCACAATGTTTAAAGCAGGGTCAGGCGGTAAACCATTCTGGAAAAACACCCCCAACTGCACCGTGGCGGAGTATTTTCTCGTGCGCAGTTAGCCAACATTAAGTTGGTGAGCACGAGCGAGAAATTCGAGTGCTAGACCACCTCCCAATGAGATTTCTCAATTCGAACGGTCGCGGCAGGTCGCTACCACTCGCGTTGAGAAAGCAGCAACTCACATTGAGAAGGCTACAGCTTGAGAAGAAAATCTACTCGAGTGGCAGAAAGAAGTAGCGCCCTCTGGCAAGCCGCGTGGTGCCGCTCGTGCTAATTTTACAACACCAGACGCTAAAAATCAGCGCAAGCAACGCGACGTACCAAACTCTACTGCTCGCGGGACTCCAAGGAATCTCACAGAGAGTTTTTAGGTAACTCCACGGAATTCTGTGGAGTAGAACTCTGCGAGTACCGCCCACCCCTAGTTTAAAGAACTCACTTAGCAAACCATAAGTAGGAATTTGTTTTCTCAATACAAAATATAAATTACCTCAATGTGTGGGGAGATTGCACCCTGTACATGGGGGCCATTCCCATTTTCCCATTTTCTAAATTTTCACCACTCATTTTTGCCATTTTGGCCCATGGCGGATACAGGCAGGGGAAGTGAGTGACAGTCTCCCTGCTGTAAACAGCCTTTATTTGTCACCTAGTGGCCCTTTGCCCACTGGCCACCAAATTCACACTCAAAGAGCCAACAGAGGCTGCACTAGTATAGACCTGGTGCAACCTCAATGCAAAATGGAACGGGCGATCTACAAGTTTGATGAGGAGGGATGGTGCTGATTTACAACTGTCCTCCTGCTCCGTTAAACTCTACATAGGACCCTGAATTCTTGATGTTGAGACCTTTGGTTTTCATTGTTTGGTAAACCCACCAGGGGAAGGGCTGTTGTCCCACATTTCCTGGCACTTTTACCAAGACTTGATGGTGGGAATGGAGAAGCGATTGTTTTAGCGCATGTTAAAACTGCACACTTCCCCATTACCTATGTGTTTTACTCTTGAAACTTACTCCAGGTTACACCTAGAGGAATTTGTACAGGGCTGGTCAACTCAGAATATTAGGTCAGGCACAAACGGCATTTGCGCCTAATCTGATATATTTCATAGGACTCAGAATGAGCACTTAAGTCGATTGGTTTGCATTTGATATATTTACAGGTTTTGTAGTGCACTGCCCTGTGACATCATCCATCAGGAGCATTTGTAAAGCGATATGCTGCTTCGGCAGAAGCGTCCCGGCACGCAAAGCAGCGACTGAGAATGCACCAGATCATCAATTCCCAATCTTGACCAAAAAGCCAAGTTTTAGCTCTTTTTTAAAGCTGCGAACTGACTGAGCCACGCGAAGTTTGAGCGTTAAGGTATTCCAGAGCTTCGCAGTCAGTACAGTGAATGAACTACCCATGACATCTTCTTTCCCAGTCGGTGAGCCATCTGGCAAAGATGAGGAGTCCTCAAAAGGTTCTTAAATTGAGGACTTCCAACGAGGGTCATTCTACGAATGCCTTTTAAGAGTATGCTTTAAAAGACTTTGGGCCCTCATTCTACATTTTGGGGAATTACTCTGTAGTAGTCTCAGCAGGGGAAATACCAGTGTTTGTCCCTGTGCTGTATTATCTTTTCATTATGATTTCCACAGGTCGGAATGGGAATAACACTGTAATACTGCACATTTCCACCTGTATTGAATAGCAAAACTCCGAATTTTGTGGTTTCCCACCCCGGATAATACATGACAAAATCTGTGCAGAGAAAAACGGCCAACTCTGTGGAACATCTGTGCACAACTTCTAAAACTGACTCGGGTACAGACCCCCATTTGTGCCCAAGTCGGAATTACCATGACATTTATAATAAAGGCTTTTGGTCACCAGGGTGGTGCTGCCATGTGGTATATGTAGGTCAGTCACAAGGTTGTTTCCCCTCGTTGCTTGCACAATAGTTATAACATACATTTTGCACACACACACCCACACATATATATGTGTGTGTGTTTCGAGTGGTGATGGGGCTTGTACACTTTGAGAAAGACTGATGGAAGCCGAAACTTGTCAGTGTTGCTGCCAATAAAGAATCGGTAACGAGACACTCTGTTTGGAGTGCCCACTTTTTCCTTGGTTCGCCGAGGGTGACTAGAAATATATATATATATATATATATATATATATATATATATATATATATATATCCACTGAAAAAACCATAGGTTTCAGGGGCGTTATAGTTAGTTGGACATTTCACTCGTACAAAACCATAGAAATTCCCCCGTTATAGTTAGTTCAGCTAACTATAGCTCGCGCGCCCGCAATGCACTGCTGATGACGTCACATATTACATCACTCATGACATGGTCAGTGACATCACTCATGACATCACTGATGACATCTCAAATGACATCACTGATGACATCACTGATGACATCATCCTTGTGATAGAGTGGCAGACCTCCTCTCACCCTAATATAACCTTTGATACACACACTCAAAAATACAAACTAACATTTTCAAAACAATGGACATACCAATACCAGTTACAACACACCTATTCAGTAATTCCAAGATCTACAAACACATCCACTCATTCACCAACAGTCCCTATACAGTCACTCATACATGTACTCACTCATCATATGTACTCATACACCTATACATCCTGTTACACACCGCCACTCATCCATAGAGTTACTCACACACATAGTCACACATGCAAACAAAGTATCAAACATCCATTTACTTGCATATACAGTTATACACACACTACCACACTTACTTCTACAGAAACTTACACATACTTACTCTCTTAAACAATCACTTATAGAAACACCTACTTATTTGTACAGGAACTCTTCCAATCTCTCACTCTCACATATACTCACTTATATACACCAATACTCACATATACTAGTTTAAAACATATGTAGTTACTCATAAAGACACTATTGAGACAGTCATTCACTCACTAACACACCCATACACATACTCATCCACCTATACAGTCCTGCACACATGCTGTCTTCAACACATACAAACAGTGAGTCACTCATTCATGCATCTATGCACTAAGTAATACCCCCCACCGAACCATACAGACACTCAGACACTCATACTGATACTCAAAAAACCAACTAATAACCCATATAGACACTCATGTAGCTACTCACCAACCCATGCAGCCACTTATACACAAAGTGAGAGACTGATACAGATATTTTCATATTTAAACATTACTCACTAACCCATGTATTCACTAAGATACACGTAGTCAGTTATACAATCAATTTTACAAAAAAAAAATCATCCATTTAGACACTTATATACCCATTTATTCTTCCATCGACCTTGAGATATACATATATAAAACATATTTAATTTTCAGAAAAACACACATTCACTGGATGATGTCATCAGTGATGTCATCAGTGATGTCATCAGTGATGTCATGAGTGATGTCACTGACCATGTCATGAGTGATGTAATATGTGACGTCATCAGCAGTGCATTGCGAGCGCGCAAGTTATAGTTAGCTGAACTAACTATAACGGGGGAATTTCTATGGTTTTGTACGAGTGAAATGTCCAACTAACTATAACGCCCCTGAAACCTATGGTTTTTTCAGTGAATTTCTAAGGTTTTTTAAATGCTAATTTCTAACTATAACGTGCCTGAAACCTATGGTTTTTCCAGTGAATTTCTAAGGTTTTTTAAATGCTAATTTCTAACTATACCGTGCCTGAAACCTATGGTTTTTTCAGTGAATATATATATATTTATTATACTATGTATACATGTGAAAATGTCTCGGTCCCCTGTTTGCCTCGGTGGCACGGAAAAAATGGGTGGAACTGACGTCAGCACGCCGACGAGGTCCTCTTATGGCTCCGATGACGTCATACGGTGTCGCGAGCGGAGCCGTGCTATTATGACGTCCTCGTTGACGTGGGAGAGCTAGGAAAGAATTTCCATGGAATGCTGGTGCAGGGGATATTCACCTAAGTGTTCAGGCAAGTCCTTTGGGAGCAACTGTTTATGTTGCCACTCCAGAAACCGAAACCAGTGATCTGAGGGCAGAGGCCCTGCAGATGGCACACGAGGTGGGGTGCCCAGTTGTGTGCACCGGCGGGGCAGCGAAGTGACAAGCACCACAACCCACAAAAAAGGTAACGAGGGCACTGAATAACACAGGATCTTCTCTTTGTATCTGGCAGGAACAACGAAGTTAAAATGCCCTAGTACCAAAATGTAGAATTAGTGCTACAACGGTCTTCAAGAGGACCTGCGATGCCGCTTCTGCCTCCCGTACCCTGGAGGCGGCACATGGGTCACGCGGTACGGTCATACTGCGGTGGGACGCACACTCGTTGACCTCTCATGGCACTGCTCCACACTTCAGGGAGGACGCTTTCCATTAGCTATGTTTTCTGATGACATGTCGCGCCGGCCCCGTCCAACAACAGAACTCCTTTAGATCCAAACAGACTCTTCCACTCTCTCACCGGAAGTGAAACTAGGCCACGTGGACACTTTCACAATACAACAGCCGGGAATGCACTTTTCGGTAAAAAAAACACATTCCTTCCTCCTAATTAATCAAATAAACGTCTCACTGAAGAACAGGGGCCAGCTTTGATCGGTAAGCAGCCGTTACAACGACTTTTTTCTTTGCGATACCATTACAACGCATGCATTACCACGCATGCGTTGTACATCACGAAGTCATTACTACGCATTTTTTAGAACGCATGGTCATTTACCACGCATGCCTTTACAATGAATTTTGTTGTAAAGGTATGTATGGTAAATGACCATGTGTTCTAAAAACATGTAGACGATCCATGTCGTTGTAAGGAAACAGAGGCTGTTCCGTTTCCTCACAACGACGTGCACCGCCCTCAGAGACGACGTGAAGCAGGAACCACGAGGAGAGAGGAACCACGAGGAGTGAGAGGTAAGGGGGATTGGGCATGGGGTGGGGGTTTCTTTTCTAGGGTTTAGGGTAGTGCAGTGGTGTTTAGGTGGTGTAGGGGGTCGTGCTGGGGGTAGTGTTTTAGGGTTTAGGGTAGTGCAGTGGTGTTTGGGTAGTGTAGGGGGTCGTGCTGGGGGTAGTGTTTTAGGGTTTAGGGTAGTGCAGTAGTGTAGGGGGTCATGCTGGTGGTAGTGTTTTAGGGTTTAGGGTAGTGCAGTGGTGTTTGTGTAGTGTAGGGGGTCATGCTGGGGGTAGTGTTTTAGGGTTTAGGGTAGTGCAGTGGTGTTTGTGTAGTGTAGGGGGTCATGCTGTGGGTAGTGTTTTAGGGTTTAGGGTAGTGCAGTCGTGTTTGTGTAGTGCAGGGGTCGTGTTTTAGGGTATAGGGTAGTGCAGTGGTGTTTGGGTAGTGTAGGGGGTCATGCTGGGGTTAGTGTTTTAGGGTTTAGGGTAGTGCAGTGGTGTTTGGGTAGTGTAGGGGGTCGTGCTGGGGGTAGTGTTTTAGGGTTTAGGGTAGTGCAGTGGTGTTTGTGTAGTGTGGGAGGTCATGCTGGGGGTAGATTTAGGGTTTAGTGTAGTGCAGTGGTGTTTGGGTAGTGTAGGGAGTCGTGGTGGGGGTAGTGTTTTAGGGGTTAGGGTAGTCCAGTGGTGTTTGTGTAGTGTAGGGAGTCGTGCTGGGGGTAGTATTTTAGGGTTTAGGGTAGTGCAGTGGTGTTTGGGTAGTGTAGGGGGTCGTGCTGGGGATAGTGTTTTAGGGTTTAGGGTAGTGCAGTGGTGTTTGTGTAGTGTAGGGGGTCATGCTGGGGGTAGTGTTTTAGGGTTTAGGGTAGTGCAGTGGTGTTTGGGTAGTGTAGGGGGCAGTGCTGGGGTAGTGTTTCGGGTTTACGGTAGTGCAGTGGTGTTTGTGTAGTGTAGGGGGTCGTACTGGGGGTAGTGTTTTAGGGTTTAGGGTAGTGCAGTGGTGTTTGTGTAGTATAGGGGGTAGTGTTTTAGGGTTTAGGTTAGTGCAGTGGTGTTTGTGTACTGTAGGGGGTCGTGCTGGGTTCTAGTGTTTTAGGGTTTAGGGTAGTGCAGTGGTGTTTGTGTAGTGTAGGGGTTCATGTTTTAGGGTTTAGGGTCGTGCAGTGGTGTTTGGGTAGTGTAGGGGGTTGTGCTGGGGGTAGTGTTTTGGGGTTTAGGGTAGTGCAGTTGTGTTTGGGTAGTGAAGGGGGTCGTGCTGGGGGTAGTGTTTTAGGGTTTAGGGTAGTGCAGTTGTGTTTAGGTAGTGAAGGGGGTCGTGCTGGGGGTAGTGTTTTAGGGTTTAGGGTAGTGCAGTTGTGTTTGTGTAGTGTAGGGCGTCATGCTGGGGGTAGATTTAGGGTTTAGGGTAGTGCAGTGGTGTTTGTGTAGTGTAGGGGGTTGTGCTGGGGGTAGTGTTTTAGGGTTTAGGGTAGTGCAGTGGTGTTTGGGTAGTGTAGGGGGTAGTGCTGGGGTAGTGTTTTGGGTTTACGGTAGTGCAGTGGTGTTTGTGTAGTGTAGGGGGTCGTGCTGGGGGTAGTGTTTTAGGGTTTAGGGTAGTGCAGTGGTGTTTGTGTACTATAGGGGGTAGTGTTTTAGGGTTTAGGGTAGTGCAGTGGTGTTTGTGTACTGTAGGGGGTCGTGCTGGGTTCTAGAGTTTTAGGGTTTAGGGTAGTGCAGTGGTGTTTGTGTAGTGTAGGGGGTTGTGTTTTAGGGTTTAGGGTCATGCAGTGGTGTTTGGGTAGTGTAGGGGGTCGTGCTGGGGGTAGTGTTTTTGGGTTTAGGGTAGTGCAGTTGTGTTTGCGTAGTGAAGGGGGTCGTGCTGGGGGTAGTGTTTTAGGGTTTAGGGTAGTGCAGTTGTGTTTAGGTAGTGAAGGGGGTCGTGCTGGGGGTAGTGTTTTAGGGTTTAGGGTAGTGCAGTGGTGTTTGTGTAGTGTAGGGGGTCATGCTGGGGGTAGATTTAGAGTTTAGGGTAGTGCAGTGGTGTTTGTGTAGTGTAGGGTGTCATGCTGGGGGTAGTGTTTTAGGGTTTAAGGCAGTGCAGTGGTGTTTGTGTAGTGAAGGGGTCGTGCTGGAGGTAGTGTTTTAGGGTTTAGGGTAGTGCAGTGGTGTTTTTGTAGTGTAGGGGGTTGTGCTGTGGGTAGATTTAGGGTTTAGGGTAGTGCAGTGGTGTTTGGGTAGTGTAGGGAGTCGTGCTGGTGGTAGTGTTTTAGGGTTTAGGGTAGTGCAGTGGTGTTTGTGTACTGTAGGGGGTCGTGCTGGGTTCTAGTGTTTTAGGGTTTAGGGTAGTGCAGTGGTGTTTGTGTAGTGTAGGGGTTCATGTTTTAGGGTTTAAGGTCGTGCAGTGGTGTTTGGGTAGTGTAGGGGTCGTGCTGGGGGTAGTGTTTTTGGGTTTAGGGTAGTGCAGTTGTGTTTGGGTAGTGAAGGGGTCGTGCTGGGGGTAGTGTTTTAGGGTTTAGGGTAGTGCAGTTGTGTTTAGGTAGTGAAGGGGGTCGTGCTGGGAGTAGTGTTTTAGGGTTTAGGGTAGTGCAGTGGTGTTTGTGTAGTGTAGGGGGTCATGCTGGGGGTAGATTTAGGGTTTAGGGTAGTGCAGTGGTGTTTGTGTAGTGTAGTGGGTTGTGCTGGGGGTAGTGTTTTAGGGTTTAGGGTAGTGCAGTGGTGTTTGGGTAGTGTAGGGGGTAGTGCTGGGGTAGTGTTTTGGGTTTACGGTAGTGCAGTGGTGTTTGTGTAGTGTAGGGGGTCGTGCTGGGGGTAGTGTTTTAGGGTTTAGGGTAGTGCAGTGGTGTTTGTGTACTGTAGGGGGTAGTGTTTTAGGGTTTAGGGTAGTGTAGTGGTGTTTGTGTACTGTAGGGGGTCGTGCTGGGTTCTAGTGTTTTAGGGTTTAGGGTAGTGCAGTGGTGTTTGTGTAGTGTAGGGGGTTGTGTTTTAGGGTTTAGGGTCATGCAGTGGTGTTTGGGTAGTGTAGGGGGTCGTGCTGGGGGTAGTGTTTTTGGGTTTAGGGTAGTGCAGTTGTGTTTGGGTAGTGAAGGGGGTCGTGCTGGGGGTAGTGTTTTAGGGTTTAGGGTAGTGCAGTTGTGTTTAGGTAGTGAAGGGGGTCGTGCTGGGGATAGTGTTTTAGGGTTTAGGGTAGTGCAGTGGCGTTTGTGTAGCGTAGGGGGTCATGCTGGGGGTAGATTTAGAGTTTAGGGTAGTGCAGTGGTGTTTGTGTAGTGTAGGGTGTCATGCTGGGGGTAGTGTTTTAGGGTGTAAGGCAGTGCAGTGGTGTTTGTGTAGTGAAGGGGTCGTGCTGGGGGTAGTGTTTTAGGGTTTAGGGTAGTGCAGTGGTGTTTTTGTAGTGTAGGGGGTTGTGCTGTGGGTAGATTTAGGGTTTAGGGTAGTGCAGTGGTGTTTGGGTAGTGTAGGGAGTCGTGCTGGTGGTAGTGTTTTAGGGTTTAGGGTAGTGCAGTTATGTTTGGGTAGTGTAGGGTGTCGTGCTGGGGGTAGTGTTTTAGGATAGTGCAGTGGTGTTTGGGTCGTGGAGGGGGTAGTGTTTTAGGGTTTAGGGTAGTGCGCCCAACCAGCCACAATATCCGTGGACAAAGGGGATCCTGACTCTTTGGAACGCTCCGTCAATTGAATAATTTGGGTCAAGGGCCCTACCACGTCCAAGACCTATCAATTCCTTTCTTGGGATCCCTCATATAATTGGAGAAAAAGGTACATAGTTTCTCATCAATTTCAGGCGTGTGTGCCACCTTCCCCTTCAGTGAGGGCCTGGGGCATTCTCCCCTCATCCTATTCCTGACCTCCTTTCAAGGGGTTGATGGATTTTCCCCACCACATAATCTGCCACTTTGGCGTCAGGTGTCCACTCCGCCGACCTAGGATGGTAAATTTGGGTAGGCTCGAACATGTCCGAGTGGACCCCGTCCCCAACCGGGGACTGAGAGGAGTGGGACTCTGGACGCCAGGGACGCCCCGAGTCCTTATCCTCATCGGAGGAGAAATCGTCCTCCGATACACCCTCTCCCTCTAAGGGAAACCCGCCGTCGGGGTCTACAATAGTGGTGACAGTGTCACAATTTTCTCCGGGCCCCTCCTCCTCCCGGCAGGGTGCATGTTTTAGCGTTCGCGCACTCTTGAGGAAGGTCTCCGTAAGTTTATCAAATCCTTCCAAGTGCCCCGCGTTATGCTTAACGGCCCTTTTATTCCCCATCTGGGAGCTACTGGGACCCGCCACCACCAGATCTGGGTCACTGAACACCCCAGGGATGCTTTTCGCCAGCTTATCAACCTGATCCCTAAGAGGAGCCAGCGCCCTAGAAATAGCCAGAGAGAGGGCTTGGTCCACTGCTGGAGGGAGAAGTTGGGGGCCATTCCTCCTCCACTTCCTGGTAGGAGGAGTAAAAATGGTCTTCTGGAGAAGACATGATAGCAGAGGGTGTGAGCACAGAACAAATGCCCTTAAAATCCTTAAGGCAGCCCCCTCGCCGGTGCTCCAACAGCTGGGCTTTCCCCGAAGCTGTTATAAGAATAGACTGAGGCGCAATACCAATTACCACCACCAGGTGGCGCTGGTCACTAACGTGGCCGTGTGGGGAAATCACAGCGTAGCGGTGTCAAAATTAGGCGAGGGTTGGTCGGGAATCAAGCCGACACTAAAGGAGTGACCGGATTCCCAAACGCGCGTAAAGACCAGCGGGAGCGCTCGACGGAGCTGCCTCGCTCGGACCAGACGCGCCTGACAGGATCTCACCACGCGCAGAGCACACAGCGGGAGAAACTGCGAGGGGGAGAACGCGCTCGGGCAAGAGCCTGATGTGCAGGGAATATGAAACAATACCATGGCAATAATGCTAATAACGTGCACAAGAAACCGCTATACAAACAGCAACAACGTCAGATTAAGCCAAGAATGTAAGGAATGCACTTAACTGACGAGCAGTGAAGAAAGAGGAAGCGGAAGGGACGTCACGATATTATATACGATGGACTGTGATATGATTGGACTATAGTTGCCTTGGAGACTACCCCTAATGGTTCATGGGTTGTGTAGTCTTTTGTTTAATGATTGTTGTGTTATGTTTTCTTTGAACTGCTATGCAAATAAAGTGAGGAAAGATATGCATAATCCTCGCCTCCGTCCTGCCATAGAATTCATTAAACTTTATTTGATCTGATTTAGAGACATAGATCATAAAAGTGTACATAAAAACAGTAAATCCTCTTTCCTAATAATACAGTGAGAATTAATTAAAACCAGTAGGTAAAAACGGGTGTTACAAAGCCCGGTTCAGAGCAACTTCAGGTTAACAGAATCGTAAAGTTCAATGTTTCGCAAGATCAATCTCATGTACTTCGTGCAAAATACGCAATAAGGGGTCCAAGTAAGATGTAACGCTCCAATACCTGACCAGTTTGCACTATATAAAACTGCAGAAAAACTAAAAATAAAAAGTGTTTTGCACACTTCTGTCATTGGGCTATATGTGGGCTACATCTGGGTGATATTTGTGCTACATTTGGGCTCTTTTTTCTCTGGTGGCCATCTTGGGAGACTTATTTGTTATGAAGTTTCCTAATTTCGTCATTTACTGCAGTCTCCTCAGTAGGAAATGCTTTCAGTTTTTTACTTTGATTCCATCAAGAAGGCATTCAGATGTGTCACACATTTGCCATAAATTCAGAATGTTAGCACTCTAGTTGTTCATTAGATCACTGTAGTAAAGCTACTGCTCACCAGGGAGTTAACTGGAAGTCTACTGCTGGTATTGAAAGTGATTGTTTCAGTCTGCATGTCAGAATTTTCTAATGAAATAGAAGAGGATTTGAGATCTCACTTAAAACATGCCCTAAATTTTCTTTCTGCAGCACTAACCATAATTTCTATGGCAAAATGAACCCCCTCATTTTGTTCCTTTTTAAATTAAATGTTTTAAGTGTTACCAGTTTATTCCAATCAAGATGGCTTCAGGTATGCCATACTTTTGTCATAAGTAAGCTTGTTAGCGCTCTAGTTGTTCTTTAGAACACTCTGGGAAGCTGCAGTAGAACACAAAGGCATCAACTGACAGGCTGCTCCTGTTGAAATATAACAGGAAGATATTTGAGAACTCACTTAAAACATGTCCTAATTTTTCTTTCTACAGCACTAACCATAATTTCTATGACAAAATGAACCCCCTCATTTTGTTCCTTTTTAAATTAAATGTTTTAAGAGTTACCAGTTTATTCCAATCAAGATGGCTTCAGGTGTGCCATAATTTTGTCATAAGTAAGACTGTTAGCGCTCTAGTTGTTCTTTAGAACACTCTGGGAAGCTGCAGTAGAACACAAAGGCATCAACTGACAGGCTGCTCCTGTTGAAATATAACAGGAAGATATTTGAGATCACACTTGAAATATGTCCTAATTTTTCTTTCTACAGCACTAACCATAATTTCTATGACAAAATGAACCCCATCATTTTGTTCCTTTTTAAATTAAATGTTTTAAGTGTTACCAGTTTATTCCAATCAAGATGGCTTCAGGTGTGCCATACTTTTGTCATAAGTAAGGCTGTTAGCACTCTAGTTGTTCTTTAGAACACTGGGAAGCTGCAGTAGAACACAAAGGCATCAACTGACAGGCTGCTCCTGTTGAAATATAATAGGAAGATATTTGAGATCTCACTCAAAACATGTCCTAATTTTTCTTTCTACAGCACTAACCATAATTTCTATGGCAAAATGAACCCCTCATTTTGTTCCTTTTTAAATTAAATGTTTTAAGTGTTACCAGTTTATTCCAATCAAGATGGCTTCAGGTGTGCCATACTTTTGTCATAAGTAAGACTGTTAGCGCTCTAGTTGTTCTTTAGAACACTCTGGGAAGCTGCAGTAGAACACAAAGGCATCAACTGACAGGCTGCTCCTGTTGAAATATAACAGGAAGATATTTGAGATCACACTTGAAACATGTCCTAATTTTTCTTTCTACAGCACTAACCATAATTTCTATGACAAAATGAACCCCATCATTTTGTTCCTTTTAAATTAAATGTTTTAAGTGTTACCAGTTTATTCCAATCAAGATGGCTTCAGGTGTTCCATACTTTTGTCATAAGTAAGGCTGTTAGCACTCTAGTTGTTCTTTAGAACACTCTGGGAAGCTGCAGTAGAACACAAAGGAATCAACTGACAGTCTCTGCCCTTGTTGGATGTACATGTTTTACTGAGAATGTGAGACTTCATTCTCACATGACTGAGAAAGATAATGTGAATTTACAGAAAATATGCTCTCATTTTAGCTTCTGGAGCACCTTCCACAACTGTATGGGACAAGCATGTGAAAATAGTTTTCTCTCAAACATGATTCATGATATCCCAGCAGAAGGTTTTTCACAGGGTAAAATCACCTTAGAACACACCACAATTCCTGAAATCAGTATGGTACCATCAACAAATGAATTCTAATGTAACTAAAGTCTGTTATCACCCTTTATAGTTCTCCTTTTGGTAACCCTCAAAATCTTCGATTCACTACAATGCATTTCAATGGGGTACTATCATTTATATTGGTCCCAAGATGGCTGCCAGCAATTCCAGGATGAAGTGCTGACAACCAATCAGATCTCACGATGACATGTGTGGTTAGGCTCCGCCCAGATATCGATATGTTTTCTTTTTCAAATTTCTCAGGAACTACTGAACGGATTTACACCATTTAACAAAAAGGGTTCTTTCTGAACCAGGAACTACCTCTTTGCCAAATTTGGTGTAATTCCGTTCAGCAGTTCGGGCTGTAGCTGTGTCTAAAGTTTCCTATGGAAAATTGCATGGGGAAAACACGTTTTGGGACCCCCCTTTTTTCTCGGCCCCCGCTTGCCGAATCACCCCGAAACGTTCAGGATAGGAGCAGACCGGAACGCCCCACGAGTTTTGAAAATTTCGCGAAGATTCATCAACCGGCGCCAAAGTTATTGGAAATAGAAAGTTGTGAATTTCCTATGGAAAATAGGTCCTAACTATAACTACCTACTGGCGACCGCCAGTAGGTAATATATATATATATATCAGATGTACTCCGTGACTCCCTCGGATATCTCCAATACACGGACCCAAAATTGTGCTTCAAAGTGAGTTTATTCCGCCTCAGTCGCCATTATAATATATATTTCTAATAGTCATTAAATTTTCAACTCCTTAACCCTGAAATCCTGAGTGCGGCTCTTCTTTCTTCTGTTCTTTGAGCGTGGAAAACCTTTCAATTATATATATATATATATATATATATATATATATATATATATATATATATATATATATATATATATATATATATATATATATATATATATATATATATATATATATATATATATATATATATATGCTAGATTTGGCTTTTTCAGTGGGTTCACCCCCAGACTATTTACTTTTTGACCTCCTGTTTTTAACCTATTTTTCGTTGGTTTTAGGACTCTGGGCACTCTACCGCTACAATTCAGTGCTAAAGTGCACATGCTCTCTGTATAAATTGTGATCTGATTAGTTATCCATGATTGGCATATTTGATTTACTGGTAAATCCCTAGTAAAGTGCACTAAGTGTGCCAGGGCTTGTAAATCAACTGCTACTAGTGGGCCTGCAGCACTGGTCATGCAATCCACATGAGTAGCCCTGTAAATGTGTTTCAGACCTCCAACTGTAGGGTCTGCGTGCGCAGTTGTAAACTGCCATGTTGCCCAGGCAAGTGCCAGGCCCAAACCTTCCCTTTTCTTAAATGTAAGGTACCCCTATGGTAGGCCCATGGTACCCCAATGGGCACAGTGCAGTGTATGTGAAAGGTAGGACATGTAGTGGTGTGTGTGACATGTCCTGATAGTGAAATACTGTGTATTTTTTTTTTCATTATTGAAAGGCTGTCTGTCCAATAGGTCATAATAGGAGCTGCCTTGTAACATCTTACAAGCATAACTTTCTAATGGGACAAGATAGAGAAATTGAGTTTAGGCTTCCTGAACTCGGAATTTACACATACATCTTTTACTAAAGATGACTTTTAGGTCGAGCCTAGAGTCAGCGTGCATGCGCTGCTCTAGGGGAGACTTGTTGTAGTGGAGTATGCAATGGAAGCTCGGCCCACTCTCTGCCCATATTTGCCATTGGCTTGTGTCAGTGTCCTTCGTAAATGCTGGCATATGATTTGTAAACAGGCTTGTTAGTCCCTCCTTAGTACCGCCTTGTCTCCATTTGTAACCTCCCATGGCGACTGGACCTTTTACTTCGGATGTTACATGGTACCTCTTTTTTTCTTGTCTGTGAGCACTATTTTCTTTATTGAGTTGCTGTAGGCACGACGTGCTGTGCCTACATTTAGCGCGCCATGCGCGCTTTCTCTTTTGAAGCAGCCGGGACAATATGCGAGACCTATTGCATTGCAAATATTTGTTTTCCCTGCCTGCAGCGCTCTCCCCTATTGCTTTAAAAAAAAAAAAAATTTACACTGTGGGATATTATGGGCCTGCCCATGGTAAACGGGGGTGCGACGGCTGTCCCTTATCCCACCACGGAGGACAGGGACCTGATGCAACAACAAGATGTGTTTGTTTATATAGTTCTCCAAAGCTGCGGCTTTATAATACTTGAGACACCATAGTTTGTTCCAGTCCTGATATGTACTAACAGAGAATTTGCGCTGGCATTTAAATGACAATCCCTTTTATATGCATGTTGGTTTTCAAAACACATAAATAAAAGGCATTGTCATTTACAATGCTAATAGCGTAAACTCTCGCAAATGCGAGACCTATTGCATTGCAAATGCTTGTTATATTGTGTGTTGAAAGTGGGCATTTTCTTGCTTAACCGTCCTGTTTGCCTCTGCCATTTGTGTATTCACCATATGGGTTTGGAGTGACAGGAGGTGGGGATGTGCATTCACACTAGACAGACACAAGGGGGAGGTTGAGGCGTGTCCTGCCTTTCCTGGGTGGCTCATAGCAAGGCTGAATTGACCTGGCTGCATTTAGAGTAGTGGGAGGAGTTGTAGCTTGCACCTGAATGGACTGTGGATGCCTTCCACAAAGCTGTCTCCGCCTCCTGTGGTGAACCTGGTCTGAGGCAGGCAGTACTGGTTTATGTGTGCCAGAAGAGTTTTGTTTTTATCCACTTCAAAGGAAAATGTGGTATAAATATTGGGGCCTTGGCCCCAGAACTTTAGATTACTTCTAGACTAAGGAACCTGCCTGGAAGAAGAGCTGGAAGAGCTGCCAGGAGGAGTACTGCCCCTTTGCTGTTGTTGCTTTGCTGAGTTGGCCTGCAGTTGCTGCTTCTGTCTTGGGCAGGGAAAGGACTGGACTGTTCTTTCTGCATACTAAGTATCTCCAAGGGCTTGATGTAGAGCTTGCCTCCTGTTGGACGTCTCAGGGAAATCAAAGACTTCAACATCTTCTGGGTATCGGCTTCTGGAAACTAGAGGTTTCAGCTGCCACAGAGGAGAAAGATAACCGGACGTTGTCAACGACGCTGCTGCCGGCTCCGTGACCTGAAGACACTGCAGAGCGTACCGCCGCACTTTCCATCGCAACCCTGGTCTCACCGGCAACAACGTCTGCCACGCCACCGAGCTGCTGCTTGCACCATGACCTGTGGGCACCGCACTCCACACCGCCTTGCTTCACACTGCTGTCCTGGTATCCCGGACTATGCTGCGATGCCCTCACCGACGCCGTTGCCTGCACCATGACCTGTGGACCTGTGGACACCACTCATGGAGAACATGGAGCACCGTCCCGCTTCGCACCGCAACTCTGGCCTCACAGCTGCCGCTGCTCCAAGCTGACATCAATGCTGCTGCATGCACCGTGGTTTGGGGGCACCGCTCATAAGTTACATGATGCACCGCCCCGTCCCACACCGAAGTCATGGCCCACTGACGCCAACGCCATCGACTCCAGTTCGTCAACCGACACCGCTGCCTGCACTGCGATCTGTGGGCTCCACACACAGAATTGCCCTGTCTCGCACCATAGCCTTAGGGCTACCGACGACAGCGCTTCAGCAACAATGACGCTGCTGCCTGCACCGTGATCTGTCAGCACCGCAACGAGCACCGCCCCGCTTCACACCGCTGCCCTGGGCTCACCAACCCCGTTAGACAACCGCCACCTAGCCGCTGCATGCACCGCAACCCGAAGGCACCACACGTCGCACAGCTCCACTTCACACCGCAGCCCCGACACCTGCTGACCCCGGTGCTCCTGATTTCAAACTCACGGAGTTCGACCTAGCAACGCCTGTGACTTCAAGGGCCTGACGACTCTTGCACCAACTTCCGGAACCGACGCCTGCCGACGCTGCTCCTCTAGAACTCACCGCAAGGTTCGACACCCTGCATCTCCAAAGGTACTGTTTTACGGGTCTCCCCGACACCGTAGCTGGCCCGCGATGCCGCAACCGGCTGGAACTGTTGGATTTGTTTGTTCACGACGCAGTGATAGCCCCGGATGGAGCTAATGACTTCAAGGAACTGTATATAAAGCCTATTTTTGCATTATTCCTATTTTGTTCACTGTATGTTTTTAAACTGGTGTGGTATCCTTTTGTAGTGTTTTCACTGTATTACTGTTTGTTATGTGCAAATGCTTTACACATTGCCTCTGAGATAAGCCTGACTGCTCGTGCCAAGCTTCCTAGGGGGAGAGCAGGGGTTATTTTAGATGTGTAATCCCCTTATCCTGACTAGAGTGGTGGATTCTGTCTGGATTAGATTCATACCCTAGCCAACCAGAAAACCCATTCCTAACAATATATATGTATATATATTTATATATATAGGCCCAGAGACAGTTTAAGTGTGTTGCAAGCCTAATGTAGTCAAAAGAATTCATAGATGGAAAATATATACATGTAAGTAGAGGGACTGTGGGTTAGCCACCTTGATACATTGGTCTGTTAAACTGCCATTCACATTTTGCTTCCGCCCTCCTTAGTATGCAACATGGGGCAGTGGGCCAGTCCATTACAGCCACTGGCTCTCTTTCACCGAGAGTGAAGGCATATTTACCCAATCACAGGTGCACAAAATCACAGGTGCACATCCACCGGAAAGAAGTCCAATTTACTATCAGGACTGTTGAGCCAATACTTTACTTTGCTAATGCTTTTTTCTTCCCATTCTTTCTTCTTTTTTATTTTTTTGTTTAACTATGTCTTCAGGTTACAGAAATCCAAAACCAATACGTTTTTTATGCACCAATAAAAATCATATTTTCCTGTGATGTGCATTAAAAATAAGAGTGGTTTCTATGCTTATTCTAAGTATATCTGTGTGCGAAGCAGCACCCATATGGGTCTTTTAAAATCATAAACTAGCCTGCCGGAATATCTCTTGAGCCGACTGCAAGTGGTTCAAAATGTGGCGGCCAGACTAATTTTCAATCTCGCCCCTAGAACCCATCTGTCCCCTCATCTAGACTCTCTTCACTGGCTACCTGTAAAAAAGGATCCAATTTAAGGCCCTGTTATTGTGCATAAAGCTCTGCACGGAAATGGGGCCAAGTACCTTAGGAGGAGGCTGTCTATCTATGCCCCTCCCAGGACATTACGATCGTCCTCTGGTCACTTAGACTCAATCCCTAAAATCCACTGGGTCAGAATTTTGGGGAAGATCGTTTTCGTATCTTAGTGCCAAAGCCTGGAATCAACTTCTGCACTTTGGGCTACCTCGGATCTCTCATTCTTCAGGAAGAAACTAAAAACCTGGCTTTTTAGCAAATGAAGTATTCAGTCCAACCTTGGTGTGCAGACAACCGGATAGTGCCTGGACACTCTTCTGAGCAGCCGTGCGCTCTATAAGTATCATTTAATTCATATATATATCAAGATCGCCGTGTGTGATAGAAACGCGTCTGGGGTGGACACTCGTCTGTTTCACTTTGTGGTGATACATATAATAAAAGAACTGCAAAACCCTATTTGGGATTCTGTGGAGATTTCTTTGTGGTCCGTACCTGCTTCGAATCCCCCCTCAGTGCAAAAGGTGGGACATGATTGTGGATTTTCATATATATATATATATATATATATATATATATATATATATATTCACAAAAAGATGGTTCCAAGGCGGTTAAGTGAGGCGCTTTTGTTGGTGGTGCGTCGCTTTGAAATATTCAACAAACTGGAACAGCAAAAAAATGGCACCGCCCACTGGAGGGATTGAATGTACGCTACTTGATGGACCACATGTCCCAGCATGCCATTGAAAAAGGAGTATCCACTGGAGGACTAAAAATATTAAGGTAATTGATTGTGGACGTTAACAGCGTTTAAGAGTGCCGAGGCTTACCTTTGAGAAAGGTCACTTCATACCGTCACCCGTCAGGACTGCTGTGCTGTTCTATCAATAAAAAGCTATTTGACAGCCAGTTGCGAGTGCGGCTCTCTCTCTCTTCTGAACGGGGAGAATGTTTGATATATATATATATATATATATACACACACAACAAAAACGGCTCCCTTTGGCTGGATATAATTGGCGCGTCTATGGCAGTGCAGGCCGTTACAATGGCATAGCCACAGTAGCGGTCGGTGGTGGGAGTGCCGCCGGGCGCTGACGTGGGGTGGGGGAGGGGCAGGGTGGGGGGTAGTAAACTACGGATTACGGCCGATTACAGGTAAGTACACATATGAATAAATAAAACGAATTTCGTTTCTCGCGCTGCATCGCCAAATGCGATGCAGCGTTGATATGCGTTGATGCGTTGATGCGTTTTAGACCGATGTTTTTGCCTGACCACAACCGGACCCTTCAAGTAAAACCAGCCAAACCAATGGCAGGCCCTCCTGCAAGACACAACACTACATGACCCTTAACGTGTCAACATGTGTCCAATGAGATTAAACAAGTTACAGGCTTTATTGAAACAGCCAGACCCAAGGTGGAGCCAGAGCTGAATGGTCTTGGTGTGGGTCAGACTGGAGGGGGTATGTGTGGCTAATGCAGGCCCAAAGATCTGTGCAAATTGCTGCCGCATCAGCATAATGCCAATGGCCCTGAGTGTAAGAAACTGGCGATGCTGTGATACACTTGTGTAAATGTGGTCAGTGTTAAAACCGACAGTTCATGTTTGCACATGTATTCCTTCAGATCGAAACAAAGTATATGTTAACAGGCCTGCTCCTCCTATTGCCGAAATCTTCCCTGCCTGCTGGCCCATGTGTTCTAATTGTGTTTGCGTCAATATTCAGGGATAGTGACTCGTGTTTTCAACATTGGAACTCAGCAGCAGATCCCTAATATTACTGCCAATAATATATGACCCCCAGCCCCTCATTTTGGAGGTCCTGTGATGTTTAAGATACTGTTTTGGATGTTGTACGAAGCACACAATATTACTCTGCAAGATAACGAATATCTTCTCGCACATTGCCCACGTTAAAATTGCATTCTGGGCAACAGAAATTAAAACAATCCGTTACAGAAATATCTAGGCAGTCGGGACAAGACTCTGCAGAACAGAGTTGTCTCTGTCAGGGGGGCCCCTTCGAAGGTCAGGGCCCTGGGCCCGATCCTTCATTGCCCATGAATTAACATGTCTCTGGCCCGCCTCTCCCTCTGCTTGCCGTGGCGCCGGAACAGAGACCCCATCAGACGAGGGCACCACCAGTAAGGGAACACTATTTGAGTCATCGCGCACAAAGAAAGGCATCACCTGCTCAAATCATCCTAGATGCCCCCTGTGCAAGCCTACAACAGCAAACCTGCTACTCATGTTGCTCCCCCCGTAGCGCCTAGTGGGCTAGCCATGACAGCGCCTGTTTTCAGCGCTCCATAGGTGGAGAGGCAAGTGCCTGTTTACCGCTCTCCCCGCGAACAAAGCGTACAATGGCACCGTCTGCGAGATGACAAATCCTCCTATGTGCCAATCGAGGCTGGCTCTACGAGTCGAACCGCAGAGGCAAGCAAAATTAGCTTGTGTGTAATGGTAGGGCTCGAGCCTCGGCCAACCTGCTGAGGTGACCTCCAACGGGTTGGCCCAATTGCAACTGACCATGACAGGTTTAACACTTGTGGGATACTGCGCGCACATATTGACAGTAGGATGTGCCATATAAAATTACCAGCAGCACAATACCCCGAGTGCTCACTAACCCATGCCAACCACTAAGACCTAAGTGCAAGGTTTGCAGTGTACTGTTAATGAAAACAGAAATAGATCGTTGTGCAATCTGCCACTACTTGGAGCCGAGGACAAAGCGGGCAGGATTAGGTGTGTTGTATCCCAACACAACTCTTAGATGCACCAGGGGATGCACCGCCACCCTTCCCACGTCGAGCTCCGGCGTGCTGACCGTTGGAGCTAGGCGCCCCATGGGCAGAGGGAGGCAGCCAGGCGTGAGCACTCCCCCGGCACCACACTGGCGTCAACAATAAGCCAAACAAAATTCACCACCGGAGTCACTGCACACATGCCGGAAAAGACTCCCAAGCCATGTGCAAAACCATTGTAGGGAACAAAACCGGAGACGCCTGGCTGAAAAGTCATCTGTAGCAGAGGGATCTGAACCCACGCCTCCGGAGAGGCTGAGGCTTTAATCCGGCGGCTTAGACCGCTCAGCCACACTCCCTTCTGCGAGGATCACCCTCCCTACTGCAAGGATGAGTTGGCCGTCCGTATCTGACCAGTGGCCAAGAGGTCATACACCGGTTTTGGAGTGGATGCCAACCCAGGGCGATTAAATCAGGTAAACTGAACTTCTGGCAGACAGCCTGTCCCCGTGAGCCCATTAGCCGGCCTCGGGATTTGCACAATTGTGGATTTAAGCAAACGAGGCTGCAATTTAATGCCAGTTAAATGAAGAAGTTTGCGCTAAGTAACTGCTTAATAAATCCAAATAAAATGTGCGCTGGCAGGCCTGACCCGCCACACCCCGACGAGAACCTCAGCACCCTTGAATGCGCATGCGTTGGTGGAATCAATATCACTTTGGTTGGGCGCCCATGGCATCTGGCAACCTAACCCGATCCCAACCAGTCCGCGGGCCCTAGACCCGCGTAGCCCTGGCCACAATATCCCGGGAGACGGGATACACACATATACATACTCTGCTACTGTAACATCGTGTCCGGACATTTACGCTCTTCTAATGATGTTGATAAACATAATTACGGCTGCAGCCCGCTGCCACATAAAACGTGTTTTGCTTGCATATCCGGAAAAACCAAGGCGAGGAACCGGACTTCTACTCTTGCAAGATGGGGGAAGTGTAAATCAACTGTAATTCTTTGTGCCAATCGTCTGCGTCCCCTCTGACAACACATTAATTTCTGCAGATCTACTTTGTCACCACTGTGCAACCGCACTATAAAATTAGGATAACAGGCTGTAGAACTGAATTGAGAGGCAAGTGCCGAATGTAACACAAAGCGGCAGTGCCACCCGGTGGCCAAAGCACCGCTAGCCTCATTCGTACAAAAGTCGGGACTATAGACTTTGTCAATGGTGGTTAGTTGCATAAGATAAATAAGCCGCAACTAAGGCTCGTGTATAATATTGAAAAAACTTCCTATCCCCTCCCCTGTTCCCTAGAACTCGACTACCCAAGGTCCAACCCTGGTACCCGTCTGCAGTCGGCGCCAACGGCCGTTTTGGGTCGAGCCAGGGACGGTGAGCATAGTCATGGAGACACCACAGTGTCCGTGAAAACATGCTGTCTGGGGATCAGAGTTACAACCATGCTGATGCAGTACCACACTGCGTCCTCCTGCCCCATCCTATTATGCAGGGCCTATCCTGCGGTATCCCCTCAGAGGGAACGGTGCCTGCGCCGCCTGCTTGGGCCCAGCCCCTCGCATGAGTTGAGGGCATGCATGGCAAACACACGTGCTCAGGCTTAGGCCGGTATGCGCCCGACCTGTGTATAGCTCTGTCTTACATTGCATCCACATTTGAGTAACCAGTGACATACTCTCAAAGAGATTTGTCCAGAATCACAGGATATTGAGGGTCGGTGCCGCGACTCGAAACCCAGGTCCCCAGGGGTGAGGTGAAGCTGGCGAATCAATAACAAGCACAGCCTGCAAGACAGCGCCCCCCGCCGCAGGCACTACAGGGTCCCAGACACATGCCGACCCCCCGCGGGTTGCCTTTCCACTTTAGTGGCCGCACCTGGTCTCAGGCCCGGAGGCTGTTCCGGCCAGGGATTGCTAGGGCACTCCGGTGCAGGACGGCCCGGCGCTGTTTACCCACTGGTCTAGCTATTCCCCTTGGACACATGCCGCCTCAAGCCCCGGCTGCAGCAAAGCACGGCCTCCAGTCGGACCGGGTCACTTGTGCAGGGGCAGACGACGGTGTGTCGGAGGCGAGCGGGGTGAAGAGGAAATGGCCTGGCGGCTATGGGCATGCTTGCCTCGCGCCCAGACACCCGGTTGGAGACGGAGAGGAGTAGGAAACCGCACTCACAATTTCCCCCGCGTCCAAGTCACCAACGCATAAGAGCGCGGGCACTGGGGACCACGCTGGGGGCCAGGCACCTCACGCCCAACTCCACCCGAACCAGGCTCCCCGGCAGAGGGACCGGAGCCAAGGCCGAAGGAGGGATGTGGGGGGAGAGAACATGCCTCCGCCTACACGGAGTCGCAAGACCAGGGAGCACAGCGGCGTGCCGGACAGTAGTGAAACCGGAGAGACTGGAGCCCCCGCCTCCGGAGAGACTGGAGCCCCCGCCTCCGGAGAGACTGGAGCCCCCGCCTCCGGAGAGATTGGAGCCCCAATCCAGCGCCTAGGACCCGCTCGGCCTCCCGGCAGCGGCCCTGGCGCTCACCCAGCCTCAAAAGTGGGACACCACGATGACCCAGACCGGATGCCCCCCCTGCAACAAACACGCCTACACGGGCCGTCGACCCCGGAATAGCGCGGCTGGCATGACCGCGCACGGCGGGGGGAGGCAAGCATCGCTCTCTGTGTAGTGGACCGGGGCCCCGTGGCAGCAAGGATCCTGGCTGGCCCAGCTACCGGAGGTGAGGGAGCTACACGGCGCCGGTTGCGCTCCACCCCCCCACCACGCGATAAGTGCTCCTGCCCCCGCGCCGCACTGGAGCGGGAGCCTGGCTGCACTCACTGTCCCTCTCGCCCCCGGCGCACCCCGGGCCGGCACGGGCCGGGTCCTGCCCCGGGCCGCATAACATGGCCGAGTGGCCTCTGCCAGGGATGCGGGCCTGTGCCCACCGGGCGCTGCCCAACCCTCCCCTCACCCCCTAGGCGGACAGCAGCCTCAGCGATGGCCGGGCTAGACCCCCGGCCTGGGGAACTGCCCCTGTAATGGGGACGGAGGGGGGGGTTGACTCACCAAGTGAAAAGCTCCTGGCGGTCTCGGCACACGTCCAAACGGCATCAGGGTGAGGGACAAAGAGGCCGCCAGGTGGGCGGGGGAGGTATATGTACCTCTCCCCTTCCCCCACCTCGGCCGGAAGTGACGCACGGGACCCTGAAGGGGTCACCGGACACTAGGCTGTCCAGTGTGCCATCCTGTGGCACTAAAGGGGCCGCCCTCTTATGAGGGTCCCCTGCGGGGACGTGTCGGTCAGCCCGCAGGGATTATAATTTATGAATACAAAACACAGCGCTATCATTGACAATTTAGTACCTTGCTACTGTCAGGAGACCGACTTTCCCGTACAGCCCTCCGCTTCTGAGCGCCTGTCACCGTCACTGCCACGGCCAGCATCCAACTCTTCCCTTATCGGGCGGAGTGACAGCTTCCCACCCCGAGGTCACGTGTCTTTGAGGCAGATGACAGGCAGCGGCTCCAGCACGCAGGCGGAGGCGAAGACTCACAACAAGCGCCCTGAAGCGCCTTCCAGGACAGCAAGGCCCTCGTTACAAAAGCTGTGGTAATACCGGGCGATAATGCCGCTACAGCAGGGCACACCTTTTGTACAGTGCAGTATAAACTTCCCACTCTGAGTTCTTCACGTCAGAATCGGGGTTACTGGGGCAATTCCTCGCGGTTTCCAAGGACACGCTTCAAAACTTGAAATGTTTCAGTTTTTCCCATACAAATCCTGCCAGGTTTTTATGAGGTGACATTTGTGGACTGAAAAAGCGCTGGTTCCGTGCAGCACTTGAGCACATTGTGTAATCCGGATACTAGATCAACCACACAAGTGCTTAATTTGTAAAATATTAAGTGCCAGGGCTCTGACCAGGAGGCCACTGCAGCTTGCACCACCCATCGCCCTTGTCATTGCTGCCAAAACAACTACTAACCATCTCTCTCGCATGTAAATGTGACAGTTCAGATTATTTCAGGTCCCCAAAGCTAAAGGAATGGATGGGGAGGCAGGTATTAGCAATTTTTTTATGTATATTGTTTCCCTAAACAACTGTTATACTGCTCATCTCTAAATTACATGAGCAGTGCCACCTTGTGGCAGACAGCCCTAAGTGTGGTGTTGACAATTAGGTGCCGGTGCCGAGCACCGGAAACCAATTAAGTGCTGGTGCTCAGCACCGGAAAGCACCGGCTCAAATTAAGCATGAAAGCGGGGCATCTCACCTTGGATCTGGGGGGCCGTGACCCATGCAAGGACTTCAGGATATCCACGTGATATAAATGTACATAAAAGAGTATACATGGGGCTCATTATGTAATCAGTAGCGCTTTACTGAAAATGCGGCATGGTTGATAGGAAGATGGACGGGGTGGCAGGGAGTGAAGCAATGCAGGAGGGTTGGTGGGAGGAAGAAAAGGGGGTGGGAGGGAACCAAAGAAGGCACGAAGGAAGGAAGGAATGGAGATAAAAAGAGAGGACGGACGAGAGGGAAGAAGCGAGGGTCAAGGAAGAAGGGAAGGCATGTAATGTGAGCGGGCGAAGTGGGAGAAAGGAGAGTAGTGGGTTATTTAAGGAACGAAAGACGGATGCAAGGAAGGAGGAGCGGATGTACATAAGGAAAAGGGAGAATGGAAGAAGGGAAAGCAGGGGAAAGGGGTGGAAGGAATGAAACGGAAATAAGTATATACATGGGAAAATGCCACGGGAAACTAACTGAGAAGGGAAGGGAACACGGAGAGAAAGTGAGTGAGGAGAGAAGGAAGGAGTGAGGAGAGAAAGAAGTGAGTGAGGAGAGGAGGAAGGAGGGAGGGCAGAAAGAAGTGAGTGAGGAGAGGAGGAAGGAGGGAGGGGAGAAAGAAGTGAGTGAGGAGAGGAGGAAGGAGGGAGGGGAGAAAGAAGTGAGTGAGGAGAGGAGGAAGGAGGGAGGGGAGAAAGAAGTGAGTGAGGAGGGGAGGGGGGAGTGAAGCAAGAGAGCATGACTAGGGGAGCGGCACCTCACAGCACATGACATCTCATCATCCCAATACATTCGCTCCTTGGTACTCGAAAACCCTAAGAGGAAGCAAGCAATGGATCCGCGAAGCCGAAAAAAAGTGACCCTTCCCTTTTATCGAAACTAAAGGGGCTAAGAAGAGGGTGCAGCGACTTGAGGAAAGACGTCACTCCCTATCCTCACTCCTTCACCTCCACCGACGACAGTTCATAAACTTTACTTCAAACTAAGGGACACTAGGTTAATTCTCGCCTGCACCCCTCTCAGTCCACTCCCCTGAGACCTGCCCCCAGTCTAACCAAAAACTTCCTTGCCACAATTCATGCATCCAAGGGGACACACGATCCCAGAACAAACCACTGCCTGCTTCTTGTGTCTCTTCTCTCACTGTCTCACCCTACACTGAACTCTCGCAAGTCTCAACATTTGGTCTCTGTTTACCGCCAATGTCACTTAAAACCACTTTTTATTATGATTATATAATGCCCAGCAATATCTTTTCTAAAAATTCCAATATCCTTGTCCCCTCTGTGCCAGAGTAACTTCCTTCGAGCAAGACTTCTTTCCTGTGGCCCTTGAACCGGCTTTAGTTCACCACTACTAGAGGAAACCGTCTCTAAAGGGCTTGTTTCTTTGCAATTTACACCTATGTTGGGGAAAACTGCAGAGAAAGACATTTCTTACTAGCAGCAAGGCCATACTAAGAACTCCTGTCAATCAGGTTTCGGCTCATGTCATAGCACTGAGATAAGCTCTTCTTCAGGGTGTCGAGGACATGCTTACAGATGCTGATGGAGGGGACATCTTCTTACTGATGTGCTGGATTTCTCAGTGGAATTTGACATGGTGGGTCATTGGGTTTACCTCCATTTCCCAGTATATCAACCCCACCCCCCTTCCTGTTGCCCAAGTTCCCTTCCACTCACAATTGTACTGTGGAATATCGAAGGCAGAATTTCGACGGGACAGACTACCTTAACAAGAATATTGAGGGACATACAACATTCCTTTAAAGCCAGACCTATTGACATTGCCAATGCTTATTTTCATGAATGAAATGATTTTGCTACCCCTTATCTCCTGCCGACCTAAGCAAATGTTTGTTTGTGCCAGAAAGGAAGGAAAAGAGGAAGACGCAATAAAAGGATGGAAGATTGAATGAAACTGGGGGCGGGGGAGTAGAAAGAGATGCACGATTCAAGGCTTGAAGAAATGGGAAACAAAAGACACACAATTGATGGACGGTATGCGGAACAAATCAAAAGATTCACCCCCAGTCAAGAGATCTGGGTTAAATCCATTGTTCTTTTGCTGATGGATTTAGGCCCAGTTTGCTGTACTGGGGTGAATGTTTGACATTGATCAGCATTCTGTCCATCAATTGATCTTTTTGCATTTGTCACCCCGAGTGGGATGGGTATGCCCAGACGTGGGTCCCTTGTTCACTTTACCACTGGAATCAAGCTAGCCTGGCTAATGAGGGGTGATGCTCCGAAACCGGTCCCAGGATGCTTGTTTCTAGTCCAGGGAGGACCTGGCCTGGAATTTCGGGCTGGACTGTTCCCATTGGGCGCAGGGTCAAGACTGATTTGCATATGGCTGGGTTTAAACTGGAATGGCATGGGGAGCAAAAAAACAATGGATTTAGGCCCAGATCTCTGTACTGGGGTGAATGTATGACATTGATCATTGACCATCAATTGTTCTTTTTGCATTTGAGAAAAGGGGAGGCACACAGAGGCAACAGGGAGGGATTGAAGGAAAGGGGGGGGCGAAAGCCCAATCATAAAGGGGAGCAGAGATGGACAAAAGGATAACTGGGAGAAAGAAATGAAGAACTTTGGAAGGAAGAGATGAATGAATACATGAATGAATGATGGACAACGAGTTTTGTGCACCAATATCTGAACACTGAAAGTCCTGCGAAAGTTTCTAATGCTCCAAGATGGGATTTCTTGGAGTTTGAGGAAACAGATTGGAAAGGACAGAAGTTGGCCATAATGACCGTGTTGGTTGGGTAGCCCCCTGGACAGAGCAGAAGTTGTGTCTCCTGCAGCTTGTCTCCAGCTGGAAATGGCTGCTGAGAACATCTCATGTAATTAGTGGAAGGTGTACTGTGTTACCAGTTCATCTCCTAGTAATGATAGTCACTGCAAATGTGCAGGAGCTGAAACATTATGCTGCAAACCGATTGCCAGACATTTTGTTCACTCTTCAACATTTAATTGAGGCGCAACGGAGGAATGGAATCGAGCAGAGAGAAAAAATGCGTTCCAGGGTCAGAGTTAGTAGTGGTAGGGACACATGCCCTGGCAGTAAACCTTTTCATCTGTGAAAGTTAGTTTGAAGCCTCACTTTGGAGGCTGAGAATCTCACACGCATTCACTGGCAACCAGTTGAGTTTTAGAAGTATAGGAGAGCTGGGATCCGATAGGTTCTTGAGTGACCATGGTTCCTAATTCTGCTGTCGGGCAGTAATGGTCTGTACAGAAAAAGTGGAACGACCAACAGTTTGTACAGAATATGGGAAATGACCAACAGGCCTCTCACTGAGCCTCAGCCCTGCCAGCCACTTGAAGGCACTGGACTGTAATCCGGCCTGTCTCTGATTCTTATTGGTCTAGAGGCGAGTCATTTTAGTCTTGGAAAATCAGAAAACCCATGCTAATGGAATTAGACAGGTCAAGAGACCCCACTACTGAACTGACCAAAACAGAGCGGATCTCAACAGAGCTGCCCTGTTGAGAGCAACTACAAATAGAGCAAATTACCCCCCGAAGTGACTCTCAGTAGATTAGCCTTCATAACAGCCACTGAATAAGGCAACCCTTGACAGACCAATTCATGATAGTGCTGCCCTCGATGAGCACCTTATAGTACAGTAACTCAATATAGCAACCCTCGATAGAGTGATTCATGCTAGCGCTACCCTCCAGTACAGTAACTCAATAAAGTAACTCTCAATAGACCAATTCATGCTACAGCTTCCCTCTAGTAAAGCAACTCTCGATAGACCGATTCATACTAGAACTTCCCTCTAGTACAGTTACTCAATAAAGCAACCCTCGATAAACCAATTCATGCTAGAACTTCCCTCTAGTAAAGCAACACTGGATAGACAGATTCATGCTAGAGCTTCCCTCTAGTACAGTAACTCAATAAAGCAACCCTCGATAGACCGATTCATGCTAGAGCTCCCCTCTAGTACAGTAACTCAATAAAGCAACCCTCGGTAGACCGATTCGATAGACCGATTCATGCTACAGCTTCCCTCTAGTACAGTAACTCAATTAAGCAACCCTCGATAGAGCGATTTATGCTAGAGCTCCCCTCCAGTACAGTAACTCAATAAAGCAACCCTGGATAGAGCGATTCATGCTAGAGCTTCTCTCTAATACAGTGACTCAATGAAGCAACCCTCGCTAGAGCGATTCATGCTAGAGCTTCCCTCCAGTACAGTAACTCAATTAGGCAACCTTGGATAGAGCGATTCATGCTAGAACTTCCCTCTAGTACAGTAACTCAATAAAGCAACCCTGGATAGAGCGATTCATGTTAGAGCTTCTCTCTAGTACAGTAACTCAATTAAGCAACCTTGGATAGAGCGATTCATGCTAGAGCTTCCCTCTAGTACAGTAACTCAATAAAGCAACCCTCGATAGACCGATTCATGCTAGAACTTCCCTCTAGTACAGTTACTCAGTAAAGCAACCCGCGATAGAGTGATTCCTGACAGTGCTGCCCTCCATGAGTGCCTTATAGTACAGTAACTCAATAAAGCAACCCTCGATAGAGCGATTCATGCTAGAGATTCCCTCTAGTAAAGCATCCCTCGATAGACCGATTCATGCTAGAGATTCCCTCTAGTACAGTAACTCAATACAGCAACCCATTGCTCCCCTCTAGTACAGTAACTCAATACAGCAACCCTTGATAGAACGATTCATGCTAGTGCTCCCCTCTAGTACAGTAACTCAATACAGCAACCCTTGATAGAACGATTCATGCTAGTGCTCCCCTCTAGTATAGTAACTCAATAAAGCAACCCTCGATTGAGCGATTCCTGACAGTGCTGCGCTCCATGAGTGCCTTATAGTACAGTAACTCAATACAGCAACCCTCGATAGAGCGATTCATGCTAGAGATTCCCTCTAGTAAAGCATCCCTCGATAGACTGATTCATGCTAGAGATTCCCTCTAGTACAGTAACTCAATACAGCAACCTTTGAAAGAACGATTCATGCTAGTGCTCCCCTCTAGTACAGTAACTCAATACAGCAACCCAGTGCTCCCCTCTAGTACAGTAACTCAATACAGCAACTATTGATAGAACGATTCATGCCAGTGCTCTCCTCTGGTACAGTAACTCAATACAGCAACCCTCGGTAGAACGATTCATGCTAGTGCTCCCCTCTAGTATAGTAACTCAATACAGCAACCCTTGATAGAACGATTCATGCTAGATCTCTCCTCCAGTACAGTAACTCAATAAACCAACAATCGATAGACCGATTCATGCTAGTGCTCCCCTCTAGTACAGTAACTCAATACAGCAACCCTTGATAGAACGATTCATGCTAGTGCTCCCCTCTAGTACAGTAACTCAATACAGCAACCCAGTGCTCCCCTCTAGTACAGTAACTCAATACAGCAACCCTTGATAGAACGATTCATGCTAGTGCTCCCCTCTAGTACAGTAACTCAATATAGCAACCCTCGGTAGAACGATTCATGCTAGTGCTCCCCTCTAGTACAGTAACTCAATACAGCAACCCTTGATAGAACGATTCATGCTAGAGCTCTCCTCCAGTACAGTAACTCAATAAACCAACCCTCGATAGACCGATTCATGCTAGTGCTCCCCTCTAGTACAGTAACTCAATACAGCAACCCTTGATAGAACGATTCATGCTAGTGCTCCCCTCTAGTACAGTAACTCAATACAGCAACCTTGGATAGAACAATTCATGCTAGTTCTCCCCTCTAGTACAGTAACTCAATACAGAAACCCTTGATAGACCAATTCATGCTAAAACCTCTTTAGTACAGTAACTCAATAAAGCAACCCTCGATAGAGCGATTCATGCTAGAGCTTCCCTCCAGTACAGTAACTAAATAAAGCGACCCTCAATAGACAGATTCATGCTAAAACCTCTTTAGTACAGTAACTCAATAAAGCAACTCTCGATAGAGCGATTCATGCTAGAGCTCTCCTCCAGTACAGTAACTCAATAAAGCAACCCTCGATAGACTGATTCATGATAGAGATTCCCTCTAGTACAGTAACTCAATAAAGCAACCCTCGATAGAGCGATTCATGCTAGAGCTCTCCTCCAGTACAGTAACTCAATAAAGCAACCCTCTATAGACTGATTCATGATAGAGATTCCCTCTAGTAAAGCAACCCTCGATAGACCGATTCATGCTAGAGCTTCCCTCCAGTACAAAAACTCATAAAGCATCCCTCGATAGACCGATTCATGCTAGAGATTCCCTCTAGTACAGTAACTCAATAAAGCAACCCTCGATAGAGCGATTCATGCCAGAGCTTCCCTCCAGTACAGTAACTCAATAAAGCAACCCTCGATAGACTGATTCATGATAGAGATTCCCTCTAGTAAAGCATCCCTTGATAGACCGATTCATGCTAGAGATTCCCTCTAGTACAGTAACTCAATAAAGCAACCCTTGATAGAGCGATTCATGCGAGAGCTTCCCTCTAGTACAGTAACTCAATACAGCAACCCTTGATAGAACGATTCATGCTAGTGCTTCCCTCTAGTACAGTAACTCAATACAGCAACCCTTGATAGAACGATTCATGCTAGTGCTCCCCTCTAGTACAGTAACTCAATAAAGCAACCCTGGATAGACCGATTCATGCTAGAGATTCCCTCTAGTACAGTAACTCAATAAAGCAACCCTCGATAGAGCGATTCATGCCAGAGCTTCCCTCCAGTACAGTAACTCAATAAAGCAACCCTCGATAGACTGATTCATGATAGAGATTCCCTCTAGTAAAGCATCCCTCGATAGACCGATTCATGCTAGAGATTCCCTCTAGTACAGTAACTCAATAAAGCAACCCTTGATAGAGCGATTCATGCGAGAGCTCTCCTGCAGTACAGTAACTCAATAAAGCAACCCTTGATAGGGCGATTCATGCGAGAGCTCTCCTGCAGTACAGTAACTCAATAAAGCAACCCTTGATAGAGCGATTCATGCGAGAGCTTCCCTCTAGTACAGTAACTCAATACAGCAACCCTTGATAGAACGATTCATGCTAGTGCTCCTCTCTAGTACAGTAACTCAATAAAGCAACCCTGGATAGAGCGATTCATGCTAGAGATTCCCTCTAGTACAGTAACTCAATAAAGCAACCCTTGATAGAGCGATTCATGCGAGAGCTCTCCTGCAGTACAGTAACTCAATAAAGCAACCCTTGATAGAGCGATTCATGCGAGAGCTTCCCTCTGGTACAGTAACTCAATACAGCAACCCTTGATAGAACGATTCATGCTAGTGCTCCTCTCTAGTACAGTAACTCAATATAGCAACCCTCGGTAGAACGATTCATGCTAAAACCTCTTTAGTACAGTAACTCAATAAAGCAACCCTCGATAGACTGATTCATGCTAGAGATTCCCTCTAGTAAAGCAACCCTCGATAGACCGATTCATGCTAGAGCTCCCCTCTAGTAAAGCAACCCTCGATAGACTGATTCATGCTAGAGATTCCCTCTAGTACAGTTACTCAACAAAGCAACCCTCGATGGACCGATTCATGCTAGAGATTCCCTCTAGTAAAGCAACCCTCGATGGACCGATTCATGCTAGAGATTCCCTCTAGTAAAGCAACCCTCGATAGACCGATTCATGCTAGAGTTTCCCTCCTGTACAAAAACTCATAAAGCAACCCTCGATAGAGCGATTCATGCTGGAACGCCCCTCCTTTACAGTAAGTCACTCATAAAGATACCCTCGATAAACTGATTAATGCTAGAACTCATCTCCAGTACAGTAACTCAATAAAGCAACCCTTGAGAGAGGAATTCATGCTAGAATGTCGCTCCATCCTACGTCCTTCAGAACAGTAAGTCAATAAAGGAATCCTTGTTAGACCGATTCATGATAAAGCAGCTTTCAGTACAGTAACTCAATAGAAACCCTCAATAGACAGTCATGCTAAAATGTCCCTTCATTGAGCAGCCTTATAACAGTAACTCAGTAAATCAACCCTAAATAGGCGGGTGGCTCTGGCACAAGCAACTTGGATATTGCTCTGTTGTATTACAAGAGCCACAGGATATAATGCACTGGTCATAAGGGATCCTTCTCCCAGTATATCCACCCCACCCTCTTGTCTGTGCCCCAAGCTTCCTTTCACTCACAATTATACTATGGAACATAGGAGGTAGAGCTTTGAGGGGACCCTCCCTCTGCTCACCCGCTGAAATATCCCTCGCCATAATTAGACTCATATTCAGACAAAAGGTGCCAGACTTGTACTGGGTTGTAAGGCCACAACCCTTTCACATTATAAGACTGCATATTAAAACAGAAGAATGACTCCAATGAAGGACCACCAGCAGCCATGCAAATGTTAAAGTAGAGAGATAGAGAGAGAGTGAGAGTGAGAGAGAGAGAGAGAGAGAGAGAGAGAGAGAGAGAGAGAGAGATATGGTGGGAGGGCTATTACAGCTGGTTACAGTATCCAAGGCCACTGAAAATATGCAATTCTTTGGCTAAGGTGTTTTTTGCATCATTGTGGATTTCCCACACTTGCCACATAACCAACTATGTACCGCATATATTTCTCTCCAGGTTGGCAGAGCGGGGTGTGGGCAGGCAGCCCAGTGTTTGTGCCCTCTCCCAACCTATAGCCTGCACGACGGAGGTGGGCGTATTGACCTGGGGTGTAGTTCCTCCAGTGATGCTTTCTAATTTGGGTTCTTCTGATGTCACCCATGGGCAGCTTTCTGTATGTCTTGGAACCGGAATAGAAAAATGTTGAGGATGCCTACTGTTTACTAGTGCCAAATTTTTAAATACAAGAACAACAAGGCAGCTAAGGACCTGTACACCGCACAACCAGTGAGCCTGACTATATAAACAAACTTGATGCCTACCTCTATAGATTGGCTACCAAACAACTCAACATTAGAACAATTTTTATCATATCAGACAGACAGCAGTCTAAACATTTAAGCCATTTAACAAAGTTCAGAAAGTTGTTCCAATCATATTCTTTTAAACAAATTCTTTATTCGTCATTTCTTTATACAAGAACAGCCAAAAGAGCAGCCAACGCGTTTCGCTCACAATCGAGCTTCATCAGGGCATAAATCTCACTAAGTCTCAAAACATGTTCTCCAAAACTAAAGTGCAACTGGCGATTAATTCTGGTAAACTACTGGAGCAGCAACCATCCAATTATAGTGCTCATAATGCGCAAATGCCGTGCTAGACAAAATAAACGATGGTCGTTGCTACACAACGTTTGGCTGTTCAGGCAATTTGTTCATGCAGCTATATTCTCAGGTGTATAAATCCGGTGCCGTGTTCGGCAAAAAGTAACTCAACTTCACTTGCAAATCTGCCAATTTTTACGCTTTTGGTGTGACACAGACCGTTTAATTCTGTGTGGAGGATGAAGAGGGCAGGGCGAGGTGGGCAGAGGCCGATAAACTAACACAGAGAGTCAGAGGAACAGGAAGAAAGGCAAAGGTGGAAAGTGAAATGGACAGAGAGACAGAGAGAGAAGGGAGGAACAAGAAGAAAGACAAGGGTAGAGAAAGATGGGCAGTGTGGGGAAGATGGAGGGGGAAAGGTATGTAAATGGGAGCACAATGGAGAAGAAAAAAGGAGAACATGTGGGGCCTGATTCACAAAGAAAGGTCATACATTTACATCCACCGACCTACTACTAGGCACCAGTAATGGTCGGCCTTTTGAGAGCTGACAGTTATTATAGAACATCTGGTAAACGTGCCCATTGCAGCTTTCCAGGCGTACTACGGAGAACACCATGTAACTAACATCTGCTCTGTCCCCTCTGCACAGCTATAAGCAGGATAAACATCTGCTTTGAAGCCTGATTTTCAAATAATTTTTTTCAATGGGAAATCGCTTTTTTTCCATTGGCAAACCTTCTGTAACACCCCCACAAAACTTGGGGGTGTTCCATTCCCCTTCTCACCATAAAAGGGAACTTACTTCAGCTCTTTTCTGGAGTAAATCCCTAACGATTTCCTGGGTGGGAAGGATTGGAGCGGATTGTCTGAGGCGTTCACAAACTCTGAAAACAAACCACACCTTGGTCCGCCCACTCCTTGCATGGGCGTACTACTGCATACATGTACGACACTGACACACACATGTGTAGAAGTAAAGACAACTACTCATGCCATGTATCCTTTGTGCATTCCTGGCAGATATAAATGGAGCCAGACGTGGAATGGAGAAGAGGGTCCCAGGAGTGGAAGATAGATAAAGGAGATTGGGCAGAGCGGGGAAAAGAGAGAGAGAGAGAGAGAGAGAGAGAGAGAGAGAGAGAGAGAGAGAGGAGAGAGAAAGAGGGCGAGAGAGAAAGAGAGAGAGAGAAAGAGAGACAGGAAGAAAGAGGGAAAGAGAGAAAGAGGGAGAGAAAGAAAGAGGGAGAGAGAGAAAGAGGGAGAGAGAGAACGAGAGAGAAAGAGAAAGAAAGCGAGAGAAAGAGAGAGAGAGAGAGAGAGAGATGAGAGAGACAGAGAGAGAGAGAGAAAGAGAGAGAAAAAGAGAGAAAGGAAAAGAGAGAGAAAGAGAGAGAGAGATAGAGAGAGAGCGAGAGAGAAAGATGGAGAGAGAAAGAGAGAGAGAGAAAGAAAGAGAGAGAGAAAGAGTGAGAGAAAGAGAGAGAAAGAGAGAGTGAGAGAGAGAAAGAGAGAAAGAAAGAGAGAGAGAGAGAAAGAGAGAGAGAAAGAGGTATATGGGCATAGTGAGAGAACTGGGCTTGGAGTACGAGGAGGCAGAAAGCGGACGATTGGTCAGGAATGTAGGCGTTCAGAGAGGTGCTTAGAGTAGACAGAGGGCACGGTGAGAGATGACAGGAAAAGGACAGACAGACAGACATGCAGAGATAGATTGACAAATGCGTCAAAAGACAGAACCAGGAACCTGACAGAACGGGAGGCAAGACCGGGAGAGAAACAGAATGAGAACGACAGGACATAGAGAGCAATCGAAAGATAGAGACAAAGAGAACAAGGAGCGAGACAAGGAGATACAAGAAGAGCTTCATAGGGACTGATGGACAGTGAGGCAGAAGAGGAGACGGGAGAGGAGAGCACGAGGAGCGCGTGGAGACAGAGTGTGAGAAAGAGGGTTACAGAAGAACAGAGAGAGACTGAGAACGAAAGATGGACATGAACAGAGGCATGGAGGGTGTGAACGAAATGGAGAACTATGGGGGGCAGGAAGAGATGGAGAGAGAGAGAGCGAGAGAGAGGGAGAGCGAGAGAGCGCGCGAGAGAGAGAGGGCGAGCGAGAGAAAGGGAGAGCGACAGAGAGAGAGCGAAAGAGAGGGAGGGCGAGAGAGAGGGAGAGCGAGAGAGAGGGAGAGCGAGAGAGAGAGGGAGAGCGAGAGAGAGGGAGAGCGAGAGATTGGGAGAGAGAGGGAGAGCGAGAGAGGGGGAGAGCGAGAGAGCGAGAGAGAGGGAGAGACAGAGCGAGAGAGAGGGAGAGCGAGAGAGAGGGAGAGGGAGAGCGAGAGAGAGGGAGAGAGACAGAGAGAGAGGGGGAGAGCGAGAGAAAGGCAGAGCGAGAGAGAGGGCGAGCGAGAGAGAGAGGTGAATAAGGAGAGACAGATAATGGGAGAGAGCTGGGAAGAAAAGGTCTAGGAAAGAAGAATGAATAGAGGGGTTTAAAGAGGTGGGGCGTGGGCTGGGAAAAGGCGAACAGCTTGAGAAGAGTTGGTGTCCGGGGGAAGGTGAGCGGACCGACAGAGCCAAGGACACACTGAGAGAAATGAAGCTGATAGGTAGATGGGCAGGCAGCGCGTGGACAGGACGATGAACAGACCTGAAAGGGACAGGGAACTGGACAGGCAGTATGTGGGGAGATGATGGACAGAGAGTAAGTGGACAGGTTGTAAGTGGACTCCAAGACAGTGAGCAGACGGGAGGGAGGGCAGGTCCTACATGGACAGGGAGAGGAAAGACCCGAAAGGGGCAGGAAGCTGGACAGGCAGGATGTGGAGGGGATGTTGAACAGACAGTAAATGGACAGGCCGTAAGTAGACACGAAGATGGACAGTGAACGGATAGGAAGATGGACAGGCTGTACGTGGACAGGAAGATGGAAAGGCAATAATTGAACATGCAGACGGAGGGTAGACATACCGAGACAGGGCAGGCACACGTGGGCAGTGTGATGTGCGGTAGCGTGAGTGGACAGGGAGACGGGCAGTCACACGTGGGCAGTGTGATGTGCGGTAGCGTGAGTAGTGTGATGTGCGGTAGCGTGAGTGGACAGGGAGACGGGCAGGCACACGTGGGCAGTGTGATGTGCGGTAGCGTGAGTGGACAGGGAGACGGGCAGTCACACGTGGGCAGTGTGATGTGCGGTAGCGTGAGTGGACAGGGAGACGGGCAGGCACACGTGGGCAGTGTGATGTGCGGTAGCGTGAGTAGTGTGATGTGCGGTAGCGTGAGTGGACAGGGAGACGGGCAGTCACACGTGGGCAGTGTGATGTGTGCGGTAGCGTGAGTGGACAGGGAGACGGGCAGTCACACGTGGGCAGTGTGATGTGCGGTAGCGTGAGTGGACAGGGAGACGGGCAGTCACACGTGGGCAGTGTGATGTGCGGTAGCGTGAGTGGACAGGGAGACGGGCAGTCACACGTGGGCAGTGTGATGTGCGGTAGCGTGAGTGGACAGGGAGACGGGCAGTCACACGTGGGCAGTGTGATGTGTGCGGTAGCGTGAGTGGACAGGGAGACGGGCAGTCACACATAAGCGGCCTGGCAGGTGGGCAGTCAACACCTCGGCAGGGATGCTGCCGGGCAGGTAGTGCGTACAAAGAGTGGTTCAGGCGTCCCCGGCGCCGGCGCCGCACTCACCTGATGTCTGGCACACCGCCTCGTAGTCCAGGCAGCAGTCCCCCGTCTTCCGACAGTACGTGTCGCAGAAACACGGCGTCTGCTGCCCGGTAAATGGTCGACAGTCATTGTTTCTGCCCGGACAGCACTGGGGGTCCTGGCGGAGGGTGCAGCCCCCGGCCGCGCCTGTCGGGTACCCAGCCGCCCACAGCAGCCCCCCGCACGAGAGGAGGAAAGATACTGTCCTGGCAGGGCCCAGCATCTTCCGATCCCACGAGCCCGGCTGCTGGAGAGCAGGTGAAACCGGTCCTCTATGCCAATGCACCCGGAGCCCGCGGTGCCACCGAAGCCCTGTGTGCCACCGCTGGTCACCTCCAGGTGCCGCCGGAGCCCTGCGTGCCACCGCTGGTCACCTCCGGGTGCCGCCGGAGCCCTGCGTGCCACCGCTGGTCACCTCCACCTGCTACCGGAGCTCTGTGTGCCACCACTGGTCACCTGCCGCGGAGCACTGCGTGCCACCGCTGGTCACCTCCACCTGCTACCGGAGCTCTGTGTGCCACCACTGGTCACCTCCACCTGCCGCCGGAGCCCTGCGTGCCACTACTGGTCACCACCACGTGCTACCGGAGCTCTGTGTGCCACCACTGGTCACCTCCACCTGCCGCCGGAGCCCTGCGTGCCACCACTGGTCACCTCCACGTGCTACCGGAGCTCTGTGTGCCACCACTGGTCACCTCCACCTGCCGCGGAGCCCGCGGTACAACCGAAGCCCTGTTTGCCACCGCTGGTCACCTCCAGGTGCCGCCGGAGCCCTGCGTGCCACCGCTGGTCACCCCCACCTGCCGCGGAGCCCTGCGTGCCACCACTGGTCACCTCCACCTGCCGCGGAGCCCTGCGTGCCACCACTGGTCGCCTCCACGTGCCACCGGAACCCCACGTGCCACCGCTGTTGGAAGCTCTGTCCACGGCCACTTCCCCCCACGTGCCCCGCTGCTCGGATCTCCTGTGCCAACGGACCCGGACGCCTTTGCGGAGCCACCGCTGATAACCTCCACCGCTGTTGGACCGTCTGTGCCACAGCCGCTAACCCCCACGTGCCACGGTGGTGTTGCGTGCGACCGCTGTGGGCCCCGATGTTCGGATCTCCTGTGCCAACACAGCCGGACACGCGGTGCCACCCCCACTACCCTCGACTTGCCACCGGAAGCCTGGGTTCAAAGGGTCACCGCTGCTCGTCTCCGTACCACTAAGCTGTCCGACTTCTAGTTGCTGCCACCTCTGATGTCCCCCTTAAGCCACCTCTACTGGACACCGTGTGCCACTGCTGGACCTCCCTTCGTCCCTAGAGTGCGCGTGGCTGTGCTTGGCACGATGTCCGACCCGTTACCTGCTGCGTTTTTGCGCAGTTGTATAGCGCTTACTGCCGGTGCGCTCCGATCCTTAGCGCTTACTGTCAGTGCGCTCCGATCCTAAGCGCTTACCGCCTGGCTTCGCCGATGCTTATTCCTGCTTCACAAACATTAGCCAACTCCAAAAATCCGTATGTCTTAGATATCATGGGTGCGTAAAACGGACAGCAGCGCCATCCTTCTGATCCCAGAAACACTGCTCAGTAGTGAATCCCCGAGAAGAAAAGCGGGTTGGTTGTGCGCCTGCTGCTGAGATCTGTGTGCGACGAATCTGCAGGTCAGAAGGTCGAATTATGGACGCACATACTCAGCTTTTCATCCATCTGTGGTAGACAACAAGAGTACAGCTTTCGATTGGATAATGGTTGCATATATAAGTTATTTGAGCAAAAGCGCAAAGTGGCCAGTTTCCTGTGATAAAAACAAATTAATTCTGGATGGCTTCAGGGCAGAGAGAGAGAGGAGAGATCCCCGAAGCCCACTTGTCCAGCATTCGTAGCCCTGCCGCTGCTTGAATCCGCTCTGTCCTCTCTTGGCTCGTGGGGGAGGTTCAGCAGGAAGGGTTGTCATCCCGGTGGGGAGGGCGTCCCCTAACCCAGCAGCTAGATCGGCGCTGCCAGAGCCACAGCGTAGCCGCACCCCCGCCGGAGCAGCCAGGCGGCCACACCCCACGCAGACAACTGGCTCTTAATAAATGAACAGAAAGTGGCCATAAGAAAAGCCCTCGCACTGCCATCTGCGCGCGAGTTTCGCAATTGCACTGCCTCCCGCGGGATAGATCAACTGGTTAATGCACCTGCTAGAGAGATATGGGTGTAAACATCTAGTCATCTGCTTCGATGAACCTAAAAGGCTCAGCGGATTAATGCTCTATTACTTACCGGTAATCTTCATTACTCCGGGTCCCGTTGTCCTCGTCCCGTTCATAACAAAGTGGAGATAACCATCTCCCGACAGAAAAAAACAAGAGGAATGCTGGGACCCTAAAACTGCCCCTCCCACCGGGAGTACATAAGCAGTACTTACCCAGCATCCCTCCTGTACAACCAAGCCCACACAGGAAGGCCGGCCGTCCGGGAGGGAGGGAGGGGCGTATGAACGGGACGAGGACAACGGGACCCGGAGTAATGAAGATTACCGGTAAGTAATAGAGCATTACCCCCAGGTCCCTTATGTCCTCGTCCCATTCATAACAAAGTGGAGAATACCAAAGCAGAAAACCGGCCTTCCGAACCCACATGCACACCCAGGAAACCACCACAAAAGCAGCAACCGAAGGGAGCACCGAGAAGGGAGGAAAAGACCGCAGGAAGCAACCGGCCCGTCGCCCAGAACAGGGCAGCAGGAACCAAACAAGGACCGGAGACAACCCAGAAAACAGAAGGGCAGGGCCCCAAAAGAAGGCCACCAACCAGAGAAACCGGAGACAGGGCAACCCAAGACCCAAAGGCCAAGGCCAAGAAGACCCACCGGACAAGGCCGCCCAGGCCAGACCCACCAGGAAGGCACACAGGACCCGGCAGCCACACAGACACAGCAAACCGCGACAGCCCCGAAGAAGGCCAAAGAAAGAAGCCAAGACCGGCCAACAGAGCGCAGGCACAAGCACCCAGACCAACAAGGAAGGAGGAAAGCACAGGCCAGAAACCGGCCCACCCCACCAAACCGAACGACCCGGCCCCAGAGAGCCCAGAGGAGAAAGCAAAGCAACCCCCGCCGAGGAGGCCCAGGAACCAGGAAACCAGCATCCCCAGGGCCACCAAACGTCAAGCACCCAGCCCAGAGGGAGGAGCCGCAGCAAGAACCCAGGGGCCGAACAGGAGCGAGACCCCAACCAAACCTAAAAGGACAGGGAAGGAGATAGAGACTCGAAAACCCAGGAGGCCAAAAACCCCACAGGGAAGGAGGCCGCAAACCAAACCAGGAAGGCCACCAAACCCAGAACAGCAGGGGCAGAGGAGGCCAACCCAAAGACCACAGGCCAGAGACGCCCCCAGAAAGAACCAGCCGACAGCCGACCAACAAAAGAGAGGCCAACAAAGACCGGAAACCAACAACGAACAAGCCCAACAAGGGCGGGGACAGGGCAGGACCGGAGACCAGGGCAACCGGGAACACCCAGCAGCCCCCAAACCAGGAAACAACCAGGCAGGAACCCACCGAACCACAGAGGGCAGAAAAAACAGGAGCCAACAAGGCGGAGGACCGCACAGGCACCCCATACCCAGGCCAAGCACGCAGCAAGGGCAGGAACAGCGGAAAAAAACGGCCCCAGGATGCACAGCACCCAGACCAAAAGCCCACAACGCCCAACCCCAGCAACGCCGGAGAGGAGGCAAGAAAACAGCACAAACCAGGGCAACACAAAAGGAAGCAGGAAGCCAGGACCACAGCCAAGCAACCCGCCGAAGCAGGAGGACCCACAGGCCCAACCAACCCCTGGAAGGAGCCCACGCAGCGCCCAGGCCAAAGCAAAAGGCAGGGAGGACCAGGAACCCCCAGCACACCACTGCCAGAATATACAGAAGGTCGGAAAAAGAAACAGAGGAAACCGCCAAAGCGGAAACCAGAGGAAGAGCAGAGAAGGCAGAGGGCCAAGCAGCAGCAAACCCCAGACAACCCACAGCCAGGAGGGCGGACCCCACAGAGGCAAGAGGAACACCACAGAATCGCACCCCAACCAGAGAAGGGGGGGGGCACCCAAACAGACACACCGGGAACAAAGCCCGGGGAAGCAAGGGAAGACAGGAGCGAGCCAGGACACCAGAACCAGGAACGCCCAGCAAAACACACCCCAGAGCCGACCGAAAAGCGACAGCACAGCCAGCAAGCCAAGGAGGAAAATCCGAGGCCACCCCGAACCAGTAGGAAGCCGTCACACCCTGAGCAACAGGAGGCCATCCAGGACACGCCAACCCAGAGGCAGCAAACACCAGGACCCCACACAGGTCCCAACAGGGGAACCGCAACCCAGGGGGACAAAGGCGCACAGCGCCCCGCCAGGACACACAAAGAGACAGGCAAGGATGCAGAGCCGAAAAAGGCGACCAACAGTCGCACAAAACCCGCAGGAGCGGGAAAGCCCTAGCAGACACCCAGCCAGGCACCCATGACGGGAACCAGACGAGACCAGGATCCCCCAAGGAGCAAACACACCCAGAGCGCAGACGGACCCCCAAGCGCAGAAGAGGGGAAACAGGAGCCACGCCAAGGACACAGCAGCAGCGAAAGACAGCCAGGCCCAAACAGCCGCGGCACGAACCCCAGGGACCAAAAGGCGAACCGCCACCGGAAACACACCTCGGGGAGACGCCAAGGAAAGGAAGAGCATGCGCCCAACCACACCAGCCGGAGAAGCCCACACCAGGCACCCCCAGGCGGCCCCAACCAGGAACATACCAGGTCCGACCAGACGGAACCCCAGAGACCAGACGAGAGCAGGAACGTCGGCAGAACCAGGAGGGGCGGCCAGGAAATACCGAAGCAAGCCAAAGGCAAGCACAGAGAGTGCCAGGGCAGGAGCAACCAAAAAACAGAAGCACACAGCAAGAATGAGGCAAGCAGCAGGAGACAGGACCAACCAGCCAGACCCCTGAAGCAACCCAAGCACACAGAAGGCCCCGGGACAAACACCCGAAGCCCCAGGCCGGAGCAAAGGAGAACATAACAGCCGCACAGGAGGCAGCACGAGTGACCCTGGAACACAGAGAGGCCCACAGAGCGGGACGGAAGCCCGCAAACAAAAACGCAAACCGGACCCGCAGGCAGAGGGGAGGCACGACACCAGGAAGCCCCAAGAGGAACCAGGCGCAGCCCAAGGGACGGGAGGAACAAAGCCCGGAACCAGAAGGCCCCGTGCACCAACCCCGACCAACCACGCAGAAGCCAGGAAGCGGAGGAGAACTCACAGCACACCCAAGCGGAGCAGAAGCCAAAACATAACAGGCAGCCCGCAGCGGAGGCAAGGCCCCCGAGAAAGGGCGGGCAGACAGACGGACCCAGAACCCCCAAGGCCAGGCCACAACACCCACACCAGCGACACCCCGAGAAGCAGGGACGCATAGGGGCAGAAAGAAAAGCGGGGACGACCCCGGTAGGCCAACAGGAACCCAGGGAGTCAACAGGACCCCCCATGCAGCCGCCAAAGGAGCAGGAACACAGTCCCACCACCAGCCGGGGGCAGGGAGCCACGGAGGAGCCCGGAGCAGGGAGGACCAGAAGCGCACCCCAACAGGCCGCCACCGAGGAAGCGAGAGGCGACCCCGACCCGAGAGCAAGCAGCAGAGGGAATGGCACAAGCAAGCAGGCAGGGAGAACCCAACACAGGGAATCCCAGGAGCAAGCACAGAAAGAGCCAGCGAAAAAAGAACCTGCCACCACAGCAGCGACAGGAACCCACGCCAACCCGGGGCAGGCAACCAAACAGAAAGTGCGAATGCCAAAAGCACAGAGAACCAGCAAACGAACTCAAAGGAGAGGAGAAACCCCCCCCGAACAGCGCCCCAAAAGAAAGTGGCAGAAGGCACGCGTGGCCAGGAGCAGGGGCACTACCCGAAGGCAGCGACCCAAAGAGAGAAGCCCCACAATACCAACAGGAACTCCCACTACACAGCCCAAGGTAGTGGAAGCACAGGACACTGCGCCGAAGTCGAGCTCCGAACCCAGAACCCCAGCGCTCGAGCGTCCAGCTCCAGCCGGAGAAGAGGAAGAGGCAGCGGCAGGAGACGTACCGGGCACTCCACCCGCCACAGGGCCGCCAGAAACAGCGAAAAGCCGCAACCCCCCACCCCCGTATCCGCGCTCCGCAGGCGGGGGCGGGAGCCAGAACTGGAGCATCCGCTAGCAAAAGGAGGAAGGAATGAGCACAGGACACGGAACCCCCACCAGGAAGACAGCGTCCCAGTTGAGAAAACCACTCCCCAGACATGTACCCAAACCGAGGGAGAACCCAGGGCCGACTCCAGAGCCAGCGGTGTCCACGGAGGCTCCCGTAAGAAAGGAGTGAAAACACCCAGAGCGGGGGCCACCAGCACAACAAGGCCCCCACCGTCACTGGGAACAGCGGGAACAGCAGGAAAGCAAAGCCCGCCGTGCAACACACAGTCCGGACCTGAACCCACCACCAGCACTATGGCAGAGACACCACCCACCAGCTGGCGCCAGCACCACCAGGGCAGGGAAGCGTGCACCGAAGGAAGGGAAACATGAAACCCAACCTCCGACCAGCACAGATAGCCTGCCATCCTGTGGGAGAAAGAAGTAATGTCGAACATCAATTTCCAGTCTACTTGGAAGAAGGAAATGAAAACCCCGCAAGCGGGACTCACCAGGAGCGGGGGCCAGCTCCAGCAACAAGGCCCCCACCCCAAACGACCAGCAGACTCACAGGAGACCGGCAGGAACACAGCAAGCGCAGCACCTCTCACCCGGCCAGGCTCGGGAAGAGGAGCACGCGACCCGGAAGAACAAGCCCCAGCCGCAAAGGGCCGGGAGGACAAGCAGGATACCGGCACCAACAGGGACAGACTCCCAGCAAGCCCAGCAGGCCAGGAGAAAGCCCAGGGAAAACCCCACGCCCGCACAGCCAGGCAGCCGGGCGAGGGGAGAAGAAAAGCACCGCCACTCCAGCCCAGCAGGAGCAGCGCCAGCACACCACGTCATTCTGTCGACAGACAGAAAAAAAGAACTGGAGGGATGCTGGGTAAGTACTGCTTATGTACTCCCGGTGGGAGGGGCAGTATTAGGGTCCCAGCATTCCTCTTGTTTTTTTCTGTCGGGAGATGGTTATCTCCACTTTGTTATGAACAGGACGAGGACATAAGGGACCTGGGGGTAACGCCTCTCCTGCAAAGATCTCTGTTTAATCTTGCAAATGGCACTGACATGAATTTTAGTAAGATTTTCAGTGGGATAAGGTGCCTGCTGCGAAGATCTGGACGTAACGTGCACGTCATAGATGCTAATTCTGGCAGAGTAGCCAGGGGGATTAATCGACCTCCTGCCGAGATCTTTGTGCGACCTGCAAGGCACAGGTGTGATTTCTATTCAATTGGTTTAGCTGGGTAACATATCCCATTCTAAGTACTATCTTTAACCTGAAAGTCACTATTGTGCACTTCAGGTGGATGCCATCTTAGCATACTGCCCCTCCTCCAAAGGTCTACGTGTAATATGAAAGTTAGTCACAGGCGTTAATTTTAATAAAATAGCTTAGAGTGTTAATACACCTGTTGCAGTGTGCTGTGCTCAAATCTCACGTTTGAAACGTACTCTACTAAAATAATTCAGTTGATTAATGCAACTGCAGCAAAGATTTGAGTGACACATTTCATTACGATGGTACGGTAGCTCAGTGGGTTAGTGCATCTGCTGAAAGTATCTGCATGTAGACTGCAAGACATAGGCCCTCATTATGATGTTGGTCGGACGACGGCCTGACGGTTGCGGTCCGACCGACATCTAGCTATGCAGTCCGACCGAGGCAGGGGGCGGAGGGACTGATCGCTGCTTTTCTGACGGGCTACAGGAGCCCATCGGGGCAGCGGTCGGAAAGTAATCCCCTACAATGGGTGCGGTGCCTGCTCAGGCACCCAGTGGCGTAGCTAGACGTCCTGCCACCCTGGGGCAGCCCCTAAGTTTGCTGCCTGGGAGCAGGTAAGAGCAGGTAGACGACTTGATCGGGGAAGGGGGTGGGGTGGGGTAGGAGAAGAGGGGGTGTTTAGGCCGACGGACGACTTGTTCTCAGGTGCGGGGAGGGGGATAGTGGAAGTCGACAGACATGACTCCCCTGTCCCTAAAAACAGAGCGTCTAGGGGCGGACCCTTGCTACGCTACTGCTGGCACCACCATTAGGGATTACGATTTCCCTTTCAGGCAACCTTTCAATGGTGGTCTGACCGCCATTGAAAGGCTGTCAGAAGCAGCGCCGGACTGGCCGTAGCTGGCACCGGGCGTTTCCCTGGTGCGCCGCCAGGGTGGGGGCCGGTTTTGGGCCCCTGGGTGGCCGTTTTTGTAACCGGGGGCAGGCAATATCGGCCCCCTGTAACAAAAGCGGCAGAAACCGGCCCTAGCAAACTGCTCGGCCGCATCCCCTCCTCCCCCCCCAGGGGGTCGGCCGAGCAGTTTGCCAGGGCCGGGGCCGGTTCCCAGTCCGGCCCTGGTCAGAAGCTAACTTTGGGGGGCACTAGCAGGGCCCCCGTCCCTCCACGGCTACCGCTGTGAGGCCTGGGGATCACCTCTGCTGCCCCCCAAACATTCAGGCCCCACGTGCCATGCACCACATGGTGCCTGGCACACGGGCAAACACCCATTACAACGAAGAGATAACTTCGCGGTGCCATTACAACGCGGGTACAAGATCGCAGAAGCATTTACATCGTAAGGCACAGCAACGCTTACACGTTTACATCGCAAGGCCTATCATCGTAAGCCACAACAACGCAACTTTACGATGTAAACGTTAACGCGATGTGTTTTAAACGATGTAAACGTTAATGCGATCTTTAGTCATACACCTCTCCTCTGGCCATACATCCGTTAATGCGATGCGACGTGACTCTGCCTATACATCCGTTAAACACCTCTCTTAATGCGATGCGACGTGTTAAAAAGTTAAAAAACACTCTCTCTGCCCATACATCCATGCGACGGGTTTTTCTCTGCGTACCTCTCCTCTGCCCATACATGTGCAGGCCCCTTTTATCTGCGTACTGTATCACATCTCAACTAATAGATGTGTCCCCTTGTGTATGTATCTGAGGCCCCTTTTTTCAGCGGAATGTTGGGTCTGTTCGGTTTCTGTTCTTTGACAACCCTCAATAGACACTGACACTGGTGGCTTCATATTGCCTTTTCTCGGGGGGTACTATTTTACACCCATAGCCTCTTTTCATGGCTCTGTTGTTTATCCACTACCCTTGATTCTTGTGCCCTGAGAAGGCAGCCATGTGCTTTAAGGGACAAGGGGCTGATTTAGATTGTGGTTTTTATTGCACTTCTACATGGACGGCTTAAAAGGGTGGGTGGATGAATGGTGGATGGATGGATGAAAGCGTGGGTGGGTGGGTGGATGAATGGTGGATGGAAGCGTGGGTGGATGAAGGATGGGTGGATGGATGGATGAAAGCGTGGGTGGATGAAGGATGGATGGATGGGTGGATGAAGGATGGGTGGATGGATGGATGAAAGCGTTGGTGGGTGGGTGGATGAATGGTGGATGGATGGATGAAAGCGTGGGTGGGTGGGTGGGTGGATGAATGGTGGATGGAAGGATGGAAGCGTGGGTGGATGAAGGATGGGTGGATGGATGGATGAAAGGGTGGGTGGATCAATGGTGGATGGATGGATGAAAGCGTGGGTGGATTAAGGATGGGTGGTTGGGTGGCTCAAAGGGTGGGTGGATGACTGATGGGTGGGTGGATGGACGGATTGCACTTCTACATGGACGGCTTAAAAGGGTGGGTGGATGAATGGTGGATGGATGGATGAAAGCGTGGTTGGGTGGGTGGGTGGATGAATGGTGCATGGAAGGATGGAAGCGTGGGTGGATGAAGGATGGGTGGATGGATGGATGAAAGCGTGGGTGGATTAAGGATGGGTGGATGGGTGGCTCAAAGGGTGGGTGGATGACTGATGGGTGGGTGGATGGACGGCTTAAAAGGGCGGGTGGATGAATGGTGGATGGATGGATCAAAGCGTGGGTGGATGAAGGATGGGTGGATGGGTGGATGAAGGATGGGTGGATGGATGGATGAAAGCGTGGGTGGATGAATGGTGGATGGAGTAGATGAAAGGGTGGGTGGATGAATGTTGGGTGGGTGGATGGATCAGGAATGGTGGATGGGTGGCTGAAAGGGAATGGTGGATGGATGGATGAAAGCGTGGGTGGATGAAGGATGGATGGATGGGTGGATGAAGGATGGGTGGATGGATGGATGAAAGCGTGGGTGGGTGGGTGGATGAATGGTGGATGGAATAGATGAAAGGGTGGGTGGATGAATGTTGGGTGGGTGGATGGATGAGGAATGGTGGATGGGTGGCTGAAAGGGAATGGTGGATGGATGGATGAAAGCGTGGGTGGATGAAGGATGGATGGATGGGTGGATGAAGGATGGGTGGATGGATGGATGAAAGTGTTGGTGGGTGGGTGGATGAATGGTGGATGGATGGATGAAAGCGTGGGTGGATGAATGATGGATGGGTGAAATCACACGACGTATGGTAAGAAACACATACATATTAATAATTGCTTCATGTACGTCTTCACAGGAAATGGAAGTACACAGTTTGCATTATTTTACATTTTTATTCACATGTGGGCAAAATAAATCATAACAGTATTACATTTTGTATTTACACATCTTTACATAAAATTATACATCGCTGTGATGGATGATTATCCAACACTGTATGCCATTAGAAACTTTTTAAAGTATATGCAATTTACACATTTGAAACACCAACTCTTTGGCACTGTAATGATGGTTACACATTCTGACAGTGAATTCTAAGTCATTCTATTGCATGGCCTTAATAATGACAACCTTAAATTAGAATTAATTGTTGGGCCACCGTTTGGGACTTTATTGATTACAATAGTATGGTACAAGGGAAAACATTGTATAGTTACACATAAGAATTCAGGATGTGGGCAAGGCTAGAAAGGTAGTCTGAAGCCACAGACAAATTAAAGAGTTGTAATGCTGACAATAGTCTCGCCGACATTTCTTTAGTTCTATGTGAAATACGTGGGGTAAGACTACCTGTCGAAGATTGAGACATGCGCATTTCTTGAAAACTTTGCTCCTTAACCAAAATTTCAAGGAAGTTGTACAAATTCGGGTGTGGCTTCCCTATTGAGTGGTTTAAGGAGTTGTGCCATCCCTCGATGGAATTATTAGTCTTTGCTCCTCCCTCTAAGCAGGTCGAGTAGCAGTTGCACCAGTCCACAAGAAAACGTGGCTTCCTCCTGCGACCTGACCTGCTTAGATGGCCAATCCATGTGTCTTCAAAATAATTGAGGATAGGTGCCAATTTCTCTTCGTTTGACGTAAAGTAATCAGACTCTGTAATCGAGGTGTAGTACTCATCTACACTTTCAGGAGGAACAAAGCAAAGTGCGGTTAATTTTTTTAACTCAAACTGCAGTTTGCTGTCAGACACATAATCGGCAATTAGAGATGTTTTTTGGATTTTGCGCCAACAGGCCTGAGAAAAGTGGAAAAAACGACCCTGAAGTTTGGTCTCTGAGTACAATTTACTTATCGTATTCATCATTGGCAGTTCAAAGTCCATTATAACTTTGCGCGGACTTTTGCCAGAGGTTTTGGATTTTACAACTGCTAATAGCTCACTATACGTGGACGATTGTTTGTCTGGGAGCAAACTGTACACCAATCGGACAACTGTGTTGTTACAGTACCCATGAATTGTATATATTTGTGTGAAAGGGTGGGGCGTGCTTTTAAAGGTACCATCCATCATCCACACCTCACTGTTCTCCAACCTAACAAGGTTTCTGGGGGTGCTAAAGATTAAAATGCGCTTTTGGTCGTTTGCGTTGTCATACAATAGGAAAGGTTCATTAGAAGCAGTGACAGACAGTTGTGGAGGAATACATATATCGGAAAAAGTTTGAGGGGTAACTCTTTTGGGGTTCCATGCCTGTTTTTTACGTTGTATAATTCGACGTAAATTTGTGATACTAGGCATACTCGTTGCAACATGCTCAGGGATATGTTGGGCTACCTCCCTTAAAATTGCACTGCACGGTTCATTAGAGTTTACTGCAATTTCTTTCATTTCATTAACCGATTCTCTCACTTGAATCGCTGTCGCGGAGGCAGAGTGGCTATGGTCTGTGGTTCTTAGAACAGAGTCACCCAGTGTAACCGCTCTACCTCTGCAATGAGTGGAGTAGTATTGCACACACCTCCAATGGCGCCGAGGTTCCGAATGTCGCTCTTTGCAATACACATAACCACTGTGCTGTAGTAGGCGGTTCCCCCTGCTGGAGGTGATGTATCTCGCCAGGTTTGATTCAGACATTAGCTGGGGGGGGGGAAGTGAAAACAAAATATAGTACATTAAATACACAGGCAAGTTGACAGGTTCAGGTTGAAATAAAAGAAGAAAAATGCCACCTAATGTCAAATGGTGATATTACGGTTGTTTATATATACATAGCAAGACTGTACTTTAGAACGTGATGTCTGTTTGCTGCTCTTAGATGACAGTTAATAGCTCACTGTTCTATGTTAGGATTTAAACTTGAGTTTGCATTGCGTGGTAGCTCATTCCCATTACTGACAACACATTTACAATTGACATGACCTTAACATTTACACATACATACAGACATATAGTTTTACTGATCACAAGCGTGAATGTGCAAAAATGGCATCCTCAAGATGAATTGATTTGTTTTGACACTTTGGGAATAATTTTATCCGTGACAGATAAAAATTAACAAACTTTTCTTCATTTGTGCCTTCTGATTCGGATAGATTAAAAAATGTTACAAATATTTCTACAGTTCATTCAGACTGTTCGTTTTTGTTGTGTGCTACGGAAAAGAAAATCTTAGTTGTTCCTCTCACCCAGCACGATTGTCACTTAGATACTCTCACTTTGAAGTCAGAGAAAGAAAAGTATACACCAAGATCCCGTAAGACGGCAGAGCTTGACATTTTACCACTGTCTTTAAATGCACATTAAATGTGACAAGACAAGATCAACGTTTAAAGACCTTAGAGAAAACAAGCACTCGCTGAAGAATGTAAGGAGTGATGGTGAACAGGCTATGCTCCATGGGAGGTCAAACACATACCGGATAGCCTAACACAAATAAAGCCAGTAACAAGAATGCAAGCAAAATAGAATTGTGTAATCCGCATAATACATTTGCTTACGCACAAGCACAACCAACTCTACAGCAGGTGTGCTTTTAATTGCATTTCCCATTATGTTAGATGGAGACCAGAGCGTCACATTAATTGCTCTGATTCACACGTCATCCATACAATTTTGCACATACAAAATGTCACAAGCAGTTCTTTTAAAGTCATAATAAAATAGCTATACCAGATACGTGACTACGCTGCCACCAAGTGGCAGATACTATAAACGCAGTCTGCCGTGCTTTGCCCGAGAGCCGAGGGCTGGGACCACAAGACCACAAGATTCGAATCTTTTAAACTACTAATGGGAATTAGGCATTTAAAAAAACTAATAGCACTCAGTGGTGGCCTTAGTGCCTCTCCCTCTATGTCACGCAATCCCTCGCAGCAGGATCTAAAACCTGAGCAGAGGTAGAACGCAAGAGAAACTTGAGCAATGCCAGCCAAATTATAATAATGCACAACGACTTACTGCGCTTATGCACTCTCTGAACAATGTTTGTTCACATTGCTGTTTTCGATTTTTTGAAGGAGCGGTGGGATGAGTTTCGACTCTCAGACTGTGCATATTATTTGCTTCCTTTGCTGCTTTTCAAGCCAGGCAATGCCGTATAAGTAGGCAACACCAGCTCATGAGAGCTTAACGACTTTGCAGTGCTTGACAATTTCTGAAATTACTGTGGGCATCGTCAAATACAGAAAACTGGTTTTCCTTGCCTTGTAATGATTGAAGAAATGTAATTAAACTGTTTTCACAGCAGTGTATATGCATTTCTGCAGGCATTTTTAGAGCAAACTGTTTTAGAGTCTGTGTTTCCCCCTCCATGTTTCTATGCCTGCATGTCTCTGCCTTTATTGCCTTTCCTGTTCAGTATCGAAAACGTTCTGCCTACACTTTTATTTATTACATGTCATGTGTATTTCTGTTTGCTTTATTGTCTTTCTCAGGAAGTTTTTTTCAGTGTTGGTTTTTTCTTGTCTCGCTGTCCCAGTGTATTGTCTCCTGATCCGAAGGAAATGTGTCTATCTCGGTGTTAATGCCTTTCTACCGCAGGGTCTGTTTCATGTCTCTGCCTCAATGTCTCCTGTCCTAATGTCTGTCTCTCACTGTCCAGGGCCTATGCAGTGCCTCTTTGTCCCAGTATTCATGTTACAAGTTTTAGGAAACTGTAAACAGTAACTGCACCAGCCTCTGATCTGTTGCCCAACCCCCTTCCACGCTGCCCGGCCAGTGTATCGGTAAATTTCGCCTTTTTAGTTGATGCAGACTAATCAATTATGCATTTAAAAATGCTTTTTTCACAAGGGTGGAGGGAAACATTTAAATAGTGTAACATGTAACATCACTCGCATTTGCAAACACTTACCGATTGTGATCGGGAAAGTCGGGGGGACGCGTACAGTAAACTTCGCAATCGGCGAACTTTAGAGATTGGCTGCAGAATTCCTCTGAAAGGCACGTCCTTGAGGAAACAAAAAACAAAATCACTTAGTTTTGGAAATTGCAAACAGCAGGTTCAACGCTCAGCCATTACTACGTTTTACTTACTTGATATGGCGGATGTCTGGGCACACGAACGTTGGACTCACGTCTGGTCAGCTGGACAATAGAGTCAGAATGGCTGGAGAGACGGTCTGCGACCCCTTTGTCCCCCCCAATAAGTTTTTCACAACAGTGGGGGTAAACATTTTAATATTAGAGAAATGTTCATAGCATAATTTTTGGGCAGGAATTTCATTAAACAAATTAAAGTTTAGGAACTATAGAAAGGGAAGAATTTGCGTCGTGGGGGCGGCTGGGGGGGGCAGGCGGGGGCGGGGGTAGAGGCGGGATCACAAGGCTGCGTTGTATTGGCGGACGATTTCGTTGTGTGCGAGGTGATGTACTCGCCAATAGGAATCAACGCATTGGCGTTGCAACACCGTGCGATGTGGAAGTTGCCGATGCTGTGGCATGTGCGATATGATCTACGCGTGGTAAAAGCACGCGGTGGGATGGTGTGCGATTTTTCGTCATACATCCGGCACACGGTACATGGATGTTTGCAAGCATCCATTTTTCCAATGCAGGTTGTGCTGCAGCCCTTAACTGGCAGCTGCACAAGTCACAATGAAAAAAAATCGATGTTTTGACCACCCATCTATGGGCGGTCGCATCAAAATTCGTCAAATGGTACCGCCTACTACTAGTCGGTCGGGTTGCAATTCCAACACCATGCTGGTCGGACGCTCATCCGACCGGAATCATAACTAGGGCCATAGGCTTATATTCTAGAACAGTGGTTCTTAACCTTTTGACCTCTGTGGACCCCTACTTGATCATTACTGGAACTCGGAGTCTTCCTCCAAATAATTATTGGAATCCGGGGTCCCCCACCGAGTCACTACTGGAAGCCGGAGACCCCAGCCTAAGCTATTTTGATGATTTGAACTGCAAAACAATACACAAATACAGAAACAAGCATTCACCAAACAAATACACAAATTATGAAATATTTTGTTTAGTTCACAAATATAAAAAAATAAGAAATTAATTTTAGTGGGAAGCCTAGAGCTTTTCAAAACTTAATTGAGGCCACCCATCGTCCATATTATATTTTGCTTGATGCACTTGCACTGCTCCCACAAATCCATCTGGAGATAAGAACTTAGGGGCTGATTTAAATGTTAGCGGAGAGGCAACTCCATCACAACCGTGATGGAGTTACCTCCCCGACAACATTATGGTCCACCCATCCGATTTAGAATCGGGTCAGCTATAAGTTTGACTACTCTGTCTCTGCCGTGGTCAGACCCCTGGAGGGGCCCAACATAGCAAGGGCCTTTGGAGGTTTGACTGTATGTCTGCCCACCTAATGTAGATGGGCAGGCATACAGCTGATTTTCAGTGTCCTTCACCACCAGGAAAAACCTGGCACTCAGGGGCATTGAAAAGTGCCCACTGCCGCCATCGTCATGGGAGGACACTTCCTTGGCAAAAGGGGCATTGCTTTTTGTATTTTCAAAAAGAAAATCCCGCTTTCAGATTTTGTTTTTGAAAATAAAAAAAGGTTGTAAGTTTGCCATACGGTTCCGTCACATTGACAGAGCTGTCCTTCAAAAATAAAATGCATGGACTGGAACTGCTGTGGCAGCAGCTCTTCCAATGCTAGAAATGTCTGTTTGGCTAGCGGCATTTCTACATTTCTGTAGAAAGAAACAACATTATACATAGTGCTCCATATCTGGGGCAGACAGCTCAAAGCTGCAATTCCGTAGTTCACACATCTTTTAAACATTAATAGCCCTAGCCTGTTGTGCCAAGCCAGGACAACACTTTTAAACATAGGCTGGAGTATCCCAACCTTAGTACAGGGTCTGTACGCTGCACAAGGGGAGTTGGTGCCAAAAAAAGTAAAGGTCTAATTAAAAAATCTACTCTTACTATTCCGTAATTAAAGTTTTTTTCACTCACGAAAAAAATAGTTATTTGGTAAAAATAGTTATTTGGCACTGGCTGAGAGCGCAATGCGCAGTCAGATTTATACACTACCACATAATCCCATCCAAGTGTATATAGTGCATGTTTGTGTGTGCGGCTATTGTAGTATGTGCACTGTACGTATAAGTGAAGGGATGGAAGCCGGTGGGTTCCATTTTAAAAGCCCCAGGCCTGTTCCTGTGCACAATACGGGGGTGATGTTGTTTTCCCAGAGAGTGGATGCATTCCAAGAGAGATGCAGGAGGTAGGAGACCTAGGGAGTGAAGTGAGCACAAAGGAGACATGGCTTCTATACAAATTCGATTAGGTCCTTTTGCTGACAGGGGCTCCTGACTAGTCTTCCTGTAGCACTGCCACCTGGTGGACGGTGCGGGTCAGTGGGGCTGCAGTCTCTGTCCTTCAGAGTGAGATGGGTCTTTTAGGTAAAATCACCCTTTTGTCTCCTTCCTGGTCACTGTCTTTGCGGCTGTTCATTCCCAGGTTTAGATAGTTCACACTCTCCGTGCCCCTGTTGTGGGCGCTCAGGGCTGGAGACTACCCTGCAGTGAGGAGAATCACCCCACACAAAGGCTGTGTCTGCAGAACGGGGCAGATCTGACACACAGAAAAGAAAGCACTGAAGCCTTATTGGAAAGGTGTCTTCTCTTACCAAAAGCAACTAAAGACACATAATAAACAAATACTTCCAGGGAACAAGAAGATATGCATGGGGGATCTCCCACTAAAAACAAGAAAGTGCTCCCATGGACATCAAGAAGTAGACGTACATGAACCCTAATACGAGTGTACTGGGGTAAAGAATATTATATGAGAATGTCACTGTAGGAAGATGGCTCTTTATATAATGTATCAAAATGAGATATATCGGGTAAAGAGTCCAGGGGTTTTCTTATGAGTAGACAGGGAAATGCTATGGCAAGCCCACGGTGCTCTGCTAGGGGGTAGTGTGGACGAGCAGCCTTAGACTTATCACAGAGGAGTGCAAGACATCTGAAAATTCACACAATAGTAATAAATGAGACACACGACTCAAGAAGGAGATCCACACCAATTTATAAAAATAGCAAGTATCTTTATAAATGTTTAGGCATCAGAAGAAAAGGTAAGTATGGTTTTAAATATGAATTCTTTGCAGTTTAAAAAGTCAACATTTAGTGCAATTTCTGGAAGCTGCAATTTTATCCTATGGGAGGAAAAGTCAATGCGGCATTCAGGTATAGTACAGTGACTAACGCGGCCCTTCTCTAGGAGTTAGGGTGAGTGGTGGACAAGGTCCAAGGCAGCACCAGCAGAACACCACCAGCGGCACTAGAACGGCCGGGTGCAGAGGTGCAAAACAGCGTCAGGTGCCCAATGTTATTCTATGGAGAACGGTCCCTGTGAAAAGATGCTGCAGGCTCTGACTGGGGGGCCAATCGGGCTGAACCAACAGGGGGGCTCAGACCTTACGATGCTCGGGGACGTAGGGACACCTTTGGTCCTCTTCTCCATGGCCCAGGGGGGACGGGTGCAGAGGTTCTCTTACCAGGAGCAGTCGCGGTAGATGGGGCTTGCGTGCAGAGGCTGCAGGCGACATCGGAAGGACCATGAGGGATGAAAACAGGAAGGGCTCAGTCTCTGGAGGGCTGGGGGACCTCAATGACTTAGTTGGCCCACTTCCACTTGGGCTTGGAGTGACAGGTGCAGTGGTGGCTTCAGGTGTCGGGTTTTGGTGGTTCCGGAGTCCTCGAAGTCCTTTCTTCTGTGATTCTGCAGGATGCAGGGAACAGTTCTGCTGTTGCATGGGACGTCTTGGTTTTTCATTGAAGGCAGGCTGTCCTTCCAGGTTTTGGAGGCACAGCAGCTGCAGGACTAGACGTCTTTGGTGAGTTTAAACAGGGTACAGCAGACAGGCCGGCAGGCCTGGGGGCAGGTCAGTTGATCTCTTCAGTCTTCTGCTTGGCTCTTCTGTGTCCTTCTTCTTCATAAGTTATCAGGATCTAATCTGGTGCCAGGAGCTCCCCTAAATATTGAATTTAGGGGCATTAGGGGAGTGTAGGGTAGTAGTCAATGGGCTACTGACCGTTGGGGTCACTACGCCCCATATATGACCACTTCCTGTTGGAAGTGGGCATAACCCTGTCTGAGAATTCCTAAGTATATCATCACAAAGATGGCTACTTCTGAAAATTCATGTCCACCTCAGTTTATCCCACCTTAGGAGTGATACTAGCCCAGGGGTGGCACACCTACCTGACTAGCTAATTTTCCCACCTGTCCAGGTGCCCAGAGGGCTCTGGACAAAGGGGATCAGCTTCCTCTCCTGTGAGGGGAGCCAGATTCGCATTTCAAAGGCGGCAGCTCTCTGAAGCTTGCCAGCCCAGGGAGGCTAATCAGCAGGTCATCCTGTGGGAGGGGGTGCGACACCCTCTTCCCGGACGGGCTTTTGTTCTGGGTCACCTGAGAGCAAAGGCTCTCACCATAGGAGGTCAGAACAATGTCTTGGGTGGCAGGCTGGCAGAAACCAGTCAGGAAGGACACCAGAGGCTGGTAGGTTTTCAGGGGGCACCTCTAAGGTGCCCTATGGGTGCATGTATTATTAAATCCATCACTTGAATCAGAGTGGGTTTATCAATTCGAGATGTTTGATACCAAACATCCCTATCTTCTGTGAAGCCATCATGTAGCCGGGTAACTCGTTTTCACCAGTGTCCAGCACATGTTTCAAAAAGCCTTCCCTGGTCAGTTGTACTGGCAGTGATAGGACTGACCAGCTCAGGGGCATATCTGCTCATGCAGGTATGCCCTCACATGTAGTATTCAGCACCCTGCCTTAGGGCTGACCAGCTCAGGGGCATATCTGCTCATGCAGGTATGCCCTCACATGTAGTATTCAGCACCCTGCCTTAGGGCTGACCAGCACAGGGGCATATCTGCTCATTCAGGTATGCCCTCACATGTAGTATTCAGCACCCTGCCTTAGGGCTGACCAGCTCAGGGGCATATCTGCTCATGCAGGTATGCCCTCACATGTAGTATTCAGCACCCTGCCTTAGGGCTGACCAGCACAGGAGCATATCTGCTCATGCAGGTATGCCCTCACATGTAGTATTCAGCACCCTGCCTTAGGGCTGACCAGCTCAGGGGCATATCTGCTCATGCAGGTATGCCCTCACATATAGTATTCAGCACCCTGCCTTAGGGCTGACCAGCACAGGGGCATATCTGCTCATGCAGGTATGCCCTCACATGTAGTATTCAGCACCCTGCCTTAGGGCTGGCCAGCTCAGGGGCATATCTGCTCATGCAGGTATGCCCTCACATGTAGTATTCAGCACCCTGCCTTAGGGCTGGCCAGCACAGGGGCATATCTGCTCATGCAGGTATGCCCTCACATGTAGTATTCAGCACCCTGCCTTAGGGCTGGCAGGCCTGCTGTAGGGGTGACTTACAAATATTACATGTCGTGTTAGGGGACATGGCAAACGGGGGGTGTGACATGTCGTGTTTTCACTTTTGTCTGTGTCAAGACACGCAGTGTGCAATGGCATCCTTGCATGTGCTTGGTGAGGGGTCCCTTGGGGTGGCACACTTCGTGTTGCTGCCCTTAGGGGCCATCTTTAGTACCTCAGGCCCTAGGTACCAGGGGGTACCATTTTCTAGGGACATACAGAGGGTGCTAAAGGTTTTGTCATTTGGGGGTAAACAAGTGTACAGTTTTGGGAAAGAGCTCTGGCACTGGAGACCTGGCTGGCAGCAATCCCGTGCACTTCCAGTTGTAGCCATATCAGTTACTAGGCAAAAAGTGGGGGTGACCATGTCAAAAAGGGCTACTTTCCCGCAGTCACAAAATGAGGGGGGTTTACAAAGAGCTCAAAAGGAAGGCACATTCACAGAGCTGAGTAAGCGGGATAACTTCACAATATAAAAACATATGTGTTTATATTGTTATTGCGCAGACTTACGCGAAGAGTTGTACATGATGGGGAGTGATGGAAGCCAAAGCAAGATTCCATACATCAAGTGAGGACTTAAATCTTTGAATTGCACACACTTACACACAATTAAGGCATCATCAGAGATTAAGTGATTTGCTCAGAACTGCACAATTTTGGTTCAACTGCCAAGCTGGTTTCAAAACCAGGTCCCCATGTTGACTTAGTCACTATACCACATCTTCTTCCTTGGTTGATGAAATAAAACATTTAAGAAAGGTTAAACGTTGAAAATGCTCCCAAAGTTCACATTCACCAATCTTTGTGAACACGAATATTATTTGTATATTTTCCTATAGGCATTATGCTGTGTTCCCCATGATATCTAGTGAGTAGACCGAATGCAAATTATTGTGGTATCTTGTTATCATACAGGGGTTGCACCTTGATTATGTTGTCTCTCATTTAAGGTTCACTTTTGTCTATGTGCATATGCACTATGGGTTAAAGTCTAATGTGATGTATAACATAAATATTTACGTAGTTCTAAACAATGTAGGGGCATATTATCAAGGGCTTTATCGCCGCGTTAGCGCCACTTTTAGGCGATAAAGCGGCGATAATCCTAACGCCCTATCAACAATGCGTCGCTAACCCCTATTAGCGCCAGTATCCCGCGATAGTACCCGGAATTTTTATCGCCCTTGATGCCAGCGATATTCACCGCTAATGAGATGCGAAGTAGGCGTTCCTGACTAAAATCCACAGAAAAATATCGCTAACACAGCATCGCACTATCAACAATGCTATCGCCGAACCGCGTAGCTACAAAAAACGAGCGCTAACACACGTTAGCTCCAGTTTTTAACACCTGATACAAACCTGACTTAAATTGCAGATAAGTGGACATATATAAGGGAGACTAGGCCAGAGCTCCCTCAGAACAGCCACAGAAGCCATGGAGGTAGTCATCATGCAGATTGGAGTCCCACGAAGGCAACAACAACCACCGCCAATGCAACCCCCCGGACCACCCCCACTGAGGCAGTGACAAAGAAGACAGCGGGCACTGCGCAGACGTGTCTGCCTTGCTGATTTAAAGCCAGAGGATGTCATAGCCCACTACAGGCTCAAAAGGACATCCATCCAGCATATCCTGACCCTCATTGCCCACAGGCTGACGCCACCAACACAGCGGAGAACAAACATCCCTCCGCAGACCAAACTGCTTGCTGTGCTGCACTTCTTGGCCTCTGGGACATTCCAACCAACAACAGCCAGAGTTGGCGGAGTATCACAGTCAGCCTTCTCAGGCTTCCTCCCCACTGTCTTGGATGGTATACTCAGCCTGATACCCCAACACCTTCACTTCCCCAACACCATGCAGGAGCAGATTGCTATCAAGCAAGGATTCTATGCCATCGCTGGATTCCCGCAGGTGTTGGGTGCAATTGACTGCACACATGTATCATTTGTGCCGCCTGCAGACAGCGCACACATATATCGCAACAGAAAGCACACGTATTCAATGAACGTGCAGGCAATAGTGGATCACCGGGGACTGTTCACAAATGTCATTGCCAAATTTCCAGGGAGTGTGCATGATGCATTCATCTACCGACACTGCGTCATAAACCAGCGCTTCCAGAATCACATATATGGAAACTCATTGCTTGTCGGTAAGTACCAACTGGACACACCACATGCACTAAATCCACTAGAATGTTGCCCCATCAAGAATGAGGATTCAAATACGTTGCCTAGGTACCGATAGGGGGGGCTGCAAAAGGCAGTGGCACACCACCTGGTGTCACATGCTGATGTATTGTGTACGAGCATGAGATCACCAGGCTCCTCTGCGTACAGTACCCACCATCTACTGAACATCCATGTCGCAAATCAAAGTTAACCTCACTGGCATCCCAGTCTGGTGTGTTGGTGTATTGGTGAGGAGGAACATAATGTTGTTGTCCATGTTGCTGGTGACACATGATGGTTGACTAAATATCGCACAAGTACTCCCCCATGTCTCATCAGTGTGTCAACTCAGAGCTGTGGAGTGACCAGGCTTGTATCAATGCATGTGGAATGTTGGATTTGCCAAATGTTGCAAATGTGTATGCGCAGGTGGAGAAATCTGTCCAGAAAAACTATCTTTGGCCATTGCTGTTGAATGCAGTGTTGATGGTGCTGCTGTTGATGGTGGTGTGTAGCATCTCATCTCCAACTCAGCTACACAAAAGTCTCATTGTCCCATCTGTAATATGGTGTGTCATGTTGTTGCACAATGAGTAAGTGGATGTGTCCGTGCACACAACATGTGTGTAGACTATGTATTGGCAAACGCCAAAACATATCAAATTACAAGAAGTGTGCTAAGGTGTGCCCTGCGTATCAGTGTGGTGAAGTGCATGGACAATCAGATGTTGTTAAACAATTCACAGAGTGCAATTGACCTTGAGTATGTATGGAATGTGAGTTTGAGGCTCTGCTTGCGACAGAGGATGTAGTCCATGAAGTTCATGTCATGACATGTGAGGCTGTAGATGGCGTGTGCAAACCGTCAATGCCCTCAGTGGAGCCTGCAAGCGAGGGGTCTGCTATCAGTTGCTTTGTGTAAGCTCCGGACATTCAATTGCATATGTTGTGTGGTGTCACAGGTCTGTCGTCAGCACCAGACGCAGATCGGAATGTGATTTGTGCCAGGCGTGGCCCATGTCATGATAACATTCACATGGCGTTGACTGCGAGGAGTGATGATTAGTGCCATCGCTAGATGTGTGGATGCCACCTTGCAGCACACACCAGCAAAATGGCTGTTTGAAGGATCAACACTGAGGCAATGTACTTAGCATTGATGCTGCCAAATAGCCAGAAGCAACACATGGCCTACCTAAATTTAAATCTGCAAAAATCAGAAATGTACAATGCCTCTCTCAACACTGCCAACACAGTATGCACAATGAATAATGGACACATCTCCCTCTTACTTGTGACAGGTGACCAAGGATATGCTCTCTGCCCGTGGATGATGACACCCATACGAAATCCCACCACCCAGGCACAGAGGCAGTACAATTCTGCACATAGACGTACACGTGGCATCGTTGAGCGCACATTTGGCGTGCTGAAGTCACGTTTCCGTTGCCTGGACATCACAGGTGGCAAACTTCTGTACAGCCCTGAAATGGTAAACAAAATCATACTAGCATGTTGTGTATTGCACAACATATGTGTGCGCACCAAGGCCCCCTGGATCCAAGTTCCTGCAGCACCGGACGATGACCAGGATGATGAGGAAGATCACCGAGGTGGACCACACCCCACAGCCACTGCAGCCGGAATTGCCCGAAGGGACAGGATAATAAACAATTACTTCACTTGAGCACATCACGTTGTGACTGACTACAACAGAGACATGTTTCGTGAACATTACCACAACAACTGTTTGTGACAATAAACAAACTTAACACATATACCCTGTCTGCAAATCACTCTCCTGCATAAGTATATCCCAAATGAAACTTTCACATTGTTCAAAATTAACTATAATGACCACTAAAGTCAAACAATGGCGTGCATGTCACCTCATTACAGAGATGCCATAGTGTGTCAATTGTTCACCACTTGACTTAAGAAGGTGTAAATTGTGGCACACAATTACTCAATTAGTGTGACATACTGTACGTAAATCATGATTTACAGGGTGTACTCGGTCCTAAATCTTGAAATGTATGTGGGCGTATGGGGAAAACAATGATCATGAATGTTCAGTCTGTGTGAAAATATCATTACAATGTAATGAAATGGGGCACAAATATGGAAATTGGGTGTGAAATGGGGCTCAAATATGAATATTGCCCGTGAAATGGGGGTCAAATATGACTATTGGGCGTGAAATGGTGGTCAAACATGAAAATTGGGCATGAAATGGGGGTCAAACATGAAAATTGGGTGTGAAATGGGGGTCAAATAAGATAAAATAAACTCACCTTGACCACAAGACCATGAATGAGCCATCAGCAGACCCCACATGCGCACCATCCCTGAACACCTTCATGAAGCACATCAAGACCTATCTCATTGTCGAACTAATCTGCGTATCGGCGGATTCACCCAACAGACCTGAAGAACTATTGGGCCATCTCCTTCCCACACTTTGCAGACAAAGTCACCTAGAGACACATAAAGCCGCAGATTAGTGCCTTCACTGAAGAAAATCCCATCAGGGCCCCCTCTCAGTCGGGGTACGGCAGCAAGCACAGCACCAAGATCGCACACCTCACCACCAACTACGACATACGCATGCCACTTGACCAGGCCCAACTAGTGGAACACATCCCATAACACTTCTCTGCAGCCTTCAACCCTGTCACACAACGCAGCACATCCGCCAGAAACCACGACACCGGGATACGATGAACCGCCCTCTCCTGGATCCACTCCTCCCTCTCCGTAACAAACCACAGGATCTGACTCCCCCTTCATCCACCAACCGACAGACATCAACTGCGGAGTACCACACGGATCGTCCCTAAGCCCCACAAGTATTCCACAACTACATGGACACACCCACCTTCATCGTCAGATAGCATGGGCTCAGCATAGTCTCATACGCAGACAACACACAGCTCATCCACTCCATCACGAAGATCTGAAAATACTACCAAATCTGCTCCCAGCTATGAATGTTGGAAAGTGCAGATCGAATGAAATACATCAGCCGAAAGCTCAACTCAGAGAAGACTGACATCCACATCCTCATGCCATCCACATCCGCATGGGACAACACCTGCTGGCTCTCCGCCCAGGTAAGCCTGCCATCACCGACAGACCACACACGCAACCACGGCATCATCCACTACTCTTCTGTCACCATGACCTTCCAGATCTACTCCATAGCCTTCAACAGCCCTAACTGCCTACGGATCCTACGCAATACATCCAAAAGTATATCCCCCAAATGCATCAAAAAGCAAAACCACGCATTCACACCAGCAGACTGGACTACGGCAACGCCCTCAAATCAGGAATCAACAAAACACTACTACACAAGCACCAAAACATCCTGAAGTGCGCAGACATACCTGTCATCACAACCCCACGTCACAAACACAAAAGACAGAACATACTAAACCTCCACTGGATCAACCTCGAGATAAGAGTCAACTAAAATCACTCACACACATACAAATCACTCCACCTCATCATCGGACAGAAATACATCAACAAGAGAGTCACCTTCAACCTCCCCAAGAGGAAATGACGCACAGCAAACCTTGGCCACGCAGACTCACCCCGGAACCACAAATCAAGAGTGGGAGGAAGAGCATTCTCCTACGTCGCTGGCAAATCCGGGAACAAGATGACAGTCAACATCTAATGCTCTACCATCCTGCAGGCACTCAGGAGGGACAACAAGACATGGCAATTTGCCAGAGACGGAGCTGCACACTTACTCCCCCAAGCGCCTTGTGAGATTCACGGGTGAGTTGTGCACTTACAATTCACATCATCAATTCAATGATTGTAGTTGCAAATTGCTAGTGATCTGGGGATGAGTCATGTTAAGTGACAACAAGGGGCATAACATCAAGGACCCAAGATAACATTATCGCCGCTCCAGCGTCCGTATACAGGCCAAAAGCTGCGACAATGTAATCGCACCATTAACAAGGTCACACTATCGCGTGAATCCTTGACGTAGCGGCCCTTACCTTAACGCCCAGCTCAGCATCTCAAATGAGATGCAAGTTGGCCGTTCCTTGCAAAAACAATGTGAGTAATGTTGCAAACCGACATTTCTCCTATCAACAATGTGAACGCTAACCTGCAGAGCGATAAGAAAAGTAGCGCCAACCTTGGTTATCGCTACCTTCCTCACGCCTGCTTTCAGGCTGACTTTGCCATTATATACAATGGAAGGTTGATATAATGGCAAAGTCAGCCCTGCCCTATCAACAACGTATCGCCAATCTGTGTGCGATTAGCACTGGATTAGCTGCGCCAATCGCACATTTGGCAGCTAACTCAGTGACTAGTATCGGCTCGGCGATGCGCGTTCTTGACAACGCGCTAACCGTGCGATTAATTCCAGAGTTAGCTGGCAATAAATATGCAAGCGCCAAGTGCGCTTTGCGATATTGATCGCCGGCCCTTGAGGATATGGCCCTCAGTCTGTCACCTGTCTTGAGATCTCAAATGTAGGCTGCCCTCATTGTGCGCAAGAAACATCAGCCTGTATTCAATGGCTTAGAGAAGACATTTCCTCTGACTGTCCATCTAGGTTCAAAATTGGTCTTGCAACGTGCGTAGGGTAGCTCATCTGGTTCAAAAGGTCCGCCACTGGGGAACCCCCGCTTTACTCCTATCCCTGGACGTGGAGAAAGCTCTCGCCCGGGTTGACTGGGCTTTTCTCCGTGCGGTCCTGCACCGCATAGGTCTCAGTCCTCTCATGATCGCCCGCATTATGGCCCCCTACTCCGCCACTAAGGCGCGGGTACGCATCAATGGCACTTTAACCCCGTCCTTCCTCATTTGCAGAGGCACCCGCCAGGGCTGTCCACTCTCGCCGCTGCTCTTTGTTCTGTCAGTGGAACCCTTGGCGATTGCCATCAGGCGGTCGGCGGAAGTTCGGGGCATTCGCATGGGGGCAATGGACCATAAGATAGCTTCATTTGCGGACGACCTTCTGTTAACGCTCACTGAGCCGTTGACCTACCTCCCGACACTCCTGGATCTCCTGTCTCTCTTTGAGCGAGCATCGGGCCTTCAAGTTAACCTTTCCAAGTTGTGTGCGCTTAACCTAACTCTTCCCTCCCGGTTGCATGAAGAAGTGCAAAACATCAGTCCCTTACGCTGGGCTCCTACCTCTATCCGGTATTTTGGCATTAATATTACAGCTGATCTTAACACCTGGACACAGGCTAACTGGCCGGTAAGTAGGACTTCCATACGGGCGGACCTACGCCGTTGGAGGTCGTTGCCCCAGTCCTGGTTAGGACGCCTTAACGCGATTCAAATGTCCCTATTACCAAAGGCCCTATACCTCTGTCAGACACTCCCCACGCCAATCACACACAACGATATCCTGACACTCCAGAGGGAATTGGTCGGCTTAATTTGGGGAGGGAAGCGGGCCCGCCTATCGACTAAAGTCCTGATGCTACCAAGAGATCGAGGGGGCTGGCCTGCCCTGATCTGTTGTCCTATTATTGGGCCTCCCACCTGCGGTATATCTTGGAATGGTCAGTAAGAGCTAGTGAGAAGCACTGCTTCCACATAGACCGCGCTGTGGCGTGCCGTCCGCTTTGGGACCTGGCATGGTTGCATAGGTCTGCTAGACACCCCAGTGCTCATGTCGCCACTCCTACGCGCACAGTGCTGGAGATCTTGGACAGGATTGCGATTCACCGACACCTTACTACCTTCCCCTCTCCTCATACGCCGGTCTTACTTAATACAGATGTTCGGCAAGCATCTCGCCCATCTGAGTTTCCACACTGTGCGGCAGGTGAATGTCGCATCATAGAACAGCTTTTCGAAGGAGGAATCTTCAAAACTCATGACCGATGTAGAGCGGATTGTAATCTCCCCAAAACGGTGCTGCTGGAATATGTTCAAATTTGCCACTGGCTGCGGGACCCATCGTATACTGAGGGCGCCACGCGCCAGCTTACGCCTTTTGAACGTCTGGTGCGATCGTTTGATGGGTCTAAGGGATTGATCTCCCGGACCTACAAAGTACTTCCATATTCTCAGGCGATACTCCCTCTCACGTATCGAAACCAGTGGCAAAGGGATCTTGAGGAGGATGTCACCCCGGAGCGATGGGTGCAGCTCTGGCGAGACATACGGTGTATTCTTAAATCGATAGCTCAACAGGAGTCTGCGTACAAAATGATGACGCGCTGGTACTACACTCCTCTTCGGCTCCAACGCATGTTCCCGAGCTGTACCCCGGCCTTTTGGAGATGTCTGAAATCTCGGGGCTCCTTCCTCCAAATTTGGTGAGAATGTCCATTGATCCTACCTTACTGGGAGGACATCCTCGGCCGAGGCAAAACAGTGGTGGGATACCCCCTACCTAGCGATCCTGGAGTGATAATCCTGGGTCACCACTCTACCTCGCTAAAAGCGATGAAACCGGCGGATTGCCGCCGGATCTTTCAAATGCTTACTGCTGCCAAGAAGGTCATTGCCGTACATTGGAAAAAACCATGCACTCCTCCGGCCTCAGTGTGGATTACACGGCTTTGGCACCTAATGGCCATGGAACTCCTGATGCATCGGCTGGCGCATACAGACGCTAAATTCCAGCGTACTTGGCAGCCCCTTATCCACTATTTAACTCGGTTGGAACACGCTCCGTATGTACCTCCGCGCTTGTGCGCCCTGCAACTCCTTGAAGATCCACTCCTGCCCAGGGGAGTCCCTCCCGATGACAGTCAAGAGTGATATGCCCTGCCCCAGCCCTGCGCTAAGCTCACTACCCGTTCCTATATGGGTAGCGCCTCCTCCAGGGGGTTGCTCGCTCCGTCCCGGCCTCTCCCCCCGTCCTTCCCGCATCGCTAGCCAGCCGGAGAGTTGAGTCCTTTCTCTGCCTCTTCTTTTCTCCTTCCTTCCACTCTTTCTCTTCTGGGTCACATTTTACTTCGGATCCCTCGGGATGGCCATCACAACCTGTTCCCAGTGCAAATCCAGGTTAGATGCAGGTGGTACCCCCCGAAGGGGGTGTCGGGGGGAGGGGTGGGCGCAGGACTGGCCAGTGTCACAGCTGGCCGCAGTGCTGCTTATTTGCATGATACCCACCCCCACATTCGCCGTAGGAATTAAACCTTCCATACATGGGAGCCTCCTGCCGGGGAGACTCGTGATACAAGGCTGCCACGTCCAAATACACCTGTGGGGACGGAGCGTTTCAGGGGGGCTCCTGTGTGAAGGCCAGGTTCGAACAAAGATATTACAATGTCGCTCACTTATATGCATAGTGGAAGAAATGTATGTAATGGGTGGGGTACGGATACGCTCCTGTCATACTGCTGTCAGCTCCCCCGACGCGGCCGGCCCCAATAGGGGTTGTAGGCGGCTTGCTGTGTGCTCCCTCCCCCCCGAGATTAGCTTTTGGCTGGCACTGACAATTGCGCTGCCGGCCCATCTGGGATGTAGGCAGTACGCTGTGTATGTGGCCTTTCCATCTTCCAATAAAGGTTTTTGAAAACTGAACTAATAATTTAAATAAATAAAAAAAGAAGTTGGTCTTGCCGTAAAATCTACACGCAAACGCAATGTCTAACTTTACATGTGCCAAGTAAAAAACATCGCTAGACACACCCAATGGACAACACAGTACCAACCTAAGCCTATTTGCGTCCTAAATGCGTGCAGATGAACATTACATTCCCAAAAACTGCCCGCATACACAATTCACCAACAACATAAGCACCTTTGCGAGCTATTTGCGTGCAGAAATCAATCGCAGACCTAAAAACGGGCCGCATACACAATGCAATAACATGAGCACCTTTGCGAGCTATTTGCGTGCAGAAATCAATCGCAGACCTAAAAACGGGCCGCATACACAATACAATAACATGAGCACATTAGCGAGCTATTTGCGTGCAAAACTGCATCGCATACTTAAAAACGGGCCGCATACACAATCCACTAACAACATGAGCACATTTGCGAGCTAGTTGCGTGCAAAAATTCATCGCATACTTAAAAACGGGCCGCAAACACACAGGAAGTGATGTATGCATGCTTCCTGTCTACCAGGGGAGTGTCCTTCACTTTCACTTTCTGTTCTGAGCACATTGCTGGTTATTGCTGAGATTGAGGGAGGTGTCTGGTGGTTTGTGCTGTTGGTGTGAGATTCTGAGAGTGTTGCTGTGTCCTGTGTCCTGTGAAAAGTGTCTGTTAGCTTGTGTTAAATTGTTTTACATTGTTTTACATTGTTTTAAATTGTTTTGAATTGTTTCAAATTGTTTTACATTGTCTTAAATTCTTTTTAATTGTTTTAAATTGTTTGACTGTCTCCTGTCCTGAGTCTAGTTGTGTGTTTGTGTTTGTGTATTTCACGTAAGTTGTTTTAGGGGGTTATCATTTTTATTTTTGAGGGGTTACTGGGGTGCAGGGAGATGCCGGCTGTGGGCAGGTCCGGAAGGATGTCTGAGGGGGCATTGGGGGGCTTCCTTTGGCTGGTTAAATTTAACCTGCCATTGATGTTGGAGAGGGGGGACGTATCCTTCAAGGGTACAGTGTGGCAGTGCGGAAGGTGCGTTGGGAGCGGGTGCGGGTGCAGATGCTCCGGTGCTTTGGAGTGGACCGGAACGTGCGCCAGTGGAAGCACCGCTGGCAGGACATGCTGGCACGTGAGGCCGACATCCTGGACTTCACAGGAGTAATGACTGGCATCCAGGGTGGTAAGTACAAACACTATTTTAACCCTGAATACTGTTACGTACATTGACTATTGACGTGTGGGACATGAAGGCATGATGTCATAATGCTGTGTTGACACCGTGATCCTGTTGCAATTTCGTTAATACAATTAAAGTCTTCAAAAAGACATGCGCATGATGCACTGGACTCTTGAATTGCATGATTTAGTCTCCCCACTACAGTGTTTGCAACAGAAGGGAAGGTGTCGGAATACACTATCGTAATATCCCTTATTGTAGAGCGCAATCCAGCGCCAGTTGTATTATCAATTTCTGTTGTAATGACCGGGTAGTAAACATGTTGCGCTGTAAAGCCCACATTGTAATCTAGGTCACCTGTAGGACACATTCCATCAAGCACATGCTTATTGTGACCGTCTACTCATTTGTAAGGGTCGCAAGGCACGATGGAGGGGTGTGCATGTTCAAGTCCATCAAGGTGTGTGTATGTGGTCAATCCATTTACATTAGTCTATTTCTGAAGATGGGGAGCAATGTGGTCTGTCGAGGTGGAAGTTGAGGACTCACAGTGTGTTGTAGTTGGGGGATGCAAAGGCATGCGTGGAGATGATGTGGGTGAGGGAGTTTGCTATAGGTCTACGGGGGCAGCAGTGGTAGCAGGGAAAGGGGCGTGGAAGGATGAAAAGTCTGTAGAGAGGGAATACAGAGTACGCATCAGGAAGCCGGATACTGACAAACAATAGATTATGTATGAGTGTGGAAAAAAGTGAAGTAACAACTTGATAAGAGTGAATGATGGAGCCGAAGGCCTGATTCAGAGCTCAAATTGACCACCAGGGTTGGTGCACAGGTGAACCTGCGTGTGGAGGAGGCCTTCATGAGCACACTCCAGAGAGTGCATGTGTTTGGGGAGGCCTCATTCAATGGTGGAGCAGCGAGGCTGCCAGAGCAATTTCACTGACAGTTAGTCAGTGGCCTTGCTAGTCTGTCCCCGCAGCGGACGTCATGTATGAGGGGTCCAATTCATGTACATTTGATGAGTGATGTGTGAGGTGCAATGTGTTTACACATGATGTGGTCACATCAGAGGCACAACGCAGTACCATGCCGACAATCATAGGGGGCTATGTTGGGTGACCCACTGCGCTGGATCAACACCTAACAATGTTGTGCCAAAGCTGGCACACTTGTGCCAAACCGGCGTGCTCATTAATGTATGTATGTGTACAGTAAGGGTGACTGTACATGTACTAGCCAAGCCATTGTGCGCGTGTGCTGTGTGCTTGGCATAGTGTAGTGTAAATAATGGCAGTCACACATCACTTGTGGAACCATTGCTACGCTGCCCCTGTACATGGTTTATGTGTGAGTATGATTTGGAGAGGTCAAAAAGACACACCGCAAATGGGACATCTCCAGGGTGTCATAGCCCAAATATCTCTGGGTAACTGCCCGTTGTAATCGGCCGAGATGCAATTGTACACAGAGCTATTTTAATCCCATGTCCGTGTAGTGATGGGGCCTTGACATTGTGTCACACGACTCAAATGTGCATGTCTGCCAGCAGTAATGTATTGTGTGGTCCGGCTCTGCATTCACAGCTCCTGCGTGAATGGCAGTCTAAGTTGTCACAGTAATGTGGCCAACATGAAAGGCAACACCACAGTTATGTTGCATCATCAGTTACTGTAATGTATTTCATCATGAATATGTGATGTTTGCTTACGTCTGGTAACAACACGTTAACATTTGTTGTCTCGCAGATGGTCGTCAGCCTATAACCCAGGGGGACATAGACAGATACAGGGACCCGCACGCCACTGGTGAGTATGGACATATTCTAGTGTCATGTAGCAGTGCCATGGATGACTGTTACATATGCTACACTTTGTTGATAAGCAGTATGGGTGTGTATCGCATGTCCCTTACCCACAATGTGAAGATGCATTGTGTAAGTCAGATTCGTTTACAAATTGGTAGGTAAAGGTGGGCCAATGGATCTGTTTCACAGTTGTGAGTTTGCCCATCAGCTGTCAGTGATACCCATTCCAATTGAGGGGCATCCTTGTAATACCCAAACGTCGCCACTGCGTCACTTCCACTGAAGTGGTGTTGTCAATCGGGTCGTAGCCTTCTTGCCAATGTAGAGTTACGCTGCCTTGTCAAGAAGGCACACTTACATGCTGTGTTTATTGTAAACAGTGCGTGCAGTGGGTGTCAAGTTGTGCACAAGGATGCAGTGATTTTCAGGGGGTGCAAGCTCAGAGACATGTTTGAACAGTGCTTACTTATGTATGCTGCATAGCAGCTTCACTGAAGTGGCAGGGTGTAGCTGAGAGTCAGACATATCAATGGCACATTACACAAACACATTTCAAAGATGTGCATGTTAACTGCAATTGCATCTTTGTGCACTGCATTGGTGTTGGCAGCCTGTGTCCGTGGGGACATTCCATGCTTGACTATGGATCATGTGTACATACTCCTCGGACACAATTGGTGACATTACTCCACACACATTTCCAACACACGCTTGAGGTATGCATTGTACAAAGTACCATATATTACGCAATGCAGGGCTCAACGACACTATCTGTGTGTAAACATTAGCCATGACAATGACACGACGCACATGACCCCAGGGTGCAGTTTAATGTTGAATGCATAGGAACAGTTGTCGTTGTAAAGGCATGCGTGCTCTTATTCACTACGGAGTGAGGTCAGCGGTCACAAGACATGCATGTGTGACAATTAGGGTGGAATGATGCCTCGCCCTCTCAGTGGCAGAACATCAGGAATTGTATAGTAATGGTGGAGTGAGGGACAGCGCATCCCGTCAATGTAAGCGGTCATACACCAAACATGTTCCCATGTGTGCAGCACGACTGGAAGTGTGAGTAGGGCTGTCCCAGTCTTGTTCCTGTGCATGTAGTGTGACATTACTATAGATTGACAAGCACACCTGCACACAGACACCCATTGCAATCTTGTGCAAGACTGGCTGTTTTTGTGCGGACTTGATGACCTGCACACAGTTGCTGGGGTACACACAGGGGTGCACATGTGCATTGTGCATTAAATGCTGCAGTGTGTCACAGGACAAGATGAGGGTGGTTCTGTACTTGGAGGGCAAATGCCTCCCTCCTCCAGGCATTTGTACATGTCAACCGCAGTCAGGGTGTCCAATGGTGCCATGTTTTGACTGTGTCTGTCTCATTTTGTAGTGACAGTACATGTTCCATGACATGCACTGTCATGTCAGTCTCCACAGCATGTAGTGAACCATTCAGGCTTATATATTTGGTTGACCACGTCCGTCTCGGACTTCACTTAGATACACTGGTGTGTTGGCTCACATGTTGAATCAATCTTTGATTAACGGTTTTATGGTGAACATTAACATGTTCAGATGTACTGGAATTGACATTTATTATATGTTACAGACAACATGACACCTGCGGAGCAACATGCCTACCAGGTAGGCAAGGACCGGTACCTTCATGTGAAGAAGGTTGCAAGAGGTTTCCGACAGATGGCGAGGAGGTATCGGAAAGACAGGAAGGCTGGGAAATGGAATGCATTGCAGGACGTTGGCCAAACGAACAGCCAGGCCCTCCCCGTACCCTCTGGTCCCAGTGTGGCTCCTCAGACTGTCATTCCCCCTCTGACCACACCCGCACAGGTGCCAATACCACCTGCACCTGCAGCTGCAGCTCCCGTGGAGCCTTTTAACGCCACGGACAGGAGGATGCTTGCTGCGAACAATTCAATGCTCATTGACATACGGAGGGAATTGTTGTACCTCAACAGGAACTTACATGATATCCGGACACACCTTGGGCTGCAGTGATTCCTCCCCATTTTGGCCCCCACCCCCCTCTTCTCCCTTGCCCCGATGTTTATGTTTCAGTGTTGGCTAGTGTTAGTGATGTTATGTTTGTTTTAGGCAGAGTAGTTTTAGTGTAGGCCTAGTTAGTGCAAGTTCATAAATTTATATATTTTTCTACGAATTTTATGGTATTTGGGGATAAGTTTCATTTTCCTTTGGGTGGGGGGTTGATGTCGTTACAGTTTTTGCGTGTTTAGGAATAGTTAGGGTATGGGGTTAAGTGAAGTTCAATTTAATAGTTAGTTTAGATTTAGTGTTAGGATTAGTTCTTAGTGGTAGTGTAGGGAATTTAGACTTTTCATATTTGTTAAATAAATAATGTTATTTATATTTGGTCTGTTTGCACTTACATCAGGGATGATGTGGGGGAGTGGGGCTTATTCCATTGTATGCAACTCATGCCGTCAATGGGCAAATCATTGAATGTGTGACTATGGTCATGACCTGTTACTTAGCAGGATGGATAGTGTCAGGATACCATATATGTGAGCACAGTGAACTTGCATGGCTGACAGATTGTTAAGTATGGTTTACAGCTTAGTCTAGGGACTTTTAATTGTGACGTTCGACATCTTAAGTGTGACGCACAGGGTTTTACTGCACATGGTTGCTAAATTACTACACAATGTCGGAACATAGATATGTGAGTACATAGAAGTTGCTACAGTTAGCCATCATGGATATGGATGTATGCACCGAGTAACACATATAGCGTATGACACATGCATATAAGATGCTCAGGGCTCTGAGTCCATATCCATTGCACAGACCTTGGCACACTTGATGCGTGGTACCAGGCTATCAGCTTGCTTTGCCTTACCTGTCCCTGTGCATGGCAGCTCAATCCCCATGACATGCAAGATGTAGGTCATTTGTGTGTCAATTGGTAAAGTCACATGGCACAACAGTGTTTGTGAATCACATGAGTTACGTGACAATGAGTTCTGACCTTACTATTGAGGTTATTCACAGATGTTATTTAGGAGTTGCACTGTAAGGTATACTGACTTAACTTCTACTATCTTCCTTTTCGGACTGCCATAATTATTAGAGTTATGCTTTGGTCACAGTTGACGTTTGGTTGCATGCACACAGGTCTGATGCACACATGCATAGCTCCCTGTACCGACAGTGTAATGGGCACTTGTCACAGCTGTCACTTTTGTCATTGACTCATAGTGATGACACCCTTGGAATGTAGCCACAGAAAAAGACTATATGCCAAGTGCAGTTCAACAGACCAATATGCTCACAGTGGGCACAGCATGAGAGGGCTCAAAGATTGTCAGGCATTGTTTGTGCACAGATAGTGGCTAAGTGACGCTTGGCCATAGTCACCATTGTGAACTACACTTCAGTGTGGCAGACTTTGTTGTTCCATATATATGTATGTTAGACATGTGCCCTTAGGTCTCCTCAGCAATGTGATACTGGTGTGCAACATCTAGGGTTGTGAGATGCAATGGGCAACATCGCAACAAGATTAGTACACCATGTTGAGTGTAAGTAGATATGCCAGGAGATTATGGTTTGCTATTGTTCAGGGTGACACTACTTGTGTCCTGAAACAGACTGCTACATTTGTTCACACATGCCTGTCTCATGAATGAACGTGGGTGAAAGTTGGTCTATTGCTAGATTGTGGTATCTGATCAAGGTGGCCACAGAGATTTTACACATTCAGGCTCATCTCACTGCCGATCCATGTCAGGTGACACATGTACCTAGCTTGTATTTCCCTTGCTGGACCTTCTTGTGGATTCACAGGACATGTATTATTGACGAAGTTCAATGCCTAATTGATCATGTAAACACGCATCTGTGTGAATAGAATATATTTATTTACAGTACAAAGGGGGAAGACAGGGACAGTACTTGGACATTCAACCCAACATTGCATCTATGCCCGTTAGAGGGGCAGACAGAGTCCTTAGGGAGTGACGGATCAGAGGGAAGAGGCGGAGTTAGCAGTGTCATTGTCACAGAAATAAGCTGGTGTGGAAGTCCATGTCTGGGTCCAAGGTGAGTGTTGGGTGACATTGGAAGACAATGGAAGGGGTCGTTCGGTGGCATGACAGTAAGAAGAATACCAAGGTAAGCCCGGCCTTCTGACGTCAATGTTTGCTCTGTGTTCTCCTTACCATGATGGCAGAATCATCATCATCTTCGTCCTCTGATGTGTCATGTGGCTCACATGTGGGTGGTGGTATGGTTGGTGCAGCACTGTGAGGCACAGACACATCAGGGGGCGGAGCTGAGGATGTGGAGCCGCCAGCAGCAGCAACTATTGGCGCCAGAGCTTGGGGCAGCAGTGAGGTGACGAGCAGATGCAGGGCCTGGTAGATCCCAGCTACATTGCGCTGGTGTTCAGCCGTGGCAGCCATCTGTTGTTCTTCACGCCGCTCCCTGCTCTCCATTATCCGGGCTATCCGGGACAAATCAGCGCTGACACTACTGTAGCCACCCTGCTGAGACAGTTGGTCCAGTCTCTGTGTCAGGACTACAGCAATGTCATCCAGGGAGCGTTGGAGAGCATTGAGCGGCCTGTGGATGTCTGTCATCCTCTGCATGTGGTCCCTGATGGGACTCAGACACCCACGTATGTCGTCCATTTTGGCTGCCAGGCTCTCAAACCCCAACCGCACCTGGTCACGCGTCTCCCGCTGGACCTCAAGCACATGGCGGTGAAAGGCCTGATATGTGTCCTCAAGGTCCGGGGAGGCAGCTGTGGTGGGAGGTGCCTGCTGCCGGATGGTTTGTGCATGGGGTGTGGTTTGCGCAATGCTGCTGGGTTGCCCCGCTCCTGTAGATTGTGTGTCAAGGGAGTCCAGCATCTGGAGGAATTCCTCCTGGTTGATGGTGGTGTAATCATCCACGTCTGACGTGAGTGGTGGGTCATTCTGCTGTCCAGGAGGTGTTGTCTCTCCCTCTGCAATTGGAACAGGAGATACAGTTTAACAGTGTGTTACATGTGGGTGCATGCATTAGTTAACTTGGCAAACTGACTGCGGGAGACTGTACCATCTGACAGTTTTGGATGAGCTGCTTATTATTAGCAGGATGTTGCATATTTCAAGGGCATCACGGATGTGAGCTTGTCCTTGTACATTGCCATCTTACATTTTAGCAATATGTGAGTTGTTTTACGACAGTGTCTACACACAGGCGCTACCTGTTCTGTCCTCTGTTCAGTTGTGTGAGTGATGCAGTTTGTGACACCTAGTAGTCAATGTTGATGTACTCAGATTTGTATGTGTGTGCAGTGCATTGTGTGATAGTGGCACCTGCTGCTTTAGTTTTACTGCCCCTCGTCCCTTTCAGACAATGAGCCTTTGACTTCTGTGAATGTACAATGCAGAGATGTTGTAAGCTGTGGTGACTATGTGTGTTGGCCAGAGTTGTGACACTTGTGCATGGTGGTCATGAGATTTCTGGGTCACATCGGGGGCTATGTGTACAGAAGGATGTGTCTCCCGCTTGACTAGTGGGCAGCGGCAAGAAGGCAGCGAAGCGGTGGAGCCCGGCAAGGGACGGAGCTGCGGACTATTTCTAACTACGCCGCCTCGACCTGGGGCTGAGTGCGGACTGCGACCTCAGGGGCTACTGAGAGTGTGTAGCGTGACGAGCGCCGAGCCGGCCGCCCTGCCCTCCCAGCAACAATGAGGACTTGCCCTCTACCGCACCGGCTCTGCACCGCGGGGAGTGGGGGTGCTGCGCCCGGAGGAGCTCCGGCCCGAGTGGCTAGCGGCGGCCGGCCCAGCGGGGCGGAGACCGAGGACCATTCAGGAGTAACCACACCCACACCCGGCGGGGGGAACTGGCAGGGGGCCTGCTTCCGAGCCCGCCGGACAGGGATCACCGCTGAGGATTGCCGGGCCCAGGGGAGGCACAGCAGGGGCCGTAGCCGCATGAAGAGGCCTGGCGTAGGCCGTGCCCGGCCGGGAGGTGAGCGCGCGTCGCCTGGATGCGGCTCTTTTCTCGAGGGGCCTGCACCGCATATCGGAGAGCTCAAGCCTGGGGCCAGGTGGCCTAGATTGGCACTGAGCAGCGGCGGCGCAAGACATCCCACGCAAGGTGATGTTTAGCGGGGGTACGTGAACTGGGCCCTGGCCCCCACCGGACCCGCTCTTCATATTTCACCCGTGGGACTCAGCACCCAGATCTGGCATCCACTCTCCCGTGCTGCCCACGGGTGTCCCAGAGGGGGTCGGCTCCCGGCACCGGGGGCTGAGTCTGCATGAGGCGGGGCATTGACGGGCCTGGGGCTCCGGCCTGGTGCGAGCAGAGGGCTCCGGATCTCCACGAACACTGAGGACTGTGCACCACGCCGAGCGCTCAGGGCGCCACACAGCGTGGCGGGCGGGGTTACACTCAGCCCTTTCGCCCACTGGTGGCGCAGGAGCGCAGCGTATTGTGCCACAGCCATCCCAAGCATTGAGGGTCAGCCTGAACATATCGGAGGGCCCACCGGATCCAGCGCCCCACGCACCCGGGGGCCTCCCTTCCACAGGGCTCTAGTGCGACGACCGGGACCACCAGCAGCTGACCGGAGTGGAGGGCTAACGCGCCAACGGGCTTGTTCTATCGCCCGGCGCTCCATGAACCTGGCCCGCAACATGGCCTCCACCGGAGGGAAGAAAAGCTAATACCAGCAGGAGGTTTTTGCACATTCGCAGGGGGGGTGACTCCATCACATCCCGCAAAGAAACCCGGCCCCTCCCCGGCCACCATGAGTGGCCCCGTAGAAGAGCCAGTCACAAGGGCCTTCCTGGAGTCCCTGTTTACAGCCCTTCGGGACAATATTCACACGGTACAGAGGGAATTTACGGCGGAACTCAAGGAGGTCCACAAAGAAATGGATGGCATCGGGGAACGGGTGGCAGCGTTGGAGAACGGAAGTGACGCCCAAGAATCTGAGGTCTCACTCATGCAGCAGGCCCTCATCCGCATACATGACCAACAAGTAGACCTTCAATCCCATTTGGAGGATCTAGAGAACCCCTCCCAGCGACACAATGTCCGGATCCGGGGGTGAGAACTGACGTGGAGGCGGGCGATATAATCACATATGTGCGTGGGCTCTTTATTCATATTTTGGGTAACCCTTTGGACGCAGAACTAAAGATTGACCGTGCCCACCGGGTGGGACTGCCCCACTCGGACACCGCCCCCCAGCAGACATACTAGTCTGTGTCCAAGACTTTTGCACCAAAGAGGGAATACTCCGTAAAGGCAGAACCATGCACCCCATTTCATTCCGCTACCAGACACCGGTTCTCTATCAGGACCTTGCCGCACTCACACTTCAAAAGCACAGGACTTTCAGACCCATCACTGTGGTCCTCCGCCAGCGCAATATCACATACTCCTGGGCTCACCCATTCCGCCTCATCCTTCGCTACGATGTCAAGCTGTATCAGTTACGTTCCCTGGCGGAGGCCATTCGGCTCTTGGGCATTGACGTTCTGGAGGAGGACGACAGAGGAGACCCCAGGGACCCGGGCTTTGACGAGATACAACCGCGCTGGAGGCTGCAGAGTCGCATGCGCCGCCTCGGCCGGCACCAACGTCCAGACCCTGATGAGATGGCAAAGGGTCAGCGGGAGGCCCTAGAAACACTGCCAGAAGCCCTCACCAGGTCTCAAGCTTCCTGAATGGTCCTGGGCCCTTTAGCCCTGTTATTCTTTCCTACCTTCTATGCTCTCTACCTCGGGTGGTTCTGAGGGTGGAGACGGGGTAAGTTCAGGGCCATGAAAACCCTATAATGACGTTTGACCAATCTTCTGTGGAAGATGGAGTGCCTCCAGACCTTTGTTCGTGTTTTGATAATTTTTGGATTTGGTTAGTTTTTGTTTCTTACTGGGGCTATTTTTCCACCTTCTTCTCTTTTCTGTCTTCCTCCTGCCCTCCATCCCAGTCCTGGCTGCGCACATCTGCTGCCTCACTGGTGCTTTCATATCCGGGAATGGTAGCCTCACTCCAGCGGCGCTAGCTCACCTCTGCATACTACACTGAGCCGTAGATGCCACCCTATAGTCTTTGAGTCATCACTCTTAATGTGAGAGGCCTGAATAATCCTATCAAACGACGCACGATCTTGGCCTACTTAGTGAATTCGGGAGCTGAGGTGTGCTTATTGCAAGAAACGCACCTTCTGCCCAAGGATTGCCACAGACTTCGCTCACGCGCCTTCCCCACTCAGTTCTTCTCTTCCGGGCCTACTAAAACTGCGGGGGTGGCTATCTTGCTCTCCATGGCTTTCAAGGGGAGGGTTGAGCAGAAAGAAGTGGAATTGAAAGACTGATTAGTGACTTACCAACTCCAGTTTGGGGAACACACTCATTATTTGGTCTGTCTATGCTCCAAATGAAGGGCAGGAGAGATTTCTCCATTAAGCTTAGTACGGAGCCACGGCTACCTCAGAACGCAGTATCCTTATGGGGGGGACCTACATTTGGTCTTTGATAACGAACTGGATGGCTCAGAGCAGCGTTATGGCCAGGTGGGCGCCCTCTCCCACGCAGGACTCAACAGACTGACTGACCTCGGCCTGACAGACATATGGAGATATTACCATCCACTGTCTAGGGAATACTCCTACTATTCCAGCGCCCATGAGACTTATGGCAGGTTAGATTATTTCTTGGGCACCCAGCTCCTCAGAGACACCACATCCTCCACAGACATTCTAGTTACTGCCCTATTGGATCACGCTCCGGTGGTACTCACATTGACCTTCCCTCCAGTCCGGAGACATGCCCGACAGTGGCGCTTTCGGGACACTCTTCTTCGCCGTGCTGACATCGTGGCACAGCTACAACACACTTTAGTCAACTACCTATCACATAACGACTACTCCGATATGTCCCTTTCCACTAGATGGGAGGCCCTGATGGCAGTGGTGCTGGGGTCCGTCATTGGTATATCCTCGGCGGATGACGCAGAACACTAACGCTAACAGGAGGATCTCTCCCAGAGGATTGGGGAGCTAGAAGTGATGCATCGCCGAAAAGGAGCCCCGAGGATATGGCGCCAATTAAAGGCAGTCCGGCCACAACTGGCAGCTATAGACCGCGATAAGGCAGAATATGCGGCTCTGCAGTTGCGCCACTCCTTCTACGTGGGGGCCAATAAATGCGTCCAGCTCTTGGCGCACAAGCTGAGGGATACCAGGTTGCGAGAAGGGGTCAGTGAATTTCGAGATCAAGCAGGCCGCACACGTACAGAAGACTCCGACATCGCAGAGGTCTTCCGGGACTATTACGCACAACTTTACGATGCACAGTCCTTGGGGAGGGATGCAATGGTGGCATACCTGGACCAGATAACCCTTCCATGCGTCTCCCAGGCTCATGCTGAACATATAGGAACAGTGATCCGCCCAGAGGAGGTGTTCTCACCTATCTCTCGCTTGAAACTGCCCAGATCCCCGGCTCTGGACGGGTACACCATGGCCTTTTATAGGCAATTATGCCCCACGATCACCCCGCTCCTCACCCGCCTCTTTAATTATTTTGGCAAGGGCGGGGCGATCCCTCCCTCGATGGTAGTGGCGGCTCTGGTGGTTATTCACAAACCGCGCAAAGACAGGTCGCAATGTGAGGCGTACAGGCCCATCTTACTTTTGAATCTAGACCTGAGACTCTACACCAGTATACTGGCAGCACACCTGGCCCCTTACAAGCCCGGCATTATCACCCCTGATCAAGCCGGGTTCATACCGCAGAGACAAACTGCCGACAACACGAAGAGAGTCCTTGATCTTATCGAGAGAGCCTCCCGCATCCCAGGTGAGTACATGCTCCTTACCGTTGATACGGAAGAGGCGTTTGGCAGGGTCCATTGGCCCTACTTGGACTCTGTGATGTCCCGTTTTGGCCTAGGGGGAACGAATGAGGACTTGGATCCTCAACTGCTATCAAGACCCCTCTGCGACAGTTAGGGTCAATGGACACGCATCGAGCCCCTTCCGTATTCACAGAGGCACTAGGCAGGGGTGCCCGGTGTCACCCTTGCTCTTTGCTCTATATATGGAGCCCCTTGCTCAGAGAGTTCGTGAACATCCAAAGATCATGGGCATACGCTTGGGCAGTGACACACACACCATCTGCCTATATGCGGACGATGTCCTGGTTACCTTAGCGGACCCTGCCACGTCGTTGCCCACTTTTCTGGAGGAGTTAGTCTTCTTCGGAGGAGCGTCCGGGTTTAAGGTCAATGGTGCAAAGTCCATCGCTCTGAGCCTCTCTCTGCCACCCCCGCTTCTGGTGGTACTTCAAGCCCATCACACCATACAGTGGTCGGCTACCACGGTTCCGTACTTGGGTCTTCAGCTGGCCCCTACACTACAGGCCACAATGGCAGCTAATTACAGGATCCTGCACTCCCACATCCGCACGGACTTGAGACACTGGAAATGTTATCCCATTTCATGTCTGGGGCGTATTGCAGCCGTGATAATGTTCATACTCCCAATACTTCTCTATCTATTCCAAACACTCCCCTTACGGCCTCCTACAGGTTGGATCCAACGGGTGCAATCAGAACTATCCCAGTTCATTTGGCAAGGCAAATAACCGAGAATGAAGTAGTCTGTTAGCTTCCTCCCCCCAGCGAAGGGGGCCTTGGGATCCCAGGTTTGGTGCTTTACTTCAAAGCCGTTCAATTGCAGTATTTGGTGGAATGGAGCCGGGCGGAGTCATGAACACACTGGCTCTTCCAGGACCACGCGTTCACTGGTACCTACTTAATGAAGATCCACTTTCTTTGGAAGTCACAACGCCCTCCCAACCTCTATGCATCCCAAATTGCGCACACCACTGTGGTGGCCTGGGATCTAACGCACAGTCGACACAAGCTCACGACATTCCCCTCCCCACTCACTCCCCTCTTTGGCAATCCCGATTTCTGACCTGGGCTCGCAGACACATCATTCCCTATCTGGAGATGCACAGGCTGCCGTGCATTGGGCACACTTTACGACACGGAAGGGGTTATCCCTTTTGAGCAACTGCATGCGGATTATGACCCCCCGAAACTGAACAATTGCATTACCTGCAGCTCCGCCATTGGGCCTCCCATCCCAACAACCAGGCGCAGGCCCACAGACTCCTCACGCAGTACGAGCGGTGGTTGATCACTCGCTCCTCGGATAAGGAGTTGATCACGGACTTGTACAGTATGCTCCTGTCACGCTACACCCACTTTTTCCATGCTGGTAGTGCTCGGTGGGAGGGGGACTTGGGCCGTGATCTCACCAACACCTAATGGGAAGGGGTCTGTCACAGGGTGCGACATACCGCAACTCACACAGGCCTCACTGAAACATACACCAAGCTAGCGTGCTACTGGTACTACACCCCCAAACGCCTGCACCAAATAGATAGGGCACACAACCCGGACTGTTGGAGAGGGTGTGGGAAGGTGGGTGCACTTGTCCATCTGCTTTGGGAATGTGACCGCTTGACTCCTTACTTGACCCAAGTGCTTGACGGAGTAGACAAACACCACGCATATCCTATTAATCAGCACAAGGCTGCATCTCCCAGACGCCAAAATGAGCATGCTGTGTGAATGTGACAGATCACGTGCACCAGTGTGCATGCCGACAACAAGCTCAGCACACCTGTAACATTGCGCATGTGTCTGACTTGTGTGCAAGGTTGTGCATGGCCATCCAGGGTGACTTTGATGGCCATACACAACCTTGCACACAAGCCAAACACATGCGCCAAGTTGCAGGTGTATAGAGCTTGTTGTCGGCATGCTCACTGGTGCACGTGATCTGTCACATTCACACGGCATGCTCATTTGGGTGTCTGGGAGATGCAGCCTTGTGCTGCTGAATTGGATATGGGTTCTGATGATGCAAGGTGTGCATTTTGCAGGCCCTCCACATCTCTAGGTGATGTTGCATTTTGCTATTTGATGTTGCCCTTATTTAGTAATCTGATGTTGTACCTGGACTGTGTTTGTCCGACTTTACGGTGCACATTTCGAAATCTGGGTACATGTGAATATGTGTCTTGCAAGGTTTTGGCTTGAGTCATGTGATCTGTGTCCATGCCACCATGCACAGGGCTATCTGGGACCTGCTCCACAGTGATTGTGGGTCTGCAATGCAATTCATTGTGCATGGGTGCCATTGTGCCCATCAACCCCCATCCACCCACTCCATGGTTGGTACTCACCCTGTGGTTGTGTCTGCTCACATTCAGCAGTGTCCTGACCCGGCACTCCGACCACCGTTTCATCGGTGATGACTTGGGCCACCATTTCCTCCGTCTCATCCAGCTCCAGCTGGGGCGCTGGACTCCCACCTCCGGTTGCACTTGCTGCCTTCCGATTGGCTGCTATTTTTTCCTTTGTATTCTTCTTGCTGTCATTCCAGCGCTTCCTGACCTCATCCACTGTCCTCCTCTTCCTCTCTCCAACAGCATTCACCTTGTCCGTGATGTCTTCCCATAGTTCTTTTTTTCTGGACAATGGCACTGAGCGTTTGATGAATAACTCCTGCTGATGTTCAGCCACCAGGCTACACAGGACCTGATTTTCCTGGTGACTGAATCTGGGGTTCCTCTTCCTCTTGGCCTTCTCCTGGGTCTCTGTCTGCTCCTCCTGGCTAGCTGGGGGGTTGTTGGTGGGCTCAGCACTAGTCCCGGCTTCCTCCATGTCTATCCTGGCTTCTGGTGTATTCTCCATTTTGTGTTTTTTTTTGTTTCCCCTGCTTGTTGGCCTTTTATGGGGAATTTTGGCGCTTGATTGATGTGACCTGCAGGCCTGCTGCCAATTTAGCGGCCGATTTCGGCGCTATTTGGCCTATCGCCACTTTTCTGTCATTAGTGTGCGTTTTTTATCGCCGGCGCACAGGATGTATCGCCATCCATTAGCGCCGGGATTGGTTGCTATCGCTGGGTTGCGGCGCGTTGTTAATACGTCGATACCACGGCGATGAACTCCGGTTAGCGACGGCGATAAAATAAATGACGCTAATCTCGCTTCGCGATAATTATCGCGGTTTGTTGATAATATGCCCCGTAATGATTTATTAATAGCGATGCATCTCCATTGCAACCATCAGGGTGGAACAGAGATCACAGGCCAGATGATGAGTACCTTTTTTACTGGGGTATTTTCTATAATTTAAAATAGTATACAAAGGGCTGATGAATCTTTTTTCAATCTTTGGCACTATAATCCTTTCTTGAAATAGCCATGCACTGCTGTGACAGGAAGTTAAATATCTTTTGCAAAAATACAGTTACCTGCCAAGGCCACATTTGCACTCAATCACATTGTCTTTTACTCTAAATGAAACAGGGTTGGCTAAAGAGGCCAAAATGTAAATGTGTGTAAGCTGCACAAAAAAATCATCTTGATAAATAATGTTGTCCCCCAAGTTTAAGAAGGAGCTGAAGCTGTGTAAAATGAGACTACATCTTGTTATGGCGAGCATCCACAGCACAAGACACTGCTGCAGGTTTAAATTGAGAGATAGGAGGATAAACGGATGGAGACCTGGGCATAGCCCCACGTATGTGGGAAGGTGTGAGTGTGCCTGTGAACCCGCTGCCCCCTCACACTGGGATGCTGTAGTTCCAGCTGGTTGGCACCACCAACCAGTAAGGAGCTCATGTTCCTCCACCTGAACAGATGCCGATGATCTCTCGCAGGAAGATGGAAAGAATTTCTGAAAAAAATAGCACTTCTCAGTTTTTCAGGGAGGGTTGAAGGAAAAACTTCAGGAGAGTTAGTGCAGCACACCGGTTAAAAGACCGAAGCTTGCCGCTGATCTCGTGGTCACGCTGGATATTTAATGTCTATTGTTTACATGGTGTAAGACGCTAAATAGCAGTTATGAAGGCGACAGAGGTGCATGGGGGGTGACAGAGGTGCATGGGGGGTGACAGGGGTGCATGGGGGGTGACAGAGGTGCATGGGGGCTGACAGAGGTGCATGGGAGGTGACATGGGTGCATGGGGGTGACAGAGGTGCATGGGGGTGACAGAGGTGCATGGGGGCGACAGAGGTGTATGGGGGTGACAGGGGTGCATGGGGGGTGACACAGGTGCATGGGGGGTGACAGAGGTGCATGGGGTGACAGGGGTGCATGGGGGGTGACAGGGGTGACAGGGGTGCATGGGGGTGACAGAGGTGCATGGGGGTGACAGAGGTGCATGGGGGTGACATGGGTGCATGGGGGTGACAGAGGTGCATGGGGGGTGACAGAGGTGCATGGGGGTGACAGAGCTGTATGGGGGTGACAGTGGTGCATGGGGGGTGACACAGGTGCATGGGGGGTGACAGGGGTGCATGGGGGGTGACAGAGGTGCATGGGGGTGACAGAGGCATGGGGGGTGACAGAGGTGCATGGGGGTGACAGAGGTGCATGGGGGGTGACAGAGGTGCATGGGGGGTGACAGAGCTGTATGGGGGTGACAGGGGTGCATGGGGGGTGACAGAGGTGCATGGGGGGTGACAGAGGTGCATGGGGGTGACAGAGGTGCATGGGGGGTGACAAAGGTGAATGGGGGTGGCAGTGCATTTGAACAGCAATGTGTTACAGGAATACAGCTAATGCATAGGCTGCTGCACGCTTGCTTGCCATTGTATGCACATATACATTTTGGAACCTACAACCCCTAGTCCGCTAAAAACAAATCCTATCCTATCACTAAGTGAACACACATAGGGGCAGAACTGGCCTAACCATGAATCAGGCCCAACAATATCCTACTCTCAGCAATAAGAACACTGGAAATGAAACTCTGCTGCAGTGCAAAGGATCCTCCCCCCTCTGCCTCCTAGCAACAAATGCATCACATTCCCACATGGGTGCCCAGAGGCAAGGGCAGTGGTGGCATGGCTGGGGCAGATTCTAGTTTAATAATTCCTATAAATATAGCTTTATTAGCTCTGTCTTCAAAGGCTCCCTGTTTCTATGGGAACAATGTAAAGATGAAAAGTGTTTCTAAATGAAGCACTGTTAAATGTATACAGTGACCTCAGCTCAAACTGATTACTCCCAGAGTAAGGCATATCCCTCCCATCAAAAGTACATTTGTGTAACAATTTTGGTGTACATTTGTCTAGGTCATTTCATCAACATTATATCACTTCCATGTCACTTATGTAGCTCAATTGTTTATTTTGATTCTAATTGATAATAATTAATAAGAATTTCCTTGCCCTATGCCAAACATGTGAACCGACTCAAAAGTTATTTTTATTTTTGGACTTGGTGCATTCATAGGAGATGCACTCTTTGGGGTATATTCACAAGAACGTGTGATAACTACCGCAAGAGTAGCGTAACGCAACTTTCAATAACGCAGCCTATCACGGGAAAATAACCCCGTGTCAACGTGGAATTCACAACAAGGCGGTACCATGCGATAGTCACCAGATAGCGCGTCAAATGCCAGCGTGGAAATCAACACCACGCCCAAAAAATGTGAAACGCGAACGCGAGAAATCATGCGATAAGGCCAATCGCGGTACAAAAAGCTGCGAAAAGCAGCCTCAGGCCTGCAACTCCCACGCGTCTGGCGGGCAATTGCACCATAAAAACCACAGGCACAACACACCCAAAACAAGCCAAAGCACGTAGCAACATCCATGCACCCTGACCCAGCGCAGAGGGCAACGCGAACCCCACAACCCCCACAGACCACCAGCAAGGAACAACTGGCTCGGGGAAGGCCAAGGAGAAAATGGAGAGGAAGACGGGGTGCAGACCACAGGAAAACAAGACCAAGGCCACGGAGGCGACAGAACACTACCAGCAAATGACCCACAAGCAGACCGCCTGGAATGCAGTCGCAGAGCCCAGGAGGACAATCCTGGAGGCCAAGAGGTTCCGCCAGGACGTGACAACCTAAACCAGGCACAAACCCGCTGCCAACAGGAAGGCAGCAACGGCGACAGGAGGTGGCAGACCAGCGACACAGGAGGAGCAGGAGGAAAGCCAGGCCACAGTCATCAGTGTGGAGAGGGTGCAAGGAGTAGGGAGTACGGACACAGCTCGACAGGACCTGACACAACAACAACAGGGTGAGGATCCAACAGGGACTGAGGGGACGGGGGGTGATGGGCACAATGCCACACATGCACAATGAGGTGTAGCACACTGCACATCCACAATTACTCAGGGACATGTCCCCCATCCCCGTAGCACACTGCAGCACACACACATAGCAATCACAGCACATACCATGACAATGTGGCACAAAGTGCAACAACCACACTGCAGAACAGGGGACACAACTGGGTACACCCAGGCGCAGAAACAGAACAATCACACTGGACAGGGCAGGGAACTGTGAGATGCACATCTACCCCTACAACCCCACATCAGCCATGTTGGCCAAATGTACACTGTCCCAACTCAAATAGCCACCACCGCCCAAACAGTCACAATGTACATTGTCGCACAGTCTGCATGTCGACAAGAACAAGGCGCCAACACAATGCCAACATGCACCTCCCCTTCACAATGCAGAGGGACAAACAACACCTCCAGCAGGTCTGAACAGACAACCCATCAGTGATGCCCGAGACGAACACCACACCCCCGACACCGACGCCCTACAACAGCCCATGGACATCCCACACAACCCACCACCTGGACCAGGGCAGACAAGCTACTCAGAGGAGAACCCAAACTCTGCAACAGACCACACAGCATGAAGCACCCACAATCACGGCTGCCTCACAACACGTCACCCACCCACACATGGCATCCCAATGCCAGGTGGCAGAACGCCAAAAGGAGGTGGCCCAACAGGTGAGGGTGTTGCCTAAACCATGGAATGCGAACTAGAACACATACGTGGGTGTCCAATACCCTTCAGGGACCACCTACACCCCACAAAGGAGACCCCCTCCCCCACAGAGACACATGCACATATCATGTTGAACTGGCTACGGGCACGTGCGCCCGGCCCCTTTATTGGCAGGGCCACATGTACAGTGACGCCTGTGCTGGATGTGTGTGGATGAGTATAAGCCAGCCCACACGGAGTGCTTGGCGCTGGCAACAACCTGAACAGTGGACACCAGTGTAATGGAAACAGAAAACACCAGCATAACAGAGTCAAATTGCTAGGATTGTGTCCCTTCGGGTTAGTCCTGATGCAGATGCAGTGGGGTGTGGTACACCTGCATCAACTTCCTCATCAACGTCCCAGGTCTCCCACACTGCCTGAGGTGACAGTTGCGTCCGCAGTCCACAGCGCAATACCCAGTATCAGATCCGGGTGTGTAGCTTGACTACCACCAGTCTGCATTCCTGCCTTGGGGCTGCTGCCACCTGACCTCCCATTGTCTGTGCCGTCTCCCGTCCGCACACTTGACACATCCTCCTCCTCATGGTCCCAGGTCTTCCCCACTGCATGAGGTGACATTGCTGCGCTACCTCACAACAGCACATAACTCAATCAGTGACGGACAATGGCTTGCGGTGCACTGAGTCACTGGCACCTGGAGTGCTGAGCAGGGCAGCAGGCCGATGATGGCATCCACGACAGGTCTGGGCAACTCCGTAGGTCTGTCAGGACCACCCTTTCGACTCTGGCAGATGGCGGTTGGAGGTGGTCCTTGCGGTGGTGGCGTGTGCCTCCTGCGGTGATGCGACGTCCGGGCCGGTCAAGACTCAATGCCATGTGTGGGCCCTTGTGGCCCGCAGTTGGGGCCGGAGGAGGCGGACAGCGCAGGGCCACAGACACATGGCGTTGATCACCCCAAGACCATCGCTACAGAGGCCATTCAATGTCCCAGAAGGAGGGGTCCCAGGCCTGACCAGTACAGAGCTAGTGGCCCCGGATGCACTGCGGCTGGCACAGGCACCCAGCCACGGGACGGTGACTTGCGGTGCAGTCAGATGGGCCAAGTGACCTGAGCCGATCCCCATCAATGTCCGAGGTGTATGTTGCGGAGGGTTTCGGGGGACAGTGGAAGGTGTCCTCCAGGGCATGATGCGGAAGGTCTGATGTTATCTGGAAGCAGCAAATAGAGGAGTGGAAAGCGCAACCCTTGTTTGCACCAACAATTCGGTATCAGCTACATGAGGATGAAAACTAGCCCCTAGTCCATAGACTCAAACGCCACCAATGTCCGACCAGTCAGTGTCCATGAATGTCGGGAACAAACTTAGTGGCACAGGTGCTGAGAGGGGATGCAGTCTGCAATGATACCGGTACACAGATGTGAACTCCAACATTGCCAAATCAAGACTCTGTGAGCTACTGGACCGCAGTGTAGGCCGGAGGCAGCGGTCAGCAGTGGCCCACAACCTCGGGTCGTTGGCTCGCGAGGCACAGAGTTTGTGATACAGTGGCAGTTGTCGGTAGTGTTCAATCACCTCCGTGACGCTGATCCTGTTCCCTCCGGACTGCAACGTGTCATCCACTTACGGCCCTCCGTGCGTGCGAGGAAATGTATTCTGCCTTCTGAATTACCGATGTTCAGTTACAAATCAGTGATCCCACTCGTGCGCAGCTTAGGCCGAGGGCAGCGGTCAGCATGGGCCCACAGACACGTGTCGTGTGCTTGTGATGCATTCGTTTGCTTCACTGATAGCAGGGAGTTTAGTGATATCACCCCTGCAGTAGACATCTGGTCACTGCCATGGTGTAATCAAGACTTAGTTCCAAATGTGTGACCTACCTGACCGTGGTGTAGGCCTGAGGCAGCGGTCAGCACGGCCCATTCACCGAGTGTCGCCGGCATAAGTTGGATGGCCCCACCAGCCTGCGTAGTTCAGGTTCAGTGGCACCACGTGTAGCCGGCTGGCGTTGAACATGGTTAGTGGCACCACGTGTAGCCGGCTGGCGTTGAACAGGGTTAGTGGCACCACGTGTAGCCGGCTGGCGTTGAACAGGGTTAGTGGCACCACTTGTAGCCGGCTGGCGATGAACAGGGTTAGTGGCACCACGTGTAGCCGGCTGGTGTTGAACAGGGTTAGTGGCACCACGTGTAGCCGGCTGGCGTTGAACAGGGTTAGTGGCACCACGTGTCGCAAGATGCCCATATGGAACTATGCCTCACTGATCGGGGGGGGTCTGGTCTGTGGCCGCTGGCCCGGATTTGGGGTCACTGCCATTCATGACTCAAGACACAGTACCACATGTGGGACCTACTGGTCCGAAGAGTAGGCCGGGGGCGGCAGTAGAGTACGTCAACGGAAAAGGAATAATGCGGGCCGGTGTCGTGGCAGCCGTGATGGTCTGAGGTGGCTGCCAAGGTCTCGGGCCTCGGGCTTGTGGCTTACGCTGGCACGTGGTGGGCCCTCCTTGACACACGCCGGTGTCGGAAGGTGATCAGTGTGGTCTGGCTGCGCAGGGGCTGGCGTGACGGGTTCGTGGACCAGCGTGCCGGGGTCCGGCAGGCGCACGGCATCTCAGGCAACTCCGCTCACGGGGATGGCGTCGGCCTCGTGGCGAGGTGGGAGGCGCCGCCATGGCAGAGACGTGGGTCTTTCCGGAAGTGGACCACGCCTAGGCATACGTGGTTTTTATTCACACCCCTACGCTGGCGTGGCATACGCCGGGCCATCCCACTCCGCTGACGCTTAGGGGGGGCGTAACAGGCAACATTTCTGCGAGGTCCCCCACTGGCTGTGGTGAAATGGTGGCGTCCACTGTCCACTACACTCCATACGCAAGCGGTGTATGTCGCCATGGATATGGGTGTGTTCTGCATACTGTGAGGTGCCCAGCACATCTCCGGCACTCTTGGCATTGTGTACTTTCCCAATCATGGTTCTCCTGCATCCTTCACACATGCCTGGTTGCCACCTCTCCCCACATTCGGCTAGTATGTGGCTGGAGTGCCATGCCATTGCTGGCTCATTTTCAGGGCTTGCCCATGTGGACATTGTAAGTTGTTCTGTCATGTCTGGTGGGTGGGCATATTGTTGTGCCTGTTGTATGTGATTTTGTGACGTGTGCATTGCCCGAGTTGTGAGTTGCATGGTTGTGGTGTTGAGGTGTGTGGGGTGTTCATTTGTATATTGCCAAGGGGCTGTACATTTCCCTTGTTGCCATCCTGGAAACGCTGGTTGATGATGGACTATCGGAGGATGAAGGTATCATGCACACTGGCTGTGTATTTGAAGGCGACATTGTTGGGTGTTCCACGGTGTTCTGTTGTTGCCTGCACATTGGTGTGAGATGTGTGCTTCCTGTTGGGGTGATTGTGTGCTGTGTCACCAGGGGGCACAGGTAGTACATGTGTGCTGTGTGTTGCCCCCAACACGTGCGTGCATCCTGCTATGGCGTCTGGTCCTTGCTTGGTCTCCAGCGGATCCTGCGCATTGTGTTGTACGTATGGGGACTGGGGTACCAGGGTGATGGTGACGTCCAGGACAGGTGTGGGGGACTTGGATGTGGCTGGCTGTGGGACTCCTCCGACTCTGGCGGGTGTTGGATGGGGGGTCTCAGGGGCCAACAGGTGCAGCCACGCCATCAGCTTTGTGTGGGGTGGGATGTTGGTTGTCCGCTGTGTTGTTGCTGTAGGCCTGTTAGGCGATGATGGTCAGGATGCGTAGGTTGGTTGTCCCTTTCAGCCTGTAGTGGAAGGTGACATTGTCAGATGTTGGGTCTGTGCGGCTGGTACGTTTCCTGGGGTTCCGCTGTCTTTGTCTGCGCTGCGTCTGTGTTGGTCGGGGGGGGGGTGTTCCGGGTGTGGGATGGGGTCCTGGGGTGGTGGGGGTGGGTGTTGTGGCCCTCTTGGGTGTCCGGGCCGCATGATGTGTGGCTCCATGGTATCTGTTGCCCTTCAGATGTGGCCCTGGGCTGTGCTCCCTTTTGTGGTGCTGGCTGCCGTCCGACTTTACACCAGGTCAGAGCAGGTGTAGATTTCCTGGTGCTAACGCGCCTTATCGCCTGTTTTGTGTTTTTATCGCGGATGTGGCTGGTCGTTGTGAATGTTGAGGTGTGCTGTTGTCTGTGCTTTTGTCACGGGAACGCCTACTCTGCATCTCATTAGCGATATTTGCGAGGGTCCTCTGTGACGATGTTTTTTGCGGCTGCTATCGCGGGTAAACTGGTGCTGTGGGCTGTTTACACCGGCTTGTGAATGGGGGGGTAAATTTATCACGACTTTGGCTGCGATAAAGTGCCGTTAATATGCCGATAGCTCCTTGTGAATATGCCCCTTTGTTTTTTTGCCTGTAACTTTAACACTGTTTTATGGATCTGCACGAAATTTAGCCGCAACTGGGTCCTTCCATTCTTTTATTGAAATTTCATGCTGATTAGTTACAACGATGGGGACAAAGTTATTAAGAGCAATTTAAAAGTAGCATTTCCATTTTTAAGACTCCTAGACATTTTTGTAATGGACAACAGAAAACGCTGAATGGAATTACACCATACTTGGTATAAAGATAGAACTTTACTCCCAATAGATTTTATTTCCCTTAAAATAAACAGTCAAAACTGGGGTGCTGGGAGGCAGCTCATCCCTCTGGTCTTAAAGCTAGTGACCAGCCTCAAGGGGTGCCTCCCTGGCCCCTGCTCCATTTCCTTGTATTCACAAATGGTTGTGTGTCACAGTATCAACTACAAAAATATTGACTTGCACATATATATATGTCACAGTATCAACTACAAAAATATTGACTTGCACATATATATATATGTGCAAGTCAATATTTTTGTAGTTGATACTGTGACACACAATATATATATATATATTGATCAACTGTCACTATATCATCAAAGTATGTAAATAATGTAAGTGTAAATTTATCATTCTAATTCCACATCTACGTATTTTGGCAATATAGTGGAAGTCAACATTGTGGAGTCAACCTTGTCAAGTCGCCAGTAAAACACTGATATTGTGACTCCATACCTTTATAGCCTGGGTATGCTGTTTGACATCAAGTTCTTATTTCACCAAGGTGTCCTCTACCTACCTTCTTTGTTGAAAATCTCCCAGAAAAGCCTTCCCTCTTCTCCCTCTCAACATTCGTAACACTCTGGTCCAAGCAATGATGACGTGTAGTTCGGAAAACAGTAACTTTTTGCACCTCAGGCTCCCATGTATCTCGCTTCACAGCTCTAAGCCATCAGACTCATTCTTGGCCTATCTCTCCGAGACATTACCCTTTGTCATCATCCTGATCTCCACTGGCTCCTTTGAGGGCCACCTCATTGGCTCGGCTCAATATTGGATCCATTTGGACATACCTTCTCCCCAGTAGCGTAACGAAACTTGAGGACCCCCCTGCAAGGTACATGGAGGGGCCCTCTCCAGACTCAACCAGGAGCTCTCAGGCCAGGGTACTGTGCTGATGGTACCCGAGAGGCTCGGGCCCCCCGCACAGGGGGGGGATGCGGGGAGCCACATTACGCCACTGCTTCTGCCATCTTACTGCCGTGCTCTGGAACAGTATGCCTCTTCACGCTTACAACCAGCCAGGTCACTCCAGCTTTTGTAGACATCTCAAAACTTGACTCTTACCTGACTTGCTCACCTGCTCATTTCCATTGTTCTGTTGTCTCTGGATCATCTTGCAAACCCCTCAATTGCTGGGATACCTTTGAAGGTCCTGCTGAAAACCCTTCATTCAGCCACTCATTTGATATAAATCAGATCACACATTCAAAAAGGTGACAGCTGGGCTTCTGAAAGTTAATTTTATGTATGTTTGGGGCATTAGGTTGAGAACCATTCGTAGGTGAAATAATACTGAATGGATGATGTAGCGTCCTGCCAGCCTAGGCACTCGCCAATAAGTACGCCACACATGGAGAGTAATTTATCACGTCTTTATTCCACTGCGTGTAAGTCAGAACTCAACATTTTAAGCCTGCCTTGAATTCATCCCTCCAATTTTTATGTCACAGGCCTATGGTGTAGAGTGGGAACCAAAGGAGTTGCAGCGTTTATTACAAGACACTTGGGGGTATATTTACAAGCCCCTTTCGCCACCAGAGCGTCACTTTTTTCGACGTTGTTGTGGCGATATGGGTTTCGCCTTATTTACAATGCAGCGTTAAGCCACTTAACATGGCTTAACGCTGCCTTGTAAATAAGGCACCCTTTCAAGCTATACTTAGCGTGAAAGGGGTGGGCAATGGATGTGGCGGTGGGCGTTCCACCACAACACCCAAATGATTTTGAAGCTGCCCCATATTTACAAGAGTGGCGTAAATATGGGGCAGTGCCAAAATTAAGACCAGGGAAAACTGGGTCTTAACAGGGCGCAACGAGAAGAAATGCTTTATTTCTCCTCGTTTTTACTGTTTTTATGTGTGCTGCACGCCATGCATGATTGTTTATGTGCAGGAAGTTGTCCCTTCCTGCACATAAACAATCATTTTAAAAATGACGAGTTGCAACTTCTATGTGTGCTGCACAAAGCAGCACACATAGAAGTTCCAAATCACTATTTAAGATGTTTATGTACAGGAAGGCACACCTTCCTGCACATAAACAATCATTCCCCACAACGCAGGCACCCTTGCACTATGGTGCAAGGGTGCCTGCGTTGGCGCTAGGCAGCTAAAGTTAACACCGGTGCAGGGGGAAACGCAGGGCTGCACCGTATTGTTGTAAATACGGTGCAGCCCTGCATTTCAGAAGTGGCGTAGCGCGTCGTTAAGCCAAGAAGGCTAATGCAGCGCTCTGTCACCTCCTTGTAAATATGCCCTTACATCTCCTGCTTTGTTAAATAAAAAGTCACAACTTTAAAAAATATATAAATAAATAAATACATAAATAAATATACGAACAAACACATGAATAAATACATAGATCACCGTCGGAGGGAGCAGAGTGACCAACACGGTGACACCGCACCTTGACGAAAGCATGACTACTGGGCGACATTCCCACTCTGTCCCGGGTTTGGACTAACATTGGTGAAACTCGGGTACGCTTTCATAGTGTGTCTGCCAAGGGCAAGTATTGCCATACTTTTTTCCCTACCATATAGTGACTGACTTGGAGGAGTTTCATAAATTATAAGGGATCTGTATCCTGAGGAAGGCCATCGACCCTGTTGGGCGGTTGACAAAGGCACAGTAGATAGGGTAATGGGGATGTTGCTTCTCCTATATACCTGTTCATTATATATATTTAATCCTGCCAAGTGGGACCCATAATAAAATCAAGGAGGGTACCCAATTAGACAGTTTTAACTATTTTTCTTTATGCACTAGGGATCCCTCTCATGTAATAATCCTTTTTAAAAAATACGCACTCCACCCTGTACGTTGGTCTGCGCCAAGGTGTGTTAGCGGCCCTATGATGAAGCATGCCACTATTTAGTGGGTGAGGGTAATTTTAAAAACCTTATGGGTTTCTCAAATAGGTCTCTTTTTTCTTTTTTTCTCTCTCTTTCTACCATTTTGGTTGGATATAGCCTGAAGTTTAGGGGGCCTGTCTCTCCTTCCCCTCCCTTTTTTAGTCCTCTGTGTTAGTCCTTCTCGTATAGTGAGTTATATAGATCTTTCGGGAGAGCGAGGGACGGCATAATCTCTCATCCCTTCTGGTTGTGTATATCATAAATACATAGATACACAAGCAATTACAATTCTTCAATTATGTATTGTGGCGCCTGAATCACAAGTTGTGATCGGGTCACTGGGAGCGGGGATCTGGCAGTCGAAGTGTCAGCGATCTGCACAGGTGAGGTGGAATTATCAGCACATACAGAGTCATCAACAGTCTGTCTAGACCCAGTCTCTACATTGACATCGATGTTTGGTGAGTGATGGGCTGCATGCCGAAAATGAGAGGAATCTCTCGTAAGGGATTTCCCAGGAAGCTGTGCAGTCACCATGTGTCCTTTGGTGTTGGTGATGGTGATAGTAAAGTGTTCAACCTCAAAAGACGCATCAGATTTCCTTCTCCAGTATTGTCTTTCAAACACTTGATCTCTTCTTATAAAAGTGATGTCCTTTGCATGACATCGTCAGTCAGCATATATTTTCACCTTCTGTTTGCGACCACAGTCCGTAGTGGGAATGTCTTCCTCATTCTTGGATCTGAGGTTGGTCCATTGGGGTAGCTTGGTCATCTTGGCTCTTACAAACATGAGATTTGCAGGGCTTTCCCCTGTCTTTGAGGGAGGGGTCAAAACATAAGCTCAAAGAGTAGTGTTTAAAACAGCTTTGAGGTCGAGCTTCACCAATCCAGAGTGATGAACAGCTTTCTTTAGAGTACTCATAAACTGTTCTACCAGGACTTTGGCCTGGAGCCAAAGAGGAGTGCTTTTTTGATGCTTTTTATTGAGGTGATTTAGAAAGTCTTCAAATTCTCAAGTTTTGAAAGGTGGGCCATTGTCAGACGTCAGAACTGGAGGTACACCCCATGTTGCAAAGATGCCATCTACTTTTTGAATGACCTTCTCTCCCAAGCACAATGTGGCAAGTCTGACATGTGCAAAGGGTGCTGAATGACTTGAGATGAAAGACAGTTGCAGATATGACAAGTCTTTATTTATTTTTTGACCCTTTCATCGAGATACGGAAACCAGACTCAGTCACGGAGAGCTCTCTTGGTAGCAACTATGCCTCAATGTCCCTCATGGGCGACATCAATTACTTGTTATCGTAGACTCTCAGGAATAACAATTTGTGTACCCTTCAGAATGAGGCCTACTTGAGCCACTGAAAGTTCATCCCTTACATTTTTGTTTTCTAAATACTTATTGTCGCCGACCTGCGCACGTTGGGGGAACGGGTGAAAAAGGCTGAACACTCAGTAACGGAGCTGCAGTCCTCAACCAAAGTACTGGATAGTGAGGTACAGAAACTTCAGGCTGCTACGAAAGAGATGGAAGCCCGGCTGGAAGATCAGGAAGGGAGAGCACGCAGGAATAATGTCTGCATCCTGGGTGTGCCAGAACGGGCGGAGGGTCCGGCGGCGGACCTCTTTGTTGAAGATCTGATTCAGAATCATCTGCGGCCCCGCTCACTCTCTCGATACTTCTCGGTGGAAAGGCCCACAGAGTTCCCGGTGGTCCCCCCAAACCCGGCGCCCCTCCACGTCCTCTCATAGCCAGAATATTCAACTATAGAGACAGGGACGTCATTTTGCAAGCTGCGCGTGCCTCTCCTCCCACGAAATTCGAAAATTCTACGATAACCTTCTTCCCGGACTTTACGGTAAAGGTCCAGAAAATGAGACGATCTTTCTTGGAAGTTAAAGGGCGCTCCGGGAGAAAAACATTAAATATGCCATGCTCTTTCCAGCAAAACTTAGAATAACGACGGAGGGCAAGGTTTGGTTCTTCTCAACGCCGGAGGACACATGGGACTGGTTTGATCAATGGCAAGCCCGCAGTTCATCGCAGCAGGACTCACGGAGGCGAGAGCAGAGGCACGAAGATCGACGTGAAGACCTTGACTCCAGGGAAGGCCTTCGCTAAGGCTACTATGGCTCTCAATTATCTGTCAGTGTTATTGCCTTTTTTGTTTCCTGATGCTGGGAGAGGAAGCTGATTGGCACCGCCCGAGACTTGAACATTAAGCTGGATATTACCAAGTAATTTTGTCTTTGAATGGGGGATGCCTTGTAGTTGGTTGAGCTCAGGAATTTTCTTATTTGTTATTACGCATTGTTTCTCGTTCCTTACTAAGAGACACAGCCCACCATGACTGAGGGCTTGATAGACCTTTCTATTTGGATACTCTGGTATTAATTGGGGTGTAATAAGATCTTAGGCTTGAGTTGGCGGGGCCACGTTCCCTCTACATAAGTTTATGGGGGAGGGTCAACAAGCACTCTGCACATTTGGGGGGTGGGCAGTTTGGAGTCCACGTAGCAGGGAGGCAGGGTGGGAGGAGGGGGTGGGTGGTTTCCTAAGGGTTTGTTGTTTGGTTGTTGCATGTTTAATTTTATTTGTAATTTTGTTTTTTGATAGTGCAAGACAGGTGCAAATTTCTGAAACAGTATGTCCGACACTAACATATTGTATTGTAATTGCATTTATATAGCGCTTACTACCCCTGACGAGGCGTCAAAGCGCTTTTTCGGCGAGTAGCATGCTACTCCGGGACCCATAGAGGATTAGTGTTGAATTAGTATAGTGAAACATGCAAGTAAATTTTAAGTGGTGGATAGGTTAGTCAGTTATTTGGATTTGGAAGGATAGCAGAAGGATAGCAGAAGGATAGAAGAGGGGAAAAAAAAGCTTTGTATTTATATAGCGCTTGTTACCCCTGATGGGGTGTTGAAGCACGCTGCTCCGGAAACCCATAAAGGATTAGTGCTGAATTAGTATGGTGAAATATGAAAGTAATTTGAGTGGTGGGTATTAGTCAGTTATTTGGAGTGAGAAGGGTAGCGGAGGGCTAAAAGGGAAGAAAGGTTTGCATTCATGTAGCACCTGTTACCCCTGATGGGTGTTGAATTGCTTTTCTGGCGAGTAGGACGCTACTCCGGAACCCAAAAAGGATTAGTGTTGAAAATTAGTATAGTGAAGTATGAAGTAATTTGAGTGGTGGATATGTTATTCAGTTATTTGGATAGAGAAGGGTAGGTTGCGGGATAGAAGAGGGAAAGAGGTTTGTATTTATATAGCGCTTGCTACCCCTTGATGGGGTTTTGAAGCACTTTATTGGCGTGTAGCACGCTACTCTGGAACCCATAAGGATTACTGTTGAATTAGTATGGCGAAACATGAAAGTAATTTGAGTGGTGGATATGTTAGTCAGTTATTTGGATTGAGACGGGTTGGGGAGGGGTAGAAAAGGGAAAAAGTTTTGTGTTTATATAGCGCTGGTAACCCTAATGGGGTGTTGAAACGCTTCATTGGCGAGTAGCAAGCTTCAATGGAACCCATAAAGAATTAGTGGTGAATTAGTATAGTGGAATATGGAAATTGAGAAGTGAACGTGTTAGTCTGTTATTTTGATTGAAAAGGATAGTGGAGGGACAGGAGAGTGAGATTTTTTTTTTGAGGTCATAGCAGTAGGAGGAGGCTTTTGGATGAGTAAAAGGGGTTTTGAGGGGAAGAGTCAGAGGGGAGAGTTTATAAAGGTTTGTTTTGGGGGATCGGTATAGTAAAAGAGGTGTCAGATGATGCAAGGAGGGTAGAGTAAGAGAGAGTCTAGAAAGGGTTATTTTGGTATCATAGTAGTGGTATGGGATAAATGAGAGAGTGGATGTAGAGGATATATTGATAGATGTATAGGGTGAGAGATAGGGTAGTGCATTGGAAAGAGTAGTAGAAAGAAGTTTGAGATGAGTCAGAAGGTTGGGCCAGAGGATATATTGAGAGAAGTATAGGCTTAGAGATAGGGTAGTGCATTTGAAATGCTAAATTAGAAGAAAGTGATAAATATATAGATCCATAAGTACATTGAAAGTATATAGATGCATAAAGGAGGTAAGTATATATAGATTAAAGATATTGATAGAGGTACAGGATGAGAAATAGGGTAGTGCATTGGATATGCTTTTTCAGGAGAAAGGTAACAGACACACAGATCTAAGTACATGGAAGGTACATAGATGCACAATGGAAGTAAGTACATGTAGACCAAAGATGATTTTTATTTATTTATTTATTTACAACAACATAATTATTCTACATGTTTATACAAAGCAATACACAAAGATAGGTACATATCTATAGTGAAAATAAATGCTTATATACAGAGGAATATGCTGTAAATTTCTGTTTGCGTATGGTGCTTATGTGGGGAAGAGCCAATTCTTGAGTAGTTTTCTGAAGATAAGGTGGTTGTCGGTGGATCTTATGTTGGGGGTAATGAGTTCCATAGTTTGGCTGCTTGAACAGAGAAGGATGTGCCACCCATGGTTTTTTCTTGTATCTTGGGATTTTGAGGCGAGATGCCCCTTTAGAGCGTAGGTTCCTTTGTTGAATGTGTTTGGTAATTTTATTCCTAATGAAGAGCAGTCCCATCCCATGTATTGCTTTGTGGGTGATACAAAGTAGCTTGAATGTGTATCTTCTGGCAACCGGTAACCAATGCAGGGCTTTCAAGGCAGGTGAGATGTGGTCTCGCGGTTTGATATGCAAGAGTAGTCTGGCAGCCGAGTTCTGAATCCATTGTAGTCTTTTCATGGTCGTTAAAGGTGATCCGTGGTAGAGGCTATTGGCGTAATCGAGTTTGGACAGAACAAGGGAGATGGTAGCTTGGACCTTGTGTGGAAATCCCAAATGAGGAAAAATTAGTCGCAGCGTTTTTATAGTGACAAAGCTTGATTTTGCTAGTTTGTCCACTTGGGCATTCATCGACAGCTTGGAGTCCATGGTTATTCCGAGGTTTCTTACTTCCTTCGATAATTTAGGTGGTGATCCCAGTTCATCAGGCCAGGCGGCAAGTGGGTCGTAATGTTTCCAATCGCCACACGTGAGTATTTCCGTTTTTGAAGCATTCAATTTGAGATGGCTCCAAGTCATCCACTGATCCACGGCTCTGAGACTACTGAAAATTGGGCATTTTTCAATGTCTTTGGGGCATTCCAGTTGAAGGGGTATTTGCGTGTCATCTGCATAGTTATAGCACGTGAGGTGAAATTGATTGATCAGTACCGGTAATGACTTCATGTAGATGTTGAAAAGCATGGGCGAGATGATAGAACCTTGAGGGATCCCTGCTTTTGTGGAGTATGGTTTGGACGAGAAAGGTGGGGTATGGATGACATTAGTTCTGTTTCGAAGGTAGGACGCGATCCAGTCTAGAGCAGTTCCCTCTGTGCCAGCTTCATAGAGTCTTTGTTTCAGAGTGTCATGTTCAACCATGTCAAAGGCAGCCGAGAGGTCCAAGAGGAGTAGCGCAGCAACCCCGCTGCGGTCAACTGTATTCTTCAGGTCATCCCAGATGGCAAGAAGGGCAGATTCAGTGCCTCTTCCCGGACGGAATCCTGTTTGGAAGTCTGAGAGTATGTCATTCTCTTCAATGAATTGTGACATCTGGGTGAACGCTGCTCTTTCTATCAGTTTGCCCAGGAAAGGTCCATTTGTAATGGGTCTGTAGTTGTCAGGGTTCAGCGGGTCCAAGTTTGTTTTCTTCAGAAAAGGGCGTATGTGTGATTTTTTGAGTTCTTCTGGAAATATTCCGCTAGTTAAGGAATCGTTGATGATTCTTCTTACTGGAGTGGCAGCAGAGGCTGTTAAAAGAATTGTCTTGAAAGTTTGTGGTGGACAGGGGTCAGAAGGGCTGCCGGTAGGCCTGCTTGCTTTGACCAGGTCCATAAATTCATTGTGTGAGATGTGTTGGAAGGAACGGAGAGGCTGGGTTAGAGTATTCTTGGATTGTTGTTTTGTACAGGGGTTAGTGCTGGTGCTTTGTTTCTATTTTAAGTACGAGTCCAATGTGTCTGCCTTGTCCGTGTAATGATTTGCCAGTTTGTCTGTGAAATCTTGAGTAACAGGATGAGTTCCTTCTAGGCAATTTGGTTTGCGAAATTCATTGAGTATTTTATAGAATTCTTTATTTGCACATTTAGCATTTTGAATTCTGTCTGAATAGTACCTTTTCTTGGCTTTTTTGATAGCTGACTTGTATAATCTGTTAATTTTTTGTAGGTGAAGTTTGTCTTGTTTGGCGTTTGTTTTGAGCCAGGTACGTTGCAGCTTTCTAATTTGTTGTTTTATGTCTTTTATTTCTACGTTTCTCCAAGGCGCTTTTTTTCTTTTGTGCTGTTGTGTGGTTTTGAGTGGTATCAGGATGTCAAAAGCTTCCTGTAGCCACTCATATAGATTTTGAACCGAAGTTATTGTTTCCAGATTTGTACTTGATGTTAGTTATGTTTCTAAGTGTTCCAAATTGAGTTTGTTCCATGGCCGATAGGTGGATGGATGTAAGCTAGTTTTAGGTGAGTCCCTTAATGTTGTTTTATGTTGGAAAGCAAGCAAGTGGTGGTCTGACCATGTGACTGGAGTTATAGTTTGAAAGGTAACTAGTTCAGTATTAGCAAAATGACATCTAGGATATGTCCAGCGATGTGTGTGGGTTTGTGGACAATCTGATGCAGGTTCAGTGCCTCTAGGCCAGTGATTATTGTTTTTGGATGGGTCATATTGGGTTTGTCAAACCAAATGTTGAGGTCACCCAGAACGCATAAGTTGGAGTGTATTGTTATCAGGTTTGAAACTGTGTCTAGAAGTGCGTCTGGGAATGTCGCCTTGCTAGGTGGAGGTCTGTAAAGGAGCAGGAAGTTACAGGATGAAGACAGCGTAGTATGGCATCTTGTTAGAAGAGCCTCACAATTCTTTATGGAGATGTCATCAACTTTAGTGATATGTAATGTTTGCCTGAACACAACAGCTAGACCACCTCCTTTTTGCCTATACGATTTTGGGTGATCGTTTGATAGCCTAGAGCAGAGGTCTTCAAACTTTTGTAGGTTGAGCCCCCCCAGCTGAATTCTTTTACATGTTGGGCCCCCCCACCACCTGACAGAAACTTCTGGAATCAGGTACACTACATAATCGGCCACCACGCGCATATCCCGGGCCATATCCAGCAAATAATGTTCAACACAATAAGAGGGTTTAGTAAACTGCAGGTTTGTGAGTGGGTGTGGTGAAATGACAGAGGCTTATTACACAGCTCAAAACACCATTTTCCAAGATAAAATGTGCACAAATTGTTTTTACTAGGATGCTTTGTTTTACACATGACATAGATTGATAATAACACCACCAACATAAATGTGACGGGTGTGCCTGTTTTTCGCCACAGAGACGGTCCATCTGTGGATGGATTTTTGCTACTGCCATCCTCAGGTTGTGCTCCACATCCAGTCTTGAACGGTACTTAGTCTTTAATACCGCAAGTGCTGAGAACCCAATCTCACATAAATAGGACGAGCTGAAAGGCAAGAGAGTTTTGATAGCAGTTTCTCTCAAAGCTGAATATTCTGCAGACATTTTCAGCCAAACCAGAGACAGTGTTGTCATATTTTTTGAGCACTCCCTAGCTCAGAGCTGGTACACGAGAAACAAATCTTCTCTAGAAATCATTATAATGGGATAATTGCCCACCAACCAGTTATGGATCCGAAGACACAGTTGAAAGTCCACAGAGAGGGCGCTGAACGAACACCTAATTGAGAATTCCTTAGTGGTACGATAAGTTGCTTGCCTGAAGCCGTGGGGGTTTAGGACACGTCGGGCTTATGTTTAAAAAAAATAGAACTAATAATAAATTAATGATGTTGTCTATTTTTACTTCAGAGCAATGTTGTCTGACAGACTTTGTGGTGGCAGGGACATGTTAAGGATTTTGGGTGCCCTGGGCCAAAACTATTTTGGGGGCCCCTGTTCAGTACAGCTTTGAGTTTAAATGATTTACTTTCAACTCTGCCATACCCTCTTTAGCCAGGCTACTAACGGTGCACAGGCACTATGGTCGAAATTCTAAAAGCGTTTACATCTAATATTCAGAGATAGTGATGTGTTTTCACTGTTGTAACAAAGCAGCAGCCCACTAATTTTACAGCGAATAATATCTGTGATATCCTCCAATTTCTCATATGTGAGGACCCGCTTGGATCTAAAATAAACTTTTTTATGGTTGTTGCATGAAACAAACACATTTCTCTGCAAATAGTAATAGGCTCCCTCACATCAATCACATTAAAAAGAAATGAAACAAAACAGTATTTACAAGAATCTGTTCAGGAATTATTCCAGGCCATCAGGGCAAAAACAGAGCTGTCTCTATCATGGGGCCCCTGAAAGGCTGGATTGCAGTGCATGTAAATGTGTCCTTTTGTAATTTAGGACGAAAACCTTGATGGGGCACGACATGCCCATACTTGTGTACAGGGGCGCAACTAGACCCGAACTTCGGGTGGGGCTAACACTCCCAGCCAGGGCTGGCCCTAGCACTTGTCGCACACAGTGCAACAGTCTTTTGGCGCCCCCTCCCCATTTCCTCCTTCTCCATGAATTTCCTCATTACCACTTACCAACGATGCACCTCATCTCTCTATAACACCTTTCTGGCAAACATTTCATTTTTTATAGCGCTACTCAATGCAGTCCTGCCAAGTATCACGCATCAGGCGTTAGACTAACGCATTTCCGTGTGGTACTCCGCATTACCGCACTGAAATGCATTGTCACGCCTATGCTGTTTGCCAGCTGTCACTGTCAAGCCTGACTAAAACTGAGAGTCTGTGGCAGCGCGCCGCCCGGGGCTTATGCGCGCTGCACCAGCAGGCTTGTGGTTCAGCTAAACTAAGGCTGCAGGCAGCTTTAGTTCAGCTGCTACAATCTATCATGATCGAATCTAACAGCCGCGACTCGGCTCTTACTGGCAGGCTGATGTCATCGCGGGGGACGTCACTGTGGAAGCGCGCGCAGTTTATTTTGGGAGATCGATGCGGCTGGATAGTTTGCGGGCGGCGCGGCATGTAATCATCGTTAGAGGGAGCTCTGCTTATAATTACGGCACCGGCCGCGGGCTCGTTTCGGCTCGGGCAACCACGTGCTAGTTATTGTCATTACCGCCCCCCTTCAATGAATTCAATATCTTACTGTGGCCGACGGAGAGACGCCAGTGACACCGGGGCCGCCTGGAGGTGGAGGGCCCTTCTTCTGTGAGGTTAGTGACTGGTCGTAGACTAGTCAGTGGGAGAGAGAGCTTGTGTGCGCTAAGTTGAGGTGCTGACTGAGCCCCCACGTGCAGCTCTTCCGCTGCATCCCGGTTATCTCTCCTCTGTGGAGCCTTGGGAGAGGCCGCGGGTCTCTGAAGTGACCCGAAAGGCTCTTCTATTGCTTGGTAAAGGAGCCCCCCTCATTGGGCCCCCTTGTTTGTTCAGAGCGTCGGGTCTCTCTTCCTCAGAAGTAGAGGTAAAGAGACAAGAAGCAGCACACGGAGGCCGCTGCGGATCTTTCACTTACTCAGAAACACTCAGTCTGCCCGGGTCCCAGGGCAGCTAGCACAGCAAACCCCACTCCCATAGCGAACCAATATTTATTAGAGTGTCTTATTAAATAGACTAGACTGTGCCCTGTTTATTCACGGCGTCCAATTAAATGCCACGGATTACTTTCGATTTATTAGGGCATCTTAAACTGCAGAGAACTTCAACCATTTAAACTAATGAAAACAGACAGTGCAAACATAGCTGACAGCTTACCCAGTTCTATGTGTAAAGTGTGGATCATATCAATCAGGTGCCTACCCAGACACCTACTAACAATGCACTCCATCCTAGACTTATTCTGAGTTTGCCTGTGCCCCTGTCAGTCACACAGTATGTCTCTGCTCTGTTTTTCAGTTGCGTTACTGCTCAGGTCACTGGCAGCAGTTGAGTGAGACTGGTAGTCACTCAGCTGATTATAATGACATTTTGAACCACTTCCAAGCTGCTTTATCTAATTTCTGCAATTTTAGCTAGAGTCTGATAAATGGAAGTTGTTTATATTTCTTACGTTTTGCAGCAGTTAACTTAGTTTCTCTTCCCTCAAATGTGTGCAATTTCTGATATTATTGTTTCCCTCATCTTCATTGCTTAATTTTGCTTGCGAGACAGTGTCACTCATAGTCATTGAAATGTCACTCATAATTACTCTAAAATTATTAAAATGTCACACATAGCAATCTGAAACCTTGGCAGCTATGTCAATGTTTACTCATACTCAGTTCAGTGATCTGCATGGTACACGTTCTTTGTATCAGGCACATTAAACCTCTGCACTGTGTGGGTGGAAGGAGTGCCCATGTGAGTGCATGGTGAGCCATGCGACAGTGTGAGAGTAGGGTAAGAGGAGTGACTGCAGGGTGAGTGAGGTGACCATATGAATTTGGGTGCGGATGTAAGTGCAGAGTGGGGCGAATGAATGTATGGTTAGTGGTGGGCTTATTTGAGTGAGATTGCAGATTGAGCAGTGAGGGGGACAGGTGAGTGAAGTGTCACATGAGTGCAGGTTGAGTAGTGTGCTCGTGTGACTGCAGGGTGAAGTACAGGGTGAACAGCGCAAGTGCATTGTGAGTGCAGAGTGATCACTGTGAGTGCAGGGTAAGTGGGTGAATGGTGTGAGGGCATTGTGATCACTGTGAGTGCAGGGTGAGTGTGAAAGTGAAGGGCGAGAATGAGGAGCGAGTTGTCTGAATGCAAGGTGCAATCCCAGACACTTGAAGTAACTCAGTATGTTATTGACGGCAGCGTAGGGTTTCAAATGTGTTAAACTATTGCTATTATGGCAGTAACCAGGGATCAGGGTGGAGGAAATAAATAATGTGCTGATCCTGCAGCAAACTCCCAGTCTTGTGATTAGGGTTTCCAGCTCATTATTTCAATGTCCCAGACGGTACAAAAATAAACAGTCACCTAAAGCCGTATTTTCATCACTTATCTGTGCATACTTTGAACAGCAAATATAAATAGAAAGAACTTTTAATTGTGTTCAAGGGCTTCCTGGATGATCCATGACTGATAATAAAAGGGAACAAAGACAGAAAAGTCACATTACAAATTAATACATACTTCTTTATTTATAACCATATTTAGTGTCAAGACAAGCAAGCAATTTGCAGGCTGTTTAAACAACACATGGCTGGCTGGCATTTTGCGCGCCTGCCTGTGTAATTTTAAAAGAAACTTTGTCTCCTTTCTGGGAAGAGCTAACCCTCCCAGGAGGGGGTTAATTCATAGAGCTCAAATGCTTCAGCTGCAGTGGGAGGCAAGGAGTCTCCTCTGCTATGATATGGAATTGGAAGGAATGCGGTTTTAGCAAAGGAGACTTCCTGCCTCTCACTGCAGCTGAAGCATGAATTAACCCCCTCCTGGGACGGTTAACAAGACAAAAGCATGGGCAGGTCGTGCCCCATCGATTTCCCCTCCCTCCCCCTCCAACCATACCGGAGTTCTCCAAGAAGACTTGCGACGCAGGGAACAAAGGTAAGATTAGAGTGGAGTGAGCGCCCCCCCCTGAGATGGTGTCGCGCCCCCCCAGGGGGGCGCGCCCCACAGATTGAAGAACTCTGGCCTAGAGGAATGGCTTCATGCAGGACTGGAGCCATATCACCTCCCAACCATTATTCGGTTATGAATAGTATGTCTGGTTTTGCATCTGTGAGAAGGTCGTAGATGTGATGTTTGTTTTTAGAGAGGGATCGAGCATTTATTAGTAGACAGTTTAGAGAATGGCCTTTGGTGATAGTGAGACTTTGTTTTGTAGTGGAGTGAACAGTATTGTGTGTGTTTGTAGCAGGTGTGTTTTTAGTGCTGGCATTAGCTGTATTAGGATAGCAATCGTGTAGCTGTTATGTATCATGTTCCTCATCCAGCATGAGAATTATCTGAACGGACTCCTGATTCTCTTCATAATTACTAAGTGGAGCCACATCAGTATGCCAGTTCTTGACCTGGAGGCAGAGTCCCCCCCGATGTTTAGTATAGATGGCTAGTAATTTGAAACAACCTTTGCCCGCAGACCGACTTAAATTGCTGACGTGGAATGTCAATGGGCTAGGGGACAGAATTAAGAGGGGGATTGTCTTACAATACTTAAAGAGGCAGGCCCCTGACGTGGTTCTGCTGCAGGAAACACACATACAGGGCTCCACATACAGCGCTTTGAATAGGTGGGGGTATAAGTTAGTGGCTCATGCAGGCTATACTAAAGGCTCTAGGGGGGTAGGGATCCTTCTCCGTAAACCATCCCCTTTTCAGGCCCAGACCATCACACGTGACCGCTTGGGTAGATTTGTGACGCTGAGTGGATCCTGGGAGGGGCGCTTATTAAACATTACGTCATTGTGCATTCCTCCTCGACTTCACCTCCCAACCCTAACTGACCTAGGTACACATTTGCTCAATTTGCAGGAGGGAGAGTTGATACTCGGGGGCGATTGTAATGCAGCGTTAAACGTTGAGAGCGATAGACTTCCTGCGAGGCCGGAAGAGCCGGCGGGGAAAGCGCTGGGGGATTTCCTGAAGGCAATGGGTCTGCTGGACCTCTGGAGAACCCAGAATCCGTCCTCTCTCCAATACACTTTTCATTCAGGGGCTCATGGGAGCCTGTCCCGCATTGATTATATATTCTGCAAGGCAGATCAGCTTTCCATGTTCAGTGAAGTGGGGCACCTCCCGAGGGGAATCTCCAATCACTCACCGCTGATAGCTACGTATTGTGGAAGTCCCACTGAGCGGCGAGGCGACATGCGGCTTAATCCCTGGTATTTGAGGCGCCCTACGGTCCGTGAAGGGCTGATTGACACGACAGAATACTACTTTAAAGAAAATGTGGGATCCGTGGCTTCGGCCTCCACATTATGGGAGGCGTACAAAACCGTTATCAGGGGACAGGGTGTGTCTATGATAGCAGGGCATAAGAAGGAAAAGCAGAAACAGCTACTAGCCCTAGAAAATGACATAACAAATCTAGAGAAGGGCTTAACGACAGCGACGTCCCCCGAACTCCAACATAAGTTGCTCCTCAAACAGAAGGAGTATAGAGATATCGCTGAAGAAGCGGCAAAAGCCTACTATCGTGCCACACAGTGTAGAGTTTACGAAATAGGTGATAAGGCAAGTAAGTTATTGGCATGGCTTGACCGGCGTGAGCAGGCCTCTAGATGGATCTCGGAGATTTTCACGGAGGGTGGGGAACGCCTCACGGATAGGAAAAGTATAGCAAAAGCCTTTGCAGAACACTTTCAAGCAGTATACTCCTCTGCGAAAGTGTACTCTGGAGAAGAGGTGGCTGAGTTGCTATCCACTCTACGACTGCCTGTGCTGGACGACACAGAAGTGGAGGAGCTCGGGTTAGATTTGACCAGAGAGGAGGTTACCAAAGCAATTGGTGCCTTGCAGTCTGGAAAGGCGATGGGCCCGTGTGGGCTCCCCATAGAATTGTTTAAACTCAATGCATCCACTATTGCCCCCTATCTAATAGACATGTATGAAGAGAGTGTATCCACGGGCTCCCTTCCTGAAACACAAAGGATGGCTAACGTGGCGGTGATAGATAAACCAGGCAAACTGCCAGACAGTTGTGGGTCGTATCGCCCAATATCGTTATTAAATCCAGAGGTGAAAATCTTAGCTAAGATTTTGGCCACACGATTGTCGCCCCTGCTTCATAAACTGATTCACCCCGATCAGTCGGGATTCATGCTGGGTAGGAACACGGCGCTTAATTTGTGGAGGCTTCATGGGGTTCTGGGAAGAGCCCAGACTATACAAGAGGACGCTGTCATTATGTCCCTAGATGCAAAAATGGCATTTGATCTGATAGAATGGCCCTACCTCTTTGCGGTGTTGGAACAATATGGTTTTGGCCCAAAATTTCTGTCTTGGGTGCCACTGCTGTATTCCGAACCTTTGGCAAGAGTGACAGTCAATGGGAGTAGCTCGGCGTCATTTGCTCTGCATAGGGGGACCCGCCAGGGTTGTCCACTCTCACCTTTGATATTCGCGCTGGTCCTTGAACCATTGGCAATATGGATACGGGGAGACCCCTCATTAGGGGGTTGAATTGGACGCCGGAATGGGAAGATAGAATTTCCCTTTATGCAGATGACATCTTACTGTATTTAGCTCGGCCCTATCACTCTATTCATAGGATACTTCATATATTCACCCTGTTCCAGAAGTACTCTGGTTACACAATAAATTGGGATAAGTCCTTAGTTTACATCCTCTCTGGGAGCGATATCCGATTGCCCGCACACTGCGATGCTAAAACAGTCACGGAAGGCTTTCGATATTTAGGAATTTATGTCACAACGGACCCCGCGGTCTTCTATGACACTAATCTAGTCCCTCCTTTGCGCCGTTTACAAGCGGATGTACAACATTGGAAATCGTTGCCCCTCACTCTGCTCGGCCCTGTACAAGATGATGGCGCTGCCTCGATTTGTCTATGCACTACAAAATACGCCCTTCCCTGTTACCTCCAAATATTTCCAGGCAGTAGAATCTGAGGTTAGGACCTTGTTGTGGAACGACGGCAACCCTCGTATCTCCTTGACTAAACTCACAAAGAGTTGGTACGACGGTGGAATAGCTCTCCCGGAAATTCGGAGTTATTATTGGGCTTCGCAACTAGCAGTTATTAATCCTTGGGTGCATTGGCCTATTAATGAACCAGCTTACAGGATGGATAGGCATAACATGGCAAATGGATCTTACCAACGAGCACTGTATGGGGGGCGGAAGACCGCCACGGTATTCACCCCGACTGCAACCACTGTGGCGCTGTGGCACTCTGCGACCACAGCCCTGGGCTGGAAAAATAAGATTACTCTGGTCACCCCCCTCTTTGACTTGGGTCGGTTGGGACTCCTGGCTCATAGCCCTGGCTTTCGTAAGTGGGATCTTATTGGGCTCTCAACGGTGGGTGACGTATGGACAAAAGGCAGAGTGGTTCCATTTGGTGACTTGCAATGTCAACATGATCTCAATCCGAAAGAAACTTTTCGATATCTGCAGGTGCAAAGTGCATTGTATAAGGCCGTCCCCATGGGAACTGCCCTCCCGGCGGCCTCGCCCTTAGAAGATAGGTTACTGGATGACTATTTGAAGGAGAAAGCAATCTCCTTGACATATAGGAAAATTTTAAATAACTCACCAGATGTTCTGGGTAAGATCTGTTCTAAATGGGTGGCGGACGTAGGGGATATGGATGATGAGGAATGGCAAGAAGCGCTGGCATCTCCTCGGGAGGTGGCGGTGCGCTCTAGATTTAAATTGGTCCAACTTAAACTCCTCCACAGAGTTTATTATACCGGCGTTGCATTGGCCAGGATGGGTGTCTTGGGCTCTCCGTTGTGTCCCCGGGGTTGTGGAAAGGTGGGAACATACCTACACCAATGGTGTGAATGTCCATGTATAGGACGGTATTGGAGGAAAGTAACCGCAAAAATGTGGGAGGTCAGTGGGAAAGGAATGGAGGTCACTCCCCGGCTCTGTCTTGAATATATGGGATGCGACTGACATGACGGCCAAAGAAAGGGTCTGGGTTTCTCTTGGGAATGTTGTTGCGAAACGTAACATAGCCAGAACTTGGAAGCGCGACAGGACACCCAAACTCCGAGATTGGGAAACGGACATGGACTGGTGTATGCAGACGGAGAGAGTGGTTTATGAAGGGAGAGGCTGTCCGCAGAAGTGGACCAAGATCTGGGGTAGCTGGAATAAATCGAGGGGAATGTTGTGTGAACCGTTTCTAGATCCCCCGCTGCAAGAGACCATGACTCTGTGATTGTATTGATCAAGATTTTATAATTGATGATCTGTGTTGTAATGGAGCTGTCGGACAGTAATGGTATTTGAATGCTGCTATAGTACCTATGCACTATTTTATTTTATTTTATTTTGTTATATTTCTGTTCCTTTTATCAATAAACAGATTTAAATACTTATTGTCATTAGTGAAAGGTCTGGAGTGCTGGTTCCATGATTGATGAGCAATAATGTCTTTTAATCTTGACATGTCACTATCTTGGCTCGCGACAGTTACAATTTGTTCTAAAGATATGGCAGCTGGTGTGCTCGATTTCACAATAAAATTGATGTAGGCCTCCGCTGTCTTAGATGGGGCATTGTAATGGCATTCTTGAAAAATAATCTGCTGGATTCTGATCTTTCCCTGAACGATTAATAATCGTATAGTTGTATTCTTGAAACTTCAAACCCCAGCGTTAAATTCGAGGAGACATTTTGGCTTTTGGATTGCGAAATATTGTCAACAGTACTTGATGACCAGTCACTACAGTGAAAAGCTTTCTGTACAGGACAACATGGAGATATTCACAAGCCCAGGCTACCACCAAACTTTTTTGCTCAGGTTGCGAGTAAGCACATTCTGTTTGTGACAGGCTCGTACTGGCGTATGCCATGATATGTCTCTGGGCATTTGGCTGTACGCTGTGCTGTGCAAGGATAGCGCCCAACCCGACATGGCTAGCTTCAACTACAACCTCTGTATGTTGTTATCATACGATTGGTGACTTGGGAAAGTGGCACACACACCAATATGGTCTCAAATTGTCCCAATAGAAATACAAGTTTACAAATAGTGCTTCAGGAGGAGGTAGAGCCACCAAGTCTTCCTCAATGGGAAAGTAGACAGCAGTCTTTTCCTCACAAATTGCATAAACTCCAAGCACTCCAAAATCAAATCCAAGTTCGTGCTGTGTGTAGATTACCAATGTCTTTTATTCAGACATTATCTTTTCATATTCCATATGACAGTTCCTTTGTGCAAAGTTCATAGTCAAACATATAACCTTCATGCCACAGCTTCAAGATAATGTCTGAATAAAAGACATTGGTAATCTACACACAGCACGAACTTGGATTTGATTTTGGAGTGCTTGGAGTTTATGCAATTTGTGAGGAAAAGACTGTTGTCTACTTTCCCATTGAGGAAGACTTGGTGGCTCTACCTCCTCCTGAAGCACTATTTGTAAACTTGTATTTCTATTGGGACAATTTGAGACCATATTGGTGTGTGTGCCACTTTCCCAAGTCACCAATCGTATGATAATAATTTCGTTTGGGTGTGCGGCACCTCCTGGTATTGATTTTGACTGTGATAATTGTTTGTATTAATGAGGTCGGGACTGGCAGACAGAGAAAAGATTGCTGAAGAACTCTTCAGCAACCTGAGTTCGGGTATAATGATACAGTCTTGGCCAGTAAGGAATGAGGGATTGAAAGATACATTTTTGAAACTAGAAAGACTTAAGGTTACTGAACAATCTTAATGGTGGGATGCAACAACGCTAAAACAATATCTAAAACTTAATAGGATACCCAGAGGCCTGCGGGCTCAAATATTTCCCACCTACGATGACCTAGACCCTGATCTTTTGATCAGATGGGAGAAGGAACTCATTGGTAACTCCATGAATCTAATGGAGATTTTAATAATTAATGCCGAAAGGAAGGTATTGAAACTGCAAGGTGAGATTGCTGATGTAGAGAAGGAGATTTCAGACATGAATTTGAAAGATGCTACTGAGAAAAATTATGCAATATTAAATGATATACTTGCTAAACATCAGGAAGGTATCAAGATTCGGAAAACTAGAAAACTCAAAAGGGATGAACGAGATTATCTAGCAGGGAGAGTCTTTACTTTTGCAAGTAAATTTGATCACTTGATCAATAAAGACACAACCGTTGGGGCAGAGGGAGGGACTGACAGAGCCAGCAACGCCTCCTCCAGTGTGATATCTAGTGATAATGAGAGTAATACAGAACACACTAAGGTTACTTCAGATTCTGGTAGCAACCGTTTTTAGAGGAAATGAAACGTATCAGAATAGGGAATCGGAAGGGCAATACCCATATACCAAGAACAGGAAAACCAGACGAGGCAAGAGATCCAAGAGAACAGTCAAACGACAGAGCAGGCATGCACACCAGATCCTGGACGAAAAAGAAGTGATATGTACTGACACTAATGATAAACACATGAATGTTAATGTAATTAATTTGTCTAATCAAGTGTTGACTGAAGACATGATTAAAGTGCTGCAGAAAGGTTTTGGGTTCTGTCCATCTAATGTGGTCAATATTGAACAGTTGAAGATTGATATGTATAAATTTATTCGAAAGTTAAAGCTGAAAAAGCATTTCAAAAGTGATTTCTTCAGCTAAATTTGAGGTTTGCAGGGGATTCTGGGTAGGAAAACGTTGGGGGACCCACGCAAGCCATACCTCGCTGGACTCCCCCGGGTGTCTAGTTTTCAGAAATGTGTGGGTTTGGTAGGTTTCCCTAGCTGGCCGCCGAGCCCAGGGCCAAAAACTCATGGGACCCCCCTTGCAAAACCAGGTTGTTTTGCGATAGGTAATTTTGATGTCGCCTCAATAGGTTTTGGGCCCTTGCCTGTCACGGGTACTTGACCCACCCACGCGAGTGAGGTACCATTTTTATCGGGAGACCTGGGGGAACGCTGGGTAAGAGGACATTTGTGGATCCACGCAGATTCCAGAACTTTCCCACACAGAAATTTGAGAAAAAACTTGATTTTTTCAGCTAAATTTGAGGTTTGCAGGGGATTCTGGGTAAGAAAACGTTGGGGGACCCAAGCAAGCCATACCTCGCTGGACTCCCCCGGGTGTCTAGTTTTCAGAAATGTGTGGGTTTGGTAGGTTTCCCTAGATGACCGCCAAGCCCGGGGCCAAAAACTCATGGGACCCCCCTTGCAAAACCAGGTTGTTTTGTGATGGGTAATTTTCATGTCGCCTCAATAGGTTTTGGGCCCTTGCCTGTCGCAAGTACTTGACCCACCCACGCGAGTGAGGTACCATTTTTATCGGGAGACCTGGGGGACCGCTGGGTGGGAGGAAATTTGTGGATCCACGCAGATTCCCGAACTTTCCACCATAGAAATGTGAGGAAAATGTGGTTTTTTTGACAAGATTTTAGGTTTGCAAGGGATTCTGGGTAACAGAACCTGGTGAGAGGCAGTCAAGTCACCCCATCCTGGATTCCCCTGGGTGTCTACTTTTCAAAAATATATAGGTTTTATGGGTTTCCCTAGGTGCCGGCAGAGCTAGGGTTCAAAATCTACAGCTAGGCACTTTGCTAAAAAAGGGTCCGTTTTCACTGTGAAAATGTGGCGTGTCCACTTTGCGTTTTGGGCCGTTTCCTGTCGCGAGCACTAGGCCTACCCACACAAGTGAGGTACCATTTTCTCAGAAGACTTTGGGGAACGCGGGGTGGGTGGAATTTTGTGGATCCACGCAGATTCCAGAACTTTCCACCACAGAAATGTGAGGAAAATGTGGGTTTTTTGACATTGTTTTAGGTTTGCAAGGGATTCTGGGTAACAGAACGTGATGAGAGCCAGTCAAGTCACCCCATCCTGGATTCCCCTAGGTGTCTACTTTTCAAAAATGTATAGGTTTGCTAGGTTTCCCTAGGTGCCGGCAGAGCTAGGGTTCAAAAACGACAGCTAGGCACTGTGCAAAAAAGGGTCATTTTTCACTGCGAAAATGTGGTGTGTCCATGTTGCGTTTTGGGCCATTTCCTGTCGCAGCCACTAGGCCTACACACACAAGTGAGGTACCATTTTTCTCGGAAGACTTTGGGGAACGCGGGGTGGGTGGAATTTTGTGGATCCACGCAGATTCCAGAACTTTCCACCACAGAAATGTGAGGAAAATGTGGTTTTTTTTTACAAATGTTTAGGTTTGCAAGAGATTCTGGGTAACAGAACCTGGTGAGAGCCAGTCAAGTCACCCCATCCTGGATTCCCCTGGGTGCCTAGTTTTCAAAAATGTATAGGTTTGCTAGGTTTCCCTAGGTGCCGGCAGAGCTAGGGTTCAAAAACTACAGCTAGGCACTTTGCAAAAAAAGGGTCATTTTTCACTGTGAAAATGTGGTGTGTCCACATTGCATTTTGGGCCGTTTCCTGTCACGGGCACTAGGCCTACCCACACAAGTGAGGTACCATTTTTCTCAGAACACTTTGAGGAACGCGGGGTGGGTGGAATTTTGTGGATCCACGCAGATTCCAGAACTTTCCACCACAGAAATATGAGGAAAATGTGGTTTTTTTGATAAATTTTAGGTTTGCAAGGGACTCTGGGTAACATAACCTGGTGACAGCCAGTCAAGTCACCCAATCCTGTATTCCCCTGGGTGTCTAGTTTTTAAAAATGTATAGGTTTGCTAGGTTTCCCTAGGTGCCGGCAGAGGTAGGGTTCAAAAACTACAGCTAGGCACTTTGCAAAAAAAGGGTCATTTTTCACTGCGAAAATGTGGTGTGTCCACGTTGCGTTTTGGGCCGTTTCCTGTCGCGGGCACTAGGCCTACCCACACAAGTGAGGTACCATTTTTCTCGGAAGACTTTGGGGAACACGGGGTGGGTAGAATTTTGTGGATCCACGCAGATTCCAGAACTTTCCACCACAGAAATGTGAGGAAAATGTGGTTTTTTTGTCAAATTGTTTGGTTTGCAAGGGATTCTGGGTAACAGAACCTGGTGAGAGCCAGTCAAGTCACCCCATCCTGGATTTCCCTGGGTGTCTAGTTTTCAAAAATGTATAGGTTTGCTAGGTTTCCCTAGGTGCCGGCAGAGCTAGGGTTCAAAAACTACAGCTAGGCACTTTGCAAAAAAAGGGTCATTTTTCACTGTGAAAATGTGGTGTGTCCACGTTGCGTTTCGGGCCGTTTCCTGTCGCGGGCACTAGGCCTACCCACACAAGTGAGGTACAATTTTTCTCAGAAGACTTTGGGGAACGCGGGGTGGGTGGAATTTTGTGGATCCACGCAGATTCCAGAACTTTCCACCACAGAAATGTGAGGAAAATGTGTTTTTTTGACAATTTTTTAGGTTTGCAGGGGATTCTGGGTAACATAGCCTGGTGACAGCCAGTCAAGTCACCCCATCCTGGATTCCCCTGGGTGTCTAGTTTTCAAACATGTATAGGTTTGCTAGGTTTCCGTAGGTGCCGGCAGAGCTAGGGTTCAAAAACTACAGCTAGGCACTTTGCAAAAAAAGGGTCATTTTTCACTGCAAACATGTGGTGTGACCACGTTGCGTTTTGGGCCGTTTCCTGTCGCGGGCACTAGGCCTACCCACACAAGTGAGGTACCATTTTTCTCGGAAGACTTTGGGAAACGTGGGGTGGGTGGAATTTTGTGGATCCACGCAGATTCCAGAACTTTCCACCACAGAAATGTGAGGAAAATTTGTTTTTTTGTCAAATGTTTAGGTTTGCAAGGGATTCTGGGTAACAGAACCTGGTGAGAGCCAGTCAAGTCACCCCATCCTGGATTCCCCTGGGTGTCTAGTTTTTAAAAATGTATAGGTTTGCTAGGTTTCCCTAGGTGCCGGCAGAGGTAGGGTTCAAAAACTACAGCTAGGCACTTTGCAAAAAAGGGTCATTTTTCACTGCGAAAATGTGGTGTGTCCACGTTGCGTTTTGGGCCGTTTCCTGTCGCGGGCACTAGGCCTACCCACACAAGTGAGGTACCATTTTCTCGGAAGACTTTGGGGAACACGGGGTGGGTAGAATTTTGTGGATCCACGCAGATTCCAGAACTTTCCACCACAGAAATGTGAGGAAAATGAGGTTTTTTGTCAAATTGTTTGGTTTGCAAGGGATTCTGGGTAACAGAACCTGGTGAGAGCCAGTCAAGTCACCCCATCCTGGATTTCCCTGGGTGTCTAGTTTTCAAAAATGTATAGGTTTGCTAGGTTTCCCTAGGTGCCGGCAGAGCTAGGGTTCAAAAACTACAGCTAGGCACTTTGCAAAAAAGGGTCATTTTTCACTGTGAAAATGTGGTGTGTCCACGTTGCGTTTCGGGCCGTTTCCTGTCGCGGGCACTAGGCCTACCCACACAAGTGAGGTACCATTGTTCTCGGAAGACTTTGGGGAACGCGGGGTGGGTGGAATTTTGTGGATCCACGCAGGTTCCAGAACTTTCCACCACAGAAATGTGAGGAAAATGTGTTTTTTTGTCAAATTGTTTGGTTTGCAAGGGATTCTGGGTAACAGAACCTGGTGAGAGCCAGTCAAGTCACCCTATCCTGGATTCCCCTGGGTGTCAGGTTTTCAAAAATGTATAGGTTTGCTAGGTTTCCCTAGGTGCCAGCAGAGCTAGGGTTCAAACACTACAGCTAGGCACTTTGCAAAAAAAGGGTCATTTTTCACTGTGGAAATGTGGTGTGTCCACATTGCGTTTTGGGCCGTTTCCTGTCGCGGGCACTAGGCCTACCCACACAAGTGAGGTACAATTTTTCTCAGAAGACTTTGGGAACGCGGGGTGGGTGGAAGTTTGTGGATCCACGCAGATTCCAGAACTTTCCACCACAGAAATGTGAGAAAAATGTGTTTGTTTGACAAATTTTTAGGTTTGCAGGGGATTCTGGGTAACATAGCCTGGTGACAGCCAGTCAAATCACCCCATCCTGGATTCCCCTGGGTGTCTAGTTTTCAAACATGTATAGGTTTGCTAGGTTTCCGTAGGTGCCGGCAGAGCTAGGGTTCAAAAACTACAGCTAGGCACTTTGCAAAAAAGGGTCATTTTTCACTGCAAAAATGTGGTGTGACCACGTTGCGTTTTGGGCCGTTTCCTGTCGCGGGCACTAGGCCTACCCACACAAGTGAGGTACCATTTTTCTCGGAAGACTTTGGGAAACGTGGGGTGGGTGGAATTTTGTGGATCCACGCAGATTCCAGAACTTTCCACCACAGAAATGTGAGGAAAATGTGTTTTTTGTCAATTTTTTAGGTTTGCAGGGGATTCTGGGTAACATAGCCTGGTGAGAGCCAGTCAAGTCACCCCATCCTGGATTCCCCTGGGTGTCTAGTTTTTAAAAATGTATAGGTTTGCTAGGTTTCCGTAGGTGCCGGCAGAGCTAGGGTTCAAAAACTACAGCTAGGCACTTTGCAAAAAAAGGGTCATTTTTCACTGCAAAAATGTGGTGTGTCCACGTTGCGTTTTGGGCCGTTTCCTGTCGCGGGCACTAGGCCTACCCACACAAGTGAGGTACCATTTTTCTCGGAAGACTTTGGGGAACACGGGGTGGGTAGAATTTTGTGGATCCACGCAGATTCCAGAACTTTCCACCACAGAAATGTGAGGAAAATGTGGTTTTTTTGTCAAATTGTTTGGTTTGCAAGGGATTCTGGGTAACAGAACCTGGTGAGAGCCAGTCAAGTCACCCCATCCTGGATTTCCCTGGGTGTCTAGTTTTCAAAAATGTATAGGTTTGCTAGGTTTCCCTAGGTGCCGGCAGAGCTAGGGTTCAAAAACTACAGCTAGGCACTTTGCAAAAAAAGGGTCATTTTTCACTGTGAAAATGTGGTGTGTCCACGTTGCGTTTCGGGCCGTTTCCTGTCGCGGGCACTAGGCCTACCCACACAAGTGAGGTACCATTGTTCTCGGAAGACTTTGGGGAACGCGGGGTGGGTGGAATTTTGTGGATCCACGCAGGTTCCAGAACTTTCCACCACAGAAATGTGAGGAAAATGTGTTTTTTTTGTCAAATTGTTTGGTTTGCAAGGGATTCTGGGTAACAGAACCTGGTGAGAGCCAGTCAAGTCACCCTATCCTGGATTCCCCTGGGTGTCAGGTTTTCAAAAATGTATAGGTTTGCTAGGTTTCCCTAGGTGCCAGCAGAGCTAGGGTTCAAACACTACAGCTAGGCACTTTGCAAAAAAAGGGTCATTTTTCACTGTGGAAATGTGGTGTGTCCACATTGCGTTTTGGGCCGTTTCCTGTCGCGGGCACTAGGCCTACCCACACAAGTGAGGTACAATTTTTCTCAGAAGACTTTGGGGAACGCGGGGTGGGTGGAATTTTGTGGATCCACGCAGATTCCAGAACTTTCCACCACAGAAATGTGAGGAAAATGTGTTTTTTGACAATTTTTAGGTTTGCAGGGGATTCTGGGTAACATAGCCTGGTGACAGCCAGTCAAGTCACCCCATCCTGGATTCCCCTGGGTGTCTAGTTTTCAAACATGTATAGGTTTGCTAGGTTTCCGTAGGTGCCGGCAGAGCTAGGGTTCAAAAACTACAGCTAGGCACTTTGCAAAAAAAGGGTCATTTTTCACTGCAAAAATGTGGTGTGACCACGTTGCGTTTTGGGCCGTTTCCTGTCGCGGGCACTAGGCCTACCCACACAAGTGAGGTACCATTTTTCTCGGAAGACTTTGGGAAACGTGGGGTGGGTGGAATTTTGTGGATCCACGCAGATTCCAGAACTTTCCACCACAGAAATGTGAGGAAAATTTGTTTTTTTTGTCAAATGTTTAGGTTTGCAAGGGATTCTGGGTAACAGAACCTGGTGAGAGCCAGTCAAGTCACCCCATCCTGGATTCCCCTGGGTGTCTAGTTTTTAAAAATGTATAGGTTTGCTAGGTTTCCCTAGGTGCCGGCAGAGGTAGGGTTCAAAAACTACAGCTAGGCACTTTGCAAAAAAAGGGTCATTTTTCACTGCGAAAATGTGGTGTGTCCACGTTGCGTTTTGGGCCGTTTCCTGTCGCGGGCACTAGGCCTACCCACACAAGTGAGGTACCATTTTTCTCGGAAGACTTTGGGGAACACGGGGTGGGTAGAATTTTGTGGATCCACGCAGATTCCAGAACTTTCCACCACAGAAATGTGAGGAAAATGTGGTTTTTGTCAAATTGTTTGGTTTGCAAGGGATTCTGGGTAACAGAACCTGGTGAGAGCTAGTCAAGTCACCTCATCCTGGATTCCCCTGGGTGTCTAGTTTTCAAAAATGTATAGGTTTGCTAGGTTTCCGTAGGTGCCGGCAGAGCTAGGGTTCAAAAACTACAGCTAGGCACTTTGCAAAAAAAGGGTCATTTTTCACTGCAAAAATGTGGTGTGTCCACGTTGCGTTTTGGGCCGTTTCCTGTCGCGGGCACTAGGCCTACCCACACAAGTGAGGTACCATTTTTCTCGGAAGACTTTGGGGAACACGGGGTGGGTAGAATTTTGTGGATCCACGCAGATTCCAGAACTTTCCACCACAGAAATGTGAGGAAAATGTGGTTTTTGTCAAATTGTTTGGTTTGCAAGGGATTCTGGGTAACAGAACCTGGTGAGAGCCAGTCAAGTCACCCCATCCTGGATTTCCCTGGGTGTCTAGTTTTCAAAAATGTATAGGTTTGCTAGGTTTCCCTAGGTGCCGGCAGAGCTAGGGTTCAAAAACTACAGCTAGGCACTTTGCAAAAAAAGGGTCATTTTTCACTGTGAAAATGTGGTGTGTCCACGTTGCGTTTCGGGCCGTTTCCTGTCGCGGGCACTAGGCCTACCCACACAAGTGAGGTACCATTGTTCTCGGAAGACTTTGGGGAACGCGGGGTGGGTGGAATTTTGTGGATCCACGCAGGTTCCAGAACTTTCCACCACAGAAATGTGAGGAAAATGTGTTTTTATGTCAAATTGTTTGGTTTGCAAGGGATTCTGGGTAACAGAACCTGGTGAGAGCCAGTCAAGTCACCCTATCCTGGATTCCCCTGGGTGTCAGGTTTTCAAAAATGTATAGGTTTGCTAGGTTTCCCTAGGTGCCAGCAGAGCTAGGGTTCAAACACTACAGCTAGGCACTTTGCAAAAAAAGGGTCATTTTTCACTGTGGAAATGTGGTGTGTCCACATTGCGTTTTGGGCCGTTTCCTGTCGCGGGCACTAGGCCTACCCACACAAGTGAGGTACAATTTTTCTCAGAAGACTTTGGGGAACGCGGGGTGGGTGGAATTTTGTGGATCCACGCAGATTCCAGAACTTTCCACCACAGAAATGTGAGGAAAATGTGTTTTTTTGACAATTTTTAGGTTTGCAGGGGATTCTGGGTAACATAGCCTGGTGACAGCCAGTCAAGTCACCCCATCCTGGATTCCCCTGGGTGTCTAGTTTTCAAACATGTATAGGTTTGCTAGGTTTCCGTAGGTGCCGGCAGAGCTAGGGTTCAAAAACTACAGCTAGGCACTTTGCAAAAAAGGGTCATTTTTCACTGCAAAAATGTGGTGTGACCACGTTGCGTTTTGGGCCGTTTCCTGTCGCGGGCACTAGGCCTACCCACACAAGTGAGGTACCATTTTTCTCGGAAGACTTTGGGAAGCGTGGGGTGGGTGGAATTTTGTGGATCCACGCAGATTCCAGAACTTTCCACCACAGAAATGTGAGGAAAATTTGTTTTTTTGTCAAATGTTTAGGTTTGCAAGGGATTCTGGGTAACAGAACCTGGTGAGAGCCAGTCAAGTCACCCCATCCTGGATTCCCCTGGGTGTCTAGTTTTTAAGAATGTATAGGTTTGCTAGGTTTCCCTAGGTGCCGGCAGAGGTAGGGTTCAAAAACTACAGCTAGGCACTTTGCAAAAAAAGGGTCATTTTTCACTGCGAAAATGTGGTGTGTCCACGTTGCGTTTTGGGCCGTTTCCTGTCGCGGGCACTAGGCCTACCCACACAAGTGAGGTACCATTTTTCTCGGAAGACTTTGGGGAACACGGGGTGGGTAGAATTTTGTGGATCCACGCAGATTCCAGAACTTTCCACCACAGAAATGTGAGGAAAATGTGGTTTTTTTGTCAAATTGTTTGGTTTGCAAGGGATTCTGGGTAACAGAACCTGGTGAGAGCTAGTCAAGTCACCTCATCCTGGATTCCCCTGGGTGTCTAGTTTTCAAAAATGAATAGGTTTGCTAGGTTTCCCTAGGTGCCGGCAGAGCTGGGGTTCAAAAACTACAGCTAGGCACTTTGCAAAAAAAGGGTCATTTTTCACTGTGAAAATGTGGTGTGTCCACGTTGCGTTTTGGGCCGTTTCCTGTCGCGGGTACTAGGCCTACCCACACAAGTGAGGTACCATATTTCTCGGAAGACTTTGGGGAACGGGGGGTGGGTGGAATTTTGTGGATCCACGCAGATTTCAGACCTTTCCACCACAGAAATATCAGGAAAATTGTTTTTTTTGACAATTGTTATAGGTTTGCAAGGGATTCTGGGTAACAGAACCTGGTGAGAGCCAGTCAAGTCACCCCATCCTGGATTCCCCTGGGTGTCTAGTTTTCAAAAATGTATAGGTTTGCTAGGTTTCCCTAGGTGCCGGCAGAGCTAGGGTTCAAAACCTACAGCTAGGCACTTTGCAAAAAAAGGGTCATTTTTCACTGTGAAAATGTGATGTGTCCACGTTGCGTTTTGGGCCGTTTTCTGTCGCGGGCACTAGGCCTACCCACACAAGTGAGGTACCATTTTTCTCGGAACACTTTGAGGAACGCGGGGTGGGTGGAATTTTGTGGATCCACGCAGATTCCAGCACTTTCCACCACAGAAATGTGAGGAAAATGTGGTTTTTTTTACAAATTTTAGGTTTGCAAGGGATTCTGGGTAACAGAACCTTGTGAAAGCCAGTCAAGTCACCCCATCCTGGATTCCCCTGGGTGTCTAGTTTTAAAAAATGTATAGGTTTGCTAGGTTTCCCTAGGTGCCGGCAGAGCTAGGGTTAAAAAACTACAGCTAGGCACTTTGCAGAAAAAGGGTCATTTTTCACTGTGAAAATGTGGTGTGTCCACGTTGCGTTTTGGGCCGTGGCCTGTCGCGGGCACTAGGCCTACCCACACAAGTGAGGTACCATTTTTCTCGTAAGACTTTGGGGAATGCGGGGTGGGTGGAATTTTATGGATCCACGCAGATTCCAGAACTTTCCACCACAGAAATGTCAGGAAAATGTGGTTTTTTTGACACTTTTTAGGTTTGCAAGGGATTCTGGGTAACATAACCTGGTGAGAGCCAGTCAAGTCACCCCATCCTGTATTCCCATGGGTGTCTAGTTTTCAAAAATGTATAGGTTTGCTAGGTTTACCTAGGTGCCGGCAGAGTTAGGGTTCAAAAACTACAGCTAGGCACTTTGCAAAAAAAGGGTCAGTTTTCACTGTAAAAATAAAGTGTGTCCACGTTGCGTTTTGAGCCGTTTCCTGTCGTGGGCACTAGGCCTACCCACACAAGTGAGGTACCATTTTTAACGGGAGACTTAGGGTAACACAGAATTGTAGAGCAACTGTTATTACCTATTAACTTTCAATGCATTTCTGCCTTCCAAATGAAAGACAATGTGTAAAAAAGAAGTCATTTTGAAAAATGACCTATAATTCTCATGCTAGTATGGGTAGTCCCAATTTTGGAAATGTGCAAATATCGTCTGTTTCTAAACTCTATATTTTGTTCCCATTTCAGAAATACATAGGTGTCTTTCATACCGATTTTTCCATGTATACATTTTCCCAAAATAATTGCTATATACACGGTACATAATAAAAAACCATTGCAAGATGCTGCTCAGTTATTGGGTCTGGGTTCGTCGGGTTCTTGGTGAACCTACAAGTCCTATATATCCCCACAACCAAAAAGGTCCAGCGGATGTAACGGTATATTGCTTTCAAACAGCTAGCATAATTAGAAGAAGTTGCAGGTGAAAACGCTGACACAAATGGCTGTTTTTTCAACTAATTTTCAATTTTTCCTATATTTAACTGTTTGTTTCTATAAAGAAACCTTGAAGGATCTACACAAATGACCCCTTGCTGAATTCAGAATTTTGTCTACTTTTCTAAAATGTATAGCTTTCCAGGATCCATTATTGCTTTCATACCCATTTCTACCATTAACTGGAAGGAGGTTGAAAGCACAAAAAATAGCAAAAATAGGCTATGTCCCAGAAAAATGCCAAAACTGTGTAAAAAGTTTGGTTTTCTGACAAAAGTCTGCTTGTCCCTGAAAGCTGGGAAGATGGTGATTTAAGCACCACAACCCCTTTGTTGATACCATTTGCAGGGAAAAAACCAGACGCTTTCAACTGTAGCCCTTTTTTCCCATGTTTCCAAAAGTAACTAAAAGTTTGCTGTATTTTGGCTAATTTCTGGGTCCCCTCCAGGGGAATCCACAAACCCTGGGTACCTTTAGACTCCCCATGATGTTGGAAGAAAAGGACGCAAATTTGGCGTGGATACCTTATGTGGTCAAAACGTTACAGGGGCCTAAGCGCAACCAAAATAACCAACATGCCACTCTTCACAACTTTGCATTTCCTTGTCTATTACACCAGACTCTACAAAACAACACAGCTCACCAACTCACTCTCAACCACCATCTCCACCACCCACACACGTAGACTCAACAACATGCCTTCTAAGCCTGCTGGACACTGTTGCTTTACTCATACAGTTAATACTAGCACTAATAACACACCTGCTACAAGTTCAAAGAATACTACTCACTCTTCTAGAAAACAAAGGCACACCACCACCGAAACACAATCTCTAGACTGCCTACTAATAAATGCTCGATCACTCTATAAAATCAAGCACCACTTCTACGACCTGCTCAATTACCCACAACCTGACTTACTCTTCATAACCGAATCATGGTTGGGAGAGGACATGACTCCAGTGTTGCAAGAAGCAGTTCTTCCAGGCTATTAACTGTAAAACAAGATTGCACAGGCAACAGAGGAGGTGGGCTGTTATATTCCATATAGGTACCCCAATATAGGCCCAGGTAACATCACAACCTTTCACCTATATTCGTCCCTACATTACATACATAACAGCTGCTAGGACTGACCCTTTACCTAGTTACATTACTCCTTACAGAACGTGGGGTTTTCCCTGAACAATAGCCTCATACATTATGCATGAGGATTCTGGATTCTCGGAAACTCAGCAGGACTATCATCTCCTGCATAAAAACTATGTACAAGGTTCATTTCCTACGTCATCCTAAGTCCGACAGTGGCACAGAAAGGTAGAACCCCTGGGGATACCTTCGGGTATATAAACATCACATCTTGCTGAGATAGGGAGAGGAGATCACAACTTCCATGCCGACACACTGACGCGAGACGCTGAGATTCCTGCATGCAGACACTCCAGCTCACAGTGGTCTGAACATCCCTTGTGGGGTGTCCAACTCGAGACCAAGACGGGGTCCCACAGTCTCTCACTTCAGGTTTTGGGGTTGACATTATCCTAGGGGGATTCTTGGCTTTAACACCTACACACATGCTAGGTACACTTAGGTACATCTAGTTAGGATTGCATCGTAGGAGTACGCATTTTATTGTCATGTATTTTATATACTTGCCTGTGTAGGAAGCTGGCTCTGTATATACTATAGCAAAGTGAGGTATAGTGTGCACAGAGTTCAGTGGAACCCCAAAGGTAGGGAGAGGTAAAGTTATATAGCACCTCACTCTCTATTTGTGGTAGTGTGGTCGAGCAGTAAGGCAGTATCAGAGGACAGTGTTAAGCATTTGTTGTACACACTCAGTCAGCAAATGAATTCACACGCTCAAAGACTGAACTTCAGACCAATTGTTTTGTATCAAAAATATTCTTTTAGGTATTTTATTTCCTAGAACCAAGCAAGCCTGGCACAGGTAAGTGATAACTACTTTGCAGTAAATATACAGATTGTAACACAGTTTGGATTGCAATTGTAAATGTACTTTGATTTGATTACAGTAGTGTTACTGATAATGCAATGCTTTTCAGAATACAGTACATTTACTTTGAATGGGATATTCAGTAAGATTACAGGTAAGTTACTTTTGGATTACTTTTCTTACTCAGAGTAGTATACCTGGATACTACTCTGGGACATTTCCTGTAAACAGGTAACTAAAATCGTTTTTGTTAAACAGTACAATTTTAAAGAATTTCTTTAGGTTTTCAAACTCCACACTTAGAAACTTTTCACAGAAAAACAGTCAATGCTATCCTATGGAGGAAAATAGTGTAATCGGTTTTGAGGTAAGTATTTGGTAGTGGGAGTTGAGGTTCTGGGGGTAGATTCAGGGGTCCCCCAGGGTCAAGGATGCACTCTAGTTACACTCTCAGCGGCACTAGGGCGGCCGGGTGCAGAGTGCTGAGGCCCAATGTTATCCAAGGGGGAAAGGGGGCCTCCGGTTGGTGGCTGCTGGCAAGCAGGCCACTTGGGTGTGGGAGCAAAGCTCCTGGACTCTAGCTCAGGGCAAATGGGGAAACAAAGTAGCACCAAAGGTGCACCTTCAGTGGCACTAGGGCGGCCTGGTGCAGGGTGCTGTTTCGACGTCGGGCACCCTGTTGTTTTTAATGGGGAACCTCCGGTTTGCAAAGGCACTGCAGGCTTGGGGACGAAGATCTTCTGGGTGCAACCACCACTTTGAGAGGTAAGTTGGGAAGTTAGGGGTTGGTTAGGCACCGTCGGTTTGGGCACCCAAGGCCGTGGGGCGTTGGGTGCAGGGGTGCCTTTTGGGGTCGGATCTTCTTACCAGCTCCTGGTCGCGGTTGGGGGGACCTTCTAGGATTTAGGCTGCAGACGTCGGCTGGAGGCTTGAGGCAGGTCAGGAGTCGCCGGATCTCGGGTCAGGATCGCCGGGGGGACTACCTCGTGGTGTTTGCCCACTCGAGCTCGGGCCGTGGACGGCGGGTGCAGAGTGGGGCGGATCCGCGGTGTCCGGCCGGAGCCAGAGGTTGCAGATGAACAAATACGGTGTTCACGGGAGACAAAGTCTTTGTGGTTGAAGGCAGGCAGGTCCTCCAGGGTTTTCGAGGTTGCTGGCTGCAGGACACACTGGGATTTCGCAGGAGCAGGTTCGAGGGGGAGACAGGCCGGTAGGGCTGGGGCCAAGTCAGTGGGCATCTTCCTCTTGTTAGCTGTTGCACGGCTGTTCGGTCCTTCTTCTTATTCTTCTTGTAGTTTCTTCTTGTCTGAGGAAGCAAGGTTCAGGGGTGCCCCTAAATACTAGATTTAGGGGCGTTACAGGTAGGTAAAAGGCAGGGACCAATGGGTCCCTTTCCTGGGGTAGGTACACCCCCTATTATGCCACCCTCCAGGGGGCGGGGGGCATGAGCCTGTCCCTGGTTGGCTGAGTCCCCCCATCTGCAAGATGGCGGGGACTGAGAGTTGTGCTTCACCTCGCCTCCCCCACCTGAGGGGTGGAGTTGGCAGAGGTGGGCACACCTCTCTTCCTCACTTGTTTTTCCTGCCGGTTCTCCCGCCCAAAGTGGGGGTCAGAACCAGTGGGGACCAGTTGCTGAGAGCAGCAAGTGGCCTGGAGAAGCTCAAAAAGGTGGCAAGCCTTTGAAGCTTCCCCTTCGTGAACCCTGCCCATCCTGGGGGAGGAGGCTTGGCACCTCGTCCCAGGATGTGCATTGTTTCAGGCCCCAAAGAGCAGCAGGCTCTCGACCCAGCGGTCCAGAAACATGTCTGGTGGTGGCAGCTGAAAGCAGCCACTCAGCCTGGACACTAGTGGGGGGTTAATTTTCAGGGGGCATCTCTAAGATGCCCTCTGTGTGCATTTTTCATTAAATCCCACACTGGCATCAGTGTGGGTTTAATGTGCTGAGAAGTTTGATACCAAACATCTCAGGGGCATATTCTCAAGGAGCTATCACCGAGTTACCGGCACTTTATCGCAGCCAAAGTCGCGATAAAATTATCGCCCCATTCACAAGCTGGTGCTAACAGTCGATACCACCAGTTTACGTGCGAAAGCATCCGCAAAAAATATTGCCACAGATGACCCCGGCAACTATCGCTAATGAGATGCAGAGTAGGCGTTCCCGAGCAAAAAGCTGCGACAACACCACACCTCAACATTCTCAACGACCAGCCACATCGGCGATAAGACCACAAAACAGGCGATAAGGTGCGTTAGCAGCAGGAAACTAATACCTGCTCTGACCTGGTGTAAAGTCGGACGACAACCTGCACCATCAAAGGGAGACCAGCCCAGAGCCACACATGAAGAACAACAGATGCCATGGAGCCACAAACCATGCATCCCGGAGCCCCGAAAGGGCAACAACACCCACCGCCACCACCCCCAGGATCGCCACCCCCCCGTACCCCCCTGCCCCCCCTCCCCTCGGACCACCACAGAGGCAGCGCAGACAAAGACAGCGGACCTTCAGGAAATGCACCAGCCTCACAGACCTAACACCAGACAATGTCAATGCCCACTACAGGCTCAAAAGGACAACCATCCTCCGCATCCTGAACATCATTGCCCACAGGCAGACGGTACCAATACAGTGGACAACCAACATCCCTCCGCAGACAAAGCTGCTGGCTGTGCTGCACCTGTTGCCCTCTGGTACCTCCCAACCAACAACCGCCAGAGTCGGAGGAGTCTCACAGCCAGCCCCATCCAAGTTCCCCACACCTGTCCCGGATGCCATCATCAGCCAGGTACCCCAGTACCTATACGTCCCCCACAATGCGCAGGAACAGCTGGAGACCAAGCAAGGACTATACGCCATAGCTGGATTCCCGCACGTGTTGGGGGCAATCGACAGCACACATGTCCTACTTGTGCCCCCTGCCGACACCGCACACAATTACCGCAACAGAAAGCACACGCATTCCATCAACGTGCAGGCAATAGTGGACCACATGGGACTCGTCACCAATGTCGTACGCCAACTACCCAGGCAGTGTACATGATCCCCTCATCTTCCGATAGTCCATCATCAACCAGCGCTTCCAGGATGGCACCTATGGGAATGCACTGCTCGTTGGCAAGTACCAACTGAACACACCACACACCTCAACTCCACAATCATGCAAGTCACAACTCTGGCACTGCACACGTCACAAAATCACATACAACATGCCAAACAACATGCCCACCCACCAGACACAACAGCACAACTTACTGTGGCAACCTTGGTTAGCCATGTACATGAGCCATCAACGGCATGGCACCTCAGCCACACAATAGCGGAATGTGGGGAGAGGTGGGAACCAGGCATGTACGAAGGAGGCAAGTGACCCATGAATGAGAATGTACACAATGCCAAGTGTGGCATGGATGTGCTGGCCAGACTGCAGTATGCAGGCCACAGACATATCCATGGCTACATGCACTGCTGGTGTTTGGTGTGTAGTGGACAGTGGACGCAACCATGTCACCCCAGCCAGTGGGGAAGATCGCGGAAATGTAGCATGTGACGTCCCCCCCTGTAAGCGTGTGCGGAGTGGGCTGGCCCTGAGGACGCCAGGCCAGCGTAGGGGTGTGAATAAAAAGCACGTAGCACTGGGCGTGGTTCTCTTCCGGAATGCCCAACGCGTCTGCCAGGGCGGCGCCTCCCACCCCGCCACGAGGCCGACGCCGTCGCCGTGATCGGGGTGGCCTGCGATCCTGTGCGCCTGCTGCACCCCGGGCCGCTGGTCCCCCAACCCATCATGCCCGCCCCTGCGCAGCCAGGCCTCACTGCTCACCTGCAGACACCGGCATGTGTCAAAGAGGGCCCACCACGTGCCGGCGCAAGCTCCAAGCCCGAAGCCCGAAGCCCGCGACCTTGGCAGCCTCCTCAGATCATCACGGCCTACGCGACACAAGCCCGCTTTACTGCTTTTTCGTTGACGTACTCCACCACTGCCTCCGGCCTACACTATGGTCAAGTAGGTCACACATTTGGAGCTGAGTCTTGATTACACAATGGCAGAGTACAAATTTATGGCATCGTTTATATCCCTATACTCCCTTCGATGTGGTGCCACCAACTCTGTCAACCAGGAATCTTCTCCACATGCCATTTCAACGCCGTGTGTTAGAGATCCAGGAGGAGCTGGCTGCACAGCGGCTACCCCGCGCTGACCGCTGCCTCCGGCACACACTGCGGTCGAGTAGGACACAGAAATGGAACTGAGTCTTGATTTGTTAATTGCAGAGTTTATATCATTGTACAGGCCTCATCGCTGACTGCATCTCCTTCCGGCTCTGGTGCCATTGACTCTGTGCCACGGGAGTCATGGACACTCTCTGGTTGAACGTTGGTGGCATCTGAGTCTATGGCCTGGGGGTTGTCTTCATCATCAGGTAGCTGGTACTGACATTGTGGGAAAGAGGAGACTAGCATTCAACTCCTCCATATTGCCTGTCTCTGCTTGCTTCTGCCCTCTGCGTCATGCCCCGGATGGACACCTTCCACTGTCCCCCGTAACACTCCGCGACATTCTCCTTGGACATCAACGAGGACCCGCTCAGCTCCCGTGGCCCTACCTCAGTGCATCGCCAGGCACCGTCCCGTGGCGGTGTGCCTGTGCCGCCGCTGAGCATCCGGGCCCACCGACTCTGTGCAGCTCAAGTCATGGACCCTTGCTGTTTGTACTTCGAACTCCTGATTGTCTGATCACTGTTGTAGTTGTTGCCAGCACCATCCAACCCCTGAGGGTGGCTTACACTACCCAACACCCATCCAGCACAGGCGTCACTGGACGTGTGACCCTGGCAATAAAAGGGGCCGGGCGCACGTGCCTGTAGCCAGTTCCACTAACTATCTCAGTGTGTCCGTGTGGTCATTCTGTATGCATGTGGGCCCCGGGCCATACCACATTACATTGTGCTGTGTACAGCGTGTGCAACCTTGTCACCTCAGGCAGTGGGGTGGACCTGGGACATGTATCTGTGTCGGACCCCCCTGTGGGCGTGAGGGAGTGGACCGGCGTACGGCAGTACGGCGTAGGGGTGTGGTCATTCAACACGTGGCTCTGGGCGTGGTTAAGTGTAGGCCTTGTCAAGGCAGTAACTAATGTGTGTGTCTCAGGTGTAGTGACGGCGCCACCCGTCACGCAATACACAATGTTGCTATGTAGCATGCCCCCGGAGTACGGGCTCGGCCGAGGGGTAAATGAGGGTGCGCAAGCCCGCTCGGGCTCAGGGATCAGACATGCCAACTGTTGTGTGTGTCGCTATTTCCGCAGCATAAGCCAAAGGTCTACCCTCAACCGCATGGCGAGTTCAGCCAGGCATGACCTCTACATCTGTGTCCGCCCTGTCCTTACCATAGGCCTACACACACGTGTCCGTCCACCTTCAGCGCACGACATCACTGTGTCGTTGTCAGGCTTGTGGACATGCGCAGACAGGCATGACAATAGTGTGCCGTAGGGGTGCAAGTGATGCAACGGCGCTGCGCACACTAGTGGATGGGCTCGGGGGGAGGGAGGAGCAGCAGTGAGGCTACGTAATACACATTGATGCCGCTCACTTGCAACATGCAGTACATGTCATGCAGGAATCACGAAGTCACACATATCACACACCAATGAGCCACTGAGCCGGCCATCACATCTTGCAGAGCCAACTATTGGCTCATGTCTCTCTGCACAGTCACAGGTGACCAAGGATATGCACTCTGCGCTTGGATGATGACACCCCTCCGAGCCCCGGACACACAGGCCCAGAGGCTGTACAATGCGGCCCACAAACGCACCAGGGGCATCGTGGAACGCACATTTGGCGTGTTGAAGTCACGTTTCAGGTGCCTGGACGTCACAGGTGGGAGGCTCCTGCACAGCCCAGGCATCGTGTGCAAGATGATCGTTGCATGTTGTGTGTTGCACAACATATGTGTACGCAGCAAGGCCCCATGGATACAAGTGCCAGATGCACCGGACGATGATGATGAGGATGAGGCAGGTGGCCCACACCCCACTGCGGCCGCAGCAGGAATTGCCCGTGGGAACACCATCATTGACAATTTCTTCACATGAGCACGTCACATTGTGACAGTCCTTGGCAATCATGGGACAGTACAATATGGCCACAGGCACAGCATGTGCTACTAAATGCTTTCAAAATACACATTCCCTGAGTGCATGTCACTCATCTGTACAGGCACATCACTCAGACAAGTGTGAGTGCGACATGTATTGCTGTCAATTTTATGATTTGTTCAGGGATGGTGGGTGTGTCACCTCTGTGCAAACGGGCTGTTTAGGGTGTCACGTATTCGGACTGCCAGTTCTGTGTGTCGCAGTTAGTAGGGAATCCCACTCTTCAGCGTTTCACTTGTGTCCAAATTCATTCCATTTTGGCTGCCATTTGTGTCCTACAGGTGACAACAGGGCTCCTTTTGGGGTCAGATATGTACCACCATGATGCAGGGATGCCCCCTGTGGCTCGAGTCCCACAACATGGGCAACATGTACGTAAGCGGGAGTCACTGCCCCTACATTTGTCCACGCTTTCATGGTGGATTGCTCATGGTCATGGAACGTCTGTGTGCAGGAGGGGTTGCTTGTCCCTCTGCAATGTGAAGGGGAGATGCGGTTTCAATGTGTGTTCCATGCATGTTTCTGCATTGGCGCAGTTTACATGAAGACTGCATGTCAATGTACATTGTGACTGTGAGGAGATGCCTATTTGATGCGGGACAATGGTCATCTGTTCTACGTCAGGGATGTGTGGTTGTGCTCGTACATTGTCATCTCACCGTAGTTTTAATCTGCTTTTATGCTGCATTTTCCCGCATGACGCGTGGGGATTGCAGGCATATGGCTGGTTATCGCTGAGTTTTGTATCGCGATTGGCATCATCGCTACTATTTTCGCGTTCGTGTTTTTTTTCTGCGTCGTGTTGGTTTTAACACGTTCTTTTGACGCGTTATCGTGGGACTATCGCATGGGGCCGCGTGTTGTGAATACCACGTTGACACGGAGTTGTTTTCCCGCAAAGGACTGCGATGTGAAGAGTTGCGTTAGACTAATTTTGCGGTAGTTATCACACGTTCTTGAGAATATGCCCCTCAGTTTTCAGTGTAGCCATTATGGTGCTGTGGAGTTCGTATTGACAAACTCCCAGCACCATATACTCTTAATGGCAGCACTGCACTTACAATGTCTAAGAATGGACTTAGACACTGTAGGGGTACAGGGCTCATGCACCTGTACCCTCACCACTGGTATAGTGCACCCAGCTATAGGGGTGACTGATCTATGCCAGGGCAGTGGGTTGTAGGCATGGCACACAGAGATGTGTGCCATGTCGATTCTTCACTTTGTTCTGCACCAAAACACGCAGCCTGCAAAGGCAGTTTGTGAGTGTAATGGTACAGGACCTCTAAGGGTGGCACCATAAGTGCTGCAGCCCTTAGAGGCCTTCTCTGGTCACAGTGCCCTGGGTACCTGTGGTACCATTTACCAGGGGCTGAACTGTGGCCAGAGATGTCAATTGGGTTTAGGCTTCAATGCAGTTTTAAGGAAAGAACATAGGCCCTGGGTACCTGATTAGCAGGAGCCCAGGGCACACTCAGTCAAAGCACATCAGCAATTCAGCAAAAAGTGGGGTCAACCATGCAGAAAGAGGGCACTTTCTCACAAACCCCCCCCCCCCCAAGCGAAAAAGGATGAGACTAACCTTTCCCTAGAGAGTCTTCATTTTCTAAGTGGAAGAACCTGGAAAGTCCATCTGCATTGGCATGGGGAGTCCCAGGTCTGTGTTCCACTACAAAGTCCATTCCCTGTAGGGAGATGGACCACCTCAACAGTTTAGGATTTTCAACATTCATTTGCATTAGCCATCTGAGAAGTCTGTGATCAGTTTGAACTAGGAAGTGAGTACCAAACAAGTATGGTCTCAGCTTCTTCAGGGACCAAACCACAGCAAAGGCCTCCCTCTCAATGGCACTCCAACGCTGCTCCCTGGGGAGAAGCCTTCTGCTCATAAAAGCAACAGGTTGGTCTTGGCCTTCATCATTGGTCTGGGATAGGACCGCTCCTATCCCTAGCTCAGAGGCATCAGTCTGCACAATGAACTGCTTGGCATAGTCTGGAGCTTTGAGAATTGGTCCTGAGCACATAACCTCTTTCAGGGTGTCAAAAGCTTTTTGACAACTAACTGTCCAGTTTACCTTTTTGGGCATCTTCTTGGAGGTGAGTTCTGTAAAGGGAGCCACAATGGACCCATATCCCTTCACAAACCTCCTGCAGTACCCAGTCAAGCCAAGGAATGCCCTGACTTGGGTTTGGGTTGTTGGAGCTGCCCAGTCCAGGATGGCCTGGATCTTGGCTGTAAGGGTTGTACCTGGCCTCCACCAACGAGGTGGCCCAAGTACACCACAGTTCCCTGCCCTATCTAGCATTTGGATGCCTTGATGGTTAGGCCTGCAGTTTTCAGGGCATTTAAAACCTTCCCAAGGTGGATCAGGTGATCCTGCCGGTGGAGCTAAAGACAGCAATATCATCTAGATAAGCTGCACTAAAGGACTCCAATCCAGTAAGGACTTGATTCACCAACCTGTGGAAGGTGGCAGGGGCATTCTTTAAACCAAAGGACATAACAGTAAACTGATAATGCCCATCAGGTGTAGAGAATGCTGTCTTTTCTTTTGCTCCTGGGGCCATGTCAATTTGCCAGTACCATGCAGTTAAGTCAAAGGTACTTAGAAATTTGGCTGCACCCAATTTGTCTGTCAACTCATCTGCTCTTGGGTTAGGGTGAGCATCTGTCTTGCTGACAGAGTTGAGACCTATGTAGTCCACACAGAACCTCATTTCTCTCTTTTCACCCTGTGGATGAGGTTTGGGGACTAGAACCACTGGGCTGGCCCAGGGGATCTCAGAGGGTTCAATAACCCCTAACTCCAGCATCTTGCTGACTTCAGCTCTGATGCTTTCCTTGACTTGATTAGACTGTCGATAGATTTTGTTCTTTACAGGTGAACTGTCACCAGTGTCCACATCATGGGTACACCAGTTTGTCTGACCAGGGGTCAAGGAAAAGAGCTTTGCATACTGTTGCAAGACTTGCTTGCAATCAGTCTGCTGTTGGGCAGAGAGGGTGTCTGAAAAGACAACTCCATCTACTGACCCATCTTTTGGGCTGTATGAGAGGAGGTTAGGGAGAGGTTCACTCTCTGTCTCCTGATCCTCATCCGTCACCATCAGCATAGTGATGTCAGCCCTGTCATGAAAGAGCTTCAGGTGGTTCACATGGATAACCCTTTGGGGTGTCCTGCTTGTGCCCAGGTCAACCAAGTAGGTGACCTCACTCTTTTTTTCTAGAATAGGGTAAGGGCCGCTCCATCTGTCCTGGAGTGGGCTTGGTACCACTGGCTCCAAAATCCACACCTTTTGCCCAGGTTGAAATTCAACCAGTGCAGCTTTTTGGTCATACCAGTGCTTCTGAAGCTCCTGGCTGGCCTCAAGATTTTTGGATGCCTTTTCCATGTACTCAGCCATTCTGGACCTTAGGCCAAGCATATAGTCCACAATATCTTGTTTGGGTTCTTGGAGAGGCTTCTCCCAACCAGTGCTTAATTTGTAAAAAATTAAGTCCAGGTGCTCAAATTGTTATAGGAGGCCACGCCCACTTCCCCCAAGCTCCACCCACTTACTCCACTGGCTCCTCCCACTTACTCTTGTGGTGAGATATCAAAGGAGGGTGGGTGGTAGGAGAGGAAGCAGAATGGTAGTGGATGCTGTGATTGTTTGCTTGGGGGAGTTCATAGTTTAGTGGTGCTTAAAGGTGGGGGCATAGGTTGTTGAGAGTATTAGTGAGGCGGGGATTGATTTTATTGTATTTCTGAAAGCTAGCTGCATGCCTCTCCTAATAAATCACCTTTTTTCTCTCTAATGGTTGTCCTGTTTCTTTCGGCACCATCTTGCTGTCAGAGTCGGTACGTGCATTATGTGGGCAGTATGGCTATGGCGATATTTTTATTTTATTTTGACTTCACTATTTTCCACCGCAACCCAGAGCAGTATGACATTTTAAAGCATAATGACGAGTACAATTGCTCAGCCTGCTCTGTGAGGAGAATCTGCGCTCTCTCGTCTGGGGCTAGCACTAAATTATTACTGTTTTTCCTCTTAGTCGATAGTGGTTTGCCACAAAGGCATGACCACCACAACATGTGACATTCAGGCACAAAGCACAACGCATCTGTGATGATGTGTGACATGAGAGTCTGCACAGAGCGGGGCCTCGGGACATCCAGCAAACAAACATGGCCAGCAGCAGGATATGTTAGCTAAATTCCGCCACCTGGATGGCCCTCCGTGATCTCATAGACATTCACAATTCGGAATAACGTGTTCAAAAAGCAATGTCTGCTCTGCGTGTCCAGAAAGTATGCTTACAATACAATCTCTGATCTTTAAGCAGAATTCAGTCTGTCTACAGGAAGCCCAAGAAAACCCAGCAAAAGTTATGCTGGTACAACTGTATACTTTAATTAAATGTATTCGGTAATGTTTTAGCAGATCGTGTTCATAAACCTTAAGTTAAGATAGCTCAGCCTTTCATCCGTCTGAACACAACAAACCCTTACATTATTTTATGCACAATTAAATAATTCTACATAGTCCGTTAATAGTGGTATACATCACAACAGTTGACAACTTAGAAGACTTGGCACTTAAAATACATTTATAGGTTGAGATTTGGGGACATGGGCCCCAACTTCTGCTTAGACAATGAAATGACATTATGCGGCCTCCGTTGGGTGTTCACTTTAAACTATACCTTGCAAAACATAGGTGGCAGAAATAGGAGCAGCAATGTTTAAGTGATCTGCATCGTAGAGTTGAAGGGTCATAAACTTGAGCAAGGCGGCACCATTTTGTGCTTGAGCTAAGGGAATGCCTCAGTACTAAACCACCTGCATGCACAACTACGAGGCTTGATGACAGAAATAAACTCACAACTGGTGCATACCGACATATTGCATACCGGGGAGAAATTGAACAAGAATTATAAATACCAATATATCCGGATTCTTCCAAAAGAGATCATGAAAGTGAAACGCACAGAAAAAAAGCATATTTTTATGTCGTGTGAATGATCAATGATTATTAGAAGGATAGGGGTTAAGTCAAGGGCAAGGCCCTGCCACGCAGGCTCCCACAGATACCCATTCCAGAAAGATTTGCCATTGGCATTATACTTTGAATGCATTCGTGACGCCTGAAAAGCACTTATTTTGCAGTCTAGTAGGCCTGGACCTCGGCAGCTGCTGTTTGGAGCCGTAGGGGTCACGAAAAGTGTGTCAAACGGCGAGAACAGTAGCAGCTGCTGTCCCCGGCGCCAGGGTTGTGGAACCTGTCGGGTTTGTGGAAGAGCTGGACAAAACAGAGAAATGACAAAAAGGGCGGCATGAACAGTCAGCGTGTCCAAATTAAATTAGAGGTAACGTGGTAAGTAACCAAACAACAGCTGGAACAAGCAGGTTAAACGCCTGCTGGCGCCAAAAGTGCCATAGCCTTCCGAAGAAATGCCCGTAGGCTTAAGGAGTTTATAACCGCTGCGAATGCAAAGAGGACAATGGGTCTTCAGGTAAGTCAAGATGCACAGCTCCCACACACAAGATGTCACTTGCACGGGTTTTACGTGTGTACAGACAGAGCACTATTCACAACGTCTTCAACATAAAAAAATCTGGTGAATGTATTTTCCTCACAGGCTTATATTGAACCAAAGGCAATTTGCACACGGTGCCCGGCACCGGAGGAATGATTGCTCGGGCCTCTGTTCACACTTCTTCATTCACACAACCAAGTCAGTCAGTTATTGAATCACGCACGAACTGACCGTCACCTGCATGCTCAAGAAAAAAGCAGCGTTTGGCTTACTTACTCGGTTACTGGTGGGCGGCAGAACCGGCACTCGCTGCCTTTATTAATACGTCTGCAGTGCTGCTGCCCTCCCAACGTCGTGCTGAACAACTGCTGGTCATGGTGACTTGTGCGGTGGATGTGCCGGGGCGTGGCATTTTCAAAAAAATCTATGCACGTTGCCGCGGCGCAGACCCTACCCCCGTATTACCAAATCCAGCCCAATCAGTGTCCCGCCCACCGGCAACACTGATCTAAGGGCTGCCGCGGCGCTGCCTGAGGCAAATTTGCTTGGAGATGGTAATGGTTGCATTTTATCAGCTCCTCAGTCTCAAAACTTTTAAATCGGCACTCGAGAGAACAATACTGTCTGCGCCTGCGATCAGTGAGCTGAGGTAATTATTAACTTTTGCCATAGATGTGCAGACCCGTGTAGACCCGGCCCTTATAAATAAGTGCCGGTGCTAAGCACCGGAAAGCACCGGCACAAATTAAGCACTGCTCCCAACCCTCTTTTACAAGACAGAGTGGTCCCCTAACAGGATGGCCAAACAGAAGTTCAAAGGGGGAAAACCCTACTCCCTTCTGTGGCACCTCTCTGTAAGCGAAAAGCAGACATGGTAAGAGGACATCCCATCTCCTTTTGAGTTTTTCAGGGAGCCCCATAATCATGCCTTTCAATGTCTTGTTGAATCTCTCAACAAGGCCATTGGTTTGTGGGTGATAGGGTGTAGCAAACTTGTGCTGCACTCCACACTCTTTCCACATGTGTTTTAGGTAAGCAGACATGAAGTTGGAACCTCTGTCTGAAACCACCTCCTTAGGAAACCCTACCCTGGTGAAGACACCAATGAGGACCTTGGCTACTGCAGGAGCTGTAGTAGTCCTAAGGGGAATTGCCTCAGGGTACCTAGTGACATGATCCACTACCACTAGAATGAATTTGTTCCCTGATGCTGTGGGAGGTTCAAGTGGACCCACTATGTCCACACCTACCCTTTCAAAGGGAACCCCCACCACAGGTAGTGATATCAGGGGGGCCTTTGAGGGGCCACCTGTCTTGCCACTGGCCTGACAGGTGACACAGGAACTGACAAACTCCTTTACTTTTTGGTGCATCTGGGGCCAGTAAAAGTGGCTAACTAGCCTTTCCCAAGTCTTGGTTTGGCCCAGATGTCCAGCTAGGGGGATGTCATGAGCTAAAGTTAGGAGAAACTCCCTGTACTTCTGAGGCACTACCACTCTCCTAGTGGCTCCAGGTTGGGGTCTCTGGCCTCAGTGTACAGTAATCCCTCTTCCCAATAAACTCTGTGGGTACCACTGACATCTCCCTTTGCTTCTGAAACAGCTTGCTGCCTCAGGCTTTCAAGAGTTGGACAGTCCTGCTGTTCAAGGCACAGCTCTCCCCTAGAGGGTCCCCTGTGCCTAAGAGTTCAACCTGGTAAGGGTCAAGCTCTGTGGGCTCAGTTCCCTCTGGGGTGTCCAAGTCCTCTCCCTGAGGAGAGGGGTCCTGATCCTTTTGCTGTACAGAAGCTGGTTCCCCAGTCTTCTTACCTTTTCTCTTGGAAGGTTGGGCCATACTTTCAGGCTCCAACACTTCTTTTTCACCCTGTCTCTTGCTCTGTGCTCTTGTTTTTACACACACCAATTCAGGGATATCCAGCATTGCTGCATGGGTTTTCAGTTCAACCTCAGCCCATGCTGAGGTTTCCAGGTCATTGCCAAGCAGACATGCAGCTGGTAGCTTTGGAGAGACCACTACCTGTTTCAGGCCAGTAACCCCCCCAGTCTAATGTCACCATAGCCATTGCATGGTTAGTGGTAACACTGTCAGCATTGGTGACTGGGTAAGTTCTCCCAATCAAGTATTGCTCAGGGGAAACCAATGTGTCTCTCACCATAGTGACACTGGCACCTGTATCCCTCAGAGCTTCTATCCTAGTTCCATTAATCCAAGGGTATTGTAAGTACTTTCTTAAGTTGGGTGGCCACACAGCTACAGTGGCAAACTCAACTTCCCCTTCTGAAACTAGAACTGCTTCAGTGTGTAACCCGATTTGCTCTTGGCACACTGTTGATCCCATCTGGAGACTTGCTACTCCAGGAGTAGCGGTAGTAGGACTAGGGGCCTTCTTGTTTGGGCAAGCAGCATCTCCAGTTAAGTGTCCAAACTTCTTACAGTTGTTACACCAGGCCTTTAAAGGATCAAAGTTCTTTCCCCTGTACCTATTATTGGACTGGGAAGAGTTTTGGGACCCACCCCCTGTGCAGGTTTTGGGGCCCTTTAGAAGACTCAGGCTTTTTATATTGGGGATTCTCACCACCTTTCCCCTGGGGAGGTTTTGTAACCCCTTTCTTTTGGTCACCCCCAGTGGTTGTTTTTGTCACCCTTGTCTTGACCCAGTGGTCTGCCTTCTTTCCCAATTCTTGGGGAGAAATTAGACCTAGGTCTACCAAATGCTGATGTAACGTTTCATTAGTGCAATTACTTAAAATATGTTCTTTCATAAACAGATTGTAAAGTCCATTGAAATCATGCACATTGTGTCCAGTTAACCAACCATCTAGTGTTTTAACTGAGTAGTCTACAAAGTCAATCCAGGATTGGTTTTGGGTCTTGTGAGCCCCTCTGAATCTAATTCTATATTCCTCAGTTGTGAGTCCAAATTCCTCAATCAGAGTTCTCTTCATGAGGTCATAAGACCCAGCATCTGCCCCTGTAAGGGTCAGGAGTCTGTCTCTGCAGTTACCAGAGAACAGTTCCCAAAGGAGTGCCCCCAGTGTGACTTCTTCACTTTTCTCATTTCACAAGCCCTCTCAAAGGCTGTGAACCATTTTGTGATATCATCACTCTCTTCATATTTAGGGACAATCCCTTTGGGGATTTTAGGATCATAAGATTGCTCTTTATCCTTATTAAGTACATTGCTGCCACAATTGATGGGTGCTAGGCCCATCTCTGCTCTCTCTCTTTCTAGAGCCAGCAACCTGGTCTCAAGATCCAGTCTTTTGGTCAGCCTTACTAAAAGGCTGACCTCCTCAATGAGGCTGTCCTCAATGTCCTCAGTAGTGCCTGACCCACCTGTGTGGGATCTAGGTACTGGGAGGTTGATTCTTGGAGTCAAGGGTACTTGAACCCTTTTCTCCCTAAGAAGTGGAGGGGGTGGATCTACCAGGTCATCCTCTTCCTCTCCTTCCTCATCTGACTGGTCTTCACCATTTTCAGATGGGTGGTCCTTAGCATACCCAGCCAACAGCTCCTGGAGCTTTTGTTTGGTGGGATGGGACCCCATGGCTATGTTTTTAATTTTACATAAGGACCTTAACTCCTTGAAAGACAAGTGAAGGTAAGGGGCGAGGTCGAGCTCCTCAACCAAGTCCTCAATGTCATTGTGGTTATTTTCACTAACTGCTGGGTTCTTGTTTTGAGACATAGTTAAAAAAAACTTCTAACCCTAGCTAAAGTGACTTTTTATTTTTCTAAAATTCTAAAGGGACTTAACCAAGGCCCTAACAAGACTTTTAGTAGTTTTGCAAGAAATGCCAATTTGAAAAATCAGAATTCTAAAGACAGTTTAAGAGTTCTGTCGTGTGATCAGGTGGTAACCAAGTAGTCCAACAAATGCAAAGTTGTATATCCCACCGCTGATCCACCAATGTAGGAAGCTGGCTCTGTATATACTATACCAAAGTGAGGTATAGTGTGCACAGAGTCCAGTGGAACCCCAAAGGTAGGCAGAGGTAAAATTAGATAGCACCTCACTCTCTATTTGTGGTAGTGTGGTCGAGCAGTAAGGCAGCATCAGAGGACAGTGTTAAGCATTTGTTGTACACACTCAGTCAGCAAATGAATTCACACACTCAAAGACTGAACTTCAGACCAATTGTTTTGTATCAAAAATATTCTTTTAGGTATTTTATTTCCTAGAACCAAGCAAGCCTGGCACAGGTAAGTGATAAGTACTTTGCAGTAAATATACAGGTTGTAACAACAGTTTGGATTGCAATTGTAAATGTACTTTGATTTGATTACAGTAGTGTTACTGATAATGCAATGCTTTTCAGAATACAGTACATATACTTTGAATGGGATTTTCAGTAAGATTTCAGGTAAGTTACTTTTGGATTACTTTTCTTACTCAGAGTAGTATACCTGGATACTACTCTGGGACATTTCCTGTAAACAGGTAAGTAAAATCGTTTTTGTTAAACAGTACAATTTTAAAGAATTTCTTTAGGTTTTCAAACTCCACACTTAGAAACTTTTCACAGAAAAACAATGTTATCCTAGGGAGAAAAATAGTGTTATCGGTTTTGAGGTAAGTATTTGGTAGTGGGAGTTGAGGTTCTGGGGGTAGACTCAGGGGTCCCCCAGGGTCAAGGATGCACTCTAGTTACACTCTCAGCGGCACTAGGGCGGCCGGGTGCAGAGTGCTGAGGCCCAATGTTATCCAAGGGGGGATAGGGTGCCTCCGGTTGGTGGCTGCTGGCAAGCAGGCCACTTGGGTGTGGGAGCAAAGCTCCTGGACTTTAGTTCAGGGTAAATGGGGAAAGAAAGTAGCACCAAAGGTGCACCCTCAGCGGCACTTGGGCGGCCGGGTGCAGGGTGCTGTTTCGACGTCGGGCGCCCTGTTGTTTTCAATGGGGAACCTCCGGTTTGCAAAGGCACTGCAGGCTTGGGGACGAAGGTCTTCTGGGTGCGACCACCACTTCGAGAGATAAGTTGGGAAGTTAGGGGTTGCTTAGGCACCGTCGGTTTGGGCACCCAAGGCCGTGGGGTGTCAGGTGCAGGGGTGCCTTTTGGGGTCAGATCTTCTTACCAGCTCCTGGTCGCGGTTGAGGGGACCTTCTGGATTTAGGCTGCAGGCGTCGGCTGGAGGCTTGAGGCAGGTCAGGAGTCGCCGGATCTCGGGTCAGGATTGCCGGGGGGACCTCCTCGTGGTGATTGCCCACTCGAGCTCGGGCCGTGGACGGCGGGTGAAGATTGGGGCGGATCCGCGGTGTCCGGCCCGAGCCAGAGGTTGCAAATGAACAAATCTGGTGTTCACGGGAGACAAAGTCTTTGTAGTTGAAGGCAGGCAGGTCCTCCAGGGTTTTCGAGGTTGCTGGCTGCAGGACACACTGGGATTTCGCAGCAGCAGGTTCGAGGTGGAGACAGGCCGGTAGCGCTGGGGCCAAGTCAGTGGGCGTCTTCCTCTTGTTAGCTGCTGCACGGCTGTTCAGTCCTTCTTCTTCTTCTTCTTGTAGTTTCTTCTTGTCTGAGGAAGCAAGGTTCAGGGGTGCCCCTAAATACTAGATTTAGGGGCGTTACAGGTAGGTAAAGGCAGGGACCAATGGGTCCCTTCCTGGGGTGGGTACACCCCTATTATGCCACCCTCCAGTGGGAGGGGGGCATGAGCCTGTCCCTGGTTGGCTGAGTCCCCCCATCTGCAAGATGGCGGGGACTGGGAGTTGTGCTTCACCTCGCCTCCCCCACCTGAGGGGTGGGGTTGGCAGAGGTGGGCACACCTCTCTTCCTCACTTGTTTTTCCCACCGGTTCTCCCGCCCAAAGTGGGGGGTCAGAACCAGTGGGGACCAGTTGCTGAAAGTAGCAAGTGGGCTGGGGAAGCTCACAAAGGTGGCAAGCTTTTGAAGCTTCCCCTTCGTGAACCCTGCCCATCCTGGGGGAGGAGGCTTGGAACCTCGTCCCAGGATGTGCATTGTTTCAGGCCCCAGAGAGCAGCAGGCTCTCGACCCAGGGGTCCAGAAACATGTCTGGTGGTGGCAGCTGAAAGCAGCCACTCAGCCTGGACACTAGTGGTGGGTTAGTTTTTAGGGGGCATCTCTAAGATGCCCTCTGTGTGCATTTTTCATTAAATCCCACACTGGCATCAGTGTGGGTTTAATGTGCTGAGAAGTTTGATACCAAACTTCTCAGTTTTCAGTGTAGCCATTATGGTGCTGTGGAGTTCGTAATGACAAACTCCCAGCACCATATACTCTTAATGGCAGCACTGCGCCACAATGTCTAAGAATGGACTTAGACACTGTAGGGGTACAGGGCTCATGCACCTGTACCCTCACCACTGGTATAGTGCACCCAGCTATAGGGGTGACTGATCTATGCCAGGGCAGTGGGTTGTAGGCATGGCACACAGAGATGTGTGCCATGTCGACTCTTCACTTTGTTCTGCACCAAAACACGCAGCCTGCAAAGGCAGTGTGTGAGTGTAATGGTACAGGACCTCTAAGGGTGGCACAATTTGTGCTGCAGCCCTTAGAGGCCTTCTCTGGTCACAGTGCCCTGGGTACCTGTGGTACCATTTACCAGGGGTTGACCTGTGGCCAGAGATGCCAATTGGGTTTAGGCTTCAATGCAGTTTTAGGGAAAGAACATAGGCCCTGGGTACCTGATTAGCAGGAGCCCAGGGCACACTCGGTCAAAGCACATCAGCAATTCAGCAAAAAGTGGGGGCAACCATGCAGAAAGAGGGCACTTTCTCACAGCCTGTATTCATGATTATAGCAAAATGGTAGAGATCTACCATCCTTTCACGTTTCTAGTGCTTCTAATCATTTATATCTGTTACTGTCTGATGACTGTTTCAGCACACCTATTTTACACTAGAATGACGAATGTTCAATCAATACCTATTGAAAACGTCCATATCGTTAATTCTGTGTACATCTCAGAGACTAAGTGAGCACGAGTGACTGAACGAAAAGTATTGCACTGTTTCCACGATTCTGAGGGATCAGGGTTGTCATGTTCGATAGTTGCCAAGAACTGTTCTCTCCTTGATAAGAGGAGATTCTAGTGGCACTGTGAGCTAGGTGGTATACAGGCCAACATACCCGGTGGGGGTGTCTGGAATCAGTTCAGACACCAAGCCCGCAGTGTATGTTGTCTAAACGCGCAGATCTCATATAGATTTATAAGAACTACACGACACAGCGCCGCCAACGTTGGTTGGGCACTTATTTAATAGTCAAATCTGAGTAGTTCAGTTGTGCTATTCTCAGAGACCCCTACTCACATTTTCCCCAGAGACGTCTGGAGTGGGAGGGAACAAAATCCGCCGCAGCTGAGTAGGCAAAATCCTATGTATTGGCTGTTGGTTTAATCAAGCTTGAAGGATACATTGTTCCTATTGTGCATAACACCTTATCTCAGTTCCCTTGAAAAGCTCTCCTTTCTAAAAACAATCACTGAGTCGGGAGACGTTGGGCAGGATGAGCATGTAAATGTACTAAACTTCTCAACAGAAGAAGAAGATGCAGATGCAATACAGATTGCAGAAAATGTTAGAAATGCCATCACCCTAAAACTAGCAGCATACGGTTTAACATCATGGGGTGGGCAAGTAATCTTCGTGACTGAGGCACACGAATCATATAGAACAGAGGTATTCTATTCATGGATTAGATTCCCACAAGCAAATGCACCAACAAAGACATTTCATTACTATGTCGAAGATGACATACCAAACGAATATTGTTCGTATGAAGACATTGAAATTCCACTCACTTACCACGAACATTTATACTGGTTTAAAGGCGCCCTCTCCCATACAAGAAATAGAATAAGACTCGGTCCGCTCGGTAGAGACGGAGCAACATGGCCGGTACTAGCGGCCTTCACACCACACCCTGCAATTGACACAATGCCAGAGGGAGACTTACTTATACATCATAAAGAATTAATAAAACTTTACAGAAACATGACACAGTTTGTGATGAGAACACTCACACTTCAGCCAACACCGGCTACACAACCAGGACCTGTCCAAACTTCTACAACCAAAATCACACCACAAACATCACACGCAGTGATGGGTAAAATGCCCACTAAACGTGAACAAATGCCTTTCTGGATAGCTCAAAAAATAACACAGCTGGAAGCAGTATTTCCACACACTGGTCCACACGAAAAGCATAGAATACTAACAATTTGCTTGCCGATGGGGATAGCTCCCCCAATAGAGGATTGTACTTCTTGGGGTACAGTCTTCGCTGCAGTATATACCAAGACTCATGGTATCCCTTCATTAGCGGTAATACCAGATGTATTGAGACAAATACAGAACGAGTATGGAGCAGCACCTGCTCTGAACTTAGGGATGAAGTTACTAAATAACTTTGCTCAGGTATCAGATACAATGTTAGCAAATATTAAAGGGGAAGCAGCATCAGTGGCGATAAGCCAACCTCTGAGGGACTTCACTCCTTTACAACAGGAGACAGAACTACCTAAAATAATTGAAACTGCTTATGCAGAATTAGGTAGAGATAGTTTGGGAGCTAGACCAGTAAAGCCTCAATTAATGGGAGGTCCAGAAAAAGAACAGGCAAAGCAGACACCAGTTTCTTCAAAGAAGAAATGGGACAATAATAAACAACAACAGAATAGATCTCAATCCAGGGGCAGGTCTCCTCAGCAGGAGCCCCCCGAAAGGAGGTATAACCTTAGGAATAGAGATAACATTAAAAAGCCTGACAGGGGGGCGTGGCTTTGCCGCGGAGTGTAATGGCAGCCATATAGACTAGCTCTGTAGCAAACCTGACCGTCTTCCGCAGATCCGACTCACCGATCCATTGCCCACACAGAAGAGGGGCCACCGGAATCACCACTGAGGCTGAAGAGCCGAAAAACGACTCTGTAATACCCAAGAAAAGCAGAGAAATCGACGCTCCACGTTGTGGCCTTCTTGGGTTCGGGAGCCGGGGACTGCCGCTCGAAGGAGTTGGGCGTGGCGAATTGGCCGACCCGGCCCCTCACCAGTGCGAGACCATGGTCGTGGCACCTGTCAGGCTTACGGCGGGATGAAGAAAGACCGGGTCCCGAATAATCCGCCACCGATGAATGCGCCCTAAACACGATCACCCGTGAAAGACTGGGCGGCGATCCCGCTGGGGCTGCGGAAGTGAGGCCCGTAGGGAGTGCGGCAGTGAGAAGCGCCAGCGGAGGTCTCGCTGGCGTCCCCGGCCCTCTGGCCTCCCGAGTACTGGAGTACAGGCTGGATTGTGTGGAGGGAAGGTAGAGTGCGGCCTTTGTGCAGGGATAGAGGGTTAACGAAAGGCATATAACGCAACGTCCTGCGCTGCAGAGCACCCTGTCCCGGCTTGGTCCGTCAGCCGTCCAGTGGACAAGAGCTGAGACGGCGCCCTGGGGCCACCACTGGCTGAGTGTCTGGGAATGATTGTAGAGGGCTGATGCCCTGGCTGAAGACCCTAGCTGAACGAGCGACCAGTGAGGACCAGACATACCACCGCCATTGCCGCAGCGGCTGAGGCCCAAAGGGCGCATTGGACATAAATACCACGAATCGCATACTCGCAGTGGCCTCTTGAGACTCCCCCCCAGCGGGAGCCCGGAGGGGAAAAAACTTTTTCAGAACTACGAGGCAAGGGAGGACGCTGATAAACAGAGAGGTGTACCTCTGAAGGGGGAGAGGCCCGAAGTAGAAGACAAGGGCTGGTCCTGGCTGATCCGGGGAGAAGATGTCAGGAGCCAAAGGCTTGAAAGTGTCGCAGCAGACAAAGCTCCGCAAATATGCGTTGCCGAAGCAGGCTGATCCTGAACACAGTGACAAAGGAAAAAGGACGTCCGACTCTGAAGGGGAGCTTCAGGACCCAACATTGAAGGATGTCATGGACGCCATCTCAGGAGTGCGCTCCTCACTAGAACAAAGGATTGACACTATCACGTCGGAAGTGACGCTGATCCGGGCTTACCTGACCAAGATAGGGGAGAATGTGAAACAAATGGAAGTCGTCACCTCTAGCCTCATGGGAGATGCAGCGCAAATGCAACAGGATATCAAAGACCTACAGGCATTCCGCAAATTTGCAGAGGACAAGTTAGATGACTAATAAGGGCGCACCAGAAGGAATAATGTAAGAATAATTGGCCTGCCGGAGAGGGTGGATGGCCCTGCAGCCGACCTTTTTGTGGAGGAACTCATACTTAAGCACCTTAAGCCTAAGGGATTGTCAAAATTATTTGGACGACGGAAACCTGGAGCACCTCCCCGTCCCATGTTGGCGAGACTTTTAAACTTCAGAGACACTATATTACAAACTTCACGAATGCCCCCCCTGAGGTACGAGAACTCAGGGATCTCCTTTTTTCCGGATTTCACCTTAAATGTACAGCGCCAGCATCAGTCATTTCTGGAGGTGAAAAAGAGGCTTCGAGACAAAGGGCTTAAGTATGCTATGCTATTCCCGGCTCGGCTCCGCGTCGAAGCAGATGGCAAGGTCTGGTCTTTTGATACCCTTGAGGCGGCTGCGGACTGGCTGGAGGGTTGGAGAGCGGCAAAGGACCATAACGCTCGCTGAGTAGCGGACCTGGCCGGTTCGACTGACGGCTTAATCTGGAAGGAATATGGCGCCAGAGACCAGTTCTAATGCTTAACCAAGTAACGCCTTAGATCTGAAGCAGTGACAGAACTTATACGACGGACAATGGTTTGGTTAAAAGCGTTGAATGTCTTATATAACCTCATGGGTATTAGAGGGGCCCCTCTAGCAGGGCACAATGTTTTCGGGTTTGACGAGGTAGTTGGGAAGGCAGAGCTTTCACCCCCCACTATATTCTACTTTTAGTTCAAGTTTGGGCGACAGGCACTCTGCATAGTTGATTCATGGGCAGTTTTAGGCCCAGAGTGCAGGGGAGCAGGTAGGGGGGTATTTGGGTTGGGGTTGAGCTGTTTCATGTTTTTTCAGAGAGAGCGACATTGAATATTGCTAGACATGAGATGGGATACGTAATCTATGATCACACGAATGGGGACGCATTGGGATAAGAACTTTAAGCTCCTAAGTTGGAATGTAAATGGACTCTGGGACAAATTGAAACGTAGTATCGTATTACAATATGTTAAGCGGCATGCCCCGGAGGTAGTGCTCCTTCAGGAGAAGCACTTAGTAGGCAACTCCTGCTAAGCCATGAGCAGATGGGGCTACCGACTGGTGGCTCATTCTGGTTTTACCACGGGCTCCAGGGGGGTGGACATCCTGTTAAAAAATTCCTTTCCGCTATCAATACAACACACCTGGACTGACGGGATGGGTAGATATGCAGCAATTTCCGGACAGTGGGAGGGAAAGACACTTACGTTAGCATCAGTGTATGTCTGGGTACGCCTTTTGTACGCAGAGCCCTTAGCGCAAGTGGTCGTTAACAATAAGAAATCGGGAGTATTCGAACTGAGCCGTGGGACTCAACAGGGTTGTCCGCTGTCCCCCTTGCTTTTTGCTCTTACTCTGGAGCCATTGGCGGCGTGGATTCGTAGAGATCCAGTAATCCGGGGACTGAAGTGGGCTGAAACATGGGAGGACCGCATTTCTCTTTATGCGGATCACATACTGCTTTATCTTGCATCCCCCAAGTCATCGCTCCACAGAGTACTTAACATATTCACCAACTTTGGGAAATACTCTGGGTACACAATCAACTGGAGCAAATCCCTAATGTATGTCCTCAATGGCGAGCCACCTCCCCTACCGAGAGGGTGTCCCATGCAAGAAGCGAAAGAGGGCTTCCAATATTTGGGAATTTTTATCACAGTTGACCCCAAAGCTAGATATGAACGTAACCTACTCCCCCCGCTGCAAAGATTGAAGCGAGATGTGTCCAGTTGGAAGACTCTCCCACTCTCATTGTTGGGAAGGGCTGCACTGTTCAAAATGATGTCACTGCCACGCTTTCTTTATGCGCTTCAAAATTTCCCAGATCCGGTCCCGCTGAAATATTTCAAAGAGGTAGAGAGTCTCCAGAGGGAACTGCTTTGGGATGGTCGCCCTCGCATAGCCTTCCCAAAATTAGTCTTGAGTTGGTATGACGGGGGAATAGGGCTGCCCGACATTAGGAAATATTACTGGGCGGCCCACCTGTCAGCTATAAATCAGTGCACGTACCGTCACTGGGATGACCCAGGTTACAAGATGGACAAATGGTTACTACCGGGGGGTAACTACAACATGGCCCTTTACTCTAAGCCCACAAAATTTTCCCTAACGGGACCGACCAGGCATTCAGTACACGTATGGCACACAGTTAACAGAAGCCTGGGGTAGGAACAGAAGCTCACGATGGCTACTCCTCTGTGGGACTCGGAGCAATTGGGCACCCTGAACAGATCGAAGGAGTTTGATAAGTGGGATCTTATTGGGATCACGAAAATTGGAGACCTGTGGCAGAAGGGAGAAATGATCTCATTCGCCACCCTGCAACAAGAATATGATCTGGCAAACACAGAATATTTTAGATATTTGCAGGTGAGACACGCACTAACATTGCAGTTGCAGAAGGGAGTGTCCCCCCCAGAGTCCTCACCGTTGGAAGATAGGTCGCTCGATGGGTATCTAGAAACGAAAGCGGTGTCCCTGACATATAAGAAGTTGGTTAATAATGCACCAGATCCTCTCAAACTGATCCGAGAGCACTGGGTGAGAGACGGGTTGGAGCTTGATGACGAGGAGTGGCAAGAGGCAGTGGCCTCCCCGCGAGAAGTAGCAATCTCCTCCAGGCTGCGACTGGTCCAATTGAAAATCCTCCATAGAATTTACATCACTGGGTCTCGGCTGGTCAGTATGGGCAGGGCAGATGAGGGCATGTGCAGAAGGCCATGTGGTCAGGCTGGTACGTTTATGCATATCTTGTGGGAATGCGTGTACATCCAGAAATATTGGAAGGGGATACATGACTGTTTCGGAGAGGTCCTTGGACTAGTGATAGGAATTGAGGCTAAAAGATGTCTTTTGAATGTCTGGGAACCTACTGATTTAAGTAGAAAAGACCAAATATGGGCTACACTGGGGCTGATGGTAGCCAAAAGGAACCTGGCTAGACTGTGGGGGGCGGGGACACCGCCCAAAGTGGAGGCGTGGAAAGCGGATATGGACTGGTGTATGCTAAGGGAAAAAACTGTATATGTTGTTAGAGGATGCCCCAAAAAATGGACTGACATATGGAGCAAGTGGAATAACTACCGTGGTAATATATGTGTCCCTCCAATTGTCCCCTCTTTAGAAGATCCCGTTACGCCATAACGAGTGTAACACTATTGTATCATGTATTATATTGTATAACGGTGATATGTATGAATGTAACTGTGCAAGGTGATTTACCCCACCAAATTGTGATTAGAAATGTCGTCTTTTTGTTGTTTAATAAAAAGAATTAAAAAAAAAAAAAGCCTGACAGGTATCAGGACACTGATACACGTTCCTCTCGTTCCTTTCAGGGTTCATCAAAAAACTCCGAGAGGGAAGGACGGTCAGAACACAGACAAGAAGAGGGTACAAAGTCCAGAGACACGCAACGCACTTCAGACTACGCTTCCAAAAAAGAAGAAAAGCCTAAAGCAAAACCTCAATTTAAAAAGAAGAAAGTAGCAGGTCTCAAAGTTAGACATGCCCAGAATTCTGAGGACTCAACTAATGAACAGGGAATGGGCTCTGACGATGTTAGACAGCGCAGCAGAAGTAACAATAGCTCGCCAGAACCTGATGGAATTTCTGGTGACAGCGGAGTTGAGTGAGTATATCACGGTGGAAACACCTGATACTAGGGTAAGTGCCCACATAGGTTATATGAAGTAATACTGAAAATGGAAGGGGACAAGCCCAGGAAAATTAAAGGTCTCTTTTGGGTGAACCTGACTTTTGGATATGACATTCTCTTAGCTGAGAAAGATTGGCCGCCTGCTTTTGTTATGGATTGCCTAAAGGGAGAGACGGTAATTATGCCAGCCTTTTCCGACCTTGTTCCCCAATACACAAAACATACATACGCGCAGGAGTGGGCGGTGGCCCTTGCTCCTGCACTATATCGCAACCATGTTGGGTGGGATGAACAATCAGCTCACCACGTGATACCACTAAAATATACTCCAACTCCACAGAGACAGTATCCAATAAAACAGGAAGCAAAAAAACAGGTCAGGGAGATCTTAGATCAACTTGAATACCAAGGTGTGATTGAAACTTGCACCTCATCAATGAATAATCCTTTGTTTCCCGTAATGAAACCTGATAATTCCTATTGTCTAGTTCTAGATTACAGACATCTGAACTCATGCACAAAAACATTTGCAGTACAAAACGCATTAATGAATAACATTGTGCGTAAAAAATACAAAACTACATTAGATATCTCAAATGGATTTTTCAGCCAAAATATAGCGCCTGAGAGCAGATATTTGACAGCATTCTCAGCGCTGGGGTCCCAACAGCAATTTTGTTGACTCGCCCAAGGGTATAAGAACAGCCCGGGGTTATTTTCCGCCAGGGTAACTGAATTATCCTATGTAGATGATATTTATCTGACGGATGATGACCTGTCGGAACACCTGACCAGGGTGAGCACCATAATTTTGGGATTTGCCTCCGAGGGCTACAAGTTTAACTTTAAAAAATCAAAAATAGCCCACCTCAATGTCCTGTTTTTGGGATATGAGCTTTCACGTGAAGGGAAAAGCTTAGCAGCTAATTTTGTAGAAAAATGTGCGCTGCTCCAACCTCCAAAATCATAAAAAAAATTACAATCCATACTTGGGGCCTCATTTATGAAAAGTGACGCATCGCTGGGTAAAAGCAGCGATGCGTCACTTTCATTGCGCCCTCCTTGCGACATGCTGGATGCGTCATATTTACAGTATGACGCATCATGTCGAAGGAGTTACAGATACGTCAGTATTTCTGACGTATCTGTAGGCGCAAAAATGACGCATTGCTGGAGTGTGTCACAAAAGTGACGCAACTCCAGCAATGGGTCATTTCACATGGGCAAGTCCCATTTCATATGTGGCTGCGTCAGTCTTACGCCTGCTGTGAGGCAGGCGTAAGATATTGACGCATTTGCGTCCTAGAAGTAGTGCAGTGAAATCTCATAGATTTCACTGCGTCACTTCTACGGGGCTTACTTGCGTCGGAACGCCCACCCTGCATACATTATACCTGGTGCAGGTATGTAAGTAAGTCCGTTTTTATATAGCGCAGCTACTCACCCTTACGGGTCTCAAGGCGCTGGGGGCCGTAGTGGAAATTAAGTGAGCTATTGCCCAGAGTCACATGGTGCTGAGCTGAGCTGCCGCCGGAGATCGAACCGTGAACCCTGTGCTCCGAAGTCAGCTGCCCTGGCCGCTGCACCACACCTCTCCACCAGGTATAATGTGGTGCAGGGGTTTACAAAGTGACGCATCTACCTAGATGCGTCACTTTGTAAATATGACGCAACGTGGCGCATTTTTTACGCCGCTGGTGCGTCACAAAAAGTGACGCACCGGCGGCGCAAAAGTGACGGAAGGGCTCATAAATAAGCCCCTGGGATTCCTAAATTTCAGCAGAACATACATTTTGGATTACGCAGAAAGGGTTAAACCTTTCAACGACCTCATAAGACCTGATTTTTCAGTTAGGCAATGGACACAGGAACACACAGAAATCCTTTGTTCCCTACAAGCTGACATGATAGCATCTAAACACTTACAGACACGTGTAAATGTCTACAATCTGGTGATCCGTATAGTTGCGGGTCAATCTGGGTACACCTACTTAACATACAATGAAGGTGAAACTGTCCCAATAGCATACAAATCACACTTGTACACAAATGCAGAGATTCGCTTTCATCCACAGAGAAAATTCTGACAGCAGTACAGACTGCTGTAGTGAGAGAAAGAGCACTGGCTCAGGGGAAACAAATTATTGTCGTGACTCCAGTACCGGCCTCAGAGGCTGCTACAAAGGCGAGCGTTCCAAATACTAAAGCTTTACACCCGCGGTGGATACAATGGGCTAATTCTCTCACTGCATCAGATGTAGAATACAGGTACGACCCAAATTTAAAAACACAGGCTTTCCTGTAATACGAACAAGAATATCCTCTCCCGAATTAAATTATGCCTCTAGATCAGTATGAATTCATAATTTACACTGACGGATCTGCTCAACCGGCCATAGGAAGTAAACAACAATACAGCGCTGCGTGTGCGATTGTTAAAGGTTGGATGAAGGATGGCAAGTTCCATCCGAGCTGTACAAAGACTCAGGGGCATATTATCAACGGCCAGCGATAATTATCGCTGGCCGTGCTTAGCGATAATATTCCTATCGCAGGCTATCTCTGGAATTTATCGCCCTGGTAGCGCATTATTAACAACGCGTTTCTCCAGGGCGATAAAATTCCAGAGATAGCGAGGTTATCGCTGTTTTGCAGGAACATCGCTGGTTTTCCAGCAATGTTCCCTGCAAAGCGGCGATAACCTGCTGATACGACCCTGTGGTCGTATCAGCAGAATCCACCCCCTATGTTAGGGATGGCTAAGTCAGGATTTTAGCAGAGGTTAGATTTTGGCGAAAACGGATGTTTTCGCCTAAATCTAACCTCTGCTAAAATCCTGTGGGCTGCCTTGTAAATATTGCGATGTGAACATCAGCGATATTTGCAACGTAGTCCATCCGCGGTACGCCCAGTAACGCCCACTTTGCATCTCATTGGAGATGCAAAGGGAGGCGTTGGGAAAAAGGGTGCTAACATGCGATTATGCATGTTAGCACCCTCTTGTTGATAGGGCGATAGTTTTATCTCCGTTTTTCTGGCTTTTAAAGCCAGAAAAACGGAGATAAAGCCCTTGCTGATATGCCCCTCAGTCTCTAGGAGACTGTACAGCTCAGTTAGCAGAACTAAAAGCTCTTTTACTGGCACTGATTAACACGGATCGAGAATTCCCCACACTAATTGTGTGCGATTCGTTTTACTGTGTCCAGTCATATAATTAATATCTACACTATTGGGGAAAAAATGGGTTTAAAGACTCAAAAGGTGGCACAATAAAGCACAAAATGCTATGGGAACAGGTAGCGGAGTTGAAAAACGAGCTACCAAGAGCTCATGTGATACACACGCTGAGTCATCAACGTGATGGCGTTCACGTTGAAGGGAATTCATTGGCTGATGAAGCCGCGAAGGGGGCAGTACGTACTGCGTCCATAGCTTCAATCACTCGTTCAAAAACAAGAATATACGGACAGATAATGGTAGCTGTTATTGCTTCATGCAAAGACAACAAAGCACTTCTCAAAGGTTTTCCACTCAAGTACTCCTACAAGTTAGATGCAAACAATGTTCCATTTGCTCAGATTCCAGGAGTGGGGGGATAGAGTAATACCAAACATGGATCACAGATTAGGCTTAATTTTAGCTGCACACGAGGGTCTGGGTTCTGCACATGCAGGAGTTACGACAACAGTTTCTTTACTGAAACAACGCTATTGGTGGCCAGGGTTAACGAAGCAGACCAAAGACTATGTCTAGTGCGACATCTGTCAACAGATGAAAGGCTCCACCATAACACGTCCAGCGCAGACACCAATATTGATATCAGACAGACCTCTTGCGTGTGTCTATTTGGACCACTGCGGCCCCTTACAATCTGATGGGGCTTACAAATACATAATGGTTGCAGTGGATTCCTGCTCAAGATTCCTATGGGTATGGCCTCAGCGCTCGGCTGACGCTTGAACTGTTATCAAAGATTTGCGAGTCTTTATAGGGACATACGCAGTTGGCACATTACATTCTGACTGTGGCCCCGCGTTTAGCTCTAGGGCTTACAAGAAGGCCATGGGAGGTTTGGGTGTAGCATTGCGGTACTCCTCTCCGTACCATCCAGAGGGAAATTCGGTTGTGGAGAGGAAAAACCGAGGCTTAAAGCAATCATTAACAGCTAGGGTATTAGGCGCGGGTGGTAGTTGGGTCAATCACCGATTTGGGGTCCAGAGGGCCTTAAACAACATGCCAAGAAGCTCTCTAGGGGGGTCACTCCTTATGAGGTCCTTTTTGGGATGAGAATGTGGGTACCTGACTTAGATTGTGAAGGCACAGTGGCGGATGAAAAACCTTTTGACGTCAATAAACTTTTGGCTGTTTTACAGGAACTGAATGAATCAAGGGCTCTACAGAGCAATGTCCAAGTGAAAAGGTTCGCTACTGGGGAAGTCAAGTCAGTCACGGCAAGACCTGTCTGGATTGCTAAAGTCGGAGATCTAGTAGGAGAAAAGATAACGGAAAAAAAAGAATTTGGACCATCTTACAGAAAGCCTGTACCTATCCTGGCAGTTGAAGGAACAAGAACTGTACTTCTGCCGCCTCTTGCCGGAAAAAAGGAGAAAAGGTTTGTCTCCATTGATCTGATAAAACCACACTATGTTGTCGATACTGAATAGTAAGCCTCGTGGGCTCCTGGGTAGCCGACGTCCTCCTCTCGCTACCATACAGGAAGTTCAGACAGAAAGGCTCATCACGTTTGAAGAGTCGCCCTTACAAAGCACTGGAATAAACAACAATGCGATGGAACTCATTCCCCTTGCAACAGAAAATCAAAATCAAAATGAAAGACAAATTTCAATTCGACCTAACACTGATGTCTACACAAACATGCCTCAACAAGAGCAATCTACAAGTTCAACAAAACCTGCTGAGCTACCAAAAATAGATCGAACTGCATCTGGCTATTTCATCGACTTTGATACCTTTTCATTGGATCCAAGTGAACCTGAAACGACACCAGCCCCAAAAACTCATCAACAACAAATTAAAGACTTTTTTACTTTTCTTAGAAAAACATACCTGGTATCACCTTGGATAGAACTCTGGATAATCACCGGGATACTATTCTTTCTTTTCTGGGTAGGCCTAGTGACAACCTTCCACTTATTAATTAATAGAACTTATCTTCGCCAAAGCTCTGCAACATCAAAAGTGAACTTGATTCTGAAACTTCATGTTTCATCACATCGTGCACAAAGAGACTTGCCATCAGTGAACATTACAGCAGTTCCTATACCTGATGGTATAGTATGGGACAAGGTTGATTATGATATATTTGGCCCGAGAGAACTTTTAAAAATACCACATTTATTTAAAATTTCCTTGAATGATATCATTACCTCCAGTACATTTTCCGATGATTGGGATTATGAAACTGTGAATAATATGTTGTCTGATTTAGAACAATCTGCCACATTTTCTAGCAATGAAATGTTGGAAGACACATCAGATTTTAACACTATGTATTGTTATAAACTTTATGTTTATCACTTTCTACACAAATCCAGTAGCCCTAGGAATGTTTTCAATTTTCACCAATGGGAACATTGCCCTACACCACGAAAAGCAGTTCAAAAACGTTCGCACAGAAATTTTCATATTTTTCAGGGTTTAACATTTCTGACCCGACCTCATATTATTATAAGGTTGCACCTACATCAGCACAGAAAAATGTGCTAACCAACACCAAACAGATTTACTCTGCTTCCTTTATTACCCAACTGTCTGTACAGGGTTTCGACTTATGGAAAGACACTATAGACTTAAAATCAGTCTGGGGTTCTAGGGATTGGCAAGTCCAGGGAATAGAAGCGCTATTTAGAGCATGCCTCATTCCCCAGCAGATGATTTTTCTAAACGAAACTGTGCAACAAACTTCCTGTCTTTGGATAGCCAAGAACAAGGACTTGAACACACCTCAGATTCCTACACCAACACATACCGGGGGAAATCTTACATCAGATGAAGGGGCTACAATAGATGACATCCTACAATACAATAGATCAGACCCCAATTAGAAGGGATGGTTGGTTTGGCCCACAGACGCTAATAGATGTCAAGAAAGATTCAGGGGTACCACCGAAGGGTACAGTATCCATAGACCAGACCCACGCTATGGGGTGGTGACATCATACAGTGTTGGGAAGTTATGCCTCGATTGGCTAAAAACCTCAACACTAACACAGGTGAAATAACACTTATCCTTACTATCAGAAGATGTGGACCTAAGGGATTTTTTATTAGGCCCCAGAATGCCACGTCAGAAACGTTTCATATATGCTGTCTATAATGAAATATGGAAAATCTCCCAATGAGAAGCAGCTGAGAGACTGCAAGAAATAGATAGGATTAACTTAGAAAAGGCATTAGCCGTAGTTGACAATGGTATAACTATGTTAACATCCAGGATTTATTCACTGGGCAGCATTGTATCTTCTGCGATTGACGTACTAGAACAGGACTTGTCCATATTACAGCACGGGCAATCACAATTATGTTCTATTATGTTATTGAGCTGGACGTTGCAATGATTGCACACTGGTTACATGCCTTGGCGGTTTATCAACAGTACATCCCTGTTTTCTGCATATAATCTTACAGAAAAACAGATGAAAATGGCACAGAGGGGAGCAAAATATACAATGCTGCTTATTGAAAAACTTGACAGATTACCTTTTACTGTGGCCTAGTCACCGTCCGCAGAATGGTTAATCCATGGCCACATAACGCTACCGGTCACAACTTTCCAGTTTCAATATTGCCTAGAACAGAGGGGGCGTGGCTTCGCGGCGAAAGAACATGGCCGCCTGCTAGAGCGTCTCCGAGGCCCCCTCTCCTGCCCCATATATCCGGCCCAAATATCCGAACCTCCGGTGCTAGATTCGCGCGCCGGAGGTGTAGCGGTGCATATTGCCGTGATCCCGAATGTTGGCGGACCCCGGAAAGCGGAGAAATCCCGCCCGTAATTTGCGGCCTTCAGCCCTGGGGAAGCCGGGACCTCGAGTGGGTACGCCTGCCTGACTGGGTGCCTGGAGCGACGGCAGGACCTCCCCCACACACATCCACGGAGGGACGAAGGCAACTGAGGCGGAGGGGCATTAACACCTTGCAATAGCCTACGCGGTGGGGCGCTGCCCGACGGAAATACTGCCTGAAGACTACCGGTGGGGCCGGCTGCATCGGAGCCAGTCCCGGTGCACTGACCTGAGGGACTCGAATGAACGGCGGATAAAAGGTACATCGGCGCGCAGGGGTGGAGGAGGTGCCTGACATGTAAGCCCAGCACCGGTGAGTGCGCCTGGGATTGGACTTGTGGCCCACATTATCGGGGGCCCCCCCACCCCTGGCGGTGTAAGCCAAGTGTACACACGGAGCCTACTCCTCGGCGCCTGCAAGAGGTCAACAGCTGAATAGCGAACCAAGCGTTAGACTACACCGTCTATTACCGGGCGGACTATACTCGAAGGCCCATAGTTACGGCGAGGTGAAAAAGGCCCAAGCCGAGCAGAGCCCCCAAAAACTGCGCAACGCGCTGGCGGCGCGGGCCCGGCCCTGATCATGGCTAACCCGAGAAGTACGAAAACGTCTCAACAGAATAAGCTGGACCGCTACACCTGCCCAAGGGCGGAATTGCCCGAACGAAAGGGACCTGGCGACACACAGCAAGGAGGGGCAGAGCACGTTCCCCCAGAACCCACTATGAAAGACCTGATGGCGGCGATCACGGGAGTGCGCACATCCATTGACAACCTATCCTCGGAAGTGACGCTGATTAGAGCTGACCTTACAAAATACAGGGAGAAAGTCAAGCAACTGGAGCTCACCACCACGAATTTAGTAGAGGACACCTCACAACTGCGGAGGGACATTGTGGAACTCCAAGCGTTCCGTAAATTTGCTGAAGAAAAGCTGGACGACTACGAGGGGCGCTCGAGACGCAATAACATACGCGTTATTGGAGTGCCGGAGAAATCGGAGGGGCCCGCTGCTGATCTGTTCATTGAACACCTGGTGATGACAAAGCTGCAACCAAAGGGACTGTCCAAGTTGTTTGTGGTGGAGAGGGCGCACAGAGTACCTGGGGGACGCCCAAAACCGGGAGCCCCCCCCGTCCCATACTGGCCAGGCTGTTAAACTACAGAGACAGAAACACGATCCTACAGGCCGCCAGGGTCGCCCCGCCGATTAAAGTGGATAACTCAGAACTCGCCTTCTTCCCTGACTTTACCCAGGCGGTACAAATGCGCCGGCGCTCTTTCCTAGAAGTCAAACGAAGACTGCGTGATAAGGGCCTTAAGTACGCTATGCTTTTCCCAGCGCGTCTGCGAGTTGAGGCGGAAGGGAAAGCGCATTTCTTCGACCAACCTGAGTTGGTTTCTGACTGGCTGGACGGCTGGAGGACCTCACCGGAGCGGAACCCAAACAACCACTGAACACTAAAAGCTGCCTTTCTTGAATTGAAGCTTGAACGCTCTGTTCCGTATGTTCCTCCCAAATATTGAACAACATCCCCAGTCTCTTAAAGGCCGGAAGACCTTGACTAAGAATCCCTGGTACTAAAAAGATGGGTCAATTTGTCACAGGGCGCAACACCAAAAAAAAAAAAGTACCTATGTCTAGTGATGGCAGGAGGGGGGACCAGAGGGGCGCTGAGGCCTCCCTCATTTTCTTCTCTTAGTAAACGTTGGGCGACAGGCACTCTGCATTTGATTAATATGGGTAGTTTGGAGCCCAGAGTGCAGGGGAGCAGGGTGGGGGGTTGTTGGGAGGGATTATTGTGTTTTATTGTTTTTATTTGTTTGAGTTTTTTCGATGGTACAGTCCGGATTTGTGCAAGTAACAGTCAGTATGTGTCACTAAGATATCAATGAGTAAGCAATGGAACAAGGAAGTCAAAATATTAAGTTGGAATGTGAACGGGTTGGGGGACAAAATCAAGAGAAGTGTAGTATTGCAATATATTAGGAGATTGTCGCCAGACATAGTAATGCTTCAGGAAACACACCTGGTGGGTAACACATGCAAGGCCATGCATAGATGGGGTTACGCAATGGTGGCACATGCAGGTTTCGCATCTAACTCTAGAGGGGTGGGCATCCTGCAAAAGAAATCATTCCCCCTGACTCTCACGTCCACCTATATAGACGACCGTGGCAGATATGTCGGGATCACCGGCACTTGGGAGGGCCGAACGATCACCTTCATGTCCATTTATGCTCCCCCGGGGCTGCAGGCTGCAACCTTTACAGACCTAAGCACCGTGTTGATAGCACTGCCAGAGGGGCACCTAGTGCTCGGGGGTGACTTTAACTCAGTAATTTCGGGCTCCATTGACAGACACCCACCCCGCACACTCCCGCATACAGCGCATTCTTTTTCCAGTTTCCTAGAGGCAATGGGGCTGGTGGACGGGTGGAGAACCTATAATCCTGATAAGATCCAATACACCTTCCATTCGGGGGCACACAGTAGCTTCTCTCGCCTGGACTACATAATTATCCCGGCTACTCAGGTGATAGAAATCCAGGAGATCAGACATCTGGCTAGAGGTATTTCAGACCACTCCCCGCTCTGGGTCCACATGGCTCTGGAGCGCGCACAAGTAGGACGCATTGCCCCTATCAACCCATGGTACTTAAAACACCCCAAAATACGCAAGGACCTCACTAAAGCCGTAGATAACTACTTCCTGGAGAACGAGAATTCGGTAGACTCCCCGCAAATACTATGGGAAGCCTTCAAAACGGTGATCAGGGGCCAGGCCCTCTCTCTGATTGCGGGAACAAAAAGAGAAAACATAAAAGACGTATCAGATGTAGAGCATCGAACTTTATCGGCTGGAACAAGAAGTGAACACTTACCCGTCCCCTGAAATCCTCCATACACTTCGCATCCGACAGGCAGAATACCGAGCGTTGGTCACTGACCGCGCCAAAATAATGGGGCAAAACAGGCTGGGCCGGATCTATGAGTGGGGGGATAAGGCTGGGAAACTAATCGCCTGGTTAGAAAAAAGAGAACATGCTAATCGGATGGTTCCAGAAATTAGGAGCTCGGACGGCTTCCCCATAATAGACCCCCAAGACATAGCCGAACAGTTTGCAACACACTTTCACACAGTATACAGCGCGGTGAGCCCACACACTGAAGAGGAGTCCTCGGAACTCCTACAGGATATCTCCCTCCCAGGGCTTTCAGCCACCGATCGGGAATACTTAGATAGTGCGCTCTCCCACGATGAAATAGCGTCTGCAATCCGAGCGCTCCACTTGGGTAAGGCCCTTGGCCCCAATGGCATCCCGATCGAGCTCTACAAACTCCGTCCGGATAAGTTGGCCCCATATTTGAAAACTATGTTTGAAGACAGCCTTGAACGGGGATTGCTACCCCCAGATCAGAGAATAGCAACCATAGTGACAATCCACAAGGAAGGGAAGCCCAAAACAGACTGCGCCTCCTACCGTCCTATCTCGCTGCTCAACGCAGAACCAAAAATCCTTGCCAAATTACTAGCCACCAGGCTGATTAAAGTAATAGGGGACTTAGTGCACCCTGAGCAATCCGGGTTCATGCCAAAGAGAAACACGGCGTTAAATCTGCGTAGAGTGCATGGAGTGTTGGGCAGGGTGCCGACCATACGAGAAGATGCAGTCGTCGTCTCCCTAGACGCCACAATGGCCTTCGATACACTTGAGTGGCCCTATCTATTTGCCGTGCTAAAAAAACTGGGATTCGGAACGAACTTTAGACGATGGGTACGATTACTATACGCCACACCTATGGCACAAGTGGTAGTGAACAACAAAAAATCCGAGGCCTTCACACTTGGCCGAGGGACCCGGCAGGGATGCCCTCTATCTCCCTTACTCTTCGCTTTGGCCCTGGAACCGCTTGCTGCATGGATCCGCAAAGACGTGAGGATCCGTGGAATGCGACGGTCGGCAGATTGGGAAGACCGTATTTCCCTATACGCGGACGACATCCTTCTATACCTCCCATCACCTCAGAGATCCCTCATCGTAGTATTTGATATCCTATCCGTATTTGGCCGATTCTCTGGGTTCCGTATCAACTGGCAGAAATCTCTTCTATACGTCCTCTGTGGAAACTCTCCGCCCCTTCCCCGGCACTGCCCTGTCCCAATAGCAATAGACGGATTCAAATATTTAGGTATATTCGTCTTCCTAGACCGCACACTCCAATATGCTCGAAACCTGGCTCCCCCACTGCAAAGACTCAAAAGTGACATTACGCACTGGAAGACCCTCCCGCTTTCTCTCCTGGGCAAAGCGGCCCTTTTTAAAATGCTGTCCTTACCCCGCTTTCTATATGCATTGCAGAACTCGGCAAACCCTGTCCCAAATACGTATTTCACAGAAATAGAAGGACTCCAACGAGACCTGCTCTGGAATGGAAAGCCACGTATTGCTCTGCAAAAACTCACGCTCAGCTGGTATGACGGCGGAATTGGACTGCCGGACATTAAAAAATACTACTGGGCAGCACAACTGGTAGCAATAAACCATGGCACCTATGGACAGCCGGACAACCCGGGGTTCACTATGGATAAATGGATTCTCCCAAACGGGACATATGCCAGGGCACTGTACTCCAAACCAAATAGGTTCCCACTCACGGGTCCAACCAACCACACAGTTAAAATTTGGCATTCGGCAACCAAATCGTTAGGATGGCACAATAAATTAACTCTAACCACGCCACTATGGGACTCCCAAAAACTTGGTGACCTAAGAAAATCCAAGGGCTTTAGCAAATGGGACTTAATTGGCATCTCTCACATCAGAGACCTTTGGTGTAAAGAGGGCGTGCAAAACTTTGAAGCCCTACAGGGTCAATATGCCCTTGCGGATTCCGAGCGTTTCCGCTACCTGCAAGTCCGACACGCACTACAAACAGTATTGCCCAATGACTCGGCTCCATCAGACGCCTCCCCACTGGAGGATAGGATTTTGGATGGGCACTTACCTGAAAAAGCCATCTCCCTAACCTATCGAAAACTCATCCATAATATGGAGAATCCCTTACAATCGCTACGAGAAAAATGGGCTGGGGACGGGGTTGAAGTGGATGATGAAGACTGGCAGGTGGCGGTCTCCTCCCCCAGAACTGTTGCTATTTCTGCACGTCTTCGCCTTGTGCAGCTAAAGATACTTCACAGAATCTACATAACAGGTCCCCGATTGATGCACATGGGCTTTTCAACAGATGGGTCTTGTAGGAGGGGATGCACCCAGCTGGGCACATTCATCCACATACTGTGGCACTGCGAACAGATCCAGGAATATTGGTGCAGGATACACGAGGTAATGAGCATAGTAATGGGAGTCGAACTCACACCAAAAGCCCCTAGATGCCTCCTCAACGTCTGGGAACCCACTGACCTCAACACACACGCTACAACATGGGCCACACTCGGCTACATAGTGGCCAAGAGAAACATTGCGCAGCTATGGGGGGCTCCACAGGCACCTCACGAGTACTGACTGGGAAAAAGACCTGGATTGGTGTATGCTGCGGGAAAAAACGGTGTATATGACAAGAGGTTGCCCGCGAAAATGGTCTAAGATATGGGCCCCCTGGAACGAATACCGAGGCAATATATGCACTTCTCCCCGTTTACTGGAGACTGATGATCCCTCTCCCTTGATTTCCAATGCATTATCTTGCAATATTTGTGTGTATAATTGAACTCACAGTACTTCCTTCAAGTGAAATATGTGGAACTGTACCATGTTTTGAAAATTGTTCAATAAAAAGAGTTATAAAAAAATAAAAAAAATATTGCCTAGAACAACAACAGGCGGGCAGATATGAAAAGATGGGTAAGGAATTCATCAGGGAATCTTGGGAATTACCATACAGATTTCGATGCAGGAGTGGGGATCTTGAAGTGTTCCTAAGTGGTACTAACTGTGAGAATGCTTTGAGTGGATCTCTCATATGCCAGGATATTATGCTACACGGAGCTTGTAATGATTCAGTGGCAAACTTATCCTGTCATTTGAAAGGTACCCCGGCAGCTGTGATCACTCCAGTATTCAGGCTTCTCTCAGATGGGAGTTACTTGATGCTGAACGATCAAGGTTGTTGTGGGATGCTTAAGGGCATTGCATATCTGGTAAACGTGAGCTCCAGGGTTACTTGCTGTATGCAAGTATTGTTTCCACCGACACATACAGTCAGGGAGGCGCCGCTATGGCCTTCATTGAATGTTTCTCTTATACAGTTTGATACTCTGAGCAGAATGAAAGCCATGCTTCTACAGAAAACCGGGCCCTTAACCTCCGCCCGGGAGACTTCTGATCTCCAGATCGCAAGGTCCTCGGCCGAGATACAGGCACTAATACGTACAAACTGCCCTTTCCATTTCACAGAAATGGTAAATCGTATCTTTAACATCCTACACCTATTTAAGACCATAGGTTCGGGACTGTTAAGCACCTTTCAGACGGTCCTCGGAGTTATACCAAACTTTATACACTCCGTATTCGGAAGCATTTTTGGAGGACTTCTGCTGATCCTGTTTCTAATAGTAGGTATCCTGATTGTAATTTTTCTGCTACTCAATGGACGTCCCAGTCACCAAGGAGATGGAAAAAGCACTCCTGGAGCGCAAATACTGTGATCGCATGGTACAACATCTGGGCACACCTCGCCTACGGGAACTAAGTGCTTCTTGGTTCATGTCATTTAGACCAGTCTGGGTGGACTGCATCTTACCTGTTCTCCGATGCCTGTTCTGCGGAGAAGAATGCGTGTTAGACCTGTGTCTGACACTTTCATTAGTTGAACAACCGGATGTTGATGCATTGCTGGACCCGATAACGGCCCATGTTCTGCAATGTCCCCAGCGTATTCCTATGTTGATGGCGGCATTCTTGGAGCCACCACAGGAAATTTCTGCTCCTGTTGGTATGGACACCAGCTCCTCCACAAACACACAGGCTTTGGATGGCACACAGGCTGCCCCAGCATCGGCTGCAGGCAGTACGGAAGATCATCTGTGCCCGATTGACGTAATCTGCGAGGTGTTACAGGGATCGTCGTCTGCGAAGGCAGGCAACAGTGATGTTGCGTCTACCAGCCAGGACACATAAACATTTGGCCCGTCGTGTGCTGGGAAAAATTCGGCCTTTTTTAAACACTTTTGACACTTTTTGACCTGCATGGCTTTCCAATGCTTGTAGTCGTTCTAACTATGTATACGGACACATTAGAGCTATTGCTAAGTGACAATTTCTGTTTTTAGCACTTTTGTTTAGCGTTTTTTAACATTTTTTACATTTTTCCAGAGAACAATTGTTTTTAATACATATGTTTGCGTACCAGTACCTAGACAGGTAGTATGTTAGAATTAGATTATGTCGTCCAGTAGGATGAGGAGTGGGTGTTATATTCCATATAGGTACCCCAATATACGCCCAGGTAATATCACAACCTTTCACCTATATTCGTCCCTACATTACATACATAACGGCTGCTAGGACTGACCCTTTACCTAGTTACAGTACTCCTTACAGAACGTGGGGTTTTTCCTGAACAATAGCCTCATACATTATGCATGAGGATTCTGGATTCTCAGAAACTCAGCAGGACTATCATCTCCTGCATAAAAACTATGTACAAGGATCATTCCCGACGTCATCCTAAGTCCGACAGTGGCACAGCAAGATAGAACCCCTGGGGATACCTTCGGGTATATAAACATCACATCTTGCTGAGATAGGGAGAGGAGATCACAACTTCGAGATGCTGAGATTCCTGCATGCAGACACTCCAGCTCGCAGTGGTCTGAACATCCCTGGCGGGGTGTCCAACTCGAGACCAAGACGGGGTCCCAAAGTCTCTCACTTCAGGTAACGGGGTTGACATTATCCTAAAGGGATTCTTGGCTTTAACACCTACACACATGCTAGGTACACTTAGGTACAACTATTTAGGATTGCATCGTAGGAATACACATTTTATTGGCATGTATTTTATATACTTGCCTGTATTCATGATTATAGCAAAATGGTAGAGATCTACCATCCTTTCACGTTTCTAGTGCTTCTAATCATTTATATCTGTTACTGTCTGTTGATTGTTTCAGCACACCTATTTTACACTAGAATGACGAATGTTCAATAAATACCTATTGTAAACGTCCATATCGTTTATTCTGTGTACATCTCTGAGACTAAGTGAGCACGAGTGACTGAGCGAAAAATATTGCACTGTTTCCACGATTCTGAGGGATCAGGGTTGTCATGTTCGATAGTTGCCAAGAACTATTCTCTCCCTGATGAGAGGAGATTCTAGTGGCACTGTGAGCTAGCTGGTACACAGGCCAACATACCCGGTGGGGGTGTCTGGAATCAGTTCAGACACCAAGCCTGCAGTGTATGTTGTCTAAACGCGCAGATCTTATATAGATTTATAAGAACTACACAACAGGACTAGATGTTATATTCAAGGAAACAATAAATCTCACCAAAGCTGACGACATTTCCATACAAGGTTGTGAGGCCCTCATCACCAGATACAACCCTACTCCAACTTCCTCCTGTAACTTCCTCCTTCTTTACAGACCACCACCTAGTAATGAAACATTCCCAGACACATTTCTAGATACAGTTTCAAACCTGATAAGACTGCACTCCAACATATGTATTCTTGGTGACCTAAACATATGGTTTGGCAAACTCAATACGCCCCATCCAAAAACTATCATCACTGGCCTAGACACACTGAACCTACATCAGATCATCCACAAACCCACACACATCGCTGGACACATCCTAGATGTAATTTTTGCTAATCCAGAACTAGATATGTTTCAAAGGAGTACTCCAGTCACATGGTCAGACCACATTCTGGCAGCTTTCCAACACAAAACCCCACAAATCAGCATACCTAAGACCACCTTACATGCATCCACCTACCGACCATAGAACAAACTCAATTTTGAATACTTAGAAATACAACTAACATCCAACACATAACTAGACACAACAAAATTAGTTCAAAAACTTTGAGTGGCTCCAGGAAGCTTTTGATATCCTAATACCACTAAGAACAACAAAACAGGGCAAAAAAAAAGCCCCTTGGAGGAATGCAGAACTAAAAATGATAAAACAAATTGCAAAACTGCAACTCACCAGGCTCAAAACAAATAGCAATCAAGACAAACTTCACCTACACACACTGAACAGAATATACAAGTCAACAATCAAAAAAGCTAAAAAGGAAACAATTCAGAATTAATTCAAAATGCTAAATGTGCAAATAAAGAATTGTATAAAATTCTCACAGAATTTCGTAAGTCTAAATGTACAGAAGGAACTTATCCCACTACTCGAGAATTTACTGACAAAGTGGCAAATCATTACACAACCAAAGCAGACATGTTGGACTCCTAATTAAAACAAAGGAAAACCACCAGCACCAACCCATTTCCAGCAATCCCGTCCAAGAATAGGTTAACCCAGCCTTTGCATTCTTTCAAATAACTATCACAAAGTGAATTTATGGATCTTGTCATAGCAAGCAGGCCAGCTGGATTGTCCACTGCAAATCTTCAAAAACATTCTTTTAACTACCTTTGCTGACACACCAGTAAGAAGAATCATCAATACTTTTTTAACTACAGGAATCATTCCAGAAGACTTTTAAAAGTCATATATAAGCCCATTATTAAAGAAAACAAACCTGGACCCACATGACCCCAACAACTACAGACCAATTACAAATGGACCTTTCTTGGGCAAACTGATAGAAAGAGCAGCATTCGCCCAGATGTCACAATTCATTGAAGATCACTCCATACTTTCCGACTTCCAAACAGGATTCCATCCAGGAAGAGGCACAGAATCTGCCCTTGTTGCCATCTGGGATGACCTGAAGAACACAGTTGACCACAACGGGGTTGCTGCGCTACTTCTCTTAGACCTCTCGGCTGCCTTTGACACTGTTGACCATGACACTTTGATACAAAGACTCTACGAAGACAGCATAGAGGCGACTGCTCTCGACTGGATCACATCCTACCTTCAAAAGAGAACAAATCTCCTCCATACTACCCTTTTACCATCCAAACAGTACTGCACAAAAGCAAGGGTCCCTCAAGGCTCTATCATCTTACCCATGCTTTTCAACATCTACATGAAGTCATTACCGGCAATGGTCAATGAGTTTTAGTTCACATGCTATAACTATGCAGATGACACACAAATGCTCCTTAAACTGGAAAGCCCCAAAGACATTGGAATCTCAAAAATCTTCAGTTGCCTCAGAGCCATTAATCAGTTGATGACATGGAGCCATCTCAAATTTAATTCTTCCAAAACTGAAATAATCACATGTGGATATTGGAAAAATGATGACCCACTCGGCGCCTGGCCTGATGATCTGGGACCACCTCCTAAAGTATCTAAGGAAGTAAGAAACCTTGGAATTACCATGGACTCCAAGTTATCAATGAATTTCCAGGTGGACAAATTAGCAAGATCAAGCTTCATTACTATGAAAACTCTGCAACGCATCTTCTGCCACCTGGGATTTCCACACAAGGTCCAGGCTACTATCTCTCTTGTTCTGTCTAAACTTAACTACGCCAATGGCCTCTACCGAGGATCGTCTTTAACAACTATGAAAAGACTACAATGGATTCAGAACTCTGCTGCCAGACTACTCTTACATATAAAGCCACAATTCCACATCTCCCCTGCCTCGAAGGCCCTTCATTGGTTACTGGTTGCCAGAAGATCCACCTTCAAGCTGCTTTGTATCACCCATAAAGCAATATATAGAATACAACCTCTTTTCATCAGGAATAAAATCACCAAATACATTCAACAAAGAAACCTCTGCTCCAGATTGGCACCTCGCCTCAAAACCCCAGCATACAAGAAGGAAACCATGGGTGGTACATCTTTCTCTGTTCAAGCAGCCAAACTATGGAATTCATTACCCCCAAACATAAGATCCACGGATAACTACCTTATCTTCAGAAGCAGGGCCGGACTGGCCGTAGCGGGCACCGGGCGTTTCCCCGGTGGGCCGCCAGGGTGGGGGCTGGTTTTGGGCCTCTGGGGGCCGTTTTTGTTACAGGGCTGTTTTTGCAGCATAGCTGCAATATCGGCCCCTGTAACAAAATCGGCCAAAACCGGCCCTGGCAAACAGCTCGGCCGCACCCCCCGGGGGTCCGGCCCAGCACTTTGCCAGGGCCGGTTTTGGTTCCCAGTCCGGCCCTGTTCAGAAGACTACTGAAGAGTTGGCTCTTTCCTACATAACCACCATACTCAAATACAAATGTACAGCATATGCCTGTGTATATTAACATTTATAATTTGATCATATGTATGTGTTTAGATATGTGCATTTCTATATACAAATATATAAATATATATTGCCCATTCAAAAATATATAGATATTCTTTAGGTCTGCTTAACAAATGTATATATTACTTATGGTTAACGTTATATATATATATATATATATATATATATATATATATATATATATATATATATATATATATATATAAATTTTGGCTTAACATGTATATAGGTCACTCCATAGTTTTCATATGTTATTTTCATTAGATGCTCATGGGTCTCTGTTTTAGTTAATCTATCACAATATGTAAATATGATCATAGCAGTTGTATTCTAAGAGCTTCACTATTGAAATATTGAGGAAAATATTAAAATCAAATTACAACATAAATTTAAAAAAATACACAAATAACTTAGCTTCACGTACAGCAACACTTGAAAGTCTGAGTTTCTATCTATCTATCTATCTATCTATCTATCTATCTATCTATCTATCTATCTATCTATCTATCTATCCATGCACATATTGGACTTTATACAATACAACTTTATATCTCAATATTTTATTTTCCTTACACATGTATACCTTTTCTATGTAGCTATATATCTATATATTTATTAATTTACTCCTACTATAGAAAAATAAAAAAACTTTGACTCACTCCAATGAACTACTCTGCGTCTCATCTTCTCAATATATCCTCTTCCTCCACTCTTTGATTCACCCCAAACCCCATTCTAATACTATGACCTCCCAAATAACCCTTTCTAGATTCGTACCTCTTCTATCCCTCCTTGGCTCACCCCAAACCCCATTCTACTACTATGACCTCCCAAATAACCCTTTCTAGATTCGTACCTCTTCTATCCCTCCTTGGCTCACCCCAAACCTAATTTTTCTACTATGACCTCCCAAATAACCCTTTCTAAACTCTTCCCCATGTATCCCTCTTTGATTCACCCCAAACCCCATTCTAATACTATGACCTCCCAAATAACCCTTTCTAGAGTCGTACCGCTTCTAACCCTCCTTGGCTCACCCCAAACCTAATTTTTCTACTATGACCTCCCAAATAACCCTTTCTAAACTCTTCCCCATGTATCCCTCCTTGACTCACCCCAAACCCCATTCTAATACTATGACCTCCCAAATAACCCTTTCTAAACTCTTCCCCATGTATCCCTCTTTGATTCACCCCAAACCCCATTCTAATACTATGACCTCCCAAATAACCCTTTCTAGATTCGTACCTCTTCTATCCCTCCTTGGCTCACCCCAAACCTAATTTTTCTACTATGACCTCCCAAATAACCCTTTCTAAACTCTTCCCCATGTATCCCTCCTTGACTCACCCCAAACCCCATTCTAATACTATGACCTCCCAAATAACCCTTTCTAAACTCTTCCCTCCACTATCCCTCCATTATCCTATTCAATCAAACAGACTCAAATGTCCACCGCTCAAATTAACAACGTATATTGCTCTATACTAACCCATCACTAATCTTTTTGGGGTTCTGGAGTAGCATACTACTCACCGTTAAGCGCTTCAACGCCTCATCAGTGGTAGCAAGCGCTATATAAATACAATTACAATGGCCATAGGACTTGTGCAGCAGGCACCGATGGCAGGGACAATATGTGCAGTGTGTAACCAAAGGCCACATGTGTGCCTTGAGTCCAAAGTGTGTCCTAAATGTGTTGCACAACAGGTTGTGTAGCAGTGGTGATGGGCACATGACATGTCCGCATGCCCAGACCCTCCTGTGCTTGGACAAAAGACATGTACTATGGGTTGTGGAAGCAGGGGAACTGAGCCCAGGGAGTGGGTGAAGGCCACACCCTATGCCTTCGACTTTAGACTTTCCCTCCCAAGTATTAAAAGGAACAGCAATCATTTTTAATCCCAGTTACTTTCTTTGTACCATTTACATTAATAACTACGACAGTTATAATTGCTGCTTGGAGGCACGTGGTTTGTTTTTTCAGGCCCTGTGTGTTTCAAGAGTTAACATGATTTACAAGTTATTCCCCTGGTATCTGCATGTTTTTCTCCTTCTAGAGGAAGCAACAGGCCCAAATCCACACACATTTACCACCTGCTTGAAGCTGGTTGGAGACGTCACAGGTGCTTCTTTCCTTGGCCCGATGCGGTCTGTGGGGGAGCCAGACAGGGGCTGTAGGGGGAAAAGTTTTTTGTACTTTAGCTGGGGTGAGATTTTTCTGCTCCCCCCATGTTGACCTAAGAGGGCGGGCAGAGGCGGGGTCAAGCCACCGCACGTAACCCCAGCACCTCCTTGCAAGTCTCTGGGACCGGTGTCTCTGGGCCCAGAATTATCAGGTTCAGAGTTTAAGGACCCAATAATCCTAGGCCCGGTGGCAACAGAAAACCTGTGCTTGCCTGGAGCGGCATCCGTCACCCCGGGGGTACTGCTGCTTGGTAATGAGGGCCTTGGTGGAGCCCTGAGGATGCCTGACTTTTCCTTGTCCTTTGTAGTGTCATCCGTTACCTACTCAGAAACACCCCCTCCCTGGGTGTAAATGTCACCTCAGATCTCCCCCACCCACGTAGCATGAAAGGTCCGGTTTAGTCACCCCCACCTCTTCCGCACTCCAAAGCCACCCTGAATGACATCATTACACACAGTTAAAGTGAAGGTATGGTTATGAAATAAAACTAAAAAACCTTGGGGCATATTAGCAAGACCCACGTTAAAATTATCGCCGTTTTAGCGGCAGGAAACTGCCGCTAAAACGGCGATAATGGGCTTGCTAATATGCGTTATGGAATTCCAATAGAAGCCCAGGTTAGATGTGCAGGACATCTAACCTGGGCTTCTATTGAATTCTATAACGCATATTACCAAGCCCATTATCGCCGTTTTAGCGGCAGTTTCCTGCCGCTAAAACGGCGATCATTTTAACGTGGGTCTTGCTAATATGCCCCCCTATATGTAGACATTTATGTGTAGTTCCACAACCCATAATCCGCGAGACTGCCATGAACACGTTGACTCCCCCCATGGTTCCCTCATGACCTCAGGCATGATGTGACTTATGCAATCACAAGTTACATTGATGACACCGATGGCACCTTATCGTTGATATTATCGATAGAGACAGTGTATAATGTCTTTTTTTGGGTGTATGATATTAGTTAATGATCTTGTACTGTTATTTCTTGAAATAGATATTGGGAGAGCATGAGAGGTCCATATGGGGGATTTTCGAAGGTTTTCATGGAGAAGTGGGGGTGAGTGATGGATGGTGTCACTGAACATAACTGGACAGTTCCAGGGGGTGGTTTTATTCCACACACTTCAACTGTGTTTTTAAGGACTTTCTGACTTATGAAGAAGGCATCACAACATAACACTATCAAATTGTTTTCAGTGGATTTTTGCGGATTATGCCTCATGACACACTGTAACTACATTCTGTACAACCAATCTCTGCTATAGACAGCCTTTCTCTGCACACTCTGAGTCTTGGCGACAGGGTCTGGTCTGTGGCCAGGTCCTGTGTCCATCCTTCCTTGTGTCCAATCTCTGGGTGAGGCTTTCGCCCCCTTGGGTGCAGCTTTCTCTCATACTCAGTAGGAGGCGCTGCAGGGCCTGCCCTTCACCCTGCTCCTTCACACAATCCATGTGAAGCAGTGAGAGGCCACAGGCCTTGACAACAACAAGGACCTGTGCCCACCTCCTGTGTGCTGAACCCCACGGCCTTCGGCCAGGCACAGTGAGCTCTGGATGCAGGCTTGGTGCCAGCTGTGCCAGTGTGCATGGTCTTATTCAGGGCACAGCGGGCTCTCGACTGAGTCAGCCCCCATGCCATTGAACCAGACGCGCCCTGTCCTTCGCTGTACACTGTGTCCTCTGAGCACAGTGGCCTATCCCTGGGTTGACAGTGCTGGGTGCACGCATCCTATGCTCTGCATAGTTGTACTGTGATTTATTTTGTTTTAATTTTTTATATACAAAAAAATCTGATTTTTTAAAAATATTATGGATCTATGTGCAAATTTGTGGTTCTGTGAATTTGTATTCAGATGAGTACTGCAAAAAAACAGTTTTTGAACATCTTCCCCGGGATCAATGTTGCTCCGCACATCCTTATGCACTTTCTGTCCCTTTTTTCCGGACACAGGCTTTTGTGCTTTGTAGCTTATAATGTCCACCGCAACAAAATGTTCAGTTGCTGTCAGCCATTCCATTGCTCTGATCCTCCGGGCAGCTGGCATTGGACGATAATTAAAGATGCTTCCTCCTTCAATGGAATTTGTTTATTTTTTAAATTATTGTCCTCAGAGGATGAAAGGATCTGGGAATAATCTTAGGATAAACTGAGAAGATACACAAAAGGCACTGTCTGATTGACCCTTCAAAGTTTCCTGCCACTTTTCTATAGCACAAATATCTCTAAAAATTACAGAACAGATTTACACCAAACCAAACAAGCATTTGCAATGCAATAGGTCTCGCATTTACGACAGTTTGAGCTATTGGCATTGTAAATGACAATGCCTTTTATTTACGTGTTGTTTTTAAAACAGATAAATAAAAGGCATTTTCATTTACAATGCCAATAGCTTAAACTCTCGCAATTGCGAGACCTATTACATTGCAAATGCGTTCGGCCCCCGTGCTATAATTGTTTTTAAAAAAGACTTAGGAGTGAGCGTGTCCTGGCAGGACAAAGCTATTTGAAAAAATAGTGCTCGGAGGCTGTAATTAAAGCCTACTGAGTAACAACTCGCGTACCAGGGGTGTCGCCATGGGAGGTTACAAAATGAGACAAGGCGGTACTAAGGATGGGCTACTAAGCCTATTGACCAAGGAACAGCCACAGTTTACAGTGGACAATGACACAAGCCAATGAAAAATATGGGTGGAGAGTGGGCGGAGCTTCAAGTCCCTACCTAAATACAGCATGCCTCGCAGACCAGCGCAGGCGCTGCCCAGGCTCGACCTAAAAACGAATCCGAATAAAGTTCTAATTTGGTGTAATACCTTTCAATGGTTTTTGCTTAAGATTCAAAACAAAACTCTTCTGATCTTTTCTTTTAACCCCTTCAGCATCGGATGGATATGAATGAAGCCTCACGTGCCAAACCCCAGCCACTCATTATTGAATTGGAAAGTTTTGCGCAATTCAGTCAAACAGTGGCATATTTAGAAGCAGACTCAAAAACGCCTTTTCAAAGGAAAGTGCAACTTAACGATAGACATGCTACCACTGAATATGTGGCTTCACTGACTGTATAACTGGCTCATTTCTGGGTGTTCTCTTTTTATTTCATAACCATAATTGCACTTTTACTGTGATTTTAAGGAATTGCAGGTTTTTTTTAAGTCTCGAAAAGGTTTTATGCAGACAAGAAACTGCAACTTCCACTTAGCAAAGTTTTTTTCTGTCAGATTATGCTTTATATGATATACATCAATCTTTCATGAATGCATTCACCTTTGCACAAGTAGATATCTCCGCTCTTCGCCCCTGGAACCGCCGGACGATTTGCACAACTACACCCAGACCACACAGGCCCCAGGAAGGTACCGACCACCACTAACTAGGTCAATACTAAATATTCATCTCATGGTTACTGTGGAGTCCCTTCTGTCCATGCAATAGAGACTCAGTGCATTTTCTTATCCATAAGGGCAGCTATAGTAATATATTGCCTGGTCACACATGATAAGCACACATTCCATGCTCTGGTTCACTCTGTACAGAAAGCATGGCCACATTGACACTGCCATATGGTGGAGAAGTCTGCAGTGAAATATACTTTATGCAACGATGACTGTGCACAGAATAAAAAGCTATAATACAGAATATTCTGCTGTTTTGATTGCTCACTGACTATTTGCGATATAACCAATCATTCTGCATACTGTCTGCTGCTCTGCTCTCTGTTTATATTTCATGAAGCTGAACTTGTTTTTATGTTTTCTGGAAATTATGGGCCTAATTTATGAGAAGTTTTGCATCGCTGCGACAAAGCAGCGAAGCGACACGTCTCAGTGCGCCCTCCTTGCGACACCATGTATGCACCGTATTTACAGTACGGCACATCATGTCGCAAAGAGCCACAGATACATCAGTATTACTGACGTATCTGTGAGCCCAAAAGTGACGCATGGCTGGTGTGTGTCTGAAAACAGACGCAACTCCATCAATGGGTCATTTCACATGTGAAAGGGCCTGCGTCACCCTTACGCCTGCCATGAGGCAGGCGTAAGGTTTTGACGCAATGGTGTCCTAGAAGTGGCGCACTAAACTCTTATAGATTTCAATGCGCTACTTCTACGAGGCTTTGCTGCGGGGGAACGCCCACCCTGCATACATTATACCTGACACAGGTATAATGAAGCACAGGGGTTTACGAAGTGACGCATCTGAGTCACTTCGTAAATATGGAGCAACGTGGCGCATTATTCATGCCACCGCAGCATCACAAAAAGGGATGCAACGGTGGCAAAAATGTGACGCAGGGCTTCATAAATAAGGCCCTATGTTATTTTCCATTGCAAAATTAGATAGCCCTCATTACCTATGCATACATGCTGTGTTTTGAATTCCTCTAGTAGGCCTGACAAAAGTTTTATTTTAAATAATCTTTTTGCTATGGCAGCAGTCAACGCATGGCTGATTTTGCCTGGTGCTGCTACACTCTGGTTCTATGACAAAATATCGGAGTCACAGCTACTGAGATACACAAATATTGCCCAAAAATACTGAGGACAAAAATATTGTCTTTTCATACTTGGAATGCAAAAAACAAAGTATTGGCAACCTTTTAAGATTTGTCATTTCTGCAGTCACCCCAGATTTGCCTTCCTATGCGGAGCCTGTTTTTGCTGGCCCTAGGACTCTGTGCACTTTACTCCTGTTAATCAGTAGTAAAGTGCTCGTGCTTCTCCTTCTAAACATAGGTAAACTGGTATACACCTAATTTGCACATTTAATTTACTTATAAGTCCCTAGTACATGGTACTACATGTATATAGGCCCTGTAAATTAATTGCTACCAGTGGGCTGCAGCACTTATTGTGCTATCCACTAAAGTAGTCTTTTAAAACATGTCTCAGGCTTGCCATTGAAGCCTGTGTGGGCAGGCTTATCATATTATTGAACAGTATATTAAAGTTAAAAATAGATTTACCTAAAACAATTACATAACAAGCATTTGCAATGCAATAGGTCTCGCCTGTGCGAGAGTTTAAGCTATTGGCATTGTAGATGACAATGCCTTTTATTTCTGTTTTAAAAACCAACACATAAACAATAAGCATTGTTATTTACAATGCCAATAGCTCAAACTCTTGCAAATGTGAGACATATTGCATTGCAAATGCTTGTTCAACTGTTATGTTAATACAAGAATAATTAAATTGCTTTCCTTTTAACACAAACAACCCTGGCTGGACATCAATCAACGTTTGTGCAGTGAGATGACTTGGATTTACAATGCATTTGGTTTTGGTGCCAGGTTTCCCAAGAGCGGGCCTTGACTTCTGGAGCACAGCTTCCAGGGAGCACCAGGTGAACTACGGGAGCCCTGGTGAATTACTGTAGACCCTGCATTCAGCATCCAGGGCGGGGCTGTTCTGATTTTGGCATTGCTGGGTGCTCCATGTGAAACCAACGGATCTGGCAAAAATAAAACAAAAAAAACCACCCGAACAGAATGCATGGAAACCATAGCGTGTTTATAGAACACATAGCGAGTGCTACAGAGGAGACCGCTTGTGATGTACCACGGGCGAGGGTCCAGAGGCATTCAACGAGCAGGACTCTTAGCCGGTACTACAAGAAGCCCTGGGTGAAGATAGAGTACCGAAGTAAGAAACAACTGGCTGAAACAACACTAAACGTTCTCCGCTCCTGTGGCTTTTCTGCCCACCCCTCCCCTGCCTCACCCCGTTGCAGCAGATAACGGGACGGTGGCTGCACATCAGCCCTGAAGAGGGAGCCGGTCCCTGTGCATGGAGATAAGAGACCGCCAACGTGATGAGCTCTTTAGCTGCATAGATTCGAAGCTCGGGGAAACCAGTGCAAGAAACAAAGGGTGTGCTGGGGACAGGAGCAGGGGAGAGGAGAGGAGCAGAAGAGCGCTGGGGCAAGGAGGACAGGGAGTGCAGAAAGCGTGGAGTAGAGTGAAACCGCAGAAAGGCAGAGCAGGGAATGAGTGTGGAGAAAGAGAAGATGAGGCGGAGGAAACCAGGCACCGGATCAGGAGAGAGAGGTCAGGCGAAGAGCTTGGAGAGCAAGAAACCGAGATGGGGGAGACACCGAGATTGCCTCAAAACAATAATCTCGGCACTCATCATGTCTCGGCTGGATTATTGCAACGGACTCTACCTGAATGCTCAAAAACAATATATTAATAAGCTTCAGATAGTTCAGAATGCGGCAGCCAGACTGCTGTCGGGGACTTCAAAGTTTGCTTCTGTAAAGGAAGAGATCAAACAGTTGCACTGGCTCCCTGTCAGACACAGAATACGATTCAAAGCGCTGTGCACCGTTTTTAAAGCCCTCAATGGCAAAGGCCCGGATTACTTGCAACGTAAAATACAGTGGTACATTCCAAGGAGAGTGTTACGATCGACAGGGGCGAAGAAAGTCACAATTAGCGGTTTTAAAAAAGCGGGCTGGGGAGGCAGAAGCTTTATTAACAGCGCGTCCAAAGCCTGGAATGAGCTTCCATTCCAACTGAGGAACGCTACAGATCTCCTCTCTTTCAGGAAGGGGCTCAAGACCTGGCTTTTTAATCAATGAACCTTCTGGCCTCTTCTCTAGCAGGCAGTGCATAGTGCCAGGACACCCTAGGGTAGCAGCGCACTCTACAAATTTAATTAACATAACATAACAAAGAGTGTGGAGCCGACAAAGCGTGGCGATAGTGGGTGGGTGTGGGTGTGTGTGTGTGTGGGGTGGTAGGGTGGTGTCACCAGGCTGAGCAAGTGCAGCAGAGCGAAAAAGGAGGCACAGGATGCTTAGGAGAATCTGGGACACAAACCCAGTTCTGCGAGGGGCAATGAGACAAAATGAACTCACCAGATAACAAGGCGGAAGAGACGCGAGACGACGTGCTCGTGCACAATCTCCTGTCCGGGCAGGCACGGCACTTTGGGCTCTGACCAGCACTGGCACACAATGGAAGAAGGAGGGGCCCGAAGGGGGAAGGGAGGGAAAGTGAAAGCGCGCCATGCGAGCGTTGTGCTGAAACGCCACGAGCCGTACAAGTGCACATCTCCTGTCCGGGCAGGCACGGCAAACAGGAGACAGGGAGGGAACAAACATGCCTCCCTTCCAATCAAAAGCGCGCATTTTTGACGCCCACCAATAAGAAGCATGGGTGGAGCTTCCACCCCGCTTCCAAAGCAAAACCGACGACAATAGTCTCGCAAGCGAGCAGCGCATGTGCTGCGTCGCTAGGCGAGACCTAAAAAATACATACAATATAAAAACTATATAATGTAATTCTATAACTTGTAAATATATGGGAACTGCTCAATGTGGCATGGGAACGATAACTATGGGATTTTCTTTAGTGTCATGCTTCATCATCTGGGCTGCTCCTCGTCGAGTCGGCGGTGCAATACTCAACGGGCTCCCTATAATAGGGGCACTTTGTCGGAGATCTTTTATCCAATAGCCGTATGGTGAAGTGGGGGTGTGGGGCCAGAAGTGTGTAGATGTGGGAGTTTTAGAAAGTGATTAAAATAGGGCTGGGAGTACCAGAACAGCCAAACTTTATTCTCGGGGTCTCCTACCCTAAGTAAAAACAACCAATGAGGTGCTCTCCTAAGTGAAATGTCTTGGGGTTGAGCGTCCCTATTGATAAGTAAAGGTCAACATGTTTCTCGCTTGAAGTAAACTCTACCTGCGATTCTTCAGGACCAAAATAGTGAAACTATCTACACTTAAAAGAGTAGTGACATGGAATCAAATTCACATCAACCAACTATCTATCTTGTAGTGTACCTGTTTGACCTGGAACTACCTGTGTGGAAAAACAAAACATTACGTCATTCAATTCAGTATGGTACACTTAAATGTGCAGTTTATATTCCCTTGTGACTCTGACTTCTTATCTATAGTGGTGAACCAGAAACGTAATTGCATTGAGGACTCTTGCAAACAATAAAATCAATTAAAACAATTGAGCAGTGGCAAATAGTGAGTGCCCACAGTGAGCCTGTGTGAACTATAGCCCTTGTGGCACATTGGTACAGCAACAGTGGTGTATCCATCTGGACTCACCCATTTCTGTAGACTAACCAGGCTTCAACAGTACCCGGTAGGTCACGCGTAAGGCATTGCTTATATGTGAAGCTAAATCAACAGGGGAACAAAAAATATAAGGTAACAATTTCATTCAATATGCATTGATCCCTTTGTATCATGATGAATAAACCCATTCTCATGGTCTCATAATTACCACCAATAACTGTTACTCATATAAAATTCAGTAATATAACTCATGTATTGGATAGTGGTCTGTGTGGAGGCCACCATTCAAGGATTTAAGTTTAGTGCTGGCCGTATGCAAACGTGGTATCATTCTGTTCCCACCCCAAAATTTGTTCTTACTGACAAATTTGATGGTGTGTGCTTGGGTGCTGCTTAATAATCATTTACTCCCAAATCTGACATTTAGCTTACAGTGGGGGCGCTCCTTATGTTAATCGGTAGCTATCACCCATGTAGTCCTGTAATCTCATGTGGTGCTACTGCTGGGGAGTGTTGACGCGCCCCTTATCCTAGCGGTGGCTATCATCTGTCTCATACTGTAATATGATATGCTATGGTGCTCTTGCTAATGCACGGGACGGTCAAAAGGTCACCCATGCTGTCCTGTAATCTCATGTGGTGCTACTGCTGGCGAGCGAGCGCACCCCTTAAACTATCGGTGACTGTCATCCGTCTCATATTGTAGTCTAATCTGGTGCTCTTGCTAATGCACGGGGCGGTCCGGGGGGGCTGGTGAGTGCGGAGCTGTAACTAAGGCACCTGGTCCCACAAAGTGGCCCGTATGTGAAAGGGCACTGGTTCACACCCCTTCAGTGATATACAAAATCGCCCCAACTACTGTAAAGGTCAAACAAGGAACGCGCATCAAGGGTTGAGTAACTCACGTTTTGTGCGAATTCCGCGTTTTCCTTGACCTACCCACTCCTACCGGGTCCGGGAGGTAAGGCGGTCAGCGGCTTCCCTGGTAATGAAGACCTTCGTCTCGTGTCAGGGGGCGGACCCTCATGAGTCAGTTTTCAATCAATGGTTAAAGTGCGTAATGCGAGGCGGCCATTTTGGAATGGTGTGTAATCCCAGTGTATTGGGATTATCTTATCCTTATTGTGGGTTTCGTTAAAGAATTGTTGGCAAAAATGACCGATATTCTTTAGATGCTGATCTAGATTATTTGCCTAATATAATTTCTTGGTTGAGGGTTTAAATGCATCTAGGGTGCCATAAATATGCCGTTTCTGTCGGCCATTTTAAAATGATGTGAGACATGATCTATGTATAATAAATCATGGGCATCCAAAAGACTGATTGCATTCTAAGTATTAACACCATAATTTACAAAAAGTTTTAAAGTTGTTCATCTCGGTGGCAAGGCTATACATGGTTCATATGGAGCATAAATGGGCCATGTATATGGGGTATGTTAATGCAGGGGATGTATCTCATAGCCCTATTTCAATAACCCTGCATACCTATTAGGCTATAGCGCCTTATTGTTGTCTGGTGTTCAGACCCTAAGTGAGCTCCATGGTATGGCTTCGTTCAACCCTGTGTCATGTGTGGATAACCTGTGTACCCACCTCTGTTCTTTTGTGAAGAGAGCTCTCTTTGTTATTTTGGGAAATGCTTCCAAAATTACCCATTTCAGTGATTCTGGTGTGTGGTTTTTTCAAGGTAATGGGTGCACATTTTCGTGTTATTCTTGTGACAGCGAAAATTGCTCCGATGTTCTGATATACGTAGTTTGATTGGGCGGGTAGTCATCCCTATGTAATGTAAGTCACAGGGGCACGTAATCAGGTAAATGCAATTGGATGTGTTGCAATTAGTGTGTGACCTCATCTCCCACGTGAACGAGTTGTTTAGAGTGATTGTTTTCTGTACTGCTGTAAATGCATATACCTGATTACGTGCCCCTGTGACTTACATTACATAGGGATGACTACCCGCCCAATCAAACTACGTATATCAGAACATCGGAGCAATTTTCGCTGTCACAAGAATAACACGAAAATGTGCACCCATTCCTTGAAAAAAACCACACACCAGAATCACTGAAATGGGTAATTTTGGAAGCATTTCCCAAAATAACAAAGAGAGCTCTCTTCACAAAAGAACAGAGGTGGGTACACAGGTTATCCACACATGACACAGGGTTGAACGAAGCCATACCATGGAGCTCACTTAGGGTCTGAACACCAGACAACAATAAGGCGCTATAGCCTAATAGGTATGCAGGGTTATTGAAATAGGGCTATGAGATACATCCCCTGCATTAACATACCCCATATACATGGCCCATTTATTCTCCATATGAACCATGTATAGCCTTGCCAACGAGATGAACAACTTTAAAACTTTTTTGTAAATTATGGTGTTAATACTTAGAATGCAATCAGTCTTTTGGATGCCCATGATTTATTATACATAGATCATGTCTCACATCATTTTAAAATGGCCGACAGAAACGGCATATTTATGGCACCCTAAATGCATTTAAACCCTCAACCAAGAAATTATATTAGGCAAATAATCTAGATCAGCATCTAAAGAATATCGGTCATTTTTGCCAACAATTCTTTAACGAAACCCACAATAAGGATAAGATAATCCCAATACACTGGGATTACACACCATTCCAAAATGGCCGCCTCGCATTACGCACTTTAACCATTGATTGAAAACTGACTCATGAGGGTCCGCCCCTGACACGAGACGAAGGTCTTCATTACCAGGAAGCCGCTGACCGCCTTACCTCCCGGACCCGGTAGGAGTGGGTAGGTCAAGGAAACGCGGAATTCGCTCAAAGCGTGAGTTACTCAACCCTTGATGCGCGTTCCTTGTTTGACCTTTACAGTAGTTGGGGCGATTTTGTATATCACTGAAGGGGTGTGAACCAGTGCCCTTTCACATACGGGCCACTTTGTGGGACCAGGTGCCTTAGTTACAGCTCCGCACTCACCAGCCCCCGGACCGCCCGTGCATTAGCAAGAGCACCAGATTAGACTACAATATGAGACGGATGACAGTCACCGATAGTTTAAGGGTGCGCTCGCTCGCCAGCAGTAGCACCACATGAGATTACAGGACAGCATGGGTGACCTTTTGACCGTCCCGTGCATTAGCAAGAGCACCATAGCATATCATATTACAGTATGAGACAGATGATAGCCACCGCTAGGATAAGGGGCGCGTCAACACTCCCCAGCAGTAGCACCACATGAGATTACAGGACTACATGGGTGATAGCTACCGATTAACATAAGGAGCGCCCCCACTGTAAGCTAAATGTCAGATTTGGGAGTAAATGATTATTAAGCAGCACCCAAGCACACACAATCAAATTTGTCAGTAAGAACAAATTTTGGGGTGGGAACAGAATGATACCACGTTTGCATACGGCCAGCACTAAACTTAAATCCTTGAATGGTGGCCTCCACACAGACCACTATCCAAAACATGAGTTATATTACTGAATTTTATATGAGTAACGGTTATTGGTGGTAATTATGAGACCATGAGAATGGGTTTATTCATCATGATACAAAGGGATCAATGCATATTGAATGAAATTGTTACCTTATATTTTTTGTTCCCCTGTTGATTTAGCTTCACATATAAGCAATGCCTTACGCGTGACCTACCGGGTACTGTTGAAGCCTGGTTAGTCTACAGAAATGGGTGAGTCCAGATGGATACACCACTGTTGCTGTACCAATGTGCCACAAGGGCTATAGTTCACACAAGCTCACTGTGGGCACTCACTATTTGCCACTGCTCAATTGTTTTAATTGATTTTATTGTTTGCAAGAGTCCTCAATGCAATTGCGTTTCTGGTTCACCACTATAGATAAGAAGTCAGAGTCACAAGGGAATATAAACTGCACATTTAAGTGTACCATACTGAATTGAATGACGTAATGTTTTGTTTTTCCACACAGGTAGTTCCAGGTCAAACAGGTACACTACAAGATAGATAGTTGGTTGATGTGAATTTGATTCCATGTCACTACTCTTTTAAGTGTAGATAGTTTCACTATTTTGGTCCTGAAGAATCGCAGGTAGAGTTTACTTCAAGCGAGAAACATGTTGACCTATACTTATCAATAGGGACGCTCAACCCCAAGACATTTCACTTAGGAGAGCACCTCATTGGTTGTTTTTACTTAGGGTAGGAGACCCCGAGAATAAAGTTTGGCTGTTCTGGTACTCCCAGCCCTATTTTAATCACTTTCTAAAACTCCCACATCTACACACTTCTGGCGCCACACCCCCACTTCACCATACGGCTATTGGATAAAAGATCTCCGACAAAGTGCCCCTATTATAGGGAGCCCGTTGAGTATTGCACCGCCGACTCGACGAGGAGCAGCCCAGATGATGAAGCATGACACCTGAAAGGGTGTGTGAGGGCATTAAAAATCCAATATATGGATTCCCAACTTTGAACCACTTCGGGTCAAGTTGGTCATTGTTCCCCCTGACTCTGACTTGTTATCACTAAGGAACAGCATAATTATCGTTTTCATTATTGCCTCTGGGGCACTTATGCTGGACCTCCCTCTCTTGTAAGAGAGGAAAAAGCCCCCCCTGTCCCTTCTTTGTATGCATTTTCTTTAGTGTAGCACGGGTGTGTGGCAGTGCATTTACAGGCAGCAATATTACCAACTCATTGCACACAATTAACTCAGAAAGAAGAAATGGTATTTTAGGAACTGAATTTGTGACTTACTAGACACACAACTCAACGTAACATGTGGTAACCCACTAAGCAGTCCTGAAATTGAACAATAATTAATGCCGGGCTCAAAGTATTGCTCAGGAGCCTGTGCTCGGCATTTTCAAACGTTGTGAGAGACGAATACCAAGACCGCTGAGACGTGATTCTACCGTGATCCACGTTCATCCATCACCACCGGGCGCTCCTTGCGCTTTTATCTCACTCTTGCAGGTCATTTTTTATCTTCGCATTCTTCAGATGTCACAATTTTTCCATCTTTCTCTTCCTCCTGTCCCCCTTCTATGTTTTTCTCTCTCTTGTTCTGTAACAAAGTATGATGCAGGGGACCCTGAAAATGAGTGCCAGTGTGCTCCACCTGCAACTACGGGCTCAAATCAAGCACTGATGCTAAGCCTACTGTTTTAATACCTGTATATAAGGAGAAGCCTCACCTATGAATATTTCACAGTGGTCAGGAGCACTTTTCTGGACTTGCAATGAGTTGGAGCCAAGGAACAGTGTCAAATTTACAAAAATATGTTTGTTTTACTATCAGGTTTGTCCAATATGTTTAAACTGCACAATCTGTCACTTCTTTTTCCTCATATAATGGCTATAAGGTTAGCTCCAACCCCGTTTCTGGAAATGCTTGTCCTGCCCCATTGCTGGAAGTGTGGCAACCCCAGTCCCCCCAAGTTTGGGTCAAGTTACACGATGCACGCATTAGAGTGTGAACTCCGCCCCCAGCGGCAGGGCGTCCATCTATTAATGCCTAAGGCCGTGCCTGACGTCATCGGGGACACTAGACCATTACCTCACTACTTCCGGCACTACAAAATGCCAAAACTGCAGTTGTTGCAATGAGTTAAACGATCACTGCTCACACCTGGTCTAATATGCAGGCTACGGCAGGCCACATCAAGACCTTTCATATATCCAAAGTCGGAAACCTGAGTACCAAGAAATTAGGTAACAGGAGCACATGCTATACAGTGCTTAGAATACACAGAATACACAGAAGTACGATATGAAGCGCTATGTGAAAAATAAAGGGGCATAATTCATGATAATGGCGCAGTGCCAGCTGTAAGCAATTTTGCTGCGTCAAGCTGCGTCATTTTCAAAATGCAGGGATGCACTGTATTAACAAGAATTCGGCGCATCCCTGCGCTCACCCCTTCGCCGGCGCTAAAAGAGCTGCCTGACGCCAACGCAGGCACCCTTGCACCATGGTGCTAGGGTGCCTGCGTTGCAGGAATGATGGTGTTAGTGCAGGGAGGCACACTTTCCTGCACAAAAACAATCATTAATGGTGTTTCACTCCTTCTATGTGTGCTGCAGAATACAGCACACATAGGAGCATATTTACAAGCCCCTAACGCCACCGAAGAGTCACTTTTTTTTAAGCTCCGGTGGCACTCTATGCAAGCCCATATTTACAAGGCCACACTAAGCCACTTGGCGTCGCTTACCACAGCCTTGTAAATATGGCCATCGTAGTTGTCTGCGGCAAAGGGGTGTGCAATGGGTGTTGCTGTGGGAAATACTTTTATTTCTCCTAGTTTTTTTGGTATTTCAAAGAAGGAGCAAAACCCAATTAATGCAGCTTTTTTTTAGCACCGGCGCAGGGGTGAGCATAGGGATGCGCCGTGTTCTTGTTAATGAGGCGCATCCCTGCGTTTTGAAAATGATGCACCATTTTCATGTAAATATGCCCCATAGAAAGAGCAAGAAACGAGGAGAAATAAAAGTATTTCTCCTCGTTGAGTCACATTAACCCCCTCTTTTGAAAGGCGTTGCCTCAGATTTACAGATCCTTGAAATCTGGAGTAGTGTCAAAAAGCCATGGGTGTTGCTGGGAACGTCCACAGCAACACCCATTGCACACCCCTTTGCAGCAGAAAACTGTGTTGCAGAGGGCCATATTTACAAGTCTGTGTTAAGTCAGCAAAGTGGCTTAGCGCAGTCTTGTAAATAATGGCTTGCATAGAGCGCCACCGGAGCGTCAAAAAAAGTGACACTCCTGTGGCGCTAGGGGCTTGTAAATATACCCAAAGTCGTTCATTGTTTTAATTGTATCCACAAATGCGAGTTCTGCTCAGCACGCATTACTATCTGAGGTCTTCCACTAACGAGCTAATATCACTAGATTCTTCTAAACATAAAAGTATTAAAGTATGAAAATGAGCTATCGACCACTCGCGGAAGTGTGAAGTTCGTAGTTGCGCCATTTAACAAAGTAGAAGGTAAATTAACTAGTGTGATGTGCTGCCCTCTAGTGAAAAGAAGTAAGAATTCCAGCTGAGGATGTATTTCTACTAGTCGAGCAAGAGTCGTCTTCTGCATCAGGTGTATCGTAAACTTGAGCAAACGGTAGAAAGAAAGCAAGGTTTGGTCATTTGATGTGAGAGAGAGGTGAGTGAATGAATGAAAACATTTGTAAGACAAAGGTGGTTCGCTGGTATGAACACTCACTGTTCCTGATACCAGGCACGGCCCGTGGTAGGAGTGCCGGTCGGGTGGTGACGTGGGGCGGGGGAGGGGCAGGGTGGGGGGTAGTAAACTACAGATTAAGGCCGAATACAGGTAAGTGAACATTTAAATAAATAAAACGAATTTCGTTGTGAGCGCTGCATCGCCAAAACCTGTATTCGGCCTTAATCCGTAGTTTACTAACCCCCACCCTGTCCCTCCCCCGCCCCACGTCACCGCCCGACCGGCACTCCTACCACGGGCCGTGCCTGGTATCAGGAACAGTGAGTGTGCCTGCCTGATACTAGCCTGGGGCTCGCATTCTGCTCTTCCTGCAGACAGAAAAGTCAGTATTCTGAAGTATCCGGAATGGGGCACTTGCCGCAGGCCCCCTGCGAGTTGGCAAGTTTGCCACTATCACGGCATAGTGTAGATTCTTTTGATGAATGGAGTTGCGAAAAGTTCCCTTAACAGCGACTGTTGTCTACTAAGCTGCCAACCTGGGAACCTGGGTTGTATCCCAGCTCCAACACTTGACAGAACAAGCATTTGCAATGCAATAGGTCTCACATTTACGCAAGTTAAAGCTATTGGCATTGTAAATGACAATGCCTATTATTTTTGTTTTTTAAAACGTAAATAAAAGGCATTGTCATTTACAATGCCAATACCTTAAACTCGCGTAAATGCGAGACCTATTGCATTGCAAATACTTGTTTAAGTGTAAAACTGAGCGCGGCGCCGCTTCAAGGACACCGCGCTCGTTTTCTCTCTTTTTTTAAAAAAACTTTAACACTGAGCGCGGTGTCCTTCAAGCGGGCGCCATGCTCAGTTTTAAAGTTAAAATAAAATAAAGAAACCGAGCTCGGTGTCTTTGAAGCGGTGCCGCGCTCAGTTTTACAGTTAAAAAGAAACCAAACAAACAGAGCGCGGTGTCCCTGAACCGGGCACCGCGCTCAGTATTAAATTAAAATAAATAAACTGAGCGCGGTGTCCCTAAAGCAGGCGCCGCGCTAAGGATACAAATACAAAAAAAAAAATAGCAGCCACCATTGTCCCCATAAGTGGCCATAAACAAAACAGTGCTCACCCCCTAGATAAAGCTGACCGTGTACGGAGCCAAGTAAATGATCCAGTCATCATGGGCGGTCACAAATGGAGACAGGGCGGTTACAAGGAGGGACTAACAAGACTCATAATGAATCGGAAGCCAGCATTTACCAAGGACAAAGACACCAGCCAATCAAAAATATGGGCGGAGAGAAGGCGAGGCTTACACAGCATACTCGACTACTGCATGCCTCGCAAAGAGAGCAGGGCATGCGCGCTGCCGCTAGGCTCGACCTAAAAATGCGTGATTCTGGGCAACTCACTTCAATCCCTGTGGCCATAATTGTAAACACGTGAAATGTATTGTCATTGTGTAATTCAAATGTGTAAATCTCCAATAAATGTGTACGTGACAAAACATATATACACTTGCAGTAGAAGACTTGGCTCAAAAATCTGAATTTTGTGACATATGTGCTGAGTTTTGATAAAGCCCCTTTTGAGCTGTGCTAGAATCACTTCACGCCAGCAGGCCCTCATGTCTTCAAAAGCTTGATTTATTAAAGATTTTTCATGGCTAAAGACATTCTTACGACCGCCTTACGAATAACCATCTCTTGGCTTAAGGTAGTCTGAAAACAGTCTATGCTGCCTTTAAATACTCCGAATCCACAGAAAATCCTTTGAAAATGAGGCCCATGTTTCTGAGACTCAGATGGTCTTCAAACCATCTCAAAACAATAAAAAATGTTAGCACATCAGGCGCTGAATTACCAACTCATTAGGTAGGCGATCAATAGGCGCAAACAGCCAGACCTCCAAGAACAGTGCTTCATTTGTAAAAATAATTAGTGACAGGGCTGACCTCAGGAGGCCATTGCAGCTTGCGTCACCCATTGTCCCTGCCAGCCTTGCCAATGACAGTACTAACACAACTACTAACCAACTCCTAGAAGAGTGGCAATTCAGACTATTCCAGGACCCCAAAGCTATGAGAATGGCGTGGGCAGCAGGTATTAGTCCTTTTAAATGTTTATTTAATCAATAAACAACTGTTGTTGTTCTCATCCTTAATTTAGACGACCATCACCACCATGTGGCAGACTATCATAAGTACTGGTGTTGGCAATTAAGTGCCGGTGTCGAGCACCGGAAACCACTGGCTCAAATTAAGCACTGTCCAGGAGGCACAGAAAAGTAAACTCTGTTTGATGAACCACTGCTGTAGATTCCAGGGTGTGCTTTGCTGCTGACATCGTATTGGCTAGCTCCGTGCCCCAAATTACCTGTTTCCCTCCTCACTATCTAGGCTTGGTCAATACATCCAATTGTCCAGGTTTGAAGAGCTCCTGCTTGGGGAGAGGTGAGGGCCTCAACTGATAGATCACCTCTCTTTGGGGAACTGTGTGTTGCTTTTCTTAACCTCCCATGTAAATGCCACAGAGCCTTCCTTCCTGGGAGTAAATATGAAGAACACAATTGTTATCCATAATGTTTTAGCCCGCCATTCACCCACAGCCTCCTGACAATAACAGGTCTTGTCTCGCTATCACATGTGAGTGCGCGTCACAAGAAGGACCCCCATTCTGAGGTGCACAAGATAAAGTCATTCGCCCAGAATCTGAAAAATGGTGGCATGAACCTGCCAAGACTAGCCACAATTCTCTTAGATCTATATTAAAAACTCTGGGCCAGATGTACAAAGATTGGGAATAGCAATTTCCTAATTGCAATTTTCTGTGAATCGCAATTAGGAAATCACTATTCCTAATGTATGAAACTCTACTGAATTTCATTAGTGATTCCTAATGGGGTGCAAATAGACCTATCACCTATTAATAAGGTAGGTTGCAATTTGCGCCCCACTAGGATTCGCTGCCATCAGGCAGCAGGCCACCATGTCTGTGATTGATTTTAAAGAAAGCAATCTTTTTTTTAAATGGAGTTTATTTTCCTTAAAGGAAAACAGGATGTGTTTAAAAAAGAAAAAAATGAAATGTTTAAGTTTAGGTGCTTGGGATAGCTGCTTGTTCCTAAAAATATTTTTTCAACATTCTCAAAGGGTAGGACCCCTTTCCATTTGCAAATAGGTTACCACCACTTTTTAGATGGCGGTAAAGTATTACTGTTTTGCAACCTGAATTCAGTTACAAAACAGTAATACAAACCATACCGATTCAGTATTTGGAAGGGACGCCCAAAACTCGCCCCTTCCAAATATCGATTCGCAAATGCAAATTGAGTTTTGGTAACAAGCTACAGAATCGCATTTAGTACATCAGAAAAAGCATTTTTTCCAATTGCAAACAGCCCGTTTCTGGGAAATCGGCGCTGTCACAGTCACACCAGTGACCCCCTCCAGTACATCAAAGGCAACAATAGTGGCACCACAGACAAAACTTATGTAAATGATGGGGTTCCCTCTACCTCTCACTGAAATATCTGTTCTCAGACAGACGGAATAAAACAGCCAGACTCTAGTTGGACCCGGATGTAAGGTCTTCCATTTAGCTCCATCCTTCCTGCAGCCCCCTCCATTAACATTCAGTCAGATCTCCGCACCCGAGTACCCTGCTGGGTTCAAGCAGTGGGATGACAGTGCTGCCTTGTGGAGCCTGGGGACCATGATGGATACTGCTCTGCTTCCACAGAAAGTATACCTGCTACAACATCAAAACAATATTGAATGTTGTTTGTGTTAGTATGTGTGTGTGTGACTGTGAGTGTGAGTGTGTGTGCAAGTAAATGTGAATATGTATACATGTCAGTGTGCAAGAGTGTTTGCAAGAGTGTGTGAGCATGTGAGTGTGTGCACAAGTTTGTTTGTGCATGTATGTATATACATGTGACCATGTGTATGCAGATGCACATGTGTGCGCATATGTGTATGCACTCATGAAAGCATGTGTGTGAGGTGAGTGTGCACTTGAGTGGGTGTGCATTAGAGTGTGCTCGTAACTGTATGCACAAGAGTGTATGTGGACCAGTGCTTAATTTGTAAAAGATTAAGTGCGGGGGCCCTCCTCAGGAGGCCACCTCAGTTTGTGCCACACATTGCCCCTGTACTAACACAACTACTAACCATCACAGTGCTACAAGTGTGACAATTCAGACTGTTTGATGCCGCCAAAGCTTTTAGAATTGCTTGGGTGGCAGGTATTAGTTGTTTTTAATGTATATTGATTTAGCAAACAGCTTTTCTGCTAACTTTTTTTAATTGCACAAACAGCGCCACCATGTGGCAGCTGTCATAAGTGCAGGTTTCAGCAATTAAGTGCCGGTGCTGGCAATTAAGTGCTGGTGCTGAGCACCCGAAACCACCGCCTCAACTTAAGCACTGATGTGGACATGATTGTATGTACATGAGTGTGTATGTGAGTCTTTGTGTTCACAAGTGTGTGTGTAAAAATCTGTGAGCCAATCTAAGCAGCTTCTTTCAGCCTTTCATCCTTGTGAGGTTGATCAAATTCAGGCAAATGAGTTTGGAAACAATATCTTTTCAGTGCCAAAAATACACCAACGGATAAATGTGTGTTTTTTTCAAATACAGGAGATATGTGTACAAAGAGTGTGCACTCGTCAGTGTTGTCACACATGAGTGTGCGTGCACATGAGCCTGTGTACACATGTTTGAGTGTATATGTGTACATGTGTGTGTATGTGCACATGTATGTGTACAGAAATCTGTGTTTGAATCTCAGCAGCTTAACTTAGAATTTCATTCTTCTGGGGGTGATCAAATGAGTACCATTTAGTTGTGTAACAATAAGCATTTGTTAGTCAGTGCCAGGATATCCCAAGGGGTCAATGTTCACTTTTGTAAATACATGTTATGTGTGCATCTGTGCTCTCCTGCATCAACAAAACCTTTCATTTTTATTTAGAGTTTGGAGGATGCAATACACTCGCCAAACATTGGCATTCTTCTTCCTTGAAAGACACCAAACCTACCCAGAAGGGTGCCATAAACCCCCACCAACCCACAGACAAAATAGTTGTTCGTCCATGATCACTGGTTCCCAAAATAACAGACTCTGAAGTCTGCCCATCAGCCCCACGAGCAGCAACAGGCTAACTGGGGCTGCTAGACTCCAAGGGGTACAAAGTAGTTTTACCGAAGCCAGACACTTTCAAAATATGAATTGGTGCCACCGGCCACTTTCAAGCTACTGGCATTGGTTGCCAACTGGCATAAAATGCAGGATAAAAGTCAATGTTCCATCTTCCTTTCACACAACCTTCCAAAGGAAGGGTCCAGGTTACTTGCAAAGGTTGCCCTGCTTTTATGTAACGCACATGAACCTCAGAGTATACTACCCTCTAGCAACAGCCAACCAATGTCACTAAAGCATGGGTGCCTGTGCGTCAAGGGCAAAGGGCTCAAGGTTCTAGGATGCTCTTGAACCATCCCTGAGAGGACAGCCAAGCTGCCCTGATCTTCAAGAACTCCATTCACCATAGAGTCTATTTTAATGGGGCCCTGTGCAAACTACCATCAGACTGGGATGTTGGAGGTGGACTTTCATCGAGTCCAGGCAACAGAAGAGATCACTGTCCAGACAGCAAATACTTCTGCATCACATATCAGGTAGTTCTGAATACCTAGCTCAATACCTAGCGTTTGCACAGGCGAAGGTGGCAGGGTGTGAGAATTAGAGAAAAGGACCCATCTGCACTTGCAGCATTTATTTAAGTTTGCCTAAGTACACCTTTGGACCCCATAAATGCCCTGCACAGTTTTTTGGCTCGTGGACCTCTGACCTTGCCTTGGTCATTTTTGAAACTAGGACCTGTTTTAAAGGACACAGTTAAAAAATGTCAAAGTTCAGTCACCCAAGCCAAGCATGCAACATAGTACTGAAGTGGTATAGGGCCCTGCCTCATGTGCATACATGCTAATGTAGGCAATGTGAATATAGCATGGCATTGTGGCACTTTAAACAAGCATTGGCATAGCCAATAGGTCTCGCCTTTGGAACCTTATAAGTGTTTAGCCAGAGCTATTGGCTTTGCCAATGTCTTTAAGCTATGTTGTAGAGCAGCATCGCTGCTGTGCAGCATGTTGAAAAGTTATAATAAAAAAGTGTTATAAGTATTTTTGTTACCTTATATATAACCAAAATGACATTATGTACAACTGAACAACCCTATTAAAAAAATAATTAACGTAAAAAAATGTCTTCTAGTTTTTTAGTCCTTGTAATGCTGGCAACTTTTTCCTTCCTGTTCGAATTCTTGTTTGTTATAGCTTTTCTTGTTATGGGGGGTGGACATAAACAACGGGAGGGTGGAGGTTGGGAAATAGTACCCGAGAGCAGCGGACGGACACTAAGGGAGAATCAACAGATGCCAGATTCCAAGGGCAGACTGAGGTGGTGCTGGGATGGTGGTGTGCTGGTACGCAGGTGATGCTGAGGTGGTGGTGTGCTAATGCGGATGTGATGCTGAGTGATGCTGAGGTGGTGCTGAGTGATGCTGAGGTGGTGCTGAGTGACGCTGAGGTGGTGCTCAGTGACGCTGAGGTGGTGCTCAGTGACGCTGAGGTGGTGCTCAGTGACGCTGCTCTGGTAGTGCTGAGTCAAGCTGAGGTGGTGGTGCTGAGTGATGCTGAGTTGGTGCTGTGCTGAGGTGATGCTGCGCTGATGCTGAGGTGAAGATGCTGAAGTGGTGCTGTGTTGGTGCTGAGTTGCTGCTGAGGTAGTCCCACATTGGTGCTGAGGTGGGGCTGCGCTGTTGCGGAGGTGGGGCTGCGCTGGTGGTGGTGCACTTATGGAGGTGGTGCTGTGGTGATACTGAGATGGTGCTGTGCTGATGGCGAGTTGGTGCCGCACTGGTGGTGGTGCACTGATGAGGAGTTGGTGCTGTGGTGGGGCTCAGGTGTTGCTGTGGTAGTGCGGAGGTAGTGCTGCCCTGATGCAGAGGTGGTGCTGCCCGGATGCCGAGGTGGTGCTGCCCGGATGCCGAGGTGGTGCTGAGTAATGCTGAAGAGCTGCTGCCCTGATGCTGAAGTGGTGCTCTGTTGGTGCTGAGGTGGGGCTAAGTTGGTGCTAAGGTGAGGCTGTGCTGGTGGTGGTGCACTGATACAGAGGTGGTGCTGTGCTGATGTTGAGATGGTGCTGTGCTGATGTTGAGGTGGTGCTGAGTGTTACTGAGGTATATAAAAGAAAGTAGGTGATGGCATAAGTATTGGGAGGGGGGTGTAGATGTGCTGTAAGAGACGGAGTAGTGAGTCTAGGAGCTATAAATGCGAAGGTACGGCTTTTCCCATGTTGTCACATTCCAATTCCTGTACCATTAATATTAATTTAGCATACAGGTTGCAAATTCACATGAAAAGGTAAAAGGTTTGTACTTTCTTGGTACTGCAAAGGGATATGTGGTTTGCAGCGCAATGTGAAAATTGCACTGCAACCAGCAACTTTTGTGTATCGGGGTATATGTTCATGACTTGCTGTTACTTGTGCCCTTAAAAGTGGCGCACATCATAAAATGTAGACGCAACCCCAAATTACACTAAAGAGAATAATTTAAAAAGTCAGACCCTCAAGTCCATTAGGCCCCAATAGCCTTCCCTCAAACAACTTTAAGGAGGACCCACTTTTTCCCCCATCAGGTTCACAGAATGCAGAGGCTCCCTCCCACGCTCAACATTTAAACCAGCATTGGCAAATAGAACAGGTTTTAGAGGCATTAGGCGACTTTTTAGCTTTAAGAACTCTTGGTGGCAAAAATAGCCAAAATCAAACCCCAGGATATTGATGTATGGGTGTGCATGCGCCAACAATCATGTGCTCGCAAATGTCGTGACGTGGCAGCCATTTTGGCCTGATCATAGTCAGATACACACACATGCATCATTTCACACAGTGGCCATTTTGGCTCTTTATTTAATTTACTAATCCCTCTTAGTCGTCGCCCCAAAAAATAGAAGGTGCGCAAAAGCACATTTAAAAGAAGGAGCGGCCCAGTAGCAAATCGGGGCCGACGGGCCATTCTAAAAAGTCAACAAAAATGTAATTAAAAATAAAACACCAATGAGATAAAAGAGGCAGATGAGAAATGGAGGAGACCGGATGGAATTCTAAAAAGTCAACAAAAATGTAATTAAAAATAAAACACCAATGAGATAAAAGAGGCAGATGAGAAATGGAGGAGACCGGATGGAAGATCAAATGAATGCTGCCAACAGGCAGCAGTGAGAGACGGGAGAGCAATGGAGGAGCCACCGGGGAGGGGTGGGGGGTAAAAAAAAAGCTGAGCAGGACAGGGAAGGGTGGGGGCTGGAATTAATGAAATTATTGAACTTGGGGCAATACAGAGAGCAAGGGAAAGGGATGTTAAGGGGATGCAGCACACATGGGTGAGGGACAAAATAAAACAAGCGCTGAAACACAAGCGCGGCACCGCGGCCGCGAAAGTTAATTGTGAAAGAGAGGGGGAGCAGGAGGTGAGCTCGCGAGTTCACTTTTCAAGCACTGCACTCGTGCTTGTGGCGCGCCCCTGCTCGCTCCCGCAAGGTGGATGCTGCCACAAGCACGAGTGCAGTGCTTGAAAATGAGCAGAGCGACGGCTAAAGGCCCTCCTAGGCAGCGCATGCACGCTGCGTAGGCGAGACCTAAAAAGTGTCACTGTGTCATGTGCTTGGCTTATACAATTCTCAAGCATTGATTTATTATTCCACTGGTCTTTGTAGCATGTTCTGGTTTAGGAAGTTGTTTCGCCAGCTTATGGGTCTATGTACTATTTATTTATTAAACACTTTGGGGTATATTTACAAAGTTTTAGCGCCTTGTCTGTGTCACAAAAGTGACGCAAATCGACTCTAAATCTTTTTTTATTAATTGAGGGGCTTATTTACAAGCCCCTTGTGTCGCCGATGCATTACTTTTTGTGACGCACCGGTGACTCAACCTGCTGCCCCATATTTACAAGGTCACGTAAAGCCACCCTGCGTGGCTTTTCATGTCCTTGTAAATCTGGCCCCTTTACGCGCAACACTTTGCGTGAAAGGGGCGTGTCATGGGTGTTGTTGTGAGTTTTCCCATGCAACACGCATTGCTTCTGCAGCATTTCTAGATTTACAAGAAATCGTACACCTGGAAATGCATCAGAATGCATCAGAATGCTATGCCTCCCCAGGGGAGGCCCAGAAAGGTGCAACGAGGAGAAATGTTTTCATTTCTCCTCTTTTTTTTCGTCTTTCTATTCGTGCTGCATTCTGCAGCACATAGGAAGAGGAAATCACCTCTTGTGATTGTTTTTGTGAAGGAAGGTCCTGCACAAAAACAATAATCCCCATGACGCAGGCACCCTTGCACCATGGTGCAAGGGTGCCTGCGTCGGTGCATGGCAGCTAATTGTGTGCCAGCGCAGGGGAAAGTAAAGGGATCAGTCATATCGCTGTAGATATGATGCATCCCTTTGCTTCAGAATTAACACAGCGCGGCACAGCCAAATGGCTTGCGGCACCGCGCTGCGTGAATTCCTTGTAAATAAGGCCCTTACTTTCTAGCGCTAAACTTGTTTAGCTCTAGAAAATCGCTCGAAAGTAGTGCAAAGCAGTGCATAGCGCTGCTTTGCATTACTTAGTGCCAAGGGGGCATACCATGGGTGGTGCATGGGCATTCCCATACAACCACCAAAGGTTTCTGACACTAAGCCCTATTTACTTAAAAAAGTAGACAGGGTTTAGCATGAGAAAATAGCGCCCATTTCAAATAGGCGCTATGAAGGAGATATGCTTTCATCTCTCCTTTCTTTTCCGACTTTGTATGTGTGCTGCACTGTACAGCACACATACAAAGTGGTAAAATGTTTAAAGTTAGTCTAAGCATGGTATTTTGTACTGGAAGTGTTCCCTTCCTGTACAAACCTATGCTAGACTCACGGAGACACCCTTGCACTATGGTGCAAAGGTGTGTCCGTGGTGCACAGCCGCATATTTCTGTGGCAGCGGTATTGAGAGGGCAGGAGAGTGCCATGTTTCTGTAAAAATAGGGCGCTCTCCTGCTCCCTCCTTCTCATGCAGCACATAGCAGCATTTGCAGCTGCTGCACTGTGCTCCGTGAGAATCTAGTAAATCTGCTCCCGAATTTATATGTTTTGGTTTGCACCAGTCTAATACAGAGCGCTTCTGTAAATCCACCTCAACGAATGATACTTAAATCACAACTATATCATGTTTCACATAGCTGTAAAAAAGGTGTGAACCCTCAATGCTGTTCATTCATCCCCACATAGTCTCTACTCAGTCTGTGTATATATGTATTATGCAGAATGAATTTATTAATTCTACCGAGAATGTTCCTTACTGTTGCAAACACTAGGCTTAATCCCCTAGCTCACAGCTTTTACCTTGGCAGGAAAGTTCAAAACGTACATGAAAGAAAAGTTAACATCGCAACTATTTAGGAGCTGTGCTTAATTTGGCTGATTTCAGCAAAATGTTATATGTTTTAACTGTATGTCACTATGGGGGGGATTTACTAAGATTTTACACCGTATTTGTGTCACAAAAGTGACGAAAATCGCCGCAAAATCTTTTTTCCCAATTTACTTTCTGCTGGAAATAATGGGAATGTAACACAAAGTAGCGCATAGACCTGCTTTGCAGTACTTAACGCAAAGGGGGCGTTCCATGGGTGGAGCATGGGCGTTCCCATGCAACCACCCAAGGTTTCTCATGCTAAACTCAATTTATTAAACAAAGTAAACAGTGTTTAGCGCGAGAAAACGGTGCCCTTTTAAAGAAGGCGCAAGGAAGGAGAAATGCTTTCATTTCTCCTTCTTTTTCCAACTTTGTACGTGTGCTGCACTGTACAGCACACATACACAGTGAGAAAAGGCTTCAAGTTAGTCTAAGCATAGTATTTTGTACTTGAAGGGTTCCCTTCCAGTGCAAAACCTAGGCTAGACTCACAGACACACCCTTGCACCATGGCACAAAGGTGTCTGCTCGGCGCACGGCAGCTGATTTCAGCGCCGGGGGAGAGGGGAGGAGAGTGCCTTATTTTAGTAAATTGGGTGCTCTCCTCCTCTCTCCTTTTCACGCAGCACAGCATTTGCAGCTGCCGCAATGTGCTACGTGAAAAAATGGTAAATCTCCCCATGTATGTCATATTCTCCTACAGAATACTCAGCATTTTGCAGACAGTGTTTCGGACTCTGTATTTTAAGGCATACAGTGCTCATAGGGAAAACATGCAGGCACACAGCTAGGTGGCTTTTAACCCTGGGAGTCGTAGCAGTGTGCTAAGTGGCACAGGACTCTACTTCCCACCTCTGAGCTTGGCGTTTTAGTGTTGATTAGTTAGAGTTAACGCTGCTCTCAAGGCTCAGCCTTTACAAAATGCTTATCCTACAGACGCAAGCCTCAGAGTCAGAGCAATCTCTCCGGGTGCAGTGTTCACACAGACACGATGTCTCTCTGGATGCACATTTCTTACAGGCTTGGTGTCAAGAATTGATTGGATTATTAATTGGAATGGGCGACTACCCACCTTAAGGAATAATCACAACCCTTGTTGGGTGAACCCACAAAGTCACTAAATTTAACTGAGCTCAATGCCCTGGTAGCTATGCCACATAGCATATAGGCTTAACTTAGGGCAATGTCTAAAGTATTTATGCAGTACCAAAGCAATAATAAGGTCAAAATGCAAAACAATAAATATCCCAACCTGGATTAGAAAAATAGAGTTAAGTTCAATAAACAAAAGGCCACCAAAATGAAGAATATCCAATAAGGGTAATTGGAGATATGAATTTTTAAATATTTAAGTAGAAATAGGCCAAAAAGCACAACGCGCCGATGATAGTCGATGGTCATCGTAGACTGGGAGGTAGGTACAATTTGAGGCTGACCATGATGGAGTGCGGACCCTCTGCCAAACTCACAATGCATTTCCAGGAAGTGGCATGACTGCGGTTCCTGAAAATGCAAGAGATGCCATCAGAAGCAGTAGGCACCTCTAACTACAGCAGGTGGAGTACCCACACCATGTGGAAGTAAAGTACTCCATTATTGCAACAGTAATTACTGAAATATAAAACAGCGCATTAGTCCTTTAAGCCCCAAACCACCACAGGAGTGCACGTCTTAAGCCTCCCCAGGACCTCAGGGAAGGCACTAAGGGCCCCATGCATCAAACTAAAAACCGGTCGCAAACTGGCAGATTCTCAGAATCTGGCCCTTTGCCACCGGTATTTTTGCATTTGGGATGCATCATCCCAAATGCAAAAATCGGAAATTGCAATTGCATTTAAGGAATCGCAAATTGCGATTCCTTAAATGCAATGCTAGAAGCAAATTAAAATAGCGAATTCGCTAATAGGGGTTGCAATTTACCGAATAAAACAGGTCGGTAATTTACAAAAACTTTGAAAAATGTACTAAAGTGCATTTTTCAAAGTTACATGTCACACACACACATGCCCTTGGGGCATGTGTGTGCGCAACATGGGTGCACATTACAATTTCAGGGGTGCAACAGGGTGTCCGTTGACACCCTTGCACCCTTGAAATTGCATGCGCAATTTGCGAGTACCTAATGGGTACATGCAAATTGAGCATGCAATTCCCATTCATTCCTTAATTGCGACTCGCAATTTGCGACTCGCAATTAAGGAATCTTTAGGAATCGCTATTTTTATAGCGATTCCTACATGCATAGGTTTTTGCGATTCCTTAATTGCGATTCCTTAATAATCGCAATTAAGGAATCGCAAAAGCCTTCCTTGATGCATGTGCCAGTTAGAGACTCATAGGGTGTCAGGTAGAAGCTAACAGAAGGGTACAGTACAGGCCCAGTTGCCACTGGTCAGCTTGAAAGTTGCAAGAAATACCTCTTGTAGCTTTTTGTATCAATGTAGCTTGAACAGGTCAGTCTTATGGCCCTTGGAGTCCACTTCTTTGTCCACGATACAGGAGGAAGCAGGTCCAGCACTTCAGGGCTCCTTTCAGGTCACAGACAGCAGGCCCATTCCTCTTCTGTTCTTCCTGAGGTCCTACAGTGTTCTAAAGTAGGTGCCTGGAGGTGCCACATTTATGCCTGGCACTAGCTAGTGGGTGGGAATGAATCCTGGGTACACCCTATTAAATGCAGTAAAAGTTCTCGGGCCATTAGCACCCTCTTTGGCATTTTCAAGTTGGTGAAAGTCTTCCGCTGCACTAAACTTGGGCTCTGGAGGTGGTATGGGGGGGGGGGTGTACTATGATAATCCTAATGTCTTCCCAGATCTAACACTAAAAACCAGTTTAGAGGACCCTCTGGTTTTCTACATACGACTGCTAGGCCTGTAACAGTGAAAAATAACTCTTGGGTGCTGGTCACTCCAAGGACGTCAACATTAAATTTCCACATGTCCTACTTTTAAATACCATGTACCCTGCCTTGTGGGCTACAAGGACTACACAGGTGAGCCTTAGTAATATGTAAAAGGGATGTTTTGACTTGTCAAAAGGGTTTATTTTGACAGGTTGAAATGTAGTGCTTAAACTGCCACAGGCAAGATACAGAGGTAGGTCTGAATCCAGGTTTTACACAGTCAGTGTAGTGTACAGCTTTCTAGGACCATTCCGGATCTTGAGTTAGATAGTAATGTAGCTGCCGAACAGGTTTGTAGCTGGATGAATTCAGCGGTCGAATTAGCAGTTCCACTGAAAAAGATTTCCTCTATGAGGAAAAATCCCCCACAACCCTGGTTCAACGAAAAACTAAAGGCACAAAAACTAAATTGTAGAAGGGCGGAAAGGAAATGGAGGGCTGACTATGAACAACGGACGAAAGACGAATATAGAAAAGCACTGGGAACATACAAAAAATTAATTGTCGAGGAAAAAAGTAACTATTTTATACGAAAAATAAATGAAGCTAAAAATTCCAGTAAGGAATTATTTGCCACGGTAAAAAAACTAACTAATGTCAATGCTAACAAACAGATAGACGGTAGCATGGAATTTTGTAATACTCTAGGTCAGTTCTTCGTGGATAAAGTTAAGTCCGTGTATGAGTCCTTCATTACGACCAACAAACCTGATACCCCACTTCCATCCTCAGAATATAAACTGGGCCTGCCTATAGAAAGCTCCAATACGGGGTTCTATTTCTGGCCTCCATCAGTAGAACAGATTAAACAGGTGGTAATGACAACGAGGTCTGGTGGCCTAACAGACCCTTGTCCACCCAAGGTGATGCACCTATTTCCAGATTTACTGAGCGAACAACTATCCCTGGTGTTCACTAAGATAATTACATCGAGCTGCTACCCTGATGCCTGGAAAAGACCGCAGTCCTCCCATTACTTAAGAAGCCAAATCTTGACCCACAGGATCCCGGGAATTACAGACCCATTTCAAAGATCCCTTTTCCAGCTAAAGTACTGGAAAAACTATTGAATAAACAATTGTCAAATTATTTAAACTCCGTAAATGCCCTAGACCACTCACAGTATGGGTTTCGGGAACAACATGGAACCGAAACTGCCCTGATCGTGGCTGCGGAAGAACTCAGGAGTGTACTGGATGCTGGAGGAAGGCTGCCTTGATCCTTTTGGATCTTTCAGCGACCTTCGACACGGTAAACCATGGCACACTCCTGACCCGACTAGCCGAAGTAGGAGTTCAAGAGATGGCACTAAAGCTTCTATCCTCTTATCTAACAGATAGAACTTTCTCAGTTAAATTAGGAGATGCTGCTTCTAAACTTTTAATTCTCCTTGTGGCGTACCTCAGGGGTCTTCGTTAAGCCCCACCCTTTTTAATGTATATGTTGCCCCGTTAGCGGCTATAATAAGGAATTGTGGTTTCTTACCAGTCTCCTACGCAGACGATACTCAAATTGTGGTAGCAGTCTCAAACAATACTGATGAGACAGCAGGCAGATTTAGTAATTGCATGAGTCAGATCACTCACTGGATGCAATATAATTGCCTGAAATTGAATGGTGACAAAACCGAGGTTATGCTGCTTGGGACTGATATGAATTTCTGGTCCCCAAAATGGTGGCCAGATAGCCTAGGCGACTGCCCATCCCCAGTGGACAAAGTTAGAAACTTGGGAGTATTGCTGGACAATAAACTATCTTTGGGTGCCCAGATAAACAAACTCTCTTCCTCGGTGTGGTACATCCTCAAACTAATAAAGAAACTATCACCATTTATTCCCCCAGATTCTCGTAAAATATTAGTAACTGCACTGGTCTTATCTAGGTTGGATTATGGGAATGCACTGTATGCAGGGTTACAAATTCAACATCTAAGAAAATTACAGCGCTTACAGAACACTGCAGCAAGGCTGGTGATGGACATTCCCAGATATGAACCAGTTGCCCACAGATTGGGAACACTCCATTGGCTACCTATTGAAAAAAGGATCAAGTTTAAGTCAGTTTGCCTGGCCTACAAAGCCCTTCATGGAATAGGATCCCACTTCTTAAAAACTCATTTGAAACCATATGAGCCATCCAGGAGACTGAGATCAAGCCAGGCAAAATTAATTCAGGTTCCGAAATTTAAGCAAGTTAGGTGGGGAGGAGAAGCTTCCTCCTTCAGGCAGCTAAGACTTGGAACCTTCTCCCTGTTACAATTAAAAACAGCTCATCGCTACTTTCATTTAGGAAGGAGGTGAAAACATGGTTGTTTACTTTGTAGTTGGTATCATTCTTCGGCAGACTTAGGGGCCGATTCCGATCTCGGTCGGAGGCGCACCCAATACTATTCGGTCGGGAAAAAAGCCATGCGAAAGCCAGTTTCCCGACCGATCCGTACAGCACACCGAACGAGCAAGTACGATGCGCACAACAGCAAAGAATCCGGCCGAGCCGTACTCACCCAAACCAGGTCCTGTTCTCCGACCGAGGCGAATCCGGAAACGCCGAATCGAGTCGCACGGAAGGGAAAATGCAGCCCCGTCCGGCCGGACAAGTACGATGCGCTTTCCGTACGCGCCGAACCCGTCGCTACGCACGGCACGTCAAAGCATCCGGGAGAGGCGCACATAAGCTCCGAATCGCGCCACAACACGATCCACGGCTACGAGACGAACACAGCACAGACGAGGACGACGCGAAGCGACGAGGACGAAGCGAAGCGACGAGGACGAAGCCAAGCGACGAGGACGACGCGAAGCAACGAGAAGGACGAACGACACGAACCAACCATGAATCCCTTCGTCCCGATCATACCAATATTCTACATCTACTACCGGAACAGGCACGGACGCGTACGGCGCAGAAGGTAAGTCAGACACCAACCACAAAACACATACAACACGTACACGACACATCACACACATACACTGGGAATCTGAATATACTTACACCAGCAGCACCATAGGGGCGGGATGCCCATCACCAATGCCACATATGCACACAGGGGCCTGAATGCGCGCCACCACCCCAACCCAGGGGGGCTGGATGCCAACCACCACAACCACCCTTAGCCAGGGGGTGCCAGATGCCCACCACCACTACCACCCTTAGCCAGGGGGCAGGATGCCTACCTCTACTACCACCCTTAGCCAGGGGGCAGGATGCCCACCACTACTACCACCCTCACCCAGGGGGGCAGGATGCCCACCACTACTACCACCCTTAGCCAGGGGGCAGGATGCCCACCACTACTACCACCCTCACCCAGGGGGGCAGGATGCCCACCACTACTACCACCCTCACCCAGGGGGGCAGGATGCCTACCACTACTACCACCCTTAGCCAGGGGGCAGGATGCCTACCACTACTACCACCCTTAGCCAGGGGGCAGGATGCCTACCTCTACTACCACCCTCACCCAGGGGGGCAGGATGCCCACCACTACTACCACCCTCACCCAGGGGGGCAGGATGCCCACCACTACTACCACCCTTAGCCAGGGGGCAGGATGCCTACCTCTACTACCACCCTTAGCCAGGGGGCAGGATGCCTACCTCTACTACCACCCTCACCCAGGGGGGCAGGATGCCCACCACTACTACCACCCTCACCCAGGGGGGCAGGATGCCCACCACTACTACCACCCTTAGCCAGGGGGCAGGATGCCTACCTCTACTACCACCCTTAGCCAGGGGGGCAGGATGCCTACCTCTACTACCACCCTCACCCAGGGGGGCAGGATGCCCACCACTACTACCACCCTCACCCAGGGGGGCAGGATGCCCACCACTACTACCACCCTTAGCCAGGGGGCAGGATGCCCACCACTACTACCACCCTTAGCCAGGGGGCAGGATGCCCACCACTACTACCACCCTCACCCAGGGGGGCAGGATGCCCACCACTACTACCACCCTCACCCAGGGGGGCAGGATGCCTACCACTACTACCACCCTTAGCCAGGGGGCAGGATGCCCACCACTACTACCACCCTTAGCCAGGGGGGCTGGATGCCTACCACTACTACCACCCTCAACCAGGGGGGCAGGATGCCTACCACTACTACCACCCTTAGCCAGGGGGCAGGATGCCTACCACTACTACCACCCTTAGCCAGGGGGCAGGATGCCTACCTCTACTACCACCCTTAGCCAGGGGGCAGGATGCCCACCACTACTACCACCCTCACCCAGGGGGGCAGGATGCCCACCACTACTACCACCCTCACCCAGGGGGGCAGGATGCCCACCACTACTACCACCCTTAGCCAGGGGGCAGGATGCCCACCTCTACTACCACCCTTAGCCAGGGGGCAGGATGCCTACCTCTACTACCACCCTCACCCAGGGGGGCAGGATGCCCACCACTACTACCACCCTCACCCAGGGGGGCAGGATGCCTACCACTACTACCACCCTTAGCCAGGGGGCTGGATGCCTACCACTACTACCACCCCCACTCATAGGATGGACAATGCATGACACAACAAGCACACCACAACCTAGGGAATGCAAGATTAAGACATCCCCCCACCACCATGACAAGCGTGTGAGCAGGCTGTGTCAAATGCCTACAACACCGAACATGACATTGAACATACAATGTGACCCCCTAGCACATGTGCCACACATATATGTGTGTGGCACCCACAATGCAAGCAGCCCATGACCATTGTGGCAATGGGGCCTAAACCCCCATCATCACAGTGACCAAAAGGCAAGTGTGGGGTCCATAGCTGAAGCACATTTTGACCATTGTGGCAATGGGGTCTAAACCCCCATCATCACAGTGACCAAAAGGCAAGTGTGGGGTCCATAGCTGAAGCACATTTTGACCATTGTGGCAATGGGGTCTAAACCCCCATCATCACAGTGACCAAAAGGCAAGTGTGGGGTCCATAGCTGAAGCACATTTTGACCATTGGGCAATGGGGTCTAAACCCCCATCATCACAGTGACCAAAAGGGAAGTGTGGGGTCCATAGCTGAAGCACATTTTGACCATTGTGGCAATGGGGTCTACACCCTCATCATCACAGTGACCAAAAGGTAATTGTTGACAAAGAAAGAGCTGCAACTGCCAAACTGCATGGATCATTCCTGGTCACAGAACCAAAAACTCATCTGTGGCAAAGTAGTGTATGTGTCCCATTGCAACATAAATTGGGGGAGCCAAATACTGCAGTGCAAATGAGACATTCCTTTGGCCATGTGCAGACAAACAACACCCATGGGGGCTGAGACCGTCAACAGTCATCAATGACACAATGACAGAAGTGACCATCAGAATGCAGACCCACATATTTGCACCAATGGGCACACAAATGCAGATACCCTGTGGAGACAGCAGATGTGAGGTGAACAGATACCATACCATGGCAGCAATGGGACACACAAACCATGATCACTGTGCTGACCGATGACCTAGGAGTCCCAGGGACAGCAGGGGAAACACACCAAACAACATACAGCCAATGGCACACCCAAGATATGCCAATGCAGTGGTGCAGATGCACAAACACAAACAGGCAGACCAACACTGTCATCATACACAGCAGGTGAGGGGTGGGGGTGCCAGTGTCCCCAGGCAACAACACAACACATGAGGAGAGCTGAATACCAATCATACAGATGTGCATACACTGCCACACTAAGGTAACTCATGGATCCAAATCCCCTATGTGGGCAAGCAGGCATTGACAGGTGAGAGGGAGCACAAAACACACATGTCACACAGGCACGTAGGAACAACAACTGACACAGCAAGTCACAGACACACCACAGCACCACCCCCAGGGCCCCCACAATGTGGTGACCCTGGGCTGAATAAAAATACCACTGTGATGACAAAGCTAAATGTCGTTCACACTGTGAACCACAGTCAGGTGTCCTGAGCAACAAACTACCATCACACCTACACAAGCACAAATCAATCAGCATGGCCAGTAAGCCAAGGCCAACATGGAGGCAGGGGACTAGCCGGGCAACAACTCTCATCTGCACACACTCAAGACCACACCCCTCGACCTCCAACAATGTGCAGCAGTGAAGTACACATGCACTGGTGACATTGCACATGCACCCATGACTATTCCAGGGTGGTGGGTGGGAACCAAGGTGTAGAAACACATCACACATGGACACTCAACAAGACTCCTGAATGTCTGACACACTGCACACTACGCTGTACATGGACATGACGGCAATACCACACCGACCAATGGGATCCCAGCCACAGTCACACACCAATGAAGAAGCCAAGGTCACCCACAAAGAACACACATAGACAACAACCAACATTGCAGCCCGGACCCTAAGGAGTGCCAGCAGTCACACACACAACGTGTCACAATCACTGAAAGATAACACAAACTGGAAATCACATGACAGGGGCAAACAACAAGTGCCAAAGGGAAACCTGACTGTGACCCATCTGCGTCAGCACACAAACTCTGCCCTGACAGCAAACACACCTATGGGTGACACCCTGATGACCAGTAATGTGCCATGCACCCACATCACAGAGAACACAGGGAGAAGACTTTGGGGGAACATAGCTCAAGTCAGCAAGCATCACAAACAGGTACAACACTAGGGATCACAGCATGCGCAGATGAATGGAAGTGAACACACAGACATGCACATACAACACACACCTTGGGCGCAGGCAATGTCACACGTGTACACACTGCCATGAGGGGACTCCACTCCTGTGTGAGGAAAGCTGTGCCATATGTTGCCTCAGTAGGGCCCCATCATGTCAGCTGAGCACTTGGTCACACAATCAACAATTAGCACCAAATGAGGGCTCCCATCACATCAGCCTGGTCATGGATGTGCCAACGGAATCATCAGCACAGATCCAACACACTTGTATAGCAATGTTGCACTGACTACACGGATGAGTCCCTCCCCATTGATGCCCAAACCTGCATGTCCACTGGAGATGGCAACACGGTCAGGGAAGTAGACAAATGCAACGATGGCAGGCACAACAGATGTGCAGGGGTGGAAGCCACAGATATGAAATTGCCAATGTAAGTAGGAAACCCATTGCCAAATACTGAACACATGACACCCTCAGATGCTGCTATTGATGACATGGATACACCACATGATAGGACACATTCCCCCTGGACCACATGGGTTCCTGCACAGTAACACTTCATAATCATGAGACCAGATATCACCATCACTGCAGCAAGGGCATGGTTAGCTGCACCAACAACATGTACATCTGAAGCATGAGCACTAGAGAAAAGAAAGTTGCTTTATTCAGCATATGTGTTGAGGCCAAACGAAGTCCTGAAAAAGAGCAAAGGCCAATGGCCAGTCCATTGTCAAAGTTCAAACAGGGTGACACTGGCAGATGTCACCCTACGCATGCCTGCACAATACCAGGGACAATCCACTAGGAGGGGCAACCGGGGGCAGGCCAGGCACCGCAGGGACAGGATCAGGGCTCACCAGGGGGAGTCAGGGAAGGGGTGGTGGGTGCTGGAGAGCCACTGACAACTGCAGTGGAGGTGTCTGACATGGTGTGTGCCGGCACAACTGGGGGGCATGACACAGATGTCGTGGGTGCCGGCACAACTGCAGTGGACCCTGCAGATGGGGTGGACAGGTCCGCCACTGCAGTGCCCAAGTCAGACAGGGCGGTAGTGGACTCCACTGCAGTGCCTACCTCCAGGGGAGGAGAATGGGGAACAGGCAAGGTGGGTTGGACAGAGGGGGGGACACCCTCACCACATCAGTGGCACAGACAAGCGCAGCGGGGGTGTGGTGCTGGGAGAGCAAGTGGCAGGGGAGAAGGCCGGAGCATCTTGGGGATGGTATATCTGTGGGTGGGGGAACCTGGGGCAGGGTGTGGTGGGGGCACCTGTGCAGTGGGGGCCTGAGGGATGGAGGACGGAGACCTTGTGCCTGAGCTGCAGGGCGGTGGCGGGGTCTTGCTCTTAGCACTCCGGGGGGACTTGCGGGTGGGGGCCTCAGTCCGTCTGCGCCTGGGGGAGGGTGTCCGGGGGCGAGGGGCACTCTGCTCCGTGTGGGTGGGCTTCCTCTTCCCCCGGGATGCTGGAGCAGCTTCATCGGTGGGGAAGAGGCCGAGGTCACAGAGGAAGAGCTGCTGTGACTTTGGGGTTGCAGGTGAGGCAAGGGAGGGTGCTTTGGAGGGAGAGGGAACTGAGGACTGCGCAGTGCATGTGGATGCGTGTGTGTGTTCCAGGGCCCCATCCCCTGTGAGTCTGGCTTCAGTCCCCTGAATGTGCGTGCGTGTGCGTTTTGTCATTGGCGTGTGTGTCAGTGTGCTGGATGTGTGTGTGCTGGTGTGTGCCAGTGTGTGTGTGCCTGGGATGGGTAAGGTGCTGGGGAGTGTGGATGGAGCAGAGGCAGGAGGGGTGAGGGACCGTTTGAGGAGGGACACTGCTGCCGTCAGGGAGGAGTCCATGGACCTATTGCCCCTCTGTAGGTCAGACATGCCCGATGAGATGCCCTCCATGAACGACACCAGCTGAGTCAACAGCGCGGTGTGCGCATGGAGGACACTCAGCATGGCTGTCTGCCCTACATGGAGCTGGCGAAGGAGGTACACAGACTCCTCACTCAGGGCAGCAGGGGACACAGGGGCAGGGGGTGCGGTGCCTGGCCCAAAGGAGACACGCTCCCGGACATGGGAGCCTCCACGGACCTGGGGAATGGGAGCCGATGGGAGGGCGGTGGTGGTGCTGGTGGTGGCGGGGACAGCAACACTAGCTGGGGTGTGGTGGCTGCTGACACCCGCCTCCACAAGGGAGTCATCCTCCGAGTTGCTCTGGTCCTCAGCTGAGGTGGATGCTGCTGAGGACTCCTCGGTGTGGCTCCCCTCGCCCTCCGTGCCACTGGGTCCCTCCGACCACTCCTCGGCTGCTGACCCAGTCTGGCTCTCCGGCTCCTCCTGGTCCGTGGAGCTGTCCCCTTCCGTGGCCGTGGATGTATCTGCAAACAATGGGGAAACAGACAGACATCAGTCACCTGCACATAACGCACACACCACTGTGAGCACAGCACATCACAGAGCAAGCCCTGGCATCATTAGTTGTGCATTGCTAAAAGTGCACTAATTGAACAGGAGAAGTCAATTGTCAGTCTGATGCCAAGCATGGCACTCACATCCCACATGGCCTTGCACCCATCTGTCTGGTGTCTGTTGGATTGCAACACCCCAGTGTTGACACATGCACCAAGTACACAGTAGTTGGACAGTGCAGAGGACACGGTGTGGACACATCACAGCTCTTGCCACTGAGTCAGTACAGGTTTACGGATGTAAGGGATGCCCAGAGTCAAATAGGAAATGCATGTGATGCATACCAGCGACAGACACCATGATGCACCCATGTCCTGATAGCCAGCGCCACTATGGTGTGCATGTAGCACATGTCACTCCCCTGCAGGATCACCAATCAGTAGACACATGCCATGGCGGAGGCATGACTGCAAAGTCATACATCACTGTCTCAGTGATGTATGACTTTGCAGCCAGACAACAACACTCTGCACTGTGTCACAATAGTAGGTCATGGGGAATGCAAGTCCTGGAGCTGCACAAGTGCACATGTACATCCCCCCACAACACATCCTCTTAACCCTCATCTGTCCAGGTCATACCTATTGGACATATGGGAGACCTGTGACACTACCCTCGGAACCTGAGCCCCTCACACTCTGCTGTGCATGGGGAACAGCTGCCTGAACTTCACATTTACATGCCCCAGTCTGCATGGGCAGCTGATCAGACACCTATGTGTCACACAAGTATCGTCTCCTATGGTCACATCTCCAGTGGCATGCTGAGCCCCTACCAAGAAACTCCACAGCAGTCCTGGCGACTAATCCACAGCACACTGACACAGAGGCAGACACCTGAGGGGCAAATCACTGTGCACAATGTGTCCTCTGATACACGGGAGTGGGAGTACAGAGTGTATTGTATGGCCTGGAGTAGGCATGACTGTCCAGCCCCACATGAATGAGGGATGAGCCCTGGACTGTAGGCAGCTGGCTAAGTATGTGTGACACACGTCATATACATACTCCTGGGGCCCAAACATTGTTCCCACCCGCAGCATGGGTGTGTGCCAGGTACCCCAGCCACATGTGGTGGATCAGCTCAGCAATTGGACCACAGATCAAAGTAACACGCTGAATACATGTCAGAATACAGGCATTGTGTAAGCAATGGACCCACCCATGATGCCCACCACAGAGTCAGGGAAACAGATGCTGTCTCCCACCTTGAGTCAAGCAAACTGCAAGGACACAGTCCTAAGTGACAGAATTCCCTGCATGTAAGGGCCACACCTGGGTATCAGATGAGGAGTGGGCAGTGCACAATAGAGGGACATGGCTCCTGGACAACATGACTGCTGTACTGTGGCAGTTCAACCTGGCCCGAGGAGGGCACATAACATGTTAGACAGAGTACACAGTGCAGTCTTTGACTCACCCCCTCCTTGCTGCTCTCTGGCCTTCAGCTGCCCATCCAGGTCTGGAAAGACCACCGCCAGGATCCTGAGCATGTGGGGGTCAGGGTCCGTGTTCCGCCCCTCCTGCGAGGAGGCGACAGCTTCAGCTGGACCCGTGCAATCCTCCGGGTCCAGCCCCGAAGGTCCTGCCACCTCTTTTGGCAGTTGCGGATCCGGCGCTTGTAGACCCCCACGGACCGGACAGCCCGGACGATGTCCTTCCAGATCTCATGCTTCCGATGGGCAGAAGCCTGTCAGGATGACAAAGTGATAAGGACATTACTACACATGCAACATATCCGTGCATGACACAGTTGCATATACATGTCGCAATCACAGGGGCACATGGTGTACCCAGGCAGTGCACGGCTGCCCATGGACAGTTTTCCAGAAGTCACTACATGGTATCATAGCATGGGGAGTAAAACCCTGTTCAGAAGCACTGTCACTGCACCATACCTGTCCAGTGCAAGTCACTACACACTATGGGGGGTGACAACTACTCAGTGAGCCTGCTAGCCAGTGGTGTGCTGACTCTCAGCCTTGCTAGTCAGACAAAATGCACATTCAGAAAGGCAGTGCACAGAACACTCACCTGCTCCCCTGGTGTCCCATACAGCTTGCTGTACTGTGGAAGTAGGCTGTCCAGCAGGGCCTGGTTCTCTTCAAGGCTGAAGGCTGGGGCTCTCTCCACAGTACGTGCCATTGCAGGGTCCAGAGGGGCAGAGACAGCAGCAGTGCAGTGGCAGATGTCGTCCTGGAGCATGTAGTGCAGGCAAGTGGGCTCTCAGGGGAACATGCAGCAATATATATGTGCTGGAGAGGCAGATACTGTCCCTTGTGTCCAAAGTGATAGGTCCAAGTCGTTTGCATCTTCTGAATCTGGCCAATCCATGGAATAGCAGCACCAAAACACGCCCACAGCATCCTTCAAATCTTCAACTTCATGACATACATGATTTTGCAACATTGTTGTGGGTGACCAACTGATTTTCCAGCAACCGACTCGTTCGAATATTCGAAAACGCGTCCGTTGCCAGGCAAGCCCATTGTCAATGGGTGCGCACCGATCGGTCCATTGAGGTACAACGCGCACAGGGGTACAACGCGTACCCGCACACATTGAAAGCAATGGGCCGGCCGGAGGCACCGATCGGTCCATTGCTGTTCAACGCGCACAGGGGTACAACGCGTACCCGCACACATTGAAAGCAATGGGCCGGCCGGAGGCACCGATCGGTCCATTGCTGTTCAACGCGCACAGGGGTACAACGCGTACCCGCACATTGAAAGCAATGGGCCGGCCGGAGGCACCGATCGGTCCATTGCTGTTCAACGCGCACAGGGGTACAACGCGTACCCGCACACATTGAAAGCAATGGGCCGGCCGGAGGCACCGATCGGTCCATTGCAGTACAACGCGCACAGGGGTACAACGCGTACCCGCACACATTGAAAGCAATGGGCCGGCCGGAGGCACCGATCGGTCCATTGCTGTTCAACGCGCACAGGGGTACAACGCGTACCCGCACACATTGAAAGCAATGGGCCGGCCGGAGGCACCGATCGGTCCATTGCTGTTCAACGCGCACAGGGGTACAACGCGTACCCGCACACATTGAAAGCAATGGGCCGGCCGGAGGCACCGATCGGTCCATTGCAGTACAACGCGCACAGGGGTACAACGCGTACCCGCACACATTGAATGCAATGGGCCGGCCGGAGGCACCGATCGGTCCATTGAGGTACAACGCGCACAGGGGTACAACGCGTACCCGCACACATTGAAAGCAATGGGCCGGCCGGAGGCACCGATCGGTCCATTGCTGTTCAACGCGCACAGGGGTACAACGCGTACCCGCACACATTGAAAGCAATGGGCCGGCCGGAGGCACCGATCGGTCCATTGCTGTTCAACGCGCACAGGGGTACAACGCGTACCCGCACACATTGAATGCAATGGGCCGGCCGGAGGCACCGATCGGTCCATTGCTGTTCAACGCGCACAGGGGTACAACGCGTACCCGCACACATTGAATGCAATGGGCCGGCCGGAGGCACCGATCGGTCCATTGCAGTACAACGCATCACTGTACATGTGACTGGCATATGTCAGCATGCCTGTCTCAGATGGACATATGCCAGCCACAGATAGCTCCCAGGGAGTGAGGGGCACACCTACATCACGACAGCCTGTCCAAACCTTATCATAAGGCATGTAAGGCTGCATTTCCTATTGTGTGTATGTTGGTGTACATGTTGTCCTGTGGGTGTCACCTGTGGGCAGCCACCCCCAGGCTGTGCACGTGTTAATGGGGACAGGATCCTGGGTGTTACGTGTACGTGACCACTGTGATGTGCAACTGTTCATATCTGTGCATGTGCCATGGTCACATTTCACAGTGGTGTTTGTGTATGTCATGTCACATACCCCGTGAGTCCCATGTGGGACGGTATGTTTGAGCCAGGGTGTCCCAGTGGCACAATAGTGATGGCCCTCCACAGTCTTTGTGCATGTAGTGTTTACAATGTCTCTGATTTCATGTGCACAATGGGAGACAGTCTCCACATCCACGTTGTGTGTGCATGGACTCTGATGTTGTGCGTGTGTGTCACAGACGTCCATGGCTCTCCTGCCATGGCAAGTGTGGCCACTACCTGTGGGGGTCATGTTTGTTTTGTTGTGGTGTACACATGATACTCCAGGTGATGCCAGTGTCCATGTGGCATTACAGGGTCCCTGGGAATGTGCCTGTCGTTGAGCTGTGGTGCCTGGGGCACATCTGTCCTCACATGTCACTGGGGGGTGACTGTGACACAGCATCATGATATCCAATGGGCCAACCTGGGACAAATTGATGCCACCTGTAGGACCGTGTTGACAGATGTTGGCCATGTATGTACCATAAATGTCGTTCCGGTACTGCACACTTCATGTAGTTGTGCCTCATGATGATGTATGTTGGGATCTTGAGTGTGTTCAATGCCGCATATGTGGGGTGACTGACGATCTTGCTTACTTCTCCTCTGCACTGCAGGGCTCCTGCTGTCCATCGGCCATTCCCAGACCTGGCAACGATGGTGGAACGGGACAGCATCCGACGGTACCGCTTCACCAGGCAGCTGATTGAGGATTTTGCAGTGCAGTTGTCCCCACATTTGCAGCCTGGCCGGCCGTATCCTACAGCGCTGACCCCCAAGGTGAAGGTGATGGCAGCCCTACACTTCTTTGCCACCGGTACCTTCCAACATACTGTGGCGTCTGCTGGTGGGATGTCACAGACCATGTTCAGCCGTGTGCTCCGCGATGTTTTGGCGGCAATGTTGCTCTTCCTGAACCGGTACATCTATTTCCCTAGACTGCGACGACTCACTGACGTGAAGAGTGACTTTTATGCCCTGGGGAGGATGCCGCATGTAATTGGCTCCATTGATGGGACACATGTGGCTTTGGTACCACCACAGGCCCAGGAGCAGGCCTACAGGAACCGCAAGCACTACCACTCGGTCAATGCACTGGTGGTGTGTCTTGCAGACATGACCATCACACACGTGTGTGCCCGTTTCCCTGGTTCAGCACACGATGCCTTTGTGATGAGGAGTAGTCGCATCCCCAGGTTGATGGCACAGATGCAGAACCAGCGTGCCTGGCTTGTCGGTGTGTACTGACTTTGTGCCATTGTGTGTGATCTGATCTGTAGTATTCCGCCCACTTTTCCAAGTCAGCTGATGTGCACTTGTCTGTCCGTAGGTGACTCGGGATACCCCAACATGCCGTGGTTGCTGACACCCCTCAGGAACCCTGTGACACCTGCCCAGATGCGCTACAATGAGGCACATGGTCGGACCAGGAGAGTGATTGAGCGGACCTTTGGTCTCCTGAAGAGCCGCTTCCGCTGCCTGGACAAGACCGGAGGGTCCCTCCCATATGCCCCTGCGAAAGTGTGCAAGATTATCATCGTCTGCTGCATGCTCCACAACCTGGCAGTGCGGAAGGAGTTGCCTCTCATCCAGGATGACGATGACCAACATCCGCCACCTGTGGAGGATCCTGGCCTGGACCACGATGCCAGTGACGATGATGATGATGATGGTGATGGTGATGTCCGCACACAGCTCATCACCAACTTCTTTAGCTGAATGTGAGTATCCTGAGGTGTCATGTGAATGATGTGAGTTGGCATGATGTGTGGGTGGTGCTCTGGTGCTGTTGGAGTGTGTCCATGGGCTACTTGACAGGATGTGTGTTGCGATGTGTGGTGACAGGTGGGCTGTACTCCCCAACAGTGTTGACATGCTAACTTGGTTCTGGGTGGGTATCTTGTAACATGTATTGTGCATGAGTTTTGCTGTTCTGTCCTGTACTGCATTGCTTTTGACTGTGTGTCATTTCTGTCCTTCACAGGGTACTTTCAGATTCGTTTGGTCAACTGTGTCCACCGACGACGTGATTGCACATCCAGGCTGGTAGCTGTTGTGTCCCTACAGGTGATGTGCGCCACACCCATGGACTTCCTTCTGTCTACAGTTGTTGACTGTGTGCCCGCTACCAGGTGGGGTTACCTTGCATCTGTAGTGGTTACGGCATGTTGCTACTGTGTAATAAACCTGTGCTTCACTTAGTGATGTGCGTTGTCTGTGGTCACACATTTGACTGCCATTTGCTTACTGCACCTGTGGGCTACTTGACTACAACTGGGAATGGGTGTGGTGTCTGTGCATTGCACCGTCTTCCCTGGCAACATCAGTGTAGGCAATGAGTCAGATGGCCTAGGTGTGTATGTGTTGTGTAGCCCTGGTGGTGTGTCTCCCTCATATGTGTCACGTTGCCTGTACTCACATGCCTGTGTTGTCCTTGCTGTTGCAGTTCGCATACACTGTGTAATTTTGCAGTTCATCATCCCCATAACAGCACCCACGTTGGAATCACGACAGAGGCAAGTATGGTGTATTAGTGTGTTTATTGTGATAATAGTGCATAGGATGGATTGTGCTGTACATGAATCTTGCAATCCCAAGTTCCTAGATGAATAGAAAGTCCAGGTAGACAGGATCCCCAGTATCGGGGCCACAGTTGTCTGACACATTGTTCCAACTTGTACTCCCCATGCTATGTGTGGGAGTAGTGTTGCCATCAACAGGGTGAACAGTCTGTGCACAAAGGCGAAAATCCAGAACAGGTTCAGGCTTCCTGGGAGTTGCGCTTGGCCATCAGCCTCTCACTTTCCCCTCCTCGGACGACCCCTCTTCTTGGGGGGGGCCCTCAAGTGCAGGCTGCTGCGGTGCAGGGGACTCTCCGCCAGAGTCCTCCTCCCTCCCTGTGGCAGTTGCAGTTTGTTCGGTACCAGATGTTGTTGGCACACAGGGAGGTGTGGACTGGTTGCTGTTCATCTGGCGGAGGCATTGTAAAATGTCCCTGTGCACCGCCGTCATCTCATGTAGTACATCCCACTTGGACTCCACGCGGGTCATGTGGGAGTCCACACGTGACATGTGGGAGTCCACACGTGACATGTGTGACTCCACTTGGGACATGTGGGAGTCCAAGCGGGCATGATGGGCAGCCTGCTGCTGTTTGATGTCTCTGAGGAGCCCCACTACCTGGCTGAGCTCTCCGGTGCTGGACTGGTACGCATCAGCTATGCGTACCAGTTGTGGGTCTTCATGCACACCAGCAACGTCTGCAAGCAGCGACCTCTGTCTCCCACCCCTCCCACCACCCCTGCTGACATGTGCAGTGTGTGCAGTTGCACGCACAGATAACCCTGGTCCACCTTGGGGGTTGGTGGTGGTGGTGGTGTCCATGGCCCCAGGTTGGTCCAGGGTCACTGCGCTGGTGTTGTTCCTTATTCTGTCCATGTCGGCAGGGATGGTATTCGTGGTGACAGTCGTTGGAGGGGTGGGTGCAGGGGTGCAGCTGGTGGACCTGCTGGTGCTGCAGCTGGTGGTCCTGCTGGTGCAGCATGTTGACTTGCACCGGATGTGCCAGGTTGTTCTTCATCGTCCGAGGAGGACAGAGGCTGTACGACGCCAGTGAGCTCGGCATCCTCTTGAGCCTGGGACTGGGACTCCTCAGCGTCTGCTGCTGTGTCCCTATCATCACCTGTTTTTGGGAGACACAAACAATGTATGTCATGTTTCTGCAGGCATCAGTGGTTGACACACCTGACAGTTGTGACTGTGCCTCGGGGTGCGGGCCTGTACATTGTATTGTCCTAAGTCGTCACAGTCAGGGGTTGATATTGGTGTGGCACATTGTCCTGCATTATTTGGGCATTTCTATGTATTCTCTGGGGTGTGAACATGGTCTGCATTGATTGTGTTTGGTTGTCAGCCAGACCTCCTTCCCACCCACCCACCCACCCAGTCAGTTATCCCACCATGGAACGTGCTTGCATTGCAGGGAGTGTAAGTTGTCTCTCAGGATGTCAGTCAGTGGTGTCCTGCTGTTTGTTGGTGCACAGTTGGCAGCAGGGCCTTGTGCTCCCCACAGCAGTAGCCAGTGTCAGCCATCTTGTGAGTCCTTCTCCACTCCCTGTGATGTGAGCATGGTTCAGGGTGGTGTTGATGGGACAGTTGTGGGGGTGAGCTATGTCTGTGACTACGACTCCCATCATGCTATTGCCTCCACCCCCTTCCCAGCATGCCCATGCTTCCTTCCTTTTGACTCTGCTTCCCTGTGGGGTGGGCTGGCTGTGCTGACAGGATGGCTGGGAGTGTTGTCCTGGCAGTTGTTTGGCTAAGAGTCCCAAGAGTGTCCCTGTGCTTCACACAACATAACCCAGGGTGGTGGTGCTTTGTGGGATCTTGTGTTAGGATGGAGGGCATTGCATTCTACCAGGTGGGTACTGTGGAGTTTGTGTTGGGGGGGTGAGGGGAGGTGCTGGTGACTATAGTCAGTGCTGCAAGTCCCCCTTCCCACCCAGCCAGCCAGATATCCCACCATGGAACGTGCTTGCATTGCAGGGAGTGTAAGTTGTCTCTCAGGATGTCAGTCAGTGGTGTCCTGCTGTTTGTTGGTGCACAGTTGGCAGCAGGGCCTTGTGCTCCCCACAGCAGTAGCCAGTGTCAGCCATCTTGTGAGTCCTTCTCCACTCCCTGTGATGTGAGCATGGTTCAGGGTGGTGTTGATGGGACAGTTGTGGGGGTGAGCTATGTCTGTGACTACGACTCCCATCATGCTATTGCCTCCACCCCCCTTCCCAGCATGCCCATGCTTCCTTCCTTTTGACTCTGCTTCCCTGTGGGGTGGGCTGGCTGTGCTGACAGGATGGCTGGGAGTGTTGTCCTGGCAGTTGTTTGGCTAAGAGTCCCAAGAGTGTCCCTGTGCTTCACACAACATAACCCAGGGTGGTGGTGCTTTGTGGGATCTTGTGTTAGGATGGAGGGCATTGCATTCTACCAGGTGGGTACTGTGGAGTTTGTGTTGGGGGGGTGAGGGGAGGTGCTGGTGACTATAGTCAGTGCTGCAAGTCCCCCTTCCCACCCAGCCAGCCAGATATCCCACCATGGAACGTGCTTGCATTGCAGGGAGTGTAAGTTGTCTCTCAGGATGTCAGTCAGTGGTGTCCTGCTGTTTGTTGGTGCACAGTTGGCAGCAGGGCCTTGTGCTCCCCACAGCAGTAGCCAGTGTCAGCCATCTTGTGAGTCCTTCTCCACTCCCTGTGATGTGAGCATGGTTCAGGGTGGTGTTGATGGGACAGTTGTGGGGGTGAGCTATGTCTGTGACTACGACTCCCATCATGCTATTGCCTCCACCCCCTTCCCAGCATGCCCATGCTTCCTTCCTTTTGACTCTGCTTCCCTGTGGGGTGGGCTGGCTGTGCTGACAGGATGGCTGGGAGTGTTGTCCTGGCAGTTGTTTGGCTAAGAGTCCCAAGAGTGTCCCTGTGCTTCACACAACATAACCCAGGGTGGTGGTGCTTTGTGGGATCTTGTGTTAGGATGGAGGGCATTGCATTCTACCAGGTGGGTACTGTGGAGTTTGTGTTGGGGGGGTGAGGGGAGGTGCTGGTGACTATAGTCAGTGCTGCAAGTCCCCCTTCCCACCCAGCCAGCCAGATATCCCACCATGGAACGTGCTTGCATTGCAGGGAGTGGAAGTTGTCTCTCAGGATGTCAGTCAGTGGTGTCCTGCTGTTTGTTGGTGCACAGTTGGCAGCAGGGCCTTGTGCTCCCCACAGCAGTATCCAGTGTCAGCCATCTTGTGAGTCCTTCTCCACTCCCTGTGATGTGAGCATGGTTCAGGGTGGTGTTGATGGGACAGTTGTGGGGGTGAGCTATGTCTGTGACTACGACTCCCATCATGCTATTGCCTCCACCCCCTTCCCAGCATGCCCATGCTTCCTTCCTTTTGACTCTGCTTCCCTGTGGGGTGGGCTGGCTGTGCTGACAGGATGGCTGGGAGTGTTGTCCTGGCAGTTGTTTGGCTAAGAGTCCCAAGAGTGTCCCTGTGCTTCACACAACATAACCCAGGGTGGTGGTGCTTTGTGGGATCTTGTGTTAGGATGGAGGGCATTGCATTCTACCAGGTGGGTACTGTGGAGTTTGTGTTGGGGGGGTGAGGGGAGGTGCTGGTGACTATAGTCAGTGCTGCAAGTCCCCCTTCCCACCCAGCCAGCCAGATATCCCACCATGGAACGTGCTTGCATTGCAGGGAGTGTAAGTTGTCTCTCAGGATGTCAGTCAGTGGTGTCCTGCTGTTTGTTGGTGCACAGTTGGCAGCAGGGCCTTGTGCTCCCCACAGCAGTAGCCAGTGTCAGCCATCTTGTGAGTCCTTCTCCACTCCCTGTGATGTGAGCATGGTTCAGGGTGGTGTTGATGGGACAGTTGTGGGGGTGAGCTATGTCTGTGACTACGACTCCCATCATGCTATTGCCTCCACCCCCTTCCCAGCATGCCCATGCTTCCTTCCTTTTGACTCTGCTTCCCTGTGGGGTGGGCTGGCTGTGCTGACAGGATGGCTGGGAGTGTTGTCCTGGCAGTTGTTTGGCTAAGAGTCCCAAGAGTGTCCCTGTGCTTCACACAACATAACCCAGGGTGGTGGTGCTTTGTGGGATCTTGTGTTAGGATGGAGGGCATTGCATTCTACCAGGTGGGTACTGTGGAGTTTGTGTTGGGGGGGTGAGGGGAGGTGCTGGTGACTATAGTCAGTGCTGCAAGTCCCCCTTCCCACCCAGCCAGCCAGATATCCCACCATGGAACGTGCTTGCATTGCAGGGAGTGGAAGTTGTCTCTCAGGATGTCAGTCAGTGGTGTCCTGCTGTTTGTTGGTGCACAGTTGCCAGCAGGGCCTTGTGCTCCCCCAGCAGTAGCCAGTGTCAGCCATCTTGTGAGTCCTTCTCCACTCCCTGTGATGTGAGCATGGTTCAGGGTGGTGTTGATGGGACAGTTGTGGGGGGCAATATGTGTGACTGCGACTCCCATGATGCTATTGGCTACACTGACTTGGCCAGCATACACAGAATTCCTTCCTTTGAGTGGTCTTCACTGTGTGTTGGTGTTGTTGTGGTGGCTACATGTGTGGATGTGTGTGTTAGTTCTATTTGTGCCACTGCCTAGCTGTAGTTGTGGTTGTGTTTGTACATGTGTTGGCACAGTTGGATGTGACTTTTTTGATGGCATGTGTTGTGTTTATCTGACTGACATACACATTTTGGGATGATTCTGTTCTAGTTGCTGTGTAATTGCTATGTGTGCATGGTTTGACTCTCCCCTTGACAGTGATGTGTGTGTTTTGTGGCAGTTTATTGTGTACATTTGTTGTGTACTCACCAGGCTCTGGGATGTCCTCTAGTCCATATATGCTCACTGGCGGTAGGATGGCCCGCACCTTCTCCTCCCAGGGCCTGAGGTATATTGGCTTGGCAGGAGGGCCACTGCCGGTGTGTTGGCTGTTGATGTAATCTTGCTTCAGCAGTTTCCGTACCCTCCTGCGCACGTCATACCACCTGTTCTGGATGTCGGTCTTTGTGCGCCGACATGGTGATTGGGCGTTCACCCTGTTGATGATCCTCTCCCACATCTTGGTTTTCTGCGACATGGGGGTCTGTTGGACCAATGTGCCAAACAGCTGTGGCTCTACCCTGAGGATCTCGTCTACCAGGACTTCCAATTCACAATCTAGGAACTTGTGATTCTTCTTGGGGGGCATGGTGATGGGTGGTGATGGTGGGTGATGTGTGTGTTGGTGTGCAGGTGAGGGTGTGTGGGTGTGTGTTGTGCTGGGTGTATGTGAGGTAGGTATTTGTTGGTGTGCTGCTGGTGTGTGGCTTGTGTGAGGGATGAGCTGTGGGTGTGTGGTTGCTTTCTCTTGGGTGCTGGCAGTGGAATGGCATTTGCAAAGGCTCATGGTAGTGATTTGTGTCCTTTATATAGGTGGAGTTGTGGGTGTGTCTTTGTTCTCTGTCCCCACCCCCCAGTATTTATTGGCTTGGTAATTGCTTGTTTGGCCTTTTTTGGTTAATTTTTCCTTTGTGCTGTTTGTGTATGTTGGAAACGTTCTTGTGACCGAGTCGGACCCTGCATTGGTCTCGTACGGTGTTTTCCGTTTCGTTCACGCTGTGTTTGTGCAGTTTTGTATGCTGCGTACGCGTCGGTCGCGGTGTATTGTGTTGCTTCGGCTCGGTTTTGTATGCGTGTCGGTCGTACGGCTTGTCCTCCGTCCGACTCGGTCGTGTTTTTCGCGCCTTGCATCGTACTTTGCGGGTTGGAGTTGGCGGGTACGATTCGGTCGGATTTGTTCCGGGTGCGTGTCGGTCGGTTGGATTCGCGTGTTTTTCCGGCCGGATTGCAATTTTCCGAGCGGCTCGGTCGGTCGGCTTGGTTTCCTGACGTGTCGGTCGGATTTATCGCGGCTTGCATCGTACTTGGCGTGTCGGGCGCCACTGGTACGTGTCGGTCGGTATTTTTCCGGATCCGAGTCGGTCGGTGCTTTTCCGGCCCGAATCGGAATCAACCCCTTAGTCTTTTACAACGATTAGCGCCAAGACGCCTTTGGGCATTCGTGCGCTCTACAAATATACAAATCAAATCAAATCAAATCAAATCAAATCAGGTGCTCCAGTCAACTTGTGACATTTAACTTACAGGCCTTGGATACATTTTGTTCCATATACAGGCCCCCAGGAATTGTGCGATTGTGCGGCTGCTGCTTTTTCCGCATAATTATGGATCTGCTGCATTTGCCACATAATACATCATCTACTTCATAATCTGCAAATGTTAACAAAAAAAATGTTTCTACCTTAAACAGTTACTAGAACCACAGCGACATGTGTTCGCATGCACTGGAAGTCCATTTGCAAAGGTTCACTGGTCACCTTTCTGTTGCTTACTGCTATGTTTGGGTGTTAAACTGGTACTAATGAGGTGTAACCTATGACCAGACAGTGTTAACAAGTGTAAAAATAATGAAGTAATACTGTCAGAAAATGTGCCGTATTACGCCACATAATTTGCCTTTCCTTGCTGCATAATTTAGTCGATTCTGCCGCATAATTTGGCCTTCTCCTGCCACATAATTCCAGTGGCCTTGACCATATATTAGGGATTTATAGGTAAGGTAAATATATCAATTAGGAATACGCCAATTCAATCATGTTTAAAGGGGGAGCAGAGGCACTTTACCTCTAGTTAGCTGGGTAAAGTGCACAGAGGTCTAAAGCCAGCAAAAATACAGGGTCCATCAAAAAGTGAAAAATACAGGGTAACTACACAGAAAAGGCGTATTCCCTACACTCGGGTAGCAATCCCTCCCATTGCAAACATCTAGTCAGACTGTTTAGCTTGATATAATCCAAAAACATTAATGTACTTGTCCCTTTTTGCATATTTCATTCTGTCCTTTGCGAAGAAGCATTGATTAATGACTGAAGGGCTACCCCTTGCTTAAGAAGCATTGATTAATGACTGAAGGGCTACCCCTTGCTTCTTTATGTGGGACACCCGTGAAACGGGCTGTCATCACCTGAAGCACACATTTAAATCTGCATTTTGATGTTTGACAAAATTCCCAAAAGTGCCCAATGAAATCCTCACTGGTATAGAAATGCCCCCATAAATGTGATGGGCTATGTTTAGACATGTCTGATGGATATTTTTCGTTAGGTTATGAAACGTTGACTGCCAATTCTTTAAGGTCATTTGCCTGGATTCAACACTTCCGGGTGTAGAAGATGTATTGATCGTCCTTCCTGCAGTACGGCATGCCAGCCGTGCATTGAGGGTCAGGGGCGTAGCTTGGTCAGTAAGAGTGGGGGGGTGAGCTTCAGATTTTCCGACAATCAGGCTGGCATATAATATTTAACTACATTATACGATAAGAAGGGTGCATGAGAGAGGTCTAAGGGGCAGTGGGAAGGGAGAGGAATGCAGATTGGTAAGAGTACTAAGAGAGGAAACACAATGGGGCTGATTTACAACAAAATGATGCAGCGCTGCACCGCAAGCCATTTTGCTGCGCCAAGCTGCGTCATTTTAAAAGCACAGGGATGCGTCATATTTACAAAAAATGTACGCATCCATGTGCTTTCCCCTGAGCTGGCGCACAATTGGCTGCCATGCGCCAATGCAGGCACCCTTGCACCAAGGTGCAAGGGTGCCTGCGTTTCGGGGATGATTGTTTTTGTGCAGGAGGGAACACCTTCCTGCACAAAAACAATCACAAGAGGCTTTTTCCTCTTTCTATGCGTGCTGCAGAATGCAGCACGCATAGAAAGAGGAAAATACGAGCAGAAATAAAAGTATTTCTCGTTGCGCCTCCTTGTGCCTCCCCAGGGAGGCGTAGGATTCTGACGCATTCCCAGGTTAACAAAACTTTGCAAATCTGGGAATGGGGCAGATTCCATGGGTTCTGCGTGGAAACACCCACAGCAACACCCATAGCACGGCCCCTTCACGCAAAGTAATGTGTGAAAAGGGGCCATATTTACAAGGCTATGAAAAGCCACGCAGGGTGGCTTTCCGTGGCCTTGTAAATATGGGACAGCACACTGCACCGGTGCGTCATAAAAAGAGATGCACCAGCAGCATAAGGGGCTTGTAAATAAGCCCCAATACATTGTAAAATGACCACTATTTTTGAGGACTTTCAAAAACAGAGTGAGACAGTGTGTGCGTGTTTTGTTTTGTGTGTATGTAAACATTACAGGTGAAATCCGACTGACATCTCAGAATACCCTACTAAAAGCACCTGTACCCAAATATTTATATGAAAATGCATTTATCAAGGTGTGGTGTAACACTCCAAACACCCCTCTTCCCCCCCCGAAGCTACGTCCCTGTTGAGGGTTAATCCCTAAATCTAAGCCCCGGCTACAGGTCCGTCTTCGATCCTATGCGGTAATGCCGCAGAATATTAATACCATTTTGGGCGAAAACGCATGTTTCAGTCTAAAACCGTATTAATTCCAAACTCGTGCTGTGGGTCTGACTGTCGAAAATAAAATGATGTGTTTTGTGTTTTTTCCTCTTTGCTCCTAAAAGACCCCGTTCCACCTCTGACTAGGGTGTGAGATGTGTGCTCTAACAAGGACTTGTGCACTTCACATTGCTTCTTCTATTTGACCACTCACGCTGTTAGTAAACATCCATTTCGACATGGTCCACCTCCCCGCAATCCCCCCAACTCCCCGGGGGGGGGGGTGTTATGGGCCTCTTCTGTCTACAACTGGCAGACAAATGCTCAGACTTAACCAAAGAAAGATGGGTTAATAGGAAAGGGGAAGAGGAATGGGAGGTTAAAAGGAAGGTTGAGTGAAAGGATGCATGAGTGAAAGCATGGGTGAAAGGATGCATGGGTGAGTGAAAGGATGTGTGGGTGAAAGCATGGGTGAAAGGGTGGATGGGTGAAAGGATGCGTGGATGAGTGACAGGATGGGTGAAAAAGTGGATGGTGAAAGGATGCATAGATGAAAGAGTGGGTGGGTGTAAGAGTGGATGGGTGAGTGAAAGGATGGGTGAAAGAGTAGATGAGTGAAAGGGTGCATAGGTGAGTGAAAAGATGGGTGAAAGGGTGGGTGAAAGGGTGGGTGAAAGGGTGGATGCATGAACAGATGGGTGAAAGGGTGGATAGTGAAACGATGCATAAGTGAAAGGATAGGTGAAAGGGTTAGTGGGTGGGTGAAATGATGGGTGGTCGGTGAAAGGATGCGTGGGTGGGTGAAAGGATTAGTGAAAGGGGGATGGGTGAAGAGATGCATGGGTGAGTGAAAGGATGGGTGAAAGGGTGGATGGGTGAGTGGATGGGTAAAATGGTGGATGGATGGAAGGGTACATGGGTATATGAAAGGATGCTTGAGTGGGTGAATGGATGAAAGGATACATGGGTGGGTGAATGGGTGAAAGAATGCGTGGATGAAGGGATGGATGGGCAAAAGAGTGGATGTGAGAAAGGATGGGTGAAACGATGGCCGGACGCATGAAATGGTGGATATCAGCGGCTGGATGGAAGGGTGAAAGGAGGCATGGATAGATGCTTAGTAGGGTCATGCTCACTTGCATCACTTTCTTGGTTCCATCAGAGCTTTGTTTCAAAGTGGGGAGTATTTTAATTTTCTGGCTACTTCCTTGGCCTCCAGACACAGCCCTGTCCTACATCTCGCACAGCTCCTTCTCTGTGACATTTCACTCTGTGTACATCTTTTTGATGTGTTCTTCCACGAGGCCTCGCCCTGTACAGCTCCTCATGTGTGGGAATTGTCTGTTTACTAGTGTTCTTTCATTATTGCACAGGGCCAGGCTTGGACCGGCATGGCCTGCAGCAGGTAAGAAATGGCTGTGCTCTTGGACATTCTTTTCCATATGTGGTCCCACACAACCTGGATCTACAGGCTAGGAGCCCAAACGTCAAACAGTAGTCCACTGCCTGAAGATGTATAGATAGGGGCAAGAGGAGTTTTGGTCTTTGGGAAGGATGAACATGGTCACATCTAAGGATCAAAGATGGTCCTATGGACCTCTTGAGTAGCAGAGCCACTTTTTCTGAGAGCCTGTGTAGGAGATGCGGCCTAGACCCTAAAGCCGCAGACTTTGGAACTGGGCAGCTAGGTTAGAGTCTGGCCTCCAGTCAACAGCCTGGGATTCTGGGCAAGTCACTTAATATCCCTGTTACTAAAAAATAGTAATATTTACTCTGTTTCTCCCGTGAAGCACTCTAAAACCCTTGGGCAAAGCTCAAGCTATATAAAATGTATGACCGTTTGATGTTGCCACTGATTGTTTTGTTTGCAAATGTTTTTTGGATGAAGGCATGCATTGCATGAAAAGGAGCATTGTCTAAAAGCCAAAAAGTATATATATATATATATTTATGTAAAACCAACTCAGCCAAGGTCAGCTTTGGTAGTGCTGCCGCAGGAGGATGTCGTGTGGTGAAGCAAACATGAAAGGAACTCCAAGAGTCACGCGCACTTGGGAGTAATCAAGTATGAAGTTGTTTAATTCATGGTGCTCGTAGCCTCTGCTGCAATGCTTTTCAGCTGATGGCTTTGTTCACGCAGTCTATGAAAGGTTTATGAAACACTTACCCTTACTGGATGATGTCATCAATGATGTAATTTGAGATGTCATCAGTGATGTCACTGACCATATCATGAATGATGTAATATGTGAGGTCATAATAAGTGCATTGCAGGGGGTGTAAGTTATAGTTAGCTCAGGTAACTATAACTGCTAAATTTCACTGGTTTTGCATGAGTGAAATCTGAACCTAACTATAACATCCCTGTAACCTTTGTTTTTTTCAGTGAATTTCTAAGGTTTTTTTAATTCTGTTTCCTAAACTATAATGTCCCTGTAATCTTTGTTTTTTCAGTGAATTCCTACGTTTTTAATGTTATTTCCTAACTAAAATGTCCCTGTAACCTTAGTTTTTTTTGTTAATATCTAAGGTTTTTAAAATGTTATTTCCTAGCTGTAATCTTTGAGAGTGAGTATGTGAGTGGGTGTATAGTTTGGTCATTGGGTGTGTGAGTGGCTGCATGGGTCTGTGAGTAGGTGTGTGAGTGGGTGTGTGAGTGGCTGCATAGGTCAGTGAGTGGGTGTGTGAGTGGCTGTATGGGTTTGTTAGTGGGCGTGTGAATGGCTATATGGGTCTGTGAGTGGGTGCATGAGTAGATGTGTGGGTGGGTGACAGGTTTTGTGAGTGGTGCATGGATCTGTAAGTGGGTGTGTGAGTGGCTGTATGGATCTGTAAGTGGGTGTGTGAGTGGCTCTATGGGCATGTGAGTCGTTTTCTTGATATGTGAGTGGCTGTATGCATCTGTGGGTGGGTGTGTCAGTGGTTATGTGGGTGTGTCAGTGGGTGAGTGAGTGGCTGTATGGGTGTGTGAGTGGATGTGTTAGTGGTTTTGTGGCTGTGTGAGTGGCTGTATGGGTGTATGAGTGGGTGTGAGAGTGGCTGTGTGGGTCTGTGAGTGTATGTGAGAGTGGCTGAATGGGCACATGAGTGGGTGTCTGAGTGACTGTGTGGGTGTGTCAGTAGCTGTGTGAGTGACTGGGCCAGAATAGAACCTCACCTGCCCCTTTATCCAACAAGAGTCCACCGTTTTGCACAAAATGTCCCCCAACTGGAGTACTTTCTACTGCTTAATAAGTGCTACCTTGGTGAGTAATAACTAGTGCATATTCTACACTACAGTTGCGTAATGCACCATGAGGAAATGTCTCCAGTGACCTTATGTGCATGTAATTTTAGCAATGTGATTGCTCCTCCAGCGTCTTGATCCACAAACCTGAGCGTCTTGATCCATAATCCTGTGATAACATGAATCCTCGTCCACAGAGCAGGACGAGACTACGAAGAGTGGAATATCCACCAAACAAGGGTACTTCCTCCTAACTATATGAACTAAGTGCTTCTTTGTTTGCTGGAGATGTCCTCAAAATTCCTCTGCATCAAGAACGCGTCACAAAAAATCGGTGGGAAATGCACTCGGAGGCCTTTTGGTAAGCTGTCCATCAACCTGGGAAAAGGCGGGAAGACCTTTGCATATTGCTAAGGAAAATGGGGCAGGTCAAAACAGATGGGCCATGCAAATGAATTTGTGCATTTGCATACTCAGGATAAGTAAAAGGGAGAACCATGGACTCTGCACTCAAGACAAGAAAGAAACCACTCATCACAGTCACCACAGATTAGATTGCGCTCCAAAAGCTCAATGATGTATTCACCTCCATAAGGATTTTAGATTTGTTTTTCAACTTTGAATACGAGAGGAAACACAGTTGCTTTGCCTTTGCCAAGCCCAGGAAGTTTTGGTTAATTTGTGCTTTACAGAAGTGGAGATTCAAGTGGGGCACCAGTGGTGTTTATTTGTAGGTGCTTCCCATTGAGGTTTTATTTCTGTGAAATGAGCACCAGGGCCAGAATGGACCTCATTTTTTCCAAGAAGAGTCCCCAGTGTTGCTGAAAGCTTCAAACCAACTGGAATATTTGCATCTGGTTACTTAGTAAGTGCTACCTCGTTGGGTAAATGTCTAGTGCATATTCTTCACTAGAGCTGCGTAAAGGACCCCAAGGTAATGTCTCCAGTGACCTTGTGTGCATGTAATTTTGGCAATGTGATTGTTCCTGCAGAGTCTTCATCCACAAATCTGTGATAAAATGAATCCTCGTCAAAAGAAGATGACAAGACTACAAAGAGGTGAATCTCCACCAAACAGAGGTTCTTCTTCTTCACTATATGAAGTAAGTGCTTGTTTGTTTGAGGAGATATCCTCATATTACCCTGCATCAAAAACGCATCACCAAAATCGGCAGGAAATGCGCTCGGGGGCCTTCTGGCAAATTTTCCACCAACGTGGGAAAAGGCGGGAAGACCTTTGCATACTACTAAGGAAAACGGGGCCGGGAGAAATGAGCAGAGCTTGCAGATAATTTTGGGCATTTCAATACTCAGGGTAATTAAAAGGGAGAACCATGCTCCCTATTTTTTAAATTATACAAGGGGAGGAGGGCCATGCGCCCCCTTCTCCGAGCTGATTTCGGCCTCAGGGTTCCCATACCTCGGGCCCCAGCCAAAAATTAATGGGGAAGAGGGGCGCTGCCCCATCCCCCGGGCCCTGTGATCCTGATCTTGGCTGCCCTCGAGCCCACCGAGGGACCCCAGTGTGCAACGGTGTGGACCTCGGGGGAGCCTCAATGCCCCTGCAGTCCCTGCTGGCTCCCCACCTCCAGCGGGACCCGGCATTGCTCCCGCACACAGGGAAAAGCCAAAAATGCTGCTCCCTGAGTGTGGGAGCAATTTTATCATCTGTTTTCCTGCCCGCTTCACAGGGAGCAGGAAAACTGATGAAAAGCCTGCTCCCAGTAAGCGGGAGCAGTTTTCCTGCTTCAGCCCACTGGGAGTGGACTTACAGTTTGCTCTCTCTTGGCAGGAGCTGTGAAAGCTCCCGCCAAGCTAAATCAAACTGCTATCTCCAGAGGGTGGGCTCCTCAGGAGATAGGGAGCCAGTCCTAGGGGGTGGCAGTCCCCAGGGCCCTTACTGGCTCCAGGAGGGGGGCCGCACTGCCCCACCACCTTTCATTTTGTAGGGCCTGCCGTGGGGAGGTGGTGGTTCCTGGGGTCGAAACGGCCTGGAAGGGGGGCCGTGTGGCCACATCCCTCTTTAGTTTGTATTTTTGACCCCCGGGATGTGGTGGTCCCCAGGGCTCCTATGAGCCCTATGAGGGGGTCCACGCGGCCCCTCTCCTTTCGTATTATTAAGTCCCGGGGAGGTGGTGGTCCCTGGGGCCTTTACAGGCCACAGGAGAGGAGCTGCACGGCCCCCTCCCTTAATTTTATAAAATAAACCCAAGGAAGGTGGTGGCCCCGGGGCTTGAACAGCCCTTTGGGAGTGAGCTGCAGGCACCCCCTCCCCTTTTGTTTACTATACGCGTGCCCCCGGGACCTGACCTAGCCGGGGGCCAATGTTCAAGCAAGCGTGAGAGACCATGCATGCTTTTTAAAAATCGTTTTGCTGCGAGTTTCTGAATCCATCATGATTTTCACTGCGACAACTTTAAAAAAAAAATGCTTTTTGGCCCTGGTGGAGTCCCTGGGGGACCCCAGCCCCTGGTCTACGGGGTCAGGGTATTCCAACCCTGCCCCCTTCTCTTTTTTTACTTTTTTGTTTGGGAATTGGCTGAGTCCAAGTCCCAAGATGGCTGCCAACACTTCCTGGTTAAAATGTTGGCAGCCAATCAGATCCCTGCATGAGATTGGCAAGATTCGTGGACGGTACGTGCCTCTAAATATACAAATTTTGTTTTCCTTAAATATCTCAAAAACTACTTAACTGATTTACACCAATAACAAAAAGGTTTCTTTCTGGACCAAGAGCTACCTTTATGCCAAATTTAGTGTAATTCCTTCCAGCGGTTCGGGCTGTAGTCGTGTTCAAAATCGCTATGGGAAATTGCATGGGGAAAAAACATTTCGGGACTGCCCTATTTCTCGGCCCCCGCTTGACGAATCACCCGGAAACTTCCAACATAGAAGCTGAACTGAGCATCATACTAATTTTGAAAATTTCATGAAGATTTGTCAAACGACGTCAAAGTTATTGGCAAAACAAAAAATGCATTTCCTATGGAAACTAGGTCCTAACTATAACTGCATACTGGCGACTGCCTGTAGGTAATATATATGTATATATATTCACTGAAAATCCAAAGGTTACAGGGACGTTATAGTTAGGCTCAGATTCCACTCGTACAAAATCATAGAATTTCAACAGTTATTGTTACCTGATCTAACTATAACTCACGCCCCGGCAATGCACTGTTTATGACCTTGCATATTATATCACTCATGACATGGAAAGTGACATCACTGATGACATCTCAAACGACATATATACTAAGCTACTACAAAAGTTAAATTACTATACTAAGTGTACTAGTAATGAGTGATACTACTTCTAACATATATTATGTGTATGTGCTATGTGACATTTTGTATATCCATGTGTGAGTGGGTGTCTGAGTGGCTGTATGGGTGTGTGATTGGGTGTGTGAGTAGCTGTGTGGGTGAGGGAGTGGCTGTGTGAGTGATGGTTGGTGAGTGAGTGGGTGTGTCAGTGGCTATATGGGTGAGTGAGTGGCTATATGAGTGGCTGAGTGTATGTGAGTGATGGTATGGGTGAGTGAGTGGGTGTCTGAATGGCTATATGAATATGTCACTGGGTGTGTAAGTCGCTGTATGGGTGAGTGAGTGGCTTTTCGAGTGGGTGTTTGGTTAAGTGAGTTGGTGTGTGAGTGGCTGTATTGGAGAGTGAGTGTCTGATTGGCTATATGAATATGTCACTGGGTGTGTAAGTCGCTGTATGGGTGAGTGAGTGGCTTTTCGAGTGGGTGTTTGGTTAAGTGAGTTGGTGTGTGAGTGGCTGTATTGGAGAGTGAGTGTCTGTGTGAATGGCTGTATGGGTGAGTGATCGCATTTGGGAGTGCTTGTTTGGATGTGTGAGTGGGTATGTAAGTGGTTATGTATGTTTGTGAGTGCTTGTATGGGTGAGTGAGTGGCTGTGTTGAGATGCTGCATGGGTGAGTGGGTTTGTGAGTAGTTGTATAGGTGAATACGTGGGAGTGTAAAGAGCTGTATGGGTGAGCGTATGGCTGTGTGAGTGACTGTATGGGTGAGTGACTTGTATGAGTAGCTATATGGGTGAGTGAGTGGTTGTGTGAGTGGCTGTATGAGAGAGTGAGTGGTTGAGTGAATAGCTGTTTGGGTCTGTGAATGGGTATGTGAGTGGGTGTGTGAGTGGGTGTGTGAGTGGGTGTATGAGAGGTTGTATAGGATGTGGGAGTGGTTCTGTGGATGATGTCATCAGTGATGTCACTGACCATGTCATGAGTGATGTAATATGTGAGGTCATAAGCAGTGCATTGCAGGGGCATAGGTTATAGTTAGCTCATGTAACTATAACTGCTGAATTTCTATGGTTTAGGACGAGTGAAATCTGAGCCTAACTATAACCTCCCTGTAACCTTTGGGTTTTTTCAGTGAATTTCTAAGGTTTCTTTTTAAATCAATTTCCTTATTATAAAGTTCCTAAAACCTTTGTTTTTCAGTGAATTTATATGGTTTTTAACCTTTTAATCCTAACTGTAACCTGTCACATTTGAGAGTGGCTGTGTAGGTCTATGAATGGATCTGTGACTGCCTGTGTGTCTGTGTGAGTGTAAGTGTGGGTGTTTCTGTCTGTGTGTGCCTGTGAGGGGATCTGTGAGTGCCTGTGTTAGTGCCTGTGTGGGTTTGTGAGTGGGTATGTGAGTGGTTGTTTGGGTTTTTCAGTGGGTGTGTCAGTGCCTTTGTTGTGTGTGAGTGGGTGTGTGATTGGTGCTATGCATTTTGGGCATTTGCATACTCAGGGTATTTAAAAGGGAGAACCATGGACTCTCCTCTCACCAGGAGAAGACAAGAAAAAAACACTCATCGCAGTAACTACACACCTTCCTTTGCCAAGCCCAATAAGTTAGGATCGTTAGTGCCTCACTGAAGTGGAGCTTTAACTAGGGCACCTGCTGTTTCTATTTTTAAATGCTTCCTGTTCAGGTTTAATTTTTGTGAAATGAGCATCAGGGACAGAATGGCACCTCCTTTTTCCAGGAAGAGGCCACAGTTTTGCCGAAAATGTCTACCCAACTGGAGTACTTTCTACTGCTTAACTACTAAGTGCTACCTTGTTGGGTGAATGTCTAGTGCATATTCTATACTACAGCTGCATAATGGACCAGGGGGTAATCTCTCTCCAGTGACCTTCTGTTCATGTAACTTTGGCATGTGACTGTTCCAGGAGCGTCTTCATCCACAATTTTGTGATCACATCAATCCTCGTCAGGAGAAGACGAGACTTCACAGAGGTGAATCTCCAGCAAACAGGGGTACTTCCTCTTAACTATATGGAGTAAGTGCTTCTTTGTTTGCTTGAGATGTCCTGGTATTCCTCTGCACTAAGAACGTCACCAAACTCATTGGGAAGCGTTTTGGGCCTTTTAGTTAGCTGCCCATCAACTGGGCAATGGCAGGAAGACTGTGGCATACTTCTTATTAAAATTGCCCATCCCCTGGGGCCCAGCGACGGTTGTATGATGGAACAACGAGTTCCACAACCCCGCATGCCTATACCACGCGGTCTGAATAATGACTGCGTCTTAACCACACATTGCTTTACCACGCATGCCTTTACCATGAATTTTCATGGTTAAGGCATGACTTTTTGGCTCCTAATATAGTTCCTGTGTGAATAGGTGTTTGAGTGACTGTTCTGGTACGCTATTCTGGTTTCCCAAAGGGAATTCTTTTTAGACATATTGCTATCTTGAACCCCCATTTGCCCTGAGCTTAAGTCCAGGAGCTTTGCTCCCACAACCTCGTGGCCTGCTCGTGAGCAGCCACCAACCGGAGGCCCCCTATCCCCCATGGGATAACATTGGGCCTCAGCACTCTGCATCCGGCCGCCCTAGTGCCACTGAGGGTGTAACAAGAGTGCATCCTTGACCCTGGGGGACCCCTGAGTCTAAACCCAGAAACCCAACTCCCACAACTAAGTACTTACCTCTGAACCGATAACACTATTTTCTCCCATAGGATAACATTGACTGTTTTTCTATGAAAAAGTTTCTAAGTGTGGAGTTGGAAAATCTATAAAACTGTAACCAAATAACAAAAACGCTTTTACTTACCTGTTTACAGGCAATGACCCAGTGCAGTATCCAGGTATACTACACTGTATAAGAAAAGTAATCTGTAAAGTAATTTACTTGACATCCTATTGAAAAGCCAATACAAAGTATATGTACAATATTTCAAAGCATTGCATTACCAGTAATTCTAATGTAACCAACCCAAAGTATATATACAATTGCAATTCAAACTGTATTATTACTGCAAAGTATAAATCACTTACCTGTGCCAGGCTTGCTTGGTTCTAGGAAATAAAATAACTAAAAGAATATTTTTATAGAAACAAAATTGGTTTGAGTTCAGTCTTTGAGTGTGTGACAATCATTTGCTGATTGAGTGTGTACAACTACACTACCTCTGATAAAGCCTTACTGCTCACCCACACTACCACAAATAGAGAGTAAGGTGCTATCTACTTTTACCTCTGCCTACCTTTGGAGTTCCACTGGACTCTGTGCAGACTATACCTTACTTTGGTATAGTATATACAGAGCCAGCTTCCTACATTAGTAATATGCAACGGTATTCCCGACGTTTTCCAGGCTGATAGACAATGTGCTTTCTTAACAATGACACATTGTCTAACACTGAATTCCTTGATGGAGGTGAATGCATCATTGATTTTTTGTAGTGCAATCTCTTCTGTAGTGACTGTTCAAGACGAGTGGGTTCTTTCTTGTTGTCCCCTGGTCAAAGAGCATAGTCCACGGTTCTCCCTTTTAATTGCTGCTGAGTATGCAAAGGTGCCAAATCACCAACAAGCGCCGCCCATTTTGCCCCGTACTTTCCAGTTAGTAGTAGGCAAAAGTGTTCCTGACATTTTCCAGGCTGATGGACAGTGTGTTTTCTTTACAATTGCACATTGAAAAGCGATCTGAAATCCTTGATGGAGGTGAATGTATCATTGATTTATAGGAGTGCAAACTCTTCTGTAATGACTGTCCAAGATGTGTGGGTTCATTCTTGTCGTCTCCTGGTCTGAGAGCAGAGTCCACGGTTCTCCCTTTTAAATTCTGCTGAGTATGCAAAAGTGCCAAATCATGTAGAAGCTCTGCTTGTTTAGCAACGCGCCTTCCACGTTAGTAGTAAGCAACGGTGCTGACTCCGGGTGGGATGGCCATAGGGCCTGGCTGCAGACCAGGCCATGTGGCTAACCCCTTGCTGTGCACAGCCAAAGCCTGTGTGCAGTGTGTGGTTGTGAGAAAGTGCCCTCTTTCTTGCATGGTATGCCCCCACTTTTTGCTGAATTGCTGATGTTCTTTGACTGAGTGTGCCCTGGGCTTCTGCTAATCAGGTGCCCAGGGCCTATGTTCCTTCCCTAAACCTGCATTGAAGCCTAAACCCAATTGGCATCTCTGGCCACATGTCAGCCCCTGGTAAATGGTACCATAGGTACCCAGGGCACTGTGACCAGAGAAGTCCTCCAAGGGCTGCAGCACTTATTGGGCCACCCTTAGAGGCCCTGTACCCTGACACTCACACACTGCCCTTGCAGGCTGCGTGTCTTGGTACAGAACAAAGTGAAGAGTCGACATGGCACACATCCCTGTGTGCCATGCCTACCAACCACTGCCCTGGCCTAGGTCAGTCACCCCTCTAGCTGGGTGCACTATGCCAGTGGTGAGGGCACAGAGGCATGAGCCCTGTGCCCCTACAGTGTCTGAGTCCATTCTCAGACATTGTAAGTGCAGTGTACCATTAAAGAGTATATGGTGCTGGGAGTTTGTCATTACGAACTCCACAGTACCATGATGGATACACTGAAGTCTGGGAAGTTTGGTATCAAACTTCTCAGCACATTGTACCCACACTGATGCCAGTGTGGGTTTCAATGTAAACGCACGACAGAGGGCATTTAAGAAATGCCCCTGAACTCGACCCACAACTAGTGTCCCGACTGAGTGGCTGCTTAGGCTGCCACCCACCAGACATGTTGCTGGACCCCTGGGTCGAGAGCCATCTGCTCTCAAGGGCCTGCAACAGCGCACATCCTGGGACGAGGTGCTAGGCCCCCTGCCCCAGGATGGGCAGGGGAAGCTTCAAAGGCCTGCCGCCTTTGTGAGCTTCTCCAGACCACTTGCTGTACTCAGCAACTGGTCCCCACCGGTTCTGACCCCCACTTTGGGCGGGAGAATCGGCGGGAAAAATAAGTGAGGAAAGGAGGTGTGCCAGCCTTTGCCAACCCCACCCCTCAGGTGGGGGAGGCGAGGTGAAGCACAACTCCGGGCTCTCGCCATCTTGAAGATGGGGAGCCCTAGCCAACCAGGGACAGGATCCTGCCCCCCTCCCAATGGAGAGTGGCAGAGCAGGGGGTGTACTCACCCCAAGAAAGGGACCCATTGGTCCCTGCCTTTGCCCTACCTGTAACGCCCCTAAATTTAGTATTTAGGGGCACCCTGAACCTGGATTCCCCAGATCCAGCAACTACAAGAAAAAGAAGAGAAGAAGAAGGACGAGAAGCCGTGCAGAGCTAACAAGAGGACGACGCCCACTGACTTGGCCCCAGCCCTACAAGCCTGTCTCCCCTCGAACCTGCTCCTGCAAAACCCCGGCGTGTCCAGCGGCCAGCAACCTCAAAAACCCCGGAGGACCTGCCTGCCTTCACTTTCCAAGCTGTTTCTCCCGTGAACACCGGACGTGTTTGAACTGCAGCTTCTGGTGTCAGCCAGGAACCGCGAATCCCGCACACTCTGCACCCGCCGAATCCGGCCCGAGCTCGAGTGGGCAAATACCCTGAGGAGGTCCCCCCGGCGATCCTGACCCGAGATCCGGTGACCCCTGACCTGCCTCAAGCCTCCTGACGATGCCTGCAGCCTCAATCCAGAGGACCCCTCCTACCGCGACCAGAGCGGGTAAGAAAATCCGACGTCCCAAGGCACCCCTGCACCCGACGCCCCACGGCCTTGTGTGCCCAACCCAGCGGTGCCTAACCAACCCTCTACATCCCAACTTACCCCTCGAAGTGGTGGTAGCTCCTGGAAGATCCTCGTCCCCGAGCCTGCAGTGTTTCTTTGTCCCGGAGAATCTCCATTGAAATTAACAGGGCACCCGACCTCAAAATAGCACCCTGCACCCGGCCGCCCTAGAGCCGCTGAGGGTGCCCCTTTGGTGCTAACTTGGTCCCCAACGTGCCCTGAGCTTAACCCTAGGAGCTTTGCTCCCACAACCCCGTGGCCTGCTTGCCAGCAGCCACCAACCGGAGTCCCCCTATCCTCCATAGGATAACATTGGGCCTCAACACTCTGCACCCGGCCGCCCTAGTGCCGCTGAGGGTGCAACAACAGTGCATCACGGACCCTGGGAGACCCCTGAGTCTAACCCCAGAACCCTAACTCAACAGACCGATTACTTACCTCAAAACCGATAGCTCATTTTTCCTCATAGGATAACATTGACACTTTTTCTTCCAAAAAGTTTCTAAGTGTCGACTTTTGAAAACTACAAATATTCCTTAAAAATCAGCCGAATAACAAAAACGCATTTTCTCAACTGTTTTCAGGAAATGTCCCAGTGCTGAATCCAGGATCCAGCATCGAGTAAGAAAAAGTATCGATAACCTAACTTACCTGCTAAGTGAATTTCCTCCCATAGGATAACATTGGTGATTCTATGTGAAAAAGTTTCTAAGTGTCAACTTTTGAAATGCAATAATATTCTTTAAAAATCGTACCTTTAACCAAAACGCATTTACTCACCTGTTTTCAGGAAATGTCCCAGGGCTGAATCTAGGATCCAGTCCTGTGTTAGCAAAAGTAATCTGAAAAGTAATTAACTGCATTTTACTTAAAAAGCCCATTCAATTGAATGTACTATACAAACTGTAACCAAAACCAGTACAAGTTACACTGCAATTCTGAACTGTGTTCATACAAGTAATTTACTACTGAAAAGTATTTTTATGCTTACCTGTGCCAGGCTTGCTTGGTTCTAGAAATAAAACAACAGTATATTTTTTTATACAAAACAATTGGCCTAGAGTTCAGTTCTTGAGTGTGTGGATTCATTTTCTGACTGAGTGTGTACATCAAATGCGTTACACTGTCCTCTGATACTGCCTTACTGCTCGACCAAGCTACCACTTTAGAGAGTAAGGTTCTATCTAACTTTAACCTCTGCCAAACCTCTGGAGACCCTTGGACTCTATGCACACTGTACCTCACTTTGGTGCAGTAGAACACCGGATTTGTTCACCACAGACTCCAGCTCCGGCGAAATCCCTGAGTCTGCACCACTCTGCACCCGTCGCCCATGGCCCGAGTTCGAGTGGCCCAACACCACGAGGAGGTCTCCCCGGTGACCTTGACCCAAGATTCAGTGATCCCTGACCTGCCTCAAGCCTCCAGCTGATGCCTGCAGCCTCAATCCGGAAAGGTCCCCCCAACCGCGACCAGGAGCTGGTAAGAAGATACAACCCTAAAAGACACCCCTGCACCCGACACCCCACGGCCTTGGGTGGCCCAACCGACGGTGTCTAACCAACCCCCAGCATCCCAACTTACCTCTCCAAGTGGTGGTCGCACCCAGAAGACCTTCGTCCCCGAGCCTTCAGTGTGTTTGCAAACCGGAGACTCCCTATTGAAAGTAACAGGGCACCCAACGACAAACCAGCACCCTGCCCCCGGCCGCCCTAGTGCTGCTGAGGGTGTACCTTTGGTGCTATCTTGAACCCCCATTTGCCCTGAGCTTAAGTCCAGAAGCTTTGCTCCCACAACCTCGTGGCCTGCTCGTGAGCAGCCACCAACCGGAGGCCCCCTATCCCCCATGGGATAACATTGGGCCTCAGCACTCTGCATCCGGCCGCCCTAGTGCCACTGAGGGTGTAACAAGAGTGCATCCTTGACCCTGGGGACCCCTGAGTCTAAACCCAGAAACCCAACTCCCACAACTAAGTACTTACCTCTGAACCGATAACACTATTTTCTCCCATAGGATAACATTGACTGTTTTTCTATGAAAAAGTTTCTAAGTGTGGAGTTGGAAAATCTATAAAACTGTAACCAAATAACAAAACGCTTTTACTTACCTGTTTACAGGCAATGACCCAGTGCAGTATCCAGGTATACTACACTGTATAAGAAAAGTAATCTGTAAAGTAATTTACTTGACATCCTATTGAAAAGCCAATACAAAGTATATGTACAATATTTCAAAGCATTGCATTACCAGTAATTCTAATGTAACCAACCCAAAGTATATATACAATTGCAATTCAAACTGTATTATTACTGCAAAGTATAAATCACTTACCTGTGCCAGGCTTGCTTGGTTCTAGGAAATAAAATAACTAAAAGAATATTTTTTATAGAAACAAAATTGGTCTGAGTTCAGTCTTTGAGTGTGTGACAATCATTTGCTGATTGAGTGTGTACAACTACACTACCTCTGATAAAGCCTTACTGCTCACCCACACTACCACAAATAGAGAGTAAGGTGCTATCTACTTTTACCTCTGCCTACCTTTGGAGTTCCACTGGACTCTGTGCACACTATACCTTACTTTGGTATAGTATATACAGAGCCAGCTTCCTACATTAGTAATATGCAACGGTATTCCCGACGTTTTCCAGGCTGATAGACAATGTGCTTTCTTAACAATGACACATTGTCTAACACTGAATTCCTTGATGGAGGTGAATGCATCATTGATTTTTTGTAGTGCAATCTCTTCTGAAGTGACTGTTCAAGACAAGTGGGTTCTTTCTTGTTGTCCCCTGGTCAAAGAGCATAGTCCACGGTTCTCCCTTTTAATTGCTGCTGAGTATGCAAAGGTGCCAAATCACCAACAAGCGCCGCCCATTTTGCCCCGTACCTTCCAGTTAGTAGTAGGCAAAAGTGTTCCTGACATTTTCCAGGCTGATGGACAGTGTGTTTTCTTTACAATTGCACATTGAAAAGCGATCTGAAATCCTTGATGGAGGTGAATGTATCATTGATTTATAGGAGTGCAAACTCTTCTGTAATGACTGTCCAAGATGTGTGGGTTCATTCTTGTCGTCTCCTGGTCTGAGAGCAGAGTCCACGGTTCTCCCTTTTAAATTCTGCTGAGTATGCAAAAGTGCCAAATCATGTAGAAGCTCTGCTTGTTTAGCAACGCGCCTTCCACGTTAGTAGTAAGCAACGGTGCTGACTCCGGGTGGGATGGCCATAGGGCCTGGCTGCAGACCAGGCCATGTGGCTAACCCCTTGCTGTGCACAGCCAAAGCCTGTGTGTGGTTAGCTGTCTGTGGGTGGTTTACTGCAGTGCCTGGCTGACATCAATTATGTCATTTGAGAAGTCATCAGTGATGTCATAAATGATGTCATAGAACATGTCATGAGTGATGTAATGTGTGAGGTCATATGCAGAGCAGGGCACGGGCGCAAGTTATAGTAAGCTCTGCTAATTATAACTGTTGAATTTCTTTGTTGTCTTTTTAGTTCAAAACATTAATGTTGTCACTGACATATTCATCTAACTATAATGTTTCTGTTGTAACCTGTATTGTATTTATCTGGTTACTTTCTCCCTAGCTGCTCAGCCAGTGCGAATGTGATGCATGGAATGTTGGTGTGATGGTCTTGAATGGAATGTTTGGGTGCCTGGATGCTTGAGTGTGACAGTTGGAGTATGGGCTGAGCAGCAGGCAGACTGCTCCTGGTGGGGCTGCATCTCTACAACTCAACTACATGTAACTGAACTCAATAAACCTACTTAAAACTACATCCTGGCTGTGGACCTCGTCACTACAGATTGTTTGCGACGATTCTTGAAACGAAACTATGCGTGCTACATAAAGGACTTACTGAAACAAGAAATCTCTAAAGGAAACCTACACATCAAAGGTATAGCCTATCTTGAAGTACAAGGCGTGCCAGCCCCACCAGTGTCTATTTATCCCGGACAGCCCCAGCTTGCTTTTACTTCATTGGGTTTAACAATTGGAATTCCTGCTACTGTGACAGCTTGTGTGATCCTGAGAACTACACCAGTGTCCTTGTCAGTGGACAGCCCGGCCTGGTCATCATAACTGGTTATCCTGAGCACTTGTAAGCGGTGTGCCACATCTCCATTGGTCTTCAAATAATGATCTCCCACATTTTTACCTGGGTACATTCTACATCTTTATGGATATTGGACTACAAGTTTTGACTCAAGTGGTGTTTGCATGCCTTCAAGTTAAACTACGGTTCTCTTTAGAAGTTTTTTTTCAACTTAATCTGTGTGCTGGATGGGAGATTCCTGCACACTGCGCCTACATGCTTTTCATATTGACTTTTACACCGTAGGATCAAAGGACCTTCAAAGACGATGTCTTGCACAGAATGCACTACTTTTCTAATTGAGTCTGGTCACGGTGCCGGTGGAAAGAGCGGTACTTTTCCAGTGAGTACAGTCTACGTGTGTTTACTTGTAATCCTTTGTGAAAGTTTGGTAAAATAGCCTTGTTACCGGCTATCATGGCAGTTCAACCGCTCTCGTGCTCATTTAAACCGTGGCACGAGTCAAGTGATGCACGCGCGCACTTACCTTCGGCGATGTGCTCCCACGAGGATCCTGAAATCTTCAGTTGTGATGATTTTTGTTGCGACGCAGCTCTGAGAGATCGTATGGGACATTTTGGTGCACGCAGGAGCCGAGAGCCATCCGGCATAGCGTCAAGTGCGTGCCGCCATCTTTGTTTGAAATGGTTGTTGTTCTTCGCGGATAAAGGCTGCCGGCGTTTTCAAGAGTTTGCTGCCAGCGATGGTTCTCTCCACCACAAGGAATATTGTGGTTTGTCTTGGTCTCCCTACGAACAATGAGGACAGTTGCCCCAACACACGGAGGCCAGTGGAAACTGCCTTATACTTTTTCGGCTGTTTTCAGGAGTACAGTATTGCACATTTCTTAGTCAAGATTGGCGGTTCTCCTGCATTCACAGATGTGCACAGTGAATTTATAGATTCTTCTTCGCGTGTCTGCCTCTTTTCGGTGACACACACACCCTGTCGTCGGTAAGAGATAATCTCTGGCGGGTAGCACAGTATAGCGGTGACAGGCACACCATAAACATTGACTGCCTGTCGTTTTTAATGAGTTGTTCTCTCATAAAGCTACTAGTTACTATTCTGTGAATACTATGCGGTCTCTAAATGCATAATTTCACAAACTATGTGGTGACATTCACAACACAGCATTAGAGTGTTAAATTACGGTTTTCTTTTGCCTGTCTACTGTAGCCTAAAGCTGTTGTGCGTGTGTTCTCTCCTGTGTTCAACATGTCACGATTTACCACTTTTGTGAGCTTCAATGTTCTTTTAGCTCTAATGATACAGTGTCTGTTTATTGTTTTTCAGCTTAAGGATGGTCTGCACTTCCTGGTGTGCTAGTTTGTTCCTGTAATGTGTCCATGCAACTTTGTTTTACGCACGTTATACTTTAGGGCCACATGTTATAGTTTGGTGTTTTTTGTCACACATACTTGGTTTATGGTTCATATGAGGTTGATGTGAGGTAGTTTACTTTGTTACAGCTCATCTTTAATCTCATTTTCACAGTTTGTAATGAGTGTCAGTCCCATTTTCACAGTTTGTAATGGGTCTTAGTCCCATCTCCACAGTTTGGGATGGGTGTTTTTCCCATTTACGTAGTTTTTTGTGGGTGTCAGTCCCGCTCACACAGTTTCTAATGGGTACGAGTCCCATGTGTTCTTTTGTTCTGTACACGTTTCTAACCTCCACACAGGGGTTCTAATCGGTACAAGTCCCATATGTTCTTTTGTTCTGTACACGTTTCTAACCTCCACACAGGGGTTCTAATGTGTACGAGTCCCATGTGTTCTATTCTGTTCACGTTTCTAACCTTCACTTAGAGGTTCTAGGGGGTACGCGTCCCTGTGTTCTGCTGTTTGTTCATGCTAGCTACCTCTATATAGGTGTTCTAATGGGTACGAGTCCCATGTGTATCATTGTTTGTGCGCACTATGGTGCACACTCGTGTTTTTCTGCCCCTAGGCCTCTGTGGCTGTATGGTTGGCAGTCAACTTTCTTTTCTTTCTTTCCCTTTAGCTATTTTCTTCCGTTGATGTTGGGTGTAGATGTTCCATGTTGTTTCTGGTCCATTTATTCACCTGTATTTTGGGGAAAGTCAGTTCGGGTGTCCGTCACCCATTTCTAATGTTTTCTTTATAAAATTATAGGAGGATGATGGGTGCGTAATATATATTTTATGTATATTTATCTTTGCATCTACTCTACATTGTTTATTTTTCTTGCATGTACTTATTGTACATTTCTTGTATATTTTCTCTGAATTTACTTTCCATTTCTCTTGAATTCGGTCTTAACCTTTCATTTCATTTTCTCTTGTACTTACTCTTGCATATCTCCAATGTATTTTCTTCTTTGTTCACACTTGATTTTTCTTGGCATATTTGCTTTGATCCCTTCGCGTTTGGGTTCATTTTCTTCTTGCTATTTCTCCACTTTTCCATTTCTTGGGGTTCTCCTTGTTTGAACCTTTTTCTCATTTGTGGTTTCCATTTTTGTTTTGTGGAAGAAGGGAAGGTATGTTGTAACCAGTATTGTATTTATCTGGTTACTTTCTCCCTAGCTGCTCAGCCAGTGCAAATGGGATGCATGGAATGTTTGTGTGAGAGTCTTGAATGGAATGTTTGGGTGCCTGGATGCTTGAGTGTGTCAGTCGGAGTATGGGCTGAGCAGCAGGCAGACTGCTTCTGGTGGGGCTGCATCTCTACAACTCAACTACATGTAACTGAACTCAATAAATCTACTTAAAACTACATCCTGGCTGTGGACCTCGTCACTACAGATTCTTTAAACTTTGTTTTTTTCAGTGAATTTCTAAGGTCTTTTAAAAACAAAAACAGATCTTTTTATCACACCCAACTATAACATTACTTTACCTTTTTTTTTCTGTGAATTTGTAGGTTTTTTTAAAGCAAATTAATATTTTATTACCATACGTAAAGCCAACCCCCTGCCACTCATGGTCTTTGGCCGAGTGCGGAGTGGGGTTGTCCTCAGGGCCTGCAGCAAACAACCCACAGGCAGCCAAACCCATGCAGTGCATTCATTTATTATTTTATTCAAAAACAAAAGGCCGAGGCTAACGCTAAAACTAAAAAGGACCTTCGAGACTGCACTGTTCATGTGCGAGAGTCAAACACTGAATCTGATGGTGAAGCTCCTGGTTGAGCCCTAGAAAGAGGCGGAGACTTTTACTTCTACGTCTGTGACATGAGTAGATGACGTCTGCTGAGGTGATCGAGACACTCGTGCTGGAGCTTTGGACTGCCGTTCCCTGGAAAGGTAGGAATAAGCTTATTCTGCACCTCTGGATTTGCACACTTTTCATACCTTTTTGCAGCAGACTTTGCAGTCTCTCGCTCTTGCAGCAGGGAAGTCACTCAGATGCAGCAGTCAATATCCGCAGTGAATGGACTCTCTTGCCAATGAATGCCTGAGATGAAGAGTGCCTTTCATGCAACATGTTTCAAGGAGAGAGGATTCTCTATGATGACTCATGATTTTCACCTGAATCTCAGCACACTGCACAGACGTGCCAATTCCAGAATGCCCACTAGTTCCCAGAGCTTCTGCAGCAGTGAGTTACAATGTCAGTGACTCTGACGCTGCTATGAGCTCCGATTTCAAACCTTCATTGGCAATGAGGTCAAAATCACAATAATTTACACAGGCTTTCAGAGGCAGGGGAAAAGGATCCATCAATTCCCAGGTCGCTCGCCACCGACGCATAGAGTGAGTGAATGAATGAATGAATGACAATTTGTTGAGCGCGATAGCTACCCTTAGGCGTCCTAGCGCTGCGGACAATACGGGCATGGAAGACACTTGGGGCTGTCCGGGTTTATTGAAACAGAAAAGTCTTGAGGAGCTTACGGAATGAGAGTATATTAGACTCTGATCGCAGATGCGGGGGGAGAGCATTCCATAGTTTGGCCGCGTTGTGCGAGAACGAGCGGCCACCACATCTAGTTCTTTTTATCCTGGGTACTTTGGCAAGAAGAGAGGAGGATGACCTAAGCTGTCTAATCGGCTGGTAGGGAGTGATCAACGGTTGATTTATGGCGGGGCCTGTCTTCCAGAAGGCCCTGTGGGTGATACAGAGGGCCTTGAATTTAATTCTCTCCCGGACTGGGAGCCAATGTAGGCTTCTGAGGCCAGGTCTGATAGGAGATCGACGGGGAGTCTGAAGAAGCGTTCGAGCGGCGCAGTTTTGAATGACCTGAAGCTTATTCAGAGTGGATTGCGGGGCTCCCAGATAGAGGGCATTTCCGAAGTCCAGGCGTGACAGAATAAGGCCCTGGACCATGATCTGTCTCGCCTGGAATGGAAGTAAGGGGAGAACCTTCCGAAGCAGCCTCAGTAGACCATAGCAAGTGGCCGCGAGTTTGGTTGCTTGGTGATTGAAGCTGAGGGTGTTATCCAGAGTAAAGCGTGAAATGCAGCAGGAGGCCCCGCTTGTTCTTATCATCCTTGAAGCCCAACGCAGTAAAATATATGTAAAAGCACCTGATTTATTATCAACAACTAGAGGGACAGGGAGTAGTAAAGGTCCAGCATACACACACCCCAGTACTATTCAAAAGATACAGAATATGCTGTTCCTGTTTACACTCCAGGCAAACACCACCTGTGTACCCAGGTGAAGTAAAGTAGTTCTTTTACCTAGTTTGCTGTTAAGGAAGTTTGATGAAGGTGAAAGGTTTTTTATGAATGTGTAGATTTGGTGAGGAGAGTGAACTTAAAATTAACTAAGGACCGCCACCACACCTATTTATTATTGTGGCGCTCCTTGTCAATGAGTAAAGACAGAGTGGAATATGAAGGAAAATAATCTCTTTTATTCTCTATAAACGGTCATAAAATATCTTTCACCTTCATCGAACTTCATTAACAGCAAACTAGGTAAAAGGATAAAAGAACTCTGGCAAAGAGCCGCCTTGAGGGGCCCGTTGAGGACTGCAGCCCCGGCCCAGCGAGGAGCTGCTCGATGATGAAGCATGCCACCTTGTTTGGTGGGTGAGGGCTCCTGCTCCAAAATTTAAATATTTCCACGACCTTTACTTCACCTGGGTACACTAGTGGTGTTTACCTGGAGTGTAAACAGGAACAGCATATTCGGTATTTTTTTGAAAGCATCTGATTCGCAAAGCTCAAGAGGATCCACCAATGGTTCTTTGTGTCACAGGTTCCACCTTTAGAGTGGGATCCTCCAATCAGGTCCACTTACTTTGCAGTTGACAGCCTTGGGGCTTCTTTCAATGTAGGATAACAGACCAGCTCATCAATCACCACAGGCGCCGCTTTGTTGCTAGTGTATTATCGAGCAATGAGCTGACACAGACAAGGGATTACAAACAGCAACTATTAATTTAATGATAATTATTTATCTGCACTTGTGGGTTGGTCCAAAGCAAAAGATGAGTGTCATTCAGAGCAACACTAGAGGCTTTATGCAGCAGCAAGAAATATGTAAATTGGGGTCATGACTATCTCATAGCTGCATATCTGCGTAAACATATTGCGTGGTGGATTAATGTTTATTTGGTTTTGGTAGTCCATGATGAGTAAATGAAATGATGAATATCTAAAGCACTGTGCAGCCAAGTCTTCCACACAAAACACTAAGTGGATTGTGGATGCCACTGCTCACTCTCAAAGAACTTTACCGAGTGGCTTCTACAGATTCTACCAGGGACTTCCATGGTCTGCAACAAAATGGCCCTATTTTGGCTGAAGTGAAGGCCTTTTCCAGACTGTTTCTTGTCACTGCCTTAAGTCTATAAACACCATCATCATCTTTCAAGTTGGTGAAAGTTTTTTTTAAAGAAGTGCATTTGTCTCATGTTATCCTGTCTGTATCGGTGAGTCCCTTTCAGTACATTGGGTCGCCCTTGTGCTTGTATATTGGGTGTCACTTCAAGCAACAAGTTAGCACTTGCCTAGGACAGCAACAATCCTTGTGGCAGCCCACCACTTTCAACCTAGAAGAAGCAATTATGACCTTGTGATTCAAGCTGGAGCTGTGCCCTCTAGTCCGGCTTTCTCAAGTCTTTGAATTAGTATGTTTTGATCCACTGCGTCAAAGGCTGCCGAAAGGTCCAAGAGAAGAAGGGCAGCAACCCTGTTCTGGTCTACTCTGTTTTTAAGGTCATCCTGGATAGAGATTAGGTACAAACCTTTGCCTCTTCCTGGATGGAATCCAGTTTGGAAGTTGGAAAGTATTGAATTATTTTCAATGAATTGTGACATGGGGCAAAAGCTGCCCTTTCTATAAGTTTGCTCAGAATGATCCATTGTTATGGGTCTGTAGTTGTCGGGGTCCAGTATGTTGCAGAATGAAAAAAACATGGGACTGGGTGAGAAATTGATGAAGAAGGCAATGAAATAGTTCTTCAAATTGGTACAGAAGAGAATAATCATCCTAAAGACTTTGTGAGTGTGGAGGGTAGTGCTTTGGAGATGATGTTCGCTTCTTGCTCAAAATTGACAGCTTTATCTAGGCATACATTTGTTAAGAACTTTGGTGGAAGGGTGATCTTGAACAAGTTGCATAAAAAATCTGGTGGCTATGAGGGTGTTCCTATAAAGACGATGGGATATTTTAGGTTGTATGAAATACAAAGGCAGATTGTCAGTAGGCAAAATCTATGTCAGTCTAAAAGGTTACAACATACTGGGTCGGCCACAACAAAAGATATTGGAAATACAACTGGATCCGAAACGCCAACCCCCCCATTATTTTGAATGAAAACAATTATTTGGTTGCTGAAATTTCAGATGGTGTGAATGTGAGGGAGTTGGCAGAATAATTTCCAAATTTGCTCAGAGATGAATGAGGCTATCTCTAAAATTACACGTATAAGATCATTTTACGATTGGATGCACAACATGTACCCAGTAGAGTAAGAAACATACCTGTTAGTTTGAGGGAAATGTTGAATTGGAGTTACAAAAATTATGTCAAAACAAAGTTACAGAACCTATTGAAGCCCCTGAATCACTACCCCTGTAGTAATAGCATGGAAAAAAGGGGATAGCATTTGTTTATGTATTGAAGTTTGGAGTGGTGTCTGAGGAGTGTTGGAATGAAGAAATGTTGAAAGTTGAAAACATGAGAGAAGCTGAATAAAATACTGCAGGGAGCATAAAGATTAAAGATCAAGTTAGTGAAGCTTTCAAATTGAATTGGCTAATTAGGGAAGAATTGTGAAGGAAAATGGATTAATCTTTAGAGGGACAAGTCTTGTATCTCTGATACATATTCGAAGATTAATAGAACTAGAGCACATGGGTGTAATAAAGCCTAACAAGCAAGTTAGGATAGACTTTTATTGGCCTGGAAGGGACATAGAGATAGAAAGGCTTATGTGTGAGTACTTTGAATGCTCTTGTAATGACAAAGTCCTGAAGGTCAGGACACCTCCCATGATTTGTAGAAATCTTCTCAAAGATCCCTGGGAGGAAATTACTTTTGCCATTATTGATCTATTAAAGGGTGAAAGCCAGAAACCATACATACAAGTTGTCATGGATATGAATTGAAGGTGGCCTGAAATTTAGAATGTTTCTGAAAATACTATGAAATCTGTGACAAAATTCTAAAGTGATGTCTTTGATACAGAGGGACTTCCAAGATCGATGTTATCAGATAGCGGGGTTCATAAAGTTTCCAAAAAGCTGAAAGAATTCTTAAATACAAGAGCGATAAAGCACAAAATGTGTCCTATAGCGGAGAATCAAAGAAAAGCAGAAACAATATGAGAGGAAACATTGGTATGATAGGAAGAAATCTGCCAAATTGATTGATGTCGAAGTAAGTGATTTGGTAGTGATCAGAATATTGAAGTATTTAAACATGCTGGGAAAACACAAAACAGTTGGATTTGGAACTTAAATAGAGTTGCTCAATATAACAAATGATATGAGAATTCTACAATCATGAGACGTATTCTTACGGGTCTGTACCTACTGTAGTTTTGGATGACAGGGCCAAACCCAAAACAGCAATTTTTTAGATACTACTCTGAGAGGCAAGAGAATAGTGCAGAAACCATCCTATTTCAATAATGATATATTGCATTAAGTCTTGATCTCATTTGAACTCAGTTTTTCTAGATGTTGGTCATTGTCTCTGTTTATTTGAACAGTGTAATCTTTCAGATGTTTAAATAATTGTTCTGCTCATCTTTTTAGGTTTAACTTATCCACCTGTTACTTGTGATTTCTTTTAAGAAGGGAGATGTTCAGCATCTTTGTTCAATCTGTTTAGAATGTAGTGGATAGAATGTAATTATGAAACTGGGATGATGAATGGAATAGTGATGGGAGAAGTTGGAGAGGGTGTAGAGAGAGCAGGCATGGCTGGGATGCTGTATTTATATTAAATGCTTTTTAAAATTTGAAACCTCTATGTTGGATTACTTCTTTACATTGTTTCAACCCTACACCTGCACAGTTTTTCTGATCTAATCAGATGGACAAAGAAAATGTGACTCTTCAAAACTTTCAACTTGGAGCAAAATTTAAATTGGCCATCTATAAAGCAGACACAGGAACCTGAAATGTCCTTGTCACTAACATAGCAAGTGCTATTATTCAAATCAATGCTTCTAATTTTATCAACTTAAGAGAGAATGAAAGGCAGAGTTGGACCTGCCGGTCTCTGCAGTGGTTGTGCAATCTTTCGAGCCGCCTTACCAGCTCAGAGCCATGAGTACACAGAGGGACCAATGCCAGCCTTCCCTTCCGTTCGCTTATACACACAGCATCTAGACACACAGCATCTAACTGATTTGCATCATACATTTTAAAGTCCCCACCCCCTCGCCCCCCAAAAATAAGTTAAATCAATCACACAGAGGAAGACAAAACATGGTTTATAAATATATATTTGCATACATGTCATATTGGCACAAAACCGGCCCGGAATCATCAGGAGCCTTTGGCACGAGTAAGAGAGTGTAGGGGCCAGTACATGTGCCCACATACAAACAGGACAAGACCAATATTCAAGTATGTTTATATAATCACCATATTAATGGTTTATTCATCAGGGGCATGGAACATTTGAGTATTTTTCAGGTGGAACAGTCTTTTTTAGGAAACATGGAACACCAAACATGAATAAAGGTCTCTTTAGGAGGTCATATTTTACAGTGACCATCATCCACGCTAGCACAACCTCATTTCCGTCAGGATGTATGAACCACCTGCGAGATTGATGTCCTCCTAGCCCCTCACAATATCTAAAATAAAGAAATGGTTGCTTGACCAAATACATTGAGACTTCCCAGCCAGACCCCTCCCTGCACCACAAAAGGGTTTGGAACCAGTGGGGAAGCATCCGTTTCTGGTCATCTGTGTCTACAACGATATCTGGGACTCGCAGTCTGTCGTGAGGAAACGCAGACAACAAGTCCCGGGAAATAGAAGACAACAAACAGCACATTGGATCAGGTGTCCTTCAAACAAACTTCAATCCCATTTTCAAAACCCAGACTCAATAGATATGATTAAAGTGCCAGCAGCTAGGCCACCTTACCTGACAATGGCGAATGCGGCTGATTCTTTTATGTTATTTAAAAAAAACTATTTCCTAACCCCACCCCTTATTTATTTTTTCTAAATCTCTAACACCAAGGAAATGCCTCAATAGACATCAGTGCCAAACCTGTGGTGTTCTTTAGGTAAATATAACTCTCTTTCTCCACTAACTTAAAACATCTATCTCTAAGCATTGATAAATTATTCGCACCAGCCCTCATCTGAAATGGAAGGGTTCTGTTAAGCATCTTGTAAAAATTAAATTACAATCATTTATTTCATTTGTAAAAAATGTAATATTTCCAACTTATGTTTTTTATCCCCAGTGCAATGACATATTACGAGGCTAAGAAAAAGATAATTCCCTGGGAAAGATGGCACAGGGTGAACTTAGATCTAGATATCCAAAAACTGAAAGATTTCAAAAGAATTTGGTTCAGATAATTGCACAGTTTGTTTCCCAGATAGATGTGTCCCACAGCTAAAACTTAAACAACAAAAAACATTTGTTTGGATAATAGACCAGGTTCACCTCCAATCTACAAATGCTTAAAGTTTTTAAAAAAAGTAATATTCTCAAGGAATGTTTGCACATAGTTGTCCACAAATTGAAAATTTTTAAAATAACATATTTTACGGTTGCACACATGTAGCTGTGCTATCTGCCCATTTTCACCAATAAAACAAAGAGCATTAATAATAGCCAAAAAGAATATTTCATCTCCGTACCGCCAACTGTAAAAACAACACTAAAAGGTTCCGTCTAGTTGTGGCTTTCCACAATACTAAATCACTCTTTTTACCAGTTTTGATCAGGGAATCAGTATGAGAACTAAGGCTTCCTGGTTCCTTAACCACTAGATTGCATATCCTTCCTAAGGTACAGATAGTTTTGTCCCTTTAAGGGACTCAAGAATTGGTACAAGGCTTTTGTAAAGGCTGCAAGCATTTCATGACCATCGTTGTGACACTTGTTATTTCACCCCTTTGAATTGTTTCAAGCCAAGTTTAATCAGATCTAGAAGCCGGAATACAGAATTACTCCTCAGTACCATTTTGTTTTAAGTTGCCAAAGGCAGCCCATTGCCACCCAGTGGTATTTGGGTACACATTTCTCTACACTATCTTTAGAGGTGCTAAGCCAGGTGGCCCCTCTTGCTCTTGTAGGTACAACACAATTTTCCAGTCTGAGGGCTTCATTTTAAAGATCATTATGTGTGTCCACTTGGTTCTATTGAAGCGAAGGAAACTATAGAATGGATTAAGTTGTTAAATGGAAACATGGAGTCATGTCGCCATCCTTACAGCAAGATGGCAACCCTCATCACAGTACTGGTGCGACTGACACAGTGAGTGCAGATTCTAGGATTGTAACAACTGCCACATTTTGCAAGGAAAAAACTTTTTTTAAGCGGTGGGCAAAATTTGAAATCAAATGCAAAGTTTGGCGAAGTTTGCAATCATTTTTAAAAAATGCAATGAAATTTGCGGAACAACTTTGCAACTTCACACACCCCCAGTTTTGTTCTCTGTTCTTTGGAACAAGAGTGGAGTTCTACAAAAGAGATCTTATTTCTGAGGAGCAATACAAGACAATTGGCCAGATTTCGAAAATTTGACAGTACTTTATCTCAGCCTTATAGCTTCACTTTGGCAGAGGAATTCAGAAATTCTGCTGGGGGCAGACCTTTCACGTCATAATACTATGACCTCAGGCACTAAGGCAAATATAAATCGATAGCACAAAACTTTCTCCTGGAACATTTATATTGCCATTGAGGATAACGCGAAGAAGGCCCGTCACACATTAAATGCCACTTACAGATATGGCATGTAACATGAGCATGTAAGACAAACAATCTGTCTCGGGTCTGCCTAGAACCCAGGCAAATCTCTGAAGGTCTCCTGGGTCTTTGATCCTGAAGACATGCATGCATGGGCAGAATACAGAGACAGAGGCCAAGGGTATTGTACTGAGATTATTAACAATTCCATTTGTTTGGTTTTTGAGGTACAGGAAGTTGGTTGGAACTGGGCACATGTCCAAAAAGTTGTGTAATCTTCCTAAGACGTTCGTTTTTAAGGCGATCAGAAATTAATTTCTGAGGCAACGATTTAAGGACTGTTCTTAAATTTTAGACTACCCATACAACCATTCCTACTAGTATTTCCAATTAGAGTTGTGAAGAAATTGAAGAAATAAATTAGGCATGTTTTTCTTTTTAGCAATTCTGATGTCGACTTTCACATAAAAGAAACTGACGGTGTCAGTACATTATAGGGTGACTGTTGTCTCATGGACTGAAAAAGCCTTCTTCTAAAAGAACAGGAAGGTTGAGGATACCACTGGAAGTTTAGAGAACATGTGATTAAAACCGACAAAAACTGAAGCTGATCCCTCACAATCAAACGCAGAATATTGCAAACAGAGTTTGCCAAATTGAAAAGCAGTTCTAAATGTGCAGCAGAATCTCTTTGCTCTGATCAGTGTTTAGCAAGGGGGAAAAAAGATGAAAATTAATTTGCTGCTTTGTCTGCATAGGAAATGCCCTCGTGTTTTCAAGTAAAATTAAAATTCCTCACTCCAAAATGTTCAGATCATAACCCATGTATGGGTCTTTTTTCTAATGACATCACAAGATGGTGACATGCCCATGATGTCATCAGGAGATGAAGATATGTAGAACTCCACCGCTGCTTGTGACGGCAAGAACGGAGGATTAAGACACGCAGTTTGGTGAAAAATAAGAGAGTAGCTCTGGTCTTGGAGCACTACAGCCCTGAATGGACTACAGTGTCTCATTAGACGTGGGGTGTCCAACGTGGGTCCAAGAGGGTCCAATTGTTGCCAGATTTCCAGGATACCCACATTCGATGCACCTACATACAATTCATATAAATACAACTCTTTTACATAGGCAGTGATTATCCTGATAACTTGGTCTGAATCTGGCCCTCCTGGACATACGATGGATACCCACGTCTCAGAGAGTAGGCACCATTTTCACAGAGAGGCTTGGCAATAAATACATTTGGTCATTTTAAATGAAAGGCCGGCCTGGACCGGTGCAGCTTCTTGTAAACATGGGCTAAAGGAGAAGAAATGGACCTTTGGCACACTCCCCTACTCCCCGGCAAGAGGCCTGATGCAGCCTTCTTGTCCATTGGTCATCAATATGTCCCTCCGGCTTTGTCGTCAGTAGATCCTCTGACTTATTGTAAATATGTTCCACATCTGTAACGCTGGAATGCCCCTCCACCATGTTCTTCGCCCTGTCCCTCTTCCATGTCACCGAATATGTCCCTCCGCAGCGAACTTGCACTTGGCGGAGCTGAGGGTTGCCCACTGTCTTCAGTCTGTCTGCCACACTTTGTTCAGGAATTTCACAACCTCATCGTAGATGATGAAGACAATGGCGACGTCCAGACACACTCGCCCCAGACGCGGGACAGTGCCCTTGTAAAACCTGCAAAGAAGAAAACGTGAAGGTGAGCACCAAATTTTAAGAAGAACAGAAATACCCTCTCAGAATAACTTTTAAAAAATCCACAACTAGCAGCGTGAGCAGAGAGGTCTGCAATGCTAAGTCAAGGCTGGAGCCCCACAAGAGTCAGTGACAAAAAACAGACAACGTTCCTACTAGAGACATCAACTTGTAAGAAATGGAATATGGCCAACCAATTAAAAGTAACCTCTTCCAGACTTGGTTTTACAAGCCAGCAGTCCAAAATGAAAAATCATTCACGATTACATAAAAAAAGGAAGGGAGATCTTACACCATTCTTTGACTTCTATACACATTAGGGCATTTTTGGAAGGAACAAGTGAACCAAACACTGTCAATTTTTATTTTACAGAGTTTCATATGGCACGAACTTGACCTTAATCGGGTGTCAGAGCGCTTTACATAGCACCAGTTGCATTACATGAGGACACCTTCATTTTTTTTGTTAGGCACTGGGAGATTAAGTGATTTGCCCAGAATCACAGGATGTTCAGCGTCATTGCCGAGGCTTGAACCCAGTTCCCCAGATTCGAGGTCGACCGCCCTAGCCGTTAGGCCAACGCCTCTCCCCAAATCCCCATAGGTCTGGTTTAAGTGCCGCTTCTGCCACAGTGAAGATCAGGCACTCAACTCATTATACATGCACTCTGTCCCTCTTCCTTGCACCCGTGCATCTACTCATCCACCCACTGACTCATTTCTGTATTTATCCACCCACCACGCCACAACAAAACACACACACAACACGGCCTCAGGGTTTAGAAGCAGAGGCCTCAAGGGGTCTGACATGCTGCAGATGAAATGAGCGGTAAGCAAGTGATCGACTAGCATTGTCTGAGGAGCTGCAATGAGCTCTTAAAAAACTAAACAAAACAAAAAGGAGAAGGAAAGAAATGAAAAAGACCTAGAAAGGAGAAAATGGAAAACTGCACTGAAGTGCACTTATTTTCAGGTGGATGTGCACATGTGGTCTGGTAAGAATGACATCACTCACAGGGCAATAGACATAATGGCTGTGGTTGGCTGGCCAATTGCCCCATACTATATGATGTCATAATGGTAGTACAATCTGACTGACATTCAAATCCTCACGAAAGCACCTATAAGCATGCGCATGTATGTATATACATAATATATTTTTATTGCAAGAGCTTGGCTGGCAATTACTTAAGCAAAGCCAGATCTTCAAAGTACTTTAGTGCAGACAGAGCTAAATACTGTGCAGAAAACTACAAATATGCACAACATTATAGTTGGCAAAGCATTATGCACCCCTCCTAAGAGAACCCAGCACAGATTATCACAGTGCAAATCTTCTACCCCCTGGATTTGTCAGAGGGGGTAAACACCACAAACCCCTTGCCTACTTCGTAATCCCTGAGATGATGTATAGCAAAATACCTGCCTACAGGCTTTAACATAAGTGATCACAATCCGCCCTTACTGGCCGTTTGCCTTTAACCTAAGCTTTTCGCATTAAATGAGTCAGGCCTACACTGACCTGTTTATTAACAGGTCAGACCTAAGGCACTTGACATCTTTTTTTCTGATGAACCAATCTTTCTACTAGCCTTGATAATTAGTTTGTTACCATAACCGACTCTGGTTTTCAGCGAAAGTGCACACTTTTTGCCCAATCAAAAGCTCGTATAGAAGGCGATCAGCAGGTGCTCACTTCCTCACTGAATACTGCTTCTTGGGGCTCTTTTTCTTCTGCTTACATGTCTGGTGACAGCTGCACTGTCAAATCCGACCTAAAAATGAGTCATCCCATCCCTAAATCTTCTTGTCTATATCTGTTCTCCTTGGCACACCCTCCCTGCTCCTATCACCTTCCTTGCCCTCAATCTCCCTCATTTTGACTGTCTCCACTCCCTACCTTCACCATGCTCCTACTATCCATCTCCGCCCTACCCTTGCGGTGCTTGGCCTGCGCTCTACGCACACTTTGCACCTTCTGTCTCCTCACTGACAGCCCTTGTTGCCCCTTTCTCGCTCTACTTGCCTGGTCTGTCCCTGTGACTAAGCCTTGCCTTCATTACTCCTGCATCGCACTCCCTGCTTCTCCATCACCCAGGCAGGCCCCATTCCTGCCCCTTGGAAACTTCTAGACTCACGCTTTCGGTCCTTCATATTTCATGATCTTGTAGGCACAGTCCCACGTGCTCTTGTACTTCTGCGACTCAAGACCCTGGGTGGAAAAGCACAAAAAAGAACACATTAGAAATGCCTAGAATCACACAGTGTGATTGCAGAAGAGGTCTGCCAGACAGTCCGGCTCCATTTCCCTCTCTGTCTGCAACATATTTGTAAGGGTGCCAAATACCACTAAACCGTGAGAGTGACCTGTCCGCCGGACTCCAATTGGCTCTATAGGCCTCAGTGCTGGGATACAGCCTAGCACAGTGGTCTTCAGACTTTTTAGTGCCGCGCCCCCCTCCCAGTGCAAAACAAAAACATCGCCCCCCCTCAAATTTTTCACAATTGTTCTATTAAACTGGCAATGTTTAAATATGTCTAGACTTATTTAAACATTGCAGGTAAGTTCTGCTATCATTTAAAAAATGCAATAAAATACATGATTGCTAAACATACTATTCTGGTCAGGCAGGCCTTACTAACGTGTAAAAGTATCCACGGTGTAATTATTAGAAGTGAGGATGGGGGTTTTGAAGAATATTTGGAGTCCCTTCTCTTTGGACACCTTCTCCCAGCCAGGATATAAATGGTAAAAGATGTCAGTGATGGCCCATTACAGAGTGGCTTACTGCGGCTCATTTTTTTACACTGAAAACAAAGCACTGTTATCAGCATAATGCTTATTTTGGCTAGAGCCTGGTGCCCCCACTGGGATTACTTGAGGCCCCCCAGTTTGAAGACCCCTAGCATAGTGGTTAGTTGATATCACAGGAAGAGGAGGAGACTGCCATGGATGTGTTGCGGGTGAATGTGATTGGTCAGATGTGTGAGGGGGAGTGGGCTGAGTTCTGCGGGGTTTGAGAGTGATCTAAATGGATGTGTCCGTCGGAGTCTGAGTCTGAAGAGTGGACAACTGCCAAGGCCAAATGCAGCATGCCAAGGTGGTGTTACCCAAGGAAACGTTGCCTGCGAGGAGTCCCTTACGGAGGGACCCCAAAGAGTAGGGTAGGTGGGCTTCAGGTCCTCGTGAGCTGATGTGCCTCAAAGTACTAGCTGAGCTGGAGAAGCTGTGGATCCAGCTGGCACACACTGCAGCAGATTCCTAAAAAGGAATAGTGAGCAGTGTCATGTCTGAGCCTTTGGGGTACCAAGTCTCTACATGTTTTATGGTACTCTAGTGTCAGTGGATGCCGCCATCCCGCATCCTGAGCGGGCTCTAGTCCTGGGATCACAGTGCAAGGGAGGTGCGCTCCATAGCTGGAACCAAGGCCCATTTACTGGTGTCCATTCAGCCTTCCTCCTACCCAGGAGCATCTCCTGCAATTTTGGGAAATTCATTTGGTTCATAAGTGGCGCTCTCATAAGCAACCGTTTCTGCGGCTTATTATAGGGCGTGTATGTCGGAATATTGAGGACTGAATATCGCCTTGCCAAGATACTGTGGCCAAAATATCGACCACCACAATATTGTGAAGATAAGCATAGACAGATAAGTATAGATATATATTCTTAACTCCTCATTTATGTACCTTGAAGATATATACCATCAAGATACATATGGCCGTGACCCCAGGGAAGAGAGTGCAAGAGCCCTATGGAGTGTAGTAGAACAACGCATACTCAGGAGAGGCAACAGATTCTATGGAGAAAGACTAAGTTTAATACAGTAGTGCAACCACAAGAACAAGGCTGAGAGGCCTGGGGAGAAGCACAGAGCGTAGGAGGGCAGTGCCAGCAAGAGGGACAGGGAAAGTCCTAATGGAGGAACAAGACATGGGAAGACCCTGTCCATATGGGGCAGCAAGAGGTCCGTGGTGGAGCAAGATGTGGATCAGGGCACTGGGCCTATAGGCAGAAGAGTAAGAGCTCCATGGAGAAACAGAAGGTATAACAGGGCAGGGATTCCACTGAAGGGGAATCAATGGCCCTAGAAAGGAACACACAGTACAAGAGGGCAGCACACCCGCTCAAGGGACATCAAGGGCCCTAGGCAGGAACACGCAGTACAAGGGGGCAGTGCATCTACTGAAGGGTCATCAAAGGCCCTAGGGAGGAATACACAGTACAAGAAGGCAGCAAACCTACTGAAGGGGCATCACGGGCCCTAGGGAGGAAAAAACAGTACAAGAGGGCAGAGCACCCACTGAAGGGGCATCAAGGGCCCTAGGAAGGAACACACAGTACAAGAGGGCAGAGCACCCACTGAAGGGGCATCAAGGGCCATAGAGAGGAACACACAGTACAAGAGGGCAGCAAACCTACTGAAGGGGCATCACGGGCCCTAGGGAGGAAAACACAGTACAAAAGGGCAGAGCACCCACTGAAGGGGCATCAAGGGCCCTAGGAAGGAACACGCAGTACAAGAGTGCAGAGCACCCAATAAAGGGGCATCAAGCGCCCTAGGGAGGAACACACAGTACAAGAGGCAGTGCACCCTGTAGGAAGCTGGCTCTGTATATACTATACCAAAGTAAGGTATAGTGTGCACAGAGTCCAATAGAACCCCAAAGGTAGGCAGAGGTAAAAGTAGATAATACCTTACTCTCTATATGTGGTAGTGTGGGCGAGCAGTAAAGCTTTATCAGAGGGTAGTGTTAGGCATTTATGGTACACACTCAGGCAAGAAATGATGTCCCACGCTCAAAGACTGAACTCAGACCAATTTGTTTATATAAAAATATTATTTAGTTATTTTATTTCTAGAACTAAGCCAGGCCTGGGGCAGGTAAGTGAAATAATACTTTGCAGGTATATTGTAGTTGAAATACAATTGAAATGCAGTTGGATGCAATTGGTTTGCTTACAGATAAGTCAACAGTCAAAATTACTTTACAGTTACTTTTTAGATTACTTTGTACATTACTTTTCAGATTACTTTTTAAGTTACTTTTTCTACTCAGTGTGATATGCCTAGATATCACACTGGGACATTTCCTAGAGAAAAGGTAAGTAATTCAGTTTTTGTATATTTGCAGTTTTTCAAGGTTTTATACAAACCAACTCCACACAAAAGATTTTTCACAGAAAAGCAGTCAATGCAGTCCTATGGGAGAAAACAGTGTTATCGGTTTAACGGTAAGTACTTACGTTTTGGAGTTGGTATTCTGGGGTTAGAACCAGGGTTCCCCCAGGGTCAAGGATGCACTCTCAATCAATCAATCAATCAGGGGTTTATAAAGCGCGCTACTCACCCATGAGGGTCTCAAGGCGCTGGGGGGGGGGGGGGGCTGCAGCTCCGGATCAGTTGAAGAGCCTGGTCTTGAGGCACTTCCTGAAGGTGTGCAGAGTGGGGGAGCGTCTGATGTTAACTGGGAGCTCGTTCCAAGTCTTTGCTGCGACGTAGGAGAAGGCTCTTCCGCCTTCTCTGGTTCTGCGGATGCATGGGGTCTCTGCCAGGGCGAGGTCGGCGGAGCAGAGGTTCCTTTTGGGTATGTGGAAGGAGACTCTTTCGTTGAGGTATTTGGGTCCGATGTTGTGGAGGGATTTGTAGGCGTGGGTGAGTAACTTGAAGGTCACTCTCTTCTCGATGGGGAGCCAGTGGAGGTCTCGTAGGTGCTGGGTCATGTGCTCGTGTCGTGGGGTTCCAAGGACGAGTCTGGCTGCGGTGTTCTGTATGGTCTGGAGCCTGTGTAGCAGGGTTTTGTTGATTCCGGCGTAGAGGGCGTTGCCGTAGTCCAATCTGCTGGTTATTAGTCCAATCTGCTGGTTATTAGTCCAATCTGCTGGTTATAAAAGCACCCTCAGCGGCACTAGGGCGGCCGGGTGCAGAGTGCTGATGCCCAATGTTATCCAATGGGGGAAAGGGGGCCTCCGGTTGCTGGTTGGCAACGAGCAGGCCACAAGGTTGTGGGAGCAAAGCTCCTGGTGTTAGGCTCAGGACAAAGGGGGATCCAATTTAGCACACAGCGGCACAGGGGCGGCCGGGTGCAGGGTGCTGTTTTGGCATTGGATGCCCTGTTGATTTCTACGGGGGTTGTTGGTTTTGAATTTTGGCTTCAGGCTAAGTCCAGGAAGACTTCCGGGAGGAACCAACAGCTGGGCAGGTACGTTGGAGGGCTCAGGACGTAGGCACACCTCAGGTTCTCTTCTCCAGGGCTCAGGGCGGCTGGATGCAGGGGTGTCTTTTGAGGTAGGATTTCACCTTACCTGGCCCCTCGCGGTTATGTTGGTCTCCGTACAGAGGCTGCAGGCGACGTCGAGGAGTCCTGGAGGGGTCAACCCACGGTATACTCGGATTCTGGAGCGCTGGTGGACCTCGCTGGGACCGGTGGGCCACCCGGATTCGGGCCGTAGGCGTCAGGTGCAGTGGTGGTTCCAGGTGTTGGGTTTCTTTGTCCTCAGCAGGCTCAGAGTCTGTCTTGGGAGTTTCTTTTGAGCAGAGCTACTTTGCGAGAATCTGTCTTCTTGGTTCAGGGCTGCCCCCTAAATACTGTATTTAGGGGGCGTCTTAGGGGTCTCGAGGTCAGTAGCCAATGAGCTACTGACCTTAGGGTGACTACACCCTTGGTGTGCTCACCCCACGTGGGGGAGGGGGCACAATCCCTAATCCTGATTGGAGAGTGCCTGCCATCTGCAAGATGGTGGGCACTGAAGAATGGGCTTCACCTCGCCTCCCCCACCTGAGGGGTGGTGTTGGAAGAGGTGAGCACACCTTCTGGGCTGTGCTAATTTTTCCTGCATGTCTTCCCACCGAAAAGGAGGGGAGACAGGAAGGGGGCCTGCTCCTGATAGCAGGAGAGGCTGGGGGACGCGTTACAATGGCAGCAAAGCCTTTGAAGCTCCCCTGCCACAGATGGCTCTTCCTGGCCTGGGGGAGGTGTGACCACCTCCGCCCAGGAAAGGCTTTGTTTCTGGGCTCAGGTGTCCAGAAGCATGTCTTGTGGTGGCAGGCTGGTGTGTACCAGTTAAGGAACCCACCAGAGGCTGGTCGTTTGTCAGGGGAATCCCTAAGATGCCCTCTGAGTGCACTGTATAATAAATCCCACACTGGCATCTGTGTGGGTTTATTATGCTGAGAAGTTTGCTACCAAACTTCCCAGAATTCAGTAAAGCCACTATGATGCTGTGGAGTTCGTAATGACAAACTCCCAAACCACATACTCTTTATGGCTTTACAGCACTTACAATGTCTAAGAATGGACTTAGACACTGTAGTGGTACAGTACTCATGCAACTGTACCCTCACCAGTGGTATAGTGTACACAGCTAGAGGGGTGTCTTACCTATACCACAGGCAGTGGGTTGCATGCATGGCACACAGGAACGTGTGCCATGTCGACTCTTCACCTTTCTCTGCACCAAAACACGCATCCTGCAATGGCAGTGTGTGTGTGTTAAGGTACAGGACCTCTATTAGTGGCACAATCTGTGCTGCAGCCCATAGAGGCCTTCCCAGGTCACAGTGTCCTTGGTACCCATGGTACCTTTTACAAGGGAATTACATGTGGCAAGAGAGTTGCCAATTGGGGGTACAAAGGTACCGTTTTGGGAAAGAACACAGGCCCTGGGAACCTGATTGGCAGGAACAGAGGGCACATCAAGCCAAAGTGCATCAGAAATCTGGCAAAAAGTTGGGGGGGGGGGTTACTGCAACAGAAACCCAGCTTCCTACGCACCCACTGAAGGGGCATCAAAGACCCTAGGGAGGAACACACAGTACATGAGAGCAGTGCACCGACTGGAGGGGCATCAAAGGCCCTAAGGAGGAACACACAGTATAAGAGAGCAGTGCACCGACTCGAGGGGCATCAAGGAACCTAGGGAGGAACACACAGTATAAGAGATCAGTGCACCGACTGGAGGGGCATCAAGGGCCCTAAGGAGGAACACACAGTATAAGAGATCAGTGCACCGACTGGAGGGGCATCAAGGGCCCTAAGGAGGAACACACAGTATAAGAGAGCAGTGCATCGACTGGAGGGGTATCAAAGGCCCTAGGGAGGAACACACAGTATAAGAGAGCAGTGCACCGACTGGAGGGGCATCAAGGGCCCTAGGGAGGAACACACAGTATAAGAGAGCAGTGCATCGACTGGAGGGGCATCAAGGGCCCTAGGGAGGAACACACAGTATAAGAGAGCAGTGCACCGACTGGAGGGGCATCAAGGGCCCTAGGGAGGAACACACAGTATAAGAATGAAGTGCACCGACTGGAGGGGCATCAAAGGCCCTAAGGAGGAACACACAGTATAAGAGAGCAGTGCATCGACTCGAGGGGCATCAAGGACCCTAGGGAGGAACACACAGTATAAGAGAGCAGTGCATCGACCGGAGGGGCATCAAGGGCCCTAGGGAGGAACACACAGTACATGAGAGCAGTGCACCGACTGGAGGGGCATCAAGGGCCCTAGGGAGGAACACACAGTATAAGAGTGAAGTGCACCGACTGGAGGGGCATCAAAGGCCCTAAGGAGGAACACACAGTATAAGAGAGCAGTGCACCGACTCGAGGGGCATCAAGGACCCTAGGGAGGAACACACAGTATAAGAGATCAGTGCACCGACTGGAGGGGCATCAAGGGCCCTAAGGAGGAACACACAGTATAAGAGATCAGTGCACCGACTGGAGGGGCATCAAGGGCCCTAAGGAGGAACACACAGTATAAGAGAGCAGTGCATCGACTGGAGGGGCATCAAAGGCCCTAGGGAGGAACACACAGTATAAGAGAGCAGTGCACCGACTGGAGGGGCATCAAGGGCCCTAGGGAGGAACACACAGTATAAGAGAGCAGTGCATCGACTGGAGGGGCATCAAGGGCCCTAGGGAGGAACACACAGTATAAGAGAGCAGTGCACCGACTGGAGGGGCATCAAGGGCCCTAGGGAGGAACACACAGTATAAGAATGAAGTGCACCGACTGGAGGGGCATCAAAGGCCCTAAGGAGGAACACACAGTATAAGAGAGCAGTGCATCGACTCGAGGGGCATCAAGGACCCTAGGGAGGAACACACAGTATAAGAGAGCAGTGCATCGACCGGAGGGGCATCAAGGGCCCTAGGAAGGAACACACAGTATAAGAGATCAGTGCACCGACCGGAGGGGCATCAAGGGCCCTAAGGAGGAACACACAGTATAAGAGAGCAGTGCATCGACTGGAGGGGCATCAAAGGCCCTAGGGAGGAATACACAGTATAAGAGAGCAGTGCACCGACTGGAGGGGCATCAAGGGCCCTAGGGAGGAACACACAGTATAAGAGAGCAGTGCACCGACTGGAGGGGCATCAAAGGCCCTAGGGAGGAATACACAGTATAAGAGAGCAGTGCACCGACTGGAGGGGCATCAAGGGCCCTAGGGAGGAACACACAGTATAAGAGAGCAGTGAATCGACTGGAGGGGCATCAAGGGCCCTAAGGAGGAACACACAGTATAAGAGAGCAGTGCACCGACTGGAGGGGGCATCAAAGGCCCTTGGGAGGAACACACAGTATAAGAGAGCAGTGCATCGACTGGAGGGGCATCAAGGGCCCTAGGGAGGAACACACAGTATAAGAGAGCAGTGCACCGACTGGAGGGGCATCAAGGGCCCTAGGGAGGAACACACAGTATAAGAGAGCAGTGCACCGACAGGAGGGGCAGGCCCTAGGGAGGAACACACAGTATAAGAGAGCAGTGCACCGACAGGAGGGGCAGGCCCTAGGGAGGAACACACAGTATAAGAGAGCAGTGCACCGACTGGAGGGGCATCAAGGGCCCTAGGGAGGAACACACAGTATAAGAGTGAAGTGTACCGACTGGAGGGGCATCAAGGGCCCTAGGGAGGAACACATAATACAAAAGGACAGCACCCCCACTGAAAGGACATCAAAGGCCCTAGGGAAAAACACACAGTACAAGAGGGCAGAGCACTCACTGAAGGCACATCAATGGCCCTAGGGAGGAACACACAGTAAAAGAGGGCAGCGCATCCATTGAATGGGCATCAAATGTCCAATAAGAAGAACAAGACTCCTATGCTTAGTACAAGAGCACTTCCTGCCAACTGCAGCTGGCATCTCTTCCACCCACCTGCATCCTGGTCTTCACCACATCCAGCGGAGTGTTCCCAAACACACTCGCAGCTCCCGCTGTGGCCCCAAAGAGCCCTGTGATAAGGGGGTTCATAGCCTTGTTTGGATCGTCCCCTGAAAACAAGGAGATAGGGTTAAACAAAATTACTTTCCTTTGCTAAATATTCGGAACTGTGCTCAAGCTGTCAAACCAAAGATCTTCAAATCGAAAAAAGAAACGACAAAAGAAAGGAGAGGTCGAAAGAAAGGGGAAACAGAAAGAAAGGAGAGAGAAAAAAGCAAAGAGGGAGAGCGAGAGAAGACAAAAAAGGTAAGATAGTGTAAGGAGATATGGAGATAAAGGTAAAACAAAGAAAGCAGAAGAAGAAAGAAAACAGAGGTACAATGACAAACCAATGGCCCCCTCCTCCCACCCCCCACCAACAACCCAGACCTCTGACGGTCTGATTCCAGGAGAAGAAGGGAATGCTGGGTGAAATTGAATAATTACATTTGCGAATAAGCCATGCGTTTTCAAATGTAATTGTACAATTGTGTAATTATACCCATAATGCATTTTTCTCCAGATATTATATTTAATTTGCTCAAAATGTTCCCTGGACACAACCGGAATCCCACGGGCTCTTCTTGGTTGGCTCTCTCCCACATCTCGTCCTGGTGGAGAGGCGAGTGTCCCTGTGGAGAGAGGGGTGGATGTTCAGTCACCAGCCCACGGGGTGCTTCTTTGTAACCACTGCTCTAAGCCCACCCTGACCACACGTGTTTCTTCACACAGCTTCTTTACGGAGCCTTTTGTTGCAGATCACACATCGGCTCTTCTTGAGATCTGCTTTTTCTTCCAGACTTCATTTTCTCCATACTTTCTTTAGAGCCAGGAATTCCCAGTTCCAGCCCTGCCAAGTATCACGCATCAGGCGTGAGACTAACGCATTTCAGTGTGGTGATCCGCATCACCGCACTGAAATGCATTGTCACGCATTTATAGCGCCTCCTTAGAACGCTGCAGCGAAGAGGAGCGCTGCGAATTAGTACCACACAGAGAGCAAAGCTGCTCTTCAGCAGCACCTCTGCGAGCTGCTTGCGACAGGCTTGGGGGCTGGCTAGTTGGCTAGAATGTAAAACATTCACCAGACACCCCAGCAGGCACATCTGACTCACTCAGGATGTCATAAGTGTCAAAGCCTAATGCCTGCTCCCGATGCAGCCTGCCAGGACACACTGACTGTGATACACCTATAGGCCGATGGCAGCGCGGCACAGTTTAGCTTTGGCAGGCAGCGCAGCCCACTGCTGCTGTAGCTCTCGCTGCGTTGTGCAGGGCGGCCCGTTGCTGCTGTAGCTCCACCACGTTGTGCAGCGTGGCCCGCTGTTATGCGTGGACCTCTGTTACTGTAGCTCCCACTGCGTTGTGCATTGCGGCTCGCTGCTGATGTAGTTCCACCGCGTTGTGGAGCGCGGCCCAGCCGGGGCTTAATCAGGATCAACCGACCCCTGGCAGATGGCGGGGGCCGCCGGAATGATGGTCTGGTGCCTTAGCACTGTAGCGCGGCCACCCTGCACTGCAGTCCTGTGTTTGGAGCCATGAATGCTACCCTCTGAACCGTGCGCTGCCCGGTGGACATCGCGGCCGTCCCGACTCTGTTGGTGGATGCAGAAGTGCCACAATGCCTACTTTACATTAATGCTAAAGCACAGTAGATAAGGAGGAGAGCCAGAATACTCGAAGCAGCGGTTACGAATCGATCTCTCATTGAAAGAGTAGACAGTAAGGGCAATCACTAAAGCAGCAGCTGAAAATGAGGATGGCAATACAGGACTTTTGTTACAGATGGCAATTAAGTTGGAATATGCAAGGCTAGCCCGTCATGGCCCTTGCTGACAAGTAAGTATCACTCATCTAACCTAATTGAATTTACAGTTTACTTTTAGAGGAGCGCCGCGCGTCATCATTTAGCCTGCACTTTAAGTAAAGTTATAGGTGTGCTGAGCTGTGCATTGCAGTCACTAGTCTGTCTGCAGCAGTCAGTCTGCACAAAGTTGTGTCACTTATTTACTTTACTTTTAGAGGAGTGCCGCACGTTATCATTCAGTCTGTACTGTAAGTAAACTTACAGCTCCTCTATATTGACCAGTCACTGTCTGCCAGTCTATATCATGGTTACACATTTCTTTAACAGTACAATCAGGTTACAAGGGCACTAGGTTAGTGCCCTTCCATTTCTGGTGCTTTAAAACACTTTTAAGATCTTCTTAGAGTTTCTTGTTGCTCAAATGGGTATTTCTGCTATTTATTTGTTTCCCTTGTCTTCATTGCTTGATTTTTGCTCGCGAGAAAGTGTCACTCAAAGTCATTGAAATGTCACTCATAATTTCTCATGAAAATGTCACACATAGCGTCCTGAAACCTTGGCAGCTATGCAGTTCTTCAATCCTGAAGGTTTCCTAGCTTGCCTTCTACATTGGAATTCCCAAATTCCTGTGCCAGAAGGGAACTGCCTCTTTGTGACAACTGAGGGTGGCATGCTTCCGTTTGCTTCCTCTTCCGGTGCGTGCCTGCTCGTGTGTAATAGGAGCGCCTCTTGTTTCCTGTGCTAGGTGGGACAGAGGTCACCATACCAGCATCCGGTGGAAGCCAATGCTGCGAGTCATGTCTGCTGTCCCTTGAAGGATTCCGTCGTTGTGTCCATTGCAGTGCAGAGCACACACCCGGGTGCCCCTCACTGATATCAACATGGCGCCTCAGTTGAGACTCGTGGCACACAGCCACCTGGGCCCGCGCCAGATCAGTTTATCAGATGCGGGGCAAATGACTCGACTTCTCAAGGACAGTCCGCAGATATACAGCTCTGCTTCGTGCATTACACCAGCGCCTAGATGCAGCCCTTTGCAAAGACTTCCAAGCGCTGTGTATTCTGTTCGCACTGCCCTTCTGACGTGTGCCGTCGTCACATCTTAACCCCTGTCCTGAGTGGATGGCCAGGCCTACGGGTAAACTAGTCACTTCTCCTGAGGGGTCCCATTCCACAGCAGTGCATCAAATGCAAATATGGAAGTGCAGGTACTCACTATTTAGAGTACCTGATTGCACCTGGGAAGTGCTGGTGCTCCTCCATTCAATGTATTGCAGCAGTGCTGAGAAGTGCAGGTACTCACTATCCACAGTACCTGTTTACTCCTGAGAAGTGCCGGTACGCTCCCATTCAATGTATTGCAGCAGTGCTGAGAAGTGCAGGTACTCACTATCCACAGTACCTGTTTACTCCTGAGAAGTGCCAGTACGCTGCCATTCAATGTATTGCAGCAGTGCTGAGAAGTGCAGGAGCTTACTATCCACAGTACCTGTTTACTCCTGAGAAGTGCCAGTACGCTCCCATTCAATGTATTGCAGCAGTGCTGAGAAGTGCAGGTACTCACTATCCACAGTACCTGTTTACTCCTGAGAAGTGCCGGTACGCTCCCATTCAATGTATTGCAGCAGTGCTGAGAAGTGCAGGTACTCACTATCCACAGTACCTGTTTACTCCTGAGAAGTGCCGGTACGCTCCCATTCAATGTATTGCAGCAGTGCTGAGAAGTGCAGGTACTCTCCCATTCAATGTATTGCAGCAGTGCTGAGAAGTGCAGGTACTCTCCCATTCAATGTATTGCAGCAGTGCTGAGAAGTGCAGGTACTCACTATGCACAGTACCTGATTGCACCTGGGAAGTGCCGGTGCTCCTCCATTCAATGTATTGCAGCAGTGCTGAGAAGTGCAGGTACTCTTCCTTTCAAATGAAAGAAGTGCAGGTACTCAGTACCGGACAGTACCTGCCCATTTAAAGCACTGGTTGTAGGTCTCAAGGTCTGGTACCCTGAAGACTGTCTGACTACTGAGAAATACTTTCCCCTCCACCCCAAGGAGCCTAGTACCCCTAAATAAAAAGGCAAACAATTATGTTATCACTAAATGAGTAACATCTTATTACTTGCCCTTTTTCAACTACTTTTCAATTTCGTTTTCCTTTACTGTAGAGAAGGGATAGTTTAGGTTGGGATTTCAAACGAGATTGCACAGTCCTGATGAATGCCATTGGCCCCAAGGGGCACACAGTCATGGCTGAAACATGTCGACGATCAGAGGTGTAGGGAAAATTGGCTACCCATATACATAGCTTTATGTTTTTAATCTTGCAAAATGTATCCTAATATTAATTAAAGATGTACATATACCTAAAGACAATTTTAAACCATCTCCCACCATATGATATCTCGAGCTCCCCAAGTGAGGTTGAGCAAGACCCAGTAGAATCTTACTTGGGACGAGATATAAACCTTATGATGAACCATGCCACTAAATGTAGGTAAGAGTTTTATCTCAAAAGAAAGGGATGCACTAGCAGGTCTTACTTTGAGCCGGTGATTGCCGGTGGGGGCCACCAGCACTCCTTTTTAGGTCGAGCCTCGAGTAGCGCGCAAGCGCTGCTAGGCGAAGACTTTAAGTAAGTGAGTTTCAGAAGCAGTCCAAACGCTCGTGCGTCGTGGCTGGCCTTTTTGGGATGGGTACGTGCGGCAGACATGTGTTTCCAATTATCGTGCCCAGACGCGTGCGCGATAATTGTAAACACATGCCGGCAAAGGCACATGACGCACGAGCGTCTGGTCAGCTGAGCAGGCTGCCGCGCTCCTCCTCCCCCTCCGCTCCTCTGTGGTGCGCGCACCACTGTTTATTTTTTTTTACCGCGCGGCCGCCATTTTTATTAAAAGATGTTGCAGCACTTTTTCTCCCAATTGTCAGTGGCTTTTTTCCAGCAAATTGCTTTACCTCTCAGCTTCGGTAAGAATTCGGCGCTGCCTTCTAACCTGTTGCGCAGATGTCTGGGTTGTGGTTTTATTGTTGCAGGGCTGGGAGGAGCTGGAAGGGGCTAGGAGCTTCTTCCCAGAAAACGCGGCTGGTTTCTGCTAATTAGAGAAACAAACTCAAATCATCTCCTCACAGAGATGCACACTGAAGCAGAGGGGCGCTGGTCCGGTCATGCACCACATACAAGTGATTTGAAAATAGTTTCCCTTCAGCTAAAAAGAAAAAAAAAAGGAGGGAAGTAAATGCAGAAGGAATGTGCAGGATGTTTACAGGATGTCAGTTCGCCAGCTGTCCCGGCCTCTGGGCTACAAGTCGGCACACTACAATATCATCAGACGGCAGGTGGCGAGCACCATTCCTTTATAATCTTCTCAGCTATGGTGGGCCTTGGAAACACACATTCGACATCTGGCTTTTCAGCTGTGTGCCCTCTCTCTAATGCAGCTCAAACTGTACAGGCCGCTCTTTATTTATTTTTAACACTTCAAGGGACCATACTAAAGACCTAAATAAAATATGCGCTTTAAAAAAGCATTGGTGAAATGAATAGGTCGCATCTATGCAATTGACTTTATTGCCTTTTCGCCATATTGCACAGCAGCACGGCTGTTGTTCAGCATGGCTGAAGTTAGGGGGAAAGCACTATAATGCAGATAGTGGTGGCCACGTCATAGCGCCTTTTTTCGGGCAGGACGAGAGGGGCAAGGAATAATGTGGAACGGACGGGACAAGCAACAATGTGGGAGGCGTAGGAGGATGGGGTATGCAAGCAACAACGCAGGAGGAGGGCAGGTAGACAGCAAGTAGGCAACAACGTGGGAGGGACTGAGCAAGCTAGCAACAACACAGGCGGGCGCTGGAAAGGACGGGGCAAGCAAGTAACATTGCGGAATGGGAGGGGTAGCACAAGCAAGCAACTATGCGGGTGAGACGGGCCATGCAACAATCTGGGAGGGGCCAAGAGGGCGTGGCAAACAAGCAACAATGCAGGAGTGACGGGGTAAGCAAGTGGTACATTTTAAAATATATAAGAAGAAGCAAAAGTGTTTTTTAAAGAAAGGAATGGTAAGGCTGCAGATTGCAGGTGCTAGGACTTCCAAAAAAGGAGAATTAGAAAAAAGTTAAACAGATGTGCAACGCTTGGGAGAGGAACCTAAATGCTGAAAAGTGGCTGAAACAGCAGGGGGTGCGATGAAGCTGTTTGATCAGTGGGGCTGTTTAAATAAAAACAAATATCTGTGTGCCATGGAGTGCTGAAAGCAAAAGAAAAAAGTAGTTCCATGATATGGAGTTGTACAATGCTACACTAAAGCCAGTATAAAGAATGGTGAAAAAAACTATGCTCCAGAGGAGGAACAAACACAAGAAGAGGAAGGAAGAACATTAGTTAAGTTGCAAGCACATGAGATTAACAAGAAAACCAACCAATGGCAGGCAGTTGGCTGACCCAAATTCCACTGTAAGTATTGGAATTGTCCACAACAGGTCTACAACAATAGTGAGACCAAATGAAATCTACTGATAGATAGTGCTAATGCTGAAAGTTGCCAATTTTGCAAGAAATAGGTCCCAGTTGTAGCCCTCTGCCCTGCAATTTGACTAACTAGTGAATGGTCTTTGGGCATGCCACGTAAAGGGCCCATCTGGTGTGAATAAAACCAAACATCTCTCTTTCCCTAGTCCGGCATCACTAACAATCACCAATAAAAGGCATTCCAGAAAGTTCTTTTGTTTGATGATGTGTAATTGGGTTTTGGGACCCGTTGTGACACCACTCAAAAGATGGCACCTAGAACCTGCCCGGGCTGGATTCACGAAGAATTGTTTTTTAAAAGTCAGAAGTCTACATATTGTAGGTTTCCTTCTACAATTTGAGTACGTTGCCAAATTTTCGGAGATTCCGAAAGTCTCAAGGAATAAACATGGAAATCATTGCAAGAGATGGATTTTCATGCATACCACTACTCCTCCAAACCTACTCCTGCAGACTATAGAGGGTGGACAGTCTGAAGTGAAAAATTGTATTAGTGCACAATGTCATAACGAAACTAGAGGCTCCCCTGCAAAATACATGCAGGGGGGCCCCCATACTCCGGATCCAGTTTGGAGCTCTCAGGGCAGGGACCTGCCAGTACTGGAAGGGGCTCCCGGAGCTCTGGGGCCCCACCAACACTGCAGGGGCTTTTGTTACGCCACTGTTAGTGCATGTCAAATCAAGTAATTCTTTATTGCTGCGATCTAAAGAGCCATATCGATACTTACATGAAAAATGTCCTAGTTCCCCAATTATAGCAAAAGTCCATTTGATTCAGGACTAGGGGGGCTTATTTACAATACCTTTGCACCACTGATGCGTCACTTTTAATGTGGGGGAAAGTGACGTACCGGCAGCGCAAGGGTCTTGTAAATAAGTCCCTAGGTTTGCTAATGATGTTCATGTAATCTTGGCCGATTCTCCCCCACTCTCCCATACTCTTTTCCAAGAATCCCACACAAATGATGTCCTCTGATATTAAATGGGCACGATTCGGATGAGCCTTCAGGAGAACTAGTACATTGCTTCTATTATGAATATCATAAGCTCCATGGGAGCTGTGGAGGATTACACTTCAGTTCTGTTCTTGATCCCTACCATGCTCTGTGCTGACCTTTCCCCCTCCTTTTGGGTTAGTATGCACATGGGGAGAGGATGTGGCCTCACGGCTACAGCTGCCGACTTTGGAGCAGGGGAACCAGGTTCGAGCTTCTGCTGAGCATCCTGTGATTCTAGGAAATCACTTAATCTCCCCATGCCTACCAAGAAATGAATGTGTACTTGTGTAACGTAACTGGTGCTCATGTAAAGCGCTCCAATACCTTCGGGTCGAGTTTGCCCTCTATAAATCTGTAAAACAAGCATTGGCATAGTTAATAGGTCTCGCTTGGGACCTTATAAGTATTTAGTTATGCAGCACAATATCCTTGGTGCAACAACATCAACCGTTGCATGGCTAAACACTTATAAGGTCCCAAAGGCGAGACCTATTGGCTATGCCAATGTTTGTTGGGAATAGGCACTTATTGTAAAGCATCAGGCTTTAACGGGAGCAAGAGAGGGAAAAATGGACGGAACAGAATGACGGAGGAAGAGAAAGACGGAAAAACCATCACAAAAGGAGGAAACAGGAACCTGCACAAGTGAGATAAATGGGCAGGGCGTGTCGGGTAGTGGATTAAAGAGGCATGAGTTGCCTTTAGGCCTATGAGCCTTGGTATTCGGTGCGCTGACATTAGATTGCACCGACCGCGCGCTTCTGAGCAGAGCCATGAGCACCTGCACTCTTTCTTTTACAAGTTAAGCACTGTGTACTAGCCCCTCTTTGTGATTTATATAAATGTATTTGCACCCCAAATCCCATCGTCTGCGAGCACAAAGTCACATTAGTGATCCACAATACACGGATACGATCACTCAATCAATCTGCCCACTAAGATGGGTTGTGGATATTTCAGGGTGGGGACACCAGCAAAAGGTGAGCCACCACAGACGCGCAAGCAGTCTCTTTCCAACAAGGACATTAAGATGGAAGATCCCAAAATTGACTGAGAGTAGATGAATAAAATTCTTCACTTCCCAAGAAAAGTCCAAAAAGTTTAAAAGTGCAATTGCGTATGGGAATTTCATTTCCACGAGCAGAAATGCAAATCCGCAACACTTTCATACGTCGAAATGTATATGCTTTGGGAAAATCTACATTGTAGGTGTAAGCCTAAAGTGTACCTTTCCGGCGTTGCATCCAGCAATTTTGTGAAGTGGGCCCCCACTGGCTGTTGCTCACAAAAACCACACACCCTCACTCAACAACTCCCATTTATACCCACAACTGCTGAGCTATGGGTGTCTACCTCTTGTGCAGACACACAGACAAACGCACAAACAGATGGTTCAGAGCCACGGACACCCAGATCTATAAAACTGGTCAGGCACCGAAGACTGGCCTCTCCTCCCACCCAGGCTTCTCAGGACACTGGCCCTTCTTCAAGGGTTTGTCGACATCTGTGGACATCTCTGATGAAGGGTTGCTACTGGCATTCTCTATCCTTACGGGGTTACTGACTACCGGTAAGTGAATGGTTTCTTCCACCATCTCTCTCCACATGTACTATTGCATTTCTCCTTATAGGTCCTTATAGACAACACTCAGGTTACCGCAGGGCCGTTAGTAGCACTTTATAAAAACCCTAAATAAAATTAAAAGCATGTCTGTCTCGAGTATACACACTTAACCCCAGATCTGTCCAGAGCCATGAACCCCCACAACTGGGGCTTGGGGTGTCAACCTCTAGTGCACAGACTGAAGCACACACTTGTGCTTACCTTTGTACCAGTTCCGGAGAGAGGTCATGACGAAGAAGCGGATGGCCTGGTTGGATCCCTGCTTGAGGACTGTGGCGGTCAGGCCCTGGTAGGTGCCTTTCAAACCTAGTGGAAGATGGAGAAAGGGAGGTGTTAGCAGAAAACAGATGGCAACCAGTTGTTGGGGACTGAGGAGAGACGATGATCTCTCTGTTAGGACAGCAGAGAGGTGCCATGCCTCCTGTTCGCGAGATGTTTCCACCCAAAGGTTGGTCCTGGAGTGGTTATCTCCTGTAGTCGATCGAGTGCCCATGCGCAGGTATAGACTATAGAGCAGGGGTTCCCAACCTTTTCTATGCCCTGCACCCCTAGGAAATGTTTGATTAATGTTCGCACCCCCTGCGCCTGTTTTTGCTGGATTCCTATTATGAATACAGTACATACTTTCCCTCTTTGTTGCACCCCCTGTAATGCCATCTCGCACCCCCTGGGGAAGCGGGCACACCAGGTTGGGAACCCTTGCTATGGAGGTTCTCCATTCTGGGGGTGTGGTACCACCTACCAGAGAGGACTGGAGTGATTGGTTCCTTCGAGCCCAGCATGGCCAATCAGCCGGAACACCTTCCAAAGTTCTAGGACTTCTAATCTGATGCCTTCATGGGGTGAGTGAGTGTAGAGCTGAAATCTTCACAGGATTGAGTCTCTCTGGAGAAGACCCATCATAGAATAGGTGGGGTGTGCACCTCTCCTGCTGGGGTGGGGGCATCCCCTTTGTTTAAGTAATCCCAACTTTCATGCTCCATCTCAGCCAAAGTCTCTAGCCCTTGAATTTTGGAGATCTTGCACAACTGGCACAGTAGACTTCTTCGTGCCGGTAACCTAACATGTGGAACTGAAATTCTTGCAGGTAAGTTAGGTATGCAAGTGGAAATGTGTGTGTGATCTGCATATTGCAGGTTCAAATCCCAACCAGGCTGGCTCAGCCTTTCCTCTTTCTGAGGTCAGTACGATACCAATTATGATTACAATAATAATTGTACATAATAATGTTCTACATAAAGCACTTTGGATAAAAATGTTAGATAAAGAACAGATTATTATTTTGGGGCATTCCGAGGTTTATGACTCCTTGCTGGGGGCAGAACAGCAAGTGTGAATACATCCAGTGTGCTGTGATGCAAAGCTTGGTGTGACCCAACCCACTGTAGAAAATCAATTGCACAATGACTGTTTACCCCATCAGATGTGCAATAAAGGTTTTCTTATCTCGCCCACTTTCGAAACTCATGCATTTCGCCAGAGTGCCAGTCACTGTGCCAGGAAGGCGCCCAAGGCCTCACCTTGTTCACGTATGATCTCCCTCACGCCATGGAAGAAGCCTCGAAATCGCGGTTTCGCTGAGCACTGGTCATGTATGAACTTCACCTGCAAGTAGAAACAGCAGAAATATCTTTATAACTCTGTGCAGCTTCCACCAAACTGAAGGAGAGTTTCTGAGCCACAACCTAATGTCATTCTGTAACACAAATACAGCTGGCCCCAGGCATGCTGAACACACCACTTTCAAGAGCCTGCGGCAGAATCATTTACAAGATCTGAAAAGGCTTGGGACAGACTCGGGGAAGTAATGTTAGTGTGACAACAAAGCTAGAGCTGAAGACAGCTTTTACACTGATGTTGCTACAGGCGTGGAAATTAATAAATATAATGGCCCTGGCAACCTTTATTCAACTCGAAATGTAGCAGAGCGCATGTTCCATGCATGAGTAGCTCATCCGTACAGATTTTCCTATGGATTTCGGTACTTGTAGTCCTGTTTATGCCAGATCAAAACAACAACTAGCAGAATACAAAGAAAAAACCTTGAGTGGAGGAACTGTTCACGCATGGAACTGAAAGAGCTCTGCTACTGTCAAGATCTGTCTCTTATCCCTTTGCTCCTTTGTTCACTTGCCTGGACACCCAAAATGGGTCCCTTTGAGGCCCAGTGCTAGGCATCCTACTGGGTGAGTTGCGCACTATACAAATACACATAACATAACTCCCCTGCTGCATATCTAAATTTTCCAGCTATGGACCCTGACACGGTCTGCCTCCAGGGGACTCTTCATCTTTTGCTAATATTTAGATCCAGGTGAAACTTGTAAAATCTCTCAATTTAGTTTTATACAGAATTTGTAAAACTTTGTGGGTCTCATTTACTATATTTTGACGCACAGCAGCGTCGCAAGCCTTCCTGCTGCGCTAGTCAAAATGAAAGGGCAGGAATTCCCCATATCTACAAGATACGGCGCATTCCTGTCCTTCTCCCCTGCACTGGTGCACAAACAGCAGCCGTGCACCAATGCAGACACCCTTGCGCCATGGTGCAAGTGTGCCTGCATTGCAAGGATGATTGTTGTTGTGCAGGAAGGGACACCTTCCTGCACAACAACATTCATTAATGGCGTTTAGCTCCTTCTATGTGTGCTGAAGAATGCAGCACGCATAGAAAGAGCAGTAAACGAGGAGAAATAAAAGTATTTCTCCTCGTTGCACCTCCTTGCACCTCCCCTGGGGAGGCGTAGGATTCTGACGCATTCCCAGGTTTACGATACTTTGTAAATCTGAGAATGTGTCAGGTTCCATGGATGTTGCGTGGGAACACCCACAGCAACACCCAAGGAACGCCCCTTTCACGCAGAGTAATGCGTAAAAAGGGCCCATATTTACAAGGCCATGAAAAGTCATGCAGGATGACTTTACGTGGGCTTGTAAATATAAGCTGGCACACTGCGCCACTGGTGCGTCTAAACAGTGACGCACCGGCGTTGCAATGGGCCCCTGTGTTGTGAAATTTCGGGTAACACTTTTCTCACCCTCAACCATACTATCTATCTATGAGGGTTTTGTTTCCATCCCACCTTCCTGCCCTGTAGAAAAACCCTTCCACATGTTGTACTCAACATTCACCACCAGAGGGCGCCCAAAGGCCATCAAGAACACGCAGGTGTTTCTGGATTCTATGGCAGGACCGGAGGCTCAGATTATGCTTCTCAAATCTTTACTACTCCAAATAGCAGCCAATTAAAAAACAGTAAAACATATATAAAACTACATTTTTTTAATTTTTTTTTATTTTTAAAGTTTTATATAGCGCGAACCAGATCCCGAAGGATATCAGAGCGCTTTACATGAGGATCAAATGAGTCAACAAGTTACAAAATACAGCCATTACCAGAGCATAGTAAAACACAGACAAAGAAACAATGTTATGGGAATTCGTAAGGAATAGCAAGAGTAACAGTGATCATGGAGACATAAAAACGGGGAGACGAGGAAAACAATGTCAGATGTCCAGCTGGGTAGGTGACGGCCAGGGGCCAGACTCCTCTATAGCTGCATGTCCCATGAGGCTTTGAACCACGCCTCCTTCATTAACCAATCAACAACGTCCATAACATACAAAATAGCGAGGCACCATCTTGACTGCCTATTTCTTTGCTGCTCCGCAGTCAAGATAAGTGCCTCGTTATTTTGCTTATAGATTAAAGTGATAAGGACTTTCTTTTATGATATTTTATCGGATTCTGTGTTTATTATGCTTGACTGCATATCTGCTTTGTTAGCGGTGTAGCGCTCGCGCCGCGCTTCGCGCGCGATAGGTATCAAATTTACCGTTTTCTCACTCAGCGCCTGTTGCGCTTCCCCTACGTAGCCTTGTTCTATGTCCCATGCTGTTTTTCGCCTGTTAGAAGTGCCGGTGTTCACTCGCTGCTGCGAGCGGTGCACGTTGTGTACCGGCGCGCTCCTCCCGCTACCGGCCGGGTCTGGCCCCCCTCTGGGAGTGAGATCGCCCACAGGAGCCTGATCGGGCTGCTTGCGTCGATTCTCTCGGGAGCCTGCACGCGTCTGAGCACGCGCTCGCAGGTCTCCCTCAGGAACGCTGGGTGACGCCTTTCCCCTGGCTAGGACAACAGGGGAAGCAGCTCGACAGTTCTGATGCCGGTACCGGGCCTGAATTAGACGAATTTAGCATATTTTGAGTATTTTTTCTGGGCATTAACCCTTTCTTGTGATTTCAGCTGACTGCTAAATTAATTTTTGGAAATCCCCTGATTGACTTAGGCAGGAGGGGCTAACTGTCCTCCATTAGTCCTAGTCTTCAAGGGGTGTGGTACCTTCTTTGGCCTCACTGTCCCAGCATTGACTCCCATTTGACGCCCTTTCTCACTGCTGGGTCTGGGTTGTAAAATTTGGCTTCCCACTGGGGATTTGGAATTGAATATACAGATATTCACCAGAGATGTCAGACTGCGAGGTCTATGAGGAGAAACTGGCTGCATATGGTCCTGCAGAAGATGAGGACTACTATTAAGATGAAAGCATGGAGCCACTCATTGACAAGTCCCTTGATAAGAAGTTAGATAAGGTACTCTCTTCGGCCCTCTTGCCCATCTCCCTCCGTCTAGACCAATTGGTGGGCGCCACCCCCAACATCCCCGCTGGCGACCCAACCCCTTCAGCCCCCTGCACCCCCAGGCCACGCTTGGCCCCATGTCACCTTTTATTCTATTATTATTATTATTAATTTAATCTTATAAGGCGCACAGCTACCCGGAGGTTTCCCGGCGCCATCGGACTAACGCAACAAGAAAGGGAAAGCATTATTAATTAAATAACCACGTTTTGAGACCTTTGCGAAAATTCGTGTAGATATTTTCATTTCGAAGTGGTGTGGGGAGTGCGTTCCATAGTGAGGGGGCCATATAAGAAAAGGACCGGCCGCCTATACGTAACCGTCTAATCCTGGGTACTAAAAATTTGGCTTGAGTAGAAGATCAAAGAAGCCGTGTTGGGATAAAGGGATGGACTAAGGCACTCAAATACTGTGTGAGCTGTGCCCATTTTAATTTTATGCATATAACACAGGGCTTTGAATTTGATGCGGTTCTCCATCCTAAGCCAGTGGAGGTCGCGAAGGTAGCCTGAAATAGATGTCTTTCTAGGCACCTGGCAAAGCAGTCTTACCGCCGAGTTCTGTACTACCTGCAGTTTTCGAACCACCTCCTTATTGGCTCCAAAATACAGGATGTTGCCATAATCAAGCCTCGAGGTAATCAGGGCCTGAACCACAGTTCTTTGAGTGGGAACAGGCAACATCCAAAGTATTTTTTTGAGCCATTTTAGGATGGTGAAGCAGATTGAGGTGACCCTGACTGCTTGCTGCCTCATTGATAGCTGGTCATCAATGATTATGCCTAGATTGCGGACTCGTTCCATCAGCTGGGGAAGGTCACCCATTTGAGGAGGCCAATGTCGGGGGCCCCAAAGGTCTTTATTTGTACCGAGAATTACGATCTCTGTTTTTTCACCATTAAGTTTTAACATGTTGGCATGCATCCAACCAGCTATATTTTGCAGTCCTGCCTGAAGAGAAGATACCTTAAATGCCTCATCGGTAGACAGAGAGGAGATTAGCTGGGTATCATCCGCGTATGAGTAGATAGATAACCCAGCTTCTTCTGCTATAGTGGCCAGGGGTCTAACGTAGATTTTGAATAATATTGGGCTGAGGATGGAACCCTGTGGAACTCCATAGGGAGAAATATGTGACTTAGAGCTTGCTGACAATGAAAAGACCTGAAAAGTCCGGTCAGTCAAGAAGTCTGCAAGCCATTTGAGTGCTTTCCCGACAATGCCCACAGATTGAAGAGCTTTAAGTAATGCAATGTGTGACACAGTATCGAAGGCGGCACTCAAATCCAACAATATGAGTGCCACAGTTTCCCCCATATCAAGCCGTTGACGCAGAGTTTCTGTAACTCCCAAGAGCGTGGTCTCTGTTGAGAACCCCGCTCTAAAACCCGATTGTGACACATGCAGAATTTTTTGAGAATCAACAAATTGCGTCAATTGTCGATTTATATGTTTTTCTAAGATTTTTGAAAAAACTGGAAGTAGAGAGATCGGGCGGGAGTTAGATAATTCCGACGGATCAGCGACTGTTTTTTTCAGAAGTGGACGCACCATGGCATGTTTCCATGCTGCTGGAACGACTGCTTCTTGCAAAGACGCTTTAAGCCATTCCATAATAAGTTTGAGTGCAGATGGTTCCAGTTTTTGAAGAATGGGGATGGGGAGGAGATCTCTGGGCGAGCCGGATTTAAGATTATTTAAAATGCGGCTGAACGAGATGATGTCCAACGGCTGCCAGTTGGTAGGCGCGATGCTCTGGTTTGCCTGTGGAGCAACATAGCCTGATGTGGAGAGGGAGCTCCGTATTTGTTGCCCCCCATTAGTTGTTGCCACATTCATTTCTGCATAAATTTTCTCCACTTTGCTAATAAAAAACTTGGCTACATCCTCACATTGAGCTTCATTAAGTACGGGGGGAGAGGGTTGGCATGCTGCTCCTGCGAGGTCTTTGACTAATTTAAACAGGACCTTAGAGCTGTTATAGGCCGATGTAATAGTATTGTTTACATATTCAGCTCGGGCCGTTTTACAGAGAGAATGGTATTCCCTTTTTGCCCGTTTATATATACGCCTGGATTCAGGCGCATAGTCCTTCCTCCAACGTCTTTCCAATACTTTGCATTTGGTTTTCTCTGTTTTTAGTTTATCCGAAAACCAAGGGGCAGGAGGTCGACGATTATTTGTTTTATTGATGGAAATTGGAAGACACGCATCAATAGATGACAAAATCCAGGTATGGATGGTGTCCGAATCTGCTAAGTTAATAGGCGTGATGGCAGGCATGTTGTTTACAAGATATTAATTAAAACAGTCTATATCAAATTTCTTCCAATTTCTCGACCCCGACTTAGCAGGTAAGCTAGATGGGTTATTGTGCTGCAAATCTAACCTCACCTTATATCCGACTAAAAAATGATCGGACAAGAGTATAGGGAGGGCTGCCTGGCATGAGATACTACCTAGGTTGGAAAAAATGGGATCTAACAAGTGGCCCGCCCTATGGGTAGGACCTGAATTGCAGAGTAAGATATTCATAGCTGCTAAGTCAGCCATCAGAGAAGCACTTGTAGTGCATGTCAGGTCATTAAAATGTATATTTAATCTCCCAAAATGGTGAAATTTGCCGCATCAAGCAAAAAAGGGGCTATGAGTTCGGGAAACGACTCCGCCCATGACTCTGCTGGTCCTGTCGGGCGATAAATCAAAATCCCAGAAAAAGTGAATTGAGGTGTAAGTAAGAGTTTAAAGGAGCTAGCTTCACAACCCTTAAAGGGTAGGTCCTCCCATTTGCAGGTGTATGCATTATTAAAAATTAGTGCAATACCACCTCCCATTTTTACCATTCTAAGTTACAGACAGCCAGAGACCACGAGTACAACGCAGATCATTCGATCCCTTCTCATGTGCCTAGTACCCCGAATCCTCCCCCACTGACCGACACGGACACTGACATGGATTCCTCCCAGGAATCTCGCCCACGCAAACGCGCCAAGAAGCGCAAGCACTCTGTCTCGCCTGTTATGCCTACCCCCTTTACCTTTCACCCGTCTAGCATCATCCATCCCCGTTCTTCAGATTGGGCTCCCGCCCCAGCAGTGGCGGATTACATGCATACGAACCTCCGCAAAAGCTTTGACAAAGAGGTGCGTGCCCGCCTGAGATCAGAGTGCCCTCGCTCTGACCTTCCGAATAAAATTGCCTTGACCCCGAGATAGACACGTCCATGCAGACCTTTCTAAAGAAATATAAAAAAGACCCCAAGAAAGGTATCGACAGGGCTCTTAGGGCTTGTCAAGACAAACTCCTCGATGTCTCTGGCCCTTTGGCAAAAATTCTGGAACTAGCCTTGCAAGCACAGGAGACGGGTGCAGCCATCCACCCAGAGGTCCTAGCTGGATGGACCCAGAGAGCGATCTGCCTTCTTGGCAATGCTAATTGCGCGCTTTCCTCGGAAAGACGCAAATCAGTCCTCTTAAGAATGGACCCACAGTTAGTGGAATTAGCTTCGGATCACTGACAGAATATCGATAACAAGAATATCGACCTACAACAATATCGAAGTAAAAATATCGAATGCCAAAATATCGACTCCTATCTACAAACTGGTAAGTACAAAAATATCGACTCCAAAATATAGTTGTAAAAAATATAGTCAGTCAAAATATCGAATTTTTAAAATGTATGAAAAGTAATGTAAAATTAATGAAATAATATATATAATTAACTAAAACATACTTAAAAATACTTAAATAACTTTAAAATTAATAAATAATTAATGTAACTTAAAAAAATAAACATACATTTTAATTTTTTAATACATAAATATATTAACGTAATATTTATAAAAAATATTCAATATTTTTAGCGTAGGATAAGCGGGATGGTAAAATTTACTATTACCACTTCAGTCAGTGCAACAGTAGGGAAATCGTTGGATAGCGTAGGGGTAATAATTACTATTCCCACTCCAGAGAGTGCAACAGTAGGGAAAGAGTTGGATAGCATAGGGGTAAAAATTACTATTCCCACTACAGTGAGTGCAACAGTAGGGAAAGCGTTGGATAGCGTAGGGGTAATTATTACTATTCCAACTCCAGAGAGTGCAACAGTAGGGAAAGCGTTGGATAGCGTAGGGGTAATAATTACTATTCCCACTCCAGAGAGTGCAACAGTAGGGAAAGAGTTGGATAGCGTAGGGGTAAAAATTACTATTCCCACTACAGTGAGTGCAACAGTAGGGAAAGCGTTGGATAGCGTAGGGGTAATAATTACTATTCCAACTCCAGAGAGTGCAACAGCAGGGAAAGAGTTGGATAGCGTAGGGGTAAAAATTACTATTCCCACTCCAGTGAGTGCAACAGTAGGGAAAGAGTTGGATAGCGTAGGGGTAATAATTACTATTCCCACTCCAGAGAGTGCAACAGTAGGGAAAGTAATATTTTAATATTTTACTAAAAATAATTAATTATCAATACTAATAAATATTATTAATAACACTAATTACCAATTAATGAATAAAAAAAAAAATACCAATTATCAAAATGTAATTACCAATTAATAATTAATTAACAATGAAGTAATTATCAATACCAATTAATATTTATTAATATGTACTTAATTTCAATTAAATTACTTCCCACCCTATTCCCCTATAAACCCACATCCCGCTACAACTATTTAATTAATAGAATTAACATAATTACCATTTAATCAATTAAAAAAATTACCAATTAATAAAATTTAATTACCAATTAATAATTAATTAACAATAAATTAATTATCAATACCAATTAATATTTATTAATATGTACTTAATTTTAATTAAATTACTTCCCACCCTATTCCCTATAAACCCACATCCCGCTACAACTATTTAATTAATTGAATTAACATAATTACCATTTAATCAATTAAAAAAATCCAATTAATAAAATTTAATTACCAATTAATAATTAATTAACAATAAATTAATTATCAATACCAATTAATATTTATTAATATGTACTTAATTTTAATTAAATTACTTCCCACCCTATTCCCCTATAAACCCACTACCCGCTACGGAATTAAATTACGCAAAAATTAAATAACATAAAATTCATTGCTTTTAAAAAATAAACATACATTACAACTAATATACACTTTTAACACATATACTAACATACAATACACTTAGAAAAATTCGATATTATTAAAAATTCGATATTTTTAATGCCTATATTATGTACTTCGATATTTTAACTATCGATATTACTTACCTTAATTTCGATATTTTTAACGACTATATTATGTCCATTCGATATTATGTCCATTCTATATTTTAGACTCGATATTGTGTCCATTCGATATTTTTGTTTCGATATTATGTCTGTTTACCATTAGCTTCAGCTGAACCAGGCCCCTTGGCGGAGGGCCAGCTTTTTGGCGAACGCTTTGTGAAGGGCATTGCGAAGTTTGTTAACACGTTCACCTCACTTGACAAGTCGCAATCCTCACTCAAGAGAGTTTTCCATCCCCTCTCTGGTAGGGCTGGCCATGGCAGAGGACGCTCGGCCGGCCGCTTCAGTCAGCAGAGTCCTCAGCGAGGCTTCGCCCCGAGACGCAGGGGTTACACTCAAGAACCCGACCAGGCAGGTTTTTACCCCACGAGATCCCGAGGTTTCCGTGGAAGATACAATAGAGGGATCAACCGAGGATTCAGGAACAATGACGCCCAATCTTCAGGTAATTCCCCCCTTTCTCCCTTCGATTCCTTTGGGGGGCAGACTGATGTATTTTGTGTACAATTGGACAAAGATCTCTGCAGATGCGTGGGTCCTGAACACTGTTCAGGGGTATCAAATAGAGTTAATCTGTCGTCCCATTCAGCAAGCTCCTCCGGTTCCTCTCCATTTTTCCCTACAAGAACAGTCTTTTATAGACTCAGAACTGCTAGAACTTTTGGCAAAGCAGGCCATTGCTACGGGACCCTTCATCCCCGAAGGCTTTTGCAGCAATGTCTTCTTGGTCCAAAAGAAAGGAGGAGGACAGAGATTAGTACTAAATCTCAGAGAGTTCAACCCCTTTGTTGTCTACCGACATTTCAAGATGGACGGGATCCATCTACTAAGAGACCTGTTGTTAGAGAAGGATTGGATGGTTCGTTTGGACCTTCAAGATGCTTATCTAACAGTGCCGATTTGCCCCTCCTACCAGAAATACCTACAATTCCAATGGAAGGGTCAATGGTTTCGATACCAATCACTCCCCTTCGGCCTCTCGTCAGCTCCTTGGGTGTTCACCAAACTGTTGAAGCCAATAGTCACTCGCCTTCGAGAAATGGGAGTTTGCATGATCGTCTATCTCGACGACATGCTTCTGTACCTCAAGATCGGGCTCAATTGTGCACTCACTTACAATGGACAATGTCACTCTTGCAAGAGTTGGATTTTGTAATCAACCTCAAAAAATCCATGATAACCCCGGCCCAACAGGTGCATTTCTTAGGTTTCCAGATAGATTCCGTGAAGGCTCAGTTGCTCCTTCCAGCAACCAAGATCAAGTCCATCAAAAGAGAAATTCGAACGACTCTGTCATGACAAATGATATCTTTGAGGTCCCTAGCGAGAATTGAGGGTCTACTGGCTTCTTCGATCCAAGCGATCTTCCCAGGCCCCCTCCACTACAGAGCGTTACAACGCCTCAAGATCTACTATCTCCAGAAGAAATTCAGCTACGATCACTTGATTGCTCTGTCTCCAGATGCTCAAGACGAGCTGCAATGGTGGTTAACTCACATGGAAGCCTGGAATGGCAGGGCCATTTTCGGAGCTTCTCCCGATGTAGTTATCAAGTCAGATGCCAGTCGTTGGGGCTGGGGAGCAAGATGCAGAGACTTTGCTACAGGAGGCCGTTGGTTGGCAGAAGAATTAAAATTACACATCAACTGTCTAGAGTTGTTAGCCGGCTCGTTTGCCATCAGGTCAATCTCCCCACTAAAGAGCAACTGTTGCATTCTCCTAAGGATGGACAATGTGTCAGCAGTGCGGTACATCAACCACCTGGGAGGGACAAGGTCCCGACTGTTGGCCAACATTGCCCGAGACTTTTGGCATTTTTGCCTGGCTCAGAAGATCAGGATAGTTGCGGAATACATTCCCGGCAAGAGCAACCAAGTAGCGGATTGGAATTCCAGATTTCTGAGAGACTTCAGCGACTGGAAGCTCCATCCGACTGTGTTTCAAGAGATCATGACTATTCGAGGCCCATGTCAGATAGATCTTTTTGCCTCTCGCCTCAACAGCCAGCTTCCCCGCTTCTTCAGCTGGAGACCGGACCTGATGGCTTTGGGAACGGATGCGTTTCTTCATCACTGGGGCTCCCAGAGGAATTACGCTTTTCCCCCCTTCGCTCTAATCCCGAGAGTAGCGGCTCAGGTCAGGAGGCAATCTGCCTCATTGATATTAGTCACTCCACTTTGGAAGACACAATCGTGGTTTCCGACTCTGTTGGAACTGTCGGTGGATCTGCCTTTTCAACTGCCAGTTTTTCCGCTTCTGCTTCAGGACCCAGTGGGCTCCCCGCATCCTCTGGTCCTTCAGAATCAGCTATCCCTCATGGTGTGGACGCTCTCAGGAGACATGAGCGAATTGAAGGCCTTTCATCGGCGGCTGCCGGATTTATACAACAAGCTTGGGCTCCATCCACCCGTAAGAGATATTCTGCAGCATGGAAACGATGGATGGGTTGGTGTCTTCAACGACAGGTGGATCCCGTGGGATCTGATATGAAAGAGATTTTGAACTTCTTGTCCGAATGTGCAGATTCAGGCCTATGTTATAGGTCAGTGAACAATTTCAGATCGGCTTTATCAGCTGGACACGATCACATTGATGGGAAACCAGTGGGGATCCATCCAATGGTGTGCAAGTTAATGAAAGGTATTAGGATGGCTCGCCCACCGAAACCCAGATATACTACCTTATGGGATGTGTCTAATGTTCTCGCTTTGCTTGAATCTTGGCCTGACAATAAAGATTTATCGCTGAAACAATTATCAGCTAAACTCACCATGTTGTTATGTCTTATTTCATGTCGTAGAGTTTCTGATGTGCATGCTTTAGATCTTGCAGGCAGGATTTTTTCTCCCCAAGGTGTGTCATTCATTGTTTCCAGAAGAACAAAGATGATGTCTCGTTCAGTTGAGTATCCTGCATTCCCTCATAATGATAAGTTATGCGTTTTGAGATGTTTGAAAGTATATGAAGAACGTACTTTATCTCATAGATCGTATCCTTTAGGACCTTTACTTTTGTCAATACAGAAACCCTTTCGCCAGTATCGGCGGCCACTTTGGCGCGATGGGTCAGATGGGTCATGGCTGAAGCAGGTATAGACATTTCTGTGTATGGAGCGCATTCAACGAGGGGTGCCATGGCTTCTAAGGCCTTAATTATGGGCTCTAGGTTAGAGAATATACTGAAGGCAGCTGACTGGTCATCAGACTCAATGTTTAAAGTATTCTATTATAAACCCATTGTACATGTATCTTCTGTGGTTGTTGGTCAGCTTTGAACCAGCATAATCTGAGCCTCCGGTCCTGCCATAGAATACAAAATTTTCCAGCAATCGCGACAAGAATTTTAGATTCTATTAAGGACACGGAGGCGAGGATTATCCCACCCGTTGGGACAGGTAAGAATGAATTACAACTGTCATGTTGTCATATGATGCATAAGGCACATTTTGTCCTTTCCCACCCTTAAATACCAAACGTGAGTTCTGTGGTTTTCAAACTTGTTTCTGATTTCAGGAATGAATTCCAAACAGAACTAGACTTGGAGTGCCGCTTGGTGATGAAGTCTTCGTTGATGGTGGATAAGTTATCTCGTCGGAGATCTATTGTGGAGTTGCTCTCCGTTGAGAGCTGGAACTGTATCCTGTATGATTGCTTGGAGTTAAAGACTGATTTTTTTGCAAAGAAAGAGGCAGTCAAGATGGTGCCTCGCTATTTTGTATGTTATGGACCTTGTTGATTGGTTAATGAAGGAGGCGTGGTTCAAAGCCTCATGGGACATGTAGTTTTATATATGTTTTACTGTTTTTTCATTGGCTGCTATTTGGAGTAGTAAAGATTTGAGAAGCATAATCCTCGCCTCCGTGTCCTTAATAGAATCTAAAATTCTTGTCGAGAATGCTGTAAAATTTTGTAGTGCTTCTCAGCAGTGGAACAGAAAGCCTATTAGATAGACATTGACGGGTAGGCTGAAGGAGCTTTCCAGCCCAGGGACGAGAGTGGTAGACATAGAAGAGGGTACTTGGGAGAAACCTCATGTTTATTAATTTTTTTAATATAGCGCAAACTCGACCCAAAGGTCTTGGAACGCTTTACATGAGCACCAGTTACATTACACATTACACTCATTTTTGGTAGGCACAGGTAGATTAAGTGATTTGCCCAGACTCTCGAACCTGGTTCCCTAGTTGCAGCTCTGGCCATTATGTCACATCCTTGTGCCATCTTAAGCGGGCCTTATTCTAAAGCAAATACCTGCTGGGGTGCCACTGGTGTCTTGAGGGTGCAAAGTGTTGTTTGTACATTGCAGCTTTCATTATGCAGTCCTGCCAAGTACCACGCATCAGGCGTTAGACTAACGCATTTCAGTGTTGTGGTCCGCAGCACCGCCCTGAAATGCAAACTCACACATTTTATAGCGCCTCCTCAGCTGTCAAGCTGGAGCGCTCTAATTAGCACCACTGTGTGAGTGTGCAAGCTAGTGGCAGCGCGCGGTCCGCGCAGCTTACAGCAGGCTTGGGTGCTGGCTCAGCTGAGCTCGTTCTGGCTACAATGTAACCCATTCACCCAACACCGCAGCATTCAGCACTGACGTCACAAGAGTCAGTCTGATTTTGCCTCATGTGTCACACAGAGACACCTATAGGTAGGCCGTCCGCGGCGCTTGAGTAGGGCACTGCTGTGCACAGTTTAAGTTTCAAACAGCGCAGCGTAATGGAGCGGTCGGTCTGGAAACTCAGCTGAGCCTGCACTGCAGTCAGGCAGTGCACAGCCATAAATGCCATGCGATTCGAAGTCCTGGACCGCCAGCAGCCCGTGCACTGCCACAGCCGGCCCGGGGAAAGTCATTGTGGCTGGCTGGCCCATTCATGGCACTTGCCAATAGTGTCACTGGTTATTAACTTTGTGTGTGCAGCCAGCCAAGCTCAGCCTCTCAGTCACTCTGACTCTGAGGCGTGGCCTACCCGGTGCTGAAGCGGGCTGGTCAGCCGTGCTCTGGTATTTCTGACACAGTTCTGGCTTTCTGAGCAAGGCTCACTTGAGCAGAGGTGCCATGTAGGCTGCGGTGCCATTGTACTGTAGGGCAGAGGGCACCGCACAGCAAAGGCGATCCTGCAGCTAAGGGTGGATGCCACGTCTCCTCCCCCACCCAATGCAGCACATCGCCGCCGCTGAGGACCACTCGCTGCTCTTTTCACGCACTGTAGCACTGCCCGCCACCCCCTGATCGCAGCCAGCATGGTGTCCTCGCCTGGCAGGCCAACAAGGTGACCGCCACTACTACATACAGTGCTGAATTTCCATGATGGGGTCTTTCACGCTCCTTCAGTGCTCTAGGATCTTGCAAGCCTAGGGCGGGTACTTCATCAAGCCTGATGCACAGCCCTCACGCAATGACAACAGCGATATTGGTTTGCATGTCCCATGGTGTGTGGTAAAGCTGGCGGCCATCTTTGAATGTTACTCCTCCTTACCACCTCTTCTCAATATTTACTCTGAGACTTTCCTGGTTCGACGCAGAGATGATAGTGTTGAAAATTCTCAAAGTGTTCTGCTTTTTTAATATATCCTAATAACAGTGCAAGTCTGTGAGCAACATCTTTGTTTTCCGAGGATTAATTGTCCATAAGTTTACTGTTATGTAGCATAGACCACTTGTGGATGGGGTCTACCTTAAATGTCCATACAATCTGCAAGATATTCCCATCGTTGTGATATGTGTCATCCCAAGAAAATGCTAAATGTTATGCTTCAATGTTCTTAATCCCATTTGGTAACTTTTGGAGGTCAAAATGCTTAAAAAAGTGTGGTAACTATCATCCTCAGTACAATGGGAGTGTGGTCAGTGTTGTGTAATATTTGGTATCCCAGGGAAAATATGTTCTCCCCTGCACTTCAATTATCTTCGGAACTCGACCCTATTGGACAACCCCGTCTCTTCTGTACACCGCCCACTAAAGGAGAAGTGCACATCAGCCTGCCTTGACAGGGGCAGAAGAAGCAGGCACACTGAGTCAGTCCGTAATAAATTCATAATTTAATTTACTTTTTGTGAATGTGCAGCCTCTGAGTCTCCTGAGGCTTGCGAGTCTGCAAGACTGAGTCAGTCTGTCAGCTTGTCATGACTAGTAATTATCATAATTTATTAGCAGGCTGAGGCAGCTGAGATCCACATGCTGGGGCCTCTCTCACATCTGTTTCAGTTTGGATACAATCGGGTCCCACGTGGAGAGCCTGGATAGACTCTCTGTGTTTCATGTCGGTTAGCGCCCTTCCATCTCTGGTGCTTTGAAGCAGGTTTAAGATCTTCTTAGCGTTTCCATTTCCTCAAAAGGCTGTAATTTCTGATATTTGTATGTTTCCCTCATCTTCATTGCTTTATTTTTGCTTGAGAGAAAATGTCACTCATAGTCTTTGAATGTCACTCATAATTACACTGAAATTGTCCCACGTAAGCAATCTGAAACCCTGGCAGCTATGATTATGATCAGATACACAAGCATGGGGGGCGGGGCGAGGGGTTCGATTGCGCTTATTCTCCTAACCCAGATATTCAGGTGGTGATCAATTAAGTCCCTGGGAGGCTGAATCTTGTCCCTAAACACCTGTGTAGGTATGAGGTTAACGGATTCCCCTACAGTGTAGCCTGATCAAAGAAGGGTCCGAGTGTCCTTGTTTCTCTGCGACTACACAAGTCTGTGAGGCCCTCCCACCTTCGTAGCACATCCGGTGGGAAGACCTACAACTCGCATTCTAAGATAACAAACTGTGGCCAACCTCGCATAGGCCGGGTTTGACACAGCCCAAACTTACCCATCAGGTACATCCTCCAGTCGAGTTTCGAGCAACACCCCCACAAAACACTGCCACCATAATGTGCGCATGGCAAATAACTTATCTTGAGCTTGAGTCAAAGCCAGGGTACTGTGGTGTCAGTAGGCTGGCCAGGATACAATGAATCAGGAAACTAACCAGGACTACTCCCGCTTTACGAGTCCTGTTTATTACACACCACACGTCATCGGGATAGCACTATAGAGGATGGGGTCCATGGATCACACTTAGAATCGCCCAGTATTGAGCATGTGCAATACTACACTCCTCCCCAAAACAGAGAACCAGATCAAAACCTTCCCTCCCTAGTAACACAACCCAAAAACATGGTAGTCTGCTGGGTGCTGGGGCCCCGGCTAGTACTCCACGGAGAACGAGTACTCCTGCAGCTGTACGATCTACTTTTCAATCCGATGACGGGGCCTGGAGGCGGATCCTCTAAATAAAGGAATAAGTGGTTTGTGGTCGGTGTGAACAGCAAATGGGTGGCCATACAGATAGAAGTGAAAATGGTGGAACCCCAGTGGATAGCAGTTGCTTTTCATTCTATTTGAGAATACCACTGCTCTGTGGGATGAGAGGTCGATTGACATATGTTACTGGAGCTCCTTGTCCCCAGTCCTATCGTGCAAGAGTTCTGCTCCAAATCCATTGGGACTGGCATCCATTGACAGTTCATATTCTCTCGCAGGATCAAAACAGACATGTGTAGTCCCAGCTGATAGGGAATCTTTAGTGTTCTGGAATGACATCTCATGCTCTTCCTCCCACACCGAGCTTGCTATCGATTTTGTAAGTTCTCTGAGGGGGTAGGGAGAGCTGTCAAATTCTCAATAAAACGGCTGCAGTAGTTGACTATGCCCAAGAAGCTTCTTACAGCATTTAAGGAAGTTTGGCCATGGGCTGATTGATGGCCTGCTCTTTGGTGGCTGGGTCAGGGGCCACCCCTTTCACGGGGAAGTGATACCCAAAAAGGTTTATGTGGTGACTCAGGAATTCATACTTCTACTTGCGGATCGTGAGGCCAGTTTGAGTTTCTGGAGGACTAGAGGACTTTTCCTGAGACGAGCATAGTGTTCCTCAAGTGTTGGGGCAAAAGCAGCAAGATGTCATCACTCATGTTCAGGACTCCCATCAACCCCACCTCACATATAGTGTTTTGGAAGACCTCCACAGCAGCTGATATCCAAATATTTACTATTATGTAATGGCGGAGACCAAGATGAGTGGAAAACGTATTACTATAACTGGACCCTGGGTCGAGCAAGATTTAGTGATACCCTGACCAGAGGTTCATCTTGGAGAAGAAGCATGCCCCTGCTATCTCACTTACCAGGTTGTTCACTGCCGGGCGATGTGTCTCTACCTTTTGATTACCAGATTTGGGGCTGCATGTCTATACAGAGTCCCACCTTCCGAGGTTGTTTCAGTTTGTGGGTCAGCATGATTGAGGCAACCAGGGAATGAATCCTTCTACTCGCTTTATGATGTTGGCCTCCTACAGCTTCCAGGGCTCCTCTTCTACTTTGGGTCGTAGATGATATGCCACTCTGAGATGCCTCAGGGCTCTGGGATGCACGGACTGATCAATGTGAATCTTCATCATCCTCCCCTATAGGCATGCAATCCCTTGGAAGAGCTCTTTAAAGTCTCCTAGGAGGCTGTCAAGCTTTGTCGCGTGTATATTTGTCACATATGCATTGCCTGAGGTGATTTTGTTATTATGAGTAATGTGTGCAATGAGCATGCCTGCCTGCGGGAGGGGGTTTGGGCGTCCATAGGCATCTATTTACACTTTGGTGGGTCTGAGGGCAGGTCGGCCTACTATAGCCTTGCAAGCTTCCTTGGCCATGATGTTGATGGAGGCCCGAGTGTCAATAATAGCAGTCACTGGCCGACCTGCTATCAGTACTCCCCACTTGGAAGGAGATCTTGCTCAAGTCTGAAGTTGGTCAATATCACGTGCAAGGTACCTTCCCCCTTCTTATCGTCCATATTGTGGCCCTCAGACACAGGTGCAACAGCGTTTACCATCTTCTTCGGGGAGTTCCACTAGCTCAGGAATGACCCGCATCCTTTTACATGCTGAGCATTTCCTGCCACTGGCTGGTTCCCTGCAGCGACTAAGGGGTCTGCATGGTTTTTGGTGACCCTCTCCCATCGGCTTGTGAAGGGCCACTCCCATGTGTGAAGCCCTTGCATTTGAGAGCTCCCACATCGACTTGCCCTGCCCTTGCAATATTTGTTGTCTTAATTTGGCCGACACACAACCCTGTATGACCTTAGCCCGGATCTCCTCTATTTTGTCGCGCAGGGTGCACATACTGGCAACTTCCTTCAAACAGGCATAAAAGATGTCCACGAATTCATCCTGGCATTATCGGAGGAATCGCGTATAGTCTGGGTTGGCCATGAGTTCAAAATGATTGTTGAGAGCAGTTACAATGGTATCATATGTGAACTGAGGCCACTGATACGTTGCTTGTAAATGTCCTCTCCTGCCAAGTGTAAGAGTAGCGGGTGTTTTCTGGTGTTCTTGTGAAATACATTTCGAGCCTCTTGACCCACAGTTTCCATTTCGGTGCTTGGCCCAAAAGCGGTCCAAAAGCGGTCTGGTAACAATGAATGGGTCAATGGCGGGAATGGACGCCATGGTTTATGCATTTTGGCGCTCTGGTCTTGTCCTGTGGTATGTCATGGTGGGTCACTCCTCACCCTAGTAAATGACCAGGCCCTTCACAGTAGGGACGTTCATGCTGCACTAGCCATTTGCTTGGCATGGCACAGTGCTGCACAAGCGTCTCTCACCTTGACAGTGCCCCCTAGGCAATCCGTTGTTCAGAAAAGGTTCACACGCCTTGGATCTTTTGTCAGCATATGCTGTGGCTGGCTGGCGGGTGCTGGGGCCCAATGGGGGTTCCAGTGCTTGGCTCCTCTTGTGGTTTTGTTTTTCCCCAGGTGGGTTGTATGGTTTCTACGGCACAACTGGAAAGGTTGAATTTATTAAACTCTACTTTTAAGCCTTCATGTCCAGTCTCTCATGTGTCCTTTGTGTTTTGAGCCTCACCCCCAGTCACAGATCTGGGTTGAATCCATCATCGTTCTTTAGCTCACTTCGCCACCTCAGTTCAGACCCAGCTATATGCAAATCAGTCTTGACCCTGTGCCTCATGGGAACAGTTGAGCCCGAACTGCCAAGCCAGGTCTTCCCTGAACCACAAAAAAGCATCCTGGGACCGGTTTCGGGGTAACATCCCTCATCAGCCAGGCTAGCTTGAATCCAGTGGCAAAGTGAGCAAGGGACCCACGTCTGAGCATACCCTGCCAACTTAGGGCGAACAAAGCAAACTCAAGGAGATGATGGACGGAGCGCTGAAACTTTTCAGACACTCATCCCCAGTCAGAGATCTGGGTTGAATCCATCATTGTTCTTTAGTTCACTTCGCCACCTCAGTTCAGACCCAGCTATATGCAAATCAGTCTTGACCCTGTGCCTCATGGGAACAGTCCAGCCCGAACTGCCAAGCCATGTCTTCCCTGGACCGGAAACAAGCATCCTGGGACCGGTTTCAGGCTAACAGCCCTCATCAGCCAGGCTAGCTTGAATCCAGTGGCAAAGTGAGCAAGGGACCCACGTCTGGGCATACCCTGCCAACTTAGGGCGAACAAAGCAAACACAAGTAGATGTTATTTTATGTTATAAAGTACTTATAGAGAGCACAGCTACTCAAAAGAGTGTCCCGGCGCTAAGAGAACCATATGGCTAGACTGTTGCTGTCGTAACAAAAAACAGGAAGAAACCTAAAGTTGTGGTTGAAACAGCCAGGTTTTAAGTTGTCTCCTGAAAGTCAGTAGATCGGGCACCTGTCTGAGTGGCACCGGCAAAAGGTTCCAAGCACGGGCAACCTGCACTTGAAAGGAACGGCCACCAGTCCGGATAAGAGAAAATTTGGGAACCGCCACCTGCTGTCGCGAGGATGATCTTAGGGTTCTGCCGGGGGCGTAGTGTAGGACTCTCTTTCTGATGTAGTGGGCTCCCGTGCCGTGTAGTGCCTTGAAAGCCAAGACTAGGGCTTTAAAGCGAATTCTGTTACGGACAGGCAGCCAGTGCAAGGCCTTCAGATGAGGAGAAATCCGAGTTCTGGGTCCGAGCATGAGAACCGCCCTGGCGGCAGCATTTTGGACAACCTGAAGACTGTTTAATAAGTACTCTGGGAGGCCCAAATACAGAACATTTACGTAGTCTAACCTGGAGGCAATGAGGGCTTGGACCACTGTCTTTCTGTGCGAGAGAGATAGCAGGGGGAGGAATTTCCTGAGCATTCTCAGGAGGCCAAAACAGGATCCTGCCACCGTCTGTATTTGGGCTTTCATGGATAGGGTGTCATCCAACTTTACCCCCACATTTTTTACCGTATTTACCGAAGATTGGGGGGTGACATGTCAGAAGACCACCATTGTTTCCACTTGTCCCGAGATGGAGAACCAAAGAAGATGATTTCGGATTTCTCAGGGTTGCATTTTAGTTGATTTTGTCTAAGCCAAGTAAAGACTCCACTCAGGCAATTTTTTATCTTTTCCCCAACAAAATCCTCGCCCTTCTCACATGTGAACAGAAGCTGCATATCTCAAGCGTAGGAAATTATTGTTGCTTCACATGCTTCAACCAAGGGGGCGAAGGGGGCCATGTAAAGATTAAAAAGTGTCGGGCTCAGGATGGAGCCCTGCGGAACACCCACTTTCAGAGGGGGGATAGGAGCGGCAAAAGGAGGGGACCAGACCTCTTGGTGTCTATCCTCCAAGAAGGAGGAGAACCCCTTGAACACCGTGCCTCCAAGGCTGCATTCCTGCAGTCTATGCAGGGGTCGGTCATGAAGCACGGTGTCAAAAGCTGCAGATAGGTCCAGAAGGATTAACACCGCTTTAACTCCTTAGATAATGGACGGAGCGCTGAAACTTTTCAGACACTCACCCCCAGTCACAGATCTGGGTTGAATCCATCATCGGTTCGGTCTGGACTGTTTCTATGAGGCACAGGGTCAAGAGTGATTTTCATATGGCTGGGTCCAAACTTGGGCGGCGAATTGAGCTAAAGAACGATGATGGATTCAACTTTGTGTTTGCTTTGTTCGCCCTAGGTTGGCAGGGTATGCCCAGACGTGGGTCCCTTGCTCACTTTGCCACTGGATTCAAACTAGCCTGACTGATGAGCGGTGTTACACCGAAACCGGTCCCAGGATGCTTGTTTCCGGTCCAGGGTGGACCTGGCAGTTCGGTCTAGACTGTTCCCATGAGGCACAGGGTCAAGACTGATTTGCATATTGCTGGGTCCAAACTGGGGTGGCGAAGTGAGCTAAAGAACGATGATGGATTCAACCCAGATCTGTGACTGGGGGTGAGTGTCTGAAAAATGTCAGCACTCCGTACATCATCTCCTTGTGTTTGCTGAGTCCAAAATAAAGCAAGGGCACAGTGACTCAGGTAACTAACCAGGAATACTCCTGTGCACGAGTGCAGCCCAATTGATTACGCAGCACACGTCATCAGAGTAGCACCAACTGGTACTAGAGAATATAGTAGATCATCCCACACTTGGAATGACTCAGTATTGCACGTGCGCAATACTGCAGGCACTTCCTGTAGAGAATAACTTTAACCAATGCCAGAACAGTAATTGGTGAATGCTGCTCTATTTAAATGGTGTTATATAATATAACACTAATAATCTCCCTGTCCAATGTTCATGCTTCTTTTTCTTTAGCATAATCATAATGGTAAGATTCTATGCAAAGATGGGGGGTGCTAGGTGGCGCACATCCAAGATGGCCGCACACCTGTGAGGCTCGGGACGCTTGGTGAAAAAATCCGCCATTTATCCTCATTTCTACCGGCACTAAATATGCTCTGCTGCTGTCTACGTGCAAACTAAGCCACCCGCTTGCACTGCGGGAAGAATTGGAGCTCTACCGCTATCTGCCAGCCCTCTGCGAGCTGTTACCTGTGGCGGGAGCCTCTGGATGAGACACGGCTGGAGGTCCGGTCGGCTGCTGACTCCAGGCGGGCACCGGGGATTCCACGTGCAGCAGGGCCGCGCCTTGGGCGGCGGCGGGCCGTGGACTTCCCGTCGCGCGCCGACCCCCTCCGCACGGGGAAGCTCCCTGCTTCGCTGCTAAGCCCCTCAACCCTGGACACTCACGGCTTGCTCCGGCGAAGGGACGGGTGAGTGCGGGGGAGCGGCAGGGCCTCCGTCCTTGGCGCGCGCGGCGCCGATTCCTCATCCTGCGGCGCTGCAGTGGGCTCGGGAGTGCAGACGTGTCGACCGCGCCGCCCGGCTGCATTGCGGGGAGGAGGGCGTGCAGCTCCGCCAGGCGCTGGTGATTCCTGATCTGAGGTCGGTGTGTGGCGGGGTGGAGTGACTGGCTGGCTGCCGCCCCTGCCATAGTACCGAGAATACACGTGGAGATAGGCCGCACCTTGGGGATATCTGAGCCTGAACCTCCCTGCGGTGTGCGAGCCTCCTGCACATCGGAGCGCTCCCTGGACGTGGGACAGACGTTGACGGCCTGAACTGTCTTCACCTCTACTTGTCGGAGTGGCGGGTGAGCATCGGCCGACATAAGGATTATCCTTGGTGCGCGCTGCACCATTTAGCCCTGGCCTACGGCACTACACTGGGCATAGAGCGCACGGAGTTCCCCCTAGCCCCTTGGTGCACTGTTATCAGGCGTGTTGCTGCTGCTGCTGTCCCGACAGTGGGACGACAATTTGACTGTTTCTTGACTGGCGCGTCCTCCCACAGCAGCCCTTTGCGGGCGGCCTGCAATACCTCTGCCCTGCATCGGATGATGGTGTGCTGAGGGCGCTGCGCTGCGCCACAGATTATGCGAAGCTGACGGCCCTGCCATCCTCAATGTATTGACGTTCTCTTGACCCTTGCGGATGAGTCACGCTTTGCCTGCTGCAGTCTCCTCACGACGCTGGACTCTGGGGGCTGCCTGCTGCTGAATACATACTCAACACCCCAAGGGAGGCGTTAGCACCTGCCTTCCAATTGCGCAGTGGGGACCCTGTGGGTACCTGTGGGGGTGCACTGACTGAGAGGGAGATTGCGTGCGGTTGTCTACTCCCGGACGGGGACTACCCCTCTCTTGCCACCGGACTCCTCCACGTTACCTCTCTCCGCTCTTCTGTCATACAACAGCATCTCCATTGTGTTAAGCCCGGAGGCCGCGTGCAGGCTGTTCACGTACACTGTGTCGCCGTCTACACGAGTGGAGTGGAATCATGGGGAAACCGGACGGGCGGCAGCAAAGACTGACTTTTGACACCAAGAAAGCCGCGACGCGCTCGACCTCTGCAGACCCCAAGCTCGTCAACCCCGTCCACGCGCAGGCGCCCTCACCATCATCTGAAGATGAGGTCAAGACGCTCCTTCTTGCCGTCCAGCATAGTCTCTCCGATCTATCTGGGAAGATGGACACCATGAATACCCGTCTAGACTTTCTGGTCCAAAAAGTTGATAAACATGATGGTCAATTGAAGGAGGCGGAGCGCCGCATCTCCGAAAACGAAGATGCCACCTCTCAGCTCTGCGGCTAAGAATGAAGATATTGAAGCCCGAAGTCGTCGCAATAATATTCGCATAATAGGTGTCCCTGAGAGTACGAATACGGGGCGCATGGAGGATTATGTTGAACGCCTTCTAAAAGTCACATTTGGGGCGGATTCGTTCTCACCTCATCTGGTGGTCGAGCGTGCGCATCGCTCCCATGGCTCGCGGCCTCCGCCGGGCGAAACACCTAGGCCCATCATCGCTCGCCTTCTTAATTATCGAGACCGCGATGTCGCACTCCAGAAGGCCCGTGAACTTAAACCACTGCAATTTGAGGGGAACACCTTTACCATCTACCCAGACTTCACAATGGCGGTACAGGAGGCGCGCCGGAAGTTCCTCAATGTTAAACAGAAGCTCCGCAAGGCTCAGATAGAATATGCTCTCCTCTACCCTGCAAAGCTTCGAATCACCTGCAACGGCAAACACGTCTTCTGTGCGAACCCACAACAAGTGGACGATTTCTTAAAAACTGTCTCGAAGCATTCGCCGCGCCGAGATCGCACATCGAGATCTCCTTCGCCTTCCACTGGCTGAGCGGGGGTAGCGAGTTACATGCTGCGATTCACCGGCGTACTGCACATCCCCTCTAAATGGACTCAACCATATTGCACTGCGACGTAACTGGCCTGTACATCATTCTTTCCCTTTGGTTGGGCATTGTGTTGGGCGTCGTCGGAGGATGCAGCTCTCCTGCTGGATGGTCACGGACAGATGAGTGCCCTAGTGGCTTTAATCTAATGAATGTGGTTATGGCTATGCTATTTTCTTTCTACATTACCCTTCATAATTGCTGGTAGACTTAATTGTCACGTCGCCAAGCACCCTTTCCCCCCACCTCACTCTACCCCCCAAATGGGTTGATTCCTGGGGACTGCAATGCAGATAGAACTGGGATATGGGAAGGGTTCGTTGCCCCCTGCGCCCCCCCCATGGGAGATCCCCACACTACTGGGTTTTTATTGCTGTTTCTTTTTGCTTTTCGTTCCTCACACTAGACTGGCCCCAACGGGTTCGACTAGTTGGGCTGCGTAGGTGCGAGACATTGGGAGGGACACAATATGCCAGCACGATTGGGGTGCCGTTGTGGGTGGGGGAGGCTTTGCGATGCAGGGGTTATTCTGATGTTTTTTCATTGTGGTTTTTGGGTTTAGGGGGGAAGGTATGGGATGGGACTGTTTTCTACTTCACTGCTATTTTTTTGACAGGCACGATTGGGGTGCCGTTGTGGGAGGAGGTGGTAGTATTGGTAGCCAATTGTTGCAATGTACATGCGCTGGAGTTATTCTTTGGGGGGAGGGTAGGGAATGGGTATGTTCTGTATTGCACTGTTAATTCTGAGACAACAGCATATCGACATGTTTATCATTGCGGAGATCGCACGTCTTTTCTATGCAGCATAATATTCATCATATTATCACACTATACCTGGAATGCCATCACACACTGACTCATTGCATATTAAACTGATCACATGGAATGTTAGGGGACTCCGAGAACCGCGTAAGCGGAGGCAAATATTGGCCTATCTGGATAGGCACCATATACAAATTGCGATGCTACAGGAAACACACATGGACCCCCGACGGCCCCCGTGTTTTGGCAGCAAATGGGCGTCTGTGCGCATCTTTTCCTCCTACTCTACCTATGCGCGTGGCACGCTCATACTAGTGAAACGCAACACACCCTTCCTACTGGGAGGCACTTACTGTGATCCTTCAGGCTGCAGCTGCCTACTCTGGGGTACACTGGGCACACAATCGATTACCTTTGCCTGCTGTTATGGCCCTAACACCGACAACCCTGACTATTTTAATACCCTCTGGGGGCACATACTCAAGGTGGGTTCCACACATGTCATCTGGGGTGGAGATTTTAACACTGCCATATGCCCATCCATTGACCGGTCTAATCCACTTCCTCACCACTACACTCGAGCTCGAGAGGCCATATCCGGGTTGCTTTTGGAGAACGGGCTCATCGACGCATGGCGCTACACGCACCCTGCTGGCAGGGAGGGTACGCATTATACGGCGGGGCACTCAACCTGGGCGCGATTGGACTATTGGATCTGCACACGAGGGGTGGGCCCTTGGATTCAGTCGGCTGTACACTTGGCTCGGACACACTCGGACCACGCGCCGGTGTGCTTGGAGGTAGCTATCCCTTCTTTAATTGCCACCCCGAGATGTTGGAGACTGGTGCCGGAGGCACTGTTGGACACTGTCTTCCAGGCGGAGCTGGGGGAAGAAATCACAGATTTCTTCACTAGAAATAAGGGCTCTGTTAAACATGTGGGTACGCTTTGGGAAGCTTTTAAAGTTACTATCAGAGGCACATGTTTGTCGAAAAGCTTTGGGGTACTCAGGGACATTAGGAGAACTTTGAGGCGCCTAGAAACTGAGATCAAGCAACTTGAGGCCAGTATGTGGGGCGCGAACACTGGTGCCCAAAAGGCTGCGCTTAGGGACAAACTCACGGACTATTCCACAACAGCTGACCGCGAGGTTCAGTTGCGAGGTAAATACTTTACCGCCCGCCGCTATGGTGAGGGCGAAAGGCCGGGCCGCGCATTGGCACACGATATCAGACAACCTCGTTTCTCCAGCTACATCTCGGAGGTGATCGATGGAGATTGAGTGCGTCATAGGGATAGCCTCGATATATTACATACCTTTGCTACGTACTATACAGACCTCTACAGCTCGAAGCGTACTTCACCCCCAGATTTCACTCCCTACCTTGAAGACATAGCTCTTGGGTGGCTTGGTGATCATCATCGGGAGTTTTTGGCAGCGCCATTCGAAGACGATGAATTGCGTGCTGCCATCATGCACATGAAATCGGGTAGGGCGCCGGGCTCCGATGGTCTCCCCATCGACTTTTATAAAACTTACATGGATCAGCTTCTCCCGGTGTTGAAAGAGGTCTTCCTGGAGGCCCAGGAGATGCAGATCCTTCCTGCCTCGATGCGGGAGGCACTAATTACGTCTTTGTTAAAACCGGGGAAGGCGGCGGATCGCTGTGAGTCATATAGACCACTCTCGCTCATAAACTCGGATGCAAAAATTTTAGCTAAAGTCTTGGTGAACCGACTCAGTCTTTTGATGGAGAATCTCGTGCTCCCGGACCAAGCTGGGTTCATCCCAGGAAGAGCCACTTCTCACAATCTTAGGACACTCTTTTCTATCCTGCAGACTGTTGATCCGCAGCTGGCGTTGGCGGCGGTGTTTCTTGATGCTGCCAAGGCTTTCGATTCGGTGGAATGGGACTACCTCTTTACTATACTACAGTGCATGGGGCTTCCCATCGGTTTCGTTTCTTGGCTCCGGCTTTTGTATACCTCTCCTACAGCGAAAGTCTTGATCAACAGCCATACTTCGCCCTCGATTTCACTTTCCCGGGGCACTCGTCAAGGGTGCACGCTGTCTCCCCTACTTTTTGCGCTCGTTATGGAGCCCCTGGCAGCTAAGATCCGGCAGCATTACTCGCATGTTGGTCTCCGGTGTTTTCTTCGTCCCATACTTGTTTCTCTATATGCCGACGATGTCACCCTCTACATTAAAGAGCCGCAACACAACCTCAATCCTTTACTGCGTGAGTTTGTTAAATTCGGGGGCCAATCAGGTATTCATATCAACTGGGCTAAGTCCCAGATCTTCCCTTTGACCGCCGCCGCCATCCCATTTGACACAGATTTCCCCATCGTGTGGTGCACTGAGGATGTCAAATATCTGGGGATCCGAATCACAACAGATCGTGACGAGCTCATGAGACTTAATTATGGGCGTACCATGGAACATGTAACAGGTTGCATTGATCGTTGGATTGCCCTTCCCTTAACTATGGCTGGCCGCATCTCCCTCATAAAAATGGTCATCCTCCCTAAATTCCTGTATTTATTTCTCAACATCCCCTACGACCCTGGCCGACATTTTTTCGCCTCTCTTCGGTCCCACCTAACCCGGCTAGTGTGGGGGGGGGGGTAAGCAACCGCGCATACAATGGGACACACTGGTACGGCCTTACTCCCATGGAGGGTTTAACATCCCGAATTTCGAGCTCTACTACTTGTGTGCTCAGGCACATTTTGCTCATTACTGGTTTCACCCTCCTCGGTACACACCGCATGTAGCCGCTGAACATTGGCTTGCGGATCCTATTCCACTCGAGGGTGTTCTCCTGGCTCAGATAGGGCCCCGCGGGCGTTCTCTATCCTCTGTGGACTGTACGATCAAGGCCTGGTACCGAATTGCTGAACGCTTCCACGCACCTTGTCTTTACTCCCCACTTCTTCCACTTTCCTATCATCCAGAACTATCGCTACTACAAGAGGGTTTATTTAAGAAAGTCGCACAAACATGCAACATTCGCTGTTGGGGAGACCTATACCTGCATGGCAAATTTCGTACTCTCCAACAACTGTGCGCTGGTCCCCCGCCCTCCACTATGGAGACTTTCTTATATGCTCGCTTGCGGCATGGGCTTCAGGCCTGTAGCCCTTCCTACCCTTCGGAACCTGCGATAGTGGCCCCCCTACATCATTTGCTAAGCGCGCCCAATGCCTCACATTTAGTGTCCACACTATATCATGCTCTTTATGCTGATGCTGACTACCCCCCGTGCGCGGCCCGTGTTCGATGGGTGGCGGAACTGGACCATGACATTACTGACGCACAATGGTTGTTCTGTTGCTAGCAGACGGAACAAGTTTCCTCCAACAGCAGATTGCGCATCATTCATTATAAGTTCCTCCACCGGAGCTACCACACTCCGGTCAAGCTTCATAGGTTTGGTCTGCGGGACACGGACAGATGTGATAGATGTGGGGCGGAGGCTGCTGACTTTCTCCATCTGGCCTGGGATTGTCCGGAGATACACGCGTATTGGGAGCAGGTACTGGAGGCTCTGGATCGCATGCTTTGCACCAGTACTCAGAGATCCCCTCTTGTGGCCATATTGGGATACACTGAGCAGATCCCTGCCGCATATCGTAAGTTTGCGTCCTTTAGCCTGGTGCTAGCCAAGCGTCAGGTGGCCTGTAGATGGGGGCGGGGGCGAGCGCCCAAATTCAAAGACTGGCTGGGAGACATGATATTATGGCAGGGCCAAGTTAGTACATATGCTCCCTCGCGCATCGCGCCCTCGAGACATTTGGAGTCCATTACAGACGTACCTTCTAGAGCACCCAGATGGGGCTGACGAGACCGGACGCTCACCTACATTACCACATGTTTCTGCATGACCTGTCGAGATGTGTTACCCGTACACACGATCACTGCCAAACTGGGCTCCCGCCCTTGACCTGCGTTGTTTGTCCATGACATTCCAAGGCTGCCTCAGTCTGTAGTGACACATTGAGAACCTTATTCCAGAACTGTAAATAGTCATGGCTGCTCTATCGTCCTTCGCACTCAATTGTATGTATATCAACTGATTTTGTGATCCACCTGCTTTACTATGTATACTGCTGTATGTCTACTGCATATGCTCAGATGCCATTCTGTATTGCTGTTGAAACCTTCAATAAATAAATTTATTTTAAAAAAAAAAAAGGTGCCCTGAAAAAAAAAAAAAAAGATTCTATGCAAAGATGCACACATGCACTATAGAGTATTTCCCAAGTAACAGGAATTCCGCCATCTCCAGACTGCACCGTATTAACATGGCGGCTCAAAAAAACCTGCACAAAGCTAGTCTCCATGTCAGGAGTGGGGAATTCCTATCGCCCGAGGCATGTTGATTTCTGTCAGAGGCAAGAGGATTTAATGTCTATTTTATCCTACGGACAACTAGACATTAAATCAAAGTAAACAGGGACAAAGTTGCAGCACTTTCGATCCCGCAACCAATCAGGAATGCTTGGCATGGGAAAATGTGCAAGTCGGAGCTCATTTCATCAGTCCCCTAAGGCCCTTATACAAACTCTGGGCCTTATCAGGCCAGGATCATTTATTTACAATGTATTCCAGTGCTTGAGTGTCTGGCAGGGGCCCAAGTTTGTTTATGAGATAAATGAGGGCGAGATGCTGCAGTACAAAAAATACCTTCTTTGGAACCACATGTTGTGCCCTTTAGAGAGCTGATAATGATAACATACTGAGTGGAGGGCCATAAACTTGCTGGCGACTGACTAAAGCCTTTAATGCTCAGTCAGGACAATAGAGTTTGACTATACTGTAAGACAGCCACGGCCCGTGCAGGTAAAAGCGGTGGGGCGGGGTGGGATTTCGACACACGATGAGGGAAAATTAATTATTTATTTAATTTTCCCTTGTGGTCGTCTGTCAAATCCCCCCCCCCCCACAACCCGGCCACACCGATGTTACCTGCACGGGTCGCTCCTGCTGTAAGAGAGTTTTGACCTGTCACTTTAAAACTGTGATTTCTGTTGCTCTGTCAATGGTCCTGCAACGTTTTAAACTGATGTAAGCTGCCAGGGGCTCACTGCATTTGTCACTATTTCTGTAAAAAACAGACTGTTCAGAACAATGGTTCTGGAAAACATCCTGACATTTCTGCAACTTGGTGATCAAACATGCCCAAGCTCATCCCTCTGGGGAGCGATGTGGAATCCCCCCACCCAGCGTCAAAAGTACTTGCGAATGTGAGAAATTATAACAGGGGCGTGGGAGGGACTTCCAAGGGAGAAAAGACTTTGTGATCTATGTGGAAGCTGGGTGCAAGACCTAAATCATGTTTTATTTGTTTGTCCCCCACTACAACAATTACGACGTCGTTTATTAAGACCTGTATTTTTAAAGAATAACATTACTACAGCAGAGGAGGCCCGTAATTGTCTTTTAGCCCTGCCGTCTGAATTAGTGTGTTTTAAAGTCTTCCGTTTTTTAAACAATTTCTAAATATTTTTTAAATAATAGTATAATGTAGCTTTCATCTCCGTTAAATTAAATATACCTGTCCATAAAGATGGGTAGCGTGTTTTGCACATTACAAAATGGAGCATAGACCAAGATGTAGACTATGTAATACTTGTACGCCCCCTACTATATGTTTAATTCTGATAGGTCATATTTGAGTGTTGCACACTCTCTTGGATTACAAATGGATATAAAGGAAGATGTTAGAATATTGTTTTGGGATATAGTATACTGTAGTTTTTTACTATTTATAATTGATTGAGTAATGTCCTTATTTATGTGTACTTGCACTTTATATATTAGGTGATGTGATTTAATGGACTCGCCTTTGTCTTTTCCTAAATAATGTCCCTTAATTTTATTGTATAATGAAATTATAACTGTTGTGCTCTTGTTCGTATTTTATGGTATTAATATGAGGATGATTTGATACATTGAAATTTCTTCTTTTTACTTGTATATCTTTTATGTGGAACTCATTGGAGTTCCGAATCATAAATAAAAAAAATTGAATTGAATTGAGTACTCCTATCTTTAGCTACCTCAACTAGCTGCAGCTTTCTAGGAGGGCATGTGTATACGTAAACTGACAGTTGCGTTTGTCTTCAGTTGTGTATTTGCCCAAACTGTATTGGTACAGACAATGGTAAGTACCGGCTTACGGTGAAACCAGTTGTGTTTACAATTATCAGGCATGCCCTCCATTAGCCCATCAGTGTTAACAGCTAAGGCTCTCCATAATCCATTTAGTCTGCTGTGTGTTCCACAATATGTTGTACCTACACAATGTCAAGTTCTCTCTTTGGTCCTACGCTCTGATCTGTGTATGTCAGTGCTGTATAGCACCCCGAAGGCTTCATCCCTGTACCATCTCTTCCCAACGGCACTGAAGGTGGCACAGAGGGGATTGAGGCCCTGTCTGCTTGAGCCAGACTTCTCTCCCTGACAAGAGAGCGGCGTTAGCTGAATATCTTCCAAATGAAAGGAATTAAGTGATGAGAGATAAAAGTGCAGTCCTTTCAAATTTTAAAGCAAGCCATCTCAGAAACTTCAAATATGTTGATTAATGCCATCTACTCTGTACTATACAGGAATGATGGCAGTGGTCTCAAAAAATTGTCAGCACCTCTGCATAGTTTGCAAATGTAAATCACGAAATGTTAATATGCATGCTCAATGTTAAGCACCGTGCCATCCACAATGCTACTCAATATGAGGAGAAAAATAAACAATTCCTCCAAACACATCTCTCAGTAAAATTTAAATAACAGAGCACAGCACCAAAAAGTCCAAACTGGTGAAAAGCAACCAGTAAAAAATTTTAATGTAGAAACAGAAACAATTTCCAAAGTCTTGACACGTAGATGTTCCAGATAAACAGCCACGTAGATGTTGCAAATATACAGCCACAGATATATAGCCAACACGTGTTTCGTCGTAAAACGACTTTCTCAAGGCTGTTAACAAAATAATACAACAAGTTGCTTCACATCAAACGCAAAGGGGAGTAAGTTTAACAATTGACCAAGAACAAACAATTCCATTATCAACCAAGTGATAAGAGAAAACAAGCAAAAACGACATACCAATAAAGTCTCTCCGAAGCTTTTAGTAAACCCAAAGTGAAAATGTGTAAATTTATATATTAAAAATAGAATAAAGAAAGAAATGAAGTCAAAGTTTTTAGCTCACAAACGTACCACCACCATGGTGCATAAACATAGAGAAAATGAAATGAATCAAAATACCACATGCAACACCCAATTGTGTTAAAAAAAAATGTAGTTAAGTATAAAGGAAAAAGGGAAAGGAATGATCATTTCAGTTACCTTAAGAACGATACTTGTATGTTGTAAAAGTAATAGCAAACAATCATGTATTATCAATGTTAGAAATCAGAAATTCTATGTAGATTTCTTAATACGTCCAGACGCCAATAAAAGCAAAATAGTCACTAGAAATGAAAACATGAAAAAAGAAAATAAGTCTTCCGCATGTTTCTCTTACACATTAAAGAATTACTAGTCGCAGAACATCAGCGTTCTTTATAATGGTAAAAACCTCTACAAAAGAATTAGCACATAAAGAGGTCATATGCGCATCAAGATCAATATTCACAGGAGGCTATATTAGAAATTGAAAAGTAGCCAGCTGAAGAACCCAAGAGGAACGTAAATACGTAAGAATACGGCAGAAAAAAGTAACCAATGTGTCCAGAAAAAAGAACAAACGAAGTAAAGTTTAGCCCTCTAAGTGTACAAAACTAAAAATACTCAAATAACGTCAAATATCATAAAGTATAGACCCGGATTTGCTCCCCCCCCCCCCACTAGCAAGGGGCCAACCATCAGCCAGCAGAGTACTGGCCTCAAAACCTTTGGGGCATCCTGGCCCATCCCGCATTAGCTGAATTGAGTTATTCGTCAGTTCATGACTAGCATGACTAGCAGAGAGGGATTATGACTGACCCTTCCTCTCTTCCTTTTATCTTAATCCACAGCCCTCCCTCACTTTGTGCAACTATGTCATGTCATCCCCTGATCCAGGCAGCAACCTCTACTCTTTGGAAAGTGTATGGGAAGTTGGTTTTCTTGAGGGTAGGCCTGGTGCATGTAATTGTTGCTCAAAGTGTGCCTAGTGTATGTGTGAGTGTGCAGGGCATGTGAATCTCTGCAGAGTGTGGAAGCATGTTTATGTGGAGAACTATGTGCTTGGGGTGACTCTTTCTGTGTCAATCTACAGGGGATGTGTTGTCTGTCTACAGGAGTTCTGTGTTTGTGCATTATGTAGGTGTGTCTCTGCAAGACAAGTATGTGTGCCTGTGCATGGTATGGATGTCTGCACAGAGGCTGTGTCTGCACAAGAGTTTGTCTCAGTCTAGCCTGGAGGGAAGGGTGTCTGTCAATAGGGAGTGCATGAGTCTATCTAGAGTGGGTGTGCTTATGTTTGCACAGGAAGATGGTAGCATGTCTCTAGGGGTGTGTGCCTGCATGGGGATGTGTCTCTACAGTAAGTGATGTATCAGGCTATGCAAGCGTGTGTGCATCTGTAGTGTAGTTATGTGTCTGTGCAATGGGGTTGTTTGAGTGCACAGTGGGTGTGTTTGTCTGTCCCAGGAGTGTGTATCTTTGCAGTTGGGTTGTGTGGATGTGCAGTGAGTATGTCAGTGAGGCAAGACGAAAGGTAAAGACCCAATTGTGATGGAAGCAGGCCAGGTGTCGCGTGACGCACATCACCTCCCCAACTGCACAAAACTTCAGATCCATTTCTGTTTTACTGCCACACTGAAGTACTTCACCTTAATATCCACTCAGAATATCGAACTACCAGAATATTGTACACAAAATATTGAGAAGATAGTAAAGATTTACTATTCTTAACGGCTAGACCCTATATTGTGGTCCTGGGTATTTTGCCAGCATGATGTTTCTGTGGCAGATGTTTCAACATACACCCAACATGGAAGGATGTACAAATATGCGGCAGCTTCCTTTTTGGACCAGTATGTCAAAACTACCGTACCTGAAGTCAGTTATTCAAGTTCATTTATTGCTGTGTTGCAGGACTTAAAGAGAAAATCACTTTTCTCAGCAATAAAACCAAGTTGCACTTTAACATTTTTGCAAATCATTGATATCACTGGATATTTTTATTAAAATAAAAATCCATTCATTGATTTGGGAATAGGTGGGACAAGTTGATTCTCTTACAGGGCGTGTAGATTTCCGTTACATTTTGTCCCATGAACGAGTACACCCCTGCATGTAAAAATTAACCTTTTAGAAATGAGGCCACGCCGAGATTACAGGTGCAGGAAGACTACAGCTAATAAAAAACATTTAATCTGGTGTTCTTCATTAAAGGCAGCATGGGTTAAAGGTCACACACAAGTTAAACCTGATAGTGCTACGTGAAATGTACACGTGAGGTTTGTCGTGCACAAAAACTGGCTTTACTTGTTTTTGGGAGTGTGCACGGGCCAGGCGTCAGGCACTGAGTCACTCGGCAGGCCCTGTTTGCACAGACTGTTTGGCAGCGATGCTGCGCTCTCTGTGGACCAACGCCGAATGGGGTGACCGAGCGAGGAAAACAAAAGTATTTTCATCCGTTTCAGCACGAGCTGTAGCATGTTTATTTTATTTATTTTTTATTTTTGTGTTTTATAGAGCGCGAACTTGACCCGTTAGGGTATCAGAGCGCTTTACAGGAAACATAGAAATGTACAATAGGCTTGGAATCACAATAATATACAAAAGGTAAAAGAGGGCAGGGTGCAGGATATATGAAAGATGGTGGACACGAATGTACGGTTTGCGTTTTATAGTTGCTCGAAACGAGTCCCCAGGTTTCTAGGAGAGGTGACTAGTTAATCCGAGGGGAGGCGCTAGTCAGGAGTTAATCAGAGTCTCTGTGCTGGTTGGAGGCAACATTTAAACGAGGAATTTACCCATAAGGAAGGTTTTGGCCTCCTTTTTGAAGCGTGTCAGTGAAGGGATTCTTCTGATGGTGGGCGGGAGAGAGTTCCATATTCTCGGAGCGGCCCCAGAGAAAGCCCGATTGTACGTTTTTTTCTTCCACAATGGCACAGAATGAGCCGATTCTAGGGATTATCTGGAACTTGGCTTGTGTGATATGCAGAAGTAACTTGTAAAATGGTGCTGGAAATGTCGTAGGTTGATCTACTTTCATGGAAGGTAATTTATTCCCTGGTTCTATTTACTACACACACTAATAAACAGTGGGCTCGATTCACAAAGGAAACTGAGACAAAAGTCTAACTTTACGACTTTCGGTATTTACAGAGAGCATTTACGAGTCGTAAAGTTAGACTTTTGTTTCAGTTAAACTTAAGTTTTGGCCTTAAGTTATCCTGAGACTCAAAGTCCTGGTCTCAGTTAAACTCTAGGCCAAAACTTAAGTTTAACTGAGACAAAAGTCTAACTTTACGTCTCATAAATGCCCTCTGTGAATACCGAAAGTCGTAAAGTTAGACTTTCGTCTCAGTTTACCTTTGTAAATCAGGCCCAGTGTTTGCAGCAGTGATGAGTTTGTAAAAAAAAAAAAAGTGCAGGTGTGAAAATATTTTCAAAGAGGCTGCCACCCACTTCTACCACTAGCACTGCCCTCGTCTACCACTGGCGCTGCCCTCGTCTACCACTGGCACTGCCCTCGTCTACCACTGGCACTGCCCTCGTCTACCACTGGCGCTGCCCTCGTCTACCACTGGCGCTGCCCTCGTCTACCACTGGCACTGCCCTCGTCTACCACTGGCGCTGCCCTCGTCTACCACTGGCGCTGCCCCCATCTACCACTGGCGCTGCCCTCATTTACCACTGGCGCTGCCCTCGTCTACCACTGGCGCTGCCCTCGTCTACCACTGGCGCTGCCCCCATCTACCACTGGCGCTGCCCTCGTCTACCACTGGCGCTGCCCTCGTCTACCACTGGCACTGCCCTCGTCTACCACTGGCACTGCCCTCGTCTACCACTGGCGCTGCCCTCGTCTACCACTGGCGCTGCCCCCATCTACCACTGGCGCTGCCCTCGTCTACCACTGGCGCTGCCCTCATCTACCACTGGCGCTGCCCCCATCTACCACTGGCGCTGCCCTCATTTACCACTGGCGCTGCCCTCATTTACCACTGGCGCTGCCCTCATTTACCACTGGCGCTGCCCAGCCCTCCTACCTCTCAAAGCTGCCTGTCATTTCCCACCTGAGTTGCGAGCAAGTCCAACTTCCTAAAGGAAGATTCTGGAGGTTCGCCCCAGGAATATTTTGAAAAAGGAGAGTAAAATATGAAAACGATGCCTTATTGGTAAGGCTCCCTGTTTTCCGTTTTTACTGATTTTTACAGATAAATACAGACAGAAAACATTCATTTTCTTGTCTGTATTTATTTTTAAATGTGGATAAAAACGGAAATTGGGTTGCTTTTTTGAGTAATTCTCAATACTGTCTGCCATGACTGCCAGGCCAATAGATGTATGGATTGATAGATAAGGGGGCTGAAAAAGAAAGGAATTTTAGTAAAGAGGCTTTAACAGCAGTAGATAAGCACAAGGTTGATATTGAAATGTGCAGATTTTCAAATAAGTGCATTGATTTTCCTTCTGCGGGTGTTCACAGCATTGAAATCTGGCAGGGATTCAAGCATAAGTGCATATTTATCGGGTAAATAAATGCGGAAATATACACATTTTAGCTTAATTTTTCCACAAAACCCAAAATAAATATGGATAAACACAGATAAAATTAGCAAAAAATAAATATGGATAAATACAGACGGAAATGGCAAAAAAATAAATACCATAAAACTGGGAGCCCTACTTATTGGGTAGTTAAAGATGGACACAATTCGGGTGCGGGGAGCCACTCACACCCTAGGGTAGTGGTGCCACTGCACCTGCTGCACTAATGATAGCTACATCCCTCAATCTGAGTGTTAGGGAATCTTGCACCACCATTGCAGTGATGTACCTGTTCTCTGTCTACAGAAATGTTTGGGTTGTTGCTGCCAGTTCACAAATTCAGGGAAGCTGACATCCTCAAAACAAGCAGACCCTGAATGCAATGTGCTCCCTGATGTCACACAGACCAAGGCTTGACTGCATCATGTGTTTTAAAGTCACAGACTTCGCAGAGGCGTTGCTGCCGCTGCTGATGGATTGGTACGCTCTGGCCACCTTACTCCTGCCTTTCTGAAAAGCATTGGCTATAATCAGTGCTTTAAATGGGCCGGTAATCACCGGTACTGAGTACCGCCACTTCTCAGTGGAGAGAACTCTTGAGTACCAGAACTTCTCCCTGTGTCAAGAGAGTACCAGTAATCCTAGTAGGATAGTTGGGGTCAGGATCTGGGGTAAGGGTACTGCAGTGCAGTGCAGGTGTTGTTGAAGAGGAAGCTTTCAGACGGAGAGTGTCTGTGAGGTGCCTCGACACTCAATGACGAGTGTATTCCAGTGCGTGCTTGCTGCTGCTGCGGCCTTACACTCTAACTGAAAGCGAGACAGGAATAAGGAGATGTGGCCTAACGGTTAGAGCTCTCGATACTGGAATTATCCCACTGTCAGAGTGTAGGCTGCAGCACTGAAATACAGTCGCCATTGACTGTCAGAGGGCCAAACGCCCTTCGGCCAAGGGCTCACGTGTGCAGTGTGCAATTTGTACTTTTTTTGCAGTTATATATTGCGCGAACGTGGCAGGAGTGCATTAAAGGTCTTTACATGAGAAGCAGAGGTTTTACATTAACGCATACTTATTTTGTTTTTATGGCACGGGTGGGTGAATTCCCAGCGACAGCTCAACATCCTGTGATTCTTGACAAATCACTTTATCTCCCCGCGCCATAAAAGAAAAAAAGTTTCTGCATCTCAGGGCAAGTTCGGGCTATATCAAACTGCAAAAATACCAATTACGCCCTGCACTCGTTCGCCAAACTTGGCCGAAGGGCACTTGAGCGCTTTATATTACAGAAGAAAATGCTGATATTTTTAAATGCCTGCTTACAAGTCACGCCCCAACCAGAACTCAAGACTCACCCCATCAATTCGGTGAGTACCGGCACTTCTCTTTCTCCATTTAAAGCACTAGCTATAATCGAACAGGTGGAAAAGGTCACTGGAATCTACGAACTGGCAGCTGCAGCAGTGTCTCTGCAAACTCTCAAGTCTGCTCACTACTCTCGACTTAAGCTTTTTCGATTTGGTGTTTACAATGCTTTTTGAATGTACCATAGCCACTTTTACCAACTCCAAAATGGCTTTGTGAATGGACACTGATTCGCAATGTGGAACTTTATTTTTAATAGAGCCCCGTTTCCTTTAAGAAAACCGTCTGCATTTAAAATTAAAACGTTTTGTCATTGCATTGATAGGCAGTCACAGACTTGGTGGTTCATTGATCTATGATGGCCTTCAATTGGAATGACCACATTTTTGTGACCAGTTCTTTGTACATTTGCATCTTTTTAAATATATGGGTCTAAATAAGTCCTGATCCCCTAAATTAAGAGGCAGTGCGCCTACTGGCAATCACAGACACAAATGAAGTTCTGTGCTGCAGAAAAGGTTTCCCTCCCTAGTAAAGTAGCTCTTAGAGACAAACTACTGTAAGAAGGAGAAACACCATATTGCACATTACAAAACTCTCTGATGGAATCCACAGGCTCCTCTTGCGTTGGCGAATGAGAGAGGTGACCCCCTTGGATGCATTTTACCATCGTGTGGAGCTCTTCAGCTGTGCAGCCTGGGCCCATGGGGGAGTCTCCGATGGTTGCAGTGAGGGGTGGGGGGTGTAGTATGTGCACAGGCTGCCCCAATTGTCTGGAGGTATCTTGTAAAAGCTGCAGGGTGTGCGCAGCAGTGCTTAATTTGAGAGGTGGTTGACGGTAGGGGCCACCAGCACTTATTTTTGGGGCCTGGCTCATTTCCTGCATCAGACATTTAACGAGTGCAAAGAGAGGGGAAACCCACAGATGGGTAAAGACAGAGGAAAAGAAAGATGGCAAATCCGTCACAAAGGGAGAAAACAGAAACTTACAAGAGTGAGAAAAAAGGGCAGGACATGCCTGGTCGATTGAAAACTCCGAGCCTTGGTATTTTGCCATGCCGACGTTTAATTGCGCCGGCTGCCGGCTTCGGACCAGAGCTCCGGCAACCTGCTCTTTTTCTTTCACAAATTAAGCACTGCAGGGAACCTGTACTGTTAGGGAGAGTGCAGTAGAGGTTGATGGGTGTACTCAGCTAACCGCCATAGACAGAGGGTATGTAGCAGAAATTGAGTGGTGTTCCAGAAATCCGCCATTGGAAGGGAGAGAGTGACATTGAAGTTGAGGGTTTTTTCAGACTTTGCCAGTAGTTGGGAGACTGTATTCAGGGTGTGTCCAGACACCCCCAGTTGTAGGAAAATTGTTATAGTGGTTGTGGGCTGTGCTACAGTGGTAGCTGGAGTATGGTAGAGGTATATGGAGTGTGCCCTGGCAGCCTCTGGAGGCGGTAGCTGGAGTGGGGTAGAGGTATATGGAGTGTGCCCTGGCGGCCCTCCGGCGGTAGCTGGAACGGGGCAGGGGTATACGGGGCGCGCCCCAGCAGCCTTCAGCGGGAGCTGGAACGGGGCAGGGGTATACGGGACGCGCCCCGGCAGCCTCCAGTGGTAGCTGGAACGGGGCAGAGGTATACGGGCATGCCCCGACAGCCTCCTTCGGTAGCTGGACCGGGGCAGAGGTATACGGGGCGCGCCCCGGCAGCCTCCAGCGGTAGCTAGAACAGGGCAGATGTATACAGGGCGCGTCCCGGCAGCCTCCAGTGGTAGCTGGAGTGGGGTAGAGGTATATGGAGTGTGCCCTGGCAGCCTCCAGTGGTAGCTGGAGTGGGGTAGAGGTATATGGAGTGTGCCCTGGCAGCCTCCAGCGGTAGCTGGAGTGGGGTAGAGGTATATGGAGTGTGCCCTGGCAGCCTCCAGCGGTAGCTGGAGTGGGGTAGAGGTATATGGAGTGTGCCCTGGCAGCCTCCAGCGGTAGCTGGAGTGGGGTAGAGGTATATGGAGTGTGCCCCGGCAGCCTCCAGTGGTAGCTGGATTGTGGTAGAGGTATATGGAGTGTGCCCTGGCAGCCTCCAGCGGTAGCTGGATTGTGGTAGAGGTATATGGAGTGTGCCCTGGCAGCCTCCAGTGGTAGCTGGAGTGGGGTAGAGGTATATGGAGTGTGCCCTGGCAGCCTCCAGCGGTAGCTGGAGTGGGGTAGAGGTATATGGAGTGTGCCCTGGCAGCCTCCAGTGGTAGCTGGATTGTGGTAGAGGTATATGGAGTGTGCCCTGGCAGCCTCCAGCTGTAGCTGGATTGTGGTAGAGGTATATGGAGTGTGCCCTGGCAGCCTCCAGCGGTAGCTGGAGTGGGGTAGAGGTATATGGAGTGTGCCCTGGCAGCCTCCAGTGGTAGCTGGATTGTGGTAGAGGTATATGGAGTGTGCCCTGGCAGCCTCCAGTGGTAGCTGGATTGTGGTAGAGGTATATGGGGTGTACCCTGGTAGCCTCCAGCGGTAGCTGGAGTGGGGTAGAGGTATATGGAGTGTGCCCTGGCAGCCTCCAGTGGTAGCTGGATTGTGGTAGAGGTATATGGAGTGTGCCCTGGCAGCCTCCAGTGGTAGCTGGATTGTGGTAGAGGTATATGGGGTGTGCCCTGGTAGCCTCCAGCGGTAGCTGGAGTGGGGTAGAGGTATATGGAGTGTGCCCTGGCAGCCTCCAGTGGTAGCTGGATTGTGGTAGAGGTATATGGAGTGTGCCCTGGCAGCCTCCAGCGGTAGCTGGAGTGGGGTAGAGGTATATGGAGTGTGCCCTGGCAGCCTCCAGTGGTAGCTGGATTGTGGTAGAGGTATATGGAGTGTGCCCTGGCAGCCTCCAGTGGTAGCTGGATTGTGGTAGAGGTATATGGAGTGTGCCCTGGCAGCCTCCAGTGGTAGCTGGATTGTGGTAGAGGTATATGGGGTGTACCCTGGTAGCCTCCAGCGGTAGCTGGAGTGGGGTAGAGGTATATGGAGTGTGCCCTGGCAGCCTCCAGTGGTAGCTGGATTGTGGTAGAGGTATATGGAGTGTGCCCTGGCAGCCTCCAGTGGTAGCTGGATTGTGGTAGAGGTATATGGGGTGTGCCCTGGTAGCCTCCAGCGGTAGCTGGAGTGGGGTAGAGGTATATGGAGTGTGCCTGGCAGCCTCCAGCGGTAGCTGGAGTGGGGTAGAGGTATATGGAGTGTGCCCTGGCAGCCTCCAGTGGTAGCTGGAGTGGGGTAGAGGTATATGGGGTGTACCCTGGTAGCCTCCAGCAGTAGCTGGAGTGGGGTAGAGGTATATGGAGTGTGCCCTGGCAGCCTCCAGCGGTAGCTGGAGTGGGGTAGAGGTATATGGAGTGTGCCCTGGCAGCCTCCAGCGGTAGCTGGAGTGGGGTAGAGGTATATGGAGTGTGCCCTGGCAGCCTCCAGCGGCAGCTGGAGTGGGGTAGAGGTATATGGAGTGTGCCCTGGCAGCCTCCAGTGGTAGCTGGAGTGGGGTAGAGGTATATGGGGTGTACCCTGGTAGCCTCCAGCGGTAGCTGGAGTGGGGTAGAGGTATATGGAGTGTGCCCTGGCAGCCTCCAGCGGTAGCTGGAGTGGGGTAGAGGTATATGGAGTGTGCCCTGGCAGCCTCCAGCGGTAGCTGGATTGTGGTAGAGGTATATGGGGTGTGCCCTGGCAGCCTCCAGCGGTAGCTGGATTGTGGTAGAGGTATATGGGGTGTGCCCTGGCAGCCTCCAGCGGTAGCTGGAGTGGGGTAGAGGTATATGGGGTGTACCCTGGTAGCCTCCAGCGGTAGCTGGAGTGGGGTAGAGGTATATGGAGTGTGCCCTGGCAGCCTCCAGCGGTAGCTGGATTGTGGTAGAGGTATATGGGGTGTGCCCTGGCAGCCTCCAGCGGTAGCTGGAGTGGGGTAGAGGTATATGCGGTGTACCCTGGTAGCCTCCAGCGGTAGCTGGATTGTGGTAGAGGTATATGGGGTGTGCCCTGGCAGCCTCCAGCGGTAGCTGGAGTGGGGTAGAGGTATATGGGGTGTACCCTGGTAGCCTCCAGCGGTAGCTGGAGTGGGGTAGAGGTATATGGAGTGTGCCCCGGCAGCCTCCAGTGGTAGCTGGATTGTGGTAGAGGTATATGGGGTGTACCCTGGTAGTCTCAAGTACTTGCCAGAGTATGGTAGCAGTATAGGAGCTGAGCCAGGCAGCTGCCATTAGTAGGGAATAAATAGTAGACAATAAAGGTTGTGCCCCTGCAGCCTGGAAATGTAGGCAAAGTGAGGTTGAGTGGTAGGGGAAACGCTCTACAGGTACCAATTTATGAAGGGAATGATGTATCATTGCTGAGGGACAGAGGAAGCAATGTTCAAGCGGTGACAGAACCAGGAAGTGATTACCTTGATAGTTTCCATTGGACACACGACGATGACGGCTTCGGCCATTCCCGCGCCCAGGCCGCAGATCACACTGCGCTTACTGTCCAGCTTCCCTTGGGAATCTCTCATTTGGTTACTGAGAAACTCAAACATCCCAAACCTGCAGTAGAAAGACAAAAATGTCAGAAAAGGGACCAGAAGAAGGGAAGAAGGTAAAACCAGGAAGGGGTGAGTTGTGAGAGAACCATGGGAAAGACTGGACAGAGTGAGACAGAGGTGAATACAGGGAGGGTAAGAGGAGGAGACAGAAGGACAAGCACATGTAAGATGGGACCAATGAGACGTGAGGCGAAACAACAGAACGACACACAGGATATACAGGAGTCAGACGGTGGGGCAGACTGACTGTCCTCGAGGTAAGACCCACCTGACGGCAGCCTTGGGGATGGACCCGTAGACTAAGGAGCTGAGGCCTCGGTACAGCCCCTTCACCCCATGGCCCTGCACCGTCTGCTTCACGCAGTCACCTGGGAGGAAGAGGGCAAACACAAGCGCATCAGATGAAAGCCCCTCTGATTGGGCAATTCACCAACCAATGGCACCAGGGCATGAGACTCCAATACAAGGGAGAGGGTCTGACATATCAGAATGAGAACCAGGACAGAAACTTTAGAGCACATCCGGTAAGTGAGTAGAAATCAAGGAAGGACCAGGATCAGGGTGTGAGCCTAAAAAACCAAAGAATGGGGATCACATCGTGAAAACCAGCATTAGTGAGAAACTTAGAGTCAAGGAAAGGATACAATCAAATGAAACCAAAGCATAAGTACAACAGCAGAGAATGGGGAGAGACAGTAAATAAGTTGTAGCAAAGTCCTTTATGCGCAATGTTAGTTCTGGACTCATAACTTGTAGCTTCTTTATTTACACATCTGGATGTGTTCATGAAACATCAGGTTTGATTACAGGTTACAAGTGTGTACCTACAGGACAACCCACTAGGAGCACAACACCCCCTGCCCAGATCAGGTCCCAACTGGTGTAGCTGTCATAACAACACTCCAAGTGACACAGCAGCTGTTCAGACAGCATAGTGTTCATGGCGGAGCATAGACACATAGAACGCAGTGATAACAAGACACAACAGAAGTGTTGTGTCCTGACACCCAAGGAGAAGCAAGAGAGAAAAAGGGCAGATGCGAACGAGGTGCAGCACCAAAGCCTCAGCGCGATCCCATTCTGGGAGACAGAGGAACAGACATGGGTGAGGCCCTTACACCTGGCAAAGAAAAGTCTAATAACTGATGAAACGAGACACCAGGAAAAGGACTGGCAGATCTTTCTTGTGAGCTGCGGATGGTACCTTGCAAAACCTGATGCACTTTGGAGTATACCTTGCCTAGGAGCACGTGCCTCATGATGCACTTTCTTGTGGGACAGACAATAGTGTGAGGGTAACCTTTGCCAATTAACTATCCCAGGTCATTCACTTGAGCTTTCTGTCTGCAGAAATACATGTTATAATTGGGTTGACACTAAGGGGCAGATTTACTAGTTTCTTACGCAGCGCAGTGTAGCAGCCGCAAATGCTGCGCTGCGTGAGAAGGGGAGAGCGCCATATTTACAGAAATAGGGCACTCTCCTCCCCTCTCCCTAGCGCCAGCACAGAAATACGCTGCCGTGCGCCAGGGAAACATCTTTGCACCATAGAGCAAGGTGTCTCCGTGAGTCTAGCATAGGTTTTGTACTGTAAGGCAATCCTTCCAGTACAAAATACCATCCTTAGGCTAACTTGAAACCTTTTCCCACTGTGTATGTGTGCTGTACAGTGCAGCACATATACACAGTCGGAAAAGAAAGGAGAAAGGAAAACAATTCTCCTTCATAGCGCCTATTTGTAATGGGTGCTATTTTCTCACGCTAAACCCACTCTACTTTTTTAAGTAAAAAGGGTTTCGCGTCAGAAACCTTGGGTGGTTGCATGGGAACACCCATGCACTACCCATGGTATGCCCCCTAGGCGCTAAAAAATGCAAAGCAGCGATATGCGCTACTTTCAAGTGTTTTCCAGCGCTAAGCAAGTTCAGCACTTGGAAGTAGATTAGTAAAATCGCGTCATTTTGTGTCACTTTTGTGACGCAAACACGGCGTTAGATCTTAGCAAATAGACCCTTAAGTTATTACATACAAATGACAAACATGGAAAAGGCTGACCTAATGCAAACGGTCAGAGGTATCTTGTCGACACACACTTACCGATGCCCTTGTAACGTGGTGAGTTGCCTTTCTCGTCCAGTTGTAGCTGTGTCTTGACATACTCGGTAGGGAATGTGATGCAGATTTCGATGCCCCCGGCGATGCCACCTACAGAGAGCAAAATAAAAGCATTCTGTGAGATGCCAGTGTTAGGATGTGGAGGACAGACTATGTAACACAAAATGGCCAGGGGTGAGTATGGAGGGCTTTCATGCCGCTGGTGGGCTGGCAACAGCTATACATTCAGGATGCAGCCTTGCTGCCCACCTAGACCCACATGGCTGCGCTATGTGAACTATGTTCCGAGAGCAAACACTGCTCAGTGGGTCCTTAAAACAAGAGATGTTCTGGTGACCAGTTTCTGAAAGGCCCAGACTACTGTGATACTGAGATTCCCCAAAAACTGACGCAATAGTTCACCCGCATTAGTGTTTAATTGCACATTGGATGATGCCTCTTTAAAACAACCATTGGCAAAGCCATTAAGTTGCACCTTTGGGATCTATTGGCTTTACCAATGCCTTTTGGCGATCCTCTACAGTATCAGGCTGACACTGTGCTGCATGATTAAAAAAAAAGGTTTTAAAAAGTCCCAATGATGCGACTGCTGCTGGGGATTGCATCATTCCACTTGCATGCACATACATGATGACAGAAGGCATGCGCCAAAGCGGAATTAACTCGGCGCCATTTGCTTTAATTTTTGAATTACTTGTCAAAGAAAAAAAGAAAGATTTTTTTTAGCACAAAAGTGTAAATTTTAAAATAAAATTGACAAGGAGGGTGGGGGAGGGGTGACTGAGGAGCAAATGGGGGCAGAGATTGTGAGGGGAGAGCAACACAGGGGAGGGTGGGGGAGAAGCGCACACGAAGGACAGAACATATTGCACGAGGGCAGGGGAAAGAAGAACAAGCAGGTGGGAGGAGAAGCACGTTAAAAAGAGGGAAAAACACATTAAAGTAAAAGCAGCACAGGGGAGGAGCAAACGAGGGTGAGAACAACACAGAGCACAAGGGGATTCGCAGAGAAGTATATGAGAAACTGGCAACGAGGTGGGCATTTGGGGAAACCACACAGGAGAGAAAAGCAAAGAGCTAGAAAACACATGCACTCTCATGGAGTGCTTAATCAAAAATAATTTATTTTCCCTAAAAGTGAGCAGTGGAAGGATAGTACCCAGCGAATCAGAGAGATGGTAAAAAGGCTTTGCTCCAGGGGAGGGACTAACACAAGATGGACAAGCTGGAGAAGAAAAAACATCAAATAAGATGCAAGCAAATGAGAGTGACAAGAAAGTCAACCAATGGTATGTAATGGGCGGGGTATATGCCCCTGTACGTTCTTACTAAGCTGACAACAGGTCTTTTGTAACCACGCAGCTTGCTCTGTCTGGTAGGCTCGAGCTAAAAACTGCACCTTACTCATGTTTACAATTAAAGCAAACAGCTCTGATTTGCTATCCTCGGATGGAAGGGGGGAAATAGAGGTTTATAGGGATAAAAGGAGAATGTGCACTTTCAGGGATAGAGCAACACAACCCTGACTTGTCATGGCAATAAGTTATTTTGCATTATATGTTGTTACATTTTCTGAGCAGCGGAGGCATGGGCACCTGTTTCATGCGCCTACAGGCCATAAAGTGAATTAAGTTAACTCGATATTTGTCTGCGTTAGTGCTTTATTTTCAGACAGCTCCACTCAGAAACAGAAAGAGGCAAATCTTGCTCACTATTTTCATGCTGTACTACCTACAAAAACAGAGCTAACACAGAGAAAAAACAGGGTCAATTAATTCACTTTCCGCCCCACAGGCACATAAAATAGGCGCCTGACTCTACACTGCCCCAGCAAAGCCCATCATGATACAGCCCTTGATCGGATTTTACGTCGTTGTCCTTCTTACATATTCCTTTTCTTCCCATCTCCGCCACACCTGTTTTCCCCCTTACGTAAATTCCCCCTCCTCCTGGCAATTTCTTTTCTTGCTTTCTACATCCCCTTTCCTTCCTTCTTTTACTTCCTCCCTCCTCTTGTACATCCCCCTCCCTTGTGTCATCTCATAGACAAATTATATATTCTCCACAGTGCTCCATCTTTCATGAGTGAAACCGTTCCTCCCGGGTGATAGTAAGCCTTACAAATACATAACACAACATAACATAACTTATTCTTCAGCCACTGTTAGTGCAGCATGATGGAGGGTTTCCCTTGCACTCTGCTGCTTCATTATATTTCAGCAAGGTGGACATCTCAGGCAAGGGGAAATCCCTACGAAGCAACAAGCACTCTTTTTCAGTGCAAGCACACAACCTCTACCCAATCAAAAGCTGTGGGATGAAGAGGCGGAGCTAAAGCCGCTCTCTCAATTGTGCGACTTGAAGTTCTTTTTCTGTTGATCACACGAGGTGCAGCGGCAGCTACGCTGTCAAGCCAGACCTAAAAAATAATGCGGATGTGATATCAAAGGAAGTGACAGCACAACCATGAACTCACAAATCACAAGAAGTGACATCAGATCTTAAGACCTCACATATGTTTAGCAGGTCTATCATGAGTACATGTGAGTATATTTAACAAATGAGATTTTGTTTTGGGGTTGTGGCAAAAAGGTGACACAACCCTGATGCAAAATCTGGGCCTCAACTTTTTTTAAAAACTCTGCCACAAAGAAATTGTCAACAAGGAGAAATGTGGCAGTAAATCTGTTCTGCTTAACAGGTTGCAAAGTCTACATGTATTAAATATCTTATAGGGTTAAGGCATCTGCTGCAGAGATCTTTGGATGCCCTGTAAATCTCAGGAAATAATAATAATAATGGTAAAATAACTCTGGAGGTTGACGCATTTGCTGGAGAGATTTGTGTTTTCTTTAGTCCCAGTTTTGAATTAAAGTAATATACAGGATTACTGTGTCTCCTGCAAAGCACATCATGTAACATGCAGATGACATATTTTTAATTTATGTAGATAGGTAAGTGGTTTGCTGCTTTTAGGACAGAGATCCTTTTGTTATTTGCAGTTCATAAATCGCAATCCTTTTAAAATAGCACAGTGAACTATGAAGGACATGCGACTCCTACACCTTGTTACCCTCACTGTTTCATGCAGGCCCACAGGAATTATGTGATTCTGCCGCCACTGCATTTTTGAGCTGAATAATGAATTTGCCACATAATCATCATCTACTGTGTAATTTTCAGATTTTAACAAAAAATGTTGTTTCTTGCCCAAACGGATCAAAAGTTACTAAAAATACGTTTTGCTGTGCAGCGGAACTTTGCAAAGGTTGACTGTTCACCTTTCAGTTGCATATTGCTGCATTAGGGTGTTAAACTAGTACTAATAAGGTGAAACCTTTGTCCAGACAGTGTTAAGATGTGTAAATATTATAAAAAAATTAACAGGTACTATCACAAAATATGCCTCATTATGCCGCATAATTTGCATTTTCTTGCCACATAATTTAGTAAACCCTGTCGCATAATTTAATCCTTCATTGCTGCATACTTCCAGTGGCCCTGGTCTTATATTACACATCCTGTACATCGATTTACACACACGATTTATTGACTATGTATAATGTGTATGTGTGATATAAAGCGCTCTGACACCCTGCATTGAGATGAGTAGCGCTAAACTTAGCGCTTAAAACGTGGTATTTAAATTGGTATTAGTGTAAATACTGGGACAGATCAACACATCTGACATTTTCACAGTGCGTGTATATATCTTTAATACAGACACTGAACAAAGTCAAAATCATGGCTCTCTTAAGTACTTGTGAAGTAATAATAAGCTTGTGCCTTTGTTTCCCCTCCATTACATTTGCAGCTCGGTGTGAGGCTCCAGATAGCTCCTGGCCAGGATAAGGAAACAAAAGGAGGCCTAATGGCCCAGCTGGAATTTAAAATAACAAAGCCCCCCTCGCCGCCTGCCTGGTGCTGCTCTGAACTAAAGCAGGCAAGGTGCAGGCACTGCTGAATGTCTCCCGTTGTCTGAAAATTACACTGGGACAAGTTCAGCATATTTCAGTGGGGCCCAACTTCTTGGCCAGGTGGACGGCTTCCACCCACTGAAAATAGTGGGGGGACGCCGTCTACCCGCGTGTGCCCCTGACTTGTGCCCTGTTTACATATGACGCAGTTCTAAGGGAGTGGTGTGTAAGTGCAGGGTGAGCGGTGTAATATGAGTGTAGGGGGAGTGGAGTGTGAGTGTAGGGGGAGTGGAGTGTGAGTGCAGGGTGAGCAGCGTGAGTGCAGGGTGAGCAGTGAGTGCCTGTGCAGGATAAGCGGTGCGTGAGAGCAGGGTGAGACGTGCCTTTATGAGGTCTGGGCACAGCACATTACAGCCGGACCTTTTACATTTACCAATGCTTGTATTGCATTTGTTTCCCTTTAACAGGCCACTCACACCAAATGGGTCCTCTTGATGTATCATCGTTTTTATGAGCACGTCATGCTTGTAATACACAGCTTTCTTTGTTAAGAGGTCAGCCACACATGGGCCTTGTAGTGCATGCTATACAAAACTTCCAAATTAAATAAAGGAAAGGAATATTCTTTGAACATTCCTCTTCCTACATGAACACACTCCTCACTACATCCCTCCCCAGAAACACGTTCTCTCCTCCTTCCATTTAATTCCCCCCTCCTTCCACCATCGCTCCACCCATTCGCTTTCCAGGGCTGCAGTGTGCTGCAATTATGCTGACTCATTCAGGCGGGATCCGCACTACCAAAGCATGACTCATCGCTACCATGGAGGACCCAGTGATTGGCGGAAAAAGCCAACACCCCTTTAAAGAAAACACCAGCCCAACTAACCTTGAACGACAGGATGTTCGAGCCTCCCTCTGAGAGTAGGGCATGGGAAGGCGGCTGGATGACTAGGCTGCCTCTTACACATGAAGATGATCTGCCGGCTCGTTTGAGACCATGCAGCTGCCGGCCTCCTGATAAGGCAGCACTTTTAAACACAGCCCTGCCGAAGATGACAGTGTATGACCCCTCTGTCCACCCTTGCCTGAATATTCCTTCTTGCTTTCCTTTTCTCTTTCTCATTTCTCCCCTGTTCTTCTTACTTTTTTCTCATGCTTTCTTTCTTTTTTCCCCTTTCTTGTTTCTTTCCTATCTCTTTCTCTACTTCTTTAATTCTCCCTCTGACCCTTGTTCTTCTAACCGTCTATCTTTGCTTTCTATCTTGCCTTCTTCAATTTTTTTCATGTTTATTTGATTTCCCACTTTTTAGCTCTCATCCATCTCTACTTTTTTCTCTTTTTTTTCCTTCTTCCACTAATTTAGTCCCATTTTCACACTTTTCCCTTCTTTTTGTTTCTATGCCTCCTTTTTTCTTCTTTCTCTCGCTACTTTTATCACTTTCTTTTCTTCTAATTTTCTGTCTGTTTTCTGTACTTTTTACGTTGTTGTTTTTTATCCCTCCATTGTCTTTCTTTTCTGTCTTTATTTTTTTCTTCCTTTCTTTTTATTTCTCTTTCGTCTCCTTTCTTTGACTCCTTTCTCCCTTTATTTCTTTTTATCTTTCTGTGTGCTTTTTCTTTATCGCCCTTTCTAGACTTCTTTCTATTTCTTTTTTCTTTCCTTCTTTATTTCTCTTTTCTTTAATATTTTTCCTCTTTTTCTTTCTGCTTCTGATCATTATTCTTTTTTCTCTTCTATCCTTTTTCATTTTCTCTGTCTTTCCTTAGTATTTCTATCTTTCTCTTTATTATCCTTTTTCCTCTTCTGTTTTTTCTGTCTCTCTCATTCTGTCCACTGTCTTTCCTTGTTTCTGTTTCTCTCTTAAGAACCTCCTTTCCCCCTATTTTTCTTTTTCTTCCTTCCTTGCTTTCTCTATCTTATCTTTTTTCTTCTCCGTTCTTTGTTCTTCTTTCTCACCTCATTTATTACCTTCTTCATTCCATTCTTCCTGTCTTCTTATTGTTCTACCTTTCTGTCCCTTCTTTAAAAATGTTACCAGCTGCCTTCTTTAAAAATATTACCAGCTGAGGTTCATAAATGGCGCCGCCAGAGATCTCTCTAGTGTTGGAGGAAGTGAGTTGGTATAGCCACGCAGTGCACACAAGCCTGTTATGGTGATGCCCCAGGTTACACCGGTATTGGAAGAAGGTGTTGTCCAGCTTGAACACCATCGTTGCTACAGGTATCCCACAGCCCCCTGCCTACATCTTACTGAGTCTTCCTAATGAACAGACATATCCCTTTGCTCTTGGAGAGGCAAAGCAATCAACATTGGATTATGCACAGCCAGGCAGCCAATCTCCGCACTATGTGGGGGGGGGTGGTGTGGGGGGGAGAAATGACGCCGAATTATGGTGCTCAGCTCAACAAGCTCTGGACCTCCTGGGTATGGAAATGCTCTCAGCAAATCTGGAAAGGAAAGAGGTTCAATTTGAGAGAAGTTGGGGACAATGTGTTGACTTCCTGTCCTCAGAATGCAGGGAGCTCTCCTGCCCCAGATATATCAGGGTTCTTCGTATCACACAGGCCCACCATACTTAAGAATGGAGACTGTCGCACCTAGCCCAGCTTGGAGTTGGAGAGGTGAACATTCAGGAGAACATATGCAGAGCTGAAAGTGAAAGAGGGATTAATAAAACGCACAGACCGGTTGAGGGGAAGGGGAGTGATTTGTTGATTAGTTATGCCTGTGTGAAATATTTTATAACACTGTGCACGTTTCCCACCACTTTTGTGCCTCATTTACACTATTAGCTGATGGTTTTTCGACTTTGAACGTGCACTGAGGCCTGCTACCCAGACCTCAGTGCCAGTGTTCTGACCCTTTACAAAAGGGTATCTTTAATTGGATACACCCACTTTTTTCCTGTGGGTGTGTAGCCCATTGGTAGCCACACCTTTAGGGTGGGCCACTCTGCTTCAGACAACCGAGGAAGGGTCGTACCATCTTGAAGGGGGCAGATGCCACACATCACAGGACCTTCGTCACTAGAGAGGAGAGGACCCAGTAACCCATTGGCCAGTGACTGCGTTGTCCCCACTGGGCTCTTTCCTGGGATAAGTAGGGTACCCCTGGCACCCTGCCCCCCAGTACTCACTGGATTTGGAAAGAGGGCAAGAAGAAGATCACTGTGCACCCTTTGGAAGCGCACAAAGAGAGGCAGGGAAGTCGGAGCGACTGCGCCTGCTGCACTTTGGACCCTGTTTTGCCCGCCTGGCTTGGGAAAATGTTGATTCCCAGCCCAAATCTTAAACAGAGACTCCATGGGTCAGTTGGCTGCCTCCCCAGAACGGCACTGGGGACATTAAAGCTGAAAGAGCCCAAGTTGCATCTCTGGTAGAGACCGTCGAAAGGTGTTGCTACCAGACGCCGGGCAACCCAAAGGACAAATCGGAGATAGCCAAAAGGTGCACCTGTGTCTGCTGGACTCATGAGTGTTGGTTGTGATGGAATTCGTTGCCAAAGAGGTACACCAGTCCCCACCAAAGATTTGCACATTGACAGCAGTGTTGCAAAAGCACAAGGTCTGCATCGCAGCCCTTGGAACCCTGCACAGAGGACTTCTTGGGACCCTGAGATTCCTCGACAGAGTCGCCCCACTCACCTGTGGCTCGAGGACTTGACCGGACTTCACCTCCGTCAACCACACAGCATCAGGAGCATCCTCTGAGCATCCTTTGCCAGCATCCCTCAGCATCAGGACCACTCCATTAAAGTCTATGGCGGTCATCCTGTAAAGTTGAGAACTTGCTTCAAAAACCCTCTGGTAACTCTTCAAAGTATCCTTTCTGGACGCCTAGCCTTATCCCTGCTGGATCTGATCGCCCAAGTAGGGCCAGACTACTCGCACTAACTGTTCCAAACTTTACGTTTGCCAGTGCTTTTTTGCAGTTCCATTTAAAAGTGATAAAAATCTGTATCTCCGGAACCCTCCACTGGATTTTGATGATCAAGGTCTCTAAAAATTCATAACAATATGCTCTATCTTTATAAATTGTTGTTGTGTCTTTTTATTGGTGTGTGATTTTCTTATTTTGTTGTTTGGTGCTGTTAAATGATTCACACTAAGTTCCTTTGCCAAGCCTTACTGCTCGCAGCCACAGTTACCCTGGGTTGAGCTTAAGGTTAGGTAAATGATACTGACTAGACCCAAGACGGTATCTGTGAGAGGACTCCATGATAAGGCCCCACAGCCATATCACATAGTACACCCAGATCCTCACACTGCTCCACTGGCGAATGGTTGTAAGTGGGTGTAGTGGAAAGCTTCAAATAATAATTAAAAGACTTAAACCATAAAAATGCTTTGCTTTGAAAAATAATGTCTTCATGAACGAATTTATGGGTTATGATTGCTTGACAGCAGAACCATGTTGTGGGGTCCGGGGGGCTCTTCAGAGATGTTCACCTGTAGTGAGCAATGAAGTCTGCAGCAGGGTATAATGTTAAGGTGACCAGACGTCCCGATTTTGCCCGGACAATACTCGTTTTTTAAAGGCTGCCCAATGTCTCAACACTTTCTGGCAAAACAACGACATGTACCGGTTTTTGAGATAGGGTTGGATGAACATGCACATTAATCACAGAGGTGTGCAGGCTCACGTTTCATCTGGATCTCTTATCACACATATATATATATATATATATATATATATATATATATATATATATATATATATATATAATGCTCCAAACCACCAGATACCACTGCACTCACGGAAGGGTGCTTTCATTCGCGTAGATGGATTCACGTTAATCCTAGCTCCAAAATCTCCCAAAAAATAAGAGATAAGCACTCACAGGGGAAGAATACAAAATACTTGTTTATTGTCACAAGTAGCGTGGACGTGTTTCGGCAATTGCCTTTTTCTATGTTCTATATATATATATATCTCAAAAAGTCATACATACGCCCTTTACTGAAGAAAACTTTGACCCGCTGAACCCTGACAACTACAGACCCATTACAAATAGACCTTTCCTGGGCAAACTGATAGAAAGAGCAGCGTTCGCCCAGATGTCACAATTCATTGAAGACAATGCCATACTTTCAGACTTCCAAACAGGATTCCATCCGGGAAGGGGCACAGAATCTGCCCTCCTTGCCATCTGGGATGACCTGAAGAACACAGCAGACCGCAAAGGGGTTGCTGCGCTACTCCTCTTGGACCTCTCGGCTGCCTTTGACACGGTTGACCATGACACTCTAATACAAAGACTCTACGAAGCCGGCATAGAGGGGACTGCTTTAGACTGGATCACGTCCTACCTTCAAAACGGAACTAATGTCATCCATACCCCACCTTTCTCATCCAAACCGTACTCCACAAAAGCTGGGGTCCCTCAACGCTCTATCATCTCGCCCATGCTTTTCAACATCTACAAGAAGTCATTACCGGTACTGATCAATCAATTTCACCTCATGTGCTATAACTATGCAGATGACACGCAAATACTCCTTCAACTGGAATGGCCCAAAGACATTGGAAACTCGCCAATTTTCAGTTGTCTCAGAGCTGTGGATCAATGGATGACTTGGAGCCATCTCAAATTGAATGCTTTCAAAATGGAAATACTCACTTGTGGCGATTGGAAACATTATGACCCGCTTGCCACATGGCCTGATGAACTGAGATCACCGCCTAAAGTATCGAAGGAAGAAACCTCGGAATGACCATGGACTCAAAGCTATCGATGAATGCCCAAGTGGACAAACTAGCAAGATCAAGCTTTATTACTATAAAAACTCTGCAACTAATCGTCCCCCATTTGGGATTTCCACACAAGGTCCAGTCTACCATCTCCCTTGTTCTGTCCAAACTCGATTACACCAATAGCCTCCACCACGGATCACCTTTAACAACTATGAAAAGACTACAACGGATTCAGAACTCAGCTGCCAGACTACTCTTGCATATCAAACCGTGAGACCACATCTCCCCTGCCTTGAAAGCCCTGCATTGGTTACCGGTTGCCAGAAGATCCACGTTCAAGCTGCTTTGTATCATCCACAAAGCGATAAATGGAATGGGACCGCTCTTCATCAGGAATAAAATCACCAAACACATTCAACAAAGGAACCTCCGCTCTAGAGTGGCATCTCGCCTCAAAATCCCAAGGTACAAGAAAAAAACCATGGGTGGCACATCCTTCTCTGTTCAAGCAGCTAAAATATGGAACTCTTTACCCCCAACATAAGATTCACCGACAAACACCTATTCTTCAGAAAACTACTCAAGAATTGGCTCTTCCCCACATAAGCACCATATGCAAACAGAAATATACAGCATATCCCTCTGTATATAAGCATTTATTTGTACTATAGATATGTACCTATATATGTGTATTGCTTTGTATAAATATGTAGAATAATTATGTTTTTTTTAAAAATAAATAAAATAAATTTTTAAGTACAACACTTGAAAATCAGAGTTTATCGAATGCATCTTTAATCTACATATACTTACTTCCTTTATGCATTTATATATCTTCCATGTACTTGGATCTATATATTTATTACTTTTCTCCCCCCCCAAAAAAAGCTTAATCAATGCACTACCCTATTTTTCACCCTATACCTCTATCAATATCTTTAATCTACATATACTTACTTCCTTTATGCATCTATATACTTTCCATGTACTTAAGGATCTATATATTTATTACTTTCTTCTAATTCAGCATATCCAATGCACTACCCTATTTCTCACCCTATACCTCTATCAATATATCCTCTACATCCACTCTCTCATTTATCCCAAACCCCATACCACTACCATGATCCCCAAAATAGTCCTTTCTAGACTCTCCCCTACTCCACCCCTTCTTGCATCATCTGACACCTCTTTTACTATACCAATACCCCGAAACAAGTCTTTCTAAACTCTTCCCTCTGACTCTTCCCCTCCACATCCCTTTTTACTCATCCAAAGCCTCCTACTACTGCTATGACCTCCAAAAAAACCAACAAAAACCATCTAAATCCTTCACTCTTGTATCCCTCCACTATCCTTTTCAATCAAAATAACAGACTGTTAAAATGAGGTATGCCACGTAGACTAGTCATGTAGATAAAGGTTATGGATTTATTCTTCAGGTTACAGTTTCAGTTACAAGTTACAGGAAGATGGTAAGATCCATAATATGAAATCTCACACAACAGAGAAGGACTAAACACACCGAAACTTGCCGGAGGTGCTGAACTCCACAAAACCTCCTACATACACCGACCACTAGTCATTATTGCAAAGACAACAAGAAACAGGGAAAGACAAAAAATGTCTTAATACTGCCCTCACACACTTTGCAGTGTCATGCTTCATCATAGGGCCGCATCAAACACCCAGGTGCGGACCAACACGCTGAGTGGAGCGCAAATAATCTTTTGTGTGAATGAAGATTAGTGGTGAAGACACAGTATATATAAAAGAACATATACGACAATGACAAACATAGGAAGGAATATTCCCTTCAGAACGGGACCAAACAGTGCAGACACATATAGTTAAAACTACCTAAAGGGCAACCATAATCATTCTTTATTCCTGTCACCCCTTGGTAGGATTAAAAATAAAATAATAGGGTATTCCGGGAGGTAAAAGCCCCTATACCCCTGCTGCGAATACCAACATGTTTCTGCCAATTCTATGTGTCCAACAGGATCACTCTGGCATTCATCAGGGTGTTGGTCCCTTGTTTTTGTTGCAGACCCAAATAGGGTATTTATTACCTTCAATACTTAGACGGACAATATCCGCTACTGCTTCACTCTGGGGTAATTTCCAAGAGGACTCCTTTTCTGTGGAAGAATATTGACGTTAAATTAATATTCTACCGACCCTGTACTTATTCCCTTAAAACATCTACACTTCACTCCAATTGGTTCAACTGCAATTTGTCATAAAAACCAGCCTTCGTTTACATATTAAAATAGTGATCCACCCCTTGTGAGCACACCCTTACACCTTCTCATATCCTTGTGACTATAACAACCACCGGCTAAATCGTGCACACACCCTCTCCATAGTTTACCGGTTCTCTCCTCGGAGCCCAATCTCTAATACATCCGTGTGCACAACTTCAAAAATGATGATAAATAAGCTTACACGAGTTCACAAGGATTACTCTGAACCCGGGACCTCTGTGGGACCGTGGTCTTATCATCACACTCTGTAGAAAAATAGGAAGAGATCACATGGCCAATGCTCTCTGCATAGTCAGAAAACAACCGCCCATTACTGAAAGACCCCCTCCTAAACACCCACTTACTACTCCAAAGAACCACTCCGGGTCACTGCCTCACATCGGTCCTCCGTCGATACTTTGCAACCGCCACTAGCGGTTTTTATTGCAAACGGGAAATCTCTGACACCTCCGGGTGCATGACCCGCCCCTTGTTCGTAGTGCGTGCGTCATCACGTCCTACCTCTCCGAATCCCAAATCAGGGAAAACAAAAGAAGGACTCTCTCTCCTACTATCCTGCATGTCGGGGGCCATCTTAAGACTGAAAGCTTCATCATACAATAAATTCAATCGTACATCGGGAATTAACTCAGAAATACAAATCAATTCCCAAAATGCAGCAATAACTGATGACGACTATTTTTTTTAAAAAGGAGATCATACATCTTAATCCAACCTATAGAGAAATGGATACTACCCCACAAAACTAAGAAGATATTCTGTTAGCAGATTGATGGGTATTGCATCAAATCATGTCTCCCTAATTGTAACACTACCCTGTCCAACAATCTCACAACAATACGTACTTATTTATTTGTAACTCCATATAGTTGAAACCAGGGTATACAATCATTCAAGCCCCTGGTACTACTTTTCAACCTATCTACCCAACGTTGTTCTCTAACTAAGAGAAAACTCGAAACATCTACTGTGTTGGGTGGGATAAAGGGTTTGTCTAAAATTGTCCACCTCAACTCTTGTTCGGTATGATTTTTTTCAAGAAAATGGGCGGTAAGTTTAGTATTACTCTTCCCACATCTTATAGTGCTCATATGTTCAAGTATGCGGATTTTTACTCTCCGAGTCGTCATACCGACATACTGCATCATACATGGGCATCTTATTAGATAGATCACATTGTCTGTATTGCATGTTGTGTGTTTTCGCTGTTCCCAGGGACAATTCAAACCGATGTCAATGCTTTTCCCATTTATGGACAAGGGGCAAGCTCTACAGTACCCACATGCATAGTGTCCTTTTACCGGTGGCAAGAGCTGAACCTGGTTCAGTATATTAGGGGGATTGATCAAGGTCTGTGGGCGTGTGTTGACAATAATGTCTTTAATGCTAGCACTTTTCTTAAACGAAAAGAGTGGTATCGGTTGGTCTAACCCATTGGCATTCAAAATACGCCAGTTCTTGTTTATTATCTTCTTCAAATGGTTTGACGCTGTATTATAAGTAGTCACACAAATACTTCTGTCAGTGATTTCTTTCTCATTCGTCTCCAGTAAGGCCTCCCTATTGCAATTTCTCGCTCGTTTCTGGGCCTTTTTGATGACATGTTCAGGATAATCTCTATACAAAAGCTTCTCGCTCAAATCCTTAGCTTTTATATTCAAATCCAAAAAGGGCAAAGATTCATTTGTCATGGTTCCTGAAAATGGAGTTCTGATCAGCAATGTGTTTCATAAACCCACCGATAGGAATAATCTCCTGTCTTTTCGCAGTTTTCATCCTCGTTCCCTTAAGGAAAATCTTCCGTATGGGCAATTCCTGCGTCTCCGCAGGAATTGTTCCAAGATGGAGGATTATAGAAAGGAGGCTAAGGATTTGAGCGAGAAGCTTTTGTATAGAGATTATCCTGAACATGTCATCAAAAAGGCCCAGAAACGAGCGAGAAATTGCAATAGGGAGGCCTTACTGGAGACGAATGAGAAAGAAATCACTGACAGAAGTATTTGTGTAACTACTTATAATACAGCGTCAAACCATTTGAAGAAGATAATAAACAAGAACTGGCGTATTTTGAATGCCAATGGGTTAGACCAACCGATACCACTCTTTTCGTTTAAGAAAAGTGCTAGCATTAAAGACATTATTGTCAACACACGCCCACGGACCTTGATCAATCCCCCTAATATACTGAACCAGGTTCAGCTCTTGCCACCGGTAAAAGGACACTATGCATGTGGGTACTGTAGAGCTTGCCCCTTGTCCATAAATGGGAAAAGCATTGACATCGGGTTGAACTGTCCCTGGGAACAGCGAAAACACACAACATGCAATACAGACAATGTGATCTATCTAATAAGATGCCCATGTATGATGCAGTATGTCGGTATGACGACTCGGAGAGTAAAAATCTGCATACTTGAACATATGAGCACTATAAGATGTGGGAAGAGTAATACTAAACTTACCGCCCATTTTCTTGAAAAAAATCATACCGAACAAGAGTTGAGGTGGACAATTTTAGACAAACCCTTTATCCCACCCAACACAGTAGATGTTTCGAGTTTTCTCTTAGTTAGAGAACAACGTTGGGTAGATAGGTTGAAAAGTAGTACCAGGGGCTTGAATGATTGTATACCCTGGTTTCAACTATATGGAGTTACAAATAAATAAGTACGTATTGTTGTGAGATTGTTGGACAGGGTAGTGTTACAATTAGGGAGACATGATTTGATGCAATACCCATCAATCTGCTAACAGAATATCTTCTTAGTTTTGTGGGATAGTATCCATTTCTCTATAGGTTGGATTAAGACGTATGATCTCCTTTTTTTAAAAAATAGTCGTCATCAGTTATTGCTGCATTTTGGGAATTGATTTGTATTTCTGAGTTAATTCCCGATGTACGATTGAATTTATTGTATGATGAAGCTTTCAGTCTTAAGATGGCCCCCGACATGCAGGATAGTAGGAGAGAGAGTCCTTCTTTTGTTTTCCCTGATTTGGGATTCGGAGAGGTAGGACGTGATGACGCAAGCACTACGAACAAGGGGCGGGTCATGCACCCGGATGTGTCAGAGATTTCCGTTTGCAATAAAAACCGCTAGTGGCGGTTGCAAAGTATCGACGGAGGACCGATGTGAGGCAGTGACCCGGAGTGGTTCTTTGGAGTAGTAAGTGGGTGTTTAGGAGGGGGTCTTTCAGTAATGGGCGGTTGTTTTCTGACTATGCAGAGAGCATTGGCCATGTGATCTCTTCCTATTTTTCTACAGAGTGTGACGATAAGACCACGGTCCCACAGAGGTCCCGGGTTCAGAGTAATCCTTGTGAACTCGTGTAAGCTTATTTATCATCATTTTTGAAGTTGTGCACACGGATGTATTAGAGATTGGGCTCCGAGGAGAGAACCGGTAAACTATGGAGAGGGTGTGTGCACGATTTAGCCGGTGGTTGTTATAGTCACAAGGATATGAGAAGGTGTAAGGGTGTGCTCACAAGGGGTGGATCACTATTTTAATATGTAAACGAAGGCTGGTTTTTATGACAAATTGCAGTTGAACCAATTGGAGTGAAGTGTAGATGTTTTAAGGAATAAGTACAGGGTCGGTAGAATATTAATTTAACGTCAATATTCTTCCACAGAAAAGGAGTCCTCTTGGAAATTACCCCAGAGTGAAGCAGTAGCGGATATTGTCCGTCTAAGTATTGAAGGTAATAAATACCCTATTTGGGTCTGCAACAAAAAAACAAGGGACCAACACCCTGATGAATGCCAGAGTGATCCTGTTGGACACATAGAATTGGCAGAAACATGTTGGTATTCGCAGCAGGGGTATAGGGGCTTTTACCTCCCCGGAATACCCTATTATTTTATTTTTAATCCTACCAAGGGTGACAGGAATAAAGAATGATTATGGTTGCCCTTTAGGTAGTTTTAACTATATGTGTCTGCACTGTTTGGTCCCGTTCTGAAGGGAATATTCCTTCCTATGTTTGTCATTGTCGTATATGTTCTTTTATATATACTGTGTCTTCACCACTAATCTTCATTCACACAAAAGATTATTTGCGCTCCACTCAGCGTGTTGGTCCGCACCTGGGTGTTTGATGCGGCCCTATGATGAAGCATGACACTGCAAAGTGTGTGAGGGCAGTATTAAGACATTTTTTGTCTTTCCCTGTTTCTTGTTGTCTTTGCAATAATGACTAGTGGTCGGTGTATGTAGGAGGTTTTGTGGAGTTCAGCACCTCCGGCAAGTTTCGGTGTGTTTAGTCCTTCTCTGTTGTGTGAGATTTCAGTGACAGTAGGGGAGTCAGAGAAGGCTTATACCCTTGTCTCTTCTTTGTGATTTGAAGATCCATAATATGCCCCACCAGGAGCAGCCTCCTTGCTGCTCAGCCCATCCACTCCAACTGATCCTTCTTCAAGCACAAACACTCTCAACATTCCAATGACCTCACCATTGGCTGAGTAGCAAAGCAGAGAACAACAATGGGGGGATGCATTAACCCAACAAGTAGATTACAACACAAGTCCACTTCTCAAATTTCATATTTCACTATACTAATTCACCACTAATCCTTTATGGGTTCCAGAGCAGCATGCTACTCCCCAAAAAAAGTGCTTCAACACCTCAGCAGGGGTAGCAAACACTATATAAATGCAAACCTTTTTCCCCTCTTCTATCCCTCCGCTACCCTTCTATATCCAAATAACTTACTAACATACCCACCACTTAAATTACTTTCATATTTCACTATACTAATTCACCACTAATCCTTTATGGGTTTCGGAGTAGCGTGCTACTCGCCAAAAAAGCGCTTCAACACCCCATCAGGGGTTACAAGCGCTATATAAATGCAAACCTTTTTCCCCTCTTCTATCCCTCCACTATCCTTCTGAATCCAAATAACTGACTAACCTATCCACCACTCAAATTAATTTCATATTTCACTATACTAATTCAACACTAATCCTTTATGGGTTCCGGAGTAGCGTGCTACTCGCCGAAAAAGCGCTTTGACGCCTCGTCAGGGGTAGTAAGCGCATATAAATGCAATTACAATACAATACATAGATATATATAAAATCGCTAAATGAGTGTCAATGTTTAGTGCTCTATTTCTATGTCAGTGCCTATTCTGGTTTTTGGTTCTGAAAATGTGTAATGCATACATTTTAAAAAGATATTTCTGATTGCTTGTTTGTGGACATCACCCAATGGAATTCAAGGCAATTAGCCAGACCGTTGACATCTTTCTGGTCCGAGCTCTCAAAATGCGGTGCAGTCCTATCTACGGCATAACAAAGAGACTGCAAGCCCCTGCGAGACACTGACCTCTCAGAGGCCAATCGTAAACAAAAGCTGATCCTTGGGGGCCCGGATGTAAACCTAACACAATTCAGCTCTTGTGCCATTAATACTGTGTGCTCACTGTTGCAGGACTGGGGTGCTCCAGAGTTAGAATGTAAGTTACTTGGTCTTTATGTACCCTTATCTAATTCAAGTAGTAGTAGCTTAGGATGGCTCCTATGATCAGATGTGGCTCTCACTATAGAACAGGCTGGAGACCCGAGGTCTAGACGCTATGGGGCAGGGGACGTGCACCACAGGACAAGTGAGGAGGGCTCCCTGTAGGAAGGGCATAGTTCCCTGGGCAAGGGACCGAGTTCCTTGGCAAGGGGCAGGGTTCCCTCGGTTAGTGGCTGGGCTGCCCAGGACAGCAGGGCAGTGGCACGGCTCCATGGATCAGAAACAGTTCTCCCTGGGACACCGGGGCAGGGCAAGGCCTCTGCATCAGGCGCTGGGCTCCATGGAACAGCAGGGCAGGGACATAGTTCCCTGGGCCAGATGCTGGGCTCTCTGGAATAAGAGGGCAGGGCAAGGTTTCCTGCCTCATGTGCTGGGATCCCTGAAACAGCAGGGACTGGGCACCCTGGGTCAGACGATGGGCTCCCTGTGAGCAAGACAGGCGACTGGGTTCCCTGTTAGGGCAGGATAAGGGTCAGGAGCCACAGTAATCCTGACAGAGGACAGGGCTACATGGAACAGCAAGAGGAGGGGCAGTGTTCCCTGTAAACAGGAGATGGGACAAGGCTGTCTGGGACAGCAAGACCAGTTCCAGGGTCCCCTGTGAGCGGAAGATGGGACAAGGCTCTCTGGGACAGCAAGGGCCAGGACCCCCTGTGGGCGGGAGATGGGACAACGCTGTCTGGGACAGCAAGGGCCAGGACCCTCTGTGGGCGGGAGATGGGACAAGGCTGTCTGGGACAGCAAGGGCCAGGACCCCCTGTGGGCGGGAGATGGGACAACGCTGTCTGGGACAGCAAGACAAGTTCCAGGACCCCCTGTGAGCGGGAGATCAGACAAGGCTGTCTAGGACAGCAAGACCAGTTCCAGGACCCCCTGTGAGCGGAAGATGGGACAAGGCTCTCTGGGACAGCAAGGGCCAGGACCCCCTGTGGGCGGGAGATGGGACAACGCTGTCTGGGACAGCAAGGGCCAGGACCCCCTGTGGGCGGGAGATGGTACAACGCTGTCTGGGACAGCAAGGGCCAGGACCCCCTGTGGGCGGGAGATGGGACAACGCTGTCTGGGACAGCAAGACAAGTTCCAGGACCCCTGTGGGCGGGAGATCAGACAAGGCTGTCTGGGACATCAGGACAAGGGCCAGGACCCCCTGTGGGCGGGAGATGGGACAAGGCTGTCTGGGACAGCAAGACCAGTTCCAGGACCCCCTGTGAGCGGAAGATGGGACATGGCTCTCTGGGACAGCAAGGGCCAGGACCCCCTGTGGGCGGGAGATGGGACAACGCTGTCTGGGACAGCAAGACAAGTTCCAGGACCCCCTGTTAATGTTAATGTTAATGATGCTTGTAAAGCGCACTGTTACCCAAAGGTGTCCTGGCGCTGGTAGCTGCCTGCTTGGTTGCTGAGATGAGCTGACTGATCAGGAAAAAAGCCGTTTTAAGCCCCCTTCTGAATGAAAGTAGCTCAGTTGCACTTCTGAGATGGAAGGGTAGGCCGTTCCAGGCTTTTGCGGCACAGCTGAAGAAATTCCTACCTCCCCAGCTGGCCTTTTTAACGCGAGGAATTATTATTTGTTTTGCCTCGGCCGAGCGCAGTGTTCTGCCAGGAACATACCATTGTAGGTGTTGTCTCAAGTAAGCAGGACCAGACCCCTTAAGGGCCTTAAAAACCGTACATAGAGCCTTAAATTCTACGCGTTGTTTCACCGGAAGCCAGTGAAGGTTTCGGAGTCCCTTCTTCACTGAAACAAACCTTGGGGTGCCCAGAAGCACCCTGGCTGCTGCATTTTGTACGACCTGGAGTCGGTTGAGATGTCTTTTTTGGATGTTAAGATAGAGGCTGTTGCAGTAATCCAGTCGTGACAAAATGAGAGCTGTGACTACTGTCCTGAGGCTATCTTCAGGAAGAAGAAATTTTATTTTCCTCAGGATCCTAAGGAGGTGGAAACAAGAGGATACTACCCGGCTAATCTGGTCCCCAAAGGAAAGTTTTGAGTCCACAATCACCCCCAGATTCTTCACCTTATCGGAGGGAGCCGGGGGCATGCCCATAGCATCCGGCCACCAGTCAGGAGTCCAGAGATTAGTGGAATTACCGAAGATGATAACTTCAGTTTTCCCTGCGTTTAGCTTAAGGCAGTTTGCTGACATCCAGCTCGCGATGGCTTGCATGCAGTCATGGCAGCCTCGTCCTATCTCAGCCTCTTTGCCCTTCTGTATTGACAGCACAATTTGCGTGTCATCGGCATAAGAGGTCAGCTGGAACCCAAAAGATCTTATAAGGGCTGCCAGCGGAGACACGTACACATTGAATAGTGTAGGGCTCGGCGCAGACCCCTGCGGTACCCCGCAGGGCAGGGAAAAGGGCCTCGATCGATCTTTGCCCAAGTCCACCGTTTGGGTTCTGTCGGTAAGAAAAGATTTTAGGAGGTCATAGGCCTTGCCTTGAACCCCCCTTTCGACTATCCGGTCCATCAACACTACGTGGTGGACCGTGTCGAAGGCTGCCGAGAGGTCTAGCATAATCAGTATTGCAGCTGTGAGCGGGAGATGGGACCAGGCTCTCTGGGACAGCAAGACAAGGGCCAGGACCCCCTTTGAGCGGGAGATGGGACAAGGCTGTCTGGGACAGCAAGACAAGGGCCAGGACCCCTGTGAGCGGGAGATGGGACAAGGCAGTCTGGGACAGCAAGACAAGGGCCAGGACCCCCTGTGAGCGGGAGATGGGACAAGGCTGTCTGGGACAGCAAGGGCCAGGACCCTCTGTGAGCGGGAGATGGGACAAGGCTGTCTGGGACAGCAAGGGCCAGGACCCTCTGTGAGCGGGAGATGGGACAAGGCTGTCTGGTACAGCAAGACAAGGGCCAGGACCCCCTGTGAGCGGGAGATGGGACAAGGCTGTCTGGGACAGCAAGACAAGTTCCAGGACCCCCTGTGAGCGGAAGATGGGACAAGGCTCTCTGGGACAGCAAGGGCCAGGACCCCCTGTGGGCGGGAGATGGGACAACGCTGTCTGGGACAGCAAGGGCCAGGACCCTGTGTTAGTGGGAGATGGGTCAAGGCTGTCTGGTACAGCAAGACAAGGGCCAGGACCCCCTTTGAGCGGGAGATGGGACAAGGCTGTCTGGGACAGCAAGACAAGTTCCTGGACCCCCTGTGAGCGGGAGATGGGACAAGGCTGTCTGGGACAGCAAGACAAGGGCCAGGACCCCTGTGAGCAGGAGATGGGACAAGGCTGTCTGGGACAGCAAGACAAGGGCCAGGACCCCCTGTGAGCGGGAGATGGGACAAGGCTGTCTGGGACAGCAAGACAAGTTCCAGGACCCCTGTGAGCAGGAGATGGGACAAGGCTGTCTGGGACAGCAAGACAAGGGCCAGGACCCCTGTGAGCAGGAGATGGGACAAGGCTGTCTGGGACAGCAAGACAAGGGCCAGGACCCCCTGTGAGCGGGAGATGGGACAAGGCTGTCTGGGACAGAAAGACAAGGGCCAGGACCCCCTGTGAGCGGGAGATGGGACAAGACTGTCTGGGACAGCAAGACAAGGGCCAGGACCCCCTGTGTGCGGGAGATGGGACAAGGCTTTCTGTGACAGCAAGGGCCAGGACCACCTGTGAGCGGGAGATGGGACAAGGCTGTCTGGGACAGCAAGACAAGGGCCAGGACCCCCTGTGAGAGGGAGATGGGACAAGGCTGTCTGGGACATCAGGACAACGGCCAGGACCCCCTGTGAGCAGGAGATGGGACAAGGCTGTCTGGGACAGCAAGTCAAGGGCCAGGACCCCCTGTGAGCGGGAGATGGGACAAGGCTGTCTGGGACAGAAAGACAAGGGCCAGGACCCCCTGTGAGCGGGAGATGGGACAAGACTGTCTGGGACAGCAAGACAAGGGCCAGGACCCCCTGTGAGCGGGAGATGGGACAAGGCTGTCTGGGACAGAAAGACAAGGGCCAGGACCCCCTGTGAGCGGGAGATGGGACAAGACTGTCTGGGACAGCAAGACAAGGGCCAGGACCCCCTGTGAGCGGGAGATGGGACAAGGCTGTCTGGGACAGCAAGACAAGGGCCAGGACCCCTGTGAGCAGGAGATGGGACAAGGTTGTCTGGGACATCAGGACAACGGCCAGGACCCCCTGTGAGCAGGAGATGGGACAAGGCTGTCTGGGACAGCAAGACAAGGGCCAGGACCCCCTCTGAGAGGGAGATGGGACAAGGCTGTCTGGGACATCAGGACAACGGCCAGGACCCCCTGTGAGCAGGAGATGGGACAAGGCTGTCTGGGACAGCAAGACAAGGGCCAGGACCCCTGTGGGCGGGAGATCAGACAAGGCTGTCTGGGACATCAGGACAAGGGCCAGGACCCCCTGTGAGCAGGAGATGGGACAAGGCTGTCTGGGACAGTAGAACAAGGGCCAGGACCCCTGTGAGCAGGACGTGGGACAGAGGTCCATAGAATGGGAGGACAAGAAACATACCTCTATGGGACAGTGGACCAGTTCTGCAGCATAAGAGAGTAGGGCTCCCTGGGACTGGAGGACTGGGACAGGGCTTCTTGGGTCAGCAGGATTACCTGGGACCAGGACAGGGGTACGTGGGACAGCAGTGTCTCCTGTGAGTAGCACGCGAGGCAGAGCCTCCAGGAACAGGGATGTGGTCATTATGATACTGTGGACAGGCTCAGCAGCACAAGAGAGTAGGACCCCCAGGAACAGCAGGGCAGGGGGCAAGGCTCATTTTGGCAGTAGGTCAAGAGGCAGGGTTGAGTGAGGCTACAGAACAAGAGTTAGGACTCCACGTAAGCGGGACAGAGGACAGGACCCCTTGGGACAGCAGACAATGGACAGAGCTTCTTATGTGCCTGGGAGAGCAGTACAAGGGGCAGGGTCCTAGATGGCATGGCTCACTGGACCATTAGAACAAGAGACAAGGTTCCATGGGAAGATGGACCTGCTCTACAGCACACAGGAGCAGGGCTCTCTGGGACTGGTGGACAGGGACAGGGTTTTAGGGACTGCATGAAAGGGGGCAATGCTCCCTGTGAGCGGGACATAGGACAGGGTTGCTTGGGACAGCAGGAGACGCAGCAGGGTTTCCTGTGAGCAGGACAGAAGTCAGAGTTACTAGGCCCATGGCTTAGATCTCTATGGGATCTTTGTAGCACAAAAGTGCAGTGCTCCTTGAGACTGGTGGACAGGGACAGGACTTCCTGGGACTGGTGGACAGGACTTCCTGTGGCCAAGACAAGGTTTCCTGTGACCGGGGTACTGCAGCTTGAGACAGCAGGAGAAGCAGCAGGGCTTCCTGTGAGCAGGACAGAAAGGAGAGTTACCATGAACATGGCTTAGATCTCTATGGGACAGTTGACATGCTCTGCAGCACAAACAAGCAGGGCTCCCTAGGACTGGTGGACAGTGACAGGACTTCCTGGGACTGGTGGTCAGGGAGAGGACTTCCTGGGACTGGTGGACAGGGACAGGACTTCCTGGGACTGGTGGACAGTGACAGGACTTCCTGGGACCGGTGGACAGTGACAGGACTTCCTGGGACCGGTGGACAGTGACAGGACTTCCTGGGACCGGTGGACAGGAACAGGACTTCCTGGGACCGGTGGACAGTGACAGGACTTCCTGGGACTGGTGGACAGGGACAGGACTTCCTGGGACTGGTGGACAAGGACAGGACTTCCTGGGACTGGTGGTCAGGGAGAGGACTTCCTGGGACTGGTGGACAGGGACAGGACTTCCTGGGACCGGTGGACAAGGCTTCCTGTAACCAAGACATGGCTTCCTGTCCCAGGGCAGGGTTGCATCAGACAGCAGGACAAGGGGCAGCGCTCCCTGTGAACTGGTCCATAGTGCTCGGGTCTCTATGGACCAGTGGACAAGCTCCGCAGGACAAGACAGCAGAGCGCCCTCGAACAGCAGGATTAATAACTCATCCTCCACTAATCAAATCTTAATCTTTCGTGCTCTGAAAGTTGTATTAATCCTTTAACCTCTTAGCTAAACTTGGGTTGACCTTGAAGTTCTTTGTATCTTTTTATTGTGCAGTTGTTGCAAAGTGTGGCGCTACACAAACCTTCCTGTCATACAGCCTTGCTGCTGACATCACGTTACCAAAGGTGAGCTAAGGATACCTTTCTGGAAAAGCAAGCCAACTCCTTCCATTCCATCCTCCAGTAAGTCGCAGGGCCTGTCCCATCTCTGGCAATGCTGGACCACTGCTCGGTCGATGCCCCATCAACCCTGGACCCCTGTTTGGCTGGGCGACCATCTCACTCCTGGTCATTACTGACTCTGTCTGCAGTCCTGAACTTTTCACCTTGAACTCAATGATCGCCTGTCTCAGTTCTAATTAGATAAAAGAGCAAAACAAGACTGCAACACCCACAATGCATTAGGTTATCACATGAAAGCCGAGAACTGGAAACAGTGTCCCCAGTGACCTAGAAGGAAGTGGTCACCCTTTTGCTAGGTCACTGCTAAAGGTCTGCAGGGCCCTACAATGGCCGAAGTTAAGCTTGGTTCCTGCATATGCTTGGGCTTAGCAACAACAGCTACTATTCGCCCCCTGCCAAGCCCCCGCCCTGCAAACCCTCTAAAAGCATCGAGCTCTGGCACCGGATCACAAAAGTCATTCCCGTGCCACAAATGAATGGGATAAGTAGAGCGAGAAATGTACCACCCCAGGGCTCAGTCTGGGACAGAGGGAATAAATGCATCAGAGGTAAAAGATTGTAAAAAGCCACACCAGTGACGTGGGATCACGTGGCAGCGTGGCCGCATGCTTGGCTCCAGGAATGTTTGAAGCAACACTAAGAGAGCAAGTTTTCAGGGCCTGGGCCTTGCGGGCAGCTGGCTGCTGGCACCATTAGTCTGCCTACAACTCAGTACAATGAAAAACACTTAACTGACATCAGACGTCAGGCAAATCCTGACAAAGGTTACTGTATTGTTAAACAGAAGAAATGTGAGAAAAGAAAAGGAAATGCAGTGATGTGTACACATGCATGCGTCATCACACGTGTCCATATGCGCCATGACGCTACAGCAACCCCAGCATCACACGCATACACACAAATGCGTAATAATGCAGCGACCATTTTATTTTTTTTGTTTAATTTACCACTCCAAGCTAGCAGGCGTCCATCGTGGAGCAGATAATCAAAAAAACATAAAAAGTGCATTTTTTTTTAAAGAAAAGAGTGGCCCAGCTGCAATTTGCACCTGCAAGGCCTTCCTAGAAGATAGAAGTATTTTATTTTTCGTGAAAGAGCGCAACTATGAGGTTACGGGAAGCGAAGGAGGGATAACCCTGGGGTGAGGGGAGGGTGGGAACAGCGGAGAAGCTTGTAGGGTTGGGAGGAGGGTTAAAAATAAAATATACAAAAAAAACTGGACAGAGGTTTGGAGAAGCAACAGACAAGCTCGAGGGGGTGGTGAGATTAACAGGAAAAGCCGAAAGGGCAGAGATTTGAGGGGGGAAGCAGCACACACCGGAGACAGGAAGGAAACACATGCACTACACAAGAATACTGGAGTAAAAAAGGAAAAAGTAGCTCCCTAAATGCAAGCAGTGGAAGGATACAAGTCATCCAGTCAAAAGATTTAAAGAAGCTATGGTCCAGGTGAGACGAACACAAGAAGATGCAGGAAAACCATCAAATAAGAAGCAAGCAAATGAGAGTGACGAGAAAGCCAGCCAATGGTGAGCAACGAGCTGACCCAAAGCCCACTCTCAGCATTGCTATTGTCCGTAATACATACCTGTAAACTCACACGGTGTCACACGATTTCAGCTCCCTTCACACTGTCACCCAGTGAGGAGCTAAAATCACACGGCGGCAGGAAAAACGAGCTGAAAACCACTGTAAACAGGGGATTTTCAGCTTGTTTTCTGAGGCTGTAAGCAGCCGATGTCCACTAAAAGGTGTGAAAACACCCCAGGACATCAGCGACAGCCTTGATGACCCTTTGTTTTGGTTTTTTTGGGAGGGGGTGAGGGACTTGATGAGGGGGTAGAGTGCCTCTTACAGACCTGCCAAATCACACGGTGCCATCGTCACGGTCACCTGGTGAGGAGCCGAAATCACGCGGTGGCAGGAAAAACTAGCAGGAAACCACTACACAGAGTGGATTTCCCGCTTGTTTTCGGAGGCTGTAAGCAGCCAATGTCCATTAAAGAGTGTGAAAACACCCCAGGACATCGGCGACCACCTCAGTGCAGCTTTGATTTTTTTTCGTTCGGGGAGGCAGTGGAGAGGAGTTGGTGGATGTTTTTTTGTGAAGGGGGAGTTAGTGGAGGGCACAGAGCCTCTCAGTAGCTCTCCCCATGAGGCCCGCCTCCCTCTTCACATAGTGACATTTCTTTATAAATTGGCAGGTATGCTCTTAGATAGCTCTCAGCACCAGGCCCGACCCTCCAATGCCCCACCTCCTCTTCACACGTTGAAGTTATTTTGTAAGTTGGCAGATATGGTAATAGGTCTGCAACAAACGGAGCTCAAAGCTGTCTGTTGATGAGAACGAAAAAACAGACAAAAGTCTGCATGAGGCCTCAGCCGCTCCGCTGAGCTGTCAGAACTGGTGGCTGGGGGGCAGGAAGGTGTGCTCGTGCGTAACAGAGAGAGAAGGGGGGCAGGGGAGAAACGTACAAGGCAAAAAAAGAAAGTAGGTTAAAATCTCCTGACAGAGTTTGACCGACAGTCTCCTTGAAATAAATTTACATTACATTATATTTCCCTGAAAAACATTGCAAGTAACCCTTAAATTGCCTTTCCAGTGTTTCCCGATCCCCTCGAGAAGCACAGGATATTGGGTTTTACCGATGCGATAAATATCGCAGGGCCCTCTGGGGCCACTCGTTACTAGGGCCCAAGGCTTGAATGTATTTTACTACAGTATCATTTGTGACAAGGAGCACTGAAAATGGAGACGAATGTAGCACATGAGCTGAGTGAGGCACCTGATGGTGGAGCGTGGCACGTCTATACAAACGTCTGAGGGAGGGGCACGTGAGCACTGACTCCTGACGGAGGGGCGCGGCACGCTATACAGACTCCAGGCGGAGGGATGTGGTGCGTGACCACAGACTCCTGATGGAGGAGCATGGCACGTGAGCACTGACTCCTGACGGAGGGGCGCGGCACGCTATACAGACTCCAGACGGAGGGGTGTGGTGCATGAGCACAGACTCCTGATGGAGGGGCGCAGCACGCTATACAGACTCCAGCCGGAGGGATGTGGTTCGTGACCACAGACTCCTGATGGAGGAGCATGGCACGTGAGCACAGACTCCTGACGGAGGGGCGTGGCACTTGCGTGGCGTGGCACATGAGCACAGACTCCTGATGAAGGAGCGCTGAAACTTTTCAGACACTCATCCCCAGTCACAGATCTGGGTTGAATCCACCATCGTTCTTTAGCTCACTTCGCCACCCCAGTTCAGACCCAGCCATATGCAAATCAGTCTTGACCCTGTGCCTCATGGGACCAGTCCAGCCCGAACTGCCAAGCCAGGTCTTCCCTGGACCAGAAACAAGCATCCAGTGACCAGTTTCGGGGTAACACCCCTCATCAGCCAGGCTAGCTTGAATCCTGTGGCAAAGTGAACAAGGGACCCACGTCTGGACATACCCTGCCAACTTAGAGCGAACATACCAAATGCAAAGAATTGATGGACGGAGCGCTGAAACTTTTCAGACACTCACCTCCAGTCACAGATCTGGGCTGAATGCATCATCGTACTTTAGCTCACTTCGCCACCCCAGTTCATCGGTACACATCCGGGGCAACTGCTCTGGGCCTAACGCAATTCCCAGGTCGGGATCAGCCCCTGTAATATGCTTAACTCTCTGTGGCATGGGCACCTTAGCTGATTATGTCCGATGAAATTAAGGGAGCTTTGTACAGGGGGCCAATACACTGGCTTGACTCTGCCCAAGCCTTCACGGCCTCTAGGCGCAGATGGGTGTAAAGGGGTGCACCTTGGCCCATGCAAGGCCCATTCACAAGATGAAAAGCCTCGGATTATAAACACTACACGTGGGCCTACTGCCTCTGCTTTATATGCGAAATTATTTCATTCGCACAATAACCAGCGACAGCAAGGGAGATCGCAAGTACCCTGGGACAGGAAGTCTGCCTTCACATGCATCACCCATCCTCGCTTGGAAGGGGGGGGGGAGGTTATCCGGCGGGACTCTCCCACTAAAAACAAAAGAAGGACTTCAGCGACGGAGCGATGTGACCGAAACTATCTGAAAATAAAGTTTACATTCCAGAAAGGTTAGCGTGCACAGCAGTGAGTTTCAGCCCTGCCAGGGGCGGCTCCTCCATTAGGGCGGAGGAGCGTCGCCCCACTGCTTTCTCGCCGTGCGAGAAGCAGAAACAAACTACCATTTTATGTTTCTGCTTCTCGCACTGCGCGAAAGCAGAAGGGTATGCCTGGTTGGGGGCGGGCGGGTTGAGGAGGAGTGGCTTGCTCAATGTTGCGGGCCCTGACCTTTTGGTCGGCCCTCTGGGGCCGACCAAACCAGTCATACGCACTCTCCCTTTTCTCCATGTAGGCTGCATGCAGCCTACATGGAGAAAATGGCCTCCCCATAGGCGCCCGGCTGGGCGCCGTCCCCACCAATCACAACGCTGCCATTGCAGAATTGTGATTGGCTGAGGGGCGGGGAGGCAGGCTGCCTGCTCCCTGTTCAGCAGGAGAGCAAGAAAACGGGACCCGGCCAGGAGCCGCGACGTTGCGGGTCCCGGGAAGGTACGTTTCTTTTTTTTATTTTATTTAACCCCCGCTCGCCCCCTCCCCACCCCCCACCCACGAGTCATGCCAGCCGCGACTGAGCCCCGCTTCCCATACAAGTCACAGTCACACTATAAACTCACTCCCTTCCACGACTGCACATCCGAGAGGCGTGCTACAAACCGAACAATGCTAATACGACTGCTCCTGTCTTCCAGCACAATAAAACACAGTACTGCTTAAAGGCGCCGCAAGCTATTTTCTTATGCATAGCGCTTCCTATCGCAGAGGTGTTGTTTTCTGTGTATGTAAATAACAGGTGTTACTGAGACCCAGCACAATGGTGCTCAGTTTAGGCACCTCAGAAGGATGAAAGGCTGACCCGGCTCCGTCCTGCGCTGGACCTATAAACTGTAAGTTACCTATAGATCCGTTATGTTGCAGCAAGCGCTTCAGTCGCTGAGCTGTTTTATTGCCCGGTCGAGAAAGTCTCCTTCCGAATACCATAATCCGGACGAAGAGGGATGGGGTGCCTCGAAGACGTCCAAGAGTTTCCAGCAGCATCCTTTTATCACCATGTTCCAGTCAGGAAAAAGAAATACGGCATCATGGCCCATGCATACGAACACATTACCTCCTCGTTACATTTTACCCCCTAATTAATTACGTAATAAGGCTGCTGCGCCTCACAGACACACCCACTTCCCTTCCAAAAAGTTGAAAAGCCCCTCCCCCCTCACGACCTCCTGTTTTAGTTGTGTCTTGCAGACAGGAGGTCGTGACCTAGTTGCCGCTACAGTGTTGTTTTTAGGTCTCGCCTACGCAGCGCGCATGCGCTGCATAGGAAAAAGACCTTTAGCCATCGGCACAGCTTTGCGGGCAAAAACGTGCACGCGTTGCATTGCTTCCAATGGCAACGCGTGCACGTCTGGCGATTCCCTTGCGGGAGCGAGCTTTTCGCCATGTGTTATCAATTATCTCTCCTGGCGCCGCTCGCTCCCGCAAGGGAAACGCTGCCTGCTCTCGGCCGCACTCCCCCACCCCTACTTGCGCGAGGCGCTCGCGCTTGTTACGTTTATTTGGTGCCATTCACATTATGTTTTGCGTACGTGTGCTTTTAAATTAGTCTTAATTCAAATTTTGTTGATTTTTATATGGCTGTGGGGCACGTAGGATGGTGTTTTGATGTTGTAATTTGCGGTTCCCCTTTGCTCACGCCCCCTCCCCCGTTGCCCTTGTCTTTTTTCCGCTCCTTCTGGTGACTGCATCCCCTTTGCTCCCGCCGCCTCCCCGTTGTCCATGTTATCTTTTTCCCGCCCCTTCCCGTTGTCATCATCCCCTTTGCTCCCCCCCGCCCTGTCTGTGTTTTCTTTCTCCGCGTACCCCTCCCATTCTCAGCACTAATCCCTCTGTTCCCGCCCCTTCCCCAATGTCCGTGGAGCTGGGCTGTGGGTGAGGTCAGGCGCGAATGAAAATAGGGTGCGAAGTGGATAGAGCGGGCAGCTACGACTGAGGGAGAAGGGGCAGGTCTTAGAGTAGCAGGGATGTGAGTAGGGATGCACAGCTGTAAACAAAGAAGCAGTCAAGAGCGTAATTAGCAATGCAGTTAACCGGGTGATATAAAATGCGCACATTTGCAAAGCTTTGTGAAATGCTCCTCAGCCTGTCCGCCCCAGAGACAGCATTTTTGCTTTAACCTTTGTGACCTGATTGGCGGGCGGGGGGTGTGTGGGGGGAGGGAGAGAATGAGTTTTACTCTCTACAAGTAGTTCAATAGTAATACGACATACTGCTTTTGTAACTGTCCAAATAGCCTGTTTTGCGATGCCTATGCGCCCTCGCCAGGGAATCGCAAACTACCACTCGAAAGCCTGTGTTGTGCCTGCAAACGAGTCTTTCCTTGGCATTCCCATCCCCGTCTCCTCCTGCTCTCTTATCGTAGACGTGGCCCATAGATTCCTTTGTTTATTAAGTGCAGCAGGAACGCTTGTGACTGCGAGGGACCCGCAGACACATTTAGTCTTTCAGATAAGCCTTGAATGAGTGGGCAGCTCCTGAGTTACAGCACGCTGGTATGAAGTCTCAAATCCTTGCTAGACTCTTCCAAAGTCTCAGTCAGTGTTCACAGTCCATCCGTTACGTGCTTGCTATACCTAGTGGCCTCTGTGGTCCCACGTGCTGCTTCATGTGACTTCACTATAACTTTACTGTTCTGAATGAGCAGTATATACACATGGATGTATGGGGCAGTGTTTTTATGAGCTTCGCTCCTGATTTGCAGTAGGGAAGGAATGCTGCGGCGGGGCAGCAGTCACCTGACTGGGCAGCCAGTGGGCTTCTGTCTGATTACTCACATCAGGGGGCTTGCAACTGTGTAAGGGCAGTCTGCATTTACACTGTCTCTGGCAGGAAATAGTCCCAGTGGACACACCCTTCATTGAGCCAAGGTTTGGAAAGCTCATCAGCCTTGGGTTGCTTTTCTGGGCCTGGTGTGTGTGTTTTTTCCTGCAAGGGGCATGTCTTGGAAAACTTTTTATAAGGAGAAATCTGTGGGTTTTCCATTTAGTTTGCAAGTATACTCATTTGATTGAAGAAGTTGCCAATATCTTAAATCATTGTAGCCCGAGAGGATAAAACACGGGACTATTGAATTGGAAACTTATCGGCACTTCCACACATTCTTGTTTTCTCTGCTATAATTTTCCCCTTATGAATTTAAAGTGCTTGTTTAGACCTTTTAATTTTCGCCAGGTTATAAATTAGTTGTTTTATGCCTTTTTGTAACAATTTGTAAAGGTTAATATAATTGCTGCAAAGAATGTGTACCATGCTAATCACAGCAGTGTATTTAATGTGTATAGCTCTGTGGGCTGCCTTTGTCACAGGGATCCTTTTGTAACTGTGCAGTTCACAATCTACAATCGTAATCTAGCACAGTGAGCTAAAAACTGCCATCAAAGAGCTGCATGCAAACACACTCGTGCATGCAGTCATCTATTCAAACACTTAGGGCAGGATTACCAAACATGCCCATGGGTCTTACTCTTATAGTATTACAGACTTTCTCAGAAATGTCAAAATAAAGCCAGGACTTAGTGTGGCATGGCAAAACACTTATAAGGCCCCAAAGGCGAGACCTATTGGCTATGCCAATGCTTGTTTCACTGGAAGTCAGGCTGGCTTTAAACTGACCTTTTCTGAATGTAGAAAGCCAGCGGAGGGGCTTTGAAACATTCTTCCTGTCTCTGGCAGCACCCAGGTTGTTTCTGGAAATATGTGTGGACAACCCCCCCTCAGGCTGGGGAGCGCCTGATGGGGTGGCGCAGGAGTCTCTCTGTGTGCTCCAGCCTCAACATGCCTACGGAGGAAGGAAGTTAACCGGCAATGCTTGGCCCCGGGAATACTTACAGCTGTGATTAGAGGTATGCATCTACGCGCCTGAAGAAGTCAGGCTGGTTGCTGTTCGGAGGCGCAGAGGACGACGGAAAGGTAGGGGCAGGTGTCTCCTGAGCTGCTGAGCGCTGGGGGAGTAACCTGCCAATTAATTTTTTGCACCTGAAGGGTCGCAGGGCGGCTCACGGTTAATGTGTTCTCCTCTTGTGGACACAGCTGAGTTCATTTAGGCTGCTTTTCGTAGGGCTGCTGTAGCGCCCTGTTTATTGGACAAGGCTGTGTGTGCATTTGTAAGCTAATGTTTTAATTACTGCATTATGGCTGGCAGAACAGGGGATTTAAGGAGCCCTAGTTTCTGTCATTTGTGGATTTGATTCCATGCTGCACTGTGTTTTTCTGCGATGGAGAGCAAGAGGTGTGCGCAGAGAAGGCGGATGGTTTCCTCCTCTTCTGACTCTTCTTGGGGCTCAGAGTTCTAAGAAGCCCAGGGAACAGTCCCCTGCCATTCCTGCTTATGTGACTGAGGCCCAGGTCCAGTCCATGATTGAGGTGGCGGTGGTAAAGGCCTTGGCTGCCAAGCCTAAGAAGAAGGAAAAGAAAGCAGCGCGTTCCAGAATAAAGGGAGAGATGCAGGATTCCTCCTCAGATTCAGAGTTGGAGGGTCCTAATACTTCAGCTTATGGGAAGTTCATTTCCAGAGAGGGTTTGGTCCAGATTTCGGATCATGTTAGACATGACCCGGGCTTTGAGGAGCCTTCAGCCCAGCCAGATGAAGAGGGTCTCTTCCAATAGTATGCCAATCCTTCGCATTTGTCTCTCCCTCTTCATCAATCAATCAATCAGGTCACTTATAAAACGCACTACATACCCGCGAGGGTCTCAAGGCGCTGGGGGAAGGGGGGGGGGGTGCTGCTACTGATCGAAGAGCCAGGTCTTGAGGAGTCTTCTGAAGGCCAGTAGGTCTTGGGTCTGCCGAAGGTTGGTGGGGAGGGTGTTCCAGGGCTTGGCGGCGAGGTGGGAGAAGGATCTGCCGCCGCCGGTCGTTTTCCGGATGCGGGGGACTGTGGCGAGGCTGGTGGAGCGGAGCTGGCGGGTGGGGGTGTAGAAGCTGAGTCGTCTGTTGAGGTAGGCTGGTCCGGAGTTGTGGAGTGCTTTGTACTTGTTGACAGGGAGCCAGTGCAGGTCTCTCAGGTGGGGTGTGATGTGGCTGCGGCAGGGGATGTCGAGGATAAGACGTGCAGAGGCGTTCTGGATGCGTTGCAGCCGTCTCAGGAGCTTAGCCGTCGTTCCTGCGTAGAGGGCGTTTCCGTAGTCCAGCCTGCTGGTGACGAGGGCCTGGGTGACTGTTTTTCTTGTTTCGGTGGGGATCCACTTGAAGATCCTGCGGAGCATTCGGAGGGTGTTGAAGCAGGATGAGGAAACGGCGTTGACCTGCTTAGTCATGGAGAGGGTGGGGTCGAGGATGACCCCTAGGTTGCGTGCGTGGTCGGTGGGTGTCGGGGCTGTTCCCAGTGATGTCGGCCACCAGGAGTCGTCCCAGGCTGAAGGGTTGGAGCCAAGGATGAGGACCTCCGTCTTGTCCGAGTTCAGCTTCAGGCGGCTGGTCCTCATCCATTCGGCGACGGCCTTCATTCCTTCGTGGAGGTGGGTTTTGGCGGTGTGAGGGTCTTTGGTGAGGGAGAGGATCAGCTGGGTGTCGTCGGCGTAGGAGATGATGTTGAGGTTGTGCTGTCGTGCGACGTGGGCGAGGGGTGCCATGTAGATGCTGAACAGCGTCGGGCTGAGGGAGGAGCCTTGGGGTACACCGCAGATGATGTTGGTGGCCTTGGATCGGAAGGGGGCGAGGTGGACGCTTTGAGTTCTGCCGGAAAGGAAGGATGTGGTCCAGTCCAGGGCCTTCTCTTGGATCCCGGCGTTGTGAAGGCGTGTTCGTAGTGTGTGGTGGCAGACCGTGTCGAAGGCGGCTGATAGGTCCAGGAGGATGAGGGCTGCTGTTTCTCCGTTGTCTAGCAGGGTATTGATGTCATCGGTGGCGGCGATGAGGGCGGTTTCGGTGCTGTGGTTGCTGCGGAAGCCGGACTGGGTAGGGTCCAGGATGTTGTTCTCCTCGAGGTAGCGGGTCAGTTGTTTGTTGATGATTTTCTCGGTGACCTTCGCGGGGAACGGGAGCAGAGAGATGGGTCGGAAGTTCTTGAGGTCCTTGGGGTCTGCCTTGGGTTTCTTGAGTAAGGCGGTGATCTCGGCGTGCTTCCAGCTTTCCGGGAAGGTTGCTGTCTCGAAGGAGATGTTGATTATTTTCCGGAGATGGGGCGCGATGGCTGTACTGGCTTTGTTGAAGACGTGGTGAGGGCACGGGTCTAGCGGTGAACCGGAGTGGATGGTGTTCATGATCTCGCTGGTGTCCTCGCTCGCTGATGTTGGTCCAGGAGAGCAGGCGGTTGGTGGTCGTGGGGGCAGTGGTCTCGGTGGTTGCCGGGGCGGTCGTGGTGTTGAAGCTGTCGTGGATGTCGGCGATTTTGTGGTGGAAGTAGGTGGCCAGTGAGTCGCATAGGTCTCGCGACGGCGGGATGTCGTTGGTGTTGGAGCTGGGGTTGGAGAGTTCCTTCACGATGTTGAAGAGCTCTTTGCTGTTGTGTGCGTTGTTGTCTAGGCGGTCTTTGAGTGAGGCCCTTTTGGCGGATCTGATGAGGTGATGGTGACTGCGGGTGGCGCTCTTGTGGGCGGCGTAGCTGTCCGCTGTCCGTTCGTGGAGCCAGATCTTCTCCAGTTTTCGGCATGTTCGTTTGGAGGCCTGGAGGTCTTCGGTGAACCAGGTGGCTTTCTTGCTGGTGTGGCTGTTGGGCGGATTCTTGAGCGGGGCGAGGGTGTTGGCGCAGTCGTCGATCCACTGTCTGAGGTTGCGGGTGGCGGTGTCGGGGACGGAGGGTTCGGCGGGTGGGCTCAGGGCGAGGGTGGTGGTTAGCTGGTCTTCGGCGACTCTGCTCCAGCAGCGGCGAGGCATTTGTTGGGTGCGGTGGTGCGTGGTGGGCTTCCTGTAGGTGAAGTGGATGCAGTGGTGGTCGGTCCAGTGGGGTTCGGAGGTGTGGTTGAAGGAGACGTGTGGGCTTGCGGAAAAGATGGAGTCTAGCGTGTGGCCGGCGGCGTGGGTGGGTGTTGTCACGAGCTGTCTGAGTCCGAGGGTGGCGAGGTTGTCGATCAGGGTGGTGGAGTTGGTGTCCTTGTTGTTCTTGAGGTGGAAGTTCAGGTCCCCGAGAAGGATGTAGTCCGTGGAGGCGATGGCGTGTGTGCTGACGAAGTCAGCGATGGAATCGCTGAACTGTGGTCGAGGTCCGGGGGGTCTGTAGATGAGGGTTCCTCTGATGGTGGTGTTGGGATCGGTGTGGATCTAGAAGTGCATGTGTTCGGCGGTGCTGAGGGTGTCGTCGGTGTTGGTTGAGACTCAGAGGGTGTTCCTGTGGACGATGGCGATGCCTCCTCCGACTCCATTGGTGCGGTCCCTGCGGGTGATCTTGTAGCCGTCCGGGATGGCAATGGCGATGTCGGGGGCTGAAGCGGGGTTCAGCCAGGTCTCCGTCAGGAAGGCGACGTCTGGGGAGGTTGAGTCGAGAAGGTCCCAGAGTTCGATGGCGTGTTTGCGGGCGGAGCGGGTGTTGAGGAGGATGCATCTGAGGTAGTTGGGTTCTTTCCTGGGCGGTGGTTTGGCGGGGCGGGTGCTGGCAAAGCTGCAGTTCCGGCAGGTGAAGGGCCCTTGGGTGCGCTTGAAGTGGTCCGGTAGCAGGCGTGATCTTTTCCGGTAGGAGTGGGTAGGTCTGCAGCCCTCGTGCGAACGGCACCAATTACATGAGGAACCCCTCATGTGTACTACCTACCGGGTACTGTGATGCCTGGTCAGTTCATTTTTACGGGAAGTTCCTGCACTACCAGGTACTCAACTTCTTTAGTCGTATGGTTGTTGTGAGTATGTTGCCACAACTTCAATTGATTTTTTAGTTGTAGATAGTTATTCTCCTGGTCCTGACGAATCGCCTGTTGAATACTCATTTTTTGGCGAGAAACATGTTGACCGATCACTCATAAGAGCGTTATTAACTGAGATACAATCTCAGCTTCACGCCTTAGTTTTTGTTTTTTATTTAGGGTAGGAGACCCCTGATTAAAGTTGTTTTCATAGGTACCCCTACTCTATTTTACATTCACTATCACCATGCACACACATCTACACATATGAGGCCCCCACCCGCACTTCACCTGACGGCGCTTGGAAAAAGATCTCCGATAAAGTGCCCCTACTATATGGAGCCCGTCGGGTATTGCACCGCCGACCCGACGAGGAGCCGCCCAATGATGAAGCATGACACCCGTCAGGGTGTGTGAGGGCATTATAATCCAACATAATGGATTCCTTACTCTGATTCTACTAGATCAGTCGGTTAAGAATCCACTTTCACAGGATTGGTCAGGAGTGGGGGACCCCAGTAGCAGATTTGTTTGCATCAGCTCAGAATACCCTTCTTCCCCGGTTCAGTTCAAGGGTGAGGGAGGAGGGGGCTTGGGCAGTGGATGCCCTGTCTTGTCCTTGGCCAAATGGGATCCTTTATGCTTTTCCGCCTTTTCCTCTTCTTCTGCGGTTCCTAATCAGGTTGAAGCGAGAGGATTCATTGGTGATACTTGTAGCTCCAGCATGGCCCCGCTCTGCTTGGTACCAACTGATAATATCAATGAGGATCAGCGAGGGGTTCCTTCTAACAGTAGTTCCATCCCCCCTAGCATTTCCCTGCCTTCAGGTTAAACCATTGTGAACCGTCCAGCTGACGGCTTGGAGGTTAAAAGGGCTGGGTTACAGGTAAAGGGGGTCTCTGAGAAGGTGGCTTCCTCCATTCAGGCTTCCAGGAGAGCCCCTACTCTTTCTTCTTATTCTAGACACTGGGCCACTTTCCAGAAATGGTGTACAACTAAGCATTTAGTCCCACAGTCAGTCGAACTGGTGAAGGTGCTGGATTTTCTGCAGGATGGTTTTGCTCTAGGGTTAAAGGATTCCACTCTTAAGATTCAATGGGCAGCCATTAAGGCTTTACAGACATCTGGGGGTAATTTACAAGATGCAGATGGGCTTTTAAGGGGTTTCTTAATCTCAAGCCTCCGGCTAGGCCGGTATGCCCATCTTGGGATCTTTCTTTAGTCCTGGAGGTGTTGCAGAAGTCTCCTTTTGAACCTCTTGAGAAGGTGGATTTGAGATTACTTACCTTGAAAACTTTCTTCCTGGTTGCCATTACTTCAGGGAGGAGGTTGGGGGAATTGGGTTCCTTATCAGTAAGGCATCCTTTCTTTAGGGTATTCGAGGACAGGGTCATTTTACGTCCTGGCCCTTCTTTCATCCCTAAGGTAAATTCAGTGTTTCACAGGGAGCAGGAGGTTATTTTACCAGTGTTTCCTCCTAATCCTTCCTCCCCGGAGGAGGTGAAGCTACATTCCTTGGATGTCAAGCGAGCTATTCTGCTTTATTTGAACAGAGTTTCTGATTTCAGGATGTCTTCTTCTTCTTTGTTTGTGAATTTTGGACCGGCTAGGAAGGGTTCTAAACCTTCCACCCAGACTCTGAGTAGCTGGATCAGGTCTCTGATTGCATTGGCATATAGAGAGGTTGGTACTCCGTGTCCAGTTGGGGTGGAAGGTAGATCCACTAGAGCCATGTCTACTTCCTTGGCAGAGGCTCAGGGAGCATCTTTGGTTGAGATTTGTAGGGCTGCTACTTGGGCTACGCCTTCTACATTTGTACGGCATTACAGAGTTATGCAGGAAATTGGCCTGGAGGAGGTTTTGGGGTCATAAGTGCTGTCTTGTATGAAGTAATAGGAGGTTTAATTCCAGGACTAAATAAACTGAGTGGTGCATAAATAATCCGGTGTCCTGGTCGATGTTATTGCTTGCTATGTCTCATTACGTAATTAATTAGGGGGAAAACGTAACGAGGAGATAATGCTTCAATTACTTACCGGTAATTGCATTACTCCGAGTACGTTTTCACCCTAATTAATTAACCCCTCCCTCCCGCCCTGGTAGGACCAGGCCAACTGTACTAGGTGGGGGCTTGCGTCAACTAAAACAGGAGGTCGTGAGAGGGGAAGGGCTTTTCAACTTTTTGGAAGGGAACTCAGTGTGTCTGTGAGGCGCGGCGGCCTCATTACGTAATTAATTAGGGTGAAAACGTACTCGGAGTAATGCAATTACCTGTAAGTAATTGGAGCATTTCTCCAGAGACACAGAATGGGAAACCCCCTTTGATGCATAGGGCCCCCATGACCCTAAACTGCAGGAGAGGAACCCCGTGTCATCCATTTCTAGTGGTTTCAGCACATCTTCAAGTAGAAGCACTCCATCGCCTCTGCACGAACTCGTGAGACTGCGAGTCACAATCATTGGCTGAGTTTGCACGTTTTCCCTTTGCACTGATCCTGTTCCGCAGTGTACCTGTTGACACTGTGTGCACGGCTTCGCTGTGCACCTCAACGCTTCACTTCCTACCTCAGGGCACACCCAGCTTACACCAGGTGGGCTGTACTTCAGACATGCCTATTCCAACTTGGGGTAGGGCCCTTTTACGACCTTATAGACGGCACTCGAATCCACCCCGACCGAGAATGCCGCCATAAATAATATCTCCATTGCTTTTATTAAATTTGTGGCCGACTTTGAACCTTCTCTAATTAACTACAGTGTTTATCACACACGGTGACGCCACATCTCACTGAAGCTGCCACTCACCGTACCCACAGGAACACACGCACTCACACTACTGGTAACACACCTTCACAAGCGAACCCAGCGCGGGCCTGCGATGGAAAATACGGAACCATCTGGAAACTCACCCATGGACAACTAACAGCGCTGCGATGCCACACACATGGCACACTGTGCGCTACAGAGGTGGCAATAACGGCCCCTCCCCTCCTATATTACAAAACCCGAACAGCATAATTAGGGTAGAGGTCTTTAACGACCGATATAGCCCCCACCAGTAGGCTACAATATTCACAATAATGTCTATGTTGAGGAGCCTGCAGACCCCAGGAGTGGGAGGTGATTCTCGGGGAGAGACAAGCTGCTTCTTGCAGGCTTGGGTCGTCTTCATTTCTCAGTTTCAGGAGTGATTCATCGCGGGACGCACCTGCTATGGGGGACAGTGACGTTTTAAGGATTTTGGGGGCCCTGGGCCAAATGTATTTTGGGGGCCCCTGTTCGAACAGCTTTGATTGTATGATCCAGTTTCAGCTCTTTCATGACCTCTTTGGTCAAATTCTAAATGTGTGTACATCTGATATTCAAGGATAGTGATGTGTGTTTTCAGTATTGTAAAACAGCAGCAGCTCAAGAATATTACTACAAATAATCCCTTTCACACCCTCCCATTTCTCATATGTGAGGTCCAGTATTGATTTAAAAGAAACTTTTTATACAGATGTTGCATGAAACAAACACATTGTGTCTGCAAAATGTCTGTAATAAACATTAATACATTAAAAATAAATGACAGAAAAAGGCTATTTACAACAATCTGTTTAAAAATTATTCAAGGTCATCAGGGCAAGACTCTCTGCAGAACTTAGATGGGTCTATCAGGGGGCCCCCTGAAAGGCTGGGGCCCTGGGCCAGAGCCCACTTTGCCCATGCCTTAAAACGTCTCTGATGGGGGATGTTGATCTTTGCCCCCTGGGCTCACCTTTCTTGCATTTCTGAGTCTGCTGGCGGTGTTGTGACGGTTCACAGAGACCAGTGGTTTACCCTGGTACCGGTGGTAGCTACTGCCTTGTAAGTGATGCATCAGGCCTTGACGATGGTGTGGTCCTCCTAGGGAAGTCAGTGAAGGTCCATCAGGTAGGGAGTGAGGTGGCTGTGAGGTCAGTTTAGAAGCAGCGACTCCTGCGAGGAAGGGCACTGCCACCCTCCAGGTGGGCGACAGCCAGAGCCTGGACACTGGTCCTGAACTCTGATTTAGGAGGAAGGGTTTTATTCTGCACAGAGGTGTGGGCTGGTACCAAGCTCTCTTGGACGCCTTCGCTCCGTGTGTTTAGATGGAGGCCGTGGCCGTCCATGGTGATGTGAGGGATTTGGGACATGTGTGAGTGGTTGTGGAGAGAATCCTTCCAGCCTCCGGTTAGTGAATCACTCCCAGATCTGAGCTCCTCTGCAATCGTGGGAGACCAGGGTTCATTTGGTCGTGTCTTCTGGTTCACTTTCGATTTCCAAAACTGAACCAGACTCAGCAACTCATTCGTCAGCCTATGGATGTCCCATGTGGAAAATACTTTATCAGCCTGTGGGTTTCCTACTCCAATGAGAATTCATCAATCAATCAATGTCATACATTGATAATAAGACGTCCTACATCAACGATAACTGATCAGAGCATGCAGGTCAAATATCAACGATAATTCATCGGCCTATGCATCATGCTGTCCACCAATGACAATCGGCAGCCCAGGGATGCTCCTCATCAATAACAAGTACCGATGTCAGCAACAACTCATCAGCCCACGGATATCATACGTCCGTCTATGGATGCCACACAGCAGCAATTCAGCATGGATGTTGTGCATGTCAATGGATGTTACACATCAACAATAATCTGGTTGTCTTCAAGAAACAATAATTCATCGATCTACGGATGTCCCAAAGCGACAATAATTCATCGATCTATGGATGTCCTAAAGCGACAATAATTCATCAAGCTGTGAATGTTATACCCGTCTATGGATCTCTTCCATCGGCAACAATTCATTGTTCTACAGATGTCATACTCGTCTATGGATGTTACACGTCAACATTAATTCATCAGTCCATGGACTTCAGACTCGTCTAAGGATGTCATACGTCAGGCATAATTCATCAAGTCTATGAGTCAGGTAGCAGTTTTTGGCTGTAGTACCCCTGACCTTGACTGGTAGGTCGCTCCCCCACCACACAGCTCCGTCTGTGTGCCCTGCTGCTGCCCCTGATTGTGCTCGTTTTTTCTTTCTGTGCCCCCCTTGCTGCCCCTGATTGTGCTCGTTTTTTCCTTTCTGTGCCCCCCTTGCTGCCCCTGATTGTGCTCGTTTTTCCTTTCTGTGCCCCCTTGCTGCCCCTGATTGTGCTCGTTTTTTTCCTTTCTGTACCCCCTTGCTGCCCCTGATTGTGCTCGTTTTTTCCTTTCTGTGCCCCCCTTGCTGCCCCTGATTGTGCTCGTTTTTCCTTTCTGTGCCCCCTTGCTGCCCCTGATTGTGCTAGTTTTTTCCTTTCTGTGCCCCCTTGCTGCCCCTGATTGTGCTCGTTTTTTTCCTTTCTGTGCCCCCTTGATGCCCTGATTGTGCTCGTTTTCCCTTCTGTGCCTGTTTCCCGCCGCTGCGCCCCTGCGGCCCCCTCACTGCCCATTCGCTGCCCCATTCCCTGCTCCTCCCTCCCACCTCCCCATTTATGGCGGCCGCTGCGTGGTGAAGAGAGCGACCCCTGACCTTGACTGGTAGGTCGCTCCCCCACCACACAGCTCCGTCTGTGTGCCCTGCTGCTGCCCCTGATTGTGCTCGTTTTTTCCTTTCTGTGCCCCCCTTGCTGCCCCTGATTGTGCTCGTTTTTCCTTTCTGTGCCCCCTTGCTGCCCCTGATTGTGCTCGTTTTTCCTTTCTGTGCCCCCTTGCTGCCCCTGATTGTGCTCGTTTTTTCCTTTCTGTGCCCCCCTTGCTGCCCCTGATTGTGCTCGTTTTTCCTTTCTGTGCCCCCTTGCTGCCCCTGATTGTGCTAGTTTTTTCCTTTCTGTGCCCCCTTGCTGCCCCTGATTGTGCTCGTTTTTTTCCTTTCTGTGCCCCCTTGATGCCCTGATTGTGCTCGTTTTCCCTTCTGTGCCTGTTTCCCGCCGCTGCGCCCTGCGGCCCCGCCCCTCACTGCCCATTCCCTGCCCCATTCCCTGCTCCTCCCTCCCACCTCCCCATTTATGGCGGCCGCTGCACGGCCGCGCCGCTGGCGCGCGCCGAAGGCGCGCCTAAGGCAAGCCCGTCTGCGCCCGTCCGCACCGTGACCGCGCCCAGCGCCAGACCCCCTGGTCCGGGCATCCCCCGCACCCGCCACATCAACAGACGCCGATACGACGCCAGCACCCTCCACGCACTCAACCCCCGGAAAAGATCACGCCTGCTACCAGGCCACCCCGAAGCGCACCCAAGGGCCCTTCACCAGCCGGAACTGCAGCTTCGCCAGCACCCGCCCCGCCAAACCACCGCCCAGGAAAGAACCCAACTACCTCAGATGCATCCTCCTCAACACCCGCTCCGCCCGCAAACACGCCATCGAACTCTGGGACCTTCTCGACTCAACCTCCCCAGACGTCGCATTCCTGACGGAGACCTGGCTGAATCCCGCTTCAGCCCCCGACATCGCCATTGCCATCCCGGACGGATACAAGATCACCCGCAGGGACCGCACCAACGGAGTCAGAGGAGGCATCGCCATCGTCCACAGGAACACCCTCAGAGTCTCAACCAACACCGACGACACCCTCAGCACCGCCGAACACATGCACTTACAGATCCACACCGATCCCAACACCACCCTCAGAGGAACCCTCATCTACAGACCCCCGGACCCTGACCACAGTTCAGCGATTCCATCGCTGACTTCGTCAGCACACACGCCATCGCCTCCACGGACTACATCCTCCTCGGGGACCTGAACTTCCACCTCGAGAACAACAAGGACACCAACTCCACCACCCTGATCGACAACCTCGCCACCCTCGGACTCAGACAGCTCGTGACTACACCCACCCACGCCGCCGGCCACACGCTAGACTCCATCTTTTCCGCAAGCCCACACGTCTCCTTCAACCACACCTCCGAACCCCACTGGACTGACCACCACTGCATCCACTTCACCTACAGGAAGCCCACCACGCACCACCGCACCGAACAAATGCCTCGCCGCTGCTGGAGCAGAGTCACGGAAGACCAGCTAACCACAACCCTCGCCCTGAGCCCACCCGCCGAACCCTCCGACCCCGACACCGCCGCCCGCAACCTCAGACAGTGGATCGACGACTGCGCCAACACCCTCGCCCCGCTCAAGAATCCGCCCAACAGCCACACCAGCAAGAAAGCCACCTGGTTCACCGAAGACCTCCAGGCCTCCAAACGAACATGCCGAAAACTGGAGAAGATCTGGCTCCACGAACGGACAGCGGACAGCTACGCCGCCCACAAGAGCGCCACCCGCAGTCACCATCACCTCATCAGATCCGCCAAAAGGGCCTCACTCAAAGACCGCCTAGACAACAACGCACACAACAGCAAAGAGCTCTTCAACATCGTGAAGGAACTCTCCAACCCCGGCTCCAACACCAACGACATCCAGCCGTCGCAAGACCTGTGCGACTCACTGGCCACCTTCTTCCACCGCAAAATCGCCGACATCCACGACAGCTTCAACACCACGACCGCCCCGGCAACCACCGAGACCACTGCCCCCACAACCACCAACCGCCTGCTCTCCTGGACCAACATCAACGACGAGGACACCAGCGAGATCATGAACACCATCCACTCCGGTTCACCGCTAGACCCGTGCCCTCACCACATCTTCAACAAAGCCAGTACAGCCATCGCTCCCCATCTCCGGAAAATAATCAACATCTCCTTCGAGACAGCAACCTTCCCGGAAAGCTGGAAGCACGCCGAGATCACCGCCTTACTCAAGAAACCCAAGGCAGACCCCAAGGACCTCAAGAACTTCCGACCCATCTCTCTGCTCTCGTTCCCCGCGAAGGTCACCGAGAAAATCGTCAACAAACAACTGACCTGCTACCTCGAGGAGAACAACATCCTGGACCCTTCCCAGTCCGGCTTCCGCAGCAACCACAGCACCGAAACCGCCCTCATCGCCGCCACCGATGACATCAGGACCCTGCTAGACAACGGAGAAACAGCAGCCCTCATCCTCCTGGACCTATCAGCCGCCTTCGACACGGTCTGCCACCACACACTACGAACACGCCTTCACGACGCCGGGATCCAAGAGAAGGCCCTGGACTGGACCACATCCTTCCTTTCCGGCAGAACACAAAGCGTCCGCCTCGCCCCTTCCGATCCAAGGCCACCAAGATCATCTGCGGCGTACCCCAAGGCTCCTCCCTCAGCCCAACGCTGTTCAACATCTACATGGCACCCCTCGCCCACGTCGCCCGACAGCACAACCTCAACATCATCTCCTACGCCGACGACACCCAGCTGATCCTCTCCATCACCAAAGACCCTCACACCGCCAAAGCCCACCTCCACGAAGGAATGAAGGCCGTCGCCGAATGGATGAGGACCAGCCGCCTGAAGCTGAACTCGGACAAGACGGAGGTCCTCATCCTTGGTTCCAACCCTTCAGCCTGGGACGACTCCTCGTGGCCAACTTCACTGGGAACAGCCCCGCCACCCACCGACCACGTACGCAACCTAGGGGTCATCCTCGACCCCACCCTCTCCATGACTAAGCAGGTCAACGCCGTTTCCTCATCCTGCTTCAACATCCTCCGAATGCTCCGCAGGATCTTCAAGTGGATCCCCACCGAAACAAGAAAAACAGTCACCCAGGCCCTCGTCAGGCTGGACTACGGAAACGCCCTCTACGCAGGAACGACGGCTAAGCTCCTGAGACGGCTGCAACGCATCCAGAACGCCTCTGCACGTCTTATCCTCGACATCCCCCGACGCAGCCACATCACACCCCACCTGAGAGACCTGCACTGGCTCCCTGTCAACAAGAGGATAACCTTCAAGCTCCTCACCCACGCACACAAAGCACTCCTCAACTCCGGACCAGCCTACCTCAACAGACGACTCAGCTTCTACACCCCCACCCGCCAGCTCCGCGCGACCAGCCTCGCCCTCGCCACAGTCCCCCGCATCCGGAAAACGACCGCCGGCGGCAGATCCTTCTCCCACCTCGCCGCCAAGACCTGGAACACCCTCCCCACCAACCTCCGACAGACCCAAGACCTACTGGCCTTCAGAAAACTCCTCAAGACCTGGCTCTTCGATCAGTAGCAGCACCACCCCCTCTTCCCCCAGCGCCTTGAGACCCTCGCGGGTATGTAGTGCGCTTTATAAGTGACATGATTGATTGATTGATTAGTACATCAATGATAATTTATGATTCTCTGGATGTCCTATGTCGTCTACAGTTCATCAGCCTTTGGATGTCCTACATCGACAATAATTCCTACAGCAACAATAATTTGTCAGCCCATGGTAGTCCTACATCAACAACAAGTGATCAGTCAATGGTTAACCTAAGATGACAATAGTTCATCAGCCTACAGTTGTCCTAAGTCAACTCTATTTCTAATTTCAATGATAATTAATTGTGTTACATCAATGATAATTCATCAGCCCATGGATGTCGTACATGGACCACAATTCATCAGTCTATGAATGTGCTACTTCGATCCTAATTCCTATGCCCTCATGTCTTATATTGGCAATAATCCATCACTGCACGGATGTCCTACGTGAACGCTAATTCATCAGCCTATCAATGTTTTAAGATGATAATTCATGTCCCTGCGGATGTCTTTCATCGATGAGAATTCATCTGTGTATCAGTGTCTTATGTTGACGATGATCGGTCAGCCCAAGGTTGTTCTATGTGGATGAAAATCCTTCAACCTATCAATGTTTTAAGATTATAATTCATCTCCTGCAGATCTGTTTTGTTGATGATAATTCATCATCCATCAGATGTCCTACGTGGACGATAATTCATCCACCTATAAATGTTTTTATGTTGACGATGATTGGTCAATTCATCAGCCTATGTGTCTTACGTCTACGATGATTCGTCAGCCCACGGTTGCCCTACATGTATGATAATTCATTAGCCTATCAATCTTTTATGTCAACAATGATTGGTCAGCCCACGGCTGTCCTACGTGGATGATAATTTATCAGCCTATCAATGCCTTGCATCGAAGATATTTTGTCAGCCCACGGTTGTCTTAGGTGGGTGATCGCCCTGCATTTCCTCCCTGCCAGTGATGCACTAAAGATGATGTATTGGCCAGAGGCTCATCTCATTAACGCCTGGCTTCAGAGTGGAAACAGCCTGTGCTTGGACGCTGACGCAAACAGCGTTCTTGAGCATGTCACTCACTGGGGAGGAGGGAGAAAGGAGGGCGGGATCACTGGCAGAGGCTGTGGTGGGACTGCCTTTCAATAGCCTTGCCTAGATATGGGCCATCGTTCACTTCTGCTCTGCTCCTACCGTGCCACCCTAGGTCAGCCCACCTTCCACTTATGGCTCTGTTACCCCCTACCAGACCCCAGTCAGCCTCCCGTCTCCCTCCACTTATAATAATATGGACCACCGCGTGCTCTTTGGCTCTATTCCTTCCCAGCCAGGCTCCAGTCCACTCCATGGACGTCATTTAGGGGTCGCCAGGGGTTGCAGCGGTGACCCCTGGTTTGCCCCTTGTGACCCCGTGCCTCAGAGTTGGTAAAATCAGTGCCTAGAATACAGGAGCAGCTCGTCCTATTGGGCATCGGTTGGCGCTCCATTTTCCTGGTTTTCTGTCGATTTTTTTTTATTACACAAATAGTGAATAATATTATTTACTATTAGTGTAATTAAAAACGGAGTATAATCGGCTGGAATTTGACTCAATTTGACAGCTAAGGTAAGTGAAACATGCTTTTAAAGGTATGCTGTATGCATGTTTGCGGGTGAGTGTGTTTAACTGACAGCGAGTGCATGAATGTGTGTGTATGTTTAAGCATGTGTGTGTGAGTCAAAGTAAAGGTCAAATGGTGTGTGATGTCACTTCCGCTACCCCTGGCATTTTGGGGAATTGACACCCATGATCCACCCCTCTCTCTCCCCACTTATTAAAGTATGGGTCACCACACGCTCTTCAGCTCTGTTCCTCTCCTGACAGGTCAGCCCTCCTTTACACTTACAATGATATCTGCTCTCCCATGTGTTCACTCAGGTAGTAAACTACCCCTTCGTACCTCCCCTTCTGTCTTTACGGTATTTACATTTCTCCGTTGCTTCGGTGTTTTCCTGTGCTCAAACCTGTGGGCGCTAAATTGCCTCTTCATAACTCCTCTGTCCTTCTTTCACTCCCTGGGGTGTTTAACTGCCCCTTCCTATCGCCCCTTCTCCTGTGTTTACAGCCCCGGCGTATTTATATACCTCCATCAAGTCTGCCCATTCCCATGTTTAGACTCCAGGGTATTTAAATGCACTATTCATATCTCTTTCCGTCTCCTGTGTTTACTCCTCTTGCGTATTTAAACGTCCCATGTAAATGCCCCTTCATATCTCCCCTCCCCTGTGTTTACGCACCTGGGTATTTAAATACCCCTAATGTCTCCTCTCGCCTGTGTTTAAACTGTTGGGGAAGCTTTCTGCCCCTTCATCTCTCCCATCTCCTTTCCTTACACTCCAGGGTTGTTTTAATGCCCCTTCCTACCTCCCATCTCCTCTATTTGCAGCCCTGGTGTATTTATAGGTCTCTGTAGTAACATGGTTATCTGTATTATGCCTTAGTGTTTGGAATGTGGAACCTATATATGTCATCTGGAATGGGTATTATTGTTGGGGATGGAATGTATCACTTCACTCAGAGATCGCCCTGTGATAGTGCTGCATGCACCTTGTATTTACCTGCTTACTTAAATAAAGAAGAGAAACTACAACCGCTTCCCAGGGTGGTTACTGCACGGATTTTGGCGACGAGGATGGGATTGGTTACTACAGTCTGTCATATTGACCGTTTCCTGTGTTTACACTCCTGGATTATTTAAATGCCCCCTTCATATCTCCCTTCTCCTGTGTTTACATACCTTGAGTATTTTTATGCCTCTTCATATGCCCCCTTTAGTTTGTTTACACTTCTGGGATATTTTGATACCCTACATATCTGCCCTCTCCCTTGTTTACACTTCTGGGGTGTTTCAAATGCCCCTCTATATCACCCCTCAGACTGTAGAAATTATACAGAATGTGTTCCAATGTCCCTTCGTGTCTCCCCTCCGACTGTAGAGATGGTAGACAGGGGGTTTAAATACCACACCATGCCCCACCTCAGACTGTAGAGATGTAAACTCCGCCATTCTTGCTCATAAGCGTTCTAGATCCTACCACATACCTCCTCTGTAGCTGTCTTCTGGGCTGTGTCTAGTCTAACTGCATATGTGGCCTCCAGAACTGTACATGACACTGTAGGAGTGGACTCTAGAACTGTACATGACACTGTAGGAGTGGACTCTAGAACTGTACATGATACTGTAGGTGTGGACTCTAGAACTACATGATACTGTAGGTGTGGACTCTAGAACTGTACATGATACTGTAGGAGTGGACTCTAGAACTGTACATGACACTGTAGGAGTGGACTCTAGAACTGTACATGATACTGTAGGTCTGGACTCTAGAACTGTACATGATACTGTAGGAGTGGACTCTAGAACTGTAGATGATACTTTAGGTCTGGACTCTAGAACTGTACATGATACTTTAGGTCTGGACTCTAGAACTGTACATGATACTTTAGGTCTGGACTCTAGAACTGTACATGACACTGTAGGAGTGGACTCTAGAACTGTACATGATACTGTAGGTCTGGACTCTAGAACTGTACATGATACTGTAGGAGTGGACTCTAGAACAGTACATGATACTGTAGGAGTGGACTCTAGAACTGTACATGATACTTTAGGTCTGGACTCTAGAACTGTACATGATACTTTAGGTCTGGACTCTAGAACTGTACATGACACTGTAGGAGTGGACTCTAGAACTGTACATGATACTGTAGGTCTGGACTCTAGAACTGTACATGATACTGTAGGAGTGGACTCTAGAACTGTACATGATACTTTAGGTGTGGACTCTAGAACTGGACACAACATTCCAGATGGGACCCAGAAACTGGACAAAACACTCTAGATGAGGGCTCCAGAAATTAACACGTTACTGCAAAGTGTGGCCTCAAAAACTGGACACAATGCTCCATATGTGGCCTCTAGAACTGGACACAACAGTGCTTGTGTGGCCTCCAGAACTGTACATGATACTGTAGGTGTGGACACTAGAACTGGACCCAGTACTCCGCCAGAGCCTGGACGTGATGCTCCCAATGCGAACTACAGGACTGGACACAATACACAACACTCTCAATGTGGCCTCCAGGGCTGGACATGATACTGTAGGTGTGGACTCTAGAACTGGACACTACATTCCAGATGTGACCCAGGAACTAGACGCATTGGAGCAATTGGACAAACACTCTAGATGAGGTCTCCAGACCTGGACGTGTTACTGTAAAGTGTGGCCTCAAGAACTGGACACAATAGTGCATGTGTGGCCTCCGGAACTAGACCCAGTACTCCGTCAGAGTCTGGACGCGATACTCCCAATGCGAACTACAGGACTGGGCACAATACACACCACTCTCCATGTGGCCTCCAGGACTGGACACACCACTCTCCATGTGGCCTCCAGGACTTGACACAACACTCTCCAGGTGGCCTCCAGAACTGAAAATGTTACTGGAAAGTGTGGCCTCAAAAACTGGACACATTGCTCCATATGTGGCCGCTAGAACTGGACAATACACAACACTCTCCATGTGGCCTCCAGGACTGGACACAACACTCTCCATGTGGCCTCCAGGACTGGACACAACACTATCAATGTGGCCTCCAGGACTGGACACAACACTCTCAATGTGGCCTCCAGGACTGGACACAACACTCTGTGTGGCCTCGAGAACAGGAAGTACTACTCCAGACAAGACTTCAAGACTCAGTACTCCCAACAAAGCCATCCGGGATGTTATGTTGAAAAGATTTATAGAGCGCTTGTTTACCCTGAGGTGTTTTGGCGCTAACTGCAATTCAACACGATTGAAAAGGACCCTCATTTTTTAAAAGCCATGTTTTAAGCTCCTTTCTAAATTATATCAATCAATCAATCAATAAATCAGGGGTTTGTTAAAGCGCGACTACTCACCCGTAAGTGTCTCAAGGCGCTAGGGGTGGGGGGGGGGTTGCAGGTTCCATCCATCAAGGAGGGGGTCTGTCGAAGAGCCAGGTTTTGAGGTTTCTTGCGAAGATGGAGAGCCATGTCTGTCTGAGGTGGAGCGGAAGGGCGTTCCATGCTTTGGCCGCGAGGAAGGAGAAGGAGCGGCCTCCCGATCTGGTCTTTCTGGTGCGGGGGACCACGGTGTAGGAGAGCTGGGCTGATCGTAGGGTCCTTTGGGGTGCGTGGAATTTGAGTCGGCTGTTCAGGTATGCTGGTCCGGTGCCGTGGAGGGCCTTGTGTGCGTGGGTGAGCATCTTGAAGGTGATTCTCGCCTCGACAGGGAGCCAGTGGAGTGTGCGCAGGTGCTGGGAGATGTGGCAGTGTTTTGGCAGGTTGAGGACCAGTCTTGCGGCGGCGTTCTGGATGTTCTGTAGCTTGCAGGTGAGGTTTTTGTTTATTCCGGCGTAGAGTGCGTTGCCGTAGTCGAGTCTGCTGGTGACCAGGGCGTGAGTGACGGTCTTTCGGTGTTCGAGGGGGATCCATTTGAAGGTCTTACGAAGGAGGCGGAGGGTGTGGAAGCAGGAAGATGAGACAGAGTTGATCTGGCGGTCCATTTTGAGCTCGGAGTCCAGGATGATTCCCAGGTTGCGTGCGTGGTCCGTGGGGGTTGGCGGGTTTCCGAGGGCGAGGGGCCACCAGGTGTCGCTCCAGGCATTGGGGTTTGGGCCCATGATGAGTACTTCTGTTTTGTTGGTGTTTAGTTGTAGGCAGCTGTTTTTCATCCATTTGGCGACGGCTTCCATGCCTTCTCGAAAGTTGCATCTGGCGGTGTTGGGCTCGTTGGATAGGGAGAGGATGAGCTGGGTGTCGTCTGCGTATGACACGATGTTGAGTCCGTAGGTTCTGACGATGGGGGCGAGTGGAGCCATGTAGACGTTGAAGAGCGTCGGGCTGACGGAGGAGCCCTGGGGGACTCCGCAGGTGGTAGGTGTGGGGTCCGAAAGGAAAGGGGGGAGTCTGACCCGCTGCGTCCTGCCGGAGAGGAAGGAGCGGATCCAGTCGAGGGCCTTGTCCTGGATTCCTGAGTCGTAGAGTCTGCATATTAGGGTGCGGTGGGAGACTGTGTCGAACGCCGCTGATAGGTCGAGGAGGATGAGGGCTACTGTTTCTCCTTTGTCCAGTAGGGTGCAGATGTCGTCTGTTGCGGCGAGGAGGGCGGTTTCCGTACTGTGGTTTTTTCTGAAGCCGGATTGGGAGGAGTCGAGGATGTTGTGTTCTTCAATGAATGTGGTGAGCTGGCTGTTGATGGCTTTCTCGATGACTTTCGCTGGGAACGGGAGCAGGGAGATGGGTCTGTAGTTTTTGAGGTCGGTGGGGTCCGCTGAGGGTTTCTTTAGGAGGGGGTTGACCTCGGCGTGTTTCCAGTCGTCGGGGAATCGAGGCAGTCGCCAGGGAGCGGTTGATGGTGTGGCGGAGCATGGGTGCGATGGTGTCGGCGGCTCTGTTGAAGATGTGGTGGGGGCAGGGGTCCGTGGGGGCCCCTGAGTGGATTGACTTCATTGTCTTCAGTGTGTCTTCGGTGGTGAGGGCTGTCCAGTCGTCAATCGCTGGTTTCCGGGTGTCGGGGGTGGTCGGTGAGGGTTCAGTGTGTTGGTTGTCTTCGTCGAAGTTGTCGTAGATGCTCTTGATTTTGTGGTGGAAAAAGGTGCTGAGTTTGTCGCAGAGGTCTTGTGAGGGAGGGATGTCGGTAGACTCGCTAGTGGGTTGGGCGAACTCCTTGATGATGCTGAAGAGTTCCTTGCTGTTGTGTGCGTGGGTGGAGATTCTGTCTTCAATCGCTTTTTTCCTCGTTTCTCTGATGAGTTGATGGTGGGCGTTGGTGGCGGCTCTGAAGTTGTCGTGGGCTTCTGTGGATTTGGTGTTCCTCCAGGCCTTTTTTCGAGGCGGCGGCATGTGCTTCTGGACTCTCGAAGTTCGCTGGTAAACCATCTGGCTTTCTTGGCGCGGGTATTGTTGTTTTTCTTGAGGGGGGCTATGGTGTTGGTGCTGTCCGAGATCAATCTATGCAGGGTTCGGGTTGCGGTGTTGGGGTCGTCGTTTTCCGCGATGGTTGGGGTGGAGTTGTTTAGTGAGGAGGTGAGCTGGTCGTCTGTGATTTTGGTCCAGTTTCTTCATGGAAGCAGGTGCTGGGGTCTGTGGATGGTGGGTGTTCTGAAGGTGAAGTGGACGCAACGATGGTCGGTCCATGGGAGTTCGGTGCTGTGGCTGAAGGTGATGGAGTTTCCTGTAGTGAAGAGGGGGTCGAGGGTGTGTCCTGCTGAGTGCGTGGGCTCGGTCACGATCTGGCGCAGTCCAATGTTGTGGAGGTTGTCCAGGAGGGATGTGGTGTTGGGGTCCAGTTGGTTGTCGAGGTGGAAGTTGAGGTCTCCCAGCAGGGTGTAGTTGGTGGATGCGATGGCCTGCGGGGAGATAATGTCCGTGATGGAGTTGGCGAAGGGTCCGCGGGGTCCAGGGGGTCGGTAGATGAGGGTTCCTCGGAGGGTGGCGGTGGGGCTGGCCAGTATCTTGAAGTGAAGGTGTTCCATCAGTTCTGTGGGCTCGTCAGGGAGTGTGCTCAGGCGGAGGCTGGATTTGTGGACAATGGAGATTCCTCCTCCTGGGCGGGTGGGGCGGTCCTTCCTGGAGATCTTGTATCCTTGGGGGATGGCGATGGCGATGTCCGGTCCCGAGGTGGTGTTGGTCCAGGTTTCGGTGAAGAACGCTACGTCCGGGGTGGTGCTGTCGAGGAGGTCCCAGATTTCTGTGGCGTGTTTGTGGAGGGATCGGACGTTGAGGAGGATGCATTGCAGGGTCTTCGGTTCGGTTGTGTTCTTGTGGGCGGGTTGTGCTGGATCCGTGTTCTTGGCGGTGCTGCAGGTGTGCCGGCAGCGGTGACAGCTGAAGGGTCCGTGGGAGTCGGCTGGTGATACTAGCTTGCAGTTGTTGTTGCGGCCTGGGTTGAGTGCGTGGAGTGCTGCTGGGTCGTAGCGTTGGCGGGGCGGAGGTCCAGGGTTCCTGGCGCTGGTCGCGGTCGGGTCGCGGACGGGCGCAGACTGGCTTGCCTTGCCCACATATCAGGGTGGGCAAGGCTTGAGATGGGGGGCTGTCCACTCCCCATATCTCCCCCCCCCCCCAGTGGATGGGACACTGCAGTTGTGGCCTTGCAGGCGAGATGAAGTCATTAGGCGTGCATTCAGCACAGCAGCTGACTAGTAAGACAGGGCACAATACTCCAGGTGAGGCCTCTAGAAATGGACCCAAGATGAGGCCTTTAGAAGTTGTGACAGTGCCTCAGATATCAATCAGAATGGACACAATCCTGCAGATGAGGACTCCACAACTGAACACAATATGCAATGCGGGTCTAGAACACTGCAGATGTGACCTCCTGGCCTGTACACTGTATCCTGCATGAAGCATTTTCCATTAGACTCATGTTCTAAAAGAAGCCCTTCGAATTTAACACAAATGCACCAGTGAAGCTTCCAGACCAAGACAGGATGCAGCCCTCCTATAGAGCTATCCAGAACTCCACGCAGTACTGCAGATGCAGCCTCCGGAATCAGACAGTACTCTTGTGAGTACTTCCAAACTGGACCCTATACTACAGTAAGGTCTCTAGAACCTGCGGCAATACTCAAGGTGAGCCCTCAAGAGCTGGAAAAATACTGCTGATAAGGGTTCCATAGGTAAGGCTACCAGAACCAGACACAAAACTCAGGGGAGACCCCTGAACTGGACATAAAACTATAGGTCATGCCTCCTGAGCTGGACAAGACGCTTCCGATGAGGCCCTCATGACTGGACACAAGCCTTGTATGAGGTGTCCAGTACCACACTGCGCCCGTGATGAGGCCTCATCAAGAGAGAAACAGCACTCTAGATAAAGCTCCCAGAACCAGACACAGCACTCCTGTTGAGGCCTCGTGAACAGCGCTCTAGATGAAGCTCCCAGAACCAGACACAGCACTCCTGGTGAGGCCTCGTGAACAGCGCTCTAGATGAAGCTTCCAGAACCAGGCATAGCACTCCTGGTGAGGCCTCGTGAACAGCGCTCTAGATGAAGCTTCCAGAACCAGGCATAGCACTCCTGGTGAGGCGTCGTGAACTGCGCTCTAGATGAAGAACCAGACAGAGCACTCCTGCTGAGGCCTCGTGAAGAACGCTCTACATGAAGCTTCCAGAACCAGGCATAGCACTCCTGGTGAGGCCTTGTGAACAGCGCTCTTGATGAAGCTTCGAGAACCTGAACAGCACTCCTGGTGCGGCCTCATGAACAGCACTCTAGATGAAGAACCAGACCCAGCACTCCTGGTGAGGCCTCATGAACAGCGCTCTAGATGAAGAACCAGACACAGCACTCCTGGTGACGCCTCGTGAACTGCGCTCTAGATGAAGCTTCCTGAACCAGACACAGCACTCCTGGTGACGCCTCGTGAACAGCGCTCTAGATGAAGCTTCCAGAACCAGGCATAGCACTCCTGGTGAGGCCTCGTGAACAGCACTCTAGATGAAGCTTCCAGAACCAGGCATAGCACTCCTGGTGAGGCCTCGTGAACAGCGCTCTAGATGAAGAACCAGGCATAGCACTCCTGGTGAGGCCTCGTGAACAGCGCTCTAGATGAAGAACCAGGCATAGCACTCCTGGTGAGGCCTCGTGAACAGAGCTCTAGATGAAGAACCAGGCATAGCACTCCTGGTGAGGCCTCGTGAACAGCGCTCTAGACGAAGCTTTGAGAACCTTAAACAGCACTCCCGGTGCGGCCTCGTGATCAGCACTCTAGATGAAGAACCAGACAAAGCGCTCCTAGTGAGGCCTCATAAAGAGCGCTCTAGATGAAGCTTCCAGAACCAGACACAGCACTCCTGGTGCGGCCTCGTGAACAGTACTCTAGATGAAGAACCAGACACAGCACTCCTGGTGAGGCCTCATGAACAGCGCTCTAGATGAAGCTTCAAGTACCAGACACAACACTCCTGGTGAAGCCTCGTGAACAGCGCTCTAGATGAAGCTTCAAGTACCAGACACAACACTCCTGGTGAAGCCTCGTGAACAGCGCTCTAGATGAAGCTTCAAGTACCAGACACAACACTCCTGGTGAAGCCTCGTGAACAGCGCTCTAGATGAAGAACCAGACACAGCACTCCTGGTGAGGCCTCGTGAACAGCGCTCTAGATGAAGCTTCAAGTACCAGACACAACACTCCTGGTGAAGCCTCGTGAACAGCGCTCTAGATGAAGCTTCAAGTACCGGACACAACACTCCTGGTGAGGCCTTGTGAACAGCGCTCTAGATGAAGCTTCAAGTACCAGACACAACACTCCTGGTGAGGCCTTGTGAACAGTGATCTAGATGAAGCTCCCAGAACCGGAGTTCAATGGACTTACATATAAACAGATCAAGGGTACCAGCATGGGGGCTTCCTGTGCGCCGAGTATAGCGAATATTTACATGGGCGAGTATGAATTGAAGAACATTTTTAATGAGTTAGCTCCATTCCATGAGAACATCAGCACGTGGAAGCGTTTTATCGACGATATATTCTTTATCTGGAGAGGGGATGATATCACATTACAGGAGTACATCGCATGGCTTAATGCCAGCGATGATGACCTTAAGTTCACTGCGAAATACAGTACCTCAGAGGTAGAATTTCTGGACATACTAATCTCAGGTCTGAGTCCTGGTGAGGCCTCGTGAATAGTGCTCTAGATGAAGCTCCCAGAACCAGACACAGCACTCCTGGTGAGGCCTCCAGCATTGGACGTGATATTACAGAAATATTTTCCAAGGTAGACGCAATACTCCTGGTGAGGCATCCAGAAGTGGCCCTGACACACAGGATGGGGGGGGAGGGCAGTCAGTGGGGGAGGAGCCTCTCCCCACAGACCGCCCCTCCTCTCTCGTTCCCGCGCCCTATTGAGGCGCTGTGCCTCACTGAAGAGTGCTGGCATCCGCCAGGCACTGCGGCAGGACGGTGCTGCTGACGTGCACCCGGTGAAACAGGTGTCTTTAATAGACCCTGACAGAGGGGGCGCCGCCTTCACCCACCTGCTAGCTCAGAGCCCCCCTGGAAGGAGTCAGTGGAGAGCCGAAGGTAACGCCTCTAGCAGTGCGAGATCTGGTACGGGGGCTTGAAATGTCCGTCCCGCCCCCTTAGAGGTCAGCAACTGGGTCAATGAGGCAACCGGAGTTTCCGTCGGAGCAAGCCAAAATGACTGCTGTTAGAGAAAGGAAGCACATGTCACACCCTGAGATATCTCCAGTCCAACTAGAGCATAACCGATAGGAAATCAGATTACTGTTTACAGCGGGAGGATGATGTTTATCACACCCTGGGATATCCCGTGCGAGAGCATGTCACGTGGAACCACACACTCCTAACAGAGAGAGGGGGCATATCACACCCAGGGAGACATCAACGCAGGCTGTGTCCCTGGGAGCTCGCATTACTGCTAACAGAGGAAGAGGCATATCACACCCTGGGAGACATCAACGCAGGCTGATTACTAAAAACAGAGGGCATATCACACCCTGTGATATCTCAAATGACAGCATGTCACGTGGAACCCCACATTGCTGCTGACGGAGGAAGGGTACACATATCACACTCTGAGATACTGTAGTGTCGCGCTCTAGTTGTTACGCGGAGGCGTGATGACGTAGAGCGCGGCCGCCATTTTGTGGGCGCACAGAGCGCCGAGTTCGGAGCGGATCGGATGCAATTCCCGACGCTCTCCTGTTATAAATAAACAACTACACAAATACCCTGAGAAAGTGTGTTCTCTCATAGGGATAAAGCAGCATCATTTTTTTTTTTTTTTTTTATTACAGTGGCGACGAGACTGGGACCCGGAAAAAAAAAAGAACAACCCCAGGACCCACCGGAGAGTACAGCTAAGGGAGGCCACGTGGAACAGTGGCCGGTGGAGTTACACAGCAGGAGAGCGTGGCAGAGGACAGCACCACAGCAGGCAAGCACCCACGGGGAATGCGATTACAGCCATAGGGACACCACCAAACCCCAGGGTGAGGGCAGATTCAGAGCCCCAAGGACCAAAATCCAAACAAATTGCACACACAAGCACCAAAGAAGAGCGCAAAAGAAGGGGAAAGCGACCCACAGAAAGGCACCACCCACAACGGGGTACAGAAGGGAGCAGAGGGAACGACCGTGTAGCAAGGCGCACCGTCACCCTGATAGAAGTGCCGAAGGATATCTAGGGCCCTGGCGGAACCGGTGCAACACGGAGAAGAGGGTGCCGTGGAGCCCCAACAGGACCAAACACACCATAGAAGCACAAGTGCACCAGGTAGTCCCAGAGGGGTAGACGCCATACCAGAAGGACGTGCTGAAATGTGTGCGCAGGCCTCTTCACTTACGACACCAATCCCATTCTTACCCAAACCAGGCGATCCCTTAATGAAATGGGAGGATTGGAGAGAATACTTCATGAACTATTTGGAAGCCCTAGAAGACGAAAGTGGAGGAGCATTCCCCAGCAAGAGGAGGAAGAGAATATTACTCCACAACTTAGGCCCGGAAGGTATCAGGGTCTTCCAGAACCTGGTCCCCACACAGCAACAGGCCGCCGATGATGACGTATTCCGACAAGCGATAGAGGACCTAAACAACCATTACAGACCGGCAGTGTGCACGTCCATAGACAGATATAACTTCCAACAGAGGAAACAAGCAGTGGGTGAGTCCATAGACGATTACGTGGCGGCGTTAAAGAAATTGGCGATCACATGCAAATTCGGTGCCTTGCATGATGAATTCATCAAAGACCAAATAGTCATGCACACGACAAACACAGCGATTCAAGACAAACTATGGGTAAACGGGGAGGCCACCCTGAAGGAAGTCATAGCCATGGTGAAAAAGGCGGAATTATCCAAAAGATGCGCTGAGGCAGCGAAGAGAGAAACTATCGAGAGAACCATGGTCAACAGAGTTACAGAAGCAGAACCGCCAGAGCGGGGCAAAGCGACGGCTGCAGAAGGGAAAGTGCAAACTAAATGGAGTCCACGACCTGCACAGTCAAAGAAACCGAATAAAGAAGGCACAAACACGTGCTACAGGTGCGGCAGTCCATCCCATGCGGCATATGACAGACGCTGCCCTGCATTCAGAGCCAAATGCATGTACTGTGGACTCGTAGGGCACTTTGAAAAGGTGTGTCGCCGCAAGGTGAAGAGGCCAACGGTCAAGTACGTAGCACACGACGGGGGAGAGGAAGAAGAAGGAGAAGAGGAAGAAGACGACAATGTACTGTGCATTGAAGAACAGGTACTGGGCATAGACTGTAGACGCTCCAAGAAACCACAATGCGACATGAAAGTGGGAGGAGTTCCAATCAAAATGGTGGCAGACTCCGGATCGCCGTATACCATCATTCAACAGTCGGTGTGGAACGAACATTTCAAACCCAGCCTAGGATCACACCTCGACACCCCAGACATACGCCCGGTCACGTTCACAGGAGAACCCATCCCAATGGTCGGATACCGGAAGCTGAAGTTCGAATTCAAGGATCGCAGTGCAGAATGCAAATTATATGTGGCTGAAAAAGGTCCTTCGGTCCTGGGATGGATTGACCAAGGCGACTTGGGCATACAATTGAACCCAGGAGGGGATACGCAAGTCCTGATGGCCAGCATAGACAATCAACCCAACTTCACGAAAATGAAAGGCGAATTCCCCACAGTATTTGGAGAGAGAGTGGGAAAACTAACGAAATTCACACACAGAATCGACCTGAAAGAAAACGCCAAACCAGTGTCCCACAAGGTGAGGAACATACCACTAGCAATTTGGGACGCAGTGCAACAAGAGCTGCAGAGATTGGAAGTCAATGGGATCATTGAACATATAAACAGTTCGGAATGGTTGGCCCCGTTGGTGGTAGCGAGGAAACCCAATGGCAAGGTGCGTTTGTGTGTGGACCTGAGGGAGCTGAACAAGTGCATTATAGTCGAAAAATTCCCGTTACCGAGAATAGAGGAAATGCTAGCAAAAACAAAGGGGGTAAAATGGTTTTCCACCATTGACCTCGCCTCGGCCTACCACCAGATAGCCCTGCATCACACGAGCCATAAACTGACATCATTCATAACGCCCTTTGGATGCTACCAGTTCCGCCGGATGCCATTTGGTCTGGCGTCAGTATTCCAAAAGTTGATGCACAAACTGTTCAAGGATATAGAGGGAGTACAATACTTCCAGGACGACATCTTGGTGATGGGCAGGGATCAAACTGACCACGACAAAAAGCTAGCCATAGTGTTAGAAACCTTGGAAAGAAATGGTTTGACGGCAGAATGGGAAAAGTGCAGATTCGGAATGGCGTCGGTCACATATTTGGGGCATGAGATCAGTGATCAAGGCATCACGCCCAAGCACGCCAATGTCAGAGCGATATGTGAAGCACCCGCACCGAAGAGTAAGGAAGAAATCAGATCATTCTTAGGGATGGCGGAATATTATAGTAAATTCGTGCAGCATTTCGCCACCAAGACACACCACCTGCGACTACTCATACGAGACAAAACAGCCTTCGGGTGGACAGAAGAGGCACAAGAGGAGTTTAAGAGAATCAAGGAGGACATCAGTAAAGCAGTCCCGCTACAAGGATATGATCCGCACGGTAAATCTATATTGACCACCGACGCGAGTGAAAAAGGACTAGGGGCAGTCCTAATGCAGGAAAGGAGGACTGGAGAGATGGCGACCATCAGCTTTGCGTCCAGGTCACTGTCACCAACTGAACAGAAATTCAGTGTGATAGAAAAGGAAATGCTGGCTGCGGTGTGGGCCATGGGGAAATTCCGCCAATTTATATGGGGCACGAGATTTCAGCTTAAAACAGACCACAAACCTCTGGTCAAAGTCCTCACGTCCTCTGGTCATGAGAGCGCTACACCCCGCATCGCAAAAATGACCCTGAAATTATTAGACTATAGATATGATGTCAAGTACATCCCGGGAGCAAAGAATAAAGTGGCTGACTATCTCAGCAGAGCTTCCGCAATGGAAGAAGCCCCCACAGGAGCGGACGAAGAGGAAGTCCAAGTGGCATTCATGGAGGATCATGAGAAAGTGATAAGTGGTCAGGAATGGGAACAAGCCTATAATGATGACCCAGAAGTCAAGGAGGTCAAGGACTTCATTCTGCAAGGGTGGCCAGAGAAAAAGCACCTGAAAGCGGAACATAGGAAATTCTTTGAAGTACGTGAGGAGCTGTCTATTGGAGACAAAGGAATATTCCTGTTCAGAGGGGATAAAGTAGTCCCGCCGGCGTCAGTAATACCACACCTACTAGCCGTATTACATGAGGGACACTTGGGCATCGTAAAAACAAAGAGGAGAACCAAGCAGATGTACTGGTGGCCAGCAATGGACAATCAGATTGAGAGACATGTTCGGGAATGTGACCAGTGCCAAAGGGCGGACAAGTCGCAAACATTGCTACGCCCGTCATTGGGGAAGTTCGACAACCCTGCTAACCCGTGGGAGGAACTGTCGATAGACATTCTAGGTCCAGTGTTGGACGCAGAGGGAACCCCGGACTATGTAGTAGTTCTCATGGATCGGTATTCAAAGTGGCCCGAATTAGACATACAGGAGGAGATGGACACGGAGACAATTCTCAGATTTCTTACGACTATCTTCCTCAGAGAAGGCATCCCCCGCTCCATTCTGAGTGACAATGGACCTCAATTCACATCGGAAAAGAGGAACAAATACATGGGACGAAATGGCATCACAGTCAAACACACATCTGTCTACCACCCAGCGGGCAATGGTCTAGCAGAAAGGTTTAACTGTGTCATAATGGGTTCCATACAATCAGCTATAGGTGTGGGGAAGGACTGGGAGAAGGAAGTGAGGAGTATGCTGTGGGCCTATCGCATTACACCCACTGGCACAGGATACAGCCCGTTCCAAATCCTAAGGGGACGCGACCCTTTTACCAAGGACAATCTAGCATGGAAGGAAAAGACTGTCACTAGTAAATGGTCCCCGGCAGTAGTTCACCACAACTTGGAGAGAGCCCAAAGAGTATACACGGAACAGTACAATAAGAGGCGCAACGTGAAGGAGACATCGTTGGAAAGAGGAGAGTGGGTCAGAGTCAAACTCGCCCAATTAAGGAGGAACGGTGACAGCAAATACAGCTTGCCCTTACAAGTGGAACAAGTGTATAACAGAGCAGCATTGCTTAGTGACGGAAACGTCTGGTCGCAGGATCGCATGTCCAAGTGCAATAAGGTCATGCAGTGGGACAGAGAGGAAAGATCAAGGGCACAAGAGAACCAAAGTTCACATACTGACAATGTATCACCATGCGAAAAAGAGAGAGAGACTTAGGGGTAGAAAGAAGAGGAGCGGAGCAGGATGAGGATGACAATCCCATCGCAGTTGAACATCAGGAGAATAAAGGCAAGACTCCCGAGAGTGAGAGCCCCAAGGGAAATGGAAAGAGACAGGCAAGCATGGCAGAGGACAGTGCGGAGAGTTCCACCTCCATTCCGGTAAGACGCACACGAGCTGGGAGAGCAGTGGTAAGGCCATACAAATACAGAGACTATGACTTAGGAGAAGTGAAGTAACTTCATGTCTAGAGACTCCCAGACTTTTACCTAATTGTTGTTGCTCCATAAAGAAGGGAGATATGTAGTGTCGCGCTCTAGTTGTTACGCGGAGGCGTGATGACGTAGAGCGCGGCCGCCATTTTGTGGGCGCACAGAGCGCCGAGCTCGGAGCGGATCGGATGCAATTCCCGACGCTCTCCTGTTATAAATAAACAACTACACAAATACCCTGAGAAAGTGTGTTCTCTCATAGGGATAAAGCAGCATCATTACAGATACATCAAAGCAGACCTCGGATTGCTGTTATCAAAAGGAAGGGTAGACATGTCACTCTCTGAGACCTTGCAACAAGAGAATGCCCAATAGAACTTCAGTCAAGTGGTACTATAGGGTCCGCGCACACGTCACACCCTGAGATCACTTCTCAACGCTTGTTTACACGAACACGTCAATGTTACTAACTGCTCTTTAACCACCAGCGCTGTGCATGCCGGGACTTGCAATGTTCCGTTGTCATCAGGTGAGCCCTCATAATCCCAGCATGCAGTGCGGTGAAGGCCCAACAGCGAGGACTGGACAACAAAGCTCGTGCTGGCATGGAGGCACTTTGCTACTCCCTGACACTCCCGGCTTATGCCTTTCACAACCGTGCGCTCTGGTGCTATTTTACGATGCTGGCTTGGAGCCGTGGCCTGTCCCAGTGCCTGGAACACGCCGGGCCTGCACGTCTTCTCTGCCTGTGCATTATCTCACGTTTTGTGCTGAGGGCCTGTACTGCACGTCTTCCCTGTCCGTACCTGTGCATTATCTCACGTTTTGTGCTGAGGTTGACAGCAAGGATCACGTACACAGGACTTCGGACCCAGAAAGACTTGTTATTTGATGAACGCGCCTGCCCTCCTGCCCCCTCTAAGTGGGACATGGGTCAGTGCAGTGAACTGCAGCCGTGCATTCATGGGACAGAAACCCCGAGGAACAGTGCATGATGGGAAGTTCAGAGGTCACAGGAGGGGGGCGGGGTGTTAACGCATTAGCACAACGCAATCTTTTAAGTGGGGGTCAAAACTTTGTCAGGTCCGAAGACGGGGGAGAGACAAAGACCGAAAGAGGGGAAAACCCTAAGGTGAGAAAATGTAGCGCTGCGTACACGAGACGGAGAGGAGTAGTCCATTGTCACACTAGGTACAAGCGCGGCGCTGTGAGTTGCCCATGGGCAAATCGGGATACGAGGTAAGTGTCGCGACTGCTCCTGATCACACCGCGATACAAGTTAATAACTCCTTGGGCACACAGCGCTACAACTAAAAGACTGATCACGCCCTAAAACAACAGCGACGCTGTGATTAGCCCAGGATCACCACGGGGATAGGAGTAGGCGCTGGGTCAAGGAAGATTGGGGTCTGGGATGCTACAAGTGTCCGACCAATGGTCCTAGTAAATCAGGGGATTAGGAAGGCTTTAATTATTCACGGACCCCACCGAGACCAGGAAGTCGGAGAGAATGTCTGTGTCAGACCGAAGCCCGCAGCAAGGCGCTATGTATGGCGCGTAGCCTCACTGGGGAAGGGGAGGGGGCGGGGGGGTGTGATCAGACCAAGTAGGTTGTATGGTCCGCTCAGGATCACACCAGAAGACCAGGGAGGCGCTGTGATTGGAACAGTGCCACCACGAAGGCCCAATGACGTGGTCGCCTTCTCCAGAGCGACACTGGATAATTGCCATTGGACTGCTGCTGGTGATCCGGCCAAGGCCACAGGGAAATATGGGGAGGCGCTGTGGTCAGCCGTGACTCACCCCCGAGGGAGGAATTGTGACCACCCTAGGGTATCCGTTAAGTGGGTAAAATACACCCAAAAATTCTGTTTCCGACCTCATTTACAGTGCATCCACTAAAGCGCAAACCTGCTTCAAAAGAGGGACTCGATGAGCTGCGACAGGCAAACCCAATAAGCGTGACTATCTACTGAGTGAAATCGCTTCGTCACTGATTGGCAAGCGTGCGAGTGGATGAATGGGAGAATGTGTACAAACTTGGATGGGTGACTGGATGTATTTATGCATGATCGAGTGAGCGCATGGATGGATCGTTGAATGGGTGGGTGAGTATGCAGATGGTTTAATATGTGAGTCCAATCCATAGATGAATGGTAGAGTAATTGAGTGCCTCGAAGGATGCTCACGTGGGCGGGTGAGTGAGTGACTACATGGATGGATGCAGATAGGTTACACCAACCTTATCGGCCGAGGCCTTGGAAGAAATGACAATGTCAATAAAACAGTACGAATCACTAATAAAAGGCCAGTGGGACTCTTTCAACGTGGCTGGGTACCGTCGTGTCAAACTGCCCACAATCTATACAGAACTACCACCACTGTAATGCCAGTGAGCGCTTTATGCAGGAGTGGCCATTCTCACGCCACCAGAGTCTACAGTATGCCAAGAATTACTGCCAGTGTGCCCAAGCCAGCACTGTGCTCATGGTGAGCACAGACCTGTAATGGATGCCACATAATGCCAAGAATTACCACCATTGTGCCAAAAACTGCCATCATGATGCCAGGGCCTGCATTCTTTTATGAGGGAGTCACCCTTATGCACCAGACACCCATATTATTTATATATATATATATATATATATATATATATATATATATATATATATATATATATATATATATATATATATATATATATATATATATATATATATATATATATATATATATATATATACACCTCCACATGCATGCAAACAATGATGCGTAGAGCACTATAAGAACACACCAAACGCAAACCACCACAACATTGTGTCTGCAGCAACCACATTGTGAGAAGTTGGCCTGGCATATGCTGTCCACTAGTTATAGTGGGCACCTTGCACCAGTCCAAACGACCCTTATTGATGATAGGTTTAAAGACAACCTTTATTGAAAGCTATCCTAGTGGTAGCTATGGAGAGCAGCCTTCAGGCTAAGTCTTGAAGGAGTGTAAAGCAGCTTGGTTTACCAGATTATAACCTCTTGAATGACCAAATGAAAGGAGAACCACACCTTACATAAAGGATATATATATATATATATATATATATATATATATATGTATTTCTAAACACTCACTACTAATCTCTTTATGAGATTAGAGTTCAAGATACACAATATCACAGTATTAAAACGACAGTAAATAGCACAATACACAGTGGGCTCCAGGGGGAGACCAAACCATATACTAAGAAAGTGGTATAAGAACCACGACTTGACTAGACACAGTGCCTAGAGCACGTAGAATCGCTGGGACCCCAAGGAACCACCCAAGGTAATGACACAGGAGACCCACGGGGGACGTGTGCAGTGTGGGAACACAGCCGCGAGCGCCGTAGGATTCTATGAGGAAAGTCGCGGTTGGAATTTTAAAGCAATAGGACACTTAGGAAACCTCTTTAGACTTAAGGGGTTCTAGGGCCAACACCCACGGGAGTACCATAGTACTCGAGTTACCTCACCCAGGGAAGCCGGGTGCATAGGTGGCAAATGGTGTCGGGAATCGTCGTTGGTTTCAATGGCGATCTGCTGCAAAGTGCTGCTGCCGTGAAGAAGAAAAATGTCCGGGGTGATCCAAGCCTGGATCGAAGATGTGAAGAACCTGAAAGCAGAGGGGACAAAGTCTGGGTCACTTCACGTGACCAGGAGCGGAGCAATCGAATGCCCACCGATGTCGGGTGCTTCAGGTGCGAAGAGGTGAAGCTTGACTCTGCAGCCACGGGGTCCAGGAGACGTCGAGGACGACCAGGAGCCGGATTCGAGCTGTCCCATGAAGGATGTCGAGTGCTGGGGTGTCGGTGCTCGGATTGAACACAACAAGCCTTGGCAACAGCTACCCATGCAGGAAGAGTAAAGATGCTTTGGTGCGGACCAGCAAGGTCCGGGGACTCCCAAGTGATGGAGAGTCATGGCACGCCTGGAGCAACCAGGGTAGCCCAATTAATCTTAGTGTTGCCTTAGAAGGGACCTCGAGAGAAAACACAAAGGGCCAGCTCACGGAGCACTTGTGGAGTGTAGGCTGGCAATCTTCGGTGGAATTGCTGCTCGGGGTCAGGGCTACAAGTAACCCAAAGCTCAGCCTCAGAGGTCGCCTCAAAGCTGATGCTTCTGCAAATGGTCGCGGTGTCCAGGGGTTCGGCTGCACGGTCTCCACGAGGGATACAGGCCTCAGCCTTGCTGAGCACACAGATCGACCTCAGAGACCACGGGAACCCACCTCCTGTGTGGCAAAATTCTTCGGAGTCCTCAAGAGCTTCGGAGATGCCAACCGGACAGATGCGTCTTTGGTGCCTGCCAAGCAGGGGAGTAACTCCTTTACTCCAAGGGAGATTCTTCGGTCATCCAACGTCGTGTAGATAGTTGAAGTTCTAGGATTCTGTAGCAGAGTTTCGTCCAGGTAAATCTAAAGTCCTGTAGTCAGGGGTTCCTACTTTATACCCAAGGAAGGGGTGGGACAAACTGGTGGCTACACCCATTTCCTTTGTCCAGTTTCGCACCAGAGCAGGGGCTGAGTGCCCCTGCAACCGGTTTGAGCTGGACTATGCACAGGGACAGCAAATGTGCCCCCAGTGCAGACTTCAAAGCACTCTTGGAGTGCACCCACCCAGCCCCAATACACTAAAGCCTGTCTGGGAGGTGGTCACACCTCCCTGTGACAGGAAACCTATTGTCCAGGCCTCCCCTGGCGGAGTTTCGTCCAGCAGCAGAGAGCAGACTCGTGTCTGTGGCTGCAGCATCCATTTTGTGATGCCAGGGTTCTGTTAAGCTGGTACCGGGTGTACCGGTGGTGCCATGTTTCTCCCTCTAGTAGGGTGGAATCATACCTCCCACCCCAGTTACTGGGATGGAGGTATGATTCCAAGGTGTTTGACACCAAACACGACATGTTTCCATGCAGCCATTCTCAAGTTAGCATTTACCGTGAGGTTATAATGCACTTAAGAGTATATGGTTTGGCTGCATTACAAACAACCCCGGAATGAAGATTCCGAAAGCTGCAGAGGGGCTCTGCTCATGCATGAGCACCCTCTCACATGAAACCCAGCACCCTGCCTTCAGGATTGTTAAGGCCTGCCATAGGGGTGACTGATAGGTTTACATGTGCAGTGATATGGAGAGATATAGGGAACCTATATCTCAGTAAGGGGTGCATACACCACCTTACACAGGCTGCTGTAGCAGACCTGTTGTGTCATTTTGGATGGCCTCTCGGGGTGGCATAATACATGCTGCAGCCCCTGGGAGGCCTCTGGGGATCCTATGTCCTGGGTGCACAGTATACCATATACTTTCGGTACTCATAAGGGTACCCCAGAATCCAATCTGGAGTGTACCTAAAGTACATGTAATCAATTTAGAGTAGAAAGCCGATAGACTGGGGTCCTGATTAGCAGGGCCTCAGTCTGGCTAAGTCGAAAAACAGTGAAACATCAGCAAAAAGTGGGGGTAACTATAAGAAGCAGATCCTACTCTCCTACACACATGCATACTCATTCCCCCTGCCTTGCTAAACACACAAAACGTTACTCCCTTCCAACACAGCGCCAGATTTATCACCCTTCAAAAATGCACAAGAATTCCAACTCAAGCCTCAACACAATACAATAATACATCAAAACGATACAATAGAGCAACAAAACAGCACAACAACAATAACATAACCACAACAATACGGGAAATAACACATTTTAACACAGCATAACTATGTAATACAACTGCATTTTTGTGTTGTTTTGTATTGCCTGTTTTGTTGTGTTATTGTGTTCTTGTGTGGCTCTTGTGTTGTATTTTTGGACTCTCAACCCAGAGACGGTGAACACGCACAGTGACTTACTGATTAGGTTTATTTGCCCACATGGGCTAATATTATAAATTTGTGGAATCGGACCATACCTGTTGTTAAAAAAAAAATTAAGACTACTATTTTCTAAACTAAGGATCCCTTGCTGCTATTGTATTCTGTCATTTTGTGTTGTTGCAATGTGTTGTCTATTATTGTTTTGTATGTTTGTGCTGTGTTGTTTTTTCAACAAGTTGTGTGTTTTCTGTTGTTGTGTTACTACTGTGACGTGTTGCTCTGTCCTTATTTCATTGTATTTTGTTGTTATTTTCAGTTCTTATATTTGATGTTTTGTGATGTTATTGTGGGGATTGTGATATTGGTGTTGTGTTTTCGACTGTCTGTTGTTGTTGTGGTATTGTAATATAGAGATGCTGTGATTAGTTTTTTTGCCATACCTGAAGCTCAATCTGCCTGTGGTGTGGGGTTCTAGTACAGTGTGGGGGCCACAGACTACTGAACGGGATGGTAGAGCAGCGGTGGGGGTCATTTGCTGCTATGACTTGGTAATTCAGGGGTAAAGGGTGGTAGCACGGTGGTGGTGGGGACTGATCATGTGTTGCAATTAGATGATAGTGCCTTTGTGGTGGTAGTGTAATGTACTGGTGGGAGGTGGTGGGAGGTGGTAGCACAGTGGGGTGGGTGGGACTGTGGTTCTCTTAGTGGTGAGAGCACACTGCTTGTGTGATGGATGAACTCATGGTTCTGTGAGGTGTGGTGACGGTGGGTTGATCGTGTGGAATTGTGTGCGGGGGTGGTTCTGGGCAGTACTTTAGCTGGAATGTTATTGATTGATGTGGGTGGTACGGACATCACGCTGCGGTGGTAGTTCAGTGGTATGGGGTGGTAGTGCACAGGTGTGGAATAGAGTGGATGCAGGTGACAATGTATGTGCTAAGTGTGATGGTGGTGAGATTGTTTCAGGTGGTCCTGTAAGAATGGGAAGGGCGGTATAGCAGTGGTGTAGAAAGGTAGGATCCTTCTGCATGGTTACCCCCACTTTTTGCCTGGTGCTAAGCTGTATTTTGACTAGTCTGACTGGGATCCTGCTAATCAGGACCCCAGTATATCTGCTTTCTCCCTAAATTGTAGTGTTAAGTACTTAGGTACACTCCAGATTGAATACTGGGGTACCCTTATCAGTCCCTAGTATATGGTACTAAGGTACCCAGGGCATAGGTACCCCAGAGGTCTCCCGTGGGCTGAAGCATGTATTATGCCACCCATAGAAGACCATGTAAAATGGATCTACATGCCTGCCATTGCAGCCTGTGTAAATTGGTGCTAGGACCACTTACTTAAGATATAGGTTTACTATATCTAAGGGTCACTGCACTTAAAACCTGTGTCACCCCTATAGCAGGCCTTTGCAATCCTGAAGGCAGGGTGCTTGGTTCTAAGTGAGAGGGTGCCCCTGCATGAGCAGGACACCCCTGCAGCCTACGGAGTCCATTCTCCCGGGTTGTCAGTGAAGCAGCCATATAATATATAGAGGGGCACCGCGTAATCACGCGATGACCATCTCGAAAACGGCTGGAACGAATCCTATCATGTTTGGTATCAAACATGTTTGAATCATACCCCCACACCGTAAACGGTGTGTGAGGTATGACTCAAGCACTGGAAGAGCCCTCCGTTAGGCTCTCAGTGTTCCCGGTACCAGTCTTCTAGACCTGGACAGCACAAAATGGTTGCTGCCGATCAGAGACACATTTCTGCCCTCCTGCTGCTGAGCCAAGCTCGAGCAGAGGAAGGTGGAACAATAGGCATCCGTCACAGGGAGGTGTGACCAACTCCCAGACAGGATTTAGTGTATTGGGGGTGGGTGCGCTTGCCAGCACGTGAAATTCTGCATGAGGGGCGCATTTGGTCTCCCTGTGCATAGTCCAGTTCAAACCAATTCTGGGAGGCGTTGGCTCCCGCTCTGGCACGAAACTGGACAAAGGACATGGGAGTAAACTCCCCCCTGTCCAGACCCTCCCCTGGGAGGGTCCCCTGAATCGTCCCAACCCTTTCCTTAGGGTACTTAAGGGCTTACCTGAGTGTAGGTCCCTAGATCCGCCGTGGGATAAGATTCAGATCAGACACCACTGCACTTCTACCGTCTGGGCACTCTGGACTTCGTTTGGGCCTGACTTCATCTCCCTTCCAGTCTGCTGCATCGTCTGTGCATCATACAGGAACCTTCCAAGGCCTGTGAAGCATCAAAGACGACCAAAGTAATCTCTCTTGGAGTGAAGGAGTACTCCCCTGCAATTGCAGGCACCGCAACTAAGTCGACCGGTCTTCAGATCCTGAGCTCCTCCAGACTCTGTGGACTCTGCAACACAGGTGGTGGTTTTCCACAGCTCCAGAGGCCTACTCTACCCTCTCACCAAGTTTGAGGCCAGTATCCCTTGTGGTGGTTGCAATAACTGAACCCCTGTACGCTGCATCCAACTTGCATTTGCAAATGCCTGTTGGCTTCTTTCCAAGAAGCTCTTCGGGCTCCAAGTAGCCCCAACCTCGAGCACTTCCAGTGACCAGATTCTTCAGCCACATCGCATCATGGCCTGCGTCTTTTGGTGAGCTGCTTGAGGTCCTCTCGCGACTCCAGTGCCTTCGGCCTGTGGGTCCACTTGAGGGTCACACTTGTTACTTTTGGGCTCCCCTGATTTCTCTGGGCCTGCCCTGACTCCCCTGCCTTTGGTGAGTCCCCGGACAAGGCTGGTCCCGACGTTTCTCCTTCTTTGATTCCTGCGTGGCTTGCCTTTGCCAAGGCTTGTTGGTGCTCATGCCAGACACCGACCCCTCAGCACTCGACATCCTTCGTGGAACAGCTCATACCAGGGTCCTGGTCTTCCTCAGCGTCGCCTGGTCCTAACAGCTGCAGAGTCAAGGTCGTCATCTCCCCTGAAGCACCCGACATAGGAGGGCATTCGTCTTCCAAGTCTCCTGGTCACTCCTGAGTGACATAGACTCTGTCCCCCCTGCTTTCAGGTACTCCTCTTCAAGAATCCACGTTTGGATTCCCACGGACACTTTCTCCTCTTCCAGCAGCGGCACTTTCCTGAAGTCCTCCATTAGGCTCGATGGCGGTTTCCGACACCACTTCACACCTATGCACCCGGCTTCCCTGGTGTAGGTAACATGGGTACTAGGGTATCCATGGGTGGGGTGGCTCTCCAACCTTCTGTCTTCCAAGGGGTTCCTCCAGGGTCCATTGGAAAGGGTCCTTAATCTTTAAAAATCCAACCGCGACTTGTACATAGAGTTGTATGGAGCATGCGGTCGTGTTCCCACACTGCACACGCTCTCCGTGGGGTCCCTATCTACTCACCTCGGGTGGTTCCTTGGGGTCCCAGCACTTCTACGTCCTCTCGACACTGTCTTGACTCGAGTCGTGGTTCTTATACCACTTTCTTAGTATATGGTTTGGTCCACCCCAGGGCCACTGTGTATTATGTGCTATTTACTGTGTTTCTTTGCTAGACTATTGTGTGCATTGTGTTTATCTCCATGTTGAGATATTGGAACGTACTAGAGAGTATTATATATTAAATACATATTTTTATAAATACTTGGTGTGGTTCTTTTTCACTCCATCTATACTATAAGATTGCATTCTGGTAAAACAAGCTGCTTTACACTCCTTCTGGACTAAGCCTGAAGGCTGCTCTCCACAGCTACCACTTAGAAAGCTTTCTAAGGCCAAAGCCTCTTAAATCACCGTAAGGGTTGTCTGGACTGGTGCAAGGTGCCCACTTACATTAGTGGACATCATATAACAGGCCAGCTTCTCACAAGTGGTATGTAGCAGTGTGAGGGTGCAGGGTGGTAGAGTCCTTCTGTGAGGTGTTTCTCTAGTAGTGGCAGCTAGCAGTGTAGTGATGGGAAGGTGGTGTGCTGTTGAGAGGGGTGGAGAGAGGAGGCCATGGGCAGTAGTGTTGGGATGATGGTGGGCTGGCAGTGTGGTAGTATGGGATGAAAGTGTGGGGCCATTGGGTTGTAGTGCTGTCTCATGCTGGAACGCCTCACGGAGGTTTGCAGTCCTGTGAAGTGCAGTATGAAATGGAATAAGCCTGAAAGATATTGTGATGATTCATAGTAGCCTTGAGGTGTAAAATAGGTCTGATGATGCGACCGCAGCTACTGTCAATTTGAAGATCAGCGCATGCGTGATTACGTTGTGCATGTGCAATTACACATGCACACCTACAAAATGACGCAGACGTCGTTTTTTAGGACAAGCCTGAGCAGCGCATGCGCCGCTCTGCGAGGCATGCTGTATTAGAGTATGGACTTGAAGCTCCGCCCACTCCCCGCCCATATTTTTCATTGGCTTTTGTCATTGTCCTTTGTAAATGCTGGCTTCTGATTCGTTAGTAGGCTTGTTAGTCCCTCCTTAGTACTGCCTTGTCTTCATTTGTAACCTCCCATGAGGACTGGCTCTTTTACTTCTGTTGGTACACAGGATGCTTTATTTAGTCTGTAAGCACTATTTAATTTTCTTTAATGAGTTTTGTCCTACTGCAGGCGCGACATGCTGTCCTGCAACATTTAGCGTGTCATGCGCGCTTTCACTTTCCAAGCAGCCCGGGACAATGGCGGCCAGTTCTTTGCAATGCAATCGGTCTCGCATTAATGAGCTATTGGCATTTAAAATGACAATGCCTTTTATTTATGTGTTAATTTTCAAAACAGATAAAAGGCATTGCCATTTACAATGCAAATAGCTTAAACTCTCACAAATGCGAGACCTATTGCATTGCAAATGCTTGTTTTTTTATTTACCAAACCGAGAGGAGTTGGCCTAACGGCTAGGGCAGTCAGCCTCGAATCTGGGGAACTGGGTTCGAGTCTCGGCAATGACGCTGAACTTCCTGTGATTCTGGGCAAATCACTTAATCTCCCCGTGCCTAACAAAAATGAATGTGTCCTCATGTAACGCAACTGGTGCTATGTAAAGCGCTCTGATACCCGATACCTTCGGGTCAAGTTCGCGCTATATAAAACTCTGTAAAAAAAAAAAAAAAAAAGAAAGATGGATGGATGGGTAAAACAGAAATAAAAAAAGAAATGCAAAAGCGCTTTTTATAAGGCAGCGTGGCCAGCAGCAATTTTCTGCCTAGCCACCCCCCCCCCCAAAAAAAAATATTTAACAAAAAGACAGTGTGTGTGTGTGGGGGGGGCAAGGTGGAGCGGGGGGAGCAATGGTTAGTGGGCGGAGGAGGGAAGGGGCAGCACACGAGGGAGAGCAACACAGGGGCAAGCGCAAGCGAGTAAAGAACACGAGGAAGCAGGGGAGAAAAGGAGCTTGGAGTCCCACAAGAGAGAGGTTGCAACACAGGAGACAGCAACATGGAGTGTGGAGGGGGCATATGGCGAGGGAAGAAGCACACAATGGAGACAGATGGAAAACGTATGCATTCTCATGGAGTGCTTAAGCAGTAATCTAAAAGTGAGCAGTCGAAGGAGAGATCCCAGATAGACAGAGAGGTGGTAAAGAGACTATGCTCCAGGGGAGCGGCAAACACAAGATGGACAGGCTGGGACAAAGACAGCCATCAAATAAGAAGTAAGCAAACAAGAGTGACAATAAAGCCAACCAATGGTAAGCAATAGGCAGACTGTAAACCCTTGCCAATTCTTGGTAAATCCACAGTGAGTCTTTTGCAACCAGACAGCTTGCTCTGTCTGGCAGAAAAGACCTGGAAAGGCATGTCTGGGAGTTCACACTCTATGAAGAGGAGCAAGGTCAAGGGTCACCTTTTTACAAACAGGAAGGGGGCGACAGAACCTCTCACCTAGTTTTAAGTTGTTGGCAAAGATCTTTTTACTATCTCCTAGGACCAAAATGCGATCTGAATGTAGTGTCTCTTCCGGAACCAATGTTGTGTGACATCTCGGACAGCACATGAAACAACACCTCTTACAGTTCAAGCGATCTTGTCCCACCCTGGGTTGTAAGCTCAGAGTGACATCTCTAATAGCACAAGAGACATCTAATGTGCAAGAAATGGCATTCACGTGCAGGCGATATCAGGGAGTCCACCTCATAGAGGGTGAGATGACACGTGCAGGCGATATCAGGGAGTCCACCTCATAGAGAGTAAGATGACGCATGCAGGCGATATCCGGGGGTCCACCTCATAGAGAGGGAGATGACACGTGCAGGTGATATCAGGGAGTCCACCTCATAGAGAGTGAGATGACACGTGCAGGAGATATCATGGAGTGCACCTCATAGAGAGTGCGATGTGCAGGCGATATCAGGGAGTCCTCTTTATACAGAGTGAGATGACATGTGCAGGAGATATCATGGAGTGCACCTCATAGAGAGTGAGATGTGCAGGCGTTATCAGGGAGTGCACCTCATTGAGAGTGAGATGACACGTGCAGGCGATATCAGGGAGTCCACCTCATATAAAGAAAGATGACTTGCTGGTCAGGAGGCATCAGTCAGCGTTACATCATGGAGAGCACACTTCCTAGATTACATCAGTCTCAGTATGTGCGAGTATCAACCACGTGTATGGACAGAAAGCCTGACCAACCTCCCCACACCTAAGATGGCGGTGATCGTCTGAGTCCCCCGCCCGGCCCCGAGCAACTTCAAGCAGGGCGGTGTGCTTGGATCCGATGTGCGGCTGGGACCCCCGAGGCAGCGGCTGTATCTGGCACAAGACGGAGAGCGGAGGACACCCTGTGAACTCAGAGGGGTGACTGGCTCGGCGATCGTGACCCGTTCCCCCGGAGCGCCCCTCGCTCATACCCGGTAGGGGGCACTTGACTGGGGGTGTGGGGGACCCCTGTTGGCTATGGAGTCTCCCCAGTAAGGCAGTGGATTGCCCCCTGAAGCCCCCTGAATGCCTGGATTTAACGGGGAGCAGACCGGGTGCCTGGCGCCTGACCCTAAGATGGCGGCCAGCGCTGCCATTTCATGCCTGCCAATACGAGGCTGTAAGGAATCAATATAGAGGGAAGGAGGGTCCTGCCCCAAGGAAAACGCACAAAGGGCCATGATCCAAGCGGCCTGCTTCATACCTTGGCAGTTAGGAGTGAGATGCCCTCCCTTAGCCCGGACCTTCACAGCTGCGCAGCACTTAGTGCCAGCTGCAACGTTTAGTCCTGCGCAGATTGCGCACCCTTGACTTTCGCTGCTTAGGCAGCTGCAACGTTTAGACCTGGGTTGGGGGACATACCTTTGGAAGTCAGGAGTGAGATGCCCTCCTTCAGCCCTGACCTTCACAGCTGCGCAGCACTTAGTGCCAGCTGCAACGTTTAGACCTGGGTTGGGGGACATACCTTGGCAGTCAGGAGTGAGATGCCCTCCTTTAGCCCTGACCTTCACAGCTGCGCAGCACTTAGTGCCAGCTGCAACGTTTAGACCTGGGTTGAGGGACATACCTTGGCAGTTAGGAGTGAGATGCCCTCCCTTAGCCCGGACCTTCACAGCTGCGCAGCACTTAGTGCCAGCTGCAACGTTTAGTCCTGCGCAGATTGCGCACCCTTGACTTTCGCTACTTAGGCAGCGCGCCAGGAACTTTTGGGTCATAGGGCATTTGAGCCCCTCTTTGAGATGGCCAGTTGGCCCGGGGGACTGTTAGGATTGCAGGGCGCCAGGCCCGATTGCCGGCCTAATATACCCACGCGTTGCTGGCTGGTATCGTCAACCACCGTAGTGTGTACTGCGACTCTGAGTGGTACTTGTTGGTCCAAGGAGCCATCTGGTTCCTAGTAGTCCTGCTGCGGTGAAACTATCCTGTCTATCCCTTCGTTTTGCAAGTAACAAGCACGGGATCACGGTCACTTGGGTTTAATGACTCTCACATTTTGCTGACATTTTTCTAACTGGTGTCCCTGACTGGGTGTGGTGTTTCCTATTGGGCTGTCCTGGCTCGATCGGTGGCCCATGGGATGAGTAATTCACATAATTGGCGCCCACTTTGCTCTCCTCTAATTGTGCTCTTGGTTGAGGTATGGTGTCCATTTGGGCCTCCTCCCTGGGGAGCCGAAGAATGTCCTTCCCCATCACTGCGATCCTATAGGCAACTCCCATTTCCATGCGGGTTTCCACACTGGGAGGTCCCAATCCCGGGTGGTAGGGTTTGCCCCGGTATGATCCCACACCCTCTCCACTGCTGGAGGCAAGCCAGCCTTCTATCCCACCGGTATGTTTTATTAGGGAGTTAGACCAGAGTCCCTGGACCTGCATGTCTAGTAGCCTCCTGACTGCTATCTCATTGGATTATCCGCACTCGTCCTCCGGCTTATGTGCCCTCCTCTTCATATTATTCTTTTTTGCTCTATCGCTACCCTAGTGACCCTCTTCTCCCTATCATGGCTTCCGTTCGAATTAAGTCGGGAGTTAACTGCTTCAAAGTCATCTATCCCCCCAATCTGTCCAAAGCAGCAGCAAAACGGTTCAAGCACAACACCATTGAACACTTCCCTGATTCCCTCTTTGTTGATCAATTCCATAATGGGCACCTAGGGAAGCTAAAAAATTACTTAATTTTTTTCACCCATGACATCCCTTCCTGGTCCACCAGCTTCTTCCAATTTCTTCAACGTCTCCTCCTCCTCATCTATCCCGCATGGACAGCGGCTAAAAATTTCCCCTCCTCGAGCTTTAAGGGCTCGCTCACCATAACACTCTACAATAATGGCACCGTCATGATTCAAGCGACAGACTCCTGTCTCTCCCTCTTTGACCATCTCTTCCACTCCCTTCGTCCAACCCACACAACTATGATTTCCCCCAACTCCTCTTTGAACTCCTCTCCTTTCTCCCTTTCTCCCCCCAGACCCCCGATACTCCAGCAGGCCGCTATCCCGGGAGGCACAGGCCTACCCTTGGTTCCCCCAGCCACTGCTCCCTCATCTCCCTCTCTTCCCCCTTCCCAAAATGCCCCTCCCCCTATCTTGTCTTTCCAGCCTCTGGCCTCCACCCCCTCCCCACCCTGCACCTGCTCGATTCTCCAACATTTTCGCCGCCCTCCTAATCCCACTAAATCTTCCCTCCGCCCCCTCTTAACTCACCTCTCGTACAACCTGGTCTTCCGATCAACTGTCCTTACCTTCCCCCTTCCCTCCCCCTCTCGCCTCATCCCTTTCCGCTCTTCCCTGTCCCCCGTACCCTAAATTCTTCTCTTCCACCTCTCATCTATCCTCAACCCCACCTTCCTCTTCCCTTGCTTCCCAACCTTGTCTCCCTCCCTGACAATTCCTTCCTCGTCTCTCCCTCTGACCTTGCAGTCCCTTTCTCCTCTCTCAGTTTCCCTCTAGTCAATTCCCCCCCACTCCAACTGTTACCTGTCCCCCCACATTCGCCTTGCATAGCCTACAGTACCTATCTTGCACCATCCTCTCCTTTCTCCCCATTCCTCTGGCCCTCCTCGGACACCCCGCCCTCCCCCCCCTTTACAGCCCCCTTTTCTTTCGGCTCCACGCACATTCGGACCTTATCTGTCCCCCGCCCACCCCGCCCGGGTCAGTCTCGTCTCCCCTCGTCTCTCCTTACCTCCGGCCTTCTTTTGTCCCCCTCCTTACCCCTCAACTTCCTCCTCTGACGTATGCCCTCTTCTCTTCCCCTCTGTTCAACTCCAGTAAAAATATTTCTCTTCCCACCACTGTTTCACCATCCACTCCCTCTGTCCACCATCGTTCCTCACCTCCTTCCCTTGCTCCCCAACTTCCCACCCATTCCCCCACCCCTCCCCTCCCTCCCTCACCCTCTGCACTCCCTCCCTTATCCCATTCCACCACCCCGCCCCGTCCTCCCTCACCCTCTGCACTCCCTCTCATATCCTGCTCCTCCAGCCCGCCCTGTCCTCCCTTACCTTCTGCACCACTGCCCTCAACTCGTTCCCCCACCCCTCCCTGTCCTCCCTCACCCTCTGCACTCCCTCCTTTATCCATCGAGCCACCAATCACTCCGTGCTCAGCTCTCCTCTCTCTGGAAAATAAACTTGATTCTCTCATCTATTCCATCTCCCAGCTTGTAGCGTCCATCTCACGTTTAAGCGCCAAGTTGTCCCCTGTCCCTAACACCCTCCCGAGGAGTTCCTTGCTCCCGCGCCCCAATAAAACCAACCACAGTCTGCCCTCTGCAGACATCACCAATCTACGGGCCAGTCTCAAGACCACCAACGTCACTCCCCCTCCGCCTTCCTCTCCTAAGAATTTTACGCAGTTTCTTATTCAGATCATCTCCTCTGTCAGACCTCACCAACCTCCCTCTTGCCGGGCTCCCTCATTCAAGAATCTTATCCCTATCTCCCTGAACAACCCTAACACCCCCATCACCAAAACATCTGCGTCAGAGCTGCACTGCTTGCTCCACAACTGCAGATCTGCAATCAAACACAAAGTGGAAATCTCTGACACTATCACACACCAAAATCTTGACATGTTCTTCCTCACTGAGACCTGGTTTAATGACTCCTCTCATACTCTGTTTGATCTGTTGGTACCCACTGACTATTCTATCCTCAGAAATGACAGGGCAGACAAAATTGGAGGAGGTGTCGCTATCATCTTCAGAAACTCCCTTCAAATTAAAGCGGTTCCAACCACCCTCTTCCGTACATTCGAATGCCTTTCCTAGAACTTCAAATACATCACGGCTCACCCTTTAGATTCCATGCCATCTACCACCCGCCTGGTTACTGCTCTTCCTTTGTGGAGGAACTGACTGACTTCATCAGTGACCAATTCTCTCAAAGTGACAGACAGATCTTCCTGGGTGACTTTAATCTCCACTGGGGCTCTTTGGAAGACTCGGCTGCCAACAAGCTTGCCTCCTTTCTCTCAGCCAATGATCTCCTCCAACATTGCTCGGAAACCACACATTCTAAGGGCTCTATTCTGGACCTTATCATATCCAAAGCAGACCTGCTGACCACTGCTCCCCGATCCATGTAGACTGGTCTGACCACCTCCTCATTCCCTTCCGTCTTCACCTATCGCACGTTATAACTCTCGGCCAACCTAAAAGAGCTACTACCTGGTTCCGTAACGCTAAGAACATTGATCTTGACACTTTTTGTGATTCTGCTATGCGGGCACTTCCTAGACTAGACCCTAGCGTGGATGTCAACGTTCTCACCTCTCAGTGCCTCTCAGGACTAGCAGTCGAAATCGACATTGTTGCTCCTCTCCAAAGCAAAAGGAAAAGACCCACCCCCTCAGCACCTTGGTTCAATAAAGCGCTCTACGATGAAAGGAAAAACCTTAGATTCCTGGAGAAGCATTGGAGAAAATCTCCTTCCACCTCCAATCTCTCTCTTTTACGCTCAGCAAGATCCAAATATCACAACCACATCTTCCTTGAAAAAGCATCACATTTCAGATCCCTCCTTGACTCAGCCAAAAACAGACCCAAAAGCTTTTGACCTCTTCAAAAACCCAACCTGTTCTCCCCCAACCATTAAGCCTGAGGATTCCTCAAAGAAAGCAGCAGATTTCGCTATATTCTTCGATGAAAAGGTCAAAGCACTGGTGGATCAGGTCGCCCCCCCATGGAGGAGCGGAAATCCTTAGTCACCTGGCAGAACTTTGACATCATCTCGGAAGATGACCTCCTCAAATGCATCCGCGAAACTAAACCCTCCAACCATTCCTCCGACCCCATCCCTAGCGACATCTCCATCGATTTCTACACCTATACTCTCTCTTACTGGACCAAGCTAGTCAATCTCTTCCTCAGTCAAGGCTCCCTCCCGGTTGCCCTCAAATCAGGTCAAGTCACCCCTCTTCTAAAAAATCCTGCCGCCGACGCGAACGACCTCAACAACTTCCGCCCTATCACCAACCTCCCTTTTCTTTCGAAAATCACCGAAAAATGTGTTGCGAAACAACTTTCCTCACATATTTTGGACAATAACCTCCTCGACGTCTTCCAGTCGGGCTTCATCCAAAATTGCAGCACTGAAACAGCCCTGCTGCAAGTGATTGACGATGCGCTGCATATTCTCGACTCTGGGGAATCATGTCTTCTGATTCTTCTAGACCTCTCTGCAGCCTTTGACACGGTTAATCATAGCACCCTCCTCAACACTCTTCAACAGAGAATGGGACTGGATGGCACAGTGCTCAAATGGTTTGCCTCTTTCCTCTCAGACAGATCCCAAAGGATCAAGATAGGGAACAGTCTTTCATCTCCTGTGGCCGTAGGTCAAGGCGTCCCTCAAGGTTCTATCCTGGCACCCACCTTGTTTAATCTCTACCTGGAACCTTTAGGGAACCTCCTAAGCAAATCTGGGATCCTTTACCATCTGTATGCGGACGACACGCAAATCTACCTTAAGGTGTCCTCCGCACACGATCTCTCCCTACTCAATTCTACCCTCAACTCTATTCACAACTGGATGTCAGCCCACCAACTCATTCTGAATCCCGCCAAAACTGAATTCCTCCTCCTCTCTACCTCTCTCTCACCTCCTCCTGTTCAATCTTGGATGGATCAGCTGACCCTATTCACCAACAAACCCATCATTGTCAACAGCGCTAAATCCCTAGGTGTCATTCTTGACAAAAGACTCAACCTAATCTCCCACATCAACTCTATTGCTAAGAACGCACGGTACCAGCTGCGCCTTCTGTGGGGGATCCGTCGGTTCTTCCCGGAGAATGAATTAAAAACCTTGGTACAATCTCTGGTTCTCTCAAGACTTGATTATTGCAATTCTCTTCTGACTGGCCTACCCAAATCCCACCTCTCCCCTCTCAAATCCATCCTCCATTCAGCAGCTCGCTTCATTTCAGGGTCTAAACGAAGCGACCACATCACTCCTATCCTGTCCTCTCTTAGATGGCTTCCGATCGAGGCAAGATCTATTTATAAAACTGCCTGCATCATACACAAAGCCTTACACACGTCCTCCCCTCGTTACCTGGCGAATAAATTGAAATTGTCCGGTGGCTCTCGCCCTTCTCACAATGCGGAAAAGCTTCTGCTTGAGCCCCCCGTCTTCAAAAGGGAAAGATCGATGGCTCAATCCTTCTCGGGCAATGCAGTGAGAATCTGGAACTCGCTTCCCCACTGCTCCGTGCCACCTCTTCTACCCGGATCTTCAAAGCTGACCTCAAGTCTCTTCTCTTCCAAAGACACTTCCAGAACTAATACTTTCGTTCTCAGACCCCTCTAGGAAGTTCGCTCGTCAGTGTAAAATTGTACTTTTGTCTGTTCATTCCTTATTTTGTGTGTTGTGTTGGTTTTTATGTGCGTGTTCCCCTCATTACAAGTCCCCTGTGAAGTCACGCCCTCTCTACTACCTCAAGGAAGCTTTTCCACTATAGGAAATTCTGTATTCCAAGCCTATAGAAGTGCCTTCCCAGTGTGTTTTGAGTTACTGCCACTTATTACAGTATTATGCCTTTAGTTGTATTTTGTACCCCATGTATCATATATTTTGTACCCCATGTACCCCCTGCTGTATTCACGCCCTCTCTACTACCTCAAGGAAGTTCTTCCACTATAGGAAATTCTGTACTCCAAGCCTATAGAAGTGCCTTCCCAGTGTGTTATGAGTGACTGCCACTTATTGCAGTATTATACCTCTATTTGTATTTTGTACCCCATGTTTCATGCACACCTGTCACTTTGTCCTCTTGGAACTTATTCCTCTTTTTGTATTTGGTTTGTTTGTTTTTTGCACAATTGGCACTTTTCCTCTTGCAATGTAACGCTTGCCTTTGTATTATGCTCATTTGTATCCTCCTCCTTATGTAATGTTGCTGTTCCTGTTGTGAAGCGCTCTGACACCCTCGGGTAAAGTCCGCGCTATATAAAAACGCATAAATAAATAAATAAATCCCTCTCCCACCACCCAGTGAAGGGGTAGCCCCGCCCTCCCAGCTCACTCAGACGGTCTGCAGTTACCCCCACTCGTCCAATGAGAAGGCCGGGAGCATGAATGCTGGCCTTTGATTGGCTGCCCGTCCTCTGCTGTGTATCATACCACAGAACAACATCTTATCTGCTTCCCCCGGGCCAGGCTCCGGCACGCCACTTGAGGGAGCAGCGCCCTAGGTTGGCAGCCCAAGACTGGCACTCCACCCATCCCTGCCCCTGAACAAGGCACCCACCCCGCAGGACTCTGATTGGCTCTTCCGCCTCCCTTCTGACTGGCTCATTACTTGTGTAGACTGGCACTACACCCTATCAAGCACAAAACACTGCCACCTCCGACCGACTGGCACTTCACAGACTGCCACTAGTACCCCCTTCTCTCACACCAATCGTCTCCCCAGACTGACAGTCCACCCAGACTTCTAAGTACCCACCGAGGACTAACACCACTCCCCTAGACTGGCATTCTGTAGATTGGCACCCCTTAATCTCCACATTGGCGCCCTCTCGCAGAGGTTATTTCCCAAACACCTTCTACTCAGACTGGCATACACCCCGCCCTTCAACTAACACTCCAAAAATCCTTCTATGATTCTTCACCTCACTCCCCTTACCAAGACTGGCACTCTCGACACTGGCACCCATACCCCTACACAGGTATTCTTTTCCCTTGTCCTTTTCACGAATCGCACACCTGGCATTCCATCTCACCAGCACCCACCCAGACTGGTATGTCACTAGACTGACGCCAACCGAGACTGTCCCCAGACTGGCACACACTCCCCAGGTTGGCAGTCACCACAGACTCCCTGCGACCAGTCTGCATTAACTGCCACCCTCCCCACCAGGTTGACATCCATCCTCCTGACTGTCATGCCCCCCAGATGGCACCGACTTTCTAAGTGCACAGTTCCCCAGGGTGGCTCCCGCTCCCGTCAGAAAGACATTACGGCGCCTGATATCCATAAACCCTCCCTGGCTGGCTGTTACTTCCTCAGACAGTCACTTCCCAAGACTGGCACTCCCACCAGATGGTGCCCACTGCCTAGACGGGCACTCTCACAGGTTGTCCTGCTCCCCAGAGTGGGCACTGCGGGTTCTCTGCAAACCTTCCTAGGCTGGCCCCTACTTCCGCAGGCAGGCACTCGTCCAAACTGGCATGCGTCCAGAATGCCAAGAATTCGCCCTGATCCTATTAACATTAGCAAAGGCATCCACTCCCTCGGACTAATAGCCACAGCTCCTCACAGGCACTTTCAAAATTGATCTCTGCCCATAACCGCCCTTTCCCCAAGACTGCTACTGCCCTTAGCTGGCACTCCCCCTGAGCGGAACACCCACTTCAGAAAGGCAGATGCCCAGCCTGGCATTACCCCTGACTAATGCCCACTTCCCACGGCTGGCACCGCCAATACGCCCGTGTTGGGGTGTTAACAAGACTGGCATCCCTTACCCCTGACACTGGCACGGCCCTGAGAAGCATGTTGTAAAAGCACACCCAGCCCTTGAAGCCAGCCACGAGCAGCTTGACTTTGCAGAGGTGCCCTACTCAAATGTATTCATTCATCTGCTACAGAGTCGTCATTAATCATTCATTTCTTAATGCAACAATCATGCATTATTTCATGCATAGCGTCAAAGATTCATTCATTCATACACGCAGTGATCCATGCATTTGTTTATTCATGCATTCAGTCATCCGCTAGCATGTTCGTCAATCCATCCATCCATCCATGGAGTCAATAGCTGAATGGCCCATCCAAGGGTGCATTCATTCAAGCAGGTGTTTGTTTACGTGTTCTGCCATTCATTCAATCACCCATGCATTTGTTTATCCATGCATTCAATAATTCCCGTGTTCGTTCATTAATTCAATCATTGATTCATGCATACATTTAACAATAATGCCAAGCAATTGTTTATGCGTGTAATCGTCCATTCATTTATTGGTGCATGATTTCATTTATGCATTCAATCATTCGCTTTTTCATTCATGAATTCAATCATTCAAGCATGCAATCACTCATTCTTTATCGCGTTTGTTTGCTCGTGCGTAAAACCATTCATTCAGTCATGGATGCATGCTTTCATGTACCCATGCATGTGTTCGTTAATGCACTCCTGGGTGGATGAAGGGCTCTCTCTCCTGTCGGCGGTGCCACGAGTTGGCATTGATTGGAATGCCCCCCCTCAGACACTGGGCTGTCACATCTGCATAACACAGTCTATTTATAGGACAATGGGGTGTGTAACACTGCTGGTGCACCACACCCCGCACAGCTGCCAATCGGAAGGCACAGCAGACCCGGTGTGCCTGGCGAGGACCTGCCGGGTGGCAACATCCGGCTGTCACGCCTTCCACCGGCAGCAGGTTCCACGGCATCCTTGTAACGCAGCTCAGCCTGCCGGTCACGTATTTCCTAGTAGCTCAGAGGGTTAACGCGCCTACATCCAATTTATGCAAACAGCAGATCGAAGGTTCAAATCTCTGTAAGACGTGGCAGGGGTTACACCTGCTGCCCAGCCATGCCGACGTGGGAGGCATCTATCTGCCTATAGCGAAATATCCCGTTTTTCGGCTTCGTTATAGCGCCTAACAATAACATAGCATTTGCGTCGGTGCCAAGAACTCCCACTTTTGGAAGATAAGAGGCCTGGGGCACACAGAGGTAACGCAGCTTGCCCAGGATCACACCTTTGACAAGAGCTGGGAATTCTGCACCGTTCGCAACCAAGTCAGACCAAAGTCCAGAGTCCGGAAAAACAACATGTTTACAACTAAGTGTGACTGTGTGTGTGGGGGGGGGGGGGGGGGAGGGAAGACTTTGCAGTGGCTAGGGTGAGATTGTGACAAATAACAAATGCTTTCACAAAAACTGGCCATGGAAATGCACGTCTGGAGGCACAACAACAGGCGGTGCAGACAACCACGGGAGAGCGGTGCACTGCCGCGGGGGTGGGGTCCATACTCTCAAGGGACAGGTGTGTGTGAATAGGGGAGCAGGTAAGCCAGGGACGGGAAAGACACCCAAAGAAGAGCTTTGCGTGAAGGTAAACGGTGGTGGAGGCGACAGCCAAGTGAGAGCGGTGGCCACAGGAGACAGGGCACCTGCTGAGGGTTGTGTGGAGGTAACCCGGATGGTGCAGACAATCACGGAAGTGGTGTGTGTATAGGCAATCAAGCAGCACCGAGCGCAGGTAAAACGAGCTGGTTTACACTAAAATACAAGAGACTGCATTTGGAAAGACACTGCTACCATGCACACGCCTTGCATTTACTTTGTCAATACCTGTCTGGGCTGCCGTGGCAGTAAAGTGCCTTGTTGTGCACTGGGCGCTGCAGACAATCATGGAAGCGCTGTAACTGTCAAACATGCAGGACGGACCCTCCATCCCTGGGCACCAGGACGGGGGCACTTACCTGCCAGGATGGCCTTGCCGGGGTGGGTCAGCTTCGCCTTCCCGGCGGGGGCTGCGGCGGCTGCCAGGCGGCGGGGGCTGGGTGGCAGCGCGGTGCCCGGGGCTGGTAGCATGATGGAGGGGATGGAAGGTGCGGTCCCAGCCGGAGTCTGCCAGGAACTGAGCTGGGAGTGAGGGACAGGCAGGAGAGGGGTGTGAGAAGGAGGGGGAGACGGAGGGGAGGGACAGAAGGTGAGCGAGGTGGGGGGGCAGTCACATCTAGAGGAGAGAGAAGGAAGAGAGGGATACGTGGAGGGAAGGAGAGAGGAGGGGAAGCGACCTACAGAAGCAGGGAGGAGAGGGGCGGGACAACGTCGGAGGGGGGGAGGGCGTGAATGGGAGGAGAGAGGAGGCACAGTGGCAGGCTACAGGAGGGGCAGAGTCTGGGGACAGGACAGTGAGGCAAGAGTGAGTGAAAGAGGGCGGGCAGAATCGGGAGGGAGTGCCTTAGTAATGGAAGAGGGAGTGCCAGAGCCGAGGGGAGGGACCCTGGGCGGGAAGGCAGGGGACACGTCAGGGCTGGAGGCACGTGGGGGAGGGATGCACGAAAGAAACATAAAACAAAGTCCTATATTGTTTATTGGATGACAAGGCAGCCGTGGCTGCCACATTAAATGCCCGGAACACAGCCCTGGCAACGGTAATCCCACCTTCCATCCGAAGGGAAGGCCCTGTTGCTTGAGGCTGTCTCTTTTGGTGACGTGTTTAGACATGTTTAATACCCTTTCTGCTATTTCTAGTGAGTCTCAGAGTTCCTGTTTTATCTGAAAGGCTTCTCTGGAGTCGAAAGGAACCTCGCACAAAGAGAACGGTCATCTCTTTACCGCAATTTACCACACACCTGTGACTCTAAGGTGCATCGCAATACGAAGTGTTTCCACATAAGGGCAGAAAAAGCAAATACTCTCTGTTAATAGTCCTGAACCATAAATTCAGGAGGGGTACTGCAGTAAAATCATCACACTATGGTATTACCACTGGGTTTACCGCAGTGCGTTAGAATCCTTTCCCGGCAGAAAGAGGACCGTCTGCTTCAGGGCTGATGGGTCGGTGGAGTAGGGTCGACTGGGGCAGAAAAGGGCCCGGGCATCATAATAAAAGCGTGAATTGGAAAGCTGAGCAATTGCCCCTTGTTTACAGTGCTTTAAATGGGGAAAAATAAGTGCAGGTACTCATTAAAATAGAGGTGTGGCAAGTGGGCGGGGCTATGGGCAGGGCTAAGGGCAAAATATCATCATACATAGAGACTTCTGTACCAGTTGCAGCACATATTAAAACACATGAGAAATGTGTTTATGTCAAAAAACACAGATTAACTCATAGCACAAAATGAAAGTCATGATGGCACTTTCACCCGAATGGTCGCTGCGCACCTGATTGACAGTGCAGTGTCTGTCTAGAGACCCTGTCCTGTTAATCACAGCATGACACAAGCCCTCTCACCCCCCTGCAGTTTGGGGACATTCAAATGGGCGCTGCTGGAATCTTCACCAGCAACTCTGGAAAAGGATACTTCAGCCGAGTTTAGTCCCATTATTGGCAACACACCCCACCCACACCACAATAGAGTATGCATGCATAAATAAATACACAACACAACTTTTGTTTGGGAAAATATTGCTGCAGGTTTATTCCATACAAAAGTATGCAAATATGGTGGGTTATCTTACGGGCGATCCAAGGGCAGGCAGCTGTACCACTCTATGCTGCCCTGCCCGCCTGATGAGCCAAGCACTGTGGAGAATCCAATCAGCGCTACCCTTATGGGGGTGATCCCCTTACTGGATCACGTGACACATTGGTCCCTTATTACTCACGCCCCTTTCAGGGCGGAGCGTGGCAAGCCCCCGGTTGTTCAGGCCCACAACCGCCCGAAGGACTAACGGGGCGCCGACGTAATTGTTCCAGGACCCTCCCATGAGGCTCCTGGGATTTGGCTCTGGCACCCCTATTGTGCCCACGATGAGGTACCCTTCTGTACCCATCTGCTTCCAGATCGCCCTGTAACTCCGCCTGCAACGACAAAAGAAAACATTACAACGTTCTACGTACTTCACCTGCCAACCCCACGCCGGGTAAGCGGTAGGGTGGGAGACGGCGTGTCCGGCGCAAAGAGGATGCCAGGATGGCCGGGGGAGGCATAAATACCTCCCCACCTCCTCTGCGACCCGGAAGTGACGCGCCTGGTAAGGGGACTCCTCCTAGAGTCCCGCATTCGTCGTGGGGGTGGGGAAGTGCCCAAATGGGACTAAAGGGGCCGCCCGTTTAGGGTGGCCCCTGCGGAGCCGCGGGCAGCCGCATAGTGCCATTATTGGCAACACACCCCACCCACACCACAATAGAGTATGCATGCATAAATAAATACACAACACAACTTTTGTTTGGGAAAATATTGCTGCAGGTTTATTCCATACAAAAGTATGCAAATATGGTGGGTTATCTTACGGGCGATCCAAGGGCAGGCAGCTGTACCACTCTATGCTGCCCTGCCCGCCTGATGAGCCAAGCACTGTGGAGAATCCAATCAGCGCTACCCTTATGGGGGTGATCCCCTTACTGGATCACGTGACACATTGGTCCCTTATTACCTACGCCCCTTTCAGGGCGGAGCGTAGCAAGGCAAGCCCCCGGTTGTTCAGGCCCACAACCGCCCGAAGGACTAACGGGGCGCCGACGTAATTGTTCCAGGACCCTCCCATGAGGCTCCTGTTATTTGGCTCTGGCACCCCTATTGTGCCCACGCAGAGGTACCCTTCTGTACCCATCTGCTTCCAGATCGCCCTGTAACTCCGCCAAAGCTCTGGAGGCGGCCCCCGTCGCCTAAAGAGCCCCCCCACCAAAACAGTTCCTTTCTCACTGCAACCTGCAATTTCCCGGGCCTCATTCATGTCCAGTAGGGACAGATCCGAGCCCACCTGTGCCAGGTGCACCCCAACTTTGTCAAAATAACCTTTGGTGTTCGCCCGGCATAGCTCATGCCTGATGAAGCCAAAGCCCCTTGCTCTGCAAACTTGCGCAAGGAGCGGTTTATCCTTCTCTGGGAATGTACCAGTGCCTCGCATTACCTGCAAGAATGTGATGGCCTCCCAGGATGGGGCTCTACTTTTAAACATCGCTATATTACCCTTCAAGCTGATGTGGCTCCCACCTCCTGCAACCTGTAGTTGCAGTCCTTCTAGCATTTCGTGCTCCCTAACACCTGTTTCGCCAATTTATGGAACAGCAGCACACTTGCTTAGCAGACCGCTTCCACAACCAGCCTAATATACTCTGGCTATGCGGACGGGGCATTTCATGCATCACTGAAGCAACCCGTAACCTGCCCCGGGAGCAGCGTGCACCTACTTTGTTGAAGTTGGCCAGACATGTGCCCAGACCTTTGCGATTAATAAACCCTGGCGAACAAGACTGTTCGCATAGCACACACCATTGCGGTCACAGCAACCATCTGGAGTGACAACTTACGCCACCTACCAGGCTTGCTTAACTAAAGCTCGATCACAGATACACACATACCTGCTAACCAGCTGTGACCCTTAATGCTCAACCCAGCTAAAGACCTAGTACTTTGCTTTTTCAGGGAATATTGGCCTCCACAGGATCAAGCCGCACATGAGCATATGGCCTTCACCTACTGGGCCGAGGCGCAGTGTGTGGTCTGGAATTGACAGCAATGGTGCTCCAAACACATTTCAAGCCGCTATTGGAGCAACGGCACACCTTCTGGCCTAACCAACTGACGCATGCCCACTGGCTAACTTGCCGCTGCGAGATTTTGATCTTAACACCACGCACTTGCGGTTACCGGTGCACATCCTCTATAGGTCTTACCCCCCACTCTATTAAAGCAGTTTCCCGCAATGTCCCTTCTGCCCCTGTACGGGTGGGAAAATACCTGTAACATTGCAAATCCCACTGCACTCACAAACTCGGGCAGTACGGTGGGGGAGAGGGGTCCTTAGAATTGGTTCTGCTACATTGCCTGGCCTCCTAGCCCGCAAACACCCTCGTCTGACAGCAGACTATCTGCCGTGTCGCCCGTGCAATGTCCGCACCCTGGCGCAAGACGTCCCGTTCTATACCTCAACTAACAGGCTACCTTCAGTGAGGCTGGAGTGAACCGATGTATGTTGTGCCTCTGACCATCAGAACCTAGGTTTACTTTGGCAATGGGAAAAATTGTTGCATCGGTCACCCTTAAAATAGTGTCATGTGCAGTTCTTTTGCATTATACCTGCCGAGTGTGCCTGGTACAATCCTAGACACCCCTTGAGTGCCAACCCGCTTTGACCCAAGATGCCAAGCACAGACCCGGTACACTTGGTTACCCCGGACAGACTTACTTGCCCTCCACCGAAATCCATGTGTAAGGTAGCTGGTCCCTGATTTAAATTCCTAGTAGTCTATGTGTTATGCCATACACCGTTTATGCCTTTTATAAAGCAGTTAAAACCGTTCACACACAAGACCCTCTGCTAGCAAGACCAGTATAACCTGTACATGGAATTTAAATTTTCCTACCAACTGCACTGAGGGCAAGCCACACTCACTGCTACTGGTGTCTGCCTAATCGGCCCATGGAGGGTGTAGCAATACTGCCCGGTTAGCAAGTATGCCCACTGTACAGTTGTAATTTAGTAACTCCTGGCGCTGACAACCGCAGGTGCCTAATACCGGGCTGTGTGTATGCGGCCCAGGCACCTAGGCAATAGGCTTGGTGTGGATGGGTTGTTAACAATGCCTGGCAATAAGTGTAATAAGTGTAATACTTTTGACAAACCTCTCCTGACCAGCATCTATATCATTCTTTAACATATTTACTGTATCTACACAGGTGCCTACTCAAGTCACCCCACAGACAAGTTGGCCCTGACTACCTTGTGTTCTGGTGCCAGCTTTGGAAAGAGCCTTGCCTTCACTTGCTGATGCCTGGGAAGCACACAATGCCCGTGCTCTGGCCGCAATGCGGCGATGCCCCCGTGCAGCACCGAATCCCTGGTCAAATAAGAGTGCCAACTCCAACTACTTAAACCTACACCTTGACCATGGGTGGAGTATGGCTCTCCCCAAACATCTGCTGGTGTAACCCACGGTCACGCCTCCTGTTCACTTCAATTTAGTAATTCAAGGCACTGACAACCACAAGGGGCCTAATACTGGGCTGTGTAAATGCGGCCCTGGGTGACCTTAAGCAATCGGCTTGGTGAGGATGGGTGCGAACAATACCTGGCTGAAGTGCAAACTCTTTGACACTCACTCCTGACAAGATGAGCCCATGCAGGTAGAAGAAAGTTATCCAGTTTATCCAAATTAAATGGGTAACATCCCGGTTTGTGCCCACCTTAATGTGCTATGCTGGGAGCAGCTAGGCACCGCACATACCTTGTTTCCCCAATTGTTGGGACAGCAGCACCCTGTTGGCTTCCAGCGTACCCAACCCGCCTGGCTGGTCCCGCTCTCCAGGCGGGGCCTTAGAGCTTAACGGAGCAACATGGAGCCTACCCTTGGTTCTAGGATGCACTTCGCCCAGTAGACCAGTTTGCACCAACCTTCTTGATTGCTAAACCCTAGTGAACCTCCTAATGGTGTCACATCTGGTTTGAAAGGGTATGGATTGTGCCCACTATTAGCACCACCGCACCCTTTCGTGGAGTGACAACTGACAGTCCACCCTGCAGCTGACCCCGTTGCTTAATACGGCCCATTATTGCCCTTGCCTGTCCTTCAACGACCCTGGCAACATAATGCCCAGCAGCTTGGTGAAGGGGGGGTTTTTTGGTCCCAGCGTACGACCCAGCTCATACTAGTTTGCACAGTCCCGGTTAGCCTAGGTGAATGGTCCCTCTGAGCTCTGTGTGGGGCCTATTTCACACTTAAACAAATGCCTATTCTCCTGAATTTAGAGTGATGCAAGATTGAACTGGCGGCTACCATTCTCACTCACGCCTGCATATACTAGGCTCAGAACACGGAACACTTGCTCTATGATCCCTTGGATTCCAGCCTGGCATTCCTATGTCCAGCTACGCCAATCGATAATTGGCTCTACTTGATCATACTGACCGAAGACACATCAACCCTGCGGAAACCAGGTGGGGATGCTAACCTGCCCCCAAACTGCGGAAACCGCAGCAAGTGCAAGCTTGCGACAAACATGAAAAGCTGCCAACCAGCAAGCCATCCCCAGCACCCGGGGGCATGCCACCATTCCTAGGCTTGTACCCTGACGAGCTTAAGAATAATAAAGGTATCGAAGGACCCATCTCTGAGCGCATGCTGGGAATGCCAACTGTTCCTTAATACATTGTAGCCTGTTTGTGCTTTGGCTTTAACTTTACTGCTCCAACCCAGTTTGACCCCAAAACTTTGAAACATCCTTCGCAGTAACCTGCCCTTTCGTAGAACATGCCCTTAATGGTACATGACGTTCTACAAGCACTGCACAGAAATCCCCCTCTGAACAGCGGCCATTCTGCTGAAAGCCCTGTGTGCCTGGGGGAGGGGAGTGCTACAAACCCTCAAGTCCTCAGGAAGCTCCCTCACTGCTGCAAGTGCCCCAAAGCATTTATTATAAAACATTTAATGGGTAACAACCCGGTTTGCGCCCACCTTAATGTGCCATGCTGTGAGCAATTAGATACCCCACATATCTCTTCCCTATGAAAAGATTAAACAAACCGGTCAAAGCACAATGCACGGCCAGTGAGTGTGCCCACTGAGACACCCCCAGCTCTGTGTGGTACAAACCCTAATGCACCGCGTGCCAGTTTGTACATATTCTGGGGTGACTAAGCCCTAATGTGCCCCTTTCCCTGGATGATCCCCAGTACAAGGGTACAGACTGATGACCAAGTGCTGCGCCAGCCAATAAACAGGTAGACGTGTGTAAAACCCAGCCGCAGCCAAACGAAACCACTCGAAGCAGTTTATCAGGGAAATGTAGAGACCACCGGAGTCCCTCCGCGCCCTTCGTACTTCCGCAACAGCCAGACAGGTTACCTGCACGTATGCCAGGTGCCGAAACCAGAAAGCGGCAGCCCTTTTGAAAACGGAATGGCGGCGCACAATCCCCGCGTTGGAGACAAAATTGACCTCGTTATAATGCGAAAGAGGCACGTGCGGAGACAAAATAACTATTCTTTGCAAAACAGAGCCCGTCCGTAACTATTGTCTATATTGGGACAAAAGATGAACCATGATATTATCACTGATCAAGTCTGTGAAGTCATATTCGCTACCTCTGGCATATTTCTCATAAATCGCCATATATAACTGACACCGCACTCTCATCCTAAGCTTTGTGTGATCTTGGCCCACTTTGGTGAGAGCAGAGCCCCGTGAAGTATACTTGGCTTCATGGTCGATAATGCACAAGTAAACTACCCCCATCCCATCAAGTTGGGTTGCACAGTACATAGTAAGGGTGCAGTGGACTAGTTACTCTCCTGAGGCCCCCATGCCCCTGCACTTGCGGCGCTAATGAAAACTTTGTCGTTTTGGCTGTGTCAACGTTGTTGCCTGCGCCACCCTACAGCCCCATGAAAATAGTGCTGAGCTCTCGCTTACTACACTGCGCGGAGTGAGCCCACTGTATTCACCAAATTCCTTCACAATTTCCAATTCTGACTGTAATTGGGAACACGTTCGCCCCATGGTATCTTGGTGCTGCATAACATGCTTATTGTTACTCAACTCCATGGTACTCGTATTATTGACCTCAGAAGGATGCAATGCTGAGTGGACCTACCGGGATCTGAACCTGTGGCCAAGAGGTTGAAACAAGCCACTTTCTGTTCTGCCGCTCCACAGGCCTGTAAAATTGTATCCCAGGGCCGACATCTGGCACCTGAACCCTTACTTGGACAGGACCAAGCTAGGAACCCAGATCTAGACGCCTGCCCACCGGTTGACAAAAACAAACAGTTGAACAGTGCCACCCGGTGGCTAAAACACCCCCTGAGGATAGATCGTTAGCATATGCTTGTGTTTCTTACTGCCAGTATATTGCCGCCAGAAAAGGAACTTAACCCTTCCTGCAAACTGTGTACACTGGCCCGTGACACCAACTGCCGAGCCGCCATGTCTGGAGCCCAAAACCACCAAATAAGGACAAGCCAATGCCAAGGCCACTCAGCCTCAGTTGCCAATGGAACAAAACATTGCAACTAAGGCCCCAAAACCGGCTCCAGTCCCCCGCTGCGGCACGAAATGCAATCACTCGACCTCCCCCAATGAGGCCCTGCAACACCATGAGTCGGGCTGCAGATGCACTAGTCCCAGGGACCCACCTTGGCTGCATCAAACACAGAAGGCGCCACCCCAGGAGCAAGAGCAATGGCCCCCCCGAAGGGGCCCCGAACTCCCCCAAAACACTGCCTCCGCAAACGACACGCTGCCACCTGACGCAGCTTCCCACGGTGACCGTGATGGCCACACACTCGCAGCGACCCACTTACACCCATGGGCCTGCCCCCCACTAGGTGGAAGCAGGGGGGGGGCTCCAGACTCACCGCAGAACAGAAGAGGTGATCAATGCTGCAACACATCCGACACTACACGATGGAGGATGCACGTGGATGCAACCACCATGCCACCACCATACCAGACTCTGGACAGCGTGTCCCCTGCATGCATTTGCAGCCGTTAAGTTGGCCTGTCTTTCATGTGCGCCTCCTGCCATAGTTTCTTTTAAAGGTGATAACCAACATAAAAAACCCTGAATGAGACCCAAGACGGGGAAATAACGTGGCGAGCCACCTCCCAACGAAACAAATTCCAAGCGAGATTCTCCCAGTTTGTAATTTTAGAGCCTCCAAACAATTTTAACATTTCTTGCCTGGTCGGGATTCGAACCCCCGACCATCCCCTTCATAGCTATCACATTTAGTGCTTATTGCTATAGTTATCTGGTGCCCTTCAATGCAGACATGCAGCGCCTGAAAACACCACCAAACAAAACAAACAGAATAGGTCTATACCTCCTCAGACATAGTTCCATAGCTATAAAAGTCGCAGCTTCGTACAATATTGTACTACCTACAACCGAAACCTTTATGCGCGGCAATCTACCCTTGATGAATCGGGTGACTCAAAAACTCCATGGGTGGCCTCCGAATGTGTCCTGTCTGACCGTGAATGGTCTGCGCTGCGCCTATCTCGACCCTGTGTTGGAGAGTCGCCAATAAGGATGAAGAGTCTGCCGACCCAGCACATCCGGGGAAACAAGGCGCCTCAGAGAAACTTTGTCTCCGCAGACTCAGTATCTCCAGCGTAGAGTGCACTTTGAGCATTTTTTTTTTTTTTTTAAATGTACCTAGAATTAACACACCTGTTGCGCTATATCTTCAATTACAGAAACCCATGACACAATAGTGCCACCACTCCAGCACCAATCATCAGCGCCGGTGCCCGATGCCAAGCGCTAGAATCCACCAGCACAACTTAAGCGCTGCGAAATTACTGGTGAGGCAAACGTGGCCCTTTGTCTACCCTCACTACAAACGCGAATTCATGTGAAGACAAACCACTGCTGGGCCCATGTCACACGTTAACGACAATTCGAATGAATGGCAGTTGTGAGGATGATTAGCAGGTAAGGTCAACTGACAGAGTCCGCAACAGGGACGGCTACAAATGGTTGAGTGCACAATTTGGAAACACTTCAGGCCCAAACCTCCCGGGAGACGATCGGCCCCTCGGCTCTAATTACCCTGCCTGTCTCCAACCTCCCGGACCCCACACAGTGGTGCCATTTTGGAACACGAAGAAACCCATTTGGCCATGAAACAAGAGCGTGAACAAAACATTGAATGAGGGATGAATCCCACAACTCCTAAAATTCAAACCAGAAATCTGAATAATGTACCGATATTGATCAACCGTCACAATCGGTGATGAGAGAAGTTTTGCCCGCTCCTCCACCCAGCCTGGCTCAAATGCCTTGCCCACATCCTTTCCTTAAAATACCAGTTGGTGCCTGGGCCCCCGACCGAGCTGCAAGCTACACAACAAGCGTACACTGTCCCTACCAGCTCCCAGCTGTTTGTGCAAGCTGTAACGTACCTTCCGGCCCCGGTGTCTGCCCACACACATGAGGGAAACGTACAGATTAACCAAAGGCACGAGCAATCGGGCCAACAGGGCACCGCCCGGGGTTAAACATATGCCCCCTAGGGCCCAGAGTCGGCGCAGTCTACCCCGGCATTCCGGCTACATCACCCGGTACTCCTAATCAGGTTTCTTATTACAGTTGCAGCGATAGAAGTTTTACTTACGAAAGAGCCTTTGAAGCTATTTGCGGAAATACCTCAGCTGGAATGCACCCCGTAACACTCAATATCCTTCCAAGGACAAATCAATCTCACTTCACAATTCCTTGCCGTGTCTAGCGGTCCTACGGTAGGGCAAAGGAAGCATATTGAAATGTATACACAAAGAGCAAAAGAAAATCGGCCCACATGAAACTGGAAAGTTACACTTAACTATTAAGTATGTTTTACTTTTGAGAGCTGTGTGCTGTTTCTACAGGTTTTAGATTTCCGGCAGAAAGTTTTATTACACGTTTCTCTCTACACGTTAGGTGCGACTATTTGACGGTGCATGTGAACTCATACTGTGCAAGACGGCTGTCGAGATCGCTGCCATGTAGACCAGCATGTTGGTTTACATCCCTAGCGTCTGAGACTTGTAACAGCTTATGGCGATCGTTACGTCGAACATAATTCACCTGTAGCATTTGCCTGCCACCTGCTGGGCATTCAAATTCATTTAATTGAATTTCCATTTCATTCCGGCGAAGGCACATACTAAGGGATCCCGGAGCCACCGATCACATGATTAGCCACCCAACAGCCATAGGCTAATTCAGGCACCGAGCGTACGAAGAGTTGCCTGCTCCAGTCCTACACTCTTCAACAGAGCCGACGAAGGGACACGGACCGGCCCCGCAAACCAAGGCAGCGGCGCTGGTTACCACCCACCAGGCTGCCCGGACAGCAGCTCTTGCCCTCTGCCCATCGGCCTAACCTGTGACCGCTCCGTGCCCTGAACCACGATGGGAGCCTGCGCCCCCGACGGACTGCGGGCCCCAACTCGCGCTCAATTGTTCCCCCTGGACAAAATGGATGCCAGGCAGCCGGACCCCAATAGGAGGACCGCGGCCAGTGGCAACAGCCGGCCCACGAGGCACACAAAACTCACCGCAATACAACGCGATCAGACTGAACGCGACAACGAGCCAGCCAGCTGACCTCGTGTCCAGCGGGGGGAACAAGTGAAGACCTCCCAAGACGGCGTGTCCGGCGCAAAGAGGATGCCAGGATGGCCGGGGGAGGCATAAATACCTCCCCACCTCCTCTGCGACCCGGAAGTGACGCGCCTGGTAAGGGGACTCCTCCTAGAGTCCCGCATTCGTCGTGGGGGTGGGGAAGTGCCCAAATGGGACTAAAGGGGCCGCCCGTTTAGGGTGGCCCCCTGCGGGGGCCGCGGGCAGCCGCAAATTACAAGCTCCTCGGAAGCAGAGCGGCCTCTGCCCTGCACTGGAGCAGAAACCTAACCTGAGCCTGCCGTGCCATGGATCAGGGTACCGGTACTCTCCCTGGCTACAGAGAAGTGCCGGTACTGACGGCAAAAAAATTCGGAAGTGCCGATACTCAGTACCGGTGAGTACCGGCCCATTTAAAGCACTGCTTGTTTACAAATTGGGGGCAGTTTTGAACTTGTAACATCACGCTGCTGGGCAAGTGTTTTGTAAGGTACGGGAGACTCTATAGAGTTGAGCTTGCTGCAAGCAATGTTTGTTTTAATATATATCAGGGAAATCAGCAGTAAAAACCGGCCCATCAGACGATAAAACAGGCCCACAAACAGTCAAAAAACCGTTCCACATGCTGACCTGTCACCAGCCCTTCGGGCACCGTCTGATTGTTCTATCGGGAGGGCAGCCCAAGATACGGTGCAGATTAAAAGTAATAGAATCAGGATGAGGTCGCAGGCTCCGCCCAGTGCCCTTCGGTTTCTAATCAGTAATCCGCATCCTTCTCTCACAGTTTCCCCTTACCCGGGCCCCCTCCTGCAGGGGCCAGAGATTAAGGGCCTGATGTGTGCAGATGGCGTGGTCACTGTCACCCATCAAGAAACTGTCTGAGAGGGGAAACATGGGCCCTGCAGACCACTCTGAATAATACATAAATATTAATAAACCAAAATAAAGGCAGAAAAAATCAATGTAGATTTACATTACAATCAATGACGCAAGACCAGAACACATTGTAAACAATGCATGCGCGAGCCTAGGTAAAGTAGTGATCAGAGCTTTAGAATGGCTGTCAAATTGATGCAGGGCAGCCAAATTGTAGGTTTTGCCCAATGCTTAGCACACAGCTTTGAGCTGTTTGTAGGTGAAAGCCTCTTGTGGACCATATCAACAAGCATGTGCAGCGCAATAGGTCTTGCATTTGTAAAGTTAGAGCTATCGGTGTTAGAAATGACACAGTTCTTTTTATTTATGTTTTTTATTTGTAGTGGAGTGTTTTTTAAAAAAAAGTAAGTGTACACTATAAAGTATGGAAACATATGCGTAGGCAGGAAGCACAGAGGGAGTGAAATCGTATGAAGGACAGTTGTGGGAAAGAAGGGAAGTGGCATGGCGACTTAGTGGGGGAAGGGAACAACGTCTAAGCAGGCGCCGTGCTGCAACCTAAAGCGCGGCGCCTATGCATATTTAAATTTGTGTAGAGATCCGGGACGGGGTGAAGGAAGTGACCCGATTAGGGCCAACCGGGTCACTCGCGACCACCTCTCAGCTTTCCATACAAACGAAGAGTCGGTCAGTCAGTAGAGAATACAAACCAAGTATCTTTTATTCAGGTACACTCGAGTGGAGTCCAGTCTGACCAGCCTCCTAGGATTGCTGCAGAGGGACTGACTTCAGCAGACATAGAGATACATTATGTACATTACTGAACCATGAAAGTCCCGCCCGTAATGGAATTCTACTAGCAGGTGCAGCTAAAACATAGAAGCACAGTAAGATGAGTTTCGACTCTAGGGCCGGGCACGCATTATCTTTTTGCCAAGGTCGTTCTGTTCGTGTCTACCGCTAGGCGAGTGGGAAAGGAATGCATTAATAAGAACAGTGTATTCATTAGCAGAGCAAGGCCTAACCTTGGGTAAATGGGATTTTCCACAGCCTGCTTCTTGAGGAGAGAATACGCAGCTGAAGACATGATTAAAAATGGCGACTAAACATAAAATGGTGCAGCGAATGCTAACTTAACATGAGAACAAAATACAAGCAAGGTAGCAAAACGTATTAATTTCATCAGACCCTCCTTTTAGCATTCGCTAAACTCATTTTAGATTATGGGTGGAAAAGATGAAATCCTCTTAAAAACAAGGCATCAACACTCAGAATGAGACATATACTCAGTATCAGGAATAGAAGTGGCAAGGGACGATGTGGAACCAAAAATGCCCTTGTCAATCTGCATCATGTCGTTGATGTCCTTCTGCAACATGATCGCAGTACTAGTGTCATGAACTGACTTCTTCTGTTTAGGGGTGAGAGCATGTATACAATAAGTGCAGCAGGTCGGGAGACAGTGTATACAAAGGCAACATTGTGAAGAAAATACCAGCAATCACAGCCAGAAAAATAAGAATCTTCCAACCCCAGTATGTGAGCATACTCCAGAACCACCCAGATAATGTCCACATACCATTTTCTTGGTATATGTCAGATGAGATTCTATGCAATTTCTGTAAGGCAGCATCCACATTGGGGCATGGTCAGGTATGTACACACAACAGCTACTGCCAATGACGCGGCAAGCTCCACCCCTATCTGCAACTATAACGTCTAACACCATCCTGTTTTGCAAGGTGACTAACCTCGTAGCTTGAAGCTCCGCAGTGATGTTTGACAGTATACCAGCTGTTGTATTAATAACCCCTTCAACAACCCTTGTTAACTGACGAAATTTAAGGCCCCCAAAAGGGTATGATACCCTTCATGGCATCCTCGAACTGTTGTAGTGTAGTATCTGTCTGATCCATATCCTTTGTGTCAATTGTGAGAAGTTGGCCTGGCATATGCTGTCCACTAGTTATAGTGGGCACCTTGCACCAGTCCAAACGACCCTTATTGATGATTGGTTTAAAGACAACCTTTATTGAAAGCTATCCTAGTAGTAGCTATGGAGAGCAGCCTTCAGGCGAAGTCTTGAAGGAGTGTAAAGCAGCTTGGTTCACCAGATTATAACCTCTTGAATAACTAAATGAAAGGAGAACCACACCGGGTATATATATAAAATATATGTATTTATTTCTAAACACTAACTACTAATCTCTTTATGAGATTAGAGTTCAAGATGCACAATATCACAGTATTAAAACGACAGTAAATAGCACAATATACACTGGGCCCCAGGGGCGGACCAAACCATATATTAAGAAAGTGGTATAAGAACCACAACTTGACTAGACACAGTGCCTAGAGCACGTAGAATCGCTGGGACCCCAAGGAACCACCCAAGGTAGTGACACAGGAGACCCACTGGGGACGTGTGCAGTGTGAGAACACAGCCGTGAGCGCCGTAGGATTCAATGCAGAAAGTCGCGGTTTGAATTTTAAATCAATCAATCAATCACAGAATTTGTAGAGCGCACTACTTACCCGCGAGGGTCTCAAGGCGCTGGGGAGAAAAAAAAGGGGGGGGGTTGCTGCTACTGGTCGAACAGCCAGGTCTTGAGTAGCCTCCTGAAGGTCAGCAGGTCTTGGGTCTGTCGTAGGCTTAGTGGAAGGGTGTTCCAGGTCTGGGCGGCGAGGTGTGAGAAGGATCTGCCGCCGGTGGTTGTTCTTCGAATGCGAGGGACGGTGGCGAGGGAGAGGTCGGCGGAGCGAAGCTGGCGGTTGGGGACGTAGAAGAAGAGTCGTCTGTTGAGGTAGGCTGGGCCGGTCTTGTGGAGTGCCTTGTGTGCGTGGATGAGGAGTTTGAAGGAGATTCTCCTGTCGACGGGGAGCCAGTGCAGGTTCCTCAGGTGGGGGGTGATGTGGCTGTGGCGTGGTACGTCGAGGATCAGGCGTGCGGAGGCGTTTTGTATGCGTTGCAGTCGCTTGATGAGCTTGGCCGGGGCTCCCGCGTAGAGGGCGTTCCCATAGTCGTCTGCTACTGACGAGGGCCTGGGTGACTGTTCTTCTTGTATCTGTCGGGATCCACCTGTAGATCTTGCGAAGCATGCGGAGGGTGTTGAAGCAGGAGGAGGAGACTGCGTTGACTTGCTTGGCTATGGAGAGCGTTGAGTCGAGGATGACTCCCAGGTTGCGTGCGTGGTCGGTGGGTTTCGGGGCTGCTCCCAGTGTCGTTGGCCACCAGGAGTCGTCCCAGGCTGAGGGGTTGGAGCCGAGGATGAGGACCTCTGTCTTGTCCGTGTTCAGCTTTAGTCGGCTGATCTTCATCCAATCGGCGACGGCCTTCATTCCTTCATGGAGGTTGGATTTGGCGGCGAGGGGGTCCTTGGTGAGGGAGAGGATCAGATGAGTGTCGTCGGCGTAGGAGATTATGTTGAGGTCGTGCTGTCTGGCGATGCGTGCGAGCGGGGCCATGTAGATGTTGAACAGTGTTGGGCTGAGGGATGATCCCTGGGGTACGCCGCAGATGATCTCGGAGGCTTCGGATCGGAATGGTGGGAGGCGGACTCTCTGGGTTCTGCCGGCGAGGAAGGAGGTGGCCCATTCCAGGGCCTTGTCTCGGATCCCTGCGTCGTGGAGGCGTGCGCGTAGAGTGCGGTGGCAGACAGTGTCGAAGGCGGCGGAGAGGTCCAGCAGGATGAGGGCTGCGGTCTCACCGTTGTCCAGCAGGGTCCTGATGTCGGTGGCGGCGATGAGGGCAGTCTCAGTGCTGTGGTTGCTGCGGAACCCTGATTGGGATGGGTCCAGGATGCTGTTTTCTTCGAGGTATCGGGTTAGCTGTTTGTTGACGATCTTCTCGATGACCTTGGCTGGGAACGGAAGCACGGAGATGGGCCGGAAGTTCTTGAGGTCTCTCGGGTCCGCCTTGGGTTTTTGAGTAGGGCGTTGATCTCTGCGTGTTTCCAGCTCTCTGGGAAGGTCGCGGTCTCGAAGGAGAGATTGATAACGTTGCACAGGTGGGGTGCGATGGAGCTGCTGGCCTTGTTGAAGATGTGGTGCGGGAAAGGGTCTGACGGGGAGCCGGAGTGTATTGTGCTCATGGTCTTGATGGTGTCATCGATGTTCACGCTGGCCCAGGCTGGCAAGGGGTCATGGTCGATGGTGTGCGGCGGGTCTGGTGCATCGATCTTAGTTGGGGCTGTCTGGGTGTTGAAGCTGTCGTGGATGTCGGCGATCTTGCGGTGGAAGAAGGTGGCGAGGGAATCGCACAGGGCTTGCGATGGCGGGATGTCGTTGGTGTTGGAGCTGGGGTTGGAGAGTTCCTTCACGATGTTGAAGAGCTCCGTGCTGTTGTGTGCGTTGTTGTCGAGGCGGTCTTTGAAGGAGATTCTATTGGCGGACCTGATGAGGTGGTGTTGGTTACTGATGGCGTCTTTGTGGGCTGCGTGGCTGTCCGGTGTCAGCCATTTCTTCTCTAGTTTCCGGCAGGTACGCTTGGACGCTAGGAGTTCCGGGGTGTACCAGCTGGCTCTTTTGGTGGTGTCACTGTAGGTGAGTTTTTTCAGCGGGGCGAGGGTGTTGGCACAGTCGTCTATCCATCGTCTGAGGTTGCAGGCAGCGTCGTCGGTGTTGGATGGGTCGGAGGGAGGGCTGAGCGCGAGGTTTGCCCGTAGTTGGTCTTCGGTGACTTTGCTCCAGCAGCGGCGTGGGATCTGTTGGGTGCGGTGGTGTGTGGTGGGTTTCTGGAAGGTGAAGTGGATGCAGCGGTAGTCGGTCCAGAGGAGTTCCGTGGTGTGGCTGAAGGAGACGTGGGAGCTTGAGGAGAAGACTGGGTCGAGCGTGTGGCCGGCGGAATGGGTCGGTGTTGTGACGAGCTGTCTCAGTCCGAGGTTGGCGAGGTTGTCGATCAGGGTGGTGGAGTTGCTGTTGTTGTTGTTCTCCAGGTGAAAGTTCAGGTCTCCGAGGAGGATGTAGTCGGTGGAGGTCAGGGCGTGCGTGCTGATGAAGTCGGCGATGGAGTCGCTGAACTGGGGTCGGGGCCCAGGGGGTCTGTAGATGAGGGTGCCTCTAAGGGTGGTGTTGGGGTCCGTGTGGATCTGGAAGTGCATGTGTTCGGCGGTGCAGAGAAAGTCGTCGGTGCTGGTCGATACCCTGATGGAGTTCTTGTGGACGATGGCGATTCCTCCTCCTACTCCGTTGATGCGGTCTCTGCGGGTGATCTTATAGCCATCTGGGATGGCTATGGCGATGTCAGGTGCGGAGGAGTCGTTCATCCAGGTCTCTGTCAGGAAGGCGACGTCTGGTGATGATGTGTCGAGCAGGTCCCAGAGCTCGACGGCGTGTTTGCGTGCGGAGCGGGTGTTCAGTAGGATGCATCGGAGGTGGTTGAGGTCCTTCTTGGCGGGCGCTTCGGTGGCTCTGAGGCCGGTGTAGCTGCAGTACCGGCAGGTGAAGGGGCCATGAGTGCGTTTCGGGGCGGCCTTGAAGCAGTTGTGTGTTTGTCCGGGGTTGAGAGCGTGGAGTGTGGTGGCATCGTATCGGCGTCGGTCCTCGAGGCTGGAGCGGGGGGGCGCACGGCCCAGGGGTTTTGGCACTGGGCGCGGTCCAGACACGGACGGGCGTAGACGGGCTTGCCTTAGGCGCGCCAGCGGCGCGGCCGCACAGCGGCCGCCATATGTGGGGAGGTGGGAGGGAGGAGCCGCGGGGAGGCGGGAGGCAGGGGCAGCAAATGGGCAGTCTGGGGGGCGGGGTCGCAGGGGACGCAGCGGCGGGAGCGGAGAGAGGCATCGAGGGGTACAGAAGGCAAAGGTGGACACAAGAAAACAGGGGCAGCGAGGGGTACAGAAGGCAAAGGTGGACACAAGAAAACAGGGGCAGCGAGGGGTACAGAAGGCAAAGGTGGACACAAAATACGGGGGCAGCAAGGGGTACAGAAGGCAAAGGTGGACACAAGAAAACAGGGGCAGCGAGGGGTACAGAAGGCAAAGGTGGACACAGAAACGGGGGCAGCGAGGGGTACAGAAGGCGAAGGTGGACACAAGAAAACGGGGGCAGCGAGGGGTACAGAAGGCAAAGGTGGACACAAGAAAACCGGGACAGCGAGGGGTACAGAAGGCAAACGAGGGGAAGCAAAAGGCAAAAACGGGCACAGAGGCAGCCACAGGGGGGCGAGCTTACCAGCAGCAGCGGGTAGGGCACCACAGGCGGAGCTGTGTGGTGGGGGAGCGACCTACCCGGCAAGGTCAAAGGACACTTAGGAGAGGACTTTCAGCAAACCCCTTTAGACTTAAGGGTTTCTAGGGCCAACACCCACGTGAGCACTGGAGTACTCGAGTTACCTCACCCAGGGAAGCCGGGTGCATAGGTGTCCAAAGGTGTCGGGAATCGTCGTCGTTTTCAATGGCGATCTGCTGCAAAGTGCTGCTGCCGTGAAGAAGAAAAGTGTCCGGGGTGATCCAAGCCTGGATCGAAGATGTGAAGAACCTGAAAGCAGAGGGGACAAAGTCTGGGTCACTTCACGTGACCAGGAGCGGAGCAATCGAATGCCCACCGATGTTGGGTGCTTCAGGTGCGAAGAGGTGAAGCTTGACTCTGCAGCCACGGGGTCCAGGAGACGTCGAGGACGACCAGGAGCCGGATTCGAGCTGTCCCACGAAGGATGTCGAGTGCTGGGGTGTCGGTGCTCGGATTGAACACAACAAGCCTTGGCAACAGCTACCCATGCAGGAAGAGTAAAGATGCTTTGGTGCGGACCAGCAAGGTCCGGGGGACTCCCCAAGTGATGGAGAGTCATGGCACGTCTGGAGCAACCAGGGTAGCCCAATTAATCTTAGTGTTGCCTTAGAAGGGACCTCGAGAGAAAACACAAAGGGCCAGCTCACGGAGCACTTGTGGAGTGTAGGCTGGCAATCTTCGGTGGAATTGCTGCTCGGGGTCAGGGCTACAAGTAACCCAAAGCTCAGCCTCAGAGGTCGCCTCAAAGCTGATGCTTCTGCAAATGGTCGCGGTGTCCAGGGGTTCGGGTTGCACGGTCTCCACGAGGGCACATCTGGAGCAACCAGGGAGGCCAAATAAAAGTTAGAGTTGCCTTCTTGGGGACCCACAGGTCAACGTACCAGGGATCGCGAAGGGACCTCGAGAGGAATCACAAAATGGCGGCCCACGGAACACTCGTTGAGTGTAGGCCTGCAATCTTCGGGGCAATTACTGCTCAGGGTCAGGGCTACAAGTAACCCAAAGCTCAGTCTCAGGGGTCGCCGGAAAGCTGATGCTTCTGCAAATGGTCGCAGTGTCCAGGGGTTCGGGTTGCATGGTCTCCACGAGGGATACGGGCCTCAGGCTTGCTGTGGGCACAGATCGACCTCCGAGACCTCGGAAAACCCACCTCCTGTGTGGCAATATTCTTCGGAGTCTGTCGGAGCTCGGAGAAGCCAACCGGTCAGTTGCGTTAAAGGTGCCTGCTTTGCAGGGGAGTAACTCCTTTACTCCAAGGGAGATTCTTCAGTCATCCAGCGTTGTGCAGATCGTCGAAGTACTTGGTTTCTGGTAACAGAGTTTAGTCCAGGTGTAATCTAAAGTCCTGTAGTCAGGATTTCCTACTTTATACCCATGGAAGGGGTGGGACAAACTCTGGGGACCCACCTATGGGAGGGTCAGGAAAGAGGGGTGGCTACACCCATTTCCTTTGTCCAGTTTCGCGCCAGAGCAGGGGCTGTGTGCCCCTGCAACCGGTTTGAGCTGGACTATGCACAGGGACACCAAATGTGCCCCCAGTGCAGACTTCAAAGCACTCTGAGAGTGCACCCACCCAGCCCCAATACACTAAAGCCTGTCTGGGAGGTGGTCACACCTCCCTGTGACAGGAAACCTATTGTCCAGGCCTCCCCTGCCGGAGTTTCATCCAGCAGCAGGAGGGCAGACTCGTGTCTGTGGCTGCAGCATCCATTTTGTGATGCCAGGGTTCTGTTAAGCTGGTACCGGGTGTACCGGTGGTGCCATGTTGCTCCCTCTAGAAGGGAGGAATCATACCTCCCACCCCAGTACTGGGGTGGAGGTATGATTCCAAGGTGTTTGACACCAAACACAACAGTTTTCCATGCAGCCATTCTCAAGTTAGCATTTACCGCGGGGTTATAATGCACTTAAGAGTATATGGTCTGGCTGCATCACAAACAACCCCGGAATGAAGATTCCGAAAGCTGCAGAGGGGCTCTGCTCATGCATGAGCACCCTCTCACAGGAAACCCAGCACCCTGCCTTCAGGATTGTTAAGGCCTGCCATAGGGGTGACTGATAGGTTTACATGTGCAGTGATATGGAGAGATATAGGAACCTATATCTCAGTAAGGGGTGGATACACCACCTTACACAGGTTGCTGTAGCAGACCTGTTGTGTCATTTTAAAAGGCTTCTCAGGGGTGGCATAATACATGCTGCAGCCCCTGGTAGGCCTCTGGGGTACCTATGCCCTGGGTACATAGTATACCATATACTAGGGACTCACAAGGGTACCCCAGAATCCAATCTGGAGTGTACCTAAAGTACATACAATCAATTTAGAGTAGACAGCAGATAGACTGGGGTCCTGATTAGCAGGGCCTCAGTCTGGCTAAGTCGAAAAACAGTGAAACATCAACAAAAAGTGGGGGTAACTATAAGAAGCAGATCCTACTCTCCTACATCAATGACCCTTCTGACTCGGGGCAAGTACACACTCCTACGCTGCAGCCGATGATCTCTATGGTACGAGGGCGGACCAACATAAACTGGGAGAAGAAGAAAGGAGAGGTAACATCTACCTGACCATCCCCTAGGAAGCCAGACATAAGCTTGGGACCCACAGACAAAATAGACATTAGGGGGTAAGATCAATGGGGGACTATTAATCGTGCTGAGTAGGTATGTGAAATTGCATTCGCTTTCCCCCACCTCTATCTTCCCCCTCCCCTGGACACAGAAAGCTGCTGCTGAACTGACCACAGACACCAGTATTGGTTTGTCCTTAGTGACATTACGATCTTGGAAAGATTGGAAATACTCAGATGTGTTAAATTTCTGGAAATCGGCCATTTCCATTCGAAGCCAAGTGTTCCTCACCTTGTCATATTTGCTCATACAGGAATTTGGGGACACAGTACCAGAGATATTTAGTCATGCCTTACCTATAGGAGTAAACCCATGATGAAAGCGTATATAATCAATCACAGTGCGAGAATCAGCAGGTGTCATAACCTGAGGGGAGTGGTGGAAATGATAGTGTACCATGACAAACAATTCAAACCAGCCCTCACAACGTCCAAGGTATGACAAAGGCATGGACAACAAATTATCACCTTTATGAGTAACTGAGGGGAGCAATCCACAAACACAACAATTTGTTGTATTGGACACGTCATGAGCTTGATGCAACATTTGTATAAAGACATTATCTGTGTAAGTCTTTTGGTGCTCTCCTTTGTGATGGGCCAAAGTAACAAAAATGTGTTCAGGGGGAATGGGCGTTGTACCAACCAGAGAATGCACAGGATACTTTTCCTCCAGAAACCAGGATATTCTAAGTATTGCTACCAGGGCAATCACAACTAGTAATGCAGAAACTATTTTACTCTTTGTAGACCAACCCCGTGCTGGACGCGGTGGTGCAAATGGCTGTTCCTCCTCATTAATAGGCCGGCCAAATGGATACATTGCGAAACAAGGAAAAGGGAATGCAATAAAACTGAGGGCAAGTGTTCCAAGTGTCCATCAGAGCCTCACTGGTAGACTCCTATTGTTCATCAACGTTGGCGCTCTTGAGCACCGGCGGTGGAGCTGCTCAGTCCTAGCTCTCGAAGAATCCCACGTTGCACAGGATAATGTACCCCCCTCCAAGGGAGCACGTTTGATCTATCCTGTCCAATGTCAGAACAATGCACCAAGCTCGCCTCACCCTAAACTAACACCGTTGGTACTATGACAAAGTACACCCTGACTTGACTAACTAATCTGACTTCTCCTTTGGTGCACCGTTCTTCAACCAAGGGCGCAAATTGTACCTGATGACTCCAGGCACAGAGAGGTCAGCGAAAAGGGGCTCTTTAATGGCTCTGATTTCGGGTGGGACTGCTGCATTTAGTACATCATCGTTCTCTGTATCCGTTTGGGTCCGTATTAGCTGAGCGTCAATGAAGGAGACGAAATGAGGTATCTTCTCTCCCTCAGCGTCCCCTATACCATCCCTCACTCACTCGTCATAGGGCAAGGGTACTCTGCAGCAGTGACTGCAATGTATCCAATTCTTTCGGCCAGCGACCTTCACAGCTGTCCTGGTAGCGAGGAGGACCAGCTCGGGCCCCTTCCAACGGGGCTCCAAGCTCTTTTTCGGCTGAAAATTTCTGAGCAACACCCAGTCGCCCGGCTGGATGTTGTGTCCGGGCCCCTCTGGTATTGGTGGAAGGCTCTCCTGTATCTGTTGGTGAATAGAATGCAAATTTTCAGTTAACTGGTACAAACAATCAGTTAATAAAGTGTACTCAATCTCTGAGAATTTACGCGGACGCGGGACACCCCAGACATTCGCCGGGCGTCCGAACACGACCTCGTAGGGTGACAATCCTGTCCTAGAATGTGCTGTTGTTCTTGTGGACAAAAGAGCTAGGGGTAAGGCATCTGGCCTCTGCAACCCTGCGGTCTCCTGAATCTTTGCCAATTTCAGTTTGAGAGTACCATTGTACTTCTCAACCAAACCTGCTGACTGGGGGTGATTCACAGCATGAAACTTTTGTCTTATGTGTAGTCCCTCACAAACTAGCTGGATAACCTTGGCATTAAAATGACTTCCGTTATCACTCCAGATCAAACGGGGCAAGCTGAAGCGAGGAAAGAACTCCTTCAGGAGTGCCTTTGCAGTCGCAATGGCCGTGTTCTCTTTAGTTGGTTAAGCCTCAACCCATTTACTGAATGTACAAACCACCACTAGCACATACTTCAAATTGTTGACCCTGTCCATTTCAATATAATCAATCTGGAGGACCTCGAAAGGGAAGGTGGGAGGTGCAAAATTTCCAGGTGGTGTAGGGGTTCCTTTGCCAGGATTGTGCATCATGCAATACTTTACTAGGTGAGCAGCCGTCTTTGGAATGTTATCATTTTGCCATACGGAGTCTAATAGTTTGCAAATACCCTTAGCACTGATATGAGCTGGGCCATGGGCCATGGTAACTACAGGAAGAACATATGCATCTGGCAACATCCATCTCTGCTTCCCTGACTTGTCAATACAACATCCCTCATCATTCAAGTTTGCTGTACTTTCTTGCCACACTGCTAACTCCTCTATCGTGGCCTCACTCGGTATCTCCTTCACATTTTCCAGTGTATCCTCGAACATTGTGACCTCGGGAACCCACCTAGCAGGACCTGCTACAAACATTCTTTTCATATTTGTTCGGGCTGTTTCCTTAGCTGTCTGATCTGCAAAGGCGTTCCGTTTGCCCACATCGTCAGTAACTTTTCTATGAGCGCTGTACTTCACTATGGCCAATTTTTTAAGGAGTGTCAGAGCGGACAGAAGCCTATGTATAAGGGGACAATGCTGAATGCGTGTTCCATGGGAAGTAAGGAACCCTCTCTCCGCCCAGAGCCTCCCAAAATTATGAGCGACTCCGAAGGCCTACTGGCTGTCAGTATAAATATTAACAACCAGTCCCTCACTCAATTCACAGGTTCGAATAAGGGCGACTAACTCAGCTGCCTGGGCGGACTGATAGGGAACTCGTGATGTCTCAACTACTGTGCGCAGCGTAGTAATCGCATACGCAGCTGTTGTGGTGCCATCTGGTAATTTAAAACAAGAGCCATCGACATAGTTCTCCTTGGGGGTCAGATAAGGGAACATCAGTCGGGTCTACCCGTCCTTTCGTCTCTTCTTCCGTCCGGAAGATACAATCATGTATGTCAGTGTCCTCATTCTCAGAAGGGAGGGGTAGTAATGTTGCTGGATTCAGAGTGGGACAGCGTTTAGTTGTAATGTGCTTTGAAAAGAGCGTTAGCTCGTAACCTGTCAGACGTGCACTGGTGAGGTGCTGTGTCCTTGTCTTATTCAAAAGTGTATCCACAGCATGGGGTACCATAACTGTGAGGTCAGTATCAAGAACGAGTCCTGCCGATTGTCTTATTGAGACAGCCACAACCGCGCCCGCTCTTAGACAGCTCGGGAGGGCTCGCGCGACCGGGTCAAGCACAGCACAGAAATAAGCACACGGTCGTTGCTTATCCCTGAATTTTTGTGTTAATACAGAAAGCGCACAACCACCCAGCTCATGGACATACAACACAAAGTGTTTAGCATAATTAGGGGTACCAAGCACTGGAGCCGAGCAAAGCGCAGTTTTTAATTGCTCAAAAGACTGCTGACACTCTGGCTTCCAAGGCAGGGGTTCATGCACATCTTTTAGTGTTAGTGCAAGCAGGGGCTTAACAAGCAGTGAGTAGCCAGGTATCCACTGCCTTCAATAGGAAGTGGTACCTATGAAAGCACACACATCTTTCTAAGTTTGTGGAACGGGCATTTTAATAATGGCACTGATGCGCTCAGGGGTCAATCTCCTACCCTCCTTCGACAGTAGGTGACCTAAGTAGGTGACCTCCTGTCGACAATACTGAAATTTTGAAAGAGATACTTTATGGCCATGTTGAGCTAAATGTAGCAGCAATTTATCTGTACTGTCTCTGCAACCTTGTTCTGCGTCCGAAGCGATGAGTAAGTCATCGCCATATTGAAGCAATACATTACCTGTAGGGAGGGACAAGGAATCCAACTGACCTTTCAATGCCTTACTATAGATACTCGGACTTTCTGTATAGCCTTGAGGAGCGCGACAGAATCTAAAACTTCTACCGGCGAGGGTGAACCCGAACAGATATCTGCTAGCAGGATGGATGGGAATACTGAAGAATGCATTTTTCAAGTCAATGACAGAGAAGAATTTAGCAGAAGAAGGAATCATCGTCAAAAGAGTCGTAATGTCAGGGACGACTGGGAACTGGGGAATCACTATTTTGTTAACTTCACGCAAATCAATCACAAAGCGATAAACATCTTCATGATACTAAGGGGGACCCGAAGGTGTTCTTTTAAGAATGGGAAGAATAGGGCTATTACAAATATTAGCAGGCATCTCCTCAACCACTCCTTTCTCAATAAAATCCTGCACAATCTTTATCAAAGCTTGTTCACCTGCCTGTGGTATCTTATACTGAGGGATACTGGGTAAGATAGTGCCTTCCTTGACAAGTATCGAAACAGGCGATATCTGCAACAAACCCACATCTGTGTCGCCCGTTGCCCACAGCGTGGATGGCACATCTTTAAATTCAGCAGGGAGAGGCGCATCTTTGGACAGACACTGCTTAGCGCACACCACATCAGGACCCATCGTCATTTTGACGCCGGCCGGGGAGCAGTAAATCGTAGCATGCAATTTCTTCAACAAGTCCAAACCTATCAGATTCTCTCCACAATTGGACATCAACAAGAATGGTGAATCCACAGTGAAAGGGCCAATAGTCAACGCAAGAGGTTTTGAAATGGGGCTTACATACCGGTACACCAGAAAATCCGACCGAAACATTATTATGGCCAGACAGAGCCACCCCAAGGACCAAGGAACGAGAAATAGAGATGTTTGTTGCACCTGTATCCAAAAACTCCTTAGTCGAACCAATGACATCCTCACTAACGTACGGACCTCATTGGTCTACAGGTATCAAAACTGGTCCCTCACCCTGTCCCCGGCTGTCCTATCTGTAAGACAACTCGGTCACCTCATCCATATCATAGTCATCATGAGAATACTGTTTGCCCCGAGGGTCGTCAAAGTAGTTTTGATCAGTACGACTCAGATGCCAGAGCATTCTGAACCCTGTCCTGGCCACCATCTCCACGACGCTGTCCACGAGACCCCCGTCCTCTAGGAGCCGCTACCTTCTGCAAAAGCACTGGACACTCGCTACGCCAGTGCCCCTCCTCTTTACAACATGCACACTCATTCACCCCCAAAGGCGCTGTATTACTGGGCCCGCTAGGGCGTGGAAGCTGTCGAGCCATACCACCTCGTCCTCCACCGTTCCCTCTAGAAGCCTGCTGTAACAACACCTTTGTCTTCAAATCTTAGTGCGTCTTTTCCATCTTCTCCTTCTCCTCACTTTCCCTGTGCTCATAATACTGTGCCATATTCAAGATAGGGGAAGAGGTGGACCAAGTGCTCTGAGAAGCCTGCAATCGGGTTGAAATCTCAGGAAGCAAATTGGAAACAAATCTATTAACAAGCAGCTGCACACCACCTTTAATCGACTAATCCTGTCCACTATAGTCTAAGAACACACCTTCAAACCGAGTAAAGAAATCTGACACACTCTCATCCTTCTTCTGGCGCCAAGCTGATAGCTTGTTCCAATCAACCTTCCTCAGAGGGATAATAGAATGCATATACGTGATAATGTGGCCTGGCAAAGCAAGTATCTCGGCCCTAGGCTTATCACCTGGCTTTCGCTCCTGATCCCATGCTTTAATTTGGTCCCATGTACCACTCAATTCCGCAACATAATCCTGTGTGTGTACCTGTCTCCAAATGTCAACCGGAACTAGTAAACCAAAGAACATTTCAATATCAGCGAGCGTCATCACTGTTGAAGATGCAGCTTCAGTCAGCTCCTTATAATAAGCTGTGGGATTTTTCCTAGGGTCAGGTAACTGAGTCTTAAGGGACAAGACTTCACTCCTTTTCCATGGAGTATAAACCCATTGTTCTTGAAAACGGGCCTCTACCCTTGGCCTAGTACCATGATCATGCTGACCCCCTATCTCTGGATGGTAGATGGGATGAACCCATCTACCACAAACGCACAGACAGAGAAACTGAGTAATAAACAATTGAAAAAAGTTCGGCCCTGGAACAAGTTGGCAACTGATACTTTTAAAGATTTTCTTTCTCAGAATCCTCTGAATTTGACAGAGGACCCTAATGCAGCAGCTGCTGCCTTTGAGGAATGGCTTAGGACGTCCTTAGATCTGTTATTACCAGTCAAATCTCTCCTTAGTCATAGATCAAGACCTTCTGAACCCTGGTATACTGAACAGCTCAGGATGCTGAAGCAAAAATGTCGCTCGTCTGGAAAGAAAGTGGAGAGCTTCATATGACTTAAATGATAAAATAGCTTATAAACAAGCTATCCTTGATTTTAAAAAGCAGGTGTATCAGGAGAAAACCTGTTTTTTTACCACAGTCATACTTACTGAAAAAACTCTTCAAAGGAACTGTTTTCAACAGTGAAAAAGTTGGCCAAATGTTCAGAGGTAATTGAATTACCTAAAGATCAGACGTTCTGTAGCTTACTGGCTAAATCCTTTCAGGATAAAGTCAAAGCGGTTTATAGTGGCTTCTCAAGTGCTAAGGATCAAGGGGCTGCGCCCTGTTCTGCATTTAGGGCATTGACTGAAGTTTCCATAATTTCCTTGACTCCTTGGACTCCCTGAACTGTCTGTTTTCCCGTCTTTGACGATGGAAGAGACTGTCAATCTTTTGCGGTCCACTAAATCCGGGTCCCCATTGGACCCTTGCCCCCCAAAGATTTTCCATCTTGTACCAGAATTACTTTCAATGCATTTGTCTTTTGTTTTTAATAAAATGTTTACCTCTGGTATATTTCCTACCAGTTGGAAATTGGCGTCGGTTCTCCCCCTCTTGAAGAAACCTAATCTTGATGGGGCAGACCCCAGTAACTATCGTCCAATTTCCAGACTCCCTTGCCGGCAAAGATGGTAGAAAAAGCCATGAATGGTGCTATTTCTGAACATATAGAGAGGCATGCTTTTTGGATGCCACTCAGTATGGTTTCAGGAAGGATCATAGCACCGAATTAGCTCTAATTACAGCCTCTGAGCTGATCAGGCAGACAGTCGATGCAGGAGGCAATGCAGCACTTGTGCTGCTTGACCTCTCTGCCGCGTTCGACACTGTGAACCACCAAAAACTGTTGGAAATCTTGAGGGAGATTGGTATCATAGGAAAAGCCTATGCATTACTTGAATCTTATTTGTCAGGCCGGGAGCAATTTGTGGCCTTGTATAATTTTAAATCACCGAATTTTACGTTACCCTGTGGAGTGCCACAGGGCTCTTCATTGAGCCCTACACTTTTTAATATTTATGTTGCACCTTTGGCCAGATTAATTAAGTCCCTGGGCTTCTCGGCAGTTTCATACGCCGATGATACACAGATTGTAGTTTCAGTGACAGGCTCGCCCAAAGACACAGCTGCACAGTTTCACACTTGTCTTCATCAAATAGGTGAATGGATGGCCTCCAATTGTTTGAAATTAAATTCTAGTAAGACCGAGGTCCTATTTTTTGGCGGCCAAACTAATTTTTGGTCCCCTGCTCTATGGCCGGTGGAAATGGGTCCATTACCTACCCCCACGAATAAGGTGAAAAACCTGGGAGTTACGTTTGACTCTATGCTTTCCTTTGAAAGCCACGTTAACCAGGTTACATCCCATTCCTTCTACACATTAAAACTTTTGAGAAGAATTCTTCCATTTATTCCGTTTGAGCTGCGGAAATTGGTGGTTTCAGCGCTGGTTCTTTCCAGAGCTGATACTGTAATGGGCTCTTTATTAATCTGCGTAAGAAGTGTCTTTCCAAACTGCAGATTGTGCAAAATGCAGCGGCACGTCTTTTGCTGAATATTCCAAGACATAAACATGTAGCACAGGCACTGAAAGGATTGCATTGGTTACCGGTGAAGAGACGAATTGAGTTTAAGGCTCTTTGCATTGCCTTTAAGGCCAGGCATGACATAGGGCCCAGCTTCTTTAAACAGAATCTAAAACCTTATATTCCGGTTCGCCATCTTCGTTCATCTCAGGCCCACAACCTGGTTGTTCCCAGGTTTAAAAAATGCTCCTGGGGAGGAAGGAGCTTTGTGGTCGGCACAACGAAACTGTGGAACTCTCTACCACTTGGGCTGAAGCAAGAAACTAATCTGCTGGCTTTTAGAAAAGCGTTAAAGTCCTGGCTGTTTAATTTTTGATGACTATCTGGACCGTCCTCTGACTTATGAATGACGAATTTAGCGCCTTGACGCCTTCGGGTGAAAGTTTTGCGCTCTATAAATTTCTTTTTCATTTCATTCATTTTCATTTCATGAACTTCCCGCATCGGAAACTGAGTTACCGGGATGGGGCTCTTCTCGAGCAGTCTCTCCCGATAAGCAACCAATGTCGCAGCATTACCAAAGACATGGGCAGGTTCCATATCAGTAACATACACATGGTCCCTAATATCGTATATGATCTGTGGTGCTGCACCCTTGAAATGCTGCTCCCAAAGACCAATCAGAGTAGCCGACATGTGCTTAAGGGCATGCTGTTGTACAAAAGGCTCATAATCTTTCATGACACTCAACACATCTTCCACATCATAAACGGGGTTATGAGCCCACTGTGCAGCCTGATTAGCCACCACCTGCTTCTCTGCATCTCCCACATCAGATTGGACCAACGTCCGCCCCATACGTTCCTTAAATTCCGTCCAATCTCTATCCTAGGGCCGCGTACCGGTGTCCCACTACTCAGTGATGTCGGGGAATGGAGGAACACAGTGGGGGCAACAACAGAGGGAGTGGGCAGTAATGTCATTGTCGGCTGCGTTGTGGGGGTAAGAGCTGGAGAGAGAGAAACCGAAGCAATCGGTGTTGCAGGAGTACTAATAGTCACAGTTGCCACAGACGGCGAAGGCAAGGAAAGGACAGGAGGTGCCGTGACCAAGGCAGTCTGATCAACAGTAACAGAAGCAGAAACAGCAGAGACAGAAGAACCAGGCAGCTGGGCCTGGGAGGGACGAGCGGGATTTATCCTCTGCGGGGCATAAGGGGGTGAAGGTCGAGTATCCAACAATTGTTCCACAAACGTATCACTTTCTTCTTGTACTACATAAGATTTGTCAATCTGCAATCGAAATCTCCCATCTTCACGTTCAATGCCTATCTCTTGCTTCTCTCTATCATGTGCTACAGCCTTCTGAGTCAATGTTTGCATTCTCCCTTTCCGGGCATCTTTCTCTGCTTTCATTCGTCTCTGCTTAACCTCCTTTTGCCATGATCTGAGTGAATCAAACATAGACTGCCTACTTCTTCTTGCAAACAGCTTCTCCTGTAAAAGGCAATTTTCTGTTCATCAAAAGTGCCCGTCAACGGCCACTTCAACTCGGCATTGTCCCTCGTATATTTGTGCCATAATGTACTAAACATAATAGGGCCAAGGCCATGCTTCACATACATATCAAAATTAGGAGTGCCTTCCGGAGGTGCTGGCTGACTTTCTTCCAGTCGAGCATCAGCAGAACAACAACAAGACACCAAAAAACGACTGAACACAGGCATTTTCAAAAGTTAGCCAAATTCGTTACGTTGCCTGGCAAAGTGCTCACGAACACTTTATATCCAAATCGGTCTTCAGACCGGACCAAATGCAAACCAAAATCGGTCCTCCGACCGTACCAAAAACAAACCAAAATGGTACCATATCCACAAAGAACCAAAACAAACTCACCAGGTGCACACAGGTCAAGCGAATTATTCTCCACTGCCGACTCTTCGGACCAAACGGTCAGATCCAAGGGTTTCGCCGTTCAGTACCCCAGTCGGGATGACCGCTGGGCGAGGCACCGACCAGTCAGACAGACTGGGCAGCTGCGAGTTCAGGACCCTCTCGTGCAGGGATCCCTGGTCCACCTGTCTGACCCGGCGATGGCCCCGACCTCCACACCCGTCCGCGGGCGAGGATGGGTCACCCGATGGGGTCCCTGTTCGGGCGCCAACTGAAGGAAGTGACCCGATTAGGGCCACCTGGGTCACTCGCGACCACCTCTCAGCCTTCTATACAAATGAAGAGTCGGTCAGACAGTAGCGAATACAAATCAAGTATCTTTTATTCAGGTACACTCGAGTGGAGTCCAGTCTGACCAGCCTCCTAGGATTGCTGCAGAGGGACTGATTTCAGCAAATATAGAGATACATTATGTACATTACTGAACCATGAAAGTCCCACCCATAATGGAATTCTACTAGCAGGTGCAGCTAAAACAATGAAGCACAGTAAGATGAGTTTCGACTCTAAGGCCGGGCACACATTATCTTTATGCCAAGGTCATTCTGTTCGTGTCTACCGCTAGGCGAGTGGGAGAAAGCCTCTATCTATGGGAAAGGAATACATTAATAAGAACAGTGTATTCATTAGCAGAGCAAGGCCTAACCTTGGGTAAATGGGATTTTCCACAGCCTGCTTCTTGAGGAGAGAATATGCAGCTGAAGACATGATTCAAAATGGCGACTAAACATAAAATGGTGCTGCAAATGCTAACTTAACATGAGAACAAAATACAAGCAAGGTAGCAAAACGTATTCATTTAATCGGGGATGGGGGGCTGTGACACGGGATTCTCTCCCATATAGACTACTGCAACCTAGGGGTTGACAAGCGTCAACTATCCAAACTGCAATCTCTACAGAACGCTGCAGCACGAACCTTGTTGAATATCCCCAAATTCAATCACATCTCTGGGGACATTAGGAACCTCCACTGGCTTCCAGTTAAGCAGCGGATTGAGTTTAAGGCATTATGTCTGGTTCACAAAGCCCTGTATGGAGGAGGGCCAACGGACTATCACAAACGATTCCAATGGAACACCCCTGCCGCATGCTTAGATCGGCTAAGAAAGCACTGGTCAATGTTCCTAAAATTAACAAGGTAAGATGGGGAGGCAGATGTCTCTCCTATCTAGTATCCAAGCTCTGGAAAAATCTACCACTTAACATCAGGCTTCAATCTGTCAGATCACAATTTAGGAGCTCGGTTAAAACCTGGCTCTTCCCTCTACTGTAGTGACCTGAACCTCTCCTGGTTTTGCTGTATTTCTCTGCAACCCGTAGCGTCAAGACGCCTCAGCATTCGAGCACTTTACAAACCACTTACTTACTAATGAAATGCAGGTGCCATGCTGCAACATAAAGCGCGGCGCCCATGTTTTTAATATGAAAGCGGGCGCCATGATGAAACCTAAAGCGCGGCGCCTATGCCTATGTGGGGGGGGAGGCAGGGCGGGGATGGGGGCTGTGACACGGGAGAGGAGGAATGAAAAGCAGGCGCCCTGCTGCAACATAAAGCGCAGCGCCCGTGTTGTTAATATGAAAGAGGGTGCCGTGCTAAAACCTAAAGGGTGGCGCCCATGCATATTTCCATTGTTTAACCTGAAGCGTGCTGCGCTTGTGATAAAAAAGCTAACAAAGCGCATGTTAGAAAAACATAAAATAAAGCGCGGCGTGCCGCTCTGCTTTAAAAAAGTATATCCGGGCGTGTGCAGCGTTAATGGCGCAGCCGCCATTGTTGAAACAAAAGATAAGATAAAGCGCGGCATGCCGTGCTGCTTAAAAAAAGACAAGCGGTTGCAGGTCATGTGTGCAATAGGAGAAAGTCATTTATGAAAATAGTGCTCACAGTCTGTAAAAGGTCTCCCAGCGCCTTCACGTCATGCCCTCCTATGCTTTCACCTAATGCCTCCCTGCGCCTTTACGTGATGCTCCCCTAGGCTTTGACGTAAGGCCTCCCTGCGCCTTCACGTCATGCCCTCCTATGCTTTCACGTAAGGCCTCCCTGCGCCTTCACGTCATGCCCTCCTATGCTTTCACATAAGGCCTCCCTGCCCCTTCACATCATGCCCTCCTATGCTTTCACATAAGGCCTCCCTGCGCCTTCACGTCATGCCCTCCTATGCTTTCACGTAAGGCCTCCCTGCGCCTTCACGTCATGCCCTCCTATGCTTTCACATAAGGCCTCCCTGCCCCTTCACGTCATGCCCTCCTATGCTTTCACGTAAGGCCTCCCTGCGCCTTCACGTCATGCCCTCCTATGCTTTCACGTAAGGTCTCCCTGCGCCTTCACGTCATGCCCTCCTATGTTTTCACGTAAGGTCTCCCTGCGCCTTCACGTTATGCTCTCCTATGCTTTCACGTAAGGTCTCCCTGCACCTTCACGTCATGCTCTCCTGTGCTTTCACGTAAGGCCTCCCTGCGCCTTCACGTCATGCCCTCCTTTGCTTTCACGTAAGGTCTCCCTGCGCCTTCACGTAAGGCCTCCCTGCGCCTTTACGTCATGCTCCCCTAGGCTTTCAGGTAAGCGCTCCCTGCTCCTTCACGTCATGCTCCCCTAGGCTTTCAGGTAAGGTCTCTCTGCACCTTTACGTCATGCCCTCCTATGCTTTCACGTAAGGTCTCCCTGTGCCTTCACGTCATGCCCTCCTATGCTTTCACGTAAGGTCTCCCAGCGCCTTCACGTCATGCCCTCCTATGCTTTCACGTAAGGCCTCCCTGCGCCTTTACGTCATGCTCCCCTAGGCTTTCACGTAAGGCCTCCCTGCGCCTTCACGTCATGCCCTCCTATGCTTTCACGTAAGGTCTCCCTGCGCCTTCACGTCATGCCCTCCTATGTTTTCACTTAAGGTCTCCCTGCGCCTTCACGTCATGCTCTCCTGTGCTTTCACGTAAGGCCTCCCTGCGCCTTCACGTTATGCCCTCCTTTGCTTTCACGTAAGGTCACCCTGTGCCTTCACGTAAGGCCTCCCTGCGCCTTTACGTCATGCTCCCCTAGGCTTTCAGGTAAGCGCTCCCTGCGCCTTCACGTCATGCTCCCCTAGGCTTTCAGGTAAGGTCTCCCTGCACCTTTACATCATGCCCTCCTATGCTTTCACGTAAGGTCTCCCTGTGCCTTTACGTCATGCCCTCCTATGCTTTCACGTAAGGCCTCCCTGCGCCTTCACGTCATGCCCTCCTAGGCTTTCAGGTAAGGCCTCCCTGCGCCTTCCCGTCATGCTCCCCTAGGCTTTCACGTAAGGTCTCCCTGCGCCTTCACTTCAGCCCTCCTATGCTTTCACGTAAGGCCTCCCTGCGCCTTCACGTCATGCCCTCCTATGCTTTCACGTAAGGTCTCCCTGCGCCTTTACGTCATGCCCTCCTTTGCTTTCAGGTAAGGTCTCCCTGCGCCTTTACCTCATGCTCCTATGCTTTCACGTAAGGTCTCCCTGCGTATTTACGTCATGCTCCCCTCGGCTTTCAGGTAAGGTCTCCCTGCGCCTTCACGTCATGCCCTCCTATGCTTTCACATAAGGTCTCCCTGCGCCTTTAAGAACAAAGAATGGCAGCAAGGCTCAACTTACTGCACCACCCAGTATAGTCACCACTTGGCCACAAACTTGAGTACTGCCCACCTCAAATGACCAGCTGCCACACAGTCATAA